>OU342740.1:515236050-516639929 GCA_910589775.1 Avena eriantha | reverse complement strand
ATCATCATGCATGGTTTTTGTCTCAAAACTATTTTCGAAAACCTATTTTGTTTTTCTAAATAAGCCCTGTCTTTATTCCAAATCAAAACCGGGTCTCCGGAATATTTTGTTTCGTCTACCGACAGATTTCAAACGCCCCGTTTTAAATAAATAAAGTTATTCTTTTATTTTGGGGAGGCAGCCAGCCTGGCCCGTAAGCCCGGCCGGCCACCTCCAAAATCCCTAATCTACCCAACCCTATTCTACCCAGCTTTTTCCTCCACCCCTCCACCTCACTCCCTCCACTCGTTGCGCGACACGTCACTCCACTGCCTCCACCCCGCCGCCACCTGGGCGCGGCTCCCGCCACCAACTCGCACCAGCCGCCAACCGCACGCCACATCATCCACCTGGCCCCAATCCCCACAGCCTCCTGCCTTTATTTCTGGCCCACCACCTGCACATCCTTCAATCTCCACCTGGTCGCCCCGCTCCACCCCACCCCGCCAGCCTGTGCGGCCATCCCATGGCCCCGCGTCGACACGCGCCCGCGCGACCTCGCTCAGCCTCGTTTCCCCCGCCCCAAGCGCGTCGCCTCTCTCTCCCGCCCCCAGCCCCGCACCAATCACTCGCCCTCCCACCTACCGCTCTGGCCCCACCCATGCGCCCGCCTCTGCTCTCCTCGCTGCGCCTCGCAAATTGACCCGGCCGTCGTCCTACGTCTATCCACCGCCCTCATCCTCCTCTACTTCCGTCGCTCTGGGCCCCGGCCATCGCTGCCGCCGAGCCTGCTCACCTTCCTAGCGCTGCCGCACGCGCGTGGGCCTCCTCACGAGTTCCGCGTTGACCTCGCCGCGCGGCCCTGCAGAGCTCCCCGTCGCTGCACCGGCCCCGCGCCTCGTCGTCGTCAGCCCCTCCGTCGCGACCTCCTTCCCGAGGCAGAGCACCGCCACGAGCTCGCGCACGAGCCCACCCAAGGTCCTCTGCCGCCCCGGACATGGCGCGCCGCCGGCCTCCTCCTCCCGCCACTCGGGCTCGCCCCGCCGTCCGCCGCCGCCCCGCCCGGCTCGGCCCCGCCCCGCCGCGAGTCCCTCGCCCGAGACCCTCCTGGCCTCGTCCGCTGCGGCCATCGTCGAGCCCGGCCCCAAGCCCCTACAACGTCCCGCCGCGCCGCCCCTGTTCCGTGCCGCGCCGCGCCGCCTCGGTCTGCTTGCAAGCTCCGCCACGGACGTCCTGTGTCTCACCGTCGAGCCGCTCCGCGCCCTCGTGAGAACCGCTGCCATCCCCTGTTTTCCGCAGTCGCATCCTGCTGGCCCGGCGACGATTGTTCTCCAATCGTGCCGCCTGGTCGAGGCTACCCCAAACCCAAGCCCTCGATGCCCACATCCTCCTGTGGTACGCGCGCCCGCGGCCATCTCTGTTTCTGCAGGAATTTGGTGACCTGGTGTCTTACTCGTGTCCCCGCCAAGTTCTGCTCCAGCCCGGGATGGCGATGTGGTGTTGGTGCGCCTGATGGAGTTGATGTGAAGTTGACACCGATGGTGTAGGGTCCGTGCCGATGCCCTAGAAGGTTCACCAAAAACAAGTGGACTCAAGATCTTCGCGGAGCTGTTCAAGTTCCGAGGTCCCAAGACCGACGCCGTGGAAAATAATCGCCCGATGCCAAGATCAGCCAACGAAGACACCGACAAGAACCACTATGATGCCACTTGAAGACCACCGATGCCAAACCCGAGCCCGACACCGACACTCAAGCACTTTGCCTCGGAACGCCAAGATCTCCAATCGGAATCTGAGGACGCCGAGACCCCGGTACGACAAGACCTCCTTCCCGCACTGATGCCCGAGGATCAGACGCCAAGGTCGCCGAACACCAAGGTCTTCTTCTCGGACGCCATGACCGCCTACACGGACCCGAAGGCCACGGATGCGACAAGATCTACTCCGTTGTCCGAGAACGTTCCCGTCGAGATCGATCCCCGTCGAACCCTGGATCCCTGAGACCGGACCCCGAACCACATCGCACCTCAAGATCGTCCGAACCCAGATGTGTGAACCTTTACCCGAGCCCCTATTTTATAAATGCTATATATAAAACTTGTTGCATATTAATTGTTCATCTCGCATGCATATCATGTGGGTTGGGGGCATTATGCCGGTTCACCTCATAATTAAATATGGAGTGTTTATGCGGGATATCTTTGTCTTATTCCAAACTCCATTTAAATTGGTGTAGCGAACCGATGCCATGTTTCGCCTTGTTAATACAACATTTAATCTACGGGGTTTAAACAACTTGAACCGTTTAATTAAATGCCGGGATCCCGATTCCGCTTAATATTGCCTAATTGCACCGCATCTGTGCCATGCCATGCATCATATCATAATCATGCCGGATCTTCTGCCGTGGTATTAAATATTGCATCCGGTTTTCTTCTAGTGTTTGCTTCTTCGCGGATTAGGCCGATGAGTTGATGCGAGTGTCGACAAGTTCTCTGGATATGAACCTTCGACAGTGTTTTCCCAGGCGAGCATTCTCCCCCTTTCTACCTATTTTGTGTTTATAGTCTTTAGTTCCTCCTGTTGATCTATTGCTATCCGTATGGCGATGCTTTAGTTTCCGTGCACCATTTATATTCCCTGCAGCCTCTATATTGCCTTGGACACATCCTATAGCCTGTTGTTTGATAGATAGTCGGCCTTTGCATGTCGTAGTCGCTTGCTTAAGTGCTGCTTCGCGTCGTTGTTGTTCCACCGTTGTTGGGAGGTTGGCACATGCTTAATGGTGGAGATGCTTAACGGTGGAGATGATCATGGCTTACATCTTAACTTGTTAATTAAAATGCTAGAAATAAATATAATGCAGAGGCACCGGTGGGTAATAGTCCATATTTGGTTTTTAATCGCCCACTTGTGTCCACCTAGGACCCGAGTTCTTGACACCTGTTCCAAGATCGAGCGTGCTAACCACAGGTGGGGTGTGTGGGCACCCTCATCGGCTTACTACCTGATTTCAAAGTATTGTACCGGGGGCCACAAGTAGTTTGGGGCTTTATTATTATCCAGTACTTATGCCATGCTTTACTGCTTTATTTAAGATTGTGCGTGGAGCACTTGTACTGTTTAGGATGTGGAATGATTTCGTGGTATCGACAAGCCCAGTCACACTTTCGGGTTCCCAGTCGTTTACAGCCATTGGCACAAACCCTTGGTCCATTCCGGAGCTGGCCGACTTCGTTGCGGGTAGCTTAGTGGGGTGGCCCCCATGTACTTGCTTTGGTTCTGGGAAACGTCATGACTTAGGCCCTGCCGACATACCGATGGGTGTATGTTAATTAATCTGGCAAAAAGGGTCGAAGTGCGTGTGGATACTTTGGTGCACCCCTGCAGGGTTAAATCTTTTCGAAAAGTCGTGTCCGCGGTTATGGACGACTTGGAGCACAATTTCTCGATCATAGACAACTATAACTAAAGTTTACTGTTATAATTTGACCTGTATCCGAGATGAATAGCAAGTTGGATAACTGCCTTGGAAAGAATAAATTAAACTGCCAATCGTGTGAGTTTCCTCGGCTGGACTTCCTCGTTTGGTCTCGAGGGGGAATACCAGGATGGGTATGTTTGGTGTTAGTTTCAGGTTGGATCTGGATAGGTCTTTCTCATCCCTCTCTGATAGTCGCCAGTGATACCGAGTCTCTATAGGTTGTGTAGTGTCGCTGCGCTGCCGCTTCTGTCCACCATACTTATGTAGGCGAGAGCCGCCGAATTCTAGCCTCGCCGTGTACTGGCCTCAGTACTGACGCTCCTCTTTTTCCTTTGCCCTTTGTCGGCATCCCTTTTGTTTTAGCAGGTTTGAGATCGACGTCGTTAGCAGGGTTACCCTTCCGGCTTGGCCTGGGCAGGGTTATGGATACCATTGGTTATTCTTCGGGGCTCTTAGCACCATTTGCATATTGTCCGTACTCGGACGCTATAACGTTTTCAAGGTGATTTGGATCTTTGTATTTTATATCTGTATTCTTGACTCGTTGAGTCGCTATTGTATATATATCTGTTTTGTGGGTCCCATCGAGGACTGTTGTGTAATGGTATTACTTCGTTTTCCACCCGCACGGAAGTGCCTGGTGGGCGTCCTTGAATCGTTTCTATGCGGGTTTGGCGGAAAGGGCTAAAACTTGCATAGGGCCGATTTGAGGGTGTTACAGGTTACCACCACATGAATGGAGGAGGTGAAGAGACACCTCCTCCATGCGCCGGCCATGAAGGAGGGGCACCCCCTCCTCCTATAAAAGGCCACCCTCTCCTCACTTCTCAAACACACCTCCTTGTGAAGGATCTCTCTCCCCCTCTAGTATTATTCCCCATGGTCTCGGATTAGCGAGATACATGTTCCCGGTGGCTTTATCTGGAAAGGAGTTCCTGCTTCCGTTGCTTTGCTGGAGCGAGGGACGGAGGTTGTCGGGGTACCGGACGTGTGAGAGATCACGGATGCACCACTGCTTTGCGGTGCTGGACTTGGTGGTGCTGGAGCTGGATCTGATGGACGTGCTGGAGCCGGACCTGTTGGACTTCCTCACGATCTTGAGATCGGCAAGTGTACGACTACATCAACCACGAGTTCCTACTCGTTAACAAAACTCGTTGTCTTCGAGGGTAAGTTCTCGTTGGATGTATGTCCACCCGTTGCTTTGTACCTAGTAGATAGATCTTGGCGTGTAGTTCACACCGTAGGAAATTTTTTGTTTTCTATGTTGCGGACCCAACAGTGGTATCAGAGCCTGATCTATGCGTAGGTGCTTTGCACGGGTAGTACACATATGTTTATATGTGGGCGATGATGATCATGTTATTGCATCTTCCATGTATTTTGGATATTGGTGGCATAGTGGGATGAAGTGGTCCGGACCAACCTTACATGTCATCGTACATGAGACCGGTTCCACGACTAACATGCAACTTGTTTTGCATAAGTGGCTGGCGGGTGTCTGTCTCTCCTACTATAGTCAATATCTGATTTACAACGAGTTGCTAATAACTTGGTTATCCTCGTTGTGGTTCATGTTCGTAGGTGAGAACGGTTCTATCTCCGAAAGCCCTAAGCCACGTAAAACTTGCAATTGATAAATTAGAGGCGTCTAGTTTAGATCGTTGTTGGGCTAGTGTCTTGATATGGTATTGTTGTAAGTAGATGTATGATAGATACTCTTACAACACACTCAACGTGTAAGTTCCATAGACCTTGGCCTTACACACAAAGGAATGATAGAGATCATACCACGATGCAAGTGATAGAGATCAAATGCATGGACCATATCATTTCACTTTACACATTAGATGTTAGCATCTTATACTACTAGTTTGGCGCATTTGGTAGCATTGTAAGATGATCCCTCATTTAGATATCAAGATAAAAATGTGTTCTTCCTTAAGTATGCACCGTTCTGTGGATTGTGTTTCGAGACATCACGTGATGATCGGGTGTACTCGAATCTACGCTTTCATAGGAACGGGTGTAAGACAGTTTTACACACGCGAATACTAAGGTTCTTACTTGGCGAGCCTAGCATGTACAAACATGGCCTCGGAACACAGACCGAAAGGTTAAGCATGAGTCATATAGTCTACATGATGCCCATATAGATGCTCGCCTTTGAAGCTACATCAACTCACATGATGATCGGACTTGGTGTAGTGGATTTGGTTCATGTAATCACCAAAAAGTCATGAGGGATGTCGTTTTTGAGTGGGAGTTCATTTCTAATTTGGATTACTCGAACCAAATTTGTCATAAATTAAATCAAAGTGAATTTGCATAGTTTGTTGTAGTCATTGGCATTCGTTTTCTACCTTAGGCTTAGTTTTTATTTGAGATAATAGAACTATAGAATTCTGGATATTTACTTTATGAACTAGTATCGTATTATTTTGAATGTCAATTTAAAGTTTATAAGTCCTATTGCAAACTTTCAGCAAACTCTATTTACTCCATGAAGTTTAATAAGTAGTATTAAATCAAGAGTAAGAATTCCAATGTTAGTATCTAAAGTATCATGTTTGCCTCCATGATTATTGATATTCAAAAAGTTGTTTTAATATCAAGATTATATTGGAGCTGAAAATTGTTTAAGAAACCATCATGTGTGAAAGATATTGTGATATCTGAAACAATGTTTTTTTCGTTGCATTATGATAGAGTATAATTTAGCAAAATACATGTTCTCATATTGTATGAGAATTTGTGAAGGATGGAGATGCTAGGCATCCGAATCTACCAAAAAGGTTTTGGGAACTGATATTATACTCGTGATTCTTCCTTATAAGCTATAGTAGCTTGATCATGAAAGTTTTCATGATAAGGATGAATAGAAGATGTAAGTAAAATGTTTACTACACTAATAGATTACTAAAGAATGAATTTTTGAAAGAACACCAAACATTTGATGATGGTGATCCACTTCAAAGTGCAAGTCCAAAGGTATTAGTATTTGACTATATACACTTTGTACCATGTGTCATGTTGATGACACCACTATTGATGTTGATAGATTCTTTTAAAAGAAAAGGAATTGCTGAAAGAGAATCTATAAAATATTTGGCAAAAAATAAAAGGTTTGAGATGTCCAACTTAGGTATATAGAAGATATACATGTTATGGTTGTATTCCTTGCTTGTTAAACAATGTGGTTCTTAGGTATTGGATACCGAATTGGTTGGTATGAAGTGTCATACAAGACAACGCAATTCATGAACTACAATGGCCTAAGTAACTAGCAAGAGAATGAGTGATGATGTTCATCGAAAACAAATAAAGTCTTATTGTGTTTTTCGTGGTCATCAAACCAAGCCTTCAAGATTTGTTTAAATAATTGTTATTTTGTTCCGGTATTATGAGAACAATGGCTGTTCAAATAATTACCGTATTCCATAAAGGATGGATGAACTTTTACAAGTCTAGTTGGAGAAATCACATCCATAAACACTATTGCTAAAATGTCGCAAGACAAATGATTGAAAGATCACTTATGAAGTGACATTGCTGTTTAAATTATATTTGAAAGAAAGCATGAAGAAACTCCATGTTGATGGATTTTTGGAGTCTTTGATTTTGATCAATTGACGCATGTGAGACTTTCCTCGAGATAATTAAAACTCCGTCCATAGGCCAGAGAGGAACGGATGACTAGCTTATTGGAAATTGTGCATGCTGATGTGCATAATCCATTATGTGTAGCCATATGCGATGGATCTTTTTGCTTCATATGCTTTCTTCAAAAATTTGAGTGAATATATTTGTATATTTACTTAATAAGGAAGAAGTATGAAACATTTGAAAGTTGTTCAAAGACTTTCAAGATGAAGTGAAAAATCATTGTAACAAGAAAATAAAAGAGTTTATGATTTGATCGTAAAGGAAGATATTTGAGTTACATGTTTAGCAAAACACCTAAGATTTGAGGAATTGTTCCATGAATTTGGATTTCCCGGTAAACCATAGGAGTATGGCATATTCAAGAGATGAAATCAAACCATGTTTGACATGGTAAGATCAAAGGTGTCATTTATAAAACTGCCATTATGTTTTAAAGATTGAAGCTTTAGAGACTACCGCTTTTACACTGAAAAGAGCACCATCATGATCCGTTGAAATGACACCATATAAGTTATGGTTTGGGATAAAACCCGAATTGTCTTTTCTTACATTTTGGTATGCTATGCATAAGTAAAATGTTTACAACAAAAGTCAGATAAACACGTCTTTGTAGGTTATCCCAAAGAATTTGTTGGGAATTTCTCCATAACACCGAGGACAAAAGAGTTTGTTACTTGGAACGTCAAGTTTTTTGAGAAGGAATTTTTCGCGAAAAGTTAAGTGGGAGGACAATAGAACTTTGATAAGGTTGATGAACCTTAGCTATATGTGCTAAGTAGCGCAACGCTGGAAAGTGTCCCGGTGGCAGCCACAATGCTCATGGCTCTCGTGATTACAAAAGGTGTGACTCGGAGATTAGAGTTCCTATAGAACCGTGTGGGTTGGTAAGAATCAAATAGTAAGATTTGATAAGCAAGTCGTTATTGTTTTGACAATGATGAACCGACTATATGCAAAGAAGCGATGATGGGCCCTGACTCCATAAAATGACTAGAAGTCATAGAATCCGTGATAGTATCCATACACGAGAAATCAAGTTTCTGAATTTGGAAGACCCTCCGGAAAGGCGTGAAGCCTATCGGTCGTGTTTGGATCTATAAAGAAACAAGACATGGATTTTTAACATCTATGAAATAGTCGACATGTCAGAAAGAAGTTTACAACAATGTTCAAGGAGTTGACTATATGGATAGATTAAGGCGGTAATATGGTTGTGCCAGACATACATATATGAGATATTGAAAGGGTTCAATATGGAAACAACAAGAAAGGTTCTTGCTGCATGGAAAGGATTGTATCAAAATTCAAGTGTTTCAACACTTGGTGAGTAAAATCACATGAAGATTTTGATCGATTATACCATGATATGTATATATCCAGAATGTCCTATGCTCTAAATGTTATGAGCACATACCAGAATGATTCATGAGATGATCATTGGAAGATAGTAAAGATATTCTTATGAGCTTTGGAAGAACTAAGAATATATAATGTATAAGTGACAAATAGTTAAAGGTAGTTCATTGTAAAGTGTTACATTGATACTAGTTTTGTCACAAGATACAAATTAAATTTATCTCAATTTAGACAATGGGTGGCACAATGTAATGGAAAGGATGTTCCATGATGGATATGGATGAGTTTCAAAGTTGAGACATTGTGACGGATACTACAACAAAAGGCTAAGTATATGACTGCTATAGTAGCAGCATAGGAGGGCATTTGTGTTAAGTAGTTTGTTATCAAACTAGGTGTGGTTCAAAGTGGGCTAATACTATGAAGATATATTGTGTGATAATAATATCAACATATTTTAACCGGAACGAACTAAAGGTCTCACCAAAGGACCAAATTTATACAATGCCATCTCATTTGAGAATGAGTGATGCGTAGAGACGCAAAGACATGCAAATACACACGGACCTGAAACTGTCAGATCTAAAGATTATGTTAACCACTAGCAATCGCGTATATGCAACACCAGAAAGCCATAGGTGTTCAATACGCAAAGTTTTTGAAACTAGATTATTGACTCTAGTGCAAGTGGGAGACTGAAGGGAATATCCCCGAGAGGCAATAATAAAGTGGTTATTATCTTATTCCATGTTTATGATAAATGTTTATTTTACATGCTATAATTGTATTGATCGGAAACGTCAATACATGTGTGTTTAATAACCAAAAAGGGTTCCTAGTTATGCCTCTCTTATAGACTAGCTCGTTGATTAACAAGATGATCAAGGTTTCCTGATCATGGACATTGGATGTTGTTAATAACGAGGTCACAACATTAGTGGAATGATGTGATGAACATTCATCCAAAGTATAGCATTACGATCAAAGTCATTATGTTTATATTGCTATAACACTATACGAAGTAATATTTATCCTTAGACCATGAGATCATGTTAATTGCTAACACCGGAAGAGTATCTTGATAACATCAAACGTCACACCGTAAGAGGGTGACTATAAAGATGGGTTCGGTGCTACGAAGGTGTTATGTTGAGGCTCATGGATCAAGAGTAGAATTTGTCAATCCCGATGACGGATAGATATACTCTGGGCCCTCTCGGTGATATCACATTAAGATAGCTTGCAAGCAAGTGATGTGATCACTAGAATGTTATATCACGGGAACGAGAAAAGAGTGCATGTCGGAAACGAGATCAAACTAGGTATGGAGATACCGATGATCGAATCTCGGACATGTAATATATCGTGAGACAAAGGGATTTAGTTACTAGTGTTAAAGGTTCTCACGATCACAGAAGTCATCGTTGAATGTGTAGGAGTCGGTATGGATCTCCAGGTCCCGCTGCTGATTATTGATCGGAGAGGGGTCTCGATCATGTCTGTATTATTCGCGAACCGTAGGGTGACACACTTAAGGGATACCGACACCATTTGGAGCAAATATGTTTCAGACAAAGATTTAAGAAAGCGCTGGAATTATTTCAATAGACACCAAAACTGTTTCGGGTGAAATTGCTAAAATTGGTTCTGCATGTAATATTGAAATGTTGCACGGGGTTTTATGTGAATGTTTGTTAATTAAAGTAGTTAACAAAATTCTGAATAAAAATAATAAAAGAGTTTTATTAAATGAGAGAGCATTAAATTTGGAGAAATTTAATGCATTTAAAGTGGAGACTTTAAAAGGGAATGTGAAGAGGCATTTTAATGTGGAGGGGTTACCACCACATGAATGGAGGAGGTGAAGAGACACCTCCTCCATGCGCCGGCCATGAAGGAGGGGCACCCCCCCTCCTCCTATAAAAGGCCACCCTCTCCTCACTTCTCAAACACACCTCCTTGTGAAGGATCTCTCTCCCCCTCTAGTATTATTGCCCATGGTCTCGGATTAGCGAGATACATGTTCCCGGTGGCTTTATCTGGAAAGGAGTTACTGCTTCCGCTGCTTTGCTGGAGCGAGGGACGGAGGTTGTCGGGGTACCGGACGTCTGTGCGATCACGGATGCACCACTACTTTGCGGTGCTGGACTTGGTGGTGCTGGAGCTGGATCTGATGGACGTGCTGGAGTCGGACCTGCTGGACTTCCTCACGATCTTGAGATCGGCAAGTGTACGACTACATCAACCACGAGTTCCTACTCGTTAACAAAACTCGTTGTCTTCGAGGGTAAGTTCTCGTTGGATGTATGTCCACCCATTGCTTTGTACCTAGTAGATAGATCTTGGCGTGTAGTTCACACCGTAGGAATTTTTTTTGTTTTCTATGCTGCGGACCCAACAGGCAGTGCACCAATGATTAGGTTCTAGGTGTAGTGGTGTATCCTTGGTTTGCTGCTTCAGTAGCTTTTGCATTGCATACCTTATGCATTTCTAGGAAAGTGCGGCAGTCCTTCATGACTTGGTTCGATCGCCTCCTTCCTGTGGAGTTGATGTAGAAATGCATATTGCAGGGTCCATAAAACATCTGCAGTGGAGACATTAGGGGCTCATGGGGCCTTGGCTGGTACCGCTGTGTGTATTGACTTCCACCAGTGTCTTCTTTGTTTCTGCAGTTCCCGCCGCTACGGTCATCGCTTCTTCAGTTGTCTCCTCTCGAAAAAGACAGCGCAAACATAGCTCGGCCCGTCGTATCCATAATTACCGCGTCTTCTTCTATCGTTATTGCGCTTGTCTCGATCTTCTTCGGGTGAGCGCCCTTGCTTGTTGTTTAATGCATCTTTGCCATCTGCCCAGCGATTTGCCATGTCCATTAATTAAGAGATTGGTTTGGGCTTGACCTGCCCCAATGCCTCAATGAATTCCCTTCGGCGGAGGCTGTCATTGAATGCATTGATCGCCCTTTCATCAGATATAGCTTCGGCCAAAATTTTGATGATGTTCCACTGCTGGATAAATGCTCGTATCGATTCTTCGGGTTTCTGTTTGCATGCTCGTAACTGCTCCAATGATGTGGGTCGTTTGAACGTGGATGTGAAGTTTTGAATGAACTTATCTTCGAGGTCATTCCAGCTGCTGATGGATTCTTCGGGTAGCTGCCTGAGCCATGAGCGGGCTGCGTCGCTTAAGTGTAACTGCAAGCTTTGCATTACGGTGGCCTTGGAGCCACCCTGAAGTTTAACGGTTGTCAGGTAATGTACTAGCTAAGCCTCAGGTTCCTAGAGACCATCGTACTTTTGGCAGTCGTGAGGAAGTTTGAAGTCCTTAGGTACTGGGATCTTGCGAACATGTTGGGTAAAGCAGCTAGCCTCGCATAGCTCATACTCATCCTCGCTTTCACCATCATAATACCTTCGGCTGCTACGCTCCTCCCTTACCTATCAACTTTGTGTTATGTAATGTCGTTTCTTGCATCACCTCGTGGTTCGTAGTTTGGAAAGTTCACCCAATGTGGTGACCATGATCGTCGGGTGTGTCCCACATGCCGAGGGCTATTGCAATGGCGTGGTGACTTATTGAGTTGCCTTGAAGATCCTTGTTCGCCCTGTGTGAGGGATGCCCCCACCATGCAAAGGTTCATGAGAGTGGAGTGATGGAGCATTTCCCGGGGATCATCGGGTGTTGGTTGAGTTGTGAGTAAGTAAGTTTGAGCGGCAACAACTGCGGCTTGCATTGTCTTTGCATTGATGGGCCCTGCCAAATCTACTAACATGAAGGACAGGTCTAGGTCTCGGGTCAGCTCATTTCTTTCAGCTTCCAGCTTCTGGGATATTCTGAAAACACGAGGTTCCTCTTTGTAGTACGCCTCCGGTTATGCTGCTAGATCCATGGGTGGAGCTTAGATGTGCCCGCCGTATGCTGGATTCATCGTCTAACCTTTTTGTTTCATCGAGTTGTCTCTGCATCCTTAGCAGATCCCTTTTCTTGTGATGAAGCAAGTACTGGTATGCCATTACGTCCTTATGCGTAGCTTCGGTTGTCATGGGGACTGCGCTCAAGACTGCACCCCTCGCTCTTTTCCATGTTTCTTCCGATAGCCGAAGAATCAAACATTCGCCATCATGTGCTCCTTCTCTTTCTTGTACAACATGACTGCTGGATGGATCTCCTCTATTTCCGAGGTTTTCTGCATCATCACCTGATAAAATATCAATAGGTTCAAGGAGTGGGTTACCGTAGGAGTCATGCGGTGTTGTTGGTTCGCTAATGATCATGCATACTTGGTGATGCGTCAGATACAGATTGCTGCCATGTTTATTGGATCCGCAAGAGACACTGTCCGTGAGATCCTATGGGTTCTGCTCTGGATAGATTTCGGCCATCCTGATTCCGAAGTCAATGTCTTCATTGCTTTCATCGGGTTTGATGTTTGCTAGACTTGAGCCACGTGGTGGAGTTAGCTGGACGTCTGACTCGAAGGAGATACTATTGCATAGATCGGCCAAATCCCCTAGATCTGCAGAGTTTCTGGAGTTTTCTTCGTTTTTTGTCGGCTGGGGTGCGACTTCTTTAGATGAGCCGATAGAAGATGCAGGTATCGCCATAGGCTTTGTTATTATGACTAACGTACCCGAAGAAACTGGGGCCGATGGCCAGAGATTTTCGGGTTCCTCCACCTAGAAGTGGAAACATACGATGATGAGATCAGATCAGTCGTTGAAGCTGACGGGAACCAAAACAGTGGTGGGAGGGCATGGTTCCGCTGCTGTCGGATTGCTGCTTGGTGAAGGGGGCGCCAAATCCATGGTTCCAGCGTTTAGATTTCCCAAAACAGCGCCAATTGACGAGGGGTGATCTCGGCAATGTCCATAGTGATGGACTTAAGGTTTTGTGGAAAAGAGAACGTTGGGATTTCGTCGGCTGAGCAGACAAACAAGGGAGTCGAAGTTGTCTGATTGCTTAGGAACAAATCAATTATAGATCGATTAAGGCTTTTTGGGTACCTCTCCGTTGGCTCCTCCTAGCCTTTTATATAATAGGCTGGGTCCCGAGGCCGTATACGGATAGGTTACAAGTTACGATTACAACACTAATACAATGTCGATTCCTACTCTTTCCTTGTCCAGCAAGATATGCGATCCGTTGGATGCTTCCTGGGCCTTCCTTGATTCCTTCTTGGACCCACGAGCTATAAGCCTAGGGTAACCAATCATAGTAACCCGGGTAATCATATCCATGTCAAGCGGTAACATATAAACATGGCTAAGCACAACAAATATAACAGCACTAGCAACGCACACAAGCCAAACCCTAATTATGCTAGGAGTAGTGTATCAGGGAATATAGGCTACAAAGGGAACATGCATCAAATATAATTACTCTATCTATCTATCTATCTATCTATCGATAAAAGACTTTGGAATCGCCTACACATGGAGAGAATTGAAATACTTTGAAACCATAGGATTATATCATGGTAGGGCTATGTTTTCCTTGTTTGTTGATATCCAACTGTAGATCTTCAGGATTCATCAACTTGACTTGTTTGTCGATAGCAAGAAGGGTTCATATGCTCGAAACTGTTCACCGATGATCAATTGCTTCTCTTCAATGGTTGCTCACATTCAACTCCAAGGACTACCGGGAAGAAGAAGACACACCGGAAAGGTAGAAATAGTAATCAACACAAGCATCGATGCAATACGCACAATGTATAACATGGTATATTAAAGGCATTTTGACAAACCCTAAAGACAGAATTACTATTTTAAATGGAGTCGGAGTGCCGGACTAGGGGATTCCCATAAGACCCCATATGCATATGAGGGGTTGTCTTAATGTTATAATGTTTAGATCATTATAGTTGTTGCAATGATTCATGCTTTTGATGCTACAATGTAGATCCCATTTTTCTGAACATTTTGATATATTATTCATATTCTTCTGACTTATAATGAATTACTTATGATTTTTCCCATTTTAAATCATTTTAAATCATTTTTGGAATATAAAAAGAATTTGCAAATATGACAAGTATGTAAATTATGCTAACATATAACATTTCTAAAAAATTTCCAACATATTACATAGGGACCCCACCTGTTAGGTATTTCTTATTTATAGAAAATATTAAATAGAAAAGAAAAAGGAATATGACACAGGCATGACATCATGATGACGTCACCGAGGAGATCCTCATAGATCTTCGATCGATCCGTTGATCGAGAGCGCGTAGGGTCGTGGGGCTAGTTGTGTTTGAATCATCTCATCGTGGGGAACCATATGGTGGCTGCGCCGCTGCTATATGGTCACCGGAGCTCGGCCGACAGTGAGCTTCTGCGACATCGGACGGGGACGCATGGCATGGGAGCGATACAGGAAGAGAGGAAGAAATCGAAGAGGTCCAGGAGGACCAGGATATCAACCTAAGAATGATGGTGGCGTCGAGGAAACCGAGAGAGGTCGGTAGGCAAAGAATCGATGGTGGTGACGGTGGTAGCTAACGACTAAGTCGAGCTTTATTAGACCGGTTAGGAGCTCCACTGCAAGCATGGCTTGATGGAGGAGAATGAGCACACCGAGGCGCTTCCAGCGGTAGCTCTGACTCGTTTAGGGTGGTCGAAGATGGCGGGGTGGCACAACGTCTACGAGCTAGGGTTTCAGTCTTGCATGACATAGAGAGGGATATAGCGTGCACGAGGGGATAAGTGAGGCTAGGGTTATCTGCGACGGCCATGGGGTCTTGTAGGAGTTGGCGGGCGGCATCGCCCGCTTCCTAGAGCTCGGTGATGTTCTGCTAGACCACGGCGAAGCGCTGGCCCTCACAGAATGTGAGGACCATGGTGGCCAGCGCCTTCCGCACGTCCCCCTCTGGGATGGCCCCGCCAACCTTGTAATGCGCGAGAATCAATACCGCCTGCCCCGTCGCGCACTTGCCGATGACGACGTCCCCCATCTAGCAGTAGGTCTTGCCGCCGGTGAGAGACCAACATAGTCGCCACTGAAGCTGAGCGCCTTTGCGGCGGGAACATGATGAGGTGTGCCCTCGAAGGAGAACCAGTTGTCGTCACGTGTCTTGAAAACAGAAAGGTACAGGTTATCGGACCTGATGGCGAGGGTGGCTCTGGCCTTGAGGGGCACGGGGATCCACATGTCTGGCTCCTTGCTGAGCTTCTACTTGTCTAGCTGTGCGCTTCCCGTAGAGCCGGTCCACATATTTTGTGGGCCCTAGGGACACCAAAGTTTTCTTGTTCAAAGTGGCGCATTTTCCTTTTTTTGAGAGAGAGTTGTGGCGCAATTTCCTAGGATCAAGGGGGCCATGACCCCCCTACTCTAGAAAGTTTCTTAAATATAGTTTTTTCCTAATATTTATGCTGAAAATGGTATGCAATGTTTAAGCATAATCCTCAACAATTTTATCAAGCTCCACCACATTTTCACACACAAAGAATATTAGTATTCGTCAAAGAAGTATGCATGATAGGCTGGGCTACTAGGTCGTCTATATTTTTTAGATCTATTTTAGACTATTTGACCTGAATAGTACAAGTGTACTAATATGGGTACGCAAAAAAACCTTGTATCGGGCCCTTGCTTCTTGGGGCCCCTAGACGAGCCCCGGAGGGCATTCTACCTCTAGCTAGTTAGTGCAAACCTACACGACCAGCTTGATCCCTTCCACGACCTCAACCATATGGGTCAACAATGTACCCCTTCCTGCTCTGCCACGATGGGCAAAGAATTTTGCTCGGATGTGAGCCAATTTCCTTCACTGGCCAGAGAAGCGCACTTCTCATAAATGAAGTGACATGCGAGAGTGATTGGCACTAACCACATTTGATGGATTACTCCAGGCTCCAGGTATGTACATCAAAAGTACTCCTCCGACCGGTGGGCGGCTAGGTGAACATACATCGGTGACCAAGGATTAAATGAAGCCTAGGGTTGGGTTCGAGCGGAGCGCATGAGAATGTTCCTATACTTGTAGGGTTGGTCCACATATTTTGAGGGGTCTTAGGGCAACATGAAATCAAGAGCCCTTGTTTAAAGTGTCAGAGATTCCCTAGGGTCATGGGGTAATGGCCCCTACTCCATAAAACATATTAGCGATACATTTAATATTTATGCTAAGATTTCAAATATTACTAAAAAATTATGCATGACTAGTGATGAGTCCATCTTTGAAGCATATTTACCTTCTGTTTTCTGCATAAGTAGAGTTAGGATTTTTGTATTTCACGGCATTTGCATGCACCTTTTGTCCTTGTTTCAAATGGATCCGAATCATTAAGTCTTTTATGAATATATCAATTGGGACTATCATGTTATGCAATAATATAATATTTCTAAGTGATAAAAGTCATTTAAATGATTTTCCATGCACCTGGGAGAAAAGAGGATGCGAGAGGAAGCAACAGATGGTTTAACGACATGTGGTACGGGTGAGGCCCGCCCGTACCACCTGCTAGGATGTCCGCCTCGTCAAATACTTTCACCACGCGAAGACGGATATGAGATCCGACATTCACAGAAACTTCCAGCCTCAAAACACCATGCCAGAGAGGAATTTGGAGGAGGAACTTGGAGAAAGGAAAATCCTTGCTGCTTCATGGGTCATTGGAGGACAACGCATCATCCCCTTCACCATCAACCATTGTATCTCTATCAACACCATTTACCTCAACTCTCATTTATTAGATCTTATTGTAATTTCGATACAGTTGTGGTTTGCACTTGATTTACCTTCGTACTTTCGATCCATCCATATGAATATGATGATGTTGTTGATTGCTTCCATGTGTGAGTAGTTTCCTTTGTTCTTGGGGAGTTGGAGAAACCCTAGCATTATTATGAAATGAAATAAAGATGATCTATAACTTTGGTCTTTGATCTATTGATTTATGATATTGTGTTAGATCTCTCTCTCTAGATGGTATGTGCATTCGAACACATAGCATTTTCCTTCGGGACTAGGGATAGGGAAATATCCTTTGGACATGTATGGGAGTATGTCCGGTGCTACGTTGTGACTGCAAGCATAGGCTTATAACTTACACGGTTAAAGAGAGAACTAAGAGAGATTCGCTAAGATCATACGATATCCATGGGGAACCCTTAATTGTGGTGGTCTGTAGAAGTGGTTTGCTCGCAGCCATCGTAGTGGTTATTTAAAGATGGCCTCAAAACTTGACTCGTAGAAGCGACTGCTCGCAAGACTTGTGGTGAACATCTTATTATGGAGCTCCATCCACACATATCATGACGAAAGATATAGATTATCCTAATCATGAATAATTCTCATATGCCAGTGGTGTATCCTACATCCCCGATAAAATTTTAGCCTTATTGAGTTCCAACACCCTTTTCCAACGCTTTGTTACATCTTTAATTTTATTTGCTTTTATTACTTTCTTGCATCCAAACACAAAAAACTTTCAAACACCCTTTACTTGAGATCAAAGGCACCTTACAAGTATCCTTTGATCGATAGTGACAAGGGGCATAAGGATCTTAACCAAAATAGCTCTCTGTGGGTTCGATACTCTTATTGCAAAACTAGCTACAATCAATCTATGCACTTGTAGACATCAATTAGCATTCTTGGGCGCAACTATGCATGTCAAGCTCTGCCTCTTGTTCACAAGAAAAGACTTAGAAATATTAGTATTCCGTAATAGAAGTATTACTATAATGCAATAGAAAATTAAATAATTTGTATATTTAATAGATCCATGATGTCTAAAATTGCGGTGAAGATACTCGAAACCACTTATTTCTATTGATCAAGCAAACTATATACCACGATACTTATTTTACCAATTTCTGCTTATGTACATAGGCTATGCAAAACTGAGTAGATGAGTAAACATATTAGGCACTGAAATAAGAAGAGGATAGAATAAACATGTATGATGGGGACAAGTAGAATCATTGCGAATTAGAGGAGAGTTTCTTCCAAAATGGTATAGTTATGCGATTGCGACCTTATTCGCCACTAATGAATACTCACAACCTTTCCTAAAAAAGGAATACTCATAACCTTCTGAGGGTCAGTGTTATTCTGCACATTTGGAGAGGCCAACGAAGTTCTGGCTTCAAGAAAAAATAATAAAAATGTTAGAGTCTTTTTTTAAGAAATAGGAGTCATAATAGAGTAATGATAGGTATAGCTTGAGCCATCTATATTTTATTTTTAGAAAACCATTTATATTCTCTAGAATTATTCTACACTATTGGACATCAAAAGTAGTAGGAAGTCATGGGCCGAGGCCCCTAGACCATGGGGCCTCAAGGCGAGTGCCTCTCTGCCACGCCCTATGGGCCACCCCTGTACCTGGGCAATCAGTGTCTTTAGCACCTTCTTCTACACCTTTGCCTCATGAACTCATGTATGGTTGCCCATGGAGGCATTTCCCGAACCCAGCCAGAAGAAATAAGCAAGTTTGGTTGCCCACGCGGAACAGAATCTTTACATCGCATGGGTTTTAAAGCATTCCTCAACCTGACTTCAGAGGAACACCCAAATCGGCCGTTTCCATGGAGCCAACTCCTTTTCATGCTCGCTGGGGAAATGACTGCATCTAGCCGTGCGAGAGTGAGATGGTGGGAGATTGCCCGCATCCATGATATTCCGGTGGGAAAAATTGGGTCACCACCCACCGATTCGCACCGCCTATTTTACACCGCCCTGCCTCGCCGCCGAATATCGCACCACCATTTCCCCCTTTTCTCTCCCTCCAAATCTTGTTCTTCATCTACAAGAACGGGTAACCTACACCGCCTACTCCGGTCGGTCGATCTTCTCTCCAGCAAGTGTTCTTCCCCCCGCTTCGCCGAGATGTCCACACCATTTGACTTTGAGATCCTGGTAAGAGCACTCTAACCCTAGGTTTGCAATGAAAGATCTTTTACCATTTTGTTTTGTCGATCTACATAGGCTCGTGCGACCACTCTGTTTACATTCATGTGTATTGCACGATTCTATGGTTCTTTCTTATGTTCATGCTTGTTGTATAGTAGTATGGTTCTTGCTTAATTAGGTTCCATGGTAGATTTTTGTGTAGTGTGGGGAACATATCATGCTTACTACGATTGTTCTATTTGTGCCGTAGGACTCGCTAACTAATAAGCCAATCTCCCTTGATCTCTCGGCAACCGCAGTGGTGCCTCTACGCTATGCGCCGATGCTTGACAAGTTTGCACAGAAGAAGAACACAATGACATGGCCAGCTTCTCTATCCACGTTCATCCTAAATAGAGTTTCTCAAAAAACGGGACATGGGTTTCCATGGATTGAGGATTCAAGGAGAAGGACATGAGAGTTATTTTAGATAATTTCTTAAGGTACTATGACCTGAGAGTTACCCCAAATCATATCTACAACCATTTGAGGCATTAGAGAGCTAGGTGAGTTCGGGTGTTATAGCTGAGAAGGCTCGAAACTGTGCGCTAGGTGGAGGATACATAAGCTATCATGATGGACGAGGAGAACTATTATGAACACATCAAGGTTGGCACAAATTTGCACTTACAACAACACTTTGTTCATAAGCTGACACATGAATTGCAAACTTTTTTATTCTCAAATAGGTTCACCCAAAGGACACCGAGCTGATCAACAAGCCCATTCATAACTATGCTCAGATGAATATGATCTACGATCGGCATATTTCCTCAGCGCCCGTCTCTCCAACTGCCATACACCGTTGTCTTAGCTACCCGATGGAGCACAATGTACATGCCAACAGGTATCTTGTGATGAACCCTGAATGCATGATGAGCTGGTTCATGACCTTCCTTAACAAGCACTACATGTGAGTAACCGGCCGTGGTGCTAGAGGGGGTGATAACTTGTGGTGTTGCCCCGGATGATTATGGGCATGATGTGTATTTTGGAGTAGCTAGACTTAAGAAAACTTGTGTTGGTCTGTATATTTTGGGAGGTGGTATTTAGTTATAACCCCTTGGTTTGACGAACTTGTTCTGCAGTTGTTCTTAAATTTGTGCTGCAGCACAAACGCCATGAGTCTTTATGTCGATTATGTCGATTCATTACTAAGCTTGTTGGTCTCTGAATTCTCTGGATTCTAATTGTCTGAACTTTGTGAGCCGATTATGGTGGTTAACTCACACACCACCTAGAAGGTAAGGATATAAGGTAGAATGCAAGTAACGAAATGATTAACAACTAGCCAAAACCGAAGAGAACAAGAAATCAACCAAGTAGGGTTTGGCTTCTCCATCGATCTAGAAATCTCAATGTGGCAACCAAAAAAATGTCCTTTAGTCATGATAGGATGAATTGGTCCGCGCAGCTTCCGCGGAGTCATGATCCCCAAGTGCACCAAACAGGCACGAGCAGCCAAACACGCCCTAGGTAGTTGTCCATGTTCACATCGAATGGCTGCTGTAGTGTCTTGGTCTTGGTCCCGGATATGAGAAAGAGAAACCCAAATCATAGAAAGTTAGGTCATATGATCGATGAGTAGTACAACTTACTCTATGCATGAATTAATGATCGTAGCTAGCCTAAGTTACACGTTGAATCCAGTACCCGTGGCAGGCGTTACGTCGAAAGTGACGACGGTATCGGTGGACCTGAGAAACAACATTAGTTCGTAGTTTCGTGGCGACTGAATGACCAAACAAAGAGAAATAAACAAAGGAATGCCTGATACTTACACATTCACGAGGAGTGACATGACTAGAAAGAACCCAAGCACGATGAACGGCTTCATCGCCATCTCGATCGCTAGCCGACATGGTTTTCCTTGGAAGTAGGGTAGCTAGGGTCTCCAAGTGCGTCGATGGTGCGCTTTTGCTTGGACTGTGGGCCCGGTATCTATACCTAGCCCAGCCGTGTCGGCTGGTCTTTTTTTAAGGGAACACGTACTCTTTATTGATCCATAATCAAAATGTCATTACAAATGGCCTCCTAGATACTATCCGGAGGAACACCACGCCACACATAATTAACTAAAGAGATACAACCTCTATCTAAGTTATGAGAAGCCACACTGAGAATGCGAGTCACATGAAGCAAAGGTCTTGGAACTAAATTTGATATCCTCGATTACTGAACCATACTCTGATCGGTCAGCTATCTCAGATTTTATACGTTGTATGTGTTAGGTTTGTAACATAGAAAACAAAAAAATTCCTACAATGTGAACAACTAAGCACCAAGATCTATCTACCAAGATACAATCAATGGGTGGATATATATCCATAGAGAACATACCATTGAAGAGCGACAAAGCGTTACAAGTTTGTACTCGTGGATGATGTAGTCGTACATTTGCCGATCTCAAGATTGTGATGAAGTCCAGTGAGTCTAGCAGGTCTAGCACCAGCAAGTCTAGCAGGTCCAGCACCAGCAAGTCCAGCACCACAAAGCAGCAGTGCATCAGCGATCGCACACACGTCTGGTACCCCGACAACCTCTGCGTCCTCGCTCCAGCGATGCAGCGAAAACAACAACTCCTTTCTAGATAAGTCCACCGGAAACATGTATCTCGCTAATCCGAGACCATGGGGAATAATTCTAGAGGGGAAAGAGAACCTTAGCGAGGAGGTGGTGCAAGAGGAGAGGAGCCATGGGGCTCCTTTTATAGGGGATGAGGCACAACCCCATGGTCATGGCTGGCCAGCCATGGTGGGTGCCCCCACCTCTCCCTCATTCATGTGGGTGGAGCTTCCACTAAGCCCACTCACATAAATTTCAACTCCACTCACTTGCATTTAATGTCCACTAAATTAAATGCATTTTTGTATTTAAATAAAACACTTTTATTTATTTTATTTAGAAGTTTTTTAATTACTTTAGTTAACAAACATTCACATAAAACCCTTTGTAACATTTTGATATCACATGCAGAGTCAATTTTAGCAATTTCACCCGAAACAATTCCGGTATCCATCGAAACAATTACAACGCTTTCATAATCTTTCTCTGGTATCTCATTTGCTCCAAATGTGTCGGTATATTTAAGTGTGTGACCCTAAAGTTCGTGAATAATGCAGACATGATCGAGACCCTTCTCCGATCAATAATCAGCAGCGGGACCTGGAGATCCGTACTGACTCTCACACATTCAGCGATGACTCTAGTGATCATGTGAACCTTTTAACGTTAGTAATTAAATTTCTTTGTCTCGCGATATATTACATGTCCGAGAATTTGCAACTTAGTACTAGTATATGTGAGCCTCCAATATGCCGATGTGCCACTGTGCCAGTCAGCGGCGGAGCTTGGAGAGAAAACAAGGAGGGGTCAACATTATTAAGAGACAGTATAACTCAACCATCTAGGAGACATCACAGCGATTTCACTCTCTGTACCGTCCGATCTTACGTACCGACACTCCAGATCGTCCTAGCATTCCACAACGTCCCTGGAATCGTTTCCTTGTGAACTCACCCCGAATGGGCCGGCCAACGTTTAAGGGCTGCGCTCGGCAGGTCGAATTAGACGATTTCTTATTGTTGGGCCGCGAGAACTTCATATGGGCCACACATGCTTGAGGCTTTTTTTATTTTCTTCCGCACCTGATTTAGGGCTCACAACGAGAAGGCACCGCTAGCGTCCTTTCCTATGTTCTCCTAGCGATGTCGTTTCCCCTTCGCCTGCCATGCGAATGAAGCGCACCTCCCTTCGCGAGAACCGCCGCCGAGAGAGGGATACAGAGGGGTGCTTCATGTCGCGATGGTTTTGCAAGGCGGCGGCGTCGCTGCAGCCCACACGATCCGTAGGCGACGACGAGCACTCCGACATCCACCGAATTCTTCGTGTGACCCCCCTCCCCCTCCCCAACATAGCTACCTCCAGATTGAAGAATTCTAGGAGTAGTAGCTCCGAACCCGTTGGAGATTGCAGTCTCTGATATATCCTGTTTGGTTCAACATCAGGTCCGGCTTCAATTTTCTACGCCTTCACTTACTCCAGTTGATGTTTACGGTTGTATTCCTGACCTGCAAGTACGGTTATCTATGACTTGTGTACTGAATCCAACGTAGATGTCACTTTTTCATCTTCAAATTCCTTCGGAACAGTTTATGTTAAAATTTTGCATCTTTCTGCAGGGTAATATGTGTATTGTAGGTGTCCCCGAAAAGCTTAATCATGCAGTAGGAAACCACATGAAGACGACATATTGGTCCTTCACCAATCTCACCTGAACCTTTCTCAGTTCTTAGGTAATCTTATATGTCCTTCTCCAAAAAAAAGGTAATCTTATATGTCCATAGCGTGTCTTTCGAGTTTTGCAGATTCTATTGCCTGGAAGTCAGAACAATCTTTATATGTGAGGAGAAAACAATGTACACTTAACAGGCAGCGTTCATCATCACTCTTACAGGACATGCTACTACTGACACAACAAAGGGTAGTGCAACAGATGCTCATTTGCATGGTTTCAGGTGAATCGAAGTTTTCTTAACAGGAGGTGAATCGAAATAGTATGTTCTATTGTTGGAGTGAAGTTTGCTAGGTTCTTGATTAAACCTACAGGAGGATATTCCGGGGCTCGGTTGAATAAAAACGTCCTTCGAGTTCAGTTGCCATACATGTGCTTCTTGTACTAGTGTGATTCTATTATGACAGCTTAGTCTTCTTACTGTGGAAACTTGTCAGATTGCTTACACTTTTCTCTAACTTAATAATTAATTGTTGTAACAACTCGTGTTTTACCCATAAGTGATTACCTTGGGATGCAAAAATATATATCTTTGTTTTCCAAGGTTCATATGATTGATGGCTGTTTTGAAATCATTTTTGTTGCTCCAACAGATCCGCATCATGATGCAATTGTCTTACCATGAAAAGTAGTCACTACTTCTGAATATACCCCTGACCATTGGTATTGCAAATGCAGGTAATTGGTATCATGCGGATGTTTGTTCCAGAATAATCTTGGATTCAGATTCCTTCTGACTGATACTGTTTTTTGTACCAATTTGTTGCAGGTGTTGTCAGCCTAAGTTATACACTGGTTTGTGTGTTAGTTCGGGGAACCCTAAAGCTCCGCGGGAATGCCAGGACGATCTGGAGCATCGATGTGTAAGATCGGACGGTACAGAGAGTGAAATCGATGTGATGCCTCCTAAATGGTTGAGTTATATTGTCTCTTAATTGGTTCAAAGTCTTTCTTATCAACATTTTTTCTTTTACTATGTTGTAGGTGCTCTGAGTCGAGGTATTGGACAATGGAGACTGATTCGGGTGGTTTGATGAGCTCACTATTTGCAATGGCTACTGACTAGGTTAGTTTACATGTACTCTCACATCTCATCGTATTATCCATTTATTTGTGCCTATGATTTATAAAGTTTGATGCTACTAGATTTGTATATGATTCATATCATCCCACTATGGTTACTGTTATTCAAGATGCAAAATTTAACCGTTGTGAAAAAATATCTGATTTACTAACATAGACAAATTAAATCTGTTATAGGACTAATAGTACCCCACCCTTCTTATGCCAAGATAAGTGTTCTCATGGATGAAAAATTAAGGATAATATAGAGCTATTAATTGCATGTCACTTCAACAGTATATTGCTGAAACAAAGCAAAATAAGTTTACGTTTGGTCCCTCTAAGGCTCTACAACGGAATTTGCATCTGAATATATTAGCTCAGCTCTAGCAATTGGTTCATGCAATTTCTGTGAGGACGATACATGAGATGTTGGTGTGGATGTGAGGTGTATGCTTATCGTTTCTTGGTTCTGAGGTGAGCTAAGCTTTTGTTATAATGGAACTGACCAGTAGACTATAATTTCTCTGGATGATTCTGCTCTATTTCATGCTTTATTACGCCGCAGTCTGATGCCAATTATATTTAAATGGCCCTAATATATGTACAACCTTTCCTGAACTATCTTTATACTTATAAGGACCCTCAAATTCTTGCTTTTAGGAGAGAGCTTGTGAAGTCAATAGGTATAGTTTTCTTGATTACCTCACTGTACTTGGATAACAATATACTAAAATAGCACATCCATTTCACAGGTGATCCACTGGTCATATTCTTTGACAAGGTCATCATTTGTACCATTTAGCTTAGATTATACAACATGTACCCACCCAACAACAAATATTAATTCTGCACTCATTGCAGGTATTTCCATGACGGCTGAATCAGCTCTATCTCTATCTACTCATCTTATACATGGGATCTTCGGATACCACACCATCCTCCTAGATTACCAAGGAAGCTCCCACAAAGTTTACTGAGGAAATTATGCAACATATTTATCAGCTGTCTTTAAAGAATATGTGCATGTGCATTTATGTGATTTTGTACCTTCAACACAATGTGTCCCGTTCTAGGTGTGTAGCAATGCCTTCATGTTTAGCCCATCCTTCCCTACTAACTAAATACATCTCTGCCAACTGATTAAAACTCCCAACTTCAGTGACAAATATATTGATGACTTTGTAGAAATTTAACTTTTATGTTTCATGTCTCCACATTGTGAAAATTCTATCATTCTATCCCTAAAAGGGACGGGCGCGGCAACGCCCGCTATTATGATCTAGTGAGATTCATGTTATGTGACTACGGCTTTGGAGTGTGTTGTGATGCGTCCACATGATTTACATTTTCCCCCTTGGGTCGTCGTCTCTTATCAAATGAATTGTAATGTCACACAATCAACGACCTGTAAAATCATAATTTCATCATATGCCGACGTGCCACTGTGAGACTGTGCCACTTAGCGGCGGAGCTTGGAGAGAAAATTAAACAAGGAAGGGCCAGATTATGAAATTCAAGTTATGTGACTACGTCTTTGATGTGTGTTGTGATGCATCAAACGTGATCTACTTTTTTCCCTTGAAAAACTACATATAGATACGTAGACGATGAAGCCTTTGTCACACGACCAAGGACTCCTTCACTCTCTAATTTGCATGCATGCAAGTCCCTTTTAATCCATCCCTTGCATGTAAAAGGTAAAAAAAAAACTAAGTACGCATAGGAAGGTATGCAGAAGTAATAAGGACAAACTAGAGATGAGACAATACTGATAAAATCTACGTATTAAAATCCAATTTCCGAGAATAAATTCTTTTTTTAGCATAAGTCGACGGGCCGATTTCCATCGTTGAGCAAACATATTGTGCATGCACTTGCCACGAGGTAACTTTAGTACTACAATACAACGCTAACTTCTTAAACTAGGCAGACGTTTTGTATATTCCTTTGATTAAGATGAAAGGAATTGTCATGTTAATTAGTGGAAAACTGTGCGGAACCGTTACAATCAGGACCGAGACTACACCAACATCAACACAATGAGGGCACACCCATATACCCATCGTCGAAGGGACAATGCTGTTACTACTATGGGAGAAGTAGGTATGGGACCCGGTGAAGTTGAAAAGGCCAACCATACGGAACATATGTGCCACCGTGACACCGACGACACAATCTCGAGGGCAACCTCGTCAACCAAACTACACGAGGTTGACACTCTCAACACCGCTAAGCTTTTGGGACCGCCTTCCCTGAAGGGGTTCCGTAGCAGAAAACAAAAAAATTCCTAACAACGAAAACAACATAGCCAAGATCTATTCTACGCAGATGTAAGATAACGGAGAGATTCGGTGTTCATACCCTTGAAGACCGAAAAGTATTGACGTTCTCACGAATATTTACGATATAGTCGTATGGCGATGCTGACCTCAAGGTCGTGCAGACTTACAAGCGACGTGTGCTACAAATGGCAGCACCTCCAAAGTTCTACATGCATCCGGTGTAACGACATCCCCCGGGCTCTTGTCCAGCGAAGCAGCGGAAGAAGATTAATTCGGACCGAAAGTCCAGCAGCACGACGACGTGCGTATAGTGGAGAAACCTCTAACCCCGTATGCTCGTTCCAATCTTACAAGACCACGTGTGAGGGAGAGAGATAGAGAGAGGAGTCCAGGGACATATAATTTGTTGAATTTGTATTTACAAAATATTTTCTATGATTTAAATACTACAATAGAGTATTTAAAATATTTAAATTTATATATTGTGCAAAAGTCACATTTTATTGCAAAAATGTGTTCTTCACTTTTTTTGAATCAATTGATATCTTACTTGCAATTTTTGGACAAGTAAAGCTTTTTCTATGAATTTATCATATTCCAATATTTTTTTCTATTATATTAAATAAGTCAAACGAAAATGATGACTGGGATGCTGACTTGTTCACCACATGGCGCTTAGGCGGTGCGGACAAGGTGCTGACACGGCTCCATGTGGCATGACCAGATTAGCCCGTACCGGTTCACCCTAGATCTAATCTAGATCCTTAGATTCGAATGTTATGGACGAGAACAGAAGGGGGAGGAGAGAGAGAGAGCTCATCTTGGTCGTCAGAAATGGCAATCGTGGTGGATGTCAACGGTGATGCAGGGATCCCCAGCGATGGTGAAGACGTCGAATGGGTGCGGCGAGACATGGCGAACACAATGGTGGCGTCGAATTCTTCATTTGCTTCCTATAACATCGAGGAGGGGTGGCCGGAGGAGAACCACATGGTGGCACGCTTTAGATGTCGTCGGGGTCATCGCTCTGTTGTGAGAGGGGACAAATAGAGATGATCAAAAGGTGCAAGCAAGGATGTGTGGGACGACGAGACCAATAGAAGGAGGATGGGACCTGTGTGGGCGGCAGAATTCATGTGGGACGACGACGGTGCTGCGGAGCTCTGGCGAGGGATCGAGGTGGCCTGTTGGCGCGATTTAGAGTTGGGAAGGGGGAAATAGAGAGGATGGCGATGGCCTTTTATCTACGAGGACAGGGAAACGAATCAAGGGCTTAATGACTGAGATTTGGGGGTGCAATGCCAAGATGCAGTCGCTGTGTGCGTGAGGTCCGGTTGGAGGTGGACGAAGAAGGTGACGTGGTCGTGGGCCCCACACGTCAGTTAGAGAGAGAAGGGGATGACGCACGGTGTTGTCTGCTGTGAGGTGGGCTGGAGATGGGCCGACAGCGGGATGCTAGTTGCTGCTCTGTGCTACGGCTTGTGCGGTAGATTAGGGCTAGGCTAGCCCACAAACGTAAGACTTTTTTTTCATTTTTATTTTCTGATTTTCTTTTTTAGTTTTAGTTTTAGGCATCCATATTGATCCATTCCGATTTATAAATTTTTTTTAAATTACAAATAACATTTTAGGATGCAAAGGAACCCTTTTTCAGTCCAACTCGAATTTTCCAACTACAATTTGTCACTTTGGCCTATAGGGCATTTAATGTATTTTCTTTATTCCTTTCCTTCGTGAATTCATAACTTTTATGTTTGAATTCCAAATTGGTTCAAACTTGTTTCTATGGTTTTGTAAAATAATTCTATGTTAATATAAAACATTTAGAAATACTTTTTCTCAACTTCAATAAGGACAAAAGCCATAGATTCTTTTGTACTTATGATGGAATAATCCCATTTCAGGGTTTTAGGTTTTCTTCTTGGACAATAACTACTCTTTAGGGTTTATACGAGCAATTATTCTCATGCATGCTTTGTGATTTTTTATTTTTAAAATCTTACACAACACTACTAAAACCAGAACTCAATCCATGCCTTTTTCCTATGTGGCTACTTAGGTCATAACAAAAGAATTATGAGGTTTTATAAAGTCTTAAATACCATAATCAAACCTTGAAAATAAAGAAGTCATGTCATCTTTTCTCATCCAAATCAAATGGTGAAATCCTTTATATGGATCCGAAAGTCAAATTAGAGTTTTTAAGAGTCAATGAAATCCTTTTAAATACTTTCCACCATAATTGGAAAAGTCATTTAATTCTCTCTCAAAAATGTTTGGTTTGATATTTTTAAAATTGGTTTGAGTAAAATACAACAAATTTGGATAGTTTTGTTTATCCACTCTTATATAAAGTTTTGATTTGAAGGTTGAGAGGATTTCAATTCAAAAAGTTTATTTTCTTTGATAATTTTCAACAAAGACAAACCAATAAAACAATTTCCTTTATTATTTTCACAATCCAAATTTTGGGATGTGACATCACCTCACAATGATCTGAACGTATGAGCTTTAGTAGTGCCAAATATCTCACCTCCAATGTTGTGTGTATCTTGCGAGGTTGTTTTGCTTGAACATAAGCTTGGTACTTAGGTCCCTTGCTAGTAGTGGAAATATGGATTAAATTCATTTTAGCTAGCGCATCATGCAACCAAAACTAATATGACAAAGACGTGAATCTCAGATATTTGATTCAATTACTTTTGCAAACATGATTAACAACTTCATTACAAATGTCTGACAAAGATAAGTGGAACAAGCCTCTACATCATAGCCTTTACCAATAAAAGTTCCAAACTTAAAAACTACAAACTTATTCAACTGAAAAACAATCTTATAGCCATCTTGGCACATAAGAGATCTCCTAACAAGATGCTTATTTATGAAGTGCACATGATGTATGTTCTTCAGGCTCACGGTCATTTCTGAAGTGAACTTCAGATCGACCGTACCAACATCACGAATAGAAGCATGTGAGTTATTGCCCATCGGCATGGAGAAGGTATTTGTGACCTGATATGAAGAAAAATATGAAATACCAGAACAAACGTGTACATTGGCACCCATGTCAATCCACCAACCAGGAGAATGAAAATGCCGACATGATAATACGAAATATCCTGTACCCGACATCCTTCATCTCAGGATCACCAACAGGAACATTAGCGGTCTTGTCACTCTTATCATGCTGACCCTTTTCAAAGTGGTTAGAGCAACTTTTTTTCGAAATGGAGAGCAGAGCCTCGGCCTCTGCATCAAGCGATGCACACAACCTTTATTTATTATTACAACCACATTGTTTGGCAAAAATCATTACAAAGATGATACAAACCGGAACCGCCAAAGCTAAACACTGAGCAAAAATGATAATTGTATCGTCATCTCCCCAACAAGATCTATCAAACCCCTATCTACTTGTTTCGACCCCCCATGGTCACCCACACTGTTGCCACTCGCCAAGAGAAGTTGGAGTGCCTCGGCACGGTGGCAAGAATTCAAGTGAAAGGAGTCCTAGAACTGCACAGCATATCCACGGAGTTGCGCCCACGCACACGTTTCGGATGTCACCGCCTTCAAAATCTTCCGCCAACCCATCGTCAGCATGTAGATCAATGTGTAGACTTTCGCCACACCAGCCACCGACACCACCTCGGTGCCAAGCAACACCACCCCCGCGCGCCAGCCGCTCCACCCTCATGCCGCTTCCGTCCAACGCTGCTCCACAGGTGATGCTCCTAGGAGAGAATGCGATACCGTCACCGCGGCACCGCCATCGTCCGACCCAAAGATATTAGGGTTTCCCCCGGAGTAGCATGATTGAGATCGACACAAGGTGCACGACGATGCCTTCATCAAGGTAACGGCGTGGTAACGCCGCCATCGCCTGCCAATGGCTCAATTTTCACTGGCACCTATGTCTCCCCGCCTCGCTACTGGGACTGGAAGACGGATCGCGAGATCTTCCAAACCAGCCACAGGCCGACCACCTTCGACGAAGAAGATGACCACCTCCACCAAACCCAGGGCCGCCGCCAATCCCTAGAGCCAGTGAGAACTCCAAAAGTGGTGCCCTCAAGAGGGGAACGATGCACAGGACATCGCCATCGCTCAATCCCCTGGAGTTTTCTTGGCTAGAGGGACGAGGGGCACCAGATCGTCGTCCGCCACACCGCTGCTCCTCCAGACATGCCGCAGTCACCGCACACCAGAGATGCCACGCCGCTGAGGTGCCCGACGCGCACCCCATCCGCAACAAGGATTGGCGTCCTGCACCGCCGATCTACGTCGGGGAGGACGAGAGATCCCCCCGCCACCGGCAGCGCCCAAGCTTTCCTTGCCACGACCTTGGTGGCTGCGGGGGAGAGAGGAGGGATGGGAGTTGGGAGGGGGGGCTGAGGCGGCGATGGCTAGGGTTTCCCCCCGTCGCCGCACGGGGGCGAGAGGAGTGGTTAGAGCAACTAGCATACGAGTGATCATAATCACCGCACACATGACAAACACCTTTCTTATTATTAGTATTCTTCTTGAAGTTGGTAGACTGTGATGCCTTGTTCTTTCCATCAGACTTTCTTTTGACATCAAACATGCTCTAGTTCTTGAACATTCATGTGGGACAAGGAGTTCTTCTTATGTACGAAGTTGGCACTGGAACCCCCCTCATAACCTCGAGCACGTGCGTCTTTTGCTCTTGCCTTTACTTCTACATCAAGAGACCCAATGATATTCATGACAAGGAGAAGCTTAGAAATGATGTCCCCAAGAACGAACTTGTCTAGTAACACATAAGTGAATTGCTCAAGTTTCTTGGCAAGTGACTATATCTCGTGAGCTTGCTCAACCATGGAGCGGTCATCAACCATCTTGTAGTCGTAGAATTGATCCATGACATACAGTTCATTGCCAGTGTCCGAAACCCCAAACTTTGCCTTCAATGCAACCCACATGTTCTTGCCATTATCTAATGACATATATGGGTCAAGAACACTCAAAAGGGTAGCCCTAAAAGGGTATTAGTTTTATAAAAAGCTTCCTCCTGAACATTAAGCTCTCCCTCAAGTTTGTATTGGATAGCAACTCATAGTTTGTAACCAGAGGATTGCTCTCATACGCCATCTCTTGTAATGCACACCCTCTAAAATAGGTGGTCTCATAGAAGCAACAAAGCCACTTGGGGTAAATTTCGTATAATAAGGTTTTTGGATGTTGGAAATATGAGCAAGTTAAGTAGATAAAACATGACTAATACCATATATGAATAAAATATTCATGCAATATAATAGAGATGATGTAAATAGCAATTCTAAACATATCTCAAGTAGTAATGATTGAAACATCATCTAATCAGGATGAAGAAAGACCGCATACAATGTAGAAGAGGATTGGCTTGCGTTGACATTGGCATTTGTGTTGTCATCAGTCGTGTCATTGATGTCGCGAAAAATCATCGTCCAACAAGAAGTCTTCAGTGTTGTGAAGGTGTCCGTGATGAAACCAGTAGTTGCGCGAGAGCGTTCGCCAAATAACTTATGGCCCTTCTCCCATACAGGTTCTGAATAGGCAGGATTCTGGAAGCCTACTATCCTGATATGCGGTGCATGCTGCAAGCCAGGTGGAGAAGACCCGATAAATGAGTAGTGCTCTAAAACTGGAGGCATTGAGGAGCGACCTCTATTTTATAGGCATGGTGGGGAGAGGAAAACAGGTAACACGAGAGGCGAAACGAGGAGCCGAAAGGATAAATGAACAAGTAGCGACCAAGTTGAATAGTTCTCAGTTCATATTCATTGGTTGGTCCTCTACTCGGCTCATTCCCGCAACCCAGGCCACAAAGGAGCATCAGCGCGCGTGTAGGTCTCTTCTCTTCTCCTGCTTATACAAGTGGTAGAGCAGCCTCTCTTATAAGGAGGTCTAACTCACGCTCAACTAGCAATGTTGGACTAGTCTCACCTCTTGCCATGCATGAATGAGTCAGATGCGCCTCTCGGATTTCAGGAATTATTTGAATAGACAAAATGGGTTGGGACATATTAGGTAAAATTCCAACACTACATATGGATGCGTCAAGTCATGGTTGTCGCCGACCGCTGATACACATGAACGTCTCACCGGAGGCGCCAAGTCATGCCTACTGCCGGCGGGTGTGATACATTGTAAACGTATCTATAATTTTTGATGTTCCATGCTTGTTTTATATCTACTTTGTTATGTTTTGTCCACACTTTGGAGTATTTTTTACACATTTTCTGGAACTAACCTATTAACAAGATGCCACAGTGACAGTTGCCTGTTTTCTGCTGTTTTTGGTTCCAAAAAAGCCAGAAAATAAATATTTTCGGAATTGGAGGAATAAAAGCCAAAGTCAATATTTCACTGAGGGGAACACAGAGCCAGAAGACGAGACAGAGAAGGGCCTCGAGGGGGCCACACCCCTATCCGCGCGGCCAGGCCTGGCCCGCACCGGGGGGGGGGGTGCAGCCTCCTCGGGCACCCCTCGGCCTCCCTTTTTGCCTATAAGAAGCCTCCGATACAGAAACCCTAAGTACCTGATCAAAATTTCACGAATGAGTCTATAGCCGATGTCATATCCATCCCTAGATCGGGAGGGATCTGAAGCTCTTACCGGCACCCTGCCGGAGGGGAGAGATCACCATGGAGGCCTTCTTCATCACCATGCCTGCCTCCGGTGCGATGCGTGAGTAGTTCACCACTGGACTACGAGTCCATGTAGTAGCTAGATGGTTGGTTCTTCTCCTTTGTGCTACCATGTCTAGATCTTGTGAGCTCCGTTCATGATCAAAATTATCTATTTGTAATTCTACATGTTGTGTTTGCGGGGATCCGATAGATATTGAGATGCTATTTCGGATTGATTATTGATTCTATCATGTCTTTGCTATTTGTGATCTTGCATGTTTTCCGTTGTTAGTAGCTATCTTGGTCAAGTAGATGCTAGCAACTCCAAGAAAGAGTATTTATACTCGATAGTGGGTTCATGCCTCTAGGAATCTTGAGAAGTGACAGAAATGTCTAAGATACTAGATGTGTTGTTGTTACTAGGGAAAAAACAACACTCCTTTATTTATAGAACAATCGTATTATTTACTTTACACACTTTGCTTAATGCAATTATCTGTTGCTTGCAACTTAATACTGAAGGAGGTTCGGATGATAACCTGAAGGTAGATTATTAGTCATAGATGTAGTTAGATTACAGTCTATGTATAATGTTGTAATGATTAGTATATGCATGTATGCTTTCTTGATGTTTGTCAATTGCCCCGTTGTAATTTGTTCATCCAACATGTCATCTATCTTAAGGAGAATCACCACTAGTGAACTATGGACCCCGGTCCATTCTTTTACCATCAATTTACAACTATTTACTGTTTACTTTCTGTAAGCTATTACTATCTTCCACACAATACGTTTAATTCTTTGTTTTCAGCAAAACCGGTGAGATTGACAACCTAACTGTAAGTTGGGGGACAAAGTTCTATGGTTGTGTTGTGCAGGATTCTAAGTTGGAAATAACACTTTGGAGGTGTTTCCTTGCTCCTACTGGTTCGATAACCTTGGTTTATAACTAAAGGAAAACTTGCTGCTGTGCTAATCATATCTTCTTTTTGGGGTTTCCTAACAAGTTCGAATATATTTTGAGCCATCAGGGTGCTACGCACGGTAGCTCCTATGGAGGCGACAAGTCATGCATAATGCCGCTGGATCGAAGGTGGTGCGACAGTGACGCGAGGCGAGACGGTAAAATCCTAAATCAACCTATGGTTGGAATCTTCATGACCGGCGTATGTGCGGCGTTTCCTTGTTGAAGGCTTAGCCTAGGGGCTGTGTAATTAGGCTTGTTTCTGTCTTTTACAGTTTTGTCATATGGTTATTGTCGCGATGCGTTCTCAGGTTTTCCTTTTCGAATCAAACTTGTTCGGCCCCGGATTTTGCGTAGTGTAAACCCGTTATAGATTGTCTTCACATTTTTGTGTCATCTATGTATGCACGCATGCAATTTTGTGTCGCGTTACTATAGCTTTTTTTTAATGAAAAGACCCCTGCATATTCTTAATTTGTCACGTCCCACCTGTGAGTGGTGGACTGTCGCGTTAATAACCTAACGGGCAATATTAGCTGCGATTTATCAGTTGAATCCTCAGTACTACCTTGATCACAGGCCAGAGAGGGTTTAATAAACTCTTTAAACCGTAGATAGATGAGTTACTCCGTAAAAGATTCCTCCAAACAACCGTAGAACTCGCTGGAGATATTTCCCAACCCGAACGGATACGGCGAAGTCTTTGATGGCCATGGCGACCCGTGACTCGCGAGTACGGGGCAAGTACAGCACGGAGTAGCAGCGAGCCTTCCCAAGGAAGGAAGGGTTTCCTTCCCATTTGATTTTCACTTTCCCCTCTCCTTTCCTCTTTCCTTCAGTTTCTCCTCCTCTCCCCTTCCCCGGTTTCCCGGGCCTTCCTCTTTCGTCTCACCACCAACGCTACGAGCCTCGCTAGTCCGCCGCCGCCGCTGCCGCTGCTGTCTCCTCGCATTGGCGGCATGACCAGGCGGAGGAGGGGTGCTCGTGGCCGCGGGGCGAGGAGGAACGCCGAGAGGGAGTCTCCGAGGAGGGACGCCGACGAGGACTGGCCAAACCTCGTCGACATGGTGCTGTCTTGGAGTCTCGAGGATGTCATGGACGAGGACGTCTTCAAGAACAAGGTGGCCTTCTTGATCTGTTACTTGCGTGTCTGGTTGTGTTCAGCAGTTCAGCTTCAGCTATGGTTGTGTTGTGCTCCCGTAGGTTTAGTTCAATCTGGCTCATGACGTATCTTGTGATGTGCGGAACATTTGCTAGTTCTGCTTTTCCTAGTTTTAGTTACTTTGATAGTTCTCCAAGTAATTTAATAATCAAGTTGTTCTGGGCTTGGAGATGTTTCATCTCCAAATTCTAGTAAGGAGCTGGTCAGAACATGGTACGTCTCGGTAAAGTTTTGGTATTTAAGCCAAATTTGAACTAAATATCTAAACTTTACTGAGGAGTACCATGTTCTGGACCTGGAGGTGTTTCATCACCGAATTCTAGTAAGGGGCTGGTCAGAACATGTCACTTCTCGGTAAAGTTTTAGTATTGAAGCCAAATTTGAACTGAATACCTAAACTTCCCAAGAAACACTCTTCTTCCAAACAGGCCCTAAGGGGTTTGACGCTAAGCACGAATTTTGGAAGAAGTTGGGAAGGGTCTGATCAATTTTGGGTCTTTAGACTCTGCCTGACCGCTGATGGTGTGGTTGGGTGTTTATTGTTGAGAAGAGCGCGTTCACCCTTTGTGATTTGAGAATGCAAGAAAAACTGATGGATGCATTAAATACGAAGTAATGCAAACATGCCGAACTTCATATTCTAATCCACTATCATCATGGACCAAAAAAGACAAGCATTGCTGTAGCAAATGGATGCAATGAAATCTCCATAACTGCCTGCTTGTCTTTTGTTATTCTCGATAGCAGCAGTTTCACAGTAATTGGTGTGTTCTTATATCCTTGAATTTCTATCATTGTCTTCTAACTATGAGGATTCAAATTGCAGGTGAAAAGGATACCATCCATATTCAATAATATCGAGAGCTACTTAGGATCCTACACATCTCCATTGTTGGAGGAACTGCGAGCTGAGATGTTGTCCAGTTTGGAATCCATCTCCACCTTGTCTTTTGTCAAAGTATCATGGATTGAGCAAAAGAAATACAGTGAAGCTTATGACATTGCTTTTGAGGCTGATTCGCTGAATATAGAGTCTCGTAACAAACCCGAGAGTAATCGTCGAAGTATTGGTGACATAATTATCCTGTCTGATGTGAAGCCAGACAATATATCTGATATTGCTCAGAATGGGAGGCCTTACTGCATTGCCTTCATTACTGATGGAGGGGATGAAGATGATGACTCACCTCCTGCCATGTATGTGATAAAAGCATCAGCCAAAATTGATGCTGGAGATGAGATCAGTCAGGATGGTAAAAGGAGACCACTTTTTGCTGCTCATTTACTGAATATCGTAACCTACATCCGCATATGGCGCTGCCTGGACTACACAACACTCAGGAGAAACCAAAACCTCATACAGGAGATGGTACATTATCCGCGGGTATGTATGCTCTGAATGATACTTAATACAATAACAATATGATTTTGTTTCTCAGATGAAAACATGAAAGGTTCGATATTGAAGAAGAAGCTAATATTCAAGTTATAATTTGCATATGAAAATTTTCTACTCCGTATTTACTTCATATGAAACAATCCAGCTATGTTCACATCCTCATCATAGGTTTTTGGGCAGCTGCAATGAAACTATCAATTTGATTAGTTTGTTTTCTGATGTTCCCAGGTTGCAAATATTCCCCTGAAGCACGCAAAGGGTTTTGCTTCAATTGACAGCATGGAAATATGGAGTGAATTGTCTACAATGGATCTTAACAACTCTCAAAATGATGCCATCCTGAACTGTATTTCAGCAATGCTCTCCAGCACCAGCAGCAGTTTTAGCCTTATCTGGGGACCTCCTGGCACAGGAAAGACCAAAACAATCAGTGTACTCTTGTGGTTAATGAGAAAAACGAAACATGGCATACTTACATGTGCACCAACAAACCTTGCTGTTAAGCAAGTTGCTTCACGTTTCTTAAGGTTGAGCAAAGAGAATTCTCTGGACACAAGATGCTTAGGTGATGTTCTGTTGTTTGGCAATAAACAACGCATGTCTGTCGATGATGATCTGAAACAGATATACTTACATGATCGCGTAAGGAAGCTTCTTGTTTGCTTTGCTCCATTGACTGGATGGAGAGGTTGTCTGTCTTCCCTGTACGATTTTCTTGACAATGGTTACTCCCAGTACCTTCAAAGTTTTGAAGACCAAAGGGAGGATGCTAGACTTTCCTTTTTGGATCACACTAGGAAAATATTTACTGTTATTTATCCTGAGCTTCGAAGATGTTTCAAACAGTTACTATTTCATGTTCCAAAATCTTGTATTTTGGAAGTGAATTATAACAACATCATTTCACTTCTTGAACTGCTCAAAGATTTCAATACACTCCAGAGGAAAACTACCAGGGATGAAATGAAGAATGTTTTTGTGTATACAGATGTTCCCAGGAAATCCAGCATGCCAAAGTTTTCCGAAACAGTGATAACTCTTGGCAAAACCAGACTTAAATGCCTTGAGCTGCTAAAGATGCTATTAAGTTCCTTGAAACTTCCTATAACATCTTCCAAACGCACCATCCGGGAATTCTGTATGGAAAATGCCAGCATAATTTTCTGCACTGTTTCTAGCTCTTCCAAAGTAACAAGCAATAAAAAACTAGAATTGCTTGTTGTTGATGAGGCTGCTCAGTTGAAAGAATGTGAAACATTGATCCCTTTGCGTTTGCCTGCTCTGAAGCACGCTATCCTTATTGGTGATGAGTGCCAACTACCAGCAACGGTCAAAAGTAAGGTTAGTTCTTGGTGTTATATTCTTGTACCAGATCTGTTACTCTGGCAAGCATAAGATTCCCCTTTTGTTTTGTTACATTTGTGTCCTGCCATCTGACTTTGTGATACCTGTAGGTTTGTAAGGATACATTATTTGGGAGAAGCCTCTTTGCAAGGTTAAGTTCACTGGGACATGAAAAGCATCTGCTTAATATGCAATACAGAATGCACCCATCCATTAGCATTTTTCCAAACACCAGCTTTTATGGAGGAAAACTCTTAGATGCTCCTAGTGTCATGCAAGAAGAACATCACAAGAAGTATCTTCCAGGTTCTATGTTTGGTCCTTACTCTTTCTTCAATATTGAAGATGGTTGGGAGGATGTCGATGAACTTAGTCGTAGCAGGAAGAACATGGTTGAGGTTATCGTTATCCAGGAAATATTGCAAAATCTCCAAAAAGGTATGTGTTATATCGGCATACAATTTAGTTACCTGTGAAATTCCATATATTTCTTGTTTTGGTTACCTTATGCTGTTCATGTGTTAGAAGAGTATCGGATTTATTTCTCAACCATTCATTTGTAATTTTCAGTTGGACTTCTAATTGTTGATTGAACATGTTTATTAGCTATATGGAAAGATGATCATAAAACATGCCTTTTCAATTAACAAGTCCAATTAGTTTGATGGTATGATAGTATGTTTAAGGTTCTTATATTTTAGTTAGGAAGGTAGCACACATCAGCAGTAACAATGTTTCTGTTTCTGAAACTTTATAGCGGTGTCCTTTTGTTTACTCCAGAAAAATTGGAAAAATAAATAGTGACAGTGTGACACCCAGTGGGCCTTCGCTTTAATGGGATAATAATGCTAATTGTGAGAACAGCATATACTCAAAGTGAATTTCTATTCTTTTGTTTCTTATAGCATGGATATTAGGGCGAATGCTTACTGTAAATATTTCACCATGCAGCTTGTTCTAAGACCATGAAGAAGGTCACAGTTGGTGTCATATGCCCATACACTGCTCAAGTTCTAGCAATCCAAGAAAAACTGAGGAAAATGAAGTTTGGCTCCTTATTAGTAAAAATTAATTCTGTTGATGGCTTTCAAGGTGGTGAGGAAGACATCATCATTTTATCAGCTGTCAGGTCCAACTCTGATGGGGTGGTAGGGTTTCTTTCAAATCGACAACGTACAAATGTATCGTTGACAAGAGCAAGGTATCTTATGTTACTGATCTTGTGTACCTTTTGTGATCTACTTTTTCCGTACCCCCTCGGTGGTTTACTTATTCTACTTTGATTGCAGACATTGCCTTTGGATTTTGGGAAACGCGGCAACCTTATCTGGCAGTGATTCTGTCTGGACAGATCTAGTTCGCAATGCAAAGGAACGGCAGTGTTTCTTTAATGCAAAAAGTGACGGGGCTATTTCCCGTGTGATCGCTAAGCATGGAAGTGAGCTCAGTTCAGCTAAAGACAGAAGGGATATACCTTTACAAGTTATAAATAACATGGTTCAGGTATTGATTCACTGGACCTTTTTCTCTACTGCCTACGAGTTATCTAGAATTACTTTGCGTCATTTCTCATGCAATTTGCCAAGTGATGCATTCGTGAATGTGCTGTCTATTTCTTAAAAAATGAAACACATGTTGCTAATTGGATTATCTGGAACTTATTGTGGACTTCGCTTGTGTCAAACTGTCAATGACCCTAAAATTTGTAGGTATGAGTATGAAATTAGATATGGTATATGCCCTGGACATCTATTATATAGAGTGCTAGGGATCAATAAAAAAACAACTTTTCAGAAGTAAGCTATTTCACTAGCCAGGAATCCATTTTCCAGACTGCTCAAACTTGAAAACGCAACAAGATAACACAAGCTGTGAAAAAAATGGCTGACTTACTAGTCCAAACTGTGCTACTATTGCTACGGTAGCAACTTGGTAGAGGTGACCCGGTGTTTTGCATGCAACAGTTATGACGACAGATTCCTATCAACGAGTGTGTGAATTAATTATGAAAGCTGAATTTGTTGGCTGAACCTTGTCAAGCTCATAATTTTTGGTGTACATTTAGGTTCAGGCACCATCTCGGAAGGTGTGGAAACGTCGAAACCATTCTTTGAAATGTGTTTCATCTGTTGCCGGGAGTCAATCAGGTGGTAGCACTTCCGGTCCTGATCTGCATCGCCGAAAGGATGAAGGGGTTGTTGAAGACATCACTGCCTCCTTCAGCAATCTCAGACTCCGCTGAAGATCCTTTGCTTGAGAGCCAACCTTTTTTTTGGAGAGGAGTTAACGCCGTGATCATTCTCTGAATCCCTACGCCTACAAAACTGGCGGCAGAGTGGCTTCGTCCTGTACAGGCTCATTGGCTGAACCATGCTGTGGCCCGTAAAAATTTCTACATTTCGGGTCACGATTCTGCGATTTTTTGTTGAGGTGAAGGTTAGCCTTAGATTGGGAATGCTGTTCAGTTTGGATGTCCAAACTGTACCTAAAATGCTTTCGAACATGCTGAGAGTGCCGACTTCTGAGGGTTGAAGTGTCTGCCGTGCTCTGCACCTGAAACCACAGTCTTGGTTTTATGGGTTCTTCCGATATTTGAAGATGGCACAGTACTGCTGTGCTAGTGGTACTATTTCATCCGGGCTATGATTTGTGGATCATCCTATTAGCAATACATTCTGGTTTAACTCTTTCTGTTGAATGTGGTGGTGTGACGCGTAATTCCACCAGTAATTCCGCCACAGAGGTCACAATATCTTAGATACCGTGGGCATCGCTCGCAGATTGGGTTCATGCCCATACAACGCCTTGAATGAAGATGTATCAATAGCTGAGTGATAAGAGGAATTGTACCAGAGTTCTGTCATTGGTAGCCAGCTTCGCCACTTCCTTAGATTGTCCTGTATACTGCATCTCAAGAATACTGCATCTCAAGAACATTTCCAGACTCTGGTTAACCCGCTCCATTTGTCTGTCCGTCCACGGATGATACACTGTTGTAAACTTCAATTTGGTTCCCAATTTCTCGAACAGCTATCGCCAGAAGATGCTGGTGAATATCCAGTCGCGGTCAGACACAATCGAATGGGGGCATGTAGTGTAATTTCACCACCAAATTGACGAACACCCGCGCCACTTGGAGCAAAGTACGGGCGTTTCAGTGGGATGAAGTGTGCGGATTTCGTGAACCTGTCAATGATGATAACCCTTCCACAATAGCAATCCTGATATCTCGCCAGGCTCCAATGGGAATTAGAAGTTGTTGAAGAAGCCCTTGAGGATGTGTGTTCTGGTGCTTTGTGTGTTGACACACCTTGCGCTGCTGCACAAACTCAGTGACCGTTGTCTTCATGCCCGACCATGTGAACAATCGTTTGACGCGGTGGAACGTCTCCTGAATCCCTGAATGCCCACCGACTGCACTGGCATGGAAAGCGGAAATGAGCTTAGTCTAGAGTGCTGAATTTGCTCCCAGACAAATTTGTCCTCAAAATCATATCAATCCTTGCTGCAGTGCCTTGCTATGTTCATCTGGGCTAGCAAGCGCCAATTCTGCCAGGCGAAGCTGCGCATCGGGGTCAGTCACATAGGAATTGATGATCTCTGAAACCATGCCGGTTGGAGCGGAGACTAGAGAGTTTGATGATGAACTCTCCACGTTGTAGGTATGGGCGCCAACGCTCAACTACCATTGGGAGGACAAGGAATTCTTTTTCATATATAGAGAGCTGGCGGGGGGTTTGACTCAATGGCTTGCTCAAAAATGCAACTGGGTGTTGATCATGAGGATTGCTCTGATGCCTAAGTCACAAGCATCTGTTTTCACTATGAACTGCTTGTTGTGAAGGAGATATGCCCTAGAGGAAAATAATAAATGGGTTTTATTATCATATCTTAATTAGTTCGTAATAGTTTCATAATGTGCTATAACTGTATCAAGTGAAAACATTGATACATGTGTGGTATGAAGCAAACCAAGTCCCTAGTAGCCTCTATTCATACCAGTTCATTGGACAACCGATGATCAAGGTTTCCTGATCATGGAGCTTTTATGCCAGTTGACAACGAGGTCATATCATTGGTGAATGATGTGATGGACATTACCCAAAGATTGCGACACAATCAAGTCATAGTGTTCATTGTTGCAATAGTTAGAAACGTAGTCTCCTTCTCCTTAGATCATGAGATCATATTAATCACTGTCTCATGAGGCTGTCTTAACTGCATCAAACGTCACTCGATGAAACGGTGATTATAAAGGTGTATGTTAGATATTCTAGAGGAACAATAGATGACCTATGAATTAAGATCGGAATTTGTTCACCCAGGTGACGGGTAAGATACATAAGGCCAACTTGGTGAGATTACATCCATAATGTTACACCATGTGACTAGGTCACGGGGATGTAACATCGCAGGAACAAGTAAAATAGAACTTGTCGATAACGAGATTGAACAAGGTATATGATACCAATGATCGGATCTCGGACAAGTCGTATCAGAGAAACAAAGGGAATTGGACTCGATGGAGATCAAGGCGCAAGAAGAATGACCATATCATATCACCATATACATGTGATGTTTATACCTGCTTTTACATCTTATTGTGTGTTAGTATTAGATACTCAACGGTAGCATATTTGATAAGATGATCCCTAATAATTCTAATGATAGTGTTCTCCCTTATGTATGCAAGCACCAAGAAGTATCGTCATTATGAAGCTAGTCGTGACGATCAGGGGCTAGACATATCTACATTCGCATACGGTGTGGATTACAAGCCATGTATATGCAACGCAATACACTAAGGTTAATTTGGCGAGCCTAGCATATACATACATGGCCTAGGAACACAAGAGACCGAAAGGTCGAGCATGAGTCACATGAGTGATGTGGTTGACATTGGAGAATGTATACCTTTGCAGCTATGTTGCCGATCGTGACGATTGGAGGTAACATAGTGAATTGGGATCGTGTGATCGCTAAAATCATCCAGGGGATGATAATTTTAGTGAGAGCTCAATTATGGATTGAACTCATATTATGAATTTGGTCTAGATATCAATTTGCAAATACCTTAGTAGATCATGGCCTATCCCATTGAGGTCCTTTGTGACCATGGGAAATTTCTTGCTTGATGTGGAACTTAGTAGAAGGGTCCAACTTTATAGATTAATACCCACGCCTGAGAGATATCCTCATAATTAGATAATCTTTTCTTCTTGATACAATAACCATTAGGAGATAGTCCAATGACACCACAACAATTGGAGTGGAGGTCATGGATCAAAAGGGTATATGTTAGATATACAAATTATAAATGTAATTCTTGCAAAACTCGTGGCAGTTTACAAAGTATTCGATACTTGTCATGTTTTGTGAAAACAAGATTGTCTGCTTGAGTGTTGGAAGTGAGGCAATGTGGATTGATGACGGCGACCAAAACAGTTAATGGCCAACATCACCCCTTTCCTCAAAGTTTATCAGTTGGATTAGTGGACTTGAATATAATTTTGTAATCCTTGTTTGTGTATCTTGCTTTCGGCAAGACGATTATTCATATGAATAAGTTACAAGTCAATTGTACTGTTCGTATGAATAATACCTTTATCATCACATTATGATTATAGATGAGTTATTCTCATCACTATGTTAATGATAATAGTTTAATCATTTATAAAGGATTAGAATGCTAAAAGATATCCAAAGTTTAATAATGACATGGCACTATTGTTCAAGTCATGCTGGTTAATCCATGTTTTTTATTCTAAATGAAAATCGGGGTCTTGGATATTTGATCTAGAGACTTTGCAAAACCATGCCTCGCTTGGCGAAGCTAAAAACTCCACATTATGGTAAAATGGTAATATGCGAAGAAATGTTGAATCTTATACATAATGATGTATCACATTTTCAACAAATAGTGAAAATCATTATTTGATAAGCTTCATTATGGATTTAAGTGAATATGAGTATTTACTTAATGAAACATGAGTTTGAAACTATTTTGAATTGTTCAAATGATTTCAAAATGAAGGGGGATATTAAATTAACAAGAATACAAAAGTCTCTTTGCTTTGATCGAGATGACTAAAGTATTTAAGTTAATTTTTGGCATAAAATGATTTGTGAAAGATGTTTCACAAATTATGATAATTGGACAAATTCAAAGTGTATTGAAATGTCTAAATATCATAATCATTTTGTATTAGAAACATATGGTCTAATATTATCTCTTATCGGGGTTATAATTATCATTTAGAGTTAGAGATCGAAATGAGTGAACACTCGTTTGAAATACAAAGGAACATCTAAAGATTCATGGAAATAACACCATAAGAGTTATGACACATTCGAGTTTCTGGAGATTTCGATAATTCGAAATTGTGGAGAATAAACAAGTTTTTGTAGAAATAAGGTGTTTGACCTTGCCTCCATATTGTTCAGTGGCGCAGCGAATTTGTTTCGTGAAACCGAACTCTATAAATAGAGGAGAAACTAATAAAAGTGATCATAAAAGTTTCAGCGAATACTTTTACTGAAGAAAGTAGGATTTAATAATATATATATTCTGCAAGTTTGCGGAATTATATTATCGATTCACTTGTCATGTTATTTGAACAAGACATACCTACGAACTACAAAGAAGCATGATGGACCTAACTACGAGAAATGACTAGGAGTCATAAAATCCTATATTAAGTTACATTTAAGATTGCAAAGTAATATGTTACTTGATCTCATTAAGTAAAGATGTTTACTCTATATTTCTAAATGACTACAAAGTCATAAGAAGGAAATGAAACTTAATGAATGACATAAAGCTCGATTTGTCACAAAGTATGTTTGGACAAATTCAAGGATCTGACTACAAATGTAGCGATGCTTGAGCCTATTGGATTTACACTATCAATATATGGATATTGGAATCTCGTAGCTGAAATTCTAAAATTTGATGATGATCAAAGAATTTTGGAATATCCAAGATTATTGAGAGGACCTATATTTGAGGGGGCTAATTGGCTTGGAATATCTCAATATGTAGGAGACATATTTTGAGTGTGAGCTAAGTGAAATCCCTGGATCTCATATATGGATGCCATATTTGAGTGGGAGTGTGACATCATTCTAAAATATGTGGATGACATATATGAATGATGTGATTAGTATTGATAACATTTAAGTTAGTAAATATGGATGAAGTTGAACACGTTATTAAATAATGAGATTTATGAGATAGATTGGTAAGTTTAATAAACATCATTGTCGAATGCTTCCAGGACTTAATTATGAAGATGTTTAGAATATCCTAGACAAGATTCTGAAGTAGTTCAGAATGGAACAAGGTAAGAAAGAAGTTCTTACTTATATGAAGCATTGAGTTAGTCTCGATATTACAACTATGGGTAAAATAAAGAAAGAGATGTGTTGTATCTCCTATGCCTCAGTCATAGGTTCTTCCATATAACCATATTATATACTCGACGTAATATGACCCAAGGTTCTGGTTGGAAGAACAAGCTCTTAACTGCAAGAACATGTCTTGAGATGATTCATAAGTTAATCACTGAACCAGAGTTAAGTTTATCCTTAAATGGAAAGAAGCAAAGTTAGACACATAATTGCATTTCATGCACTAGGATCTACATAGATAGTAGTATAGGTTTTGGCTGAAGAAGTTCGACTTTTGATAAGTGTGTTTCAAAGTTTACGTGACAACAATGAAAGTTAAATTTACTGATCGACCATCATTGCAAACGCTAGAAACAAAGTCTCACTCTATCGCCAAACGAATACTTCGACACATTATGAGATAATGGTGTAAATGTCAAAATTAGAAAGACATTAACGATTTGCAAAAGACATAATGATTTGGTGAAACAGAACATGTACATGACGTTTCCCATGAGCATGCATTATCAATAAACACATGGTTTATGATACGTACATTTTGCATCACTATTCTATGCCTTAATTCACTATTATTCATTGATATATTTCGTATTGAGAGGTGATACTTATGTTATTTCATCTATTTTTGCATGGTTGATGACTTTTGGAGCATGGACCGCTGCAGTCAGGATTCTGATGGAAAATGTGTTGTTTGGAGGCAAAATTCGCGAAGATCAGAAAATCCGGGAAAATATATGGAAAATCCTATTTTTCTAGAAGACTCAGAATGCCAGAAGATGGAGTGGAGGTGGGCCACAGGGGGCCCACACCACCCCATGGCGCGGGCAGGCCTAGGCCGCACCTAGAGGTGGTGTGGCCGCCCTGGCCCACTCCAGCCTCTCCTCTCTGGCGTATATCATCCTCCCGAAACCCTAAGACTCTGGGAGGGACCACAGAAAGATTCCGCCGCCTCTGCGGGGCGGAAAACACCGAGAGAGAAAGATCTCTCCGGCAGACAGATTTCTGCCGGGGGAATTCCTTCCCGGAGAGGGGAGATCGTCGCCATCAACACCACCATCAAGCTGTACTTCATCGGGATCATCATCATCATCATCACCACCATCATCACCATCAACACCCTCATCACCATCTCCATATTGCTGTAACAATTGCGTTGAATCTTGCATAGTTCATAGGGGAAACTTTCCCGGTGTTGATTACTCTTTGTAGTTGATGCTATTGAGTGAACCATTGAATTATTGTTTATGTTCAGATTGTTATACACCATTATTCCATCTCTAATCATGATCCATATGATGTCTTGTGAGTAGTTCGTTTTGTTCTCGAGGACATGGGAGAAGTCTTGTTGTTAGTAGTGGAGTTGCGTTGAGAAAGATTCAGTAGATTGTTATTTAAGTTGTGGTGTACTTCTTCTAGTGGTGTCATGTGAATGTCGACTACATGACACTTCACCTATAAGGGTGTAGGGGAATGCATTGTGTATTTGGCTACTAATCGTAGGGGTTGCCGGAGTGACAGAAACCTGAACCCCCGTTAGGAAACCATTGCACAAGGGACGTAAGGGTCTTAGAATTTAAAGCTGTGGTTAGGTTTCTACCTTAATTACTTTCTTGTACTTACGGATGTTTGCAAGGGGTATAATCACAAGTATGTATTAGTCTTGGATGGGGCGGTACATTAGCACAGGTTCACCCACACAACACTTAGCAAGCTAAAGAAGATTAATCGACTATATGAAGCGAAAGCACTTGACAGTCTTCCCATGTGTCCTCGAGAACGTTTGGTCATCTTAAGAAATATAACCGGCTTGTCCTTTGCTGCATAAAGGATTGGGCCACTTGCTGCATTTATTCCTACTGTCTTTTATTTATTCGTACTTTGTTTACTTGCTTTATCGAAAATCCCTAAAAATCCGTTTGCTAAGTATTTGTAGAGAATTCCTGATCCATACCACTAGCCAACACCTTCTGCTCCTCGTTGGGTTCGACACTCTTACTTATCGAAAATACTGCGATACACCCCCTATACTTGTGGGTCATCAAGACTATTTTCTGGCACCGTTGTCGGGGAGTGAAGCACTATTGGAGAGTGGAACTGGTAAAGGAAACTTCTACTGTGAGTATTGTTTACTTCTGCTAGTTGCTTTATTTTCGTTATGGATAATTCGCTGAGTTTCTTATTTGGTAATGCTACTACCACTGCTAAGGTAGTAGATAAGCCACCACCTACCGAGGAAGATGTTTTCAAAATACCTACAAGAATTATTGATCGTGTTATGGATAACTACTATGTTGGGGATGGAACTGTCCATCCCGGTGATCATTTACTCTTTATACATGAATTATGCGGGTTGTTCAAGTGTGCAGGTATTACTACATATCAAGTTAAGAAGAAGTTATTCTCATTATCACTAAAAGGAAGAGCTGATGAATGGTATAAGCTGCTGAAGAATGGTCAAGCTCTGGAATGGGAGGAAATAGTGCCTCTCTTTTATTCAAAGTTTTATCCTCCTAGTGATATTCATAAAGATCGGAATCAAATATACAACTTTTGGCCTCTTGATGGAGAGAGTACAACTCAAGATTGGGAGAGATTGAAGTTACTAATGCTCAAATGTCCCATTCATGAGCTCCCCAACAATATTATTATCAACAACTTTTATGCAAGGCTCCCTCTACATGACAAGGATTTATTGGATGCTTCTTGTGCTGGATCATTCACTCGCATGAAAGAAGAAGTTAAATGGGACCTTCTAGATCGTATTCAAGACAATGCTGAAGCTTGGGAGAATGACAAAGGTAGAAGGTCAGGTATAAATTATGATTATGAATGCATTGAATCTTTTATGAGAACTGATGACTTTCAAAATATTAAAAATGCTTATGGTCTAGACTCTCAAGTTATTGCTTCTTATTTTAAGGCTTTTGCTTCCTACATTGAAGTGCCTAAAAAGAAGTTGAATAAGTATCATGAACCTTATAAAGATATTGCTAAGAGTGTTCCTGCAAGAAATACTGAAGTTTATACTGCTAATCATGTTTTACCTAAACCTTATATTGAGAAAATGCCTTTCCCAGTTAAGGTAAAGGAACATTCTATGATGGCTAGTATGGTAGATGAAAGTATGAATAAGGCTGTTGAACCTGATAAACAAATGGTTGATGAACCTATAATAGCAAATGTGAAAGACTTTGTCGCTAAATATGAAAAAGAGGGACACACTATCCTTTGTAAGGACACCTCTAATATTGTTTCACATAATAGTGTTATGAGAGCTAGTATTCCTGTGTTTTCTGTTAGAATAAGCGATCATTGCTATGATGGTCCTGGTGATAGCTATATTGTCAAGTTTATGCATGATACTGAAAGCTACTATGAGAGAGGGAAAAGTGTTCTTATGTATCTCAATAATATCAAGTTTCCTTGTTTTATGCTGAAAGTTTTTATGTCGCACTTCTTTTGCCTTCTTATGCAAGTTGCCTTTGGTTTCAACAACTTGTATGATTACAAAGTTACCTTGCATAGGAAGTGGGTTAGACTTAAATGAGTGTGTGTTTTTGCTTCTTAATGCTTTCTTTCACTTCAAATCATATCCCTATGAGAGCTTCTTCAAAATTATCATGACCATCTTAATGTCTATAAAGAAAGAGCTTTATGGGAGACAATCCAATTTGTTTTTGCTTTTAGTTTGTTTTTGTTTCTTTGAGTCTTGGAAGTTATTACTTCGGTAATAACCGCTCTTTATCCGTTTTGTTTGGTTTTTGTGTCAAGATCAACTTCTAATGAGAGAGAAGTAAGATTTGGGGAAGTTGCTGTCCCGAAACAGATTTTTGTGCTTCACCGTAAAAATTCGTGAGAGATCTCTGTATGTTGGATTGAGCTGTAATTTTTTGTGCTTCTGCCCCAGGTTGTTATTTAACTGTCGTTAGTTTTGTACTTTTTGATTTGAGCAACATAAGATTTTCGAAAAAATTGATCTTTACCTGCTGGTCTGTTTTGACAGATTTTGCCACTCTTGCATTTGCTTCTTTATTCGATTTCCTTTTTGAATTCTTTTTGGGTTTTTGGAAGGAGTTGCTACAATAGCTTTTGTTGTGATGGTTTTTAGTTGAATTTGGACTCAAAAGATTTTATCACTTCATTTATACTAATGTTGCTAATGAGAATTGTGTGAAGTTTTGTGTGAAAGAAATTTCCAGGAAGTGGACATAATGGTGTAATAAGGAAGATAAAGGTTTTATGACTCAAGTAATAAGTGTATGAAGATGAAGATATTGATGATATTCAAGAGATGACTCTAGAAGGATCCACTAAATACCAAATTCAGAGACCTGCAGAGTCTGTTTTGAAATAGGTAACAGTTTTGGTAAGAAAAGTTCCACGAAAATACAATCCAACTATATTTTTGCAGTTTTCAGTCAATAAGGAAAGCTACAAAGCGAAAAAGAGACGGAAACGGAGCCAGGGTGGCTCACACCACCCTGTGGCGCGGGCCCTCCCCTGGTCGCGCCACCAGGTGGTGTGGCCACTCCGGACTCTGCCTCCGACTCGTTTTCTCCCAGTACCTTCCTTTTGATACGAAACTTCGTAATATATAACCCCCCGGATCCCTCAAGGTTCGTATATCGTGTTTTCGTCGTGTTTTTGTTTCGATCTGTTTCTGCCAGGACATACTCTTTGAAGGTTTAGAAGCACAATGGTGTCCGCCAAGGATAAAGGGAAGGAACCTATGGAGGAAGACCTCCAAGACCCTGGGAAGGAGAAGGAGATCAAGAGTGAAGGTGAAGAGGAGCAAAGCCAATTCCGCACACCGGCACTACCATTGCAAGCATTGGAGTGGTGAAACCTGCCAGGGTTAGAAGGACTGCGCGGATGCAGACTGGGGGGAAAGTTCCCCGTCACAGTTTGGCTCCAAGGTCACCTCCTCCACACACCAAGAATCCCTGCCATACCTTTATCCATAACCATGCAGGAAAAGAAGACTCCAAGTGGGAAGAATGGAAAAAGAATCACAAGAGCTGGGATCCACAAACTGAAATGATTATGGGCCGTATTGAGCACAACTCAGAGTTGATTCGTACTCTCACTTTCGAGATTGAGGACTTGGGGAAACTGATCAAAGAGCTCATCAAGAGGATACCACCACCACCTAAGGAGTAATTCGTCATCAGGTTTGGCATCCCCTTGGTTTGTTCCAGGCTTGGGGGAGTGCCGCGGTATCATATCACTATCTTCTATCTTTTTACCTTATTAGTAGAGTCATATCATGAATAGAGGAGTTATTATGTAGTATGGTTTGCATTATGGAAGTGTCCCCTCTCTCGTTAGATTTGTATCCCTTGGTGTGAGTTTCCGTTATGGAATATTAATGAGAAGTTCTATCATTCACTCTTTTTGCATAGCTTATGTTAGTTTTCAATTCGTGGTTATATGATTGATCTTGTTGTTAGTATTGGTATCACTTTGGGATCATTGAGTTAATTTAGTTGGTTTTGGCAAACCTGGCTCGGTCAGTAGCAACACCTTTTTGAGAGTTGAAAAGAAAAAGATAGAAGTACTCTAGAGAAAAATAATTTCATCATCTTTCTTTATTGATTTGCTCATAAGTTTAGTATTCTCTAGTTAAGATCTTTTGTGCTTCCAAGGAAGATTGCATGTTTATCTTTATCACTTGTATGTTTGTTTGTTTCCTTCAACTCTTATACTTGCTACCCAGCCTTGCTAGCCAAAAACCTGTACTGAGAGGGTATTCTTTTCGTGCATCCACTCCTTTAAACCAAAACCTTGCCATTTGCGTCCACCATACCTACCTAGTAGCATTATTACTATTCCAAGTAAATTCTTGTTTTGTCTACCTCCAAAATTAAACTTGTTATGCGAAAATTAGTGATTAAAGCTCTCACGAACTTGATGGCACACTTTACTTTCTTGCATTTAATAAACCTGAACCATTGTGAACTCTCCATGAAAGTTATATGCTTGCAAATTATAGGCTGGGGATTAGCAGTACCGTGCTGTCACGGGGAACGCTTTCAACACTTGTAAATATATACCCAGTTGATACCTTGCTCTTGTGTTTGCGGATGTCGTCGGTGTGAAATAAAAGGGGAGCTTGTAAGTCCATGGAGTTATGTATGTGTGTTAGAGAAAGGCTTGGGCCGCTGGTCTAATCCATGCTGACATGGTGGAAATCTGCAGCGTAACCATAATGATATCTATGAAGCATTCTTCTTATAAAAAAAGAGAGAGATAGCTATTGAGAAAAAGGAAAAAAAGAGATACTATGAAAAGAGGAAAGAGAGAAAAAAGCACCATTTTCCCATGGTAAATAAGAAGATTGCTGAGATACTCATTGTCTGTTTGCCTTGTCATTTTGATATGGGGATTCTTTCGTATCATCGGGCAAGGGGTACCCCGTTTGTGGTTCTCAATGATACACACATACTTACGATGACAAGAACCTACCGGTAACTAAAGTTGAGTAGCATGAGGAGCGGCCCTCGTACTCAAGGGACTTGGGATTTTCAGTTTATAGTCGGTCAAGCATATAACTCAGATTGGACCTCACTTTCACCTTAATCACCTAAAGATGCCTATGATAAGGGCAATGAGAGCTGAAAGCTAGTAAGTATCATAATTTTTGGGAGCTCTTTATGAGACTTGCAATCTCTGCTTCCCTCTTTGAAGGGGCCTTTCATTTACTTTGTAGTTGAGTCAGTAAACCTACTCCCTTCTACCTCAGCAAGTATTTTGAGTTGATGTGTTTCATTCATTCATATGATGATTTATTCAATCATGTTTCTTATGTTCCTTGTTTTGGACATTGCTCTTATCTTGATGTTTACTACTTTGAAAGCTATCATTGAAAAAACAGCTATTTGTGAACTCCAGCAAATTATCAACTATTCTTCGACCAAGAGCTAAGTTTTCCATTACCAATTCTGATTTACTCTATGTATCTTTATTGTGTTTCCTTTACTCATTACAAGTTGAGTTATATAATAGTGAGTTGTCTTCTATTATGATCTATGTATTTGATGAATGTGATGCTTCTTGTCCGTATTCTTTTATCGACTCTTCACTCCATAAACCCGAGGTCATGTTTATTGAGCTCAGTTTCGCTTGGGGACAAGCGAAATCTAAGCTTGGGGGGAGTCTATACGTCCATTTTGCATCACTATTCTATGCCTTAATTCACTATTATTCATTGATATATTTCATATTGAGAGGTGATACTTATGTTATTTCATCTATTTTTGCATGGTTGATGACTTTTGGAGCATGGACCGCTGCAGTCAGGATTCTGATGGAAAATGTGCTGTTTGGAGGCAAAATTCGTGAAGATCAGAAAATCCGGGAAAATATATGGAAAATCCTATTTTTCCAGAAGACTCAGGATGCCAGAAGATGGAGTGGAGGTGGGCCATAGGGGGCCCACACCACCCCATGGCGCGGGCAGGCCTAGGCCGCACCTGGAGGTGGTGTGGCCGCCCTGGCCCACTCCAGCCTCTCCCCTCTAGCGTATATCATCCTCCCGAAACCCTAAGTCTCGGGGAGGGACCACAGAAAGATTTCGCCGCCTCTGCGGGGCGGAAAACACCGAGAGAGAAAGATCTCTCCAGCAGACAGATTTCTGCCGGGGGAATTCCTTCCCGGAGAGGGGAGATCGTCGCCATCAACACCACCATCAAGCTGGACTTCATCGGGATCATCATCATCATCATCACCACCATCATCACCATCAGCACCCTCGTCACCATCTCCATATTGCTGTAACAATTGCGTTGAATCTTGCATAGTTCATAGGGGAAACTTTCCCGGTGTTGATTACTCTTTGAAGTTGATGCTATTGAGTGAACCATTGAATTATTGTTTATGTTCAGATTGTTATACACCATTATTCCATCTCTAATCATGATCCATATGATGTCTTGTGAGTAGTTCGTTTTGTTCTTGAGGACATGGGAGAAGTCTTGTTGTTAGTAGTGGAGTTGCGTTGAGAAAGATTCAATAGATTGTTATTTAAGTTGTGGTGTACTTCTTCTAGTGGTGTCATGTGAACGTCGACTACATAACACTTCACCTATAAGGGCCTAGGGGAATGCATTGTGTATTTGGCTACTAATCGTAGGGGTTGCCGGAGTGACAGAAACCTGATCCCCCGTTAGGAAACCATTGCACAAGGGACGTAAGGGTCTTAGAATTTAAAGCTGTGGTTAGGTTTCTACCTTAATTACTTTCTTGTACTTACGGATGTTTGCAAGGGGTATAATCACAAGTATGTATTAGTCTTGGATGGGGCGGTACATTAGCACAGGTTCACCCACACAACACTTAGCAAGCTAAAGAAGATTAATCGACTATATGAAGCGAAAGCACTTGACAGTCTTCCCATGTGTCCTCGAGAACGTTTGGTCATCTTAAGAAATACAACCGGCTTGTCCTTTGCTGCATAAAGGATTGGGCCACTTGCTGCATTTATTCCTACTGTCTTTTATTTATTCATACTTTGTTTACTTGCTTTATCGAAAACCCCTAAAAATCCGTTTGCTAAGTATTTGCAGAGAATTCCTGATCCATACCACTAGCCAGCACCTTCTGCTCCTCGTTGGGTCCGACACTCTTGCTTATCGAAAATACTGCGATACACCCCCTATACTCGTGGGTCATCAGTTTATAATTAGTAAAATGCGAGCTAGATTATTTGTACTCTAGTGCAACTAGGAGACTAAAAGAGATATGCCCTAGAGACAAATAGTAAATGGGTTTTATAACCATATCTTAATTAGTTCGTAATAGTTTCATAATATGCTATAAATGTATCAAGTGAAAACATTGATACATGTGTGGTAGGAAGCAAACCAAGTCTCTAATAGCCTCTATTCATACTAGTTCGTTAGGCAATCGATGATCATGGTTTCCTGATCATGGTGAATGATGTAGTATCATTGGTAAATAATATGATGAATATTACCAAAGATTGCGACACGATCAAGTCACAATGTTTATTGTTGCAATAGTTAGAAACATAATCTCCTTCTTCTTAAACCGTGATAACATATTAATCACTGTCTCCCGAGGTTGCCTTAACTGCATCAAACGTCACTCGGTGAAACGGTGATTATAAAGGTGTATGTTAGGTATTCCAGAGGAACATTAGATGACCTATGAATCAAGACCAGGATTTGTTCACCCAGGTGACGGGTAAGATACATAATGCCGACTTGGTGAGATTACGTCCATAATGTTGCAACATGTGACTAGGTCATAAGAATATAATATCATGGGGACAAGTAAAACAGAACTTATTGGTAACGAAATTGAACAAGGTATGTGATACCAATGACCGAATCTCGGACAAGTCGTATCAGAGAAACAAAGGGAATTGGACTCGATGTTTTAGGTTCAAACGACATTGTCATCATGGAATGCACATGGGTCATTAGGGGTATCCTGGTCCCGCTATTGATCATTAGTGGGATCATGTCTGTGCCGTTCCTGAGCCATGGGGAAATACACTTAAGGGTACGATAAGCTAGAGATCGTTTGTAAGTTGGAATCACAGTAGAGAAAAAGAAAGCAGGAATTGTTTCGAAGGAAGATCCGAAGTTGTTCGGATAAAGAAAGAAAGGAAAAGACTGGAAGGTGTTTCGGATAAATGACAATTTATAATATGCATTTATTATATAATAATTATGAATTAATGTACTAAATAAATATTTAAATTAAAGTTTATTGGGTAACTTCCTCATTAGGCCAAAACCTCGGAGAGAAATGGCCCAGGAGAAAGCCACCCTAAAAAGGAAAATAAATAGCAAAAACAGCCACTACGTGTGGGCAGGTAGCCCACACAGACAAGTGGGCGGGCGCATCTAGGCGTCACACTGGGCAGTACATAGCTTGGCCGTGCGTACGCACGCTGGGCCACAGGCAAGCAACCAGCCCACCCGGGCGCTGCGCTGGCGGGCCACCGGGGCACACCAGACCACCCGGGCCGCTGCCACTGCTGGCCACCAGCATGCCAGCTGGGCCGCGTGAGCGCACACCGAGGCCGGCCCACCCGGGTTGCATAGTTCTGGCCACCGTCACCGCTTGGCCAGCTGGGCCGCGGGATGGGCGCGCCGGTGTAGCACCCACGCCTGATAAGGCTAAGTTCCTGTTATAGTGCCAATCCCCGGATTGGTTCATTGGCACACGAAATATGATCAGTGTATCATTATTACATCGAATGATCCAGAATTTGCAATTATTACATAATGCTTAGCTTAAGGCTAGCTCAAATATTCGAATAGCATATGAAAACATAGACGTATAATAGGCTTCATCTTCAAATTTCCCACAACTAAACAAATGTCGAGTGGAGTACCGCGACCTATTCGATCACTCAGAATTAGAATAACCTACAATATAAAACGTAGCAACCCCGAAGGGTCAATATTTAGAATGTATGGCAAGTAGGGCTAAGTAAGGAGATAATATATGTAGCATCTATATGCTTATTTTGGCTAGTGGAGATTTGACTATCTTGCATTTTCAAATAACTTTGTCCTTCTTTCATAAACATTTTTTTTAGATTTTCTTTGAAAAGGTTTCAATTAAGTTAATCCATCAACATTAAAACAATTAGGAAATTGGAATGAACGAGAAACATGTCATAACCTCAATATCAAGCAACTAAATTGTCCATAATTGGAGACACGGCTAAGTACTTAGATTAGGCACCTGCAAGGGTTTGTGCACTTTACCCATGTGACCTGGTCAACCCAGCTCGTACCATGATACTCATATTGTGTTATAATAGGGAGAAGTCTAAGACGAAACAAATGGAAAGTAGCTCCCAAATCCAACACGCACTGTACCAACCTACCAAAATTCTACATCTCTGACTACGTGGGTTCGAGTCACCATAACCTACTAAGTCCAGCCAACCGCCTATTTTATTATTGGAACATGGTTGTACACGTAAGCTATTAAATAAAAAATCCAATCATTTTCTCTAGATACCTAGGTATCTTTCCGCATTGATACCACCAAAAAATGTCAATCCCATCACACCCGGAATATTCATTGATTAAGTTGTTTTAGTTTTCGCAAACCAATACTTTAGAAACAACTTCCAAATGATGTAACCCAACCCTCGTCTATCTAGCACGACTAAGCACATCTACCAACGGTGGTTCAACTACAAGAGCTCCCTACCACATAACTTAAAATATAACATAGCGATAATAATTCCTATTCATGCATCTACAAAATACACGATATATGCATGGAAAATAGTAGGACAATATCATGAACAAAATAGCATCTACTTGCCTTGATAGTTATTGGAGTTGTTTAAATACTCGTTGCAATCACAGACGTTGCACACTCGCAATCTACCGATCAAATAATTGCAATACATAAACAACCATACACAATCATAAACAAATGTAAAAATGCCTAACAATTTAATAGAGGTTTCAGTAGTATATTTATGTTCTCTGATCATTATACCTACCGATGACATGCATGGAAAGTTTTTAATGCATCAAAACCAATTATTGCATTAATTAGATCCATTTAATAGCCTTTATTCAATTTAATTCAATCTCTATTGTAAACAGTGTGATTAATTTTTTGGTAAACATACCCCTGGATAGATATTGCGCTTTAGATCCAGGAGCAAAAAGATTCATGTCAAAAGGACTTACAAATATTTTTATATAATTAAAATACTATAATAAGCCTTTTAATAGCTCTGAAAATATCGGCACAGTAAACTTGTAATTTTATTTCCGAATCATGTTCTACACAATTTTATGAATTCAGGGGTATATCATTTGTATTTTTTTGATCAATAGTTTATTTTCTATGAATTTATTACTCTAAAAAGGATATTAAGCCATTTAAATAATTCATGACAAATACTTATAGTCAATGTCAGAACCAATTGCATATTAATATTCCACACAAAATTGTGAATCCAACGATATATTATTTGCTAGTTTCGACATGTAGATCTTTTTATATAGATTTTCTAAGGTTTACACAATTTTTGCAATTTTAAAACAATTTCCAATTAAAAGGGAATATTCCCTAGGTATATTCCCGCTGACTGTACACTGAGACAGCGCCGACGCGGATGCCACGGGTGCGGCACGCGGCACGCTAGTACTGGCCCATACCAGTTCGGAGGCTGATCTAATCCAGGTCGTCCATGTGAGACCCAACGGTGGGGAACGTGGGCTCCGAGCTCACCTTGGTCGACGTCGGCTGGTGGCGGCGGCGGTTCAGGCGACGTCGGCTAGCAGTGCTCCGACAGTCTCCGACGTGGGCAGGGTGGTGGAAACGATACAGGGCGGCGCGGCGGTCCTTCTCGTCTCCTCATATGCCTCTCTTCCTTGCTCACGTGGCCCCGGTGGCTAGTTCCTTCCTTGGCGCCGACGAGACTCCGACGAGAAATCCCCGGCATTGTGGCAATCTACATAGGGGTAAAAATGGTGAGACAGAGTGGTATACCGAGGCGAACACCAATAGAACGAAAGGGGAGCTTGGGATGGTCCTAGTCGACGGTGGTGTGCACCTCCCGAGGCAGTGGCGGCGGAGCTCCCTGGCGGCGTGAATTCGGCAGCCTAATGGCGCTGTCCAGGGATGGGGAAGGGTTTTCGACATGGGGGATATGTCTTATAAGTGGGACGGGTTCGGATAGGTCTCGAAGGCGATTTCCTCGATCGAAGTCAAGTTCGTTCAAACGAACTCTAGCTGAAGACGGCGAAAGCTCGGCCTCCTGCGGCGGTGTTCACGCTGACAAGAGGGCTCCACCTGTCGGCGAGAGAGGCGAGAGCACGTAGCGGGATGGGCTGGCGGCTGCGTGGGCTGCAGCGGTGACGATGGGCCGCTGTTGGGGTTGCTGGGCCAGCCCAGGCGGCGGCGACTGCGCTGCGCGCTGCTGCTGGCTGCTGCGCGCGAGCGGGGCCGGGCGATAGGTAGTATGCGGGGTTAGGCGGGCTGGGCCGCGGGATGAGTGGCAGGTAGCTTAGGTTTAGTTCTTTTTTTAATTCTTTTTTTGTGTTTACTATTTCTCCTATATCTTTCTCATATAAATTCTAAATGAAGTGATTTTTGTTTCTAAAATTTAGTAGATCTTCTTAGGATCTTTTTATAGCTTTTTCACTAGTTTGCATGTAGTGGATCTATAAATCCTTGTATATTTCTTTGTAGGGGCAATTTAGTGATTCCATTTGGGGTTCGAAAATAGTGTTTTGCAATTCAAATTTTTCATGAATGCAATGATGCCATGCCAATGAAATGCAAATGTATTTTTTTCTAGTCCCAAATTTCTAAAAACTTGTGGCCAGCCCACCTAGCGCCAGCTGCTGCTACATGTTAGCTGCGTTGGGCCGCCGGCGGGATGGCCCACCCGGCTGGCACTTCTCCTTTTGCTTTTTTACTTTAATATTTAGTCCCACATGGGGCACCCAATGGAAAGGGCACGCCCCCTCCGTCTATATAAATAGGTGCTCATGGGTGAGATTAAATACACAATTTGAGATGTTCTCTAAGGTATTTTCTTTAGAGAATCCCTCTCTCTTGGCACGATCCCAAGAAAGGACAGTACGAGCAAGAGACGTCGCGCTTGCATCGCGCCGTTGCACTGTAGGGATTCCAAGCCGGAGATCTACTTCCGTACTCCCGACAGGGATTAAGGGGGTCGGAGGTCATCATCGTACACTAGATGTGTACGAAACCTCGAGGGTGCCTCAAAAGAGTAGCATCTTAGATGTCGTGAGCCGGAGCTGCTGCACGATGAAGATGGAGTAAGGGGTGACCTACGAGGAGCTTTGCGACCTTGAGGTTGGCTACGAGTTCGACTACTTCAACCACGTTCCTCTCGGAACGTGAACCGCGTACGGTCTATAAGGATATGTATTCTATACGCTCTGATCATTACTGCATTACTACATAGACAGATCTTGGACAGTTAGGGCGTTCCAATGTAGGAATTTTTTGTTTTCTGCTATAGAACCCTTCGTGTTGAAGTCAGGTAGTTGGAGAATAGGGGTTGATGTCATTACATCCTTTAGAGCCAGGAATGCCGAAGTTGCTTGCTCTATCCATACATATGTCTTTTTCTCAGCAGGTTTGTTAGTGATCTAGCAATGACCGCATAATTTCACACAAACTTGCGATAATATCCTATTAGGCCTAGGAACCCTCTAAGTTTAGTTACTGTAGTGGGTTGTGGCCATTGAACCATAGTTGCAGTCTTCTTTGGATCTGTTGCTACTCCTGCTATAGAGATGATATGCCCAAGATATTCTAGGCTGTCACAGGCAAACAAACACTTGCTTGCTTTGACATAGAGTTTGCGTTGCCTTAGCACAAATAGGACCTCAGTTAGATGTTGCACATGCTCAGAAAGAGAGGAGCTATATACCAATATGTCGTCCATGAACAGAAGGACTGAACATCTGACACAAGGGGCAAGAACTAAGTCCATGACACACTGAAATGTGGTTGGTGCATTGTAGAGCCCGAATGGCATGGCATGAAACTGGTAGTGCATGCCCTTGATGTGTTTTAAAAGTTGTCTTGTGCTCATCACTGGGTAGCATCCTAATCTGATGGTAGCATATGCCCTGGAGATCTAATTTTGAGAAAATGATAGCCCCAACCAGTTCCATCGAGCAGCTCGTCTATGACAGACATAGGAAATGTGTTCTTCAATGTGAGCTCATTCAAACGATGATGGTCAACACAAAAACGCCATATCCCATCCCTTTTCTGCACCAATAACACCAGAGAAGCATAAGGAAACATGTTGGGTACTATCACTCCAGCTTCCATCACTACACCGACCAAGCCGCCGGCCCCTGCCTCCTTCGTGGGCTGCTACGGCGGTAGGGGAGGGGTAGGGACCTGGCGTATCGGCTCCGTCCTGTAATTATGTTTGGCCTAGTGTTTTCTTGGGGCACTGCTTACATGGAGGAGACGGCGGTGTGTCAGAATAAATTGTTTTTTTGCTTTTCCTCCATCTCGGCGTTGCTCCTACCGGTGGTGTCGATGGGAAGGTGGCCTGGTCGTTTAGCCAGTCTCTTGACCCGATGAGATTCGTGTCTGGTGGTTGCCTTTCGGCACACACGGGTGACGGTTGCGTTTGCTGCTGCAATTGTTTTTATTGTTTTGCAGTTGGGCATGTGGATGGCGGCAGTTGGTGATGTTCCTCTTCTTTGACTCCGTCGGATGTAGTTGGTGATGTCGGGATCTGCTGACCACGGGGCATATCCCCCGGCTGACGTGCCACAAACTCAGTCTTGTTGCTTGCAACGGTCTGGTTCATCGGCTCAGGAAGCATCCTTATATGCGATGGTGCTCTTCCAGCTATAGGGATGTCAACAGTTCATCTCTTTTTTGGGCGCTGCCATGGTGGAGGTGAAGGAGAAATGTGGACGATGATTCGGCAAGACACAAGTTTTTCCAAGTATGGAATTGTATTTTTACTTGCGGGTTTCTTTGTGTAAATTTTGTCTCATGTGGTGACTATATACATGTAATCTATGTAAAGGGTTTATCAAGTGAGATACTAGTATATGGTTACCGAAACAAAAAATAGGTAGGGTAGGCACACTGGCACAGAATCGTGCTAATCTTGGAAGATCTTGCGTTTGGTGAAAGCCTTCAAGCCCGTGTGCAGTGAAGCGACGTAGCATTCCGCCATATCGGGGAAATCTTGCGTTCGATTCGCTGCTTTTACTAATCAGGCGCTGATGCGGATGCACATCCATCGGGAAGCGAGGCAGCTCGCACAGAGTCGGGCACGCTCGCAGTCGCAGCCCGCATTTACTTCATTCACCTCGGGGATTCCAACGGCCAAGCGCAGCTTAAAATCTCTCAACGGAGAGCACTGGCTATACACGCGCGCGTGCTTCTCCTCTCGTGCTGGTAGCTCAGAAAGGGTCCGAGCTAGGCGAGGGAGGAGAGCGGCACCGCCATGAGTGACGGCGATGCAGCAAATGCCGAGAGGGAGGCCAAGGAGGAGTCGACAAGGAAGAGGGAGTCCGCGCTCAGCTACTGGGGTGCCGTAGTGAGAGATGACCGGAAGCTCTGCAAGTTCAATCTTGGCTCCCTGGAGACCAAAATGTTCTCTTGGTCCGTCCAGGATATCTTCAACAGGGACCTCCTCAAGCAGCAGGTGATGTACCACTGGTTTTACTCACCTTGTTTGCTTGCTTTTGGAAGACCAGCATTTCGACATCTCGCTCACAATGATTCCACGCATTTTTTCCTTCTTTCGGGCTTGATTTGAATCCATCCTATCCCGCTGTTTTAATAGCTATACAAGTTACAACGGATAGTACACTCCTTTCAATACAAAGAAAAGGCGTTGCCCCACATGCATGCACAGAGAATACATGCATGCACAGAGAATACATGAACTTTGTTGTTAATTGTATCTTCGTGAGCTTTTAGATGGGAGGACCATGAATATGAAGGTTTTTTACATGCGCACAAAATTTGTATCGTTAGTTATATTCTGGAATTTCTTGTTCAGAAAAAAAGCACCTAATCATTGAGTATTATTATAGCTGATTTTTGGATCTTTCTCAAAAAACTGCAGTACAGTTGAATTTTTTTCCTTTTGGGAAGGGGACACAATATAGTTGAATTGTGAGTAGGGTTCTCTAAAAAAAGAATTATGTCATTTTGGATTTTTTTGAATGGGAAGAATATAGTTCATGTTTAATACAACATAATGATTGAGTTTTTAGGGGTAGTGTTTCTTTGAGAGATTTTAGATGAGAATGAGTTCTATTCAAAGACAACAGAATCTTTGGGGTTACAAGACTGTTCGGCCGGCCCATTCAACGCTCTCCCTTTTCCTGTTCTGTGTTGCGTCGTTGCCCAGGGAGATGAGATGAGTCGAGCTCCACCAATGGAGGCCGCTCTGCTATCCCCGCTCGTCGACCGCTCTCCTAGTCGATGTATTTTGAGCACTTGCTTCTCTCATCTTCAGTTTTCACTTAACTGTGCTCTGTGGGTGGTCACTGGAGCTTGTACGCTACGTGTTCGTTGTTTTGCCAAGCAGTCAACTGAATCGCCCTTTCTTGGTACAATATCGGCAGGTGGCTGCAAGAATCACCATGGAAGGACTGTAACTTGTATAATATCGATTATTTCTTTGTGCACTTAGTATCCTTGCTCATTTCAATACACTTGTTTTTTTTTCTGTTCTGATATTAGTCCAGGGCTGAATCCTGATTTATTTAAAAAATACGGTTCTTATTATATCGCCGATTTTTGCATTCCGGTATAGGTATATCTTATGGTTTGTATCCTCTACTGGACCTCACTCGAACTGTCTATAACTCTATTGTATTGTCCTTCTCACACATAGACTGCTTAAATTTTACTTAAAATGAGAAATGATCGAGTAGTGTGGAAATTCCTTGCAGGTCAAGAGCATACCGGATACCTTCACGTCATTACACACTTATCTGGACTCGTTCAAATGTCCTCTGATTGAAGAAGTACATGCTGATCTCTTCTCATCATTGGACAGTTATGCTCAGGCAAACTTTATACCAATAGTCTGGGTGGAGAAGCTGGATGATGAGAAATCAATATTCTGTTTTGAGGTTTCCAAGCCATCAAAGGATCAGAAGTCGAGAGAGATATATGATCCCAAAGAGGGGGACATAATAGTTGTTTCCTTGCAGAAACCACGGCATGTGTCTGATTTGAAACAAAGTAAAGAATCATATGTTTTAGGTTCAGTTCTAAAATGTGAAGACAAAGAAGATGGAGATTTCCCACCCAATTGCTGTATTGTTCGGTTTTCATCTTCTATTCCTGTTGAAGTGGATCCAGAAACAAAAATACCTTTGGGACCTTCATTTGTTGTGTTTCTCATAAATATGAAGACGTACACCCGTATATGGGACTGCCTTCATATGGAAATAGGTGATCCAAAAAGGATTAGTACTGGTATCGTCAATCTAGTGTGGGAGTACAAGCCAAGGGTATGCCAGTTGTTTACATTGCATACATAACTGTCCTTTTTAATAATTTTCTATGTCTGATATCAACTTTTAAATGTATAATATAGGATGTAGGCTGTCTCATTATCCTTTGGCAACCTGTAGATGCAAGATTTTCTCTGCACAAACATTACTTTTTCTAATGTTTCTGCTTTTCAGCACATTGAATATGTCAATAATCTATATATTACTCTAGATTACTGACTTGCCCATTTTCCTTGAAGGTAGTGGTTGACAGCTCGTCGTGCTCACAGATATGTCAATTTTATGCTCGTCGATCAATTGATAGCCTTGGCCTTGAGAAGTTCAACCTAAATGATTCACAGCTGAATGCAGTAGCAGACTGTGTCTCAGTAATGGAGAACCACCCACCTTCCCTAAAACTCATATGGGGCCCCCCAGGGACAGGCAAAACGAAAACCATCAGTACTATCCTGTGGGCAATGCTCATCAAGGGCTTAAGGACACTTACCTGTGCACCAACCAATACTGCTGTAATGGAAGTTGCATCTCGAATTGTTAGGCTTGTTAAGGAGTCTTCAGATGGAAGCATCTGCTTTCTGAATGACATTGTCCTGTTTGGAAACAAAGAGAGGATGAAGATAGATGATGATCATGATCTTTCCACGGTATTCCTTGACTCGCGTGCAAAGCGGTTGTTGTCATGTTACGTCCAAAACACTGGTTGGAGGCATTGCTTATGCTCTCTGTTAGATCTTCTAGAGAAACCTGTGACCAAATACAAATTGCACATTGGGTATATTCTTCAGGAAATGAAGGGCATGGAAAAAGAGATTCCTAACAAGGATAGGGACAAACCTCTCCGGCGCAACGATCATCTTCTCGCACTTCTTTCTGTGTTCCGCAGCTCCAAAGATCAGCTTGCCGCACTTCGCTTGGTATTGCGTGAGCCAATCCATAACAGGCCTGAAGACAAGGAAGAAGAGTGCCACAAGGAAGGACGGTATGGCTCTGAATCTATGAACGAAGCATTCAGAGTACTACCATTCAAGGATTACTTAAAAGGTAGTTACAAAAAACTTTCTGAGAATTTGTGCAATTGCATTGAGATACTGTACAATGATCATCCAAGAAACACAGAAACAGGGCAGAGTTTTCAGTGTATGCTGGAAGTGCTTGAATTGATTGAAATTATGCGTACTTTGATAAATTGGTATGCAGATAATGATGCTATATGGTCAGATAAATTGTGGGTGGGTGCTGACCGGAACTTGTATGTCAGGTGCTCGTTGTTTTGCCAAGCAGACAGAGCCCCCATTAAATAAGAACACTTGTATATTAGTACTATATTCTTTGGGCACTTAGTATCCAGTATATTCTTTGTGCACTTAGTATTTTTGCTCATTTCAACATCTTTGTGCACTTAGTATATTAATCCAGTGCTCAATGGTGATTCCTTAACAAAGTTATGTTTTTTTCTTACGTCGCAGTCATTGTGATGCCAGTATATGTATATATCGTATGGTTTGTATCCTCTACTGGACCTCCCTGATCTTTCTGTTGCATTGTTCTTCTCACACAGATCATTGGCTGCTTAAGTGTTACTCCAAGTGGAACTAACAAGTTGTGTGCACATTCATCGCAGGTCAAGAGGATATCAGATACCTTCACGTCATTACACACTTATTTGAACTCATTCATATGCCCTCTGATTGAAGAAGTACATGCTGATGTCTTTTCATCATTGGACGGCTATGCTCAGGCAAACTATATACAAATAATCTGGGTGGAGAAGCTTGATCATGAGAAATCGATATTCTGCTTTGAGGTTTCCGATCCATCAAAGGATAAGAAGTCAAGGGAGATATATGATCCTAAAGAGGGGGACATAATAGTCGTGTCCTTGCGCAAACCACAGCATGTGTCTGATTTGATACAAAATAAGGGATCATATGTTTTAGGTTCAGTTCTAAAATGTGGAGGCAAAGAAGATGATGATTTCCCAAGCAACTGTTGTATTGTTCGTTTTTCATCTGCTATTCCTGTTGAAGTAGATCCAGAAACAAAAATGCCTAGAGGGCCATCATTTGCTGTGTTTCTCATAAATATGAAGACATACAACCGCATATGGAAGTGCCTCCGTATGGAAGCAGAACGTCAGAACAGGAGTAGTACTGGCGTCGTCGATCTGGTGTGGCAATACAAGCGAAGGGTATGCCTGTTGTTGACATGCAAAAATAAGTTTAGGTTCTTTTGGATACCTTAGTATATGCCTCATATCAATTTTAATACTTCAGAATTTATGCTTTGGCAACCTGTTTCTCTCCATGCAAGATTTCCTCCGCATTAACATTAGTTTTGCTAATATTTCATATTTACATCATGTTGAATCTATCTGTTATGTTAATCATATCCTTATGTTCTTTTACATTCCCTGTTCTTTATGCACATTAATCTACATAATTGATTTACTTGCCCATTTCCCCTTGAAGGTAGTCGATGATAGCTTGTCATGCTCCCAGTTATATCAATGTTTCACTCGTAGATCAATTGATGGTCTTGGCCTTGAGAAGTTCAACTTAAATGATTCACAGCTGAATGCAGTAGCAGACTGTGTCTCAGCAATGGGGAACCACTCGCCTTCCCTAAAACTGATATGGGGTCCCCCTGGGACAGGTAAAACCAAAACCATTAGCACTATCCTGTGGGCTATGCTCATCAAGGGCTCAAAGACACTTACCTGTGCACCAACCAATACTGCCGTACTGGAAGTTGCATCTCGAATTGTCAGGCTTGTTGGAGAGTCTTCAGATGGCAGCCTCTGCTTTCTGAATGATATTGTCCTGTTTGGAAATAAAGAGAGGATGAAAATAGATGATAGTCATGATCTTTCCATGGTATTCCTTGACTCGCGTGCAAAGCGATTGTTGCCATGTTTCGTAGCACATACTGGTTGGAGGCATTGCTTGTGCTCACTAGCAGATCTTCTTGGGAATCCTGTTACCAAGTACAAATTGCACATTGAAAAAATCATTGAGCAAATGAAGATGGAAAAGGAAATGCCTGAAAAGGCTAGCGACAAACCCCTCCAGTACAAGGAAGAGAAATCTTTGCCCCCACGTTATCCTTTGCGTTCCAATCCCAACTCCAAAGATCATCTTGTAGCACCTCTCTCAGTGTTCCGCAAGACAATCCATAACAGGCCTGAAGACGAGGAAGAAGAATGCCATAAGGAAGGATGTCATGACTCTGAAGCTATGATGGAAGCATTGAGGGTACTGCCGTTCAAGGATTATTTGACAGATAACTACAACAAACTTTCAAAGGATTTGCGCTGTTGCATTGAGATACTGTACAACGATCATCCAAGAAATTCAGAAAAAGGACAGAGCTTTCAGTGTATGCTGGAAGTGCTTGAATTGATCAAAATTCTGCATGCTTTGATAAATCGTTACAGGGACAGTGATGATGTTGTTAGAGTATATATGTGTGTATTGTATTTCCCCATATGTTAGAGGGTTTTCTGTATATTTGCACCTGTACTTGTACTATATATTCTGGCCTTTGGCCCTCTGGCAATACAAGATCTATTGCCCTAACATGGTATCAGAGCAGTAAGGCATTTTTTTCTCTCTCTACTCGCCGCCGCTGCCGCTGGTCACCGCGCCGCCGCCCCGGCCCCGCCGCCGCCCTGGCCACCGCCGCCTCGGCCGCCGCCGCCCATCTTCTCCGTCGCCCCGGCCACCGCCTCTCGGCCCGCCGCCGCCGCATCGGCCGCTGCCGCCCCGGCCTGCCCCCGCCCCGCCGGCCTCTCTCCGGCCTCTCTCCGCTCCGAGCTCTCAGTCGCCGCCAGATCTCTCAGATCCGATCCCGGTCGGTGTGAAAAAAAAACAGGATGTCTTCCTCATCGGGTTATGTTGCGATTCCTCGCTGCCCGGTGATTTTTGATGGCGCGAATTATCCTGATTTCGCTGCCTTTATGCGCGTTCATATGCGCGGCCTTCGCCTTTGGGGTGTGCTTTCCGGTGAGGTCTCCTGTCCACCGCGCCCCGTTATGCCTCCAATGCCTCGTGCCCCGACACCCGTTGCCCTTGCCCCTGATGCTACTCAGGCAGTCAAGGATGCAGCCCAGAGTGCTGATGATTCTGCTCGGGCTGACTATGAGCGCCAGGTTCAGGCGCATTCTGCTGCTACCACGGCCTACCGGCTGGATCTGGCCGACTACACTCAGTGGATTGATGAGGATGCTCGTGCTGCTGCTGTTCTCACTTCCAGTGTTCTGCCTCAGTATGCTTCTGAGTTCATGGGTCTTCACACTGCTGCTGCTCAGTGGGCTTTTCTCCGTCAGCGCTATCAGCCATTTGGAGATGCTCTTTATCTGTCCGTGGTTCGTCAGGAGCATGAGCTCAAGCAGGGTGATTCTACTATTGATGATTTCTACACTCAGAGTGCTGCTATTTGGCGTCAGCTTGAAACTCTTCGTACAGCGGTGTGTAACACCTGTCCCTGCTGTCTGATTGTGCGCGTGGATCTGGAGTTTCAGCGCGTCTTTGAGTTCTTGTCATGGCTCCGCAAGGAGTTTGAGCCGCGTCGTGCCCAGCTGCTTGCCCGTGGTCGTGTTCCGCTCTCTGAGGTACTGGCTGAGCTTCGTGCTGAGGAGACTCGTCTTCGTGGTGCTGGTCTTCTTGAGGTTCCGTCTGTGCTTGCTGCTCATGGTCCCCCTGTGCCGCCGGCTTCGTCGCGGTCTCTCGCGCCGCCACTACTCTCCACTCCACCGGCCCAGGGTCAGCGTCAGTCTCAGCAGCCTCGTGGTTCTCGTCCTCCCTGTGCTCACTGTGGCAAGCCTGGCCATGACATCTCTGGTTGCTGGACGAGGGATCCACGCTTACGTCAGCAGTATCTTACTCGTCGACAGTCTGAGTCTTCAGGATCTTCTGCTGTTGCCTCTGGACCTCCTATTGGTGCTTCTGGACCTCCTGCTGGTGCTCTGTCTGATCAGGACATTATTCGTGGTCTTCGTAGTCTGCTCGCTGCTACAGGCTCCTCCTTGTCGGGTTCTGCTGGTTCTGTGACTACTTCTTCTGGCACTGGGCGATCATCATCTTCTACACAGTCAGGTACGTCATCCCCGTGGTATCTGGATTCTGGAGCTTCTTTTCATATGACTTCTGCATCTTCTATTCTTTCTCCTCTTCGCTCTCTTATTTCTCCTGTCCGTGTTATTATGGCTGATGGTACCTCTCTTCCTGTTTCAAGTCGAGGCACCCTCTCTACTTCTTCCTTCTCTGTTCCTGATGTTTCTCATGTTCCTAGTCTTAAGATGAATCTTTTCTCTGCTAGTCAGCTTACTGATTCTGGTTGTAGGGTCATTCTTGATGCTGATTCTTGTGCTGTTCAGGACCGTCGTACACAGGCTCTGGTTGGAGCTGGCCCTCGGAGCATTGAGTATCCTGGGCTCTGGGAGTTAGACTGGCTTCGCGTTCCTTCTGCCGACACTTCTTCTGCCACTTCTCCCGCGATTGCTGCATCTGTCACTGGCTCTTTTCAGCAGTGGCATCATCGGCTGGGCCATCTTTGTGGTTCCTGTTTATCATCCTTAGTTCATCGTGAGCTTCTGGGCTTGTCTCAGGAGATGTATCGTCGCTTTATTCGTGTCAGGGTTGTAGGTTAGGTAAACAGATTCAGCTTCCCTATCCTACTAGTGTGTCTGTATCTCAGCGACCTTTTGATTTAGTTCATTCAGATGTGTGGGGTCCGGCTCCCTTTGCTTCAAAAGGGGTCATCGATACTGTATTTTGTTTATTGATGATTTTATACGGTACACCTGGTTATTTTTTATGCGCTCTCGCAGCGAGGTGCTTACTATTTATCAGCGTTCTGTGGCTATGGTTCGTACCCAGTATTTCACGCCTATTCGTGTTTTTCGTGCTGATTCTGCAGGAGAGTATATCTCTCAGCACCTGCGTGGTATCCTTGCTGAGCAGGGCACCCTTGCTCAGTTCTCGTGTCCCGGCGCCCATGCTCAAAATGGTGTCGCCGAGCGTAAGCATCGTCATATTCTTGAGACTACCCGTGCTATGATAATTGCTTCCTCTCTTCCGCCGCATTTCTGGGCTGAGGCTGTCGCTACGTCGACTTACCTCATTAATATTCAGCCTTCCGCTGCTCTTCAGGGTGTCATTCCTCTCGAGCGTCTCTCTAGATCCTGTCCAGACTACTCGGCTCTTCGTCTATTTAGCTGCGTTTGCTATGTCCTTCTCCCTCCTCGTGAACGCACCAAACTAACCGCTCAGTCTGTTGAGTGTGTTTTTCTTGGCTACAGTGATGAGCATAAGGGCTATCGCTGTTGGGACCCCGTTGGTCGTCGTATGCGCATCTCTCGTGATGTCACGTTCGATGAAACGCGTCCTTTCTATCCTCGCCCCACCTCTGGTACTTACCCAACGGATGATCTCTATTTTCTTCTTTTTCCTGATACACCTTCCGCTGTCTCTTCTCCTTCGCCTCCTCCTTCTGATGCGCCTCCTTCTTCGGCGCCATCCTCTCCTCCGTCTAGTTCCCCTAGTTCTCCTCGGTCTCTGGCTTCGGACCCTTCCTCCGCGGTTCCTTCTTCCTCCTCTTCTGATGAGTCATCTTCCGCGGATGAGCTTCCTTCCTCACGGCATGTTCGTCAGCGTCGTGCTCTAGACCGTTACTCCCCTAGTCAGTATGGTCTCTCTGTAGTTTCCGAGCCGACTTCTTATCGGGATGCTGCGTGTCATCCTGAATGGCAGCTTGCCATGGCTGAGGAGATTGCTGCGCTTGAGCGCACATGCACCTGGAATCTTGTCTCTCCCCCTTCTGGTGTTCGTCCTATCACATGTAAGTGGGTCTATAAAATTAAGACCCGCTCTGATGGATCTCTTGAGCGCTATAAAGCGCGTCTTGTGGCTCGTGGTTTTCAGCAGGAACATGGTCGTGACTATGATGAGACCTTTGCTCCTGTGGCACATATGACCACTGTGCGTACTCTTCTTGCTGTTGCTTCTGTCCGACGCTGGTCTGTGTCCCAGCTTGATGTTAAGAATGCTTTTCTTAATGGCAAGTTGAGTGAGGAGGTTTATATGCAACCTCCTCCTGGGTTTTCTGTTCCTGATGGGATGGTTTGTCGTCTTCGACGTTCTCTTTATGGCCTGAAACAGGCCCCTCGTGCCTGGTTTGAGCGCTTTGCCTCTGTGGTGACTGCTGCTGGTTTTTCTCCTAGCTCCCATGATCCAGCGCTTTTTGTTCACACTTCTCCTCGTGGACGCACTCTTCTCCTTCTCTATGTTGATGATATGATCATTACTGGTGATGATCCTGAGTATATTGCCTTTGTCAAGGCTCATCTTCGTGATCAGTTTCTTATGACTGATCTTGGTCCTCTTCGCTATTTTCTTGGGATTGAGGTTTCATCCACTTCTGATGGGTTTTCTATTTCTCAGGAAAAGTATATTCAGGATCTTCTTGCTCAGGCCGCTCTTGCGGATGAGCGCACCGTTGAGACTCCTATGGAGCTTCATGTTAAGCTTCGTCCTACGGATGGTGATCCTCTTCCCGATCCCACTCGTTATCGCCATCTTGTTAGGAGTCTCGTTTACCTTGCTGTCACCCGTCCTGATATCTCTTATCCTGTTCATATTCTGAGCCAGTTTGTCTCAGCTCCTACCACTGTCCACTATGGTCATCTCCTCCGTGTCCTTCGCTATCTTCGTGGCACGATTACTCGTCGCCTTTTCTTCCCTCGTTCTAGCTCTCTCCAGCTCCAGTGCTACTCGGATGCTACGTGGGCGAATGATCCTACGGATCGTCGTTCACTTTCTGCTTACTGTGTGTTTCTTGGTGGTTCGCTTGTTGCTTGGAAGACGAAGAAACAGGTAGCGGTTTCCCGTTCGAGTGTTGAGGCTGAGTTGCGGGCTATGGCTTCGGTGACTGCTGAGGTGACCTGGTTACGGTGGTTGCTTGCAGATTTTGGGGTCTCTGTTACGACGCCCACTCCACTTTTGTCAGACAGTACAGGTGCTATCAGCATTGCACGTGATCCGGTCAAGCATGAGCTGACCAAGCATATTGGTGTTGATGCGTTTTATACACGTGCTTAGGTGCAGGATCAGGTTGTTGCGCTCCATTATGTGCCTTCAGACTTGCAGTTGGCAGATTTCTTTACAAAGGCACAAACTCGCGTTCAGCATGATTTCTTACTCTCCAAACTCAGTGTTGTGAATCCACCATGAGTTTGAGGGGGGTGTTAGAGTATATATGTGTGTATTGTATTTCCCTATATGTTAGGGGGTTTTCTATATATTTGCACCTGTACTTGTACTATATATTCTGGCCTTTGGCCCTCTGGCAATACAAGATCTATTGCCCTAACAGATGTATGGTCAGATGAACTTCTTGAGGGCAAGGTAAATGAGGACTGTAACCCTGTTTCCTGGCCTGAGCAGCTAGCCCATGTGCGGACTAATACATGCAATAAATCCAAGTTCAAGCTGGCCAAATCCCTGTATGTGCAAGAGCTAAAATATCTTCTAAAAATTTTTGAGCTTCCAAATTATTACAGCGCGAGGCAAATTCAACCGTATCTGCTGCAGAGAATGAAATGCATTCTCTGCACAGTTTCCAGCTCTTTCAGGTTGTATGGTGTGCCAATGAACAAATCTAGTTCTGATAACAGATCTACTTCTGATATTCACCAATTGCTCAAGAAACCTGAAAAGTCGAATCTTCTGGAGTTGCTGATTATTGACGAAGCTGCACAGCTCAAAGAGTGTGAGACCTTAATTCCCTTGCAACTGCCTGGCATAAAGCAGGCTGTTTTTATTGGAGATGAATATCAGTTACCCGCTCTGGTGAAAAGCAAAGTAAGCTATATGTGTTCACTATTCTTTTTTCATTCAACTTTTCCTTTTGGAAGCCATTTGCTGAGGTGTAATATTATTCTGTAGATATCCGACAATGCTAACTTCGGGCGAAGTGTTTTTGAGAGGTTAAGTATGCTGGGCTATAGTAAGCACCTTCTCAATGTCCAATACAGGATGCATCCAAAAATAAGCAAATTTCCAGTTGTCACATTTTACAATAGCGAGATATCTGATGGTCCCAATGTCACTACTAAGAGCTATGAAAAGAGGTTCTTAGCAAACAAAATCTTTGGGTCGTACTCATTCATAAATGTGGATGGTGGACATGAAACAACTGAGATGCACGGGCGTAGCCTGAAAAACACAATTGAAGCTGCTGCAGTTTCGCAGATAGTGCAGAGGTTGTGCATAGGTAACGATCATTATTGCCACCTAAGCTGTAGTACTCTATTTTTTTTAAGAACCTCCATTTGAAAACATTGGTGCTAGTGGTTTGGTTCTTCACAGGGATTAAGGAAGTCACGAACTAATAGATTACTTGGGGAAAATGACCATGCTACCCATGTTGTCGATGTGTTGAGAACAAAAGAGATAAGTTAGCATGAATTTATTTTCATAAATGTTGTAGGTAATGTGGAAGAAAAATATTTGCAGAAGAGAAAAAAGGTCACTAAATTTGTATGCAAGTCTACCTGTGCAATTTATTTTTTGAACGGGAGGAGTACTAAGTATGCTGTTCTTTCCTTGGGTCACTGCATGTAATATATTTCTTCTCCTTTTCTCTTATTGCAGAGTCATTCTATACAGGAACCAAGATCTCTGTTGGTGTTGTGTCTCCATATAATGCTCAAGTTAGAGCAATCCATGAAAAACTCGGGAAATCCTGCAATATGCATGACAGTTTCTCTGTGAAAGTGAAATCTGTGGATGGTTTTCAAGGTGCAGAGGAGGACATCATTATCATATCAACAGTGAGGAGCAACAAAGCTGGTTCTGTTGGATTTCTCACAAACATGCAGAGGACCAATGTAGCTCTGACGAGGGCTAAGTAAGTTATTTGTTTGCTCGATTCCAGGGTACATGCAAAAAGGAATTAAAAATATTAACTCCTTGCGGTCTTCCAAATTTAAGTTTGACAGTTAATTCTTTTATAATATGGTACACATCTATTCCAAAATGTAAGACATTTTGGTAGGCTATTTTGGGGGGAGTAGTATTATGGGGGAGTAGTATTTTAGCGACACGTATTATGGATTGGGGGGAGTAGTATTAATTATGAGAAGGATTTTAAAATATGAATCCAACAATATCACTTTTTTTCCGAAATGGAACAGTATCACTTAATATGAAAAAAACTTTCATTTTGCTGGAATTATGGTTTGTATATAGTTTGCATGAAATTTAAAGGCATCATTGAAATGTCATCAGAAGGGTCTTTAAATATCATCAGAAGGAGCAACTTATTTGTTGGTTGCTGCCAGGCACTCTTTATGGATAGTAGGAAATGGGGCGACTTTGTCGAACAGCAGGTCTGTGTGGCAGAAGATAGTCAAAGATGCGCGCGATCGAGGGTGCTATTTTGACGCAAGTGAAGACAAAGATCTGTCGAATGCAGTAATCAAGGCCGTCATTGAGCTTGACGATGCTGAGAATTTGGTGAAGATGGAGTCGCTGCGTATCAGCAGGCCAAGGTTTCAGGCATTGCCAAACGCCCTGTCAATGCCACTGTCTTAATGGTCATATCATCCTAGCAAGTGTAACCTAATATTGTTTGTGTTTTATATGCAGAACTCAAGGCCTAAATACCGTTTCTGAGATGTCAGGGGCCCCCGAATTGTACGCGATGTTGGCATGATGCTCTTGCCGTGCGGCTTTGCTGAAGAAACTTCCATCAGCGTTAGTATGGCGTGGCCAAGTGTTGTGAGATGCCCTACATTTTGTTAAGCCTAAGCTTGATGCACGCCGATTGCTGAAGCTCAGTTGTGTTAGTTTACCATCGCTGCACCAAGACTAATTGTCACAGATCATCTACCTTATTTTGGAGTGCCGTCCTCTGGACACTGTTGTCATGAAGCTGGATTGCTAGTTGTGAAACGAGACGGCTTCTCTCATTCTCTTTATTGAACTCTCTAAGCATCTTCTCCCCTTACAGTAAGATAGTTGTTCATTACACACGTGCACCTCATTATTTTGGGATAAACCATAGAGCGGGCAGCAGAGGTCGGAGTACACGCTGGTGGCATGGTCACGCTCAGCAGTCAATGTGGATGCTGCGCCAGCCGAAGTCGCCGCACGCCTGGGTGTCCTCGAACACCTGGTACGGCGTGCCGGCGCAGCCGTGCTCGGTGTAGAGCGTCGCTGTCTCGCCACGGAAGTTGAACTCGTGGCCGCCGTGGAAGCGGACGGTGCTGCACCCGCACGTCCCTACGCTCGACATGCGCCCCGTGTTCGTTGTGCACGCTGGCCCGTCCCATGAGGTCAGGTAGCTCCTCGGCCCCGTCCCGCCCGTCGCCATGACATGACCTGCAGTGGCCAAGGCCAGGACAGCGACGACCATCACCGCAGCAACCATCTTCGTCGCCATGATGATCTGCCAAGATTCGCCTCCTTGCCCTTGTCCTCCGTTCTGTGCTGTGTGGCATCAGACGTCTTCAGTTCGGGGCTTTATAGGTGTGTAAGCAGGAACGAATCATAGGACTTGACGATTCTTGTGCTGGGATTTTTCGTCGTAGCTGTCCACCTAGAGAGTCTACATATTTGCTTACGTGTTTGTGTATTCTTCGTTTCGCTTGAATGCATCATGGTTCCGTCCTCTCTCTCTCTTTTTTTTGTGTGTGTGTGTGGGTGGGGGGGGGGGGGGGGGGGGGGGGGGCTCATGTTGCCGTCCTCAACGAGTCAGCAACATATATCGGGCGATACTAATTTTGCAACTTTGCAACAAGACTGGAAACTATGAAAGAGAAAATGAACAACTTAAGGTGCGGAAAATAGTTGAAGAGTTATACTCCCTTCGGTCCATATTAATGGTCTCAACTTTATCTAAATTTGCATGCATCTTGTTAAATATTTATACTAGTTGCATTCATATTTAGATAAATTTGAAATCATTAATTAATATGGATCGGAAGAAGTACTACAAATTTACAAAATACTCTTCAACAGGTTTTCCCCGGCTTCGTAAATAAAACCACACGGCAAAACGATACAACGTGAAGAAGAAATCCTCTTACAAAGCAGATCAGAGAAAACAAAACAAATACATGAGTAACAACACCCTCAAGGAGCACGCCTTCTACCCCATAGTTCACATTTTGACATAAATTATCCCATTTAACATTTTTCATCCATATTACCTCCATTTAGATCGGCCATCTAACCCTAATTGCCGGCAGGATTCAGGCGAGGCCATGGACCTTCTAGCCATGGTGGGCGTGAGCCGGAGCGGCAAAGTGTGGTCGCGGGGCGCGCTGAGAGATGGGTTCGATCTGGACCTAAGATCCGATTTGGTACTTGTCTCTAGCGCGACCTTGCCTTCTCTTTCGTTGTTCTGATCGGCGGCGCGGGGGCCTGCTGCTATGCTTGAATAATAGAGGCGGTTCTAGGGTTTCTCCCGCGTGAAGAAGAAGATCTGCTTGATGCTTGTCCTCATTGATCTGGCTGGAGTGTCGAGTTCTGGAAGGCTTCGCTGGTGAACTCCCATGGACGCATCAGGCCTGGAGATTGCTGGATCATAAGGTATTCGGTCGTGCGTATCCATGTTTTTCTGGCCATTTGGTTTCAGCGGGAGCATTGCAAAAATCTATTGTTTGTTCCCACCAAGTGCCATTCAACGATCCATGGTGAAGCCAGATGTGGAGAATGTTAGGAAAGCAGAAACATGAGAGCAGCGATGGTGATTTGAGTTTTTATGGCGACGAAGAACTGGCTGCGTGATCTATGACTCGCATCAACGACTGTTTGTGGGGGGAGACAACACAGGAGGAGTTCCCAGTCTTACCTTGCAGGGTGAAAATCTAAGATCTGGCCTTAATTGGTTGTACCTAGCAATGGCCTTGTTGAAGGCATTGTTTTATGAGCGAGGATTTTCTCCAGGGTAAAAACCTATGATCTTTGATCAGGCAACGACAACGCTTCTGCACTATTTTCTTCTTAAAGGCATTGTTTTTAGAGTGTGGGACTACTGGTGTTGTTCTGGTGGTGTCAGTGTCGTTATTTTGAGGCATAGTTCTTTGTAGCGGGACTTTTCTTTTTGTAATTCTTTTTATTTTTTCTGGGATGTGTGCATCTGTAAGGCCGCTAGGGCATGCGTTATTGCAGAGGCTAGGTGTACTCTTTTTCAAAAAAAATACCTCCATTTAGTAAAGGTTTTGTCAATTTTTGCCCTTTAAACCATCTGCTAGGAGGGTCCGGCTGTTAGGTGAACGATGGGAATCTATTAACCACCTACATGTGACATGTGTGTTTCTTACTTCGTATTTCTTCCGATATATCAAGATTACCTGACCTGCTCACGTGACTATACTTACATGGCTAAGTCAAGGCGCAATACTACTCAATGGTGAATCTAAGACACATGATAGGCGGCGGAGGATGTGTCTAACGGCTTGGAGCGTGAGGGGCGACTTGGAGTCAGAGGGCAACACGGTGAGCAACGCCTCCTCCAACCTCTCCTCGCTGGGTTCCATCGTCTGGCACCTAGGGGAATTGGCCAACTAGACTGGGGGCGCTTCTGGCAAGAGTCGGAGGTGGAGGCGGCGCAGAGCGAGGAGTTGGAAGCGGTGCCACCAGTGCGGGCCCGTGTGGAGAATGGGGTGCCAATGGTGGAAGTTGCCTCTGCCCTGCCCTTTCATTGGCGACACCCAGCCCTTCCGACTCTGGGAGAGTTCATCGAATGGGCGGAGAAGCTCAGTTGTTGTCTCCGACTCTAGCTGTGGCGTTCGGCCTTTGCCCCAGGAGGGCGAGGATCTTGATTTGGCTGACATGCGTCCTTTCTGGTCAGATCGGGTCGACCTAGGCATCTAGAAGACTGGAAGTCGGGCAACAACGGGAGTTCCATTGGGGTGGCGATGCGTGTCTATTCTCCATCACCGATCTCCTGTTCGTCGGGGCTGCTAGTGGCGGTGGAGGTGGAGCAGAGGAGATTGGTGGATATGGGAGCGGGGCTGAGGTGTTGGGTGACAAGCTGGCCCGGGCTAGGCAGTGGGCCGATCCGAGCATGGTGGGCCTGGTTGTGGGCCCAGAAGTTGGGCTGGAGCACGACGGCCATACGAAAACGGTGGATATGGCCCTATCATTGGTATCAAAGGAGGTCCACGACGTGGCTGCATCTCACCCGTCCATCGGATCACCGTCGTCCACCCCTCCACTCACACCACTCACCATATATACTTGGCTCTGGCTCCCCAAGCATGCCCTAGATCTTAATCTAGGGTTTCCAGCATCGGTTCATGACATTTGTCGGTGGGGCTATTCAGCAGGCGAGTGAAGAGTTCCCCTACTAATGACTGCAAGTGCACATATCAATTATAGCTAGTTTCGAAATAAGAGTATCAAACCCACAAAGAGCTATTTAGTTAAGGTCTTTATGCCCCTCGTCCATGTCTATCAAAGGATACTTGTAAGCTGCATTTGTTTTCAAGTAAAGGGTGTTTGAAAGGTTTCAAGTCCATGGCTTTGGGGAGCTTATGCGGACCAAACTAGGCGAGTATTCTGGCACAATGGCGCAATACCAATGTGTTATTGATAAGTGGTAGGCTATTGCGCGAGGGATGCACACCTTCCTCAAAGGCTGGGGAGCTAATCTTGGTAAGGAACTAAGGATGCCAAGCTAGACCTATTGCACCAGATTGTACAACACTACGAATACGGTGGGTTTGGATGAGGAAGGATGGGCGCTTCAGTATAATTTATAAGAATATCTTGTCGAGTTCACGATGGTGGAAGAATAATATTGGAGGCAAAGGGGCAGGATTAAATGGTTGATGTAGGGAGATGCTCGCATGACCTATTTCACGCAATCTGGAACGGCCACCGATGCAAATGTTTAATTTCTCGCCTTATCGAAGATCGGGGAATGATCGAGGGGAAGAAAGCCATATAGGAACACATCTATAGTTTTTACCGCCAGTTGATGGGTGGAGAGGATATGGTGTTCTCCTTAGAGATACACTTGTGGCCAACCCATAGAAAGATCTCTAGGGAGAATAACGACATCATGGCTATCACCTTCACTATGGAAGAGTTGGACTTGGTTCTTGCGGATATCGAACGTGACTCTGCTCCAAGACCTGGTGGGATGCCTGTTTCTTTTTATACGACTTTGCATTAGGACGGATTTACGTAGCACAATTATACTATGGGATCCTTACGTTTATACCTAAGGTGGTAGGTGCCGACAACATCAAAGTCTTTAGACCGATTATCTTGATTAATGTTATCTTAAGTTTATTGCTAATGTGCATCCTACTTGGCTCGCTCCCATTGCTAATCTTACCATAGACCGTATCCAATCTTCCTGTATTAAGGACCATTGCATTCGCAAAGGTACTCTGCCTCCGAATGAAATTGCACATGAAGTCTCTTCGAAGAAGTTTGGGGGCATCTTCCTCAAATTGGATTTTGAAAAGGCGTACTATCGAGTAAATTGGGATTTTCTCCTGTTAGTTTTTTCTAGGAAAGTATTTGAACCAGGGGTGGTTCATCGTCTCTTGCAGCTCATCTCAGGAGGCAGAACTGCAATCAATATCAATGGGGAGGTAGGCACCTAGTTTGTTAACAAGAGGGGAGTTCGACATGGTGACCCACTGTCTCCTCTCCTTTTTGACTTTCTAGGTGATGCCTTGGCCATGATCCAAGAAAATGCAAGGATGGATGGCCACATTTGAGGCTTGGTTGCTCATCTAATCCGAGGGGTCGCATTTACAATATGCAGATGATACCATGATTCTCCTCCAGCTGGACCATTTGGGAATTGCTAACCTTAAATTCCTCTTGTTGTGTTTTGAGGATTTGTCGGGTCTTAAAATAAACTTTGGCAAAAGTGAGGTTGTTGTACTCGGTACGGACCAAGATGAACAATTGAGAACTGCAAGTCTGCTGAACTACAAGCTTACTGATACATTGCAAATGTATCTACAATTTTTGATGTTCCATGCTTGGTTTTATCTACTTTCTTGTGTTTTGTTCCAACTTTGGAGTACTTTTCATACACTTTCTTGGACTAACCTATTAACAAAGATCCACAGTACGAGTTGCCTGTTTTCTGCTGTTTTTGGTTCCAGAAAGTCATAAAATGAATATTCTCGGAATTGGACGGGACAAAAGCCAAAGTTCCTATTTTACCGGAAGACTCGCGGAGCCCGAAGCAGAGACGGAGGAGGGCCAGGGCCTGGCCACACCACCTGGTGGCACGGGCTAGCCCTGGCCGCGCCACCAGGTGGTGTAGGCCCCCTGACACTCCACCGACCTTACCTCTTCGCCTATAAGAAGTCTCCCGATGCATAAACCCTAAAAAATCAAGCCTCCAGCCACGAAAAGTTCCGCAGCGCCGCCACCACCGAAGGGGAGATTCGGGGGACAGAAAGTCTCTGTTCCGGCACCCTGCCGGGACAGGGAAGTGCCCCTGGAGCCATCTCCATCGATCTCCACCGCCATCTTCATCACCATTGCTGATTCCCATGATGAGGAGGGAGTAGTTCTCTCTCGAGGCTAAGGGTTCTATCGGTAGCTATGTGTTCATCTCTCTCTCTCTATGCATGATCATATTGTGATCATGAGCTTGTAATCTATAGATCTATTCTGCTACTCAAGTGCTTTAATGAATCTCTGCTCTCCCCATGTGTGTCAAAGTGACAGCGTGCTCACCATGGTGGCACTTAGGCTAGAGATTACAAATACTTGTTATGAGTTATATTTGGAGTTGGATGTTTCTATGAAATTGTGGTGTTTGTTGGACTCATCTAGTACTCAAGGTGACAATGTGGGGTTTGCTAGATGGGAAAGACTTACTTTGAGGAGTGCTGTTATAGCCCTACCATCGATTAGAGTGTTCAATCGGAGAGTAGTTAAGAATAGTATCATAAAGAAGGATATATTTATATGAGAGTGTTCACTAGTGAAAATATGATCCCTAGGCCTTGTTTCTAAGCATTGAAACGTCGTTTGCTACTAGATCTGTTACATGTTTGCTTGCTTCCATCTTTATTTCAGTTTGTCTTTAGTCTTTTCCACGCCATCAAGTTGTTTTCTATCACCATTACCGCTTATAATTATCCATACCACTTGTATTTCACTATCTCTTCGCCGAACTAGTGCACCTATACACCTGACAAGTGTATTAGGTGTGTTGGGGACACAAGAGACTTCTTGTATCTTGATTGCAGGGTTGCTTGAGAGGGGATACCTTTGACCACTTCCTCCCTGAGTTCGATAAACCTTGGGTAATCCACTTAAGGGAAAACTTGCTGCTGTTCTACAAACCTCTGCACTTGGAGGCCCAACAACTGTCTACAAGAATAGAAGTGCGTAGACATCACTTACCTCATTTCCTATCACATACCTTGATTTACCCTTGAGTGATAGGAAACTATGGCTAAAGAATTGGAAGTTTCTTGTGGGGAAACTTGGCCATAAAGTGGATCCCTGGTAGGGGAGATTCATTTTGTCGGTGGCAAGGCTAACCCTCACTAATGCATGTCTATCGAGTTTACCCACCCGCGCCATTAGCATATTCCTGCCGCCGGGCAGGAATGGACAAGTGTAGGTGCAGATTTATTGGGAGGGGGCGGGAGACAGTAAGAAATAACATTGGATTAATTGAGCTACAGTATGCTCCCCCAGAAACCTTGGAGGTTGGGAATTATCAACACCAAACTAATGAACCGAGCCCTTTTACTCAAATGGATCTGTAAATTGAGCCAAAATGAGCAGGGCCTCTAGGATGATCTCATTCGAGCCAAGTATCATAGAGATAGGGACCACTTTTTGGATGTTCCCATCAAAGGATCTCATTTTTGGAATAGCTTGCAAAAGATTGGCTACCATGTTCTGGTTGGACTGGTGGGTGGGTCGGGGCCCCCATCTAGAGTGTTACCCTCACATGTTTGAAACCTGTTGTGACCCCTTCATCTCCGTGGTGGGTGCACGCAGAAACAACAACTGGGCATTAGGGTTCCGTCATAATTCTGGTCCCGCCGACTCTATTGATTGGGATAACATGTCCTGGGAATTCGCCCATGGTACGAGAACCGACACGTAATTTCCTAGTCTCTAGAGGCACAAGGGTGCTTATCGTCGAGTTCCATGTACCTTAAGCTATGCCAGGGGAAGCCTCGATCCATTTCAAGGATGTTTGGGTCACAAAATTGACGCTGAAGGTGAAAATCTTTCTATAGAAATTAATTAGAGGCCGCTTACCCTCCAACGATAATATTCAAAAATGGATGGGGCCATCCAATGGCAGATGTGTGATGGCTCAAGATATGTAGAGCTCGTTAGGAACCCCAAGAGGAAGGTATGATGAGCACAACAACAATTTTCCCTCGGTTATGAAACCAAGGTTATCGAACCAGTAGGAGTAAGGAAACAACTCCAAGGTGTTGCTAACAAATTGGAATCCAGCACAACACAACCACAGAACTTTGCCCCAACTTATAGTGAGGTTGTCAATCTCGCTGATTTTGCTGAAAACAAAGGATTAAATGTATAGTGTAGAAGATAGTAATTGCTTGCAGAAAGTAAATAGTAAACGGTAAACAATAGATGGTATATCAATGGTAAAGGAATAGACTAGGGTCCATAGTTCACTAGATGTGTTTCTCCTTAAGATAAATAGCATGTTGGATGAACAAATTACAGCGGGGCAATTGACAGATTGAGAAAGCATAACAATGCATATGCTAGACATCTTGACTCCTACGAGATTTGATTGGGCATTACAACATAATACATAGACCGTAATCCAACAACATCTATGACTAATAATCCACCTTCAGGTTATCATCCGAACCCCTTCCAGGATTAAGTTGCAAGCAACAGATAATTACATTAAGCAAAATGTGTAAAGTAAACAATACAATTGCCCTATGGACAAAGGATTGTTGTTTTCTCCCTAGTAGCAACAACACATCTACAACCTTAGAGATTTATGTCACTTCCCCAGATTACTAGAGGCATGAACCTACTATCAAGCATAAATACTCTCTCTTGGAGTTACAAACATCTACTTGGCCAAGATAGCTACTAGCAACGGAGAGCATGCAAGATCACAAATAACATAGACATGATAGAATCAATAATCAATCTGACATAGTATCTCAATATCCATCGGATCCCCGTAAATACAACATATATGATTACAAATAGATGATCTTGATCATGAATGGAGCTCATAAGATCTAAACATGATAGCACAAAGGAGGAGAACCAACCATCTAGCTAGTGTATGGACCCGTAGTCCAAGGATGAACTACTCACGCATCACTCCGGAGGCTGGTATGGTGATGAAGACGGCCTCCGGGATAATCTCTCCCCTCCGGTAGGGTGCCGGGAAGAGCTTCGGATCCCCCCGATCTAGGGATGGAGATGGCGGCGGCTACAGACTCTTTCGTGGATTTTTGATCGGGTTCATAGGATTTCTGCATCGGGGTACTTTTAAAGGCGAAGGGGCGAGGTTGGTGGCCGCTCGAGGGGCCCACACCAGGGCCTGGCGCGCCTAGGGGGTGGCCACGCCAGTCCTAGGTGTGGCCACCTTGTGGCCCCACTTCGGCTGCCCTTCAGACTCTGTGTTCCTTCTGATAAAATATTGACTTTAGCTTTTGTCCCGTTCAATTCCGAGAATATTTCCTTACTAGCTTTTCTGAAACCAAAAACAGCAGAAAAGAGGCAACTGACACTGCGGCATCTTGTTAATAGGTTAGTTCCAGAAAATGTATAAAAATACCTCAAAGTGTAAACAAAACATAAGAAAGTTGATATAAAACAAGCATGAAGCATCAAAAATTATAGATACGTTTACGACGTATCAATGTATGCTCTCTGAGTGAGGACTAGGAAGACGTCAACCGCATTGTATTGACTATCACTTAGCTAAATTCATGTGGTCTTGCTTTAGGGAGGTTACAGAGTGTGGATGGAACCCATCTGGGGCTGGCGATTTCATTGCTATCACTCAAGGTTTATCGGGAAGATCTCGCAGAATCACTTAGGTGTGTTTTGCTTCGATGGCTTGGGCCCTCTAACATATTAGAAACAAAATGACTACTGAGCACTCTTTCATTAACCAACCTTCTGATTGTATCTTTAAAACCATCACCTTCCTTCAGTGCCTAAGAAAAAGCTAGGGGATATAGCAGCACTGGACCTGGTTGTTGCTTCTCTTAGGAGCCCGGCGACACGTCTCAGTATTTGATGTTGCTCTCCTGCCTGTTGGATGGCATTGTGGCGCCTATTATGTTATCCTTTCATGTTTATGTACTGAACTTCTAGCCTGATGTGTGGGCGCGTGTGTGAGCTGCCGTGGAGGCCTATGTACTCGTGTTTTGTAATCGTTGAACCTTGTGCTGGTCGTTTGCTTTATCTGTAAAGCTGGGCTCTAGCCTTCTGTTTTAAAAAGGAGACACACGATAGGCGCTATGATGGTTTCCAACAAGATGGTGATTATGTACGTGATTTTTGGGTTTAAGATTTTCTTGAGCTGTGTGAAAAAAAACCCGAGAAAAGGTGTCGATTAGGAGATAAATCATGTGCAAAATCTTACAAAAGATAAAAATGGCATAACTTCTGCTAAATGGATTAATATGGAAGAAAATATGTTAAATTGGTAATTAGTGTCAAAAACTCAAAGGGAGGAGGGTAAAAACTGAAATTTAGACAAATATTTTTCCAGTACCCTTTGAATTTTATCAATTGTTTCACTAGAAAGGTTACTTAAGATTCCAGTAATAAGAATACCCTTTGAATCCATGCTTACTAAAAGCACATACTCCTAACTACTAGAAATATTTTATAAAATCTCATAAACCAAATCAAAATACTTTTATTCAAGGCTCGGATTATTTTAGTACTTCTTTGGAAATTTTCCTGATTTGTTTCAATTGCCTATGGTTTTTTGTTTATTTTCTTATTTTCAGCATTTATTTATATATTTTAAAATTTTCCTTATTTTTAAATATTATCATAGCTTAATTTACGATTTCTTATAAAATATTTTTTCCCTTTTTAATTTTCTATTTGCGTCTATTCTTTTTTGAGATTTACATGAAATCATCTTATTTTGCAAAATATCTCCAATTGTATTTGTTGTGTGGACTAGGCTACCACTTTGCGAAATCGACAAGCTTAATCGTTGAAACTATTTTTATTGGGACAATGAACTGGAGTTCATTTGGTTTTTGACAACCAAGTTACAACTGCATTATCTTGGATAAGAGGTCAATGTAAGTAAGATGCATATGCTTGGATATCTATATCCTAAGATGCATATGCTTTTTTTGGTTATATATAGCTCATATTTTGTTGGTAAAATTATTAGTTAAAATTTTCCTTGAAATGTGTAGTGTGATATATTGGGTGTTGCGATAGAAGAGGAGTGGTGTAGAAAGAGGAAGCTGTTAGAAAAAGGCAGATCATGGGCGAAGAGCCACACAGCTTCTAGTTAAGACCGAGGTGAGTGAGACGTGGTTCTTAATCCAACATTCTTTACTGGATTAAACTTCGCAGCGGGGCTTAAAATCCCATCCATAGAGGAAATGTTTTCCCATATTCGAGTTAATCAATGCCAAGCTCCACCAAATTTTAGCTCAACTGAGTTGAATGTGTTATGGAGCATGGGCATACCGTTCCAAGAACGTGAAAGCAAAAAAGAAGCGGTCGTTTCAAAAAAAAAAGAAGCTTAGGGTGTGTTTGGGACAACTCCACTCCACGAACGTGAGGTGGAGCAGCTGGAGCTGTCCCAAACAGGCTAACTCCGTCTAACTGCTGGAGTGAAGCCAACCGGTCTGCTAGTTGATTTTATTAAAGCAGCCAGAGAGGTACTCCATCGGCTCCACTCCGCGTCCCATGTCTTTGAAATATCCAACTGACCCTAGAGTCGAGTTATAATTACTCGTAAATGCTATCCCGAAAGCTGATCCGGTGAGAGCTAATTACACTTTTGGTACCACATCTTGTCCTCAGACTGCATTTTAGTACCACATCTTGCAAACCACACAAATTGGTACCACAACTTGCACTAACCGAACGGTTTTAGTCCAAACCTGATCAAGAGGGAAAGAGTGGAGTGCGGCGGCGGGGTAGGTTTGTCTGAGAGCGAAGACCTGTGCGCGACAATTAAAATAACTAGGGGGCTAACTGCATAATTAAGGACAGCGTGGCAGCACACGTGTCAGCTACGAAACAGGGTTGGACTAAAACCGTTCGGTTAGTACAAGTTGTGGTACTAATTTATCTGGTTTATAAGATGTGGTACTAAAATGCAATCTGAGGACAAGATGTGGGACCAAAAGTGTAATTAGCTCATCCGGTGAAACGTTTTTCTCCAACTTCCTCGTTCGATTCCCCTCCCGATGGAAACCAGGCGATGGGGCACGCCGCAGCCGCCATCTCCGTCATGATTGCTCCTTATAGTGCAGCTCCGGCGATCCTCTGTGCTTGTCACGAAGTGCGCCCCATCTCGCCTCCCACCTTATTTCCTATATTTCTCCCCTCCGCCACCTCTTGTCCATGAAGAATACCTCGCCGATGGAAGGAACTCCAGGCTCGCCGCCGGAAGAAACACACCCTTAGATCATGATCCAAGATGTTCCTAACCCGACAAGCCACGACAAACATAGGACGATCCACTGCTACACGTGAAAAAAGAAATCACACCAAGCTCCTACATCGAACCGAAGCGTGACACCTGCAACGCATCGTGCCCCTCCTACCGATCAGCCAATCAGCCTGCCGATCTCGAAAGCCAAGTACTCCCAAGTCCCCCAACACGACGCCGTCGCCTCCACCCCACCTTCCAAAACCCTCCGCTTTCCACGACACTTCACATGGGCGCAAACGCCCCGCCTCGTCATCCCAAGGCTCCGCGCCGCGGCGACAGGCCTCCACTATCTCCACGTAATCCCCCCACCACCACGTAGTAGTAGTACCAATCTCTTTTTCAGCCCGATTGATTGAATCGTCGGTCGTGCTACAAACTCACCCCCACCTGCCGACCTGCGCTTGTCACACATCAGCGGGAAAGCGGCGATGAATCAAAAGCGAGCGTGATGATGCAATGGCTAGGCCCCCGCGCACATGCGGCAGGGTTTGCAAAGGATTATCCAATTGGTGCCGTCGCCTTTTAGCATGTGTATATAAACTCCCAGTGTGCCGCTCTTGCGGTTTATCTCCACCACTACCGAGTACTGAACTACTGATCCCTCACTCCAGTTGGGTCTGAGATTTGCTGCAGATACATTGCTAGCTAGGAGTAGCTAGGACTCGATGGGGGACATGCAGATCGTTCTGGCAGGGGGCAAGATCGAGGCGCAGCACGTGGAGATGAAGGTGCCTCTCTACTCCTACGGCTGCGAGAAGAAGATCAAGAAGGCGCTGTCAGGCCTGAAAGGTACACAAACATCGAGTACCTTGTCCCAAATGGTTACGAGAAATTAACTTGAGAGTACGAAGCCAGCGACGACCGGAAATGAATACTAACTTGGCTCGCCCTACTTGCAGGGATACACTCGGTTCAGGTGGACTACCACCAGCAGAAGGTGACGGTGTGGGGGATCTGCAACCGGAACGACGTGCTGGAGGCCGTCCGCCGGAAGCGGCGAGCGGCGCTGTTCTGGGGCGCCGACCAGGCGGATCTGAGCGAGGACACCATGCTGGGGGACGCACCCAAGCACTACCTGCGAGCGTTCACCCGGTACAGGTGTAGGAAGTCGTGGAAGAAGCTCTTCCCCATGATCAGGCTGTAAAACTAAAGGCCGCGAGCTTAATTAGTGCTGTCGATCGGTGACTCCATGGCCGCGTGTGTGAACGGCCAGGAGTTGCTAGTAATCTGCTACAGTAGCGCACGATGTTGCATATCGAATAAATGTGCTCTGTTCTACTAGTTAGTATGTCTGAATTACAGTAGTAGTAGTATTTTTCAAAAAAGAATTGTCTGTTAGAATTAGATTGTGCTCGGTGATTTGTGAGTGTGGAACTGCAGCGTACCTCTTTTTGTTGTGCGAGGAGGTTCAGAGGCAGTTCTGGTCTCGCGGGTTCAGAACAGATCCATTGGGGTTTTTTATATCTAGACTAGACTAGAGGAACTGCTCCCATTTTTTTTTTGTGCAAAAATTCTACCGATCTATTAATAATACAAACAGCTCTAAAAGTAAGAAAAATTACAAATAGGTCGATGGACCACCTAGCGAAGATTACAAACACTAGCACGAGCCAAAGGCACGCCACGTCCTCGCCTCTCCATCATCGGAGCCGGACAAAGCTTGTCGTAGTAGAGCTTGTTGTAGTAGACAGACGGAACGTCGTCGTGCTAAGGTCCCAAAGAACCAGCGCACTAAAGAAGCAACCATCGTCAATGATAACATCAGTAGATTGGAAGAGACTGGCCTGAAATTAACACGAAAAACGACTAGATCCCAGGAGATCAGCCGGACACACGATTCCACGCGCCCTCCGTCAGCGCTAGGCGCACCACTGGAGCGAGGATAGAGCGGAGGACTTTATTCTGACTTCAGGATGTAGTCGTCGCATCAACATCCTAAAAAAGACACGAAAAAACAGTCTAATCGAAGAACAAAAACCTCCCGCCGGCGAGTGGTCGTGGTCCGCAACACCTCCAACGCCCTAGGACCATCGGAGATGAAACGGACCGACAACATCACCGGCAGAGAAAAGGAACCCTAGATGAGTTTTTTCAGCCGCCGCCACGCCTCCTGGGAGCCGCCGCAGGGCGTACCGGTTCGTTTATTGTGACTAACGCTAAAACTGCTCCCATTCGGCTGTGTAGTGTTTATACTTCACCAACATCGTTTGATCACCTTGACGCGTAGGCCCCCACCGGACCAATGTGTCACCGAGGAATGTACTGATACGTACGACGTGCACAATGCATTGTGTACAAACTTCAAATTTCTGCAAGACTTAAAATTTGCGACTGGTATTTTGTTGAACTCTCGCCGCCATATTGGGGGAGCTTGGAGCACAGGTGTAGAGGGGTGGCTCTCAGGTGGGCGACTAGCTTAGTAGCTTTGCCGATGATGGCGCAGTGGTGGTGCACAAGATGGAGCCTGTTGTGGATGACACATCCTAGACATGCTATGCGGTGGTCAATGTCTCGTGTAGACTTCACTCCTAGATCCGTTGCTCCAGTGCAGAGGCAAGCCGACTTTCTCGGTCCGCCACTCGACCATCAAGGAGGAGCCGAGTGTGCTAGTGGGATCCAGTGACGGAGCTATGTGAGGGTAGAACCTAGGCGTCGGCCACTCATCCCCAACCCAAGGTTTCATACCTATTCATTGGTGAAGCCCAACCCACTAACATACCTCTTAGCCAATGACGGGTCTAGAATTTGAGCAATGCGGGTGTCAAGCTTAGTTTTTTCCTTATTGAGCTTGTTGGGCTTCTCATTTACCCATGAGTAGATAGGCTGCTTCACTATTTTAGAGTTTTGACCACAATATTTCTCGGGTACAGCTAGCATAAGCCCGACCTTTCACATAGTCGGAGAGGTCCCGTGCTGACACGTCTCGGAGTGTCTCCCTGCGGGCGTACTTCCAGCGGGCGGGTCTACTTTCAAAGTGCATCACATGTATGTTTTCAAGTACTTCCAAGTGCAAACATACAAGTGCACCAAAGTGGAAGTACAAAGTACACTAAAAATAAAGTACTAAGTACACTGACAATAAAGTACAAGTACATTAATTACAAAGGACTGAAGTACAACGACGATGAAATACTAAGTACACTTACAACGAAATGCTAACTACACTGAGGAACTACTAAGTACACTAACGCCGAAGCACAAGTACACTGAAAATGAAGTACTAAAGTACACAGAAGATAAAGTACTAAGTACAACCACGACGAAGTACAAAGTACAGTACAACGAAATCCATACTAAGTACACTGAAAGTACACTAAAATCTGAAGTACAACTCAATGGAAACCCATGTATAATATACTTACGCTACAAAACCGCGTGGAACCATAGCAGTTTCGTCAGTACCATTTTTTTTTTCAAAACCTATCAGTATGAGATTTGATTTTGAAGATCTCGACACGAGAATCTCAAAAATGAAAACGGTTCGTAATTTGTACAACATGTTCTAAAAAATATTCCGTTTTGAATTTTTGGTTTTGGAACTAAAAGGAGAAGCTAGAACCACACAAAAGGAGGATGCGACACTTGGCGAGACGAGAACGCGCCGGGAAGGAGACACTTGACGCGACGGGAGCACACGAGCATACCTCCTCAAAGGCTAATATAAGTTGTTGGTTCTCTCTTATGAGCTGTGGTGGTCAACGATGTTCTCGAGCGACTATCAAATTTGATTGAGCGGTTGGCAAGGAGGCCGACTAGCAGGTGGCAGATGATCTAAGTGCTTTTGGTGCGACAATGACGGTTATAAAATGGTCAAGAAAGCCAGTGTGATACCAGTGGTGAAGTGCCCCTGATGTGGTGTTTTGAGTGTCAACAATGACCGGAGATGAGCGGTGTTGACGAGTAATGTGCAGCGCAAATTAGGTGATCGATTCACCAAAGACGTGATGAATTCTTTAGGTGGCGATGATCGGCGTGAAATGTTGTGCAATATTTGTAAGGTGCTTAGAGGCTTTGACAAGTCAAGTCGACGAAATCAGAGTTGCATCGTTTTTGTTAGGGTTGCAAGTGCGGGTCCGCTTGAACCCGCAAAACTGGATGATTAGTTCATATTGCACTATATCCACCGATCGAAATAGTCTGCAAGTTGTACTACACATACAGGAGCTAAGCTAGATCAGTTGCCCGCAAGCCCGTCCCGCTTGCAACCCTAGTTTTTGTTATGATTTTCTATTGTGTATTAGTATGTGTAGGCTTGAGGCATTTGTTGTTATGATCAATGCGTTCATGGTTTAAGCACAATATTGGTTGTAGGTGTCGAGTTGCAGGTGATTGTGTGATGACGATAAAAAAAATATTAGATGCTACACGAGGATCTTTTCAGCACCAGATGTTGAGTTCGTAATGTCATGACCACGGTTTTGTGAACGCCCTTGTTGCATTTTTCTCCTTTATTGAAATGGCAACCAACTTCTTTTTCATCAATAGAAAGGGGAAATGTTTTTCGTGGTTGTTTAAAAACCTGCAGGACTTAAATGGTACGACAATCATCAAGGAAAAAAAAATCTCGTTTGCCTAAGAAAGAGAGAAGATAAGAGGTTGGTTGAGACCAGCCACCGTCACCATCATAATATATGCTACTAGCACTATATCATAATCCAGCAATTCTTTTCAGTGGTCAGTTCACGTATACCTGCGTGTACAAGGATCTATAAAGTTCATTCGCCAGTTAATCAGTCCCGAACTTACGATCCCATTCGGAAAAACAGAAGATAATTCGCATTATCCACAGTACAAAATGAGCTCAAAAGTCATTTCATCTCACAAAAAATATTTACAGAACCCCGATGACGCGCACAACGGTACAGTCTACACTGTACACCAAACGAATGAACGAAAGAGGCAACAGAACAGAGACTGAATTTAGCCTATAATTGATCATCTAGCTCCCGCGCCTGGGCAAGACAGGCCTGGGAGGCAGGCAGGCCGGCGGGTCGATCCATCAGGCTCGGGTGGTGACCCGGAGGGCGTGTGGCGGCGGCGGAGGCGGCGGCGGCGGGCCGATGAAGGGGATGCTCTGCAGCATGAGGGTGCGCATCCGGCGGGGGAAGGGCGCGCCGTTGAGCAGCTGCTCCAGCACCTGCGCCAGCAGCAGCGTGTAGTCCTCCAGCAGCTCCGCCGCTATGCCGACCAGGAACATCGCCGCGATGGTGGGGTTTAGGCGAGGAAGGAAGGGAAGGGAAGGATCGGATTTTTGGTCGCTCGGGTTGAAGCTGAAGCTGGATGTGGACTTGCCGTCTCGGAGCGGGTGACCGCGGCTTTAAAAAGGGACGAGCCGGGTTGCGGCTTGCCCGTGTCGTGTCCTGTGGGCACTGGAAGCTGGTTTTGGATGGAGTGGCCCGCGCGAGACCGGGATGCGCTGCTGGTTGGCTCGTAGTGGTAGCTTCGAGAAACCGCCGGATGAAGAAACGGCCCACCGCCGCGGTAGCCGCCGTGTCGCTCGTGACGGCCGGTCGCGCGCCGCGGGTTGTGAAACCGTTGAAGCGGTACCGCTCGGCGATCGCGTGTGATTGTGAGACCTTTCGCCAATGGCTGCTGGGGTCTCTGACTGCTCCACTGCTTCCATCGGTCAACGAGTCGGAATCACCGAATCCGTGGATATAACGACCAACAATGAGCCACGGTTCTTGTGTCTGCACCTTGGAGTGGTTTGGTTCGGCCGACTTTGTAATAAGACCGCTTTGGTGCACGCAAGAATACACATGATAGGTTGACCGTGGGATGGTTATCTGTTAGTGTACCCAGCATCCTCGTGTGACCCCCCTTAAACATTTCAAAAATTATTTGAAAGTATTTGCAGACAACTTGTATCTAAGATGTCATAAATTGTAAATTAAATTTCGGACACAATGAAAGAGAAAAGAGCAGATTCAGTGGACCTCCTCACAGAAAACACACCCATGTACTCGATAATATTTTAAAAAAATCCATTCTATATGTACCTAATAGCTAATAATAATAAAAGAGGTAACGTTTCTTTGCTTCGTCCCTTTTTGTTTCAATTTTGTCTCTATTTCCAAACGCTAATTATGGCACTACCACCACCAAGTCGAAAATAATTGTTCCCATCCGTACTTTGGATTGTTTCTTTTTCTTTCTCCTCCCCGTGAATGACACCCCTACTTCCTCCGAACAGAAGAGAGCTCCTCCCGGACCACCACCTCCTCGATCTCCGACAACGGAAAACATGAAATAGGAGGTTATTTGGAGATCGAGTCGATGGCATACCTGACCCATCCACACCGCCTCCCCAAGATCCACATTGTCGCTAGCATCGAACCAACATGGATGTGATATTTTATATATAAACAATTAAAATCTGGATCGTGGCCTACAACTGGTGGCTTCAAAATTTTATTGTTTCTATATTCTGTTTTAATATGTGGTTACAAAGCATCAAACCAACATGGAGGTAGCATGAGATATGGAAGTAGATAATGCGACAAATAGTCAAAGATGGCAGGAACAAAAAAAAGTGTCTACAGATAAGACGACAACAAAGAATCTGAGGATCAGGAGGTCAATATATCCAGAGAGAGGTTAGTGAAGAAACCAGATCGTTACCAAGATTTCCAAGCTGATATGCGGCGAACACAACATGCACGACACCGACCAATACATGTGCACGTCGTAGCAGCTCGAGCACATGGGCGTCTAATTCAACACGAGGCCACTAATTTTATCATGTGTCGATCTCATAAACCTTGAGCCGGACTCAAGTTTAAAAAAGGTGTGAAGGGCGATAGAAGAGATCAAAGAGATCATTAGAAACTTTTGTTGTATGAATACAAACTTCATGCCACACTGTTTGACACATTGTGTCTAAATTAATCCTAGCCTCTCATAGTCGAGGGAGGAAGGTAAAAATCGTGCTGAGGCGAGTTAGACAGGAAAAAATTGCTTGTCTGTGAATTTTTGAGGGGAGATCGAGGGATTCATGGTTGAGTGGCGATAGAGGTACATGACTCTATTTGCTTTTTCTCTCCCGCTGCAACGCACAAGCATATATGCTAATAACCCCTAAAATTCGCAACATAATCTCAACTTAATATCCACGTTGTTTGGCTCAAGCTTGCTCAATTATATTCATATAAAGTATCAACGTGTCTAGACAATTTTGATGTTTTGCATTAATATTTTTTATGCTCTAGAATTCACCTGACCTTTTCTTCTTCACCACCGAGTTCTAGGGAGTTCTTTGTTTGTGAAAATTTGAAAATCACATATCTAAGTTCAAAACCCTAAAAAACGTGTTGTAGTCAATGATGTATGCTACAATTGTGCAAATTCTCAATGCAAAACACTTTCTATTATTGGCTACACACAAATAATAAAAGTATGGATCTGAGTATAGTCAATAGTGCATATTCCAAACTATATCAGATTTTGTGATTTTTATGTACCCCATTCTACAGAGAATTTTGCATTAAGATTTTTCATGTTTGTTTAATACATACAAACACGTTTCTGAATTTTGCAAGATTTGTAAATATGATTTTACAAGTTATGAAAGTAAATCTAAGCTAAAGAATCGATCTGATCTTTGATCGAGACCGGGTGCCGCGCCCCAAGGAGAAGATTAATATCCCCGGAGGCGGCGCGATGATACCATGTGGAAAATATTGAATCCCTAATATTTTGGTGTATATTGATTTGACCCTCGTGGGGAGTATATATAGACGTACAAACTTGGAGGACAAGAAACCTATGACTTAGAGTATAAGATGATCTCTAAAGTCCTAGTCTATCTCTGGTTGTGTACGTATCCTAACAGTGGCAAGTAGGTGGAGTGGCATACATCTACCTCGTCAGTGATGTCGAATCTCGGTGGCGTGGTGTAGCCGAGTCTTGTTAGGATAGTACACAACTAGAGATAGACTAGGACTTTAGAGATCATCTTGTATTCCAAGTCATAGGCTTCTTGCTCTCCAAGTGTGTACGCCTATATGGGGTCAAATCAATACACAACAAATATTAGGGATTCATAAATTTCCACAAGTCTCTAAGACAGACATGTCATGATGGACTCGCGCAGGGCGGGGACGCTGGCTGGCGTCGTGGTGGTGTCGTCGGCAGGACCGGCTAAGTTTATACGGATCTTAACCTTAAATACTGCTTAGAGGTTCGATGGCGGTGACTACTTCTATGGCGTGCACACAACAAGGTGCTCGCTAAGAGTCTGTTAATCCGGATGGATGTACACTCTCGTTTCGCTTAGAGGTGTCTCGGGGTATGCGATTGTTCCTAGCTAATGGATTGTCTTCGTTGTCTTTCCGGACATAGAGTGGTCCCGTGGACACGATTTTCCTCCATTGTTGAGTTTGTAGGTGTTGTGTGATGGTTTCGGGTTTTGTGATGTATGTTCTCTGTCTGTTCTTTATTAATCATTTTATTAATAAAGCAATAAAAGTTGTATGCATCTTTTCGATGCAAGGCGGGGGCTCGCACCTTCCATTTCAAAAAAAATCTAGACACCATCTAAAATTAGATATAGATTTAAATTTAAACAAGTTTGCGATATCTATTTAAGATGGAAGGAGTAGATGCACGCTGCTTGTGTCACGTGGAAAATGGGCACGAGAACAGCGTATATGCACACTTCCTCCACCTTTTGAGTTTGGTGACGAGTGTGCATGCACGAGGCACAGTACATCGGCATCCACCTCAAAGAGCGTAGCGGGCGGCCCACGAGCGCGGACCCACCAGCTCAGGCCGCCCATGTCGCTGTCCACACCGCCGGAGGCGGAGAGCACGTATGCAGTTCACCGGAGGCCGAGGCGGAGGTAGCACACGCGCTGACACAGGCCGGCCGGGGTCGGCCCACCCGGAACCACATGGGGGACCGATCGATGGAGGCGTGGCGTGCGAGCGAAAGCGACGTAACGGGGGAGAGCTCAACGGTTTCGTCAGTGCGCGCAGTCGTCGCTGCCGCCGACGGGGCCCCCGCGGCCGGCCCGGCCCTCTCTGTCCGAAATAGGGTAGGAATTATTTGGGTCTTCCTTCCTACCCTCTCCCTGCAGCATCTGCATGCATGCACAACCAGTGTAGTGTAGTCCCCCAGCTTTGTTTCTTCGGCAGCATCAACCCGGCCTCCTCTCTCTCTCTCATGCTAGCTAGTAGTACACCCTACACAGATGACAGACCATAAACACATCTCTTTCTCTTTCCCTCTCTCTCATATTACACCAAGTCAACAGCACAGCCACACAACACAGCACAAGCAAAGCGTAAACTCTCTCTCTCACACATACACACATGGAGTCTTGCATTGCACTGTCCGGGCAGAGGCCTTGTTGGGATGTGGTTGGACTGGTTTCCAGCCATTCTCTGATCAGTGATCAGTGATCACATGCACCAATTAATCCAAAGGAAGGGCCGGCCGGGGGCTGAGAAAAAGAGATGGGTGGTGGGGGTCGATTAGGTTTCTACAGGGACTAGCTAGCAGGAGGAGAACGTACCATAGTACACCAAGCACAGCAAGACCTCCTTGTCACTGCCACCTCATGGCTGGATCGAGCTAGTGCTGGATCTGATGCACGGGAGGGGACACAAGTGCAGGGGCCTTTATAAGCTTGCTCGAAAATGTCTCCTCTCCGACCCATTTATCTTCTCACAACTCATAACGTCGTTACAGTTACGTCATGGAAGAATACTATGCAGTTAGGACAAATACCCTGTGCTGCTTCATGACAATCTTGGGCCGTGTATTACTGTTGATCTATGCTCGTATGCCTCCGGTACCGCATGCACGTACGTAACTGTAACGCCGTTATGATCATCAAAAAGGCGCCGAGGCCGAGCGTGCCAAATTAAGGAGTACGCGGTACTATACACCTACTTTTACACGTACCTTTGACCTCCTAATGCAATCTGCATATACTCTAATGGATGGGGTCGATATAGCAAGACACTACGGATCAAAGAGATGTGCGGTGCCGCCCATCGATCTCTGTTAGCCAGTGGTCCTGTATTATTGTTTTTGCTGCCCATATTGAGCACATACCACTACTGGGTACTTTTGTCTGTTTTTGTAGTTCCTGCCATCGCATGCTTCTGTTGGTAGTTTTTTTAGCATCTTCGTCTTCCATGGTAGTAGCATTATACTATACCAGTGGCAACTTCGCAATCGGAGGTGGGTAGTAGCATTATACTATACCTGCAGCGGAGTAAATTTCCATGGCGTCGAATGAACTACTCTTGGCATGTACTCCCTCCGTTCGGAAATATAAGACATTATAGTTTCGTAAAACAAATGTATCTAGACACTTTTTAGTTATATAGGTTCACTCCGAAACTCTACGAACCTATACACTAAAAGCCGCCTAGATACATTCGATTCACAAAGCTAAAACGTCTTATATTTCCAAACGGAAGGAGTGCTACTCCTCCACCTTGCGCCCATTAATAATTCTTACCTGATCAGAAGGTAGAGATATCCTTTGTAACTTCGTAATCGAAAGTGGGGATCGGATTGGACATCGAGGGGGAGCGAGAGTGCAAGGCGTATAGATGGCCGGCCGGAGCTGAGGCAGGCAGCTGCATGCGCGCAGGGAGGGCCGGAGGAGGACCACCAATTATGGGCTCTGCAAAGGTCCCAGCCCCTCATCAAGGACGTACATGGTGTAGAAGCATGCCCCAGCTAGCTAGCTAGCTAGCCAGCAATACACCAAACCAGGCCTGACCTGGTCTGCGTCTCGGCCGGAGCAACAGCGGTACGGCGGCCCCTACCCGCTCAAGCTAGACGGGCGATCGATCGGGAGAAGAGATCGATCGTAGCGCCTGGCTGCTAACCACAGGGTCGGGGCCATACATGTCATGTGCGTGCCATCCATAGCTCGCGCAAAATTATACGGAGGTGCACGCGTACGTACATGATGCGTGGTCCATGCGGTTCCTCATAGCACACAGGCACGCGCCACGGCGCCAGCGCCCCGTATCATGCACCCACGCCCGATTGTGACTGCCCGCCCGGCCGGCGTGCGTGTATCGGTGTATGCCGTCGTCTCGTCGTGCGCACCATGCGTGTATGCTGTCGTGGTGGTGGCACGGGCGCGAAGTTACTTTTATCTGCCATCTTCTTTCTTTTCCTGAAATTCCCTGGGGTTCAGTTATATATACTTGCTACTTATACATGTTACACTTCTTCGAGGAAAAAAAATAGTTCTAGTATCTCAGATTGTTAATTATATATAACTGTCCTAAATATTCGAAAAAATCCAAAACTATTGGTTTTAAAATATATTTTAGGTTTTGTAAATAATTTTTAGTGCACTCTATTTATGGTATAAATATTCAGAGTCCTTCAATAGTATGTTTTGCATTGTAATGCACTAGTAGAAAACAGGGCTTCCGTTCGGAGCTGGCCCAGGCATCAGTCCCGGTCACGTTACGAACCGGGACTAATGCGAGCATTAGTCCCGGTTTGAACAGCTAGGGCGCCGCATGGGGCAGGGCCATAATCAATCCCGGTTCGTGTTACCGGGACTAAAGGGGTTTTGTGTCTGCCTGAACCCCTTAGTCCCGGTTCGTGTTACGAACCTGGACTAAATGTCCATGTTCTTGTATATATACCCCCAGCCACACATGCTTGCGTGTGAGCTGGTTTGTTTTTCTTATCTCATGCACAAGTGATGTATGTTGCTTTATGTTTTCCTTCTATGCAGAAGAGGTGCTCGATAAAATGCGTGAGAGTATGATGTCACTTGAGTTCACACACAACAAACATGATATGAAGTGCCTGAGACACACTTAAGCTTTCTCCTCTTTCTTTCATACTCGATCGAGGTTAGCAACTTTATCCTTTCATTTGCCATTGATACAATGCATGTGTCGATGTACAATGGTCATTTCTCTAGATGTTATGTAATGTTTTTTGATAAACTTAATTAGATAATGCAGATGAGCCGACAATGGATGTATGATGACCGACGCACTGCCGAGTTCATTACGGGCCTGCATAATTTTATCGGTGTGGCTGAGGCAAACAGTGTGAATGGTTTATGTGTTGTCCATGTGTTGCCTATAAGAATAAGAAGGATTACTCTTCCTCGAGAACCCTTCACACCCACCTGCTTTGGTCCAGTTTCATGCCCAACTATAATTGTTGGACCAAGCACGGAGAAAGAGGGGTTATGATGGAAGATAATGAAGAAGAAGAGGATGATGGAAACTATCCTATGTTCCCTGAATACGGTGATACTGCAACGGGGGAAGCTGAAGATGAAGATGCACCAGATGAGCTCGTTGATGATTTTCATCGGACCTTTGTTGATGCACAGAGAGAATGCGGAAGTGAAAATGAGAAGTTGAAGCACATGTTAGAGGATCACAAAAAATTGTTATACCCAAATTGTGAAGATGGTAACACAAACCTCGGTACCACACTGGAATTGCTGCAATGGAAGAAAGACAATGGTTTATATGACAAAGGATTTGAGAAGCTACTGAAAATAATGAAGAAGAAGCTTCCAAAGTAATGAGGGCTAACCTCGTGGGTGGCCCGATCTTCACGGATCTTGTGGTTAAATCGATGGGAAAGCGAGAGGAAAGGGGGAAGGTAGCGTAAGCGAACACACACTTCACGAAGAACACGATGAACACACGCAAACACGACATGATACAAGGGAAATTTCTCCCCCTATTAGCCACCGGTCCGATAGAATCCTCGCAAGGAAAGATCGGTCAACATGCTCCCGGCAATCCCAATCGGAGAGGGAAGAACACCTTGGAGCGGGTCTTGATAACTAGGTGAAAGGCTCAGGCGCCAAGGCCTTGTACAACGATGGATGCGCGATGCAAAGTCCAACGAGTTTGGTGACGATAGTCGGTCCCCTTGGTAAAGGGGATGAGTCAAAACTAGAGATCCCACAAAGGGATTTGTCTATAGTCTATCATTTATGCCTTAGGGATACATGAGGGGTGGGGGCTCTATATATAGTCTAGACACTTAACAAGGGGCTAGTTTGGGGATAAATATAGGGTTTGGAATGGACTAGATGGTGATGACCCACAAGTATAGGGGGTGTATCGTAGTATTTTCGATAAGCAAGAGTGTCGAACCCAACGAGGAGCAGAAGGTGTTGACGAGTGTCTTGGATCAGGAATTCTCTGTAAATACTTAGCAAACGAATTTTTAGGGGTTTTTGATAATGCAGATAAATAAAGTGCAAGTAAATAAAAGACAATAATAATAATTGCAGCAAGTGGCCCAATCCTTTCTTTAGCAAAGGACAAGCCGGTTGTATTACTTAAGATGACCAAACGTTCTCGAGGACTCATGGAAATACTGTCAAGTGCTTTCGCTTCATATAGTTGATTAATCTCTGGTTGGATAAGTGTCGTGTGGGTGAACCTGCGCTAATGTACTGACCTTCCTAGGACTAAGACATACTTGTGATTAAACCCTTGCAAGCATTCGCAACTACAAGAAATTAATTAAGATAGAAACCTAACCACAACCTTAAACTCTGAAATCCTACACTCCCTTGTGCAAAGTTTTTCTAACGGGGGTTCAGGTTTTTGTCACTCTGGCAACCCCTACGATTAGTAGCCAAATACACAATGTATTCCCCTAGGCCCATAAAGGTGAAGTATCATGTAGTACATTCACCTGACACCATGATGTCTACCCACGCTTCTATTCTTGTAGACAGTGTTGGGCCTCCAAGTGCAGAGGTTTGTAGAACAACAGTAAGTTTCCCTTAAGTGGATCACCCAAGGTTTATCGAACTCAGGGAGGAAGTGGTCAAAGGTATCCCTCTCAAGCAACCCTGCAATCAAGATACAAGAAGTCTCTTGTGTCCCCAACACATCCAATACACTTGTCAGGTGTATAGGTGCACTAGTTCGGCAAAGAGATAGTGAAATACAAGTAAATGGATGATTATAAGTGGTAATTGCAATCTGAAATAAGAGTGGCAGCAAGCAAACATGTAACAGAACTGATTGTAAACGGTGTTTCAATGCTTAGAAACAAGGCCTAGGTATCATACTTTCACTAGTGGACTCATATAAATATCTCCTCTTCATTATGCTACCCTGAACTACTCTCCGGTTGGACGATGTAAGGCTATAACAACACACCTTAAAGTTCACATTCCCCATCTATATAACCCCTCACTGTCACCTTGAGTGCTAGCTAGTTCCAACAAACACCACAATCTCATACAAAAATCCAACTCAAATTATACTCATGATAAATATTTATGTAACCTTAGCCAAAGTGCCACATGGTGTGCACACTGTCAACTTCACACACGTGGGGATAAGAAGAGATTAATTAAAGCAGTTGAGTAGCAGAATAGATCAAGATGACAAAGCTCATTATCTCAATAAGATCACGCATAGAGAGAGAGAGAGAGAGAGAGAGAGAGAGAGAGAGATGAACACATAGCTACTTGTAGAGCCCTTAGCCTCGAGAGAGAACTACTCCCTCCTCATCATGGGAGTCAGCAACGATGATGGAGATGGCGGTGGAGTCAATGGAGATGGCTCTGGAGGCACTTCCCCATCCCGGCAGGGTGCCGGAACAGAGACTTCTGTCCCCCGAATCTCCTCTTCGGTGGTGGCGGCGCTGCGGACCTTTTCGTGGAATTCTGATCTGGTACTTAGGGTTTTTGTTCCGTGAGTCTTTTATAGGCGGAAGGGCAAGGTCGGTGGAGTCTTGAGGGGCCCACACCACCCCCTAGCGCGGCCTGGGCTGGCCCGTGCCACCAGGTGGTGTGGCCACCTTGTGGCCCTTGTCCGTCTTGTCTTCTGGTTCCGTGAGTCTTCTGGTAAAATATTGACTTTGGCTTTTGTCCGGTCCAATTCTGAGAATATTTCTTTTCCAGCTTTTCTGAAACCAAAAATAGCAGAAAACAGGCAACTAGCATTGCGGCATCTTGTTAATAGGTTAGTTCTAGAAAATGCATAAAAGTATCTCAAAATGTAGACAAAACATAAGAAATTAGATACTAAAACAAGCATGGAACATGAAAAATAATAGATACGTTTACAACGTATCAACACCCCCAAGCTTAACTCCTGCTCGTCCTCGAGTAGGTAAGTGATAAAAAAGAATAATTTTTTAGGTGACATGAACCATCACAATCTTGATCAAGGTATTTGTCAAACATTGATAGCTGAGATCATAGTACTCTAACATAGACATGAAAGATATAGTTCTAACAATAAGACATAGCAACTATGTTGTAACATGAAAAGATACAAACAGAAGATTCATGAATAGCAATGCTTTGAAAGACGTTTGTTTGTTTCACATATAGAAAATATATTGAGAATGGTATTCAGCTTGTCCCTCATGGTGTAGCAAAACATAAATGCATAGGATACCTTCAAAGTTCATAAGGGTGACTAGATACAAATAATTTAAGAACAAGCAATATCAAAGTTATGAATCAGTCAACAAGTTTTGGGACAATGCACATTAAACTTAGAATGACCACTATGATCTCTCAATAGGTGCATAAAGATAGAAGATGGAGACTCAACATAAAAGTAAAAGAAAGGCCCTTCATAGAAGGAAACAGTGATTCAAGCTTCATAAAGAGCTTCCAAAAATTATGGTACTTATTAGCTTTCAGCTCTCATTGCCCCTATCATAAGCATCTTTAGGTGGTTAAGGTTAAAGTGAACAAATATGAGGATATGCTTGACAAGTTATAAGCTGAAAATCTCATGGCCCTTACTTACGAGTACCGTTCCTAATGCTACTCAACTTTAGTCACAAGTAAGTTCTTGTCATTGTAAGTACATGTGTATCATAGGGAACCGCTAATGGGGTACTCCTTGCCCGATGATATGGAAGCTTTCCCATATCAAAATGACAAGGCAAGCACACAATGAGCATCTCAGCGATCCTTTTATTTCCTATTTGCATAGGCTTTTTTTCTTCTTTTTTTCTTTCCTATTTGCATAGGTTTTTTATTGAGGATGCTTCATAGATTTCTCACTATGGTTATGCTGCAGGTTTGCACCATGATTAGGCATGGCCTAGACCAGCAGCCCAGGCGTTTCTCTAACACATATACGAACTCCATGAGCCTTACAAGCTCCCCTTTCATTTCACACTGCCGGGATCCAGAAGCAAAAGAACATGATATCAACTAAATAAAGTGCAATGTTGAAAGCGTTCCCCATGATAACATGGTTCTGCTAATTCACAACTTACAAAACGCAAGCATATACGCAACATAGATGGGCACAATGGTTCAAGTTTATTAAGTGCAAGAAAAGTAAAGTGTGCCATCAAGTTCGTGAGAGCTTTAATCACTAATTTTCACATAACAAGTTTAATTCGCAAGGTAGATAAAAACATGAATATACTTGGAATAGCAATAATGCTAATAGGTAGGTATGGTGGACTCTTTGGAATAACTTGGTTTTATTTGGAGTTGGATGCATGAGTGGAACTCATACTTGGTACATGTGGAGGCTAGCAAAATACTGGGAGCGACCAACTAAGAGAGCAATAATGCCATAATCATGCAAAGCGACAAAACATTTTTAATTAAATCATAAAGTGATAGTACAAATCGAAAACTAGATGATCATAAAGGCTATGGTGACTTGGTATAGTCTTAACATGGTGTGAGCATGCGCCAAGTCAACCCAAATAAAGCATGGAAGTATAATACCACGATATTATGCTTTTGTATGCTAAAATAACGCGTGATTCTTTCAAGGTACATTAAGCAATCTCAGTTGTTTGAAACAAGTCATGCTACAACAATAATCACTAAGCATATGGTCAAAGCAACATCTAGCATGACATGATAAAGTCTAAGTCATAGTCAAAACAAGCTTCCTTTTGTACCACTATAAGCATGAAACTTCCTACTCTTTTCCAACACCAATCAAAAACTAAAGCTAAATGTAGTGCTAGCAAAGGAGAACACTCGTAGAACAATAAGACTAAAAACTAGAGTGTTCTAGGCAATGGATAACGGGGTGTATCTCTCTCCAAAAGAAGTGTGTTGGGATCCAACCAACTTACTTAAGCAAACCAAACAAAAGAAAACTAAAAACAAAGACGCTCCAAGAACAACACAATTGTGGATGAAACAATAAAGCTGAAGTGTTTGGAACAAACCTGAGATTTTTATTGATGAAGAAGGGGATGCCTTGGGAATCCCCAAGCTTTGATGCTTGTACTTCTTGAATATTTCTTAGGGTGACACGGGTGGAATCCCCAAGCTTGATCTTTTGTCCATACTTCATCTCATCACAGTGTTCTTCCCTACACTTTAAAATTTCCTTCATACAAACTTCACACAATCTTCATTAGAAACATTAGTGCTCTTAAGATAATAAGTCTTTAGGTTTAGTTTCAACACAAGTAAAACTTCCGTTAAAACACAAGCTACTTTAGAAATTCTTTTTAAAAGTTCCAATGATCAAGGAGAACTCAAAGAGAAAGAGATTAAGGGGAAAATGCAAATAATTGCAGAAATCTTTCAAAATAGACCAGCAGGTAAAAACCAATTTTTCCGAAGACCTTCTGTTGCTCAAATCGAAAAGTGTTAAACTAATGAAAGTTAGATAACAACCGGGAGCAGAAGCAAAACAATTACAGCTCAATCTGACATACAGAGAGTTTTCACAAATTTGTACAGTGAAGCACAAAAATCTATTTTGGGACAACAACTTTCCCAAGCCTTACTTCTCTCTCATTAGAGGTTATTCTTGGCACAAAAACCACACAAAAAGGATAAGGAGATGTTATTACAGAGGCAATAACTTCCAAGACTCAACAAAAGAAAAACCTACTGAATAGAAATTTGGGTTATCTCCCAATAACTGCTTTTCTTTAACGCCTTGGAGCTAGGCATAAGAATTTCGATGATGCTCACATAAGAAATATGAGTTGAAGTAAAAGAGAGCATCAAGAAGAAAATATGGAACAAATTTAAGTCTTACCCACTTCCTATGAAAAATAATATTGTAAAGAAACAAGTCATGAAAGCACAAAGCAACAAACATAGGAAAGCAAAACAAGTGCAACTTCAAAATTTTCAACATAAAGAGGGGAAACTTAATATTGTGGAGACACATAAAACCATGTTTCCTCTCTCATAATAACTTTCCATAGCATCATGAATAAAATTAACAATATAACTATCACATAAAACATTCTTATCATGAGCCACATGCATATAATCATTATTACTTTCCACATAAGCATAGCTATTCTTATTAATTGTAGTAGGAGCAAATTCAACGAAATAGCTATCATTATTATTATCATCACCATAATCATCAAATATAGGAGGCATATTGTAATCATAATTAATTTTCTCCTCAATAGTAGGTGGACTGAAAATATCATATTCATCATTGTAATCATCATATATTGGAGGTATAGTATCATCAAAGTAAAATTTCTCCTCCGTGCTTGGGGGACTAAAAATATCATACTCATCAAAACCAGCTTCCCCAAGCTTAGATGTTTCCATAGCATTAGCAATAATGGTGTTCAAAGAATTCATACTAATAACATTGCTATTAGCATGCAAATAAAGTTCCATAGGTTTTTTAATTTTCTCTTCAAACACTTCATGTCCTAACTCAAGATAAATACTATAAAGTGCTCTAATTTTGTTGTTGTTTTCCATTAAGCCTAACTAGTGAAAATAAAAACAAGAAACAAAAAAATATAATTGCAGAATCTAAAGGAAATAACTTCGAGCACGCACACACCAGCAACAGTATTATAAGATAGCTTAGTAGCCAGAGGATGTGACTACCTTTTACCTTACCTACCTGGCAACGGCGCCAAAAAATAGCTTGAGGTCTACGCACGCTTCTATTCTTGTAGAGAGTGTTGGGCCTCCAAGTGTAGAGGTTTGTACAAAAGCAGCAAGTTTCCCTTAAGTGGATCACCCAAGGTTTATCGAACTCAGGGAGTAAGTGGTCAAAGGTATCCCTCTCAAGCAACCCTGCAATCAAGATACAAGAAGTCTCTTGTGTCCCCAACACACCCAATACAATTGTCAGGTGTATAGGTGCACTAGTTCGGCAAATAGATAGTGAAATACAAGTAATATGGATGATTATAAGTGGTAATCGTAATCTGAAATAAGAGTGGCAGCAAGCAAACATGTAGCAGAACTGATTGTAAATGGTGTTTCAATGCTTAGAAACAACGCCTAGGGATCATACTTTCACTAGTGGACACTCTCATATAAATATCTTCTCTTCATTGTGCTACCCTGAACTACTCTCCAGTTGGACGATGTAGGGCTCTAACAGCACACCTTAAAGTTCGCATTCCCCATCTAGATAACCCCTCACTGTCACCTTGAGCTCTAGATAGTTCCAACAAACACCACAATCTCATAGAGACATCCAACTCAAATTATACTCATGGTAAGTATTTATGTAACCTTAGCCAAAGTTCCACACGGTGTGCACACTGTCAACTTCACACACGTGGGGATAAGCAAAGATTAATTAAATCACTTGAGTAGCAGAATAGATCAAGATTACAAAGCTCATGATCTCAATAAGATCACGCATAGAGAGAGAGAGATGAACACATATCTACTTGTAGAGCCCTTAGCCTCAAGAGAGAACTACTCCCTCCTCATTATGGGAGTCATCAACGGCGACTGATGGCGGTGGAGTCGATGGAGATGGTTCCGGGGGCACTTCCCCGTCCCCCGAATCTTCTCTTCCGTGGCGGCAACGTTGTGGAACTTTTTTTTGAATTCTATTCATGTACTTAGGGTTTTTGTCCCAGGAGGCTTTTTATAGGCGGAAGGGCAAGGTCGGTGGAGGCTCGAGGGGCCCACACCACCCCTTGGTGCGGCCTGGGCTGGCCCGCGCCACCAGGTGGCGTGGCCATCTCATGGCCCTTCTCCGTCTTGTCTTCTGGCTCCGTGAGTCTTCTGGTAAAATTTTGACTTTGGCTTTTGTCCGATCCAATTCCGAGAATATTTCTTTTCTAGCTTTTCTGAAACCAAAAACAGCAGAAAACAGGCAACTGGCACTGCGACATCTTTTTAATAGGTTAGTTCAAGAAAATGCATAAAAGTATCTCAAAATGTAGACAAAACATAAGAAAGTAAAATACTAAAACAAGCATGGAACATCAAAAATTATAGATACGTTTACAACGTATCACACCACTAGAAGAATAACACCACAACTTAATTAACAAACCATTGAATCTTTCTCAACATATTTCCACTACTAACAACATGACTTCTCCCATGTCCTCAATAACTAAACGAACTACTCACGAGACATCATATGGATCAAGGTCAGAGATGAAATAATGATAAGTAACAATATGAACATAACAATAATTCAATGGTTCCACTCAATAGCATCAACTACAACAAATAATCAACACTGGGATAGTTTCCCCTAAGAACTATGCAAGATTCAACCCAATTGTTACAGCGGTATGGAGTGGTGATGATGGTGCTGGTGGAGATGACGGTGAAGATGATGATGATGATCCTGATGAAGTCCAGCTTGATGATGGTGTTGATGGCGACGATCTCCCCTCTGCGGGAAGGAATTTCCCTGGTAGATTTCTGCCTGCCGGAGAGCTCTTTCGCTCTGTGCAGTTTTCCGCCCCGTAGAGGTGGTAGAATCTTTCTGTGGTTGCTCCCCGAGTCTTAGGGTTTCGAGGGGATTATATGGGTCGGAGGGCGATGCCAGAGGTGGGACAGGGTGGCCACACCACCTGGTGGCGTGGCTAGGACTAGTCCGCGCCAGGGGTGGTGTGGCCCCCCTATGGCCCATCTCCACTTCCCCTTCTGGCTTCCTTTGTCTTTTGGAAAAATAGGATTTTCCATATATTTTTTCCGGGATTTTCTGATCTTCACGATTTTTGCCTCCAAACAGTGCCTTTTCCATCAGAATCCTAGCTCCAGTGCTTCATCCTCCCAAAATCATCAATCATGCAAAAATAGATGAAATAACATAAGTACCATCTCTTAATATGAAATACATCAATGAATAACAGTGAATTATGATACAAAATGGTGATGCAAAATGGATGTATCAACTCCCCCCAAGCTTAGACTGCGCTTGTCCCCAAGCAAAAACTGAGCTCAATAAACATGCCCACAGGTTTATGGAGTGAAGTGTCGATAAAGAAAATATGGACAAGAAGCATCACATTCATCAATACACAAATCATAATTGAAAATAACTCACTATTATATAACTTAACTTGCAATGAGTAAGGGAAACACAATAAAGATGCATAGAGTAAATCATGATTGGTAATGGCAAACTTTTTTCTTGGTCATAGAATGGTTAACAAATTGCAAGAGTCAAACATAATAGGTTTTCAATGATAGCTTTCAAAGTAATATCCACTAAGATAAGATCAGTGTGCAAAACAAGGAACATAAGAAACATGATATGTCATCATATGGGTGATTGAATCACAACAACTCAAATGCTTGCTTAAGATAGAAAGGAATAGGTTTACTGACTCAACTAAAAAAGAGATAGACCTTTTTGCAGAGGGAAACATGGATTTAAAGTTTCATAAAGAACTTCCAAAAATTATGGTACTTACTAGCTTTAAGCTCTCATTTCCCCTATCATAATCATCTTTTAGGTGATTAAGGTGAAAGTGAACAAATATGAGGATATGCTTGACAAATTATAAGTCGAAAATCTCATGCCCCTTGCCTACGAGTCCCGGACCTCATGCTACCCAACTTTAGTCACGAGTAAGTTCTTGTCATTATAAGTACATGTGTATCATGGAGAACCGCCAATGGGTGCCCCTTGCCCCATGATACAGGAGCTATCCCATATCAAAATGACAAGGCAATAGACAATGAGCATCTCAACGATCTTTTTATTTGCAATTTGCATAGGTTTTTATTGAGGATGCTTCATAGAATGCTCATTATGGTTATGCTGCAAGTTTCCACCATGATTAGGCATGGCTTAGGCTAGCCGCCCAGGCATTTCTCTAACACATATATAAACTCCATGAGATTACAAGCTCCCCTGTTGGGGGGATACCCCCGGGTAGGGTCACGCTGGGGTATAAAGGCCGAGTTAGCCGAGGTTCGGCAAGGCCAAAGCGGATGCTGGCCGGGTCACCTCAAGGCAGGCCGAATCACGGGGTAACCCGGACCAGGGGACGTTCGCCTAACTAGGTCTCAACCGACTTAAGCAGTAAGTCGGAAGTGCCTGTTTTACTTATATGCAGGAACAGGTGTGGCCGGATCAACTATGATCCGGGTCACGCCTAGCTTCTAGAAGAAGCCCCGGTACGCACTACCTGAGCGAAGCAAGCAAGGGCAGGACTACCGGGGCGTGGCCGACAAGGGTGACGACGCCCATGTCGGCTGACGCGGGCGCCGCAGAGGCTCACGTAGCCTCTGCATGTGTGACGCGGGGGAAAAGCACCCCGGTCGGCTTACTACTTTGAGAGGAGGCATATTCTTAGGAATATGCCTCCACGTATGACCTAGGCAGAAACCGAGCTCCCTCTATAAAAGGGGGGCTAGGGTTTCAGTAGAAGGGGTTCCGCTATTCAGATTTGGCTAGGGTTTCAGGTGTGATCTGTGGGTGAGAGTAAGAGAGCTCCTTCTTCCTCCTCTCGCCAATACAGCTCTAGGAGCACTTGTAATCTTGGAAGCAAAGCAATACAAACAACTATGTGGAGAATCACTTCACTATCCCTCCCTGGATTCCCCTAGTGTGTATTAGTCCCCACCTTTAGCCTAACCATGGCATCTGCCGTGACACCACCACGACAGTTGGCGCCCACCGTGGGGCTAGCGGCGCTAGCAGGGGTCAAGATCCAGACGGGAAACTTCATCGTCACCGGCGAACGCATCGTCTCCGGGCTCGTTCAACGCTTTGGAGTGCTGGACCTCGTCAGCGACAAGCAGGCTGCTTCGGCACGCGCCCACTTCTGCGTAATGGCCTCTTCGTCAAGCTCGTCGCGCACAAGGTCTATGTTGCTGTGGACGTGTCATGCGTTCATCCGCACCATGTCGTCGAGGCAGGGGAGCCGCCCCTCACTGTGTTACGCGGGGCACATGTCGGTCGCTCCCTGGACCACGCAGAGGTGATGATGACTGCGCCTGGTGCGGGCGCGAGTAAGGATCCGGCGCTAGATCCGGAGGTAACGCCTAAGGCACCGAGGAAAGGTAGAGGTCCTCCGCTAGAGAGGCCGGAAAATGTGTTGAGGGAAGCGATGTATAGCTTGGCAAACCCTGTGGTAGCAGCAGTAGATCCGGCTCGAGCACAGGCCGAGCTAGAAGAAACTAGGCAAAAGATACTAGAGGGTGCAAAGAAAATAGCCGCGGCTCAGCAGTCGTTGAATATGACGCTGCGTGAGTACGCAAAGGCGAACAAAGTAGATGTTGTAAAAGTAAAGGGGAGAAATCTCATGAGCGAGATGAACAGAGAAGGCGATACAGGAATTGAGGAATCAGAAAACTGTTTGTCCGTGGGGCTGCCGAGGTATAGTACCCCGACAAAGAACCTCAGAGCAGCGGATGCAACTGCATCCGAATTAGAGGGTCTGACGGGCGAAGCCCGTCAAAGACAACAAGATAGGGTTAACGAGCTGGTTCGGATCGCGAACAGACAAAACGAAGAACTACTCAGAGCTAACCCAGAGAGAGTTGGAGCCTCCAAGATCGTCCATTCAGCGATGGGTAACCCGGAGAAATCCGCTGGAGCCGCATCGTCTCCTCATGGTGGTCCAAGGAGAGAAGAGGTAGTAACCTCGGCCAGACGGAACAAACAGATCGTCCCGTATGACCCAACACGGGCAGGGAAAGGAAAAGAAGCACAGAAAAATGATGATCGACGGAGTGTGAGCCGAGGTAACCGCGACCAAGGCAACGCCGGTCAAGGGAACGCAGTCAACGGCAATGCCGGACAGCAAAACTCGGCAGGAGCAGTACAACCGCAACAACGGAATGTACCAAGGCAAGAGCAAAGTGCCGGCCGAGGTATGCAACAGAAAGGTGCTCCACGTGAGCAAGACAGGTATAATGATGGAGACTCAGAAATGGCAAACGCGGGATACCCAAGACCGGACTATCATGTGATAGGGTCAAGATTGGGAAGCAGGGATTTGATGCCAGATGATGCCAGGTTGAAACTGGATCGACTGTATAGGTCGGAACAGATTGAATGTCAAGGTCCACCAGGTCCTGCGTGTTTTGGACCCCGGATCATGAAGGAGCCACCGGTACCGAACTTCCAATTACCCAGGGGTACGAAGACGTATGACGGCAGTACCAAGCCGGAGGATTGGCTGATAAACTATGCTACGGCTGTGAAAATTGCCACTGGCAACTTGAGATGGGCTGTACGATATGTACCCCAGATGCTGGAAGGACCAGCAAGGGTATGGCTGAACAATTTGCCACCCGGAAGCATCAACTGCTGGATAGATTTTGAGGAAATGTTCATCAGCAATTTCTCGAGTACGTACCAGAGGCCAAATAGGCCGCAGACCCTAGCTATGTGCAAGCAAGGACCTAATGAGACGGATCGGGAGTTTTTAACCCGGTGGTGTACCGTGAGAAACTCATGTGAAGGCGTGATAGAATCACATGCCATAGCATTGTTTGCACAAGGGTGTCGATATGCAAGCGAGCTGTGGCAAAAGTTGCAAAGGAAAATGCCAACTACGTTGGCAGAGATGATCCGGATTGCAGATTCGTATGCTTTGGGTGATCCGACTCAACCTAGGCTCGTATCAAACGAGTCAAACGATGAGTACTATCAGAGGGATGGAGCCGGATCATCTCGGAGGAATGACTACAGAGGAAAAAGAAGAGATGATAGACCAGATCATCGATACGGTTCGCAACAAGTTACGGCTGTGAATCAGGATCAGCTCGGAGCAGGGGGCAGTCAGCGCTAGAAAACTGGAGGCCAATGGACTCCGAGAAATGATGGAAAGAAAACTTGGACGCCAGAGCAAAAGAGACAGTGGCAAGAAAAGAAGGATCGTCCGAGGTATACTTATGAGTCGATGTTGGACCAGCCGTGTAAGTTTCACATGCCAAATCCGAGTAACCCAGCAGGTCATACGACGAGGCAATGTGAGTGGATGCGCAAGATTGAACAAGGTGGCTCGGGGAATGCTCAGGCACCCCGGAATGATCAGCCTCGACAGGAGTTACCCCGGCAGCAAGTGCTCTCCGGAGCGAACACGCAACAGCTAATGTGGGGAGAAAGGAGTACAAGGAGCATCATCAGAGCTATTGTGTGTTCACCACTGAGGAAACAGATAGAAAAAGCTTGCAGCGTAGGCATATGGAGGTGAATGCAGTGATGCCGGCAGTGACGAGGTACATGCCTTGGTCTGATCAGGAAATCACCTGGAGCATAAAGGATCATCCCAAGCTTATGCCATGCCCTGGTTCGTATGCGTTGGTGCTGGACCCGACGTTCATTGGGCCTAGCATTAATGTAAGGTTCTCAAAGGTACTGATTGACAATGACAGCATCATTAACATCATGTATGCGGACACAATGCGCAATTTGGGAATCTCGGAAAACATGCTACAGCCCACGAGGACAACTTTCCATGGTATTTTGCCCGACATTTCTTGTGAGCCCATAGGCAAGGTCTGGGTTGACGTATTGTTCGGCACGAGGGATAACTGCTGAACCAAAAATTTGGAGTTCGAGGTGGTGAACTTGGAAAGTGCGTACCATGTGTTACTCGGAAGGCCAGCGCTGAACAAGTTCATGGCAATCTGTCACATTAGCTACTTGAAGATGAAATTACCCGGACCAAACGGAGTGATTACCATTGCTAGGGATTTCCGACGTTCCATGGAGTGTGCGTCGGCCGGATCTAACTTATCCGAGTCACTTGTGATTGCGTAGGCCGCATGAAAAAAGGAAAATTCAAGAAGTGGCGGCATTGGCTTAGTCCGCGTAGCAGTATATGTCGGCGCTGACTAACCCGCAGGGAAGTGTCTCTTTCCAGGCCACGAAGGACACAAAGAAGGTTCTAGTTGATGACATGTTCCTAGAGCGCATCGTGACAATTGGTGCCGGGTGAAGTGATAAATAGGAAAGCGAGCTCGTCAGCTTCCTCCGTGAGAATCAGGACATTTTTTCTTGGTCCACACATGACTTGCAAGGTGTTCCGAGGGAGCTGGCCGAGCATTCTTTGAATGTGAGACCCGGAGCTAAGGCGGTGAAGCAACCTCTCCGCCGCTTCGCCGAAGATAGGAGGAAAGTCATTGGGGATGAGATAGCTCGGTTGCTAGCTGCAGGATTTATCATGGAAGTTCTTTACCCGGATTGGTTGTCTAATCTGGTGCTGGTGGAGAAGAAGAAGGATGACCCGAACATGGCAGTGGTTTGGCGAATGTGTATCGATTACACGAACCTGAACAAGGCGTGTCCAAAAGATCCATTTCCACTGCCAAGAATAGATCAGGTCATAGACTCAACTGCTGGATGTGAATTGTTGTCATTCATTGATGCGTATTCTGGTTTCCACCAGATACCTCTGAATCCGGATGATCAAATAAAGACTGCGTTTATTACCCCGTATGGGGCTTATTGCTATCGCACCATGCCGTTTGGTTTACGTAATGCAGGTGCAACGTACCAAAGATGTATGCAAAAATGTTTGCACGACCAAATAGGTCAAAATGTACAAGTGTACGTGGATGATGTGGTTATCAAGACCAAGGAAAGCAAAACGCTCCTTGACGACATCAGGCAAACATTTGCGAACCTAAGGAGGTTCCAGATGAAGCTTAACCCAGAAAAATGCACCTTCGGTGTCCTGGCTGGGAAATTGCTCGGATTTCTTGTTTCCAGCCGAGGTATCGAGGTTAATCCAACTAAAATCCGGGCCATCGAACGAATGGAACTGCCGAAGTGTCTTAACGATGTCTAGAAATTCACAGGTTGCCTGGCCTCGCTAAGTCGGTTTGTATGTCGGTTGGGAGAAAAGGCATTGCCTCTTTACCAACTCATGAAAAAGTCAGACAAGTTCGTTTGGACACCGCAGGCCAATGAAGACTTTGCCCACTTGAAAAAGATGTTAGCCACTGCACCAGTGTTGGCCTCACCACTATCAAAGGAGCCAATGTTGCTCTATATAGCCGCAACCAACCGAGTTGTAAGTGCAGTGATAGTGGTGGAGCGCGACGAGGAAGGTAAGTCAGTGCAAAGGCCAGTGTATTACTTGAGCGAGGTGTTGTCAGCCTCAAAGCAGAATTATCCACACTATCAAAAGGTGGCATATGGCATGTACATGGCCGCTAAGAAGCTGAAGCACTACTTTGAGGAGCATCCCATCAGGGTCATATGTGAGGCCCCCATATCCGAGATAATTAGTAACAAGGATGCGAGTGGCAGAATTGCAAAATGGGCAATTGAGCTAGCTCCTTATGCTCCGCAATATGATAGAAGAGAAGCCATCGAATCCCAAGTTGTGGCGGACTTTTTCGTGGACTGGGCTGAGGTGCAATACGAACCGCTACTACCCGATCCGAACTATTGGCGAATGCACTTTGACGGATCAAAAACCAAAACCGGGCTAGGTGCCAGAGTTGTACTTACCTTGCCAAAGAAGGACCAGCTGAAATACGTGCTGCAGATCCATTTCGCGGCATCAAACAATGTCGCTGAGTATGAAGCACTTGTGCACGGGCTCAAGGTGGCAAAAGAGATTGGGATACGTCGGATCGTATGCTATGGCGACTCGGATTTGGTGATGCAGCAAGTGTCGGGAGTGTGGGACGCCCTGGATCCAAACATGGCACTGTACAGATTTCATGTGCAGAAGATATCTGGTTACTTTGAGGGATGTGAATTTCACCATGTACCCCGGGTGGAAAATGAGGCTGCCGACATGCTGTCGAAGCTCGGGTCAACCCGACAAGCAATTCCACCGGGTGTAGCATTAGAGCACCTCAGGAAACCATCCAATAGGCCCTCCCCAGAAACCGACTCAATCTATGTCCCAGAGGACACGGAATCCGGAGCTGTGCCCATGGACATTGACATGGGAAGTGGTGCGCGAAACCTGGGAACTACCTCGGCAAACCCGGGGACTGCTTCGGTAAACCCAGGACTGCTTCGCAAGACCCGGGGACTGCTCAGCATGATCCAGTTGAGGTTATGCCGGTGGATCAGATGGAGATTGATGAGGATGTGTTCCCTGTGCGAACAATACCGGCTTGGGCACTACCTATATTTAAATTCCTGAAAGATGGAACATTACCCACTAAGGAAGTGTTGTCCAGGCAAACACAGAGGAGGGCAAAGGCTTACACGATCATCAATTCCGAGCTGTACAAAAGAAGTGTGACCAATGTCCTCTAGCGATGTGTTGACCTGGAAGAAGGGCTTGACATCCTCCGAGATATACATCAGGGGGAATGCGGGCATCATGCCTCATCCCGAGCCTTGGTAGCAAAAGCTATTCGGCACGGATTCTACTGGCCAAATGCCTTAGAGCAAGCCGAAGATCTGGTGAGAAAGTGTAATGGTTGTCAGAGATACGCTACCAAGACACATATGCCAATGTCGGAACTCAAGACCATATCAATTACTTGGCCATTTGCTGTATGGTGCTTGGATATGGTTGGCCCGTTCAAACCAGCAAGGGGAAATATGACTCACATTCTGGTAATGGTGGACAAGTTTACGAAGTGGATTGAGGTAAAGCCTATAAGAAAATGTGATGGAGCTACGGCTGTAATGTTTCTCAAAGATATCATCTTGAGGTACGACTATCCTCACAGTATCATAACTGATAATGGCACAAATTTTGCGGAAGGAGCATTTGCACGTTTTTGCCGGGATAAGAAGATCCGGCTGGACGTAGCCTCGGTAGCCCACCCCGCATCGAACGGACAAGTGGAAAGATCCAACGGATTAGTATTATCCGGGATAAAACCCCGGCTCATTGAGCCGCTGCAAAGATCAGCGGGGTGCTGGATAGAAGAACTACCAGCGGTACTGTGGAGTTTAAGAACAACTCCGAATCGATCAATAGGCTATACGCCATTTTTTCTGGTATATGGGGCAGAAGCTGTATTACCAGCCGACATAGAGCATGATTCGCCTAGGGTCACCCAATACACAGAAGCCGAAGTGCAAGAAGCCCGGCAAAATGATGTTGATCTGCTGGAAGAAGCGAGAGAATTGGCACTGTCCAGATCCGCCATATATCAGCAATCTCCGACGCTATCATAGCCGGAAAGTGAGCCCCCGAGTCTTTCGGGAAGGCGATCTGGTGCTCCGGTTGGTACAACATACTACTAGCATGCATAAATTATCCCCCCATGGGAAGGGCCATTCATCGTGAGCAGGGCATTGCACAATGATTCTTATTATCTTATTGGTGCAAAGCCACAGGAAAAGAACAAGGCGGAAAGGTCCGGAGAGGAATCTAAGCGACCATGGAATATAGCTCTACTTCGTCCTTTCTACACTTAACTAAGAAGTGTATGTATCCGAGTCGTCTCATATGTCGGTATGTATGGCGGCAGTGAGCTTATCAATGAAATGTTGGCACCTCGAGCAGTAACTCCGGGACTACCTTAATAATGTTTGTTGTTTTTTGTGCGTTAGCTGGAATAAGTTATTCTACTTAACTCGGATTAGTAATGTGTAAGCACCAAGAACCCAACTCTTCGACTTGCTGCTATCCAACAAGAATTGGCTTCATGGCAAGCAAGAGAACAAGTTTGGAATTGCGTAGCACATGAAAAACGACTAAGGAAAAAGAATTTATTCGAGCCGACGTTTGTTTTTCGGACTAACCTTGTATTTATTTTCAAGTTATTATGCAGTTTTATTTTTGAGCTAAGTCTAAAAGTTTCCCAGTATTGTTAAGACAATTTTTGAAGCTCGGATTTGTAAGTCATAAAACTGAATCAAGGTAGACACGAACCGAGCCAAGAGATTGGACGAACAAGAAAAAGAAACTCGGGGACTACGCCCAAGTTAATCTGGCATAAGAACTTAGTAGCAAAATATCACATGTATGTGGAATACAACTCCACCGGGCATTCTGGGGATCTGATAAATTTTCAAGTTTTTTCGCTCAAGGAGCGGCAGGAGGAGGAAGTTCGGCATCATCTTCGCCATCTTCAATATCCGAGGCGTCATCTTCTCCATCACCGTACGAGCCATCTTCATCATTCTCAACCTCTTCGTCCCCAGTGGCTTCCAGGAAGCTCGTCCCCTCAACCTATTCATGAATGGGAGCATATTCGATGAGGCTATGGGCGCAAGCCTGGCGCCGAGCTACCCACTCCGGGTCATTGGTCCATCTGGATCCTGTGCGCATGCGTGTCAGGAGGTTAAGATCAATTTTCTCATACCACGTGAGTATGTGGTGAAGAATGGTATTAGCCGTGGCACGTCCCGCGGACTCTCTCCAGAGGTCGTGCTGAGTCTCGGTTTCCATTAGCTTCTCAATGAGAATTGTGGTGGTCTCCGGAGTATCTTCGCTGGGCCAGAACGTGTTGAAGATGCGAACTGCAACGTCGAGGAGGTCCTTGCCATAATTTTTGATGAGCTCCACGCGAGATGACAAGCTGACCAACAGGTCCTCTAGGTCATAAGGAATCTCTTCACCATTAGGAGCGGCCGGAGTACCCCTGTCTCGGCGGAAGTCTGCAACTGCTGCGCTCGCACTAGCAGTGCCCTCTGGAAATTTGCCTGGAAACAAGACAAAGGAAGAAGGTCAAGAAAAGACATATGAAGTAACCTGGAGAAGTAGGTCGGATAAGGGAAAGGAACTTACGTGATATATGGCTGAGGATCCGGGTCAACTCCCTGGTGTGCAGTCACCACGTCTCTTCCGAAGCTGCTCAAGCTCAGCATTCGCCGACCCAAGCTGGATGTCGGACTCCTTGAGTAGATCCTGGTCCTTGGCGATCTGGAGATTGAGGCGCTCACGCTCTTCTGTGTAATCCTGGCCAACCTTTTTGAGCTCGGATTGGTGCTGGGCCTTCATCTTCTCCATCTCAGCCTTGAGCCTGGCAATCTCATCGTCCTTGGTCTAGAGGAGGGCGAGTTCATCATCTTTCTTCTTAAGCTCGGCTTGGTGCTGCCCTGCTTGTTCGAGAAAATGCAGCATCATATCAAGCACGGGCACACTATCTTCAAGCGATGCCGAAATAGTGTGTTGACCCGGCAGAGCTGAGGTATGAATGTTTGCCGAGCCAAGGAGAAACGGAAGTGGAAAACACTGTAGAGTCGGACAAAAATGACTTACCCTTGATCTGTTCTAGATTCTTCCGCATAATCTTGTTCTCAGCCTCCACCCCAGCTGCGGAAACCGAATGATGAGATTAGTTCAGCAGAGGAAGATGAAGAAAAACGAAGAAGCGCTAAGGAAGAAATTTACCCCTTTTCTCGTATTCCACGATAAGTGCAGCCTGCTTTGCGCATAGCATCTTGTGGGTATCCAACAAACGTTGGAATTCAGCACTCCGACGATTGGTGGTCACCTGAAAGGGATGCAGAAACATAAATTAGCTTGGTGCATATTCGAAGTGTACTAAGATCCGGGCCAAGTGGAACTTAACCCGGCTCTAGGTGTGTGCATATTCGAAGTGTACTAAAATCTGGGCCAAGTGGAACTTAACCCGGCTCTAGGTATGTGCATATTCGAAGTGTACTAAGATCCGGGCCAAGTGGAACTTAACCCGGCTCTAGGTGTGTGCATATTCAAAGTGTACTAAAATCCGGGCCAAGTGGAACTTAACCCGTCTCTAGGGGTGTGCATATTCGAAGTGTACTAAAATCCGGGCCAAGTGGAACTTAACCCGGCTCTAGGTGTGTGCATATTCGAAGTGTACTAAGATCCGGGCCAAGTGGAACTTAACCCGGCTCTAGGTGTGTGCATATTCGAAGTGTACTAAGATCCGGGCCAAGTAGAACTTAACCTGGCTCTAGGTGTGTGCATATTCGAAGTGTACTAAAATCCGGGCCAAGTGGAACTTAACCCGGCTCTAGGTGTGTGCATATTCGAAGTGTACTAAAATCCGGGCCAAGTGGAACTTAACCCGGCTCTAGGTGTGTGCATATTCAAAGTTCTCATGGAGCTACGTTAGTTTTTTTTAAAGAGCATCCGGCCGAGTAAAAAGTTACTCCCCCGGAGGCTCGGGGACTAATGGTTATTATCTACATCATGTAAAGGGGAGGCGACGTACCTCCATCATCCGCCCGGCGAGGTTGATTGCCTTAGCGGCTGTGTTCATTTGAGCAGAAAATTCAGCGGGGCCGAACTTCTCCGGAAGATCGTCGTTGTGGACGAACTCCGCCTTGTTCCAATTCATGACAAATTCAATCAGGCTCGGAGGGTACCGCTCACCGATGGGAATATGGGGCGCCACCAAGCCCTTCGCGTGCACTTCTTTCCTCTCAACCAAGGCAAGGGCTGGGCTGGTGTGCAGAACTATCTGTTGTGCATCAGTTGGCTCGGCAGGGGCGTCCTTCGCTGCTGGAGCTTTCTTGGGAAGCATTGATGCGAGGGTACGCTTCCCAGCCTCGACGAATGCTGGCTTGGTAGCGTCCGGAGCCTTTTTTCCCTTGGCTTGCTGGGAAGAGGAAGTCGTCGCAGCGGATTTCCCCTTAGGAGCTGCCGGGGTAGTTCCTCGCCGAGGTTGAGAAGACTCGGACGAGGCAGAGGAGCTCGGCGCTGGTGCTCTTGTTGCTGGACTTGGTGCCGCTGCTGATGTTTTTGCAGCCGGAGTTGGTGCTGATGCCGGAGTTGGTATTGGTGCTGGTTTGGTTGCTGGTACTAGAGTTGGTGCTGGTGCCGAGGCAGTTTCAGTGGTTGCTGGTTGGGGCGAAGCCGAAGTGGTGGATGCCGTCGCCTCGGCTGGACCGGTCTCCCCTGCTCCAAGGTTACCCTCCTCTTGACGAGGTGGAGCAGAACCCGGAGCAGCCGCAGAACCCTCTGGAATAGGGCTCAGTGGACGTGACTCGTCGTCATGAGGGGGAGAAGGGCTAGGTCGGAGCGGTGAAGAGATGCTAGATCCACTCTGAGGGACCTCCACCAGAGCCCTGCAAAAGAGAATAATGTCAGAAGAGAAATTACAACATATGGATCCAAGAGCAAGTTACAGAAGGAAAAATGACTTACGTATCCGAGGTTTGGGCCTCCTTGGGTTTCCGAGCCCTTCGTGCTGGGGCCTTGCCTGCTGGCTTGGAGGCAGTCTTGTCCCCGGACTTCTTTCGCCTTTTAGCAGGCTGAGAAGGTCCGGAGGAGGAACTTGGAGCAGCCTCGCGCTCCTTCTTCGGTGCTACTGGAACAGGTTCGCCCGTAGCAAGGGAAGGGTCCTCGTGGATGTGCCCACTGGGATTAACTGATGCCGGAAAAGCAAAAGAAAGGGGGACAACCTCAACAGGTTTAATCACCTCGACATCAGAGTCATTTTCATCATCGGGCCAATCTCTAATAGAAGAGAATTTACCGGTGGGTCGCTTTGTAGCGTCAGTCATCGGGAGGAACATCTCCTGGTCCGGCTCTTCCTCATCCGGAGTCTCCCGGTCCGGCGCCCACTTAAGGGTCGGATCGGTGCCGTCCTCAAGGGTCCGCTGAAGAAATAGCTAAGGAAAAGAATGAACAAAAGAGTCAAGAATGCAACAATAACCGACATGTAATTGGTCCGGGGTAAGTTTGCAACATGAAGCTTACCGCGGGAGGAAGCCTATCGCGGAAATAATGCTCAATTCCCCAAGTCCACTCAGAGGAGAAATCCTTGTGGGTGGTGAAGAGAGCCTTAACCCAGCGATATATCTCCATGTTGCTCCGCTCGAAGGATGAGGTCCGGTTGGGGTCGCGGCCAAAGCTCATGTGGCACACCTTGTGGGTGCGCTTCTGGAGAGGGGAAATTCGGTTGCGCACGAACGTGATCATAGCATCCTCGTTGTGCAACCCAAGCTTCTTCAGCTCCGTGAACCTCTTGTTGACCTGGTTGGCCAAGGCCGTGGGCTTCTTGGGGACGACATCCCATAGCTCCGAGTTAGGTGGACCCAGAGTATATGGAAGCAGCCGGATCAAGTCTTCAGTGCCCGTATTCCGGACATAAAAGAAAGTCTGGGCCCACCCTTTGCAGGAGTCTAGCCCGGTGACCCGGGGGAAAACAGAAAGCCTCCGGGGTGAGATGGACGCAGCTCCAAATTGAGTGAGCTGCTTGTCCTCCGGATCAAGTTGGATGTTTGGGATGACGTTACGACGAAGGCCGAAAAACCGGATCCATAGCTCCTTCGTGGGCCATAGTCCGGCATAGCCTTCGATCGTAGAAGCGAAAGCGGAAAGAGAGGTGATGGCGTTGGCAGGAAGGTGGTGCGGCTGGAGTTCGTAGGTACTAAGCCAATCCCGGAAAAAGTCGCTCACTAGCAAACCGAACCCCTGTTGCAAGTGCGACAAGAACACGGCATACTCACCCGGATTGGGTGAGGGGGCCAATTCGGAGGAGGCGAGACGAGCGGCGACGTGGGTGAGGATGCGTCAGGTCCGGTAGAGCCAGTCCAGGTCATCTTGGCAGACCCAAGACCCGGCCCACGCACCACGGTCCGCCGCCGCAGAGTCCTCCTCCATCTCCTGCTCGGCGACGATGAGCTCCTCCTCCGTCATCTGGTATTCGCTGCCCTCGCTGACGCTAGCGGCGGCGGGGGGGACAGGCCTAGATTGGCGAGGACCCGTGGCGAGGGAGTTGTGTAGCGGTGGCGGCGACGCAGAGGCACGGGGAAGCAGTGCGGCGGCGGCGGCGCTGCTACTTGGAGCACTGGCAGCGGCGTGGTCGCGAGGAATATGAAGAAGAAGAGCAAGGAGCAGAGGGTGCGGAAGGGGAAAATTCCTAAGGGGTGCGTCCCTCCCCTATTTAACCACTCCCTCAAGGGGTGAGTGGGATCGCGTCCTACGAATGAGCCACATGGTGTGGCCGTGTATAGCCCACCTCAGCCAATCAGCAGGGAGCCACACGAAAGGCAACAGAGCGGAGATGATCCCATGACGTGACGCTGTGATGCGGTAAACGAGGAGGCAGGCATGACGTGACCCGCGCACAGTGATAACTGACAATTACTGCGGCGGTTACTGTGCTGGCTCTTAAAATAAGACAACATAATGATTACCCTCCACATGGGTTGGCGTACGAGAGAAGGAAACAAGACCCGGATGGAACCATGGTAACCCGGCCATCAAGTGAAAACTTGGAATGTGTAGAGGGAAAGTAAAACCATGAGGTCCGAATTAAAGTGGTAACCCGGCCGCCAAGCGAAAACTTGGAATGTGCGAAGGGAACGTAAATCCATATAATCCGAGGTAAAGAGGTAACTCGGCAATAATGACCGGAGCTCGAAATTGAACCTGATGCGGCCTTAGCGGCCAAGGCAGCTAAGGTCGCACCAGCTTCGGGGACTAATGTTGGGGGGATACCCTCGGGTAGGGTCACGCCGGGGAATAAAGGCTGAGTTAGCCGAGGTTCGGCAAGGCCAAAGTGGATGCTGGCCAGGTCACCACAAGGCAGGCCGAATCACGGGGTAACCCGGACCAGGGGACGTTCGCCTAACTAGGTCTCAACCGACTTAAGCAGTAAGTCGGAAGTGCCTGTTTTACTTATATGCAGGAACAGGTGTGGCCGGATCAACTATGATCCGGGTCACGCCTAGCTTCTAGGAGAAGGAAGGAATCTCGTTGGTCAAAAGAAGCCCCGGTACGCACTACCTGAGCGAAGCAAGCAAGGGCAGGACCACCGGGGTGTGGCCGACAAGGGTGACGACGCCCATGTCGGCTGACGTGGGTGCCGCAGAGGCTCACGTAGCCTCTGCATGTGTGACGCGGGGGAAAAGCACCCCGGTCGGCTTACTACTTTGAGAGGAGGCATATTCCTAAGAATATGCCTCCACGTATGCCCTAGGCAGAGACCGAGCTCCCTCTATAAAAGGGGGGCTAGGGTTTCAGTAGAAGGGGTTCCGCTATTCAGATTTGGCTAGGGTTTCAGGTGTGATCTGTGGGTGAGACTAAGAGAGCTCCTTCTTCCTCTCTCGCCAATACAGCTCTAGGAGCACTTGTAATCTTGGAAGCAAAGCAATACAAACAACTGTGTGGAGAATCACTTCACTATCCCTCCCTGGATTCCCCTAGCGTGTATTACTCCCCACCTTTAGCCTAACCATGGCATCTGCCGTGACACCACCACGACATCCCCTTTTATTTCACACCGCCGTGATCCATAAACAAAAGAATCATTATATCAACTAAATAATAAGTGCAATGTTGAAAGCGTTCCCCATGACAACATGGTTCTGCTAATTCCCAACTTATAAAGTACAAGCATATACGCAACATAGATGGACGCAATGGTTCAAGTTTATTAAGTGCGAAAAGTAAAGTGTGCTATCAAGTTTGTGAGAGCTTTAATCACTAGTTTTCACATAACAAGATTTGGAAGGTAGATAAAAGCATGAATTTACTTGGAATAGCAATAATGCTAATAGGTAGATATGGTGGACGCAAATGGCATAGGTTTTAGTTTTAGGATTGGATGCACAAGAAGCATTCCCTCTCAGTATAGGTTTTGGCTAGCAAGTTGAGCAGCAAGCATAAGAATTGAAGGAATAAACAAACATACAAGTGATAGAAACGATCTTGCAATCTTCCTTGGAAACACAAAAGATCTTAACAAGAGAATACTAAGCTTATGCGCCAAACAAGAAAGAAAGATAATGAAATTATATATCTTAAAAGTACTTTTCACTTTTCCATTCAATCTTCTAATAGTGTTGCTACTGACCAGAGCTAGGTTTGCCAAAACCAATCTCAATTTACTTAATGATACCAAAGTGATACCAATAATATCAACAAGATCAATCATATAATAGAAATTGCAAACTAAAATAAGATGCGCAAAAAGTGAGTGATAGAACTTCTCATTAATATTCCATAACAGTAACTCACACCAAGGGATACATAGATATCTAACTAGAGGGGAGATACTTCCATAATGCAAACCATCCTATATGATAACTTCTCTATTCATGATATGACTCTACTAAAAAGGTAATAAGATGAAAGATAATGATGTGATACCGCGGCACTCCCCCAAGCTTGGAACAGACCAAGGGGATGCCAAAACCTGATGACGAATTACTCCTTTGGTGGTGGTGGTGTTGCGCCCATGATCGGAGTGAGAAAATCTTCTAGGATCTTGCGAAGCCTGTTATTCTCCTCTTGCGGTATATCCACCTTTCTCCTCAGGACTCGGTACTTATTGCAAAACTCATCAGTGGCTCGTAGAGCTTCCACTGCTGCAGGGCAGGAAGTGAGGTGTAGAACTGGAGGTATCAGCCCCTGTCCTTTCATGCCTGCTGACATGCTCTGCACTTCCTCCTCAATGCTCCGATCCATGTCTTCGCACCTAGTTGTGATCCTTTCTTCTTCCACCCATCCTACGAAGGTCCTCTGCTCAAGGTTGCGCTGGAGCTCACGCCGGCATCCTAGCTCATAGTCCTCCGAAAACGAATCCTGGAACGACATATGAATAGAACAGATCGAAACAAAAACACAACGAGAAAACGATATACCGACCTCGGGAGATCCGGGGGATTATATATTGCAAAGTTTAACAACAAAAGGGAAGTACCGGGAGAAAACGGGTCGGAGACGGGCTACGGGGTGAACACACCCCCTGGTGGCGCGGTCAGGTGGGACCGCGCCACGGGGTGGTGTGAGCCACCTGGGCTCCGTTTCCATCCCTTTTTCAACTCATTATTTTCCATGTTAGATAAAAACTACAAAAATATAAATTGAGAAGTTTTTCGTGGACCTTTTCTTACCAGAATTGTTACCTATTCAAGAACGGACTCTGCAGGTCTCTGAATTTGGCTTTTAATAAATTCTTCCGGAGTCACCACTTGAATTATATCAATTTCTTCATTGTAAGAATCTTCAAAAATTTAGTGCTTGACTCTTTTGACCACTCTTCACCTCATTACATCATTTTCTCCTACCACTTGAAAATTCCTTTCATATAAAACTTTACACATTCTTCATTAGCAACATTAGTTGTATGCAAGATAATAAACCTTTAGGTTTAATTTCAACTGAAATCCATCATAACATAAGCTACTGAAACAACTCCTTTCGAAAGCCCAACAAGAATTTGTTGGGGATATACTTTCCGAGTATCCTCATAGTTCCTCACTGACCAGGGTGGCCCACTTCGGGTTAGAGCTTTGCTTCACGGGCGACCCAGTCAGGGAGAAAAGACGGAGTCCAATCTGGCTACGGGAAGGCCCAGAAGACTTACTGACTTAGGCCCATAGTGTTACTTGTAGTTCAAGATGTACTTTGTAACCGACTCTTAGTCGTAGCCGAATAGATCTCTCCTATAAACCCTAGGCCGGATATCTATATAGGCCGCCCTAGGGAGAGCCTTTAGGGCACACCTCAATAGTCTACAATCTCAACTCGCACAAGCGTAACCCTTGTAACCCATATTCCGGCTCTGCCGTATTACTGGATTGCTAGCAGGAGTAGGATCCGTCCAAAGCCGGTGGATTTGAACCTGGGTAAAATTGTGTGCTCACCGTCCCAGAACACCGTACGTCTCACACCCCTCTCTTCTGCATGCCTCGAGGACCCCCTCATGGCGTACTTGTCATCAATCCGACGATAGTTGGCGCCCACCATGGAGCAGGTGAGCTTCGGATCTGTGTTTCGAGCGGAATCTGCAAGAATCGGAATCGGCAAGACTATCACCGTCGGTCGCATCCTCTACACCAGCGACGTCCCTCTCATCGTTCTCAACGAGACCTGGATTCCGGCTAGGGAGGATGTGACTGCCTACACCATCATGTCTTTTGGCGAGATCGATGTTTACATCGGTTTCGCTGAACCTATCCCACCACCCCAGCAGTGATGATAGAGGCAGAAGAATCTTCTAGGTCCCCTTTGTCCGCGGAGGCGGCAGAGTTCCGGATCTCAGAAAACCCTAATCCCACCCAGCCCGCACCAGTTGTGGAGATAGTGGAGAAATCCGAGCCTGAAGAAGACCTGGCGGTCCAAGTCGAATCTGGAGTGGATCTCCTTGAAGAGGTCGAATCCTAGATCGACCCACCCGCTGAAGTCGAAATCCAGGAGGGGCATATCAACAATACTGATTCTGGCTCTGATGACGCCGGGACAGACAGACCTTTCCTAAGGTACACGCTACGACGCATGATAATGCAAAACTCAGGCGTAGACGCAATTCTTGAGACCATCAAAAGTTTCGACAAAGCTGATCGCGAGAGCCGTAGGTACCTCAAGAGGAACGCATCGCACTTCGTCAGATATGTTGGATCCGGATCCAGCTCTGCCGATGCTGGAGAAAACACCGACTTTGTGCTGGAGGCAATTGGAACAAACGCCGACGTACCCGCATCCTCGGATGAATCGATGACGTCAGCAGATTTCTGAAAGTTCTTCGCGGAATATGAAGAGGAGTATAACTCCAAAGCTGTAGAGGAAGGAGAAGCCATGGATGAAGGATCCGGGGAACACTCTCCCAAAGCGTAGGATGACATGGAAGTCAGAGATAATCTCGAAGTCCAGATGTCCGAAAATACCGATCAGAGCTTGACTCCGGGAAACGGACCCAAAGCCGTCTTTGCTACCGACGTTACCAAGAAGGCAAAGAAGAAGAACAAGAAATACAAGACCCCGGCAAAAGACCCTCTGATAGAGGAGGTGATTGCCGAGGAATATGAGGAAGACTCGGATGGAGCACTTATCCCAGACGAGCCGAAAAAAGAAGAACCGATGGATGGACACGTGATCATTGAAGGTGCACGTAAACTCATCGATGTTGCATTAACCACACCTATCCCTACAGCTGCAGAACTTACTGCTGAAGAGCTGGACGTAAGGGCCCAAGCCCTAGAAGCGCATCGTCAACAACTCCTGGATGAAGCCAAAAACATCGAGGAGAAAAAGAAATGCATGGCAACTAAGGATTACATGTCTCGGTTGCATCAGAAGACACGGAAACGTTACACACGTGACGGTCAATTTCCGGAAGTGAACAGGGTCCTCTTTGAAGGAGATCCAGGGATGCCTCGTCTCGACAGTAAGGGAGATCTGGTGTATCCGACGCCGGTGCAGAACACTGTCGCGGCTCGAGATATCCTGTCAAAAAACCCAGGCCCAAAACAGGTTCGATTGGGCGTCAAGCTACTCACCAAGGGTTTGGAGCAACAGATGGCTGCGAAATCCGGAAGTGGAAAACTGGTCTCCAAATCTGGCCAATGTCACACGGACTCAGCCTGGAATGATATAAGGCCCTAGCGTGTTCCGGAACAGCATCACCGTTCCGATCGACGGGAAGACAACTACTCCAGAACCGGATCTTCAGGACAACATCACAGAACTGCGCGTGACTGGAGCAACGTTGCTCCAGCGGCCGAACAAGAGGCCATTGCTACACTATATCCGAGAAATCCTCCCCGATGAGAGTCGAATAATCGAAGGGTAGAAGATAATGAGAAATGTCGGGAGGAGGATCGTCAAAAATGCCACCTCCTAGACATGAAAGCCGTCCGGCTGGTCCCCACCATAGTAGGAATGACGGACGAAGAAACGACGGAAACCATGTGGGGAAAAGCTGGCAGGGGGCTCGTCGTAGTGAAGACCCTCCCGGAACAGGAGTAATGACGCTCCGGACGGAGGCCGGCGAACAGCCGGAAACAATTAAGCTGCCCCACCCTCTCCACCAAGTAGTCATCACAACGGCTCTCAAGGGGGACAAGGAGGATGACGTGGCGGAGGAGGTGGTGGCAGAAGCCAAAGTCCGGCTCCAAGGCACCGCAGCCACAACCAACAGTCAGGACGATCTCTATCCCTGAACGACGCAAGCCAAAGGATTAACTCCAACATAGAGGCGCGGCGCTACGAAAACGATGATATCTACGTGGGCCCAAAGTGCTTCGGACCACGCATCAGAGCTACAAGATTCCCGAAAGGATTTGCTATCTCAAGACATATCCAAGCCTACGACGGCATTGCTCGGTCGGATACCTGGCTACAGGATTTTTTCCAAGCTTGTTGCATCGCCAAAGGCAGAAACAGCCTGGTCACAACCCGATATCTCCCACTTATGTTCCGGAAGACGGCACGATCATGGCTTAATGAACTTCCAAAGAACACCATCCATAACTGGTATGACATGCAAAGCGCGTTCTTTCGGAATTTCGAAGGCACATATCGGAGGCCCTATACGGTTGGAGACCTACAACACTGCACCTAGAAGGCCGGAGAAACTTGCCAGGATTACCTCGGACGATGGATAGACACCAAGAACTCCTGTGAAGGAGTAAATGATCAAACTGCGATTGAAGCTTTCATTGCAGGTCTCCCAATTGGTCTACTTCACTGATTTGGGAGAGATGATAGAAACAGCGAGCAAGTACGCAGATGCCGACGATGATGCAGAGGGATTACTCAATGACCTAGCTGTACCACAGTCGGCAAAACAACCAAAGCAACAAGCTCAAAAGCGCAAAAATACCTTGGAAGAGAAACCCAACATGGAAACGACAATGGTCACTGCTACTTTCGGGTCTGGAGGATGAGGAGGACGCGGCGGAGGCCACGGGCGTGGCCGTGGAACTTCGAGACTCCAAGGTAGAGGAGACCAACAACCGGGCAAAACCTACTCTTGGGCCAACATTGCCAATAACCCATGTGTGCATCACTTAGACGCCAATTGGGGCTCGTCCCACACCAACGCTGAATGTCGTTTCAATGATGACATCAAAAGAGATGACACCGCGGGCTACAAAGCTAAGCGGAAGAAGGGAAAGAAGAATCCCGAAAAAGATAAAGAGACCAAGGAAGATTCCGACATGGAGGAAGCTGATGCTTCAAATCCCAAGCCGAAAGGGAAGAAAAAATTTCCGACCAAGAAAGACACTTATGTCACCTTCCTTGGATCTCAACCAGCAAAGGTTAAGAAAGCAGTTCTACATGAGCTCAATGCACAGTTCCGGCTGTCCCCCAATTTTTGGACTGGTCGGAAGTGGCATTCACATTTGACCGTGCTGATCATCCGCCTAAGTTGCACAGGCGAGGAAAATACGCCTTAATCGTCCATCCACTTATTGAAAGTTATGGTTTCTCCAAGACCCTCATGGATGGCGGCAGCAATATCAATATTCTCTATGTCGAAACGCTACACCGAATGAAGATCTCGGAGACCTAGCTGAATCACAGCACTGTGATTTTTCATGGGGTTGTCCCAGGAAGACAAGCTAATTCCCTGGGAGAAATCACTTTGGATGTTACCTTTGGAACTCTAAAGAATTATCGGACAGAGGCACTTTCCTTCGAAGTGGTCCCGTTCAAGAGCGCGTACCATGCTATATTCGGACGTCCGGCTTATTGGGCTTTTATGACTCGTCCGTGTTACATTTATAATATGATGAAAATTCCAGGTCCCAACGGCGTAATCACTATCAGGGGAGACCCGAAGAAAGCACGAGAGAGCGAGGATGGAAATGCCGCCTTAGCTAAAGCCGTGCTGCATGCCCAGGAGTACTAGGAGATCAAGAAGAGCATAGATCCATCCGAGATGACCGCAACGAAGAAGGAGGTGACAAAGCCAAATTCGGAGTTCAAGGCATCAGAAGAGACGAAGAAGATGCCGTTGAAGGATGATGACCCCTCCAAGGTGACCTAGATAGGCGTAGGCCTAGATAGCGCATAGGAAAGCGCGCTCGTCAAGTTCCTCCAAGCAAATCAAGATATCTTCGCATGGCAGCCATCTGACATGACCGGAGTACCTAGGGAACTTGCCGAGCACTTTTTAAATGCAAACCCGAATGCTAAACCCGTCAAACAGTCGTTACAATGTTTCGGTGATGAAAAGCGTAAGGCAATAGCTAAGGAACTAGCACGGCTCGAGTTAGCCGGATTCATAGAAGAGGTCATCCACACTGAGTGGTCGGCCAATCCTGTAATGGTCCCTAAAAAGGACACCAATGATTTAAGGATGTGTGTTGATTATACCGCCTTGAACAAGGCTTGTCCAAAAGATCCGTTCGCTCTACCTAGGATTGATCAAGTTATTGTTTCTACGGCAGACTCGGAACTCCTCTGTTTTCTCAACGCATATTCCAGTTATCACCAAATCCGGATCAAGGAATCTGACAAAGTCAAAACTTCATTCATAACCCCCTTCGGAACCTTCTGCTTTGTTACGATGCCCTTTGGGCTGAAGAACGCAGGAGCTACCTACCAGCGCACGATGCAGCGTTGCCTCCATGACCAACTCGGACGCAATGTACATGCATACGTGGATGATATTGCGGTGATGTCCAAAAAGAAGGAAACGCTGATTTCCGACTTGGAGGAAACATTTGCCAATCTAAGAAAATACAACATCATGCCTAACCCGAAGAAATGCTTCTTTGGAATACCAGCCAGAAAATTGTTAGGTTTCATCGTGTCTCAAAGAGGCATAGAGGTGAACCGGGACAAAATCAAGGCTATACTCAATATTTCCAGGCCAACTCGCCTGAAGGACGTACAAAGACTAACTGGTTGCATCGCTGCGGTCAGTCGATTTGTAAGCTGGCTTGGTGAAAGAGCCGCACCATTATACAAACTCCTGAAAAAGACCAAGGCTTTTGTTTGGATCGACGAAGCTGAAGCTCCACTACGAGACCTAAAGAAAGTACTCTCATCTTCTCCTATGCTTGCTGCGCCGGAACCACAGGAACCGATGTTGCTTTATCTTGCTGCGAGAAACAAAGTCGTTAGTATCGTCATGGTGGTGGAGTTGGCTGACGGTGTTTTTCTAGCATCTCGTAAGTTACGACACTATTGTCAGGAGCATCTAATTAACGTGGTAAGCACAACTCCCATGAGAGATATAATCAACAACAGTGATGCCACAGGACGCGTCGCCAAATGGGGCATAGAGCTTTCAGCTTTCGATATTGAGTATAAACCCTAGACAACAATCAAATCCCAAATCCTTCCCGACTTTGTCACTGATTGGATAGAGACGAAGGAGAATATGACCCTCCGTGAGTCAGAATATTGGACCCTCTACTTTGATGGGTTTAAGGCTCGAGGGGGCTCGGGGGCTGGCGTGGTGCTCAAATCACCCCAAGGAGATAAACTTCTATACGTGTTGCAGATCCACTTCACAGCGACAAACAATATTGCCGAGTATGAAGCAATGTTGCATGGAATCCGGATTGCTAAGGATATTGGCATCCAACGTTTGATGTGTTATGGAGATTCGGATCTTGTTGCTCAGCAAGTTTCGGATATTTGTAATGCAAATAAACACATGGCAGCATATAAAGCTGTCGTGGATGATCTATCTAAATCGTTCGAAGGTTTGAGGTTCAACACATCCCTTGAGTATAAAACGAGGAAGCAAATGCACTATCTCGAATAGGCTCTGCATGGAAAGAGGTCCCGGATGGCGCTTTTTTAGAGCACCTCAAAGTTCCCTCAATAAAGGGAGTAGATGAGGAATATCCGACCAAATTTGACTCACCTCTAATAGCAGTTCTGGCTGTAATTCCCAGCAGGACTCAACCCTATCTAGATTATCTGGTAGATGGCAAATTACCCAAAGACGAGGTTTTGAGCCGGCAGATCATCCGACGAGCAAAAGCCTATACTATAGTTAAAGGTGATCTCTATAAGCAGAGTATTTCTGGGGGTTTTCAGCGCTGCGTATCTCCGAAAGAAGGAGTGGAAATCTTAAGAGAAATCCACGAAGGCGAGTGTGGTCACCACGCTGCAGCCAAATCTTTAGTGGCAAAAGCTTTTAGACACAGTTTTTTCTTGCTTACAGCTCAGGAAGATGCCAAACGATTAGTCAAGACATGCAAAGGCTGCCAGAAGTATGCAAAAACAAGCTCACGTTCTGGCTGATCAGCTGCGAACAATACCTATAACATGGCCTTTTGCGGTCTGGGGGCTTGATATGGTAGGACTGTTTAAACGAGCTCCAAGTGAATTTACTCACCTCTTAGTGATGGTGGATAAATTCACCAAATGGATTGAGGCTAAACCTGTAACTAGTTGTGATGGAGCAACAGCCAAAAGATTTGTCGAGGATGTTATAATCCGGTATGGTTATCCACATAGCATTATCACGGACAACGGGAGTAACTTTTCTATGGGAGAATTGGCCGAATTCTGCAACAAGCAAAATATCAGGCTTCACATTGCGTTAGACGCACATCCACAGGCTAATGGACAAGTTGAAAGAGCAAATGGTTTAATCCTACAAGGCCTAAAACCGAGACTCGAAGCACCACTATGACATGCTGCGGGGGCTTGGGCAGAGGAATTACCCTCTCTAATATGGAGTTTACGAACAACTCCAAACAGGTCAACCGGATACACACCTTTCTTCTTGGTCTATGGTGCAAAAGTAGTTCTTCCTAGTGATTTAATTCATACTTCTCCTAGAGTGGCTGCGTATATTGAAGAGGATGCCGAGATTTCTCAACAAAATGATCTCGACTTAGTCGAAGAAGTTCGCGTCATTGCTGAAATGAGATCAACAGCCTATCAGCAGAAGTTACGCAAGTATCATAGCCAGAGAGTCTGAAACAGATCTTTCAATAAAGGCGATTTAGTTCTCTAGCTTGTGCAACAAAGAAAGCACAAACTTTCCCCAGTATGGGTAGGGCCCTTTTTAGTTAGTCGAGTATTGCACAATGGATCGTACTACTTAAATGACATGAGGCCAGTCAAAGAAATACCTGCTACTAAGAAGAGAAAGAGAGCTGGAGGCAGTACAAATCCGGATGAGTTAGACAGACCATGGAATATTGCTCAGCTACGCCCCTTTTATTCTTAGTTTATCCTTCTTTGTAATCATATATATGTACATGTTCTATGAGAAATAAAAGTTTTGGTTGCCTCAAGTTTTTCTAAGAAGTTTTTACCATCTTATTTCCGAATGATGATGTCATAGTCGAAAATCCCAGAATACTTGAAAGTACTTTATGCTCATGTTCGTTCTGGTTTAGATTTCCAATTCTAAAAATGCTACCTTCAGGTATAACTCTAAAGTTTCTAGTCTATACTTTGATTCTTTGTCTGATTGCTGGATGCGGGTATTTTCTGAGTAGTGAATTGTTGGTACTGGAAGCCGGCTTTGTTTCCGAGTTTAAACTGGTTTAGTAATTGAGCTCCGTTGCTCGGCAAAGTTTCCGAGCAGAAGGTTTAGCCGGCTCACGAAAGGGACAAGGCGGAAAGCCAGATAAATGATAAGTATAGGCGAAAAAATACAAGTGCTTATGTAAACATTTCAGGCACACAAAAAATTTAAAGCCAAAAGTGCTGAATAGATCAAAAGGTTAGCACTAGCAAAATTATAGTACTGCATATTTACAGACCCATCATGTTTTTCAGAATAATACAAATGTTTCTGGCAATCTATGATGTAGGAGGAGAGGAAGGAGCTGCTGGCTCGCTGGATACATCGCCTTGATATCGTTCCGAGATGTCCACATCCAAAAAGGTGCGGTCATCGTCGGAAACTTCTGTTGATTCTTCGGGAGGCGGACGTGACGTGTCCACACGGGTGAAGAAGGGAGTGTCGTAGCTGGTTAGATCAGCCACGTGACACCCATATCCGGCACAGGACTCCATAATGGGCTTGATATCTTGCTCTTAGCCGTCTTCATCTACTTTGCAGTACCCTCTAGTCACTTGCCATATTTCCATGTTTCCATGGTGGCTCATGACCATGGTGAGAGCGTTCTGCGCTGCGGTCCGCGCGTAGGACATGTTCCAATCCTAGAAAATTTGCGGCATCTCCTTTGCCTTGTCCCGCACCTGAAAATCCGACATGCTATGCATATCCGGAATCTTGAGAGCTTCGCCAATGTCCTCAAGGGGATTGGCGGAAGTCATGAAGCAGGTCACCGACTTGGGTAAGCCGGTAGGTGCGGGGCTCAGCGGAGGTGGAGTCCGTCAAGTTCAGAGGACCTATAGACAAAAACAGTAAAGAAAATCCAACATTGAAAGAAGTCGAAGAAAATAGACAAATCAGACAGGTGGAACATACCGAGGGCCTCCGGAGTAAAAATTGAAAGAAGTCGAAGACTCCGGAGTTCATCCCGGAGGGCCTCGGAAAGATCCTTCTCTCTGAACAGCTCATTATTGAGGTCTGAGATTTTTTGATCTTGAGCAGCAATCTTACGATCACGCTCGTCAGTGGCCATGTAGGAGGACTCGAGAATTTGAGCAATGCTCTTTTCATGATCCGCTTTGAGCTGATCCAGCTCTTGGCGAAGTTCCTTGTTCTCCACCACCAAAGTTTTGAGGTTCTCGTCCTCTTCAATCATAGCGCAGGACTGTTTCACCAGCGCTGTAAGTCAAAAAGAACAACAATTCAGTAAAAATTCGACTATGAAAACATGAAAGACAAGGTTTGAGTCTCGGAATGTTTACCTTCGGCCTCATCCTTGGCAACTTTAAGCTCAGCATTCTTAAGTCGGAGAGCCTTGATCTCTCTCCAATTGTTGCAGACATTTTTCAACAAATCTTGGTTATAGGAATATACTTTCTGTAAGTCAAAATACCCAAAGTCAGAAGTCTACTAAAGACTCGGGCTAATATTTTTACTAATATGAGCACGAGCCTTGGGGGCTACACTAGTTCGTTCTTTGGCATCCTAAGGAAGCATAAACCCGGATTATATATCCTACTTCATGCTTGGGGGCTAGAGGATATGATATGAAATAAAGGAAAAACAGGAGTTAGAATTCCGACTTACATATTGTTCACGAGTAAGTTTATCCAAACTCGCATTCACTTCAACAGCAACCTTCTCGGGGAGAGTCAGAGGAGTCACTAGAGCAGTTGGAAGCTCACCAGCCCTTATCCTCTCGTCGCGAAGACGCACTTGTTCAAGAAGATCAGAGTTCTTGATGTCCTCTGCTTCTTGCGCTTCTTCTTCGGCAGATAGATTTCTTTTCTCCAGGCACTGCCTGGCTAGCCACTGGATCTCTTCTACAGATTTCGGAGATAGGCCAAACTTGGCAAGTCCCGGATTGCTGAGAAGGTTTTCGACAAAGTTTTCTGTCGAGGGATCATTACCTGAAGAGGGTTCAGCCTTATATATACCTGACTCACTCATGGTGACATCCGTTTGCGATTCAAGGATCGCAAGCTCCGTTGAAGGAGCCGGATCTTCTGCGACAGCCGGGGAAGGAGTGATCACCGGCGTTGCGGAAGGTTGAGGGGCAGGAGTCGGAGGAGCCACGGTAGCAGAAGCTATGGTAAGCTTCGTTTGTCGGAGGGGCTTCGAAGAAGTTCCCTTCCCCTTGCCCTTGATGAGATGCTTCGCTCTGAGAATGTAATAGAGTCGAAAACATTACATCTCGGAAGAAAATTCAAGTAAGGTACAAAAGCGGAAGTTGTGATTGAAAGTTACATTTTCACGACGGGCACCTCCTTTGTGCCAACAGCCACTGTCGGAGCCTTGTGCTTCTTGAGCGCAATGTCCGGCAATGGGACCAATTCCGTCTCCTGAGAAAACTCTGGAGGATATCCCTCGAGTGGAGCAAATTCCGACTCTGGGAGGTCAGCAAGCTAAAAAGAAGAAAACATATCAGTATTGCGAGATAAATTAAAGGTTGAAACACATAAAAAGGTTTATTGTTAGAAGCTTACTGGCACTACAGGGTTCTCCGCTGTGTGCATGTCCAGAGAAACCTCCGGGATCCTCCTCTCGATCCACTCCCTTATCAACCATTTTATCTGGCTTATATAACCTTGCGTGGTATAGGCTGTGGGGCTGATGCGGAGGGTATATTTTTTGGACAGCGTGATGGAGTGCATCAGTCGGTCTCCGTGGTACTGAAGGGGTTGGATCCGGCGTAACACCCAACATTGGACCAAGTCGGATCCCTTCAGCCCTTTGTGTTTAATCAGATATTTGATCTGCCTCTTAGCGAGGATCAGATCGTCGCTGAGAGCCGGAGGAGCCTTGTCCCAAGACGGTTGGGCCGTGGCAGCTCCGTCGATGAAAGCCGGCAAAGCAGTGGCTTTGCCAGGAGCCGGAACATCCTTATGATAAAAGAAGGTGGCTGGCCATTGTTTGACCGAGTCACTAGCTAAGATCTTAGGATATGCGCGCTCACGTCTAAGTGAAAAACTAATTGTACCGATGATATAAGGAACACCGAAAGTGATAGAATTTCTCCGGACATGGAAGTAGTACCGGAATAGAGTAAGACTTGGCCCAATGCCGATGTATCCCTCGCACAAAGCCGCATAGGCGCTCATCTCGAGGAGAGAGTTGGGAGGAAGATGGTGGAGTTGAACACTATAATGATCTATCACCTTGGAAAAGAATTCCGAGGGAGGAAACGACAAACCTCTGTCGAGGTGGGTGCTGAAGTGGACCCGCTCGTCGGCGCGCGGGTTGGGGATGGTCTCCCCGGCGCCGCTCTGCCAGTCGCCGGCGTGGAGGAGCCCTTTTGTCTCCACGCCGCAGAGCTTCTCATCGTCAAGAATGCAGGGGATCCAGACCCCGCGAAAGCTTTCCTTTCATGTCGTTGCGTCTGTCGCTGCCGCTGCCGCCAAGCCGGAAGAGGATGAAGAAGCCATTTCTCCGGTGCGCCGGTGACCTAAGATGGGCGGCGCTGGGAGTTTTTGGGGAAAGTAGAGGAGCACTGTGCGCGGGGGAGACTTGGAGGAGGATAAATGGCAAGGGAATAGGTGAAGAAAGGAGGAGGAGAATCCTCACCCCTTATATCCACCTAACCACGCCAAGATTCGTGCTAATGACATTGTATAACCGCCATGCATCGTGGAAGGAACTGGGAAGGACCCACGCGATGATTATGTCGTCTCGGGCTCCGCGTACGCATTGAAACGGCACCTCGGTTCCACGAACTGCGGACCCACCAACGGTCGTGCTGACAGGATGTCTATCAGATGACGTGACTTGACCATGACTGGTGTCAGGTGGCGTTAGAGACTGATACGTCCAAAACGTATCTACTTTCCCGAACACTTTTGCTATTGTTTTTCCTCTATACTTGAGTGATTTGGATGCAACTAATGTGGACTGACGCTGTTTTCAGCAGAATTGCCTTCGTGTCTACTTTTTGTGCAGAAAACCAACTATCAGGAAAAATCCTGGAAAATATGCCAAAAATCCTATTTCACCCGAAGACTCCAGGAGCCAGAATACGACACGGAGAAGAGCCAGGGGGTGGCCACACCACCTGGTGGCGCGGACCAGGCCAGGCCGCGCCAAGGGGTGGTGTGGGCCCCCTAGGCACCCCCTCGACCTCTCTCTTTGCCTATAAGGAGCCTTCTGACCTAAAAACTTCGGGGGGTTCGACATTTTTCCAGAAGGAGTTCCGCTCCGTCGCCACCACCAGATACACCCCCTATACTTGTGGGTCATCAAGACTATTTTCTAGCGCCATTGCCGGGGAGCATAGCTTTATTTATCAAGTTCACTTGGATTCTCTATTGTTCGCTGCTATCCATCCATCATGGGTAAGTCTCGTGATGGCAAGGTTCCTATTTTACCATCCACTACAAGAAGAGGTACGGTTCTAAACACCTCTGTTGCTCTTGATTCACCATCTGTTATAAGTAAGCTCGTTAAACCACCACATACACATGATACACACACTGCTACTACTGTTGAATCTGAAACTTCTGATGCTTATGATGCTGCTTCTACTATGCTTGATAAGAGTGGTTCATTAGGTCCTTTACTAGATGCTACGATTGCTAGAACTATAGCTGGAAATACCGAAACTCCTAATGAAGACACTACCACACCTGTTAGCTCACCTGAGTCTAGTGAAAGTTATGATATTGAAGATGGTTATGTTGAGATGACCGATGAGTTTATTAAAGAATGTAAGAACACCCATGATAGGAGTACTGCTAAGAGTCTCCTTGAGAGGCGTACTATTAGACCCAAATTATATCCTACTGCTAAGTTTGCTGCTTCTCCCATAAACATTATAGATGAAGATTATGATTTCTCTCTCGATCTATCTTACATAGCTATTGTCGAGAAAGAACCTTTTTGTGGGACTAAGAATGAAAGTGCGGTAGCACATATGAATGAACTTTCTACCATGAGTGGCTTGTTTTCTGATGATATTAAGATGTGTACTTACTTTGTTGCTAAGATTTTCCCCTTTTCACCAAAAGGAGAAGCTAAAACTTGGTTTAGTAATTTACCTCCTTGATCTATTGACATCCTTGAGTGCTTGATTAGTACTTTCCTACAAAAATATTTTCCTCCCAGTGCTAGACATGCTATTTTGCAGGAACTTTTTGATTTTAAACAGGGAGAAAAAGAGGTATTGCCCGAATCTTGGGCAAGGTTTTGTGCTTTGATTCATGCACAGGCTGGAAGTCCATTACCTAAGAATGAGCTTCTTGATATATTTTATAATGGACTAACCGAAGAATCTAGGACATACCTAGATAGTTGTGCTAATTGTGTTTTCAGGAATAGGACTCCTAAGGAAGCGGAGGAATTAATGGCTAAAATAAACAAGAATTATGAAGATTGGACTCCTCCTAAACAAGCTATACCTGAAGTAATTGTACCTGAACCGTCTATTCTCGTGCCTATTCCAACATCAAAGAAGAGTGGAGTTATTGAATTAAATGATGAAGTGATGAAGGAAGCTAAGAAATGTCTTAAGGAGAAGGGAATTAAAGCCGCAGATGTCAAGAATTTACCTCCTATAGAAGAATCATGTAAGCCTATTCCCTACTCATCCACTATTAAGGTACACTCTCTCTAACACTTTGATGAAGGTGATATCCCTTACTCTAAACCTCCTGATCAATGCTTAGAAGAATTTGATATCTTTATTGTTAAGCAAGATAACTTTAATAAAAGGGTGCAAAATCATCTAATGGAAAACACTAGAGTTATTGTTGAGTTGAAAGATATTGTGGAAAGAACCTCTAATGATGTTAAAATGATTGTTAAACACTTTCAAATGGTTCAAACTCAAATAGATCAACTCATTAAAGTGCAAAACGACTTGCTAGTTAATGCTGCTAAAGAAAAACATGCTTATGAAATTAGAACTAGAAGTGGTGCTGCTACCCAGGATCCTCTATATCTTGAGGGGCATCCCAAAAGAATTGAGCAGGATTCTCAACAAGCTGAAAATAGTGGTTCTACTCGTAAGAAAAGGAAAAAGAAACATAAAACTGTTGTAGAACCCTCTGAACCTGCTATAGATCCTAATAGTATATCTATCTCTGATGCTGAAACTGAAAGTGGTAATGAAGAAAATGTTGCTCCTAATGAAGAGAAAGTTGAGGAAGAACCTGAAAACTACACTAAGAATATTAAATACACCAAAGAGGATTTTATTGCTAAGAAACATGGTAGTGAAAGAGAACCTTGGGTCCAAAAACCTATGCCCTTCCCTGATAAGAAACACAAGTCAAAGGAAGATGAACACTATAATAAGTTTTGTGAGTGGATGAAGCCTTTATTCTTGCAAATTCCTTTGATTGATGCTATTAAATTGCCTCCTTACTCAAAGTATATGAAGGACATTGTCTCGAATAAAAGGAAGATCCCTAATGAAGAAATTTCTACTTTGCTTGCTAATTATTCCTTCAATGGTAAGGTTCCTAAGAAACTTGGAGACCCAGGGATTCCAACTATCCCTTGCTCTATTAAGAACAATTATGTTAGAACTGCTTTGTGTGATTTTGGAGCTGGAGTTAGTGTTATGCCTTTCTCTCTCTATAAGAGGCTTCAACTTGAAAATTTGATACCAACTGATATATCTTTGCAAATGGCTGATAAATCTACCACTATTCCTATGGGTATATGTGAGGATGTACCTGTTCAAGTGGCTCATAATTTCTTGATTTTAACTGATTTTGTTGTGCTTGAAATGCCTGAAGATGATAATATGTCTATTATTCTTGGGAGACCCTTTCTTAATACTGCAGGAGCTGTTATTAATTGTAATCAAGGAAAGGTGACCTTCAATGTTAATGACAAGGAACATACTATCTATTTCCCCAAGAAGATTGAAAGGACTTATGGCTTGAATTCAATTGAACATGTTGAAGGCATTCAAGTTGGAGAAATATATTGTCCCATACCAAGAGAAAAAATTGAAACTATTATGATTGGGACCATTGCTATCAAGGTTGAGGTAACATAATCATTAGTGGAGTAAAAAGTTTTGTCTCATATGCAATTGTTTTGGTAGCAAGACTTGATCAACCTTGTTAACAAAAGGATTCCATTGAACAAAACAATGTTTTCATTATGATTATCCCCGTTTATTTCTATCCTTTGCATTTTAGTTTTTGCTTTTGTTTAGTTTTATTTTTGTTGTTAGTTGCTTGCATGTTAGAACTTCTATAGTTCTAGCCTTGTTTTGTCCTTGCATCATGTTTCCAAAAGAAGAAGAAAATCTGTCTGTCAGAAAAATCATTCTTCTATCTCTGAAAAATGCCCAAAAATAAAGTGTCTCGAAAAATTCCAGAAAATTCATATTAAATTTTTACGTGAAAAAAGAGGCAGAGGAGTACCTGGGAGGTACTAGGGGGCCCACCAGGCAGGCACATCCCATGGTGGCGCGGCCAGCCTTGGGTGGCGCCATGCCTTGGTGTGTGCCACCCCTGGCCCCCGCTAACTCTCTCACCTGCCACTTTTCTTCTCTCTCCCGAGTAAGCTCCGGTTCATTGCTCAAAATCACGTTCTTGCTGTGCTTGCTCTCAATTTTTTTGATCTCCTTGCTCAGCCCATCTTTCTTGCTAAAATTTGGAGCATTTGTTCCCTAGTATGTGACTCCTCCCCTTGTCCAAGTAGATTTATGTTTAGTGGATTATATATTGAGTATTTTGCTGCTATAGGTGACTGGTTATGAGAGCTTGTAAGCTTGTTTGATGCTTAGAGATATAGTTTTGATGCATGTTTAGGCCTCTTGAAAGTCCCTATGAGTAGAATCCTTCATTATATTTACTTTGCAATCACTTGTTTAACAGGTGTTTAAATTTCAGACTAGAAGATGAGTGAACACCACCTAAACCAACATGAGCTTTGGGTGCCTGAGGTCATGAAGGTCCACCGGGAGGAGGAAGTTTTTCCCTCCATTTATCCATGCTCTGAGTTCATGAGAGCTACAGGAATTCTACAAGATTTCCACACTTTGGTTTCTAATGCAGGGTTAGAGCACTTTTTGGAAGATGAACCTTGTCAATTTGTGAAGCTAACCATGTCTGTGGTGCAGGACTTCCAATTTAGTCACTCTTTGCCTAACCCCATGGTCCATTACAAAATTTACAATATAGCTGTCGAGCTTTCTCTTGATGAATTTTGTGCAGCTATTAAGGTACCTCAATGGGGATCATGTAGAAAGATTAAGGAGAGACCTGAACCACTCATGGATTGATACGCAGAAATTTGCCAAGGGAGTAGCTTCTCGAAGGAGAGTGGAAAAATCCGTAATATTCATTTTCCCTCCATTCGCTACTTTGCCTACTTTATTGTAAAGTGTGTTCTTGCTAGGAAAACTGCCAATAAGTTATCTTCGTTTGATCTAGCATTTATCTCTGCTGCTCTTAAACGAGATAGGTCTTACAACTTAGGTGCTTTGATAGCTTTCCGTCTTGCTGCTAACCGTGAGAAAGGTGGAATTTGTGGAGGCCTCATTGCTTCTCGTTTACTAGCATTGCATGGTTTAGTGCCTCATCATCTAGACCTACCGTTTCCCATAGAAAGGCTTGATCTTAATTCCATGATACAACATAAATTTGTTTCCTCGTGGGCTAGTATGAGTGAGTTATCTTATGAAATAACCTTTCTCAAAGCTGGTTGGAGAAAGAGCAAGTCCAAGTGTGTTGTTCTTTTGCCTGCACCTGTTTTATTTAACCTTGATAACAGGGAAGGATAGCCCCTCACTGAGGAGGAGCTTGACACATACTTTGGAGAGCTCTCCCAACAGGAGCAAGACACAAGAAGGGAGGTTACGGATGATTCGGTCCAGCCCTCGAATGAGGGAGAGTCTTCATATCAGTAGCTCGTTTATGATTGGGGAGCTTCTTCTTCTCATGGGCCCAGCTATGACCATTTTTACCAAGATCCGCCAGCTTGGAACCCCTATCCGTACATGGATTGATACCCACTTAGGCCAAAAGCCTAAGCTTGGGGGGAGGTACGCCGACACCGCACTCATCTCCATATCATGTTGCGTCGGCACTTTGTATATTCATGTTTTCGTTCTATTTTTAGTTTTCGTCCTTCTTTGCTTTTGCTTTCTAAAAACACAAAAAGGCCAAAAATATTTCTATTGTTTCTCTTTGGTTTGCTTCTTGTTTTTGCCTTGGTTTGCTTTTACCTTTTTTCCTTGTTTGAACTATTCGAAAAACCCAAAAAGATTTTGCTTTGCTTGTTTTTCTCTTTTGGTTCTTATTTAAAAATCGAAAACACCAAAAATATTTGTCGTTCTTCTTTGGTTTTCGCGAGTTTGCTACATGGTTCGGCAGTCCTCAGTGGATATTGGTTTCATATTATTATTCAAGCCACACAAGTGAAGAGCAATAATGAGGATCAATGACAACTTGAGGCGTGGTAAGAGGCTGGTAACGAACTCTATTTGTTTTCATTTTTGTGCATATACTCATCACTATGAGCATGCTTAGTCTGTTCGTGTCGGGTGTATGTTATCTTTGGATGCTTAGTAGTTCTTGCTTTCTTATGATTAGCTCCAGCTCGCTAATAGTTTTTAGCATGTCTTATAAATGTTTGTTGGCATTGCTCTATTCATAAATTGGTATGACACCGTGGTATCCTCCTCTGAATGTTTCATTTGAATTGACTTGGCACATGCTCACACATGCACATGACTGTGATAATCAGTTAAGCCTTGATGAATTATTTTGCCTTGAGGATCTTGAATCACTTTCATGCCATGAGAAGTCCTATTTTGTTGCAAGCATGATAATGACAGCTAGTACTCTCTCGTTTGTCTCTCCCTTACTATTGCTAGCCTTCATTTTCACTGAGTGTTTTACTCAAGTTTCCAACTCCCTAAACCAAATATTTCCAAAGTGTCCACCATACCTACCTATTAGCATCATTTTGCTACTCCCGTGCATATTGAATATGCCTTGTTTTCTTCCGAATAAAATGTTTGCTTGTTATGAGAAAGTTAGTTAGTAAAGCTCTCACGAACTTGATGGCACACTTTATTTTCTTGCACTTAATAGACCCGAACCATTGCATCCTTCTTTGTTGCGCATATGCTTGCGCTTTATGAGTTGAAGTTAGAATAACCATGTATCATGGGGACCGCTTTCAACGCTTCATAGGTACTTTGTACCTAGTTGATATCATGATCTTTTGATTATGGATCCCGGCGGTGTGAAATAAAAGTGGAACTTGTAAGATCATGGAGTTTGAATGTATGTTAGAGAAACGTCTGGGCCGCTATCCTAAGCCATGCTTAATCGTGGTGGAAACTTGCAGCATAACCATAATGAGCATTCTATGAAGCATCCTCAATAAAAATCTATGCACATAGTAAATGAAAAGATCGCCGAGATGCTCATTGTCTGCTTGCCTTGTTATTTTGATTATGGGATAGCTCCCGTGTCATGTGCAAGGGGTACCCCGTTGGCGGTTCTCTATGATACGTATATACTTAGAATGACAAGAGCTTACTTGTTACTAAAGTTGACTAGCATGAGGATCGGTCTTCGTAAGTAAGGGGCATGCGACTTCGATTTTTATAACTTGTCAAGCATATCCTCTTAGTTGTGTCACTTTAACCTTAACAATTTAAAGATGCTTATGACAGGGGCAATGAGAGCTCAAAGCTAATGAGTACCATACTTTCAGCATTTGGAAGCTTTTCAAAATTATTCAAAACCTTTTTCTTTACTTGTTGAGTCTCCATTTATTCTTTGAGCACCTTCTTGAGAGCATAGTTGTCATTCTTTGTGTTTGTTCCATTACTTGATTATTTGTGTTATGACTTTTATGCTTGTATCCTTGATATCTTTACTTCTAGTCATCACTTGAACTTCAGAGGTGCCTTGATATTCATAATCAAAGGCAAGCGAGATACCACTCTATCATACCTTTCTGTGAGCATTGCAATGTTGCTTATGTTTGTGCCTCATGCTACTTATTATTCTTGAGTTGGAATCTTTTCTTAGCTTGCAAAGACTATTAAGTAGACTCAGTTGCATACTCTTTATTATGAACTGTCTAAGTAGTTGATCACATTGCTGAGAATATTTACATCATATGAAGCAAATGTGTTCGTAAAAGTTCTTTTATCGCACTCAGTTTTCAACTAAATTGCTTGAGGACAAGCAATAAGCTAAGCTTGGGGGGAGTTGATACGTCCAAATGGTATCTACTTTCCCGACCACTTTTGCTATTGTTTCTCCTCTATACTTGAGTGATTTGGATGCAACTAATGTGGACTGACGCTGTTTTCAGCAGAATTGCCTTGGTGTCTACTTTTTGTGCAGAAAACCAACTATCAGGAGAAATCCCGGAAAATATGCCAAAAATCCTATTTCACCCGAAGACTCCAGGAGCCAGAATACGAGACGGAGAAGAGCCAGGGGTGGCCACACCACCTGGTGGCGCGGGCCAGGCCAGGCCACGCCAGGGGGTGGTGTGGGCCCCCCAGGCACCCCCTGGGCCTCTCTCTTCGCCTATAAGGAGCCTTCTGACCTAAAAACTTCGGGGGGGTTTGACATTTTTCCAGAAGGAGTTCCGCTCCACCGCCACCACCAGATTCCACGAAACAGCACCAGAAACTCCGTTTTGGCACCCTGCCGGGACAGGGAATTGGAGGAGCTCATCGCCATCATCATCACCATCGCTTCTCCATCGACCATCCATGTTTCCCCCATCTATGAGTGAGTAATCCCCCGCTGTAGGCTATGGGGATGGTAGGGATTGGATGAGATCGTTCATGTAATGGCATCAGATTGTTAGGGCATGGTGCCTAGTATCTTTTATTAGTGCTTTATGAATTTGTTGCGACTTGTTGTGCTTAATGCTTGTCACTAGGGCTTGAGTGCCATGATTTCAGATCTGAACTTATCATTGATTCATTATGATAGTATTGTTTCTGGTCTTATCTACAAGTTGTGTACGCACGTCGTTGTCCGGAACCTATGGTCCCGAAGTGACAGAAATCGGGGTAGCCGGAAGGAAAAGGCTTTGATGTGAGGATCACATGTGTTCACGGAGTGTTAATGCTTAGCTCCGGTGCTTTATTAAAAGGAGCACCTTAATTGCCAGTAGTTCCCTAGAGGCCCCGCTGCAAACGGGCTGGTAGGACAAAAGATGTTGTGCAAGTTCTCATTGCGAGCACGTATGACTATATATGGAACACATGCCTAGGATTGTCTAGTACTTGGATGCTTTATCTTATTTATCTGCAATTGCCCTATGTTCTGATTGCTATGTGAATTGTCTTGTCCATGCAACGCCCATCCATCCATCCCTATGCCTACCGCACTCGAATCCCACTGTTTACTGCTTTTGTTACTACCGTCTTTGCTTTACTACTGCTGTTACTTTACTATTCCTACTACAAAACTGTTGCTACTGATAAACTGCTGTGAGCAAGATTGTTTCCAGGTGCAGCTGAATTGACAACTCAGTTGTTAAGGCTTATAAATATTCTTTGGCTCCCCTTGTGTCGAATTAATAAATTGGGTTTCACTTCCCTCGAAAATACTGCGATACACCCCCTATACTTGTGGGTCATCAGAGACCAAGTTCCGGCTTAGTTTGAAATCAAGCTGGAAAATCCGAGTAACCTGTTGATAGGTCTAACTTATTTTTAAGACTCGGATCGTATTTTTTGTTGTGAAGTTTCAGGAACCCTTCAAGATTCTGCAAGCCGAAGATCAAGCTAGACGATGATAAATCCGACTTTGGATCTTGGAGGCCTCCGGGGGCTGCTGTTGGGGATATACTTTCCGGGTATCCTCACAGTTCCTCACTGACCAGGGTGGCCCACTTCAGGTTAGAGCTTTGCTTCACGGGCAGCCCAGACAGGGAGAAAAGACAGAGTCCAATCCTGCTACAGGAAGGCCCAAAAGACTTACCGACTTCGGCCCATAGTGTTACTTGTAGTTCAAGATGTACTCTGTAACCGACTCTTAGTCGTAGCCGGATAGATCTCTCCTGTAAACCCTAGGCCGGATATCTATATAAGCCATCCTAGGGAGAGCCTTTAGGGCACACCTCAATAGTCTACAATCTCAACTCGCACAGGCGAAACCCTTGTAACCCATATTCCGGCCTAGCCGTATTACTTGATTGCTAGCAGGAGTAGGATCCGTCCAAAGCCGGCGGATTCGAACCTGGGTAAACTTGTGTGCTCACCGTCCCGGAACACCGTACGACTCACACCCCTCTCTTCCGCACGCCTCGAGGACCCCCTCATGCCGTACTTGTCAGCAATCCGACGATAGAATTCAAAAAGGAAATCGATTTAAGAGGCAAATGGAAAAAATGGCAGAAATCTGCCAAAACAGACCAGTAGGTAAAGCTCATTTTTTTAGAAAATCTTCTGTTGCTCAAATAAAAAAATGCAAAACTAACGAAAGTTAAATAATAACCTGGGGCATGGGCACAAACAATTACAGATCAATACGATGTTTTGGGATTTTTCACGATTTTTTACGGTGAAGCACAATAAATCTGTTTCGGGACAACAACTTCCCCAAATCTTACTTCTCTCTCATTAGAGGTTGATCTTGACACAAAAATCAAACAAAAAGGATAAGGAGAGGTTATTACAGAAGTAATAACTTCCAGGACTCAAATAAACAAAAATAAACTGAAAGCAAAAATATATTGGATTGTCTCCCAAGAAGCTCTTTCTTTATAGCCATTAAGATAGGCATGATAAATTTCAATGATGCTCACATAAGAATATGAATTGAAGTAAAAGAGAGCATCAAGAAGAAAATATACACATATTTAAGTCTAACCCACTTCCTATGCAAGGGAATTTTGTAAGAAAATAAATTGTTTAAAACCAGAGGCTATTAACATAGGAAGGTAGAATAAGTGCAACATAAAAACTTTTAGCATAAAGCGAGAAAACTTAGTATTATTGAGATACATAAGAACAATTTCCCCCTCTCATAATAACTTTCAGTATCATGCATAAATTTAACGATATAACTATCACATGAATCATTGTAGCAATGATCACTTATTCTGACAGAAAACACAGGGACACTAGCTTTCCTAGTTCCACTAGGATGTGAAACAATATTAGAAGTATCCTTACAAAGGATAATGTGCCCATCTTCTACATTTTTAGCAACAAAGTCATTCATATTTTCTACTGCAGGTTCATCATCTATTTGTTCATTAGGTTCTACAGCTTTCTTTGTACTTTCGTTAACCATACTAGCTGTCATAGAATATTCCTTTACCTTAACCGGGAAAGATATTTTCTCGATGTAAGGTTCAGGTAAAGTATGATCAATAGTATAAACTTCAGTATTTCTAGCAGGAACACAATTAACAATATCTTTATATGGCTCATGATACTTGTTCCATTTATTTTTAGGAATTTCAATACAAGACGCAAAAGCCTTAAAATAATTTGCAATACTTTGAGAATCAAGACCATAAGCATTACTAATATTACGGAAGTCATCAGTTCGCATAAAAGATTTAATGCATTCATAATTATAATTTATACCTGACTTTCTTCCTTTGTCATTCTCCCATGCTTCAGCATTATCTTGAATACGGTCTAGAAGATCCCATTTAGCTTCTTCTTCCATACGTGTAAATGATCCAGAGCAAGAAGAATCCAATAGATCCTTATCATGAAGAGAAAGCCTTGCATAAATGTTATCGATAATAATATTATTAGGGAGCTCATGAGTAGGACATTTGAGCATTAGGGACTTCAACCTCCCCAAGCTTGAGATGTTCTCTCCATCACGAGGCCAAAAGTTACATATTTGATTCCGATCTTTATGAATCTCACTAGGAGGATAAAATTTGGAATAAAAGAGAGGTACAATTTCCTCCCGTTCAAGAGATTGGCCATTCTTTAGAAGCTTATACTATTCCTCAAATCTTCCTTTCAATGATAGCGAGAATAACTTCTTCTTGACTTGATCTATTGTAATACCTACACACTTGAACAACCCACATAATTCGTGTAAAAAAATCAAATGATCACCAGGATGGATAGTTCCATCTCCAAAATAGTAAGTTATCCATAACACGACCAACAATTCTTGTAGGTATCTTAAAAGTATCATTTTCAGCAGGTGGGGGTTCATCTACTACCTTAGCAGTGGTAGTAGCATTACGAAATAACTAACTAAGTGAATTATCCATATTGAGAATAAAGTAACAAGCTGAAATAAACAATACTCACAGTAGAAGTTTCCTTTACCAGTTCCACTCTTCAATAACGCTTCACTCCCTGGCAATGGCTCCAGAAAATAGTCTTGATGACCCACATGTATAGGGGGTGTATCGCAGTATTTTCGATAAGTAAGAGTGTAGAACCCAACGAGGAGCATATGAGGGGTTATGATGGAAGACAATGAAGAATAAGAGGATGATGGAAACTATCCTATGTTCCCTGAATACGGTGATACTGCAACAAGGGAAGCTGAAGATGAAGAGGCACCAAATGAGCTTGTTGATGATCTTCATCGGACCATTGTTGATGCACAGAGAGAATGCGAAAGTGGAAATGAGAAGTTGAAGTTGAAGCACATGTTAGAGGATCACAAAAAATTGCTATACCCAAATTGCGAAGATGGTAACACAAACCTCGGTACCACACTGGAATTGCTGCAATGGAAGGCAGAGAATGGTTTATATGACAAAGGATTTGAGAAGCTACTGAAAATAATGAAGAAGAAGCTTCCAAAGTAATGAGGGCTAACCTCGTGGGTGGCCCGATCTTCACGGATCTTGTGGTTAAATCGATGGGAAAGCGAGAGGAAAGGGGGTAGGTAGCGGAAGCGAACACACACCTCACGAAGAACATGATGAACACACGCAAACACGACATGATACAAGGGAAATTTCTCCCCCTATTAGCCACCGGTCCGATAGAATACTCGCAAGGAAAGATCAGTCAACATGCTCCCGTCAATCCCAATCGGAGAGGGAAGAACACCTTGGAGCGGGTCTTGATAACTAGGTGAAAGGCTCAGGCGCCAAGGCCTTGTACAACGATGGATGCGCGATGCAAAGTCCAACGAGTTTGGTGACGATAGTCGGTCCCCTTGGTAAAGGGGATGAGTCAAAACTAGAGATCTCACAAAGGGATTTGTCTATAGTCTATCATCTATGCCTTAGGTATACATGAGGGGTGGGGGCTCTATATATAGTCTAGACACTTAACAAGGGGGTAGTTTGGGGATAAATATAGGGTTTGGAATGGACTAGATGGTGATGACCCACAAGTATAGAGGGTGTATCGTAGTATTTTCGATAAGCAAGAGTGTCGAACCCAACGAGGAGCAGAAGGTGTTGACGAGTGTCTTGGATCAGGAATTCTCTATAAATACTTAGCAAACGGATTTTTACGGGTTTTTGATAATATAGATAAATAAAGTGCGAGTAAATAAAATACAATAATAATAATTGCAGCAAGTGGCCCAATCCTTTCTTTAGCAAAGGACAAGCCGGTTGTATTACTTAAGATGACCAAACGTTCTCGAGGACACATGGGAATACTGTCAAGTGCTTTCGCTTCATATAGTTGATTAATCTTCTCTGGTTGGATAAGTGTCGTGTGGGTGAACCTGCGCTAATATACTGACCTTCCTAGGACTAATACATACTTGTGCTTATACCCCTTGCAAGCATCCGCACCTACAATAAATTAATTAAGATAGAAACCTAACCACAACCTTAAACTCTGAAATCCTACACTCCCTTGTGCGAAGCTTTCCTAACGGGGGTTCAGGTTTTTGTCACTCCGGCAACCCCTACGATTAGTAGCCAAATACACAATGCGTTCCCCTAGGCCCATAAAGGTGAAGTATCATGTAGTACATTCACATGACACCATGATGTCTACGCACGCTTCTATTCTTGTAGATAGTGTTGGGACACCAAGTGTAGAGGTTTGTAGAACAGTAGTAAGTTTCCCTTAAGTGGATCACCCAAGGTTTATCGAACTTAGGGAGGAAGTGGTCAAAGGTATCCCTCTCAAGCAACCCTACAATCAAGATATACAAGAAGTCTCTTGTGTCCCCAACACACCCAATACACTTGTCAGGTGTATAGGTGCACTAGTTCGGCAAAGAGATAGTGAAATACAAGTAATATGGATGATTATAAGTGGTAATTGCAATCTGAAATAAGAGTGGCAGCAAGCAAACATGTAACAGAACTGATTGTAAACGAAGTTTCAATGCTTAGAAACAAGGCCTAGGTATCATACTTTCACTAGTGGACACTCTCATATAAATATCTTCTCTTCATTATGCTACCCTGAACTACTCTCCGGTTGGACTATGTAGGGCTATAACAACACACCTTAAAGTTCGCATTCCCCATCTAGATAACCCCTCACTGTCACCTTGAGCGCTACATAGTTCCAACAAACAGCACCATCTCATAGAGACATCCAACTCAAATTATACTCATGATAAGTATTTATGTAACCTTAGCCAAAGTGCCACACAGTGTGCACACTGTCAACTTCACACACGTCGGGATAAGTAGAGATTAATTAAAGCACTTGAGTAGTAGAATAGATCTAGATTACAAAGCTCATGATCTCAATAATATCACGCATAGAGAGAGAGAGATGAACACACACCTACTTGTAGAGCCCTTACCCTCGAGAGAGAACTACTCCCTCCTTGTAATGGGAGTCAGCAACAGCGATGGAGATGATGGTGGAGTCGATGAGGACGGCTCCAGGGGAACTTCCCCATCTTGGCAGGGTGCCAGAACAGAGAATTCTATCCCTCGAATCTCCTCTTCGGTGGCAGCGGTGCTGCGGAACTTTTCGTGGAATTCTGATTTGGTAGTTAGGGTTTTCATCCCGAGAGGCTTTTATAGGCGGAAAGGCAAGGTCGGTGGAGGCTCGAGGGGCCCACACCACCCCTGGCGCGGCCTGGGCTGGCCCGCGCCACTAGGTGATGTGGCCACCTCGTGGCCCTTCTGCGTCTTGTCTTCTGGCTCCGTGAGTCTTCTGGTAAAATATTGACTTTGGCTTTTGTCCGGTCCAATTTCGAGAATATTTCTTTTCCAGCTTTTCTGAAACTAAAAACAGCAGAAAATAGGCAACTGCCATTGCGACATCTTGTTAATATGTTAGTTCCAGAAAATGCATAAAAGTATCTCAAAATGTAGACAAAACATAAGAAAGTAAATACTAAAACAAACATGGAACATCAAAAATTATAGATACGTTTACAACGTATCAACATCCCCAAGCTTAACTCCTGCTCGTCCTCGATTAGGTAAGTGATAAAAAATAATATTTTTTAGATGACATGCACCATCACAATCTTGATCAAGGTATTTGTAAAACATTGATAGCTGAGATCATAGTATTCTAACATAGACATGAAAGATATAGTTCTAACAATAATACATAACAACTATGTTGTAACATGAAAAGATACAAACAAAAGTTTCATGAATAGCAATGATTTGAAAGATGTTTGTTTGTTTCACATATAGAAAACATAATGAGAATGGTATTCAGATTGTCCCTCACGGTGTAGCAAAACAAAAATGCATATGAAACCTTCAAAGTTCATAAGGGTGACTAGATACAAATAATTTAAGAACAAGCAATATCAAAGTTATGAATCAATCAACAAGTTCTGGGACAATGCACATTAAACTAAGAATGGCCACTATGCTCTCTCAATAGGTGCATAAAGATAGAAGATGGAGATCAACATAAAACTAAAAGAAAGGCCCTTCATAGAAGGAAACAGGGATTCAAGTTTCATAAAGAGCTTCCAAAAATTATGGTATTTATTAGCTTTCAGCTCTCATTGCCCCTATCATAAGCATCTTTAGGTGGTTAAGGTTAAAGTGAACAAATATGAGGATATGCTTGACAAGTTATAAGCTGAAAAATCTCATGCCCTTACTTATGAGTACCGTTCCTAATGCTACTCAACTTTAGTCACAAGTAAGTTCTTGTCATTGTAAGTACATGTGTATCATAGGGAACCGCGAACAGGGTACGCCTTGCCCGATGATACGGAAGCTTTGCCATATCAAACTGACAAGGCAAGCAGACAACGAGCATCTCAGCGATCCTTTTATTTCCTATTTGCATAGGCTTTTTTTCTTTTTTTCCCTATTTGCATAGGTTTTTTTATTGAGGATGCTTCATAGATTGCTCACTATGGTTATGTTGCATGTTTCCACCATGATTAGGCATGGCTTAGACCAGCTGCCCAGGCATTTCTCTAACACATATACAAACTCCATGAGCCTTACAAGCTCCCCTTTCATTTCACACCGACGACATCCATAAGAAAAAAGAACATGATATCAACTAAATAAAGTGCAATGTTGAAAGCGTTCCCCATGGTAACATGGTTCTGCTAATTTGCAACTTACAAAACGCAAGCATATACGCAACATAGATGGGCACAATGGTTCAAGTTTATTAAGTGCAAGAAAAGTAAAGTGTGCCATCAAGTTCGTGAGAGCTTTAATCACTAATTTTCACATAACAAGTTTAATTCGGAAGGTAGATAAAAACATGAATATACTTGGAATAGCAATAATGCTAATAGGTAGGTATGGTGGACTCTTTGGAATAACTTGGTTTAGTTTTGAGTTGGATGCATGAGTGAAACTCATACTTGGTACATGTGGAGGCTAGCAAAAGACTAGGAGCAACCAACTAAGAGAGCAACAATGCCATAATCATGCAAAGTAACAAAACATTATTAATTAAAGCATAAAGTGATATTATAAGTCAAAAACTAAATGATCATAGAGGCTATGGTGACTTGGTATAGTCTTAACATGGTGTGAGCATGCGCCAAGTCAACCCAAATAAAGCATGGAAGGAGAATACCACAATATTATGCTTTTGTATGCTAAAACAACACATGATTCTTTCAAGGCACATTAAGCAATCTCAATTGTTTGAAACAAGTCATGCTACAACAATAATCACTAAGCATATGGTCAAAGCAACATCTTGCATGACATGATAAAGTCTAAGTCACAGTCAAAACAAGCTTCCTTTTGTACCACTATAAGCATGAAACTTCCTACTCTTTTCTAACACCAATCAAAAACTAAAGCTAAACGTAGTGCTAGCAAAGGAGAACACTCGCAAAACAATAAGAGTGAAAATTAGAGTGTTCTAGGCAATGAATAACGAGGTGTATTTCTCTCCAAAATAAGTGTGTTGGGATCCAACCAACTTACTTAAGCAAACCAAACAAAAGAAAACTAAAAACAAAGACGCTCCAAGAACAACACAATTGTGGATGAAACAATAAAAATGAAGTGTTTGGAAGAAACGTGAGATTTTTATTGATGAAGAAGGGGATGCCTTGGGCATCCCCAAGCTTTAACACTTGTACTTCTTGAATATTTCTTCGGGTGATACGGGTGGCATCCCCAAGCTTGAGCTTTTGTCCATACTTCATCTCATCACATTGCTCTTCCATACACTTTAAATTTTTCTTCATACAAAACTTCACACAATCTTCATTAGCAACATTAGTGCACTTAAGATAATAAGTCTTTAGGTTCAGTTTCAACACATGTAAAACTTCCATTAAAACACAAGCTACTGTAGCAATTCCTTTTAAAAGTTCCAATGATCAAGGAGAACTCAAAGAGAAAGAGATTAAGGAGCAAATGCAAATAATGGTAGAAATCTGTCAAAACAGACCAGTAGGTAAAAACCGATTTTTATAAAGACCTTCTGTTGCTCAAATCGAAAAGTGTTAAACTAACGAAAGTTATATAACAACCGGGGGCAGAAGCACAAAAAATTACAGCTCAATCCGACATACAGAGATTTTTCTCAAATTTTTACAGTGAAGCACAAAAATCTGTTTCGGGACAACAACTTTCCAAAGCCTTACTTCTTTTTCATTAGAGGTTATTCTTGGCACAAAAACCACACAAAAAGGATAAGGAGAGGTTAGTACAGAGGCAATAACTTCCAATACTCAACAAAAGAAAAACCTACTGAATAGAAATTTGGGTTATCTCCCAATAAGTGCTTTTCTTTAACGCCTTTGAGCTAGGCATAAGAATTTCCATGATGCTCACATAAGAAATATGAGTTGAAGTAAAAGAGACCATCAAGAAGCAAATATGGAACAAATTTAAGTCTTACCCACTTCCTATGAAAAATAATCTTGTAAAGAAATAATTCATGAAAGCACAAAGCAACAAGCATAGGAAAGCAAAACAAGTGCAACTTCAAAAATTTCAACATAAAGAGGGGAAACTTAATATTGTGGAGACACATAAAACCATGTTTCCTCTCTCATAATAAATTTCAGTAGCATCATGAATAAAATTAACAATATAACTGTCACATAAAACATTCTTATCATGAGCCACATGCATATAATCATTATTACTTTCGACATAAGCACAATTATTCTTATTAATTGTAGTGGGAGCAAATTCAACGAAATAGCTATCATTACTATTATCATCACCATAATCATCAAATATAGGAGGCATATTGTAATCAGAATTAATTTTCTCCTCAATAGTAGGTGGACTGAAAATATCATATTCATCATTGTAATCATCATATATTGGAGGTATAGTATCATCAAAGTAAATTTTCTCCTCCGTGCTTGGGGGACTAAAAATATCATACTCATCAAAACCAGCTTCCCCAAGCTTAGACATTTCCATAGCATTAGCAATAATGGTGTTCAAAGAATTCATACTAATAACATTGCTATTAGCATGCAAATGAAGTTCCATAGGTTTTTTAATTTTCTCTTCAAACACTTCATGTCCTAACTCAACATAAATACTATATAGTTCTCTAATTTTGTTGGTGTTTTCCATTAAGCCTAACTAGTTAAAATAAAAACAAGAAACAAAAAGATATAATTGCAGAATCTAAAGGAAATAACTTCGAGCACTCACACACCAGCAACAATACTATAAGATAGCTTAGTAGCCAAAGGATGTGAGTACCTTTTACCTTACCTCCCCGGCAACGGCACCAGAAAATAGCTTGTTGTCTACGCACACTTCTATTCTTGTAGACAGTGTTGGGCCTCCAAGTGCAGAGGTTTGTACAACAGCACCAAGTTTCCCTTAAGTGGATCACCCAAGGTTTATCAAACTCAGGGAGGAAGTGGTCAAAGGTGTCCCTCTCAAGCAACCCTGCAATCAAGATACAAGAAGTCTCTTGTGTCCCCAACACACCCAATACACTTGCCAGGTGTATTGGTGCTCTAGTTTGGCAAAGAGATAGTGAAATACAAGTAATATGGATGATTATAAGTGGTAATTGCAATCTAAAATAAGAGTGGCAGCAAGCAAACATGTAACAGAACTGATTATAAACGGTGTTTCAATGCTTAGAAACAAGGCCTAGGGATCATACTTTCACTAGTGGACACTCTCATATAAATATCTTCTCTTCATTATGCTACGCTGAACTACTCTCCGGTTGGACGATGTAGCGCTATAACATCACACCTTAAAGTTCGCATTCCCCATCTAGATAACCCCTCACTGTCACCTTGAGCGCTAGATAGTTCCAACAAACACCACGATCTCATAGAGACATCCAACTCAAATTATACTCATGATAAGGATTTATGTAACCTTAGCCAAAGTGCCACATGGTGTGCACACTGTTAACTTCACACACATGGGGATAAGCAGAGATTAATTAAAGCACTTGAGTAGCAGAATAGATCAAGATTACAAAGCTCATGATCTCAATAAGATCACGCATAGAGAGAGAGATGAACACATAGCTACTTGTAGAGCCCTTAGCCTCGAGAGGGAACTACTCCTTCCTCATCATGGGAGTCAGCAATGGCGATGGAGATGGTGGTGGAGTCGATGGAGATGGCTCCGGGGGCACTTCCCCGTCCCGGTAGGGTGCTAGAACAAATCCTTCTATCCCCCGAATCTCCTCTTTGGTGGCGGCGGTGCTGCGGTACTTTTCGTGGAATTCTGATCTGGTACTTAGGGTTTTCGTCCCGGGAGGCTTTTATAGGTGGAAGGGCAAGGTCGGTGGAGGCTCGAGGGGCCCACACCACCCCTTGGCGTGCCCCGCGCCCCCAGGTGGTGTGGCCACCTCATGGCCCTTCTCCGTCTTGTCTTATGGCTCCGTGAGTCTTTTGGTAAAATATTGACTTTGGCTTTTGTCCGGTCCAATTCCGAGAATATTTCTTTTCCAGCTTTTCTGAAACCAAAAACAGCAGAAAATAGACAACTGGCATTGCGGCATCTTGTTAATAGGTTAGTTCCATAAAATGCATAAAAGTATCTCAAAATGTAGACAAAACATAAGAAAGTAGATACTAAAACAAGCATGGAACATCAAAAATTATAGATACGTTTACAACGTATCACACCACTAGAAGAATAACACCACAACTTAATTATCAAACCATTGAATCTTTCTCAACACAATTCCACTACTAACAACTTGAATTCTCCCATGTCCTCAAGAACTAAACAAACTACTCATGTGACATCATATGGATCAAGATCAGAGATGAAATAATGATAAGTAATAATTTGAACATAACAATAATTCAACGGTTCCACCCAATAGCATCAACTACAACAAATAATCAACACCGGGAAAGTTTCCCCTAAGAATTATGCAAGATTCAACCAAATTGTTACAGCGGTATGGAGTGGTGATGATGGTGCTGGTGGAGATGATGGTGAAGAAGATGATGATCCCGATGAAGTCCACCTTGATGATGGTGTTGATGGCGATGATCTCCCCTCTTCGGGAAGGAATTTCCCCGGCAGATTTCTGCCTGCCGGAGAGCTCTTTTTCTCTCTGTATTTTTTTCCCCGCAGAGGCGGTATAATCTTTCGGTGGTCGCTCCCTGAATATTAGGGGTTCGAGGGGATTATATGCATCAAAGGGTGATGCCAGAGGTGGTCCAGGGTGGCCACACCACCTGGTGGTGTGGCCAGGGTTGGCCCGCGCCAGGGGGTGGTGTGGGCCCCCTGTGGCCCATCTCTACTTCCCCTTCTAGCTTCCTTCGTCTTCTGGAAAAATAGGATTTTGCATATATTTTCTGGGATTTTCTAATCTTCACGAATTTTGCCTCCAAACAGTGCCTGTTCCATCAGAATCCTGGCTCCGGTGGTTCATCCTCCCAAAATCATCAATCATGCAAAAATAGATGAAATAACATAAGTACCATCTATTAATATGAAATATATCAATGAACAACAGTGAATTATGATACAGAATGGTGATGCAAAATGGACGTATTAGAGGGCTACATGGAACAAAGGCCCAGTTGGCGGCGCGCATGCTCATCACTTAGGCCGAAGACTTCGGGGTGCTAGGGCCGAAGACTACATGGGGGGGCGGAGACTCCGGGGTAGGCGTCGCTCTCCGAGGAGGTGTAGTGAGTGCTCTAGGTGGGGGTCCGGAGACTGGTCCAGAGTCTTGGTCGGAGACTCCAGGGCTTCAACGGCTGCTTCTTCTGTCTCCTCTTCCAAGCCTCCGTCTTGTCGGGTCGGGTGCTTCGGGCTTCCTCCCTTGACTCCGTACTTGTAAGTGTGAACCTATCATGATAATGGGACGGAGTACGAAGTAGTAAAACATTCAATAGGGTAGGAAGTGGGCTCACATAGAGGATAGGATTCACCTTTGGATTCCATGACGACTTGGCATAAGTTGGAGACCTTGATGTGGTCACGACCGTAGGTCAGGCTACATCATATCCCCCTTCAAAAATAGTCGTCCTAGACTCTCCATGCTCATCATCAAGTAGAGGATGTCGAGAGACCTTCTTGGGGTTCACCATATAGTTGTCCTCGGTAAGATTGAATTGACAACACTTCAATGTTCCTTCACTTTCCATGAAGCCTACCAAGCTCATAACAAAAGCGAAGCAACACTCAAAGAGTATCCAATTCATGAAGATTATAGCATGAGTCCTCAAGTAGAAGAAAGTCATCTTAGTATGTAGAGATAACTCATTTAAGGGCAGCCATAGGTGACTCTCTAGGGTTCGTCTTGTCAACTTATGGTCCATAGAGGTTGACGGGTAAGCAATTGTACCTTCACACAACAAAGACCAAGCAACATATTTTAGTGCGTGATAGAGGAGCATGTCATTTGTGTCATGTCCATTCTTGTTCACAACTATTAGCACAATACAAGTATAGAAAATGGAATGCATAAGCAAGGTAAATGTGCATGGAAATCATTTGAACATCATCCAAACGGGGGAGCTCGAAAACTCCATACAACGTATTAGTGTGGCTCTCAAATCAATGGACTGAAATTTTGGTTAACATCTTTGAAGCAAGGATAGGAGAATTCGGCAAAAAACACATGAGGCAGAATATCCAAAACAACATCATTATGTGTGTAAACCAACCATTGGAAAGAGAAATTGTTCAATATTTTGGATGCCTTATGTTTGTTGCAAGCAAACCATAGGAAAGAGAATTTTTTCCTTTGGAAACACAAATCATCAAAACCCAATATCATAGGGGTATGAGTATCGCAAGCGGAAGCAAAAACAACATTCTTGACAACAAACCATAGTCAAGAGAAAGTTTTATTTATGTTTGTTGCAACAACAATATGAGATAGTTGGAAGTTCTCATGACAATACATGCTCATAATGGCATTATGGTTGCACACTAAACATCGGAAAGAGAAATTGTTCAACATTTTTGTTGCAACACACAAAGCATCAATATCCACTAGCAAAGAAACACGATTGTCACAAGGTGGAAGAATACCATCTACATTTTTGCAAGTAAACCATAGGAAAGAGCAATTTTTCAACATGAAAGATGCCAAGCATGCAAAGGGTATCAGAGCTGGGTTCGATCTTGAACTCACTTGGGGGATGATCTCTAGAGATCTTTTTGTCAACTCGTGCTCAACCGAGGTTGACATTGTAGTGCGGGTACCTACACACATCATACACAAAAGAAGAACACGTGTGCATGGTAGAGAAACACATTATCCATCATGACGTATCTCTTCTGTGCACATAACCATTAGTGTCAATCAAGTGTAACATAGATGCATGGTGAGTATGCAATTGGGAAACATGCTTTTCATGGCAATCATCACAATCTCCAATTTGAGAAAGCTATGGGGAGAATCTCAATAGAAATCATATGAGGATTAATGTTGCAAGAAAAACAAGCGAACGAGCACGTATTCATCTTATTGGAAACAATAGGAGAAGTTGAATAAATATCATGACAAAGCATGTCCGAAGCAATAACATGGTTGCCGACAAACATAAGGGAAGAGAATTTGTTCATCGAAGTTTGTCGCAACACGAGGATCATTCTTAACATCATTGGAAGCAAAATATTGGAAATAGCAATTGTTCAACATATTGCAAGCAACAACGAGAAAGATGAAATGTTTGTAGCATGGAATGTCTATGGAAACATCATCACAATCAAAAAAATCACATGCTCAACATTATGCAAAGGCAAAGTATCAAATGGAAATATGAATGAATCATATGCAATGTCACAAATATCATCCATAGCATGCCAATTATCACAAGTCATCATATCCACTAGTGGGATCATGGCATCATCAACACCCTTTTTTTACCTTATTCATACCTCTCATATGAAGTGGGTCTTGTGGTAGTATTAGCCTCCATGTGGGCGACTTCTACTCCGTGATGTAGCCATGGTGTAGCATTATCTTCATGCACCATGTACATCTTATCAATAAGAGGCATCATCATCTCCAAGCTCTGCGCGTCTTGATCCATGGAGCCTTGCACATCATGAGAAAACACACTAGACTACCACTCTTATGAGGGTAAGTCGTTAGAAATCAAAATGGTCTCACATGACCTATCAACTACCACTCTCAACTCACTCGGTGTATCACTCATGCCCTCCAAATGGAAGCATCCAATCTCACGTATGGTGGAGACACTCATCTCACTTTCGCTCTCACTCAAGTGGGCTAAGTGGCTCTCATGGGATTGGTACCACATCATCACTCAAGCATATAGGGATATACTCGGTGTGCTCAACTCCATGCACCTCCTTCGGTGAAGGGAAAATCCCATGCTCACCATTCTCAACCTTGTTGCCTTCAAAGTTGGATGTCATAAGATGGTCATCGCTCGCCTCCATGGTCAAAGGGAAAATCCCATGCTCGACCATCATGTCACCATGTTGTAGTAGTGGTGGAACTAGGCTCATGCTATTGTCGAGAGCAGTGCTCGGATCGACTTCATCACATATGTGGCCTTGTCTTCCTCCATCTTGAAGTGTAGACTCTTAACTTGGAGCTTCCTCATCCTTTTTGTGGCCACCTTGGCTTGTTTAGACATCCTCTTGACATACGCATCCAGCTTGGCTAAGTAGAGGTCTTCATACTCCTCATCCATGAAGTTGCATGCATCATCTTGGACGTCAATTTTTGGCATTGAAACTTGATGGTGTGGAAGAAGTCTTGCTCTTGGTGCCATTTTGGTGGTGGCACTAGTAGTGGAAGGTGCCTTTTGATGGTGTCGATGAAGGTCATTGGCGTTCCTTGCCAAAGGTTGATATAGGTGGCACACTTGGTCATCCACATGATGCTCGCAATGATGCTTCGTTTCCTTGGCACTCTTCTTGTGCTTGTGGTGCCTTCTTGAGGTAGACTCATCAATTTTGGCGAGCATTCTCATGTTCTTGGCGAAGTTGTCATCCATGGCGTGCTTTAAGTTGTCCATGTCGCGCTTGAAGTTGTTGAGAGTGCTTCCAACCGTGTCCATTTTATGGTGGACCTTGGTGCTCTTGATGGCTCTGAGTCTGGCGCCCAGAAAGATGCTGGAGCAATGATGATGTAGAGCTCGTTGGGAACCCCAAGAGGAAGGTATGATGAGCATAGCAGCAAGTTTCCCTCAGTTATGAAACTAAGGTTTAATCGAACCAGTAGGAGCAAGGAAACACCCCAAAGGTGTTACTAGCTGAGCTTTGGCAGGGCGCACTACCGGTGCTAGAAGCAACGTTGAGACGTGCACAACACAACCACAGAACTTTGTCCCCAACTTGCGATGAGGTTGTCAATCTCACCGTGTTTTGCGGAAAACAAAGGATTAAACGTATCGAATGGAAAGAAGTAATAGTTTATAGAAAGTAAATACAAAGCAGTAAAAAGTTTATAGATTGAATGTAAAAGACAAGGATCGGGATCCATAGTTCACTAGAGGTGGCTCTCCTTAAGATAGATAACATGCTGGGTGAACAAATTACAGCGGGGCAATTGACAAACATCGAGAAAGCAATACATGCATATACTAATCATCTTGACTCCTTTGAGACTTGATTGGGCATTACAACACTATACATAGACCGCCATCCAACTGCATCTATGACTAATAATCCACCTTCAGGTTATCATCCGAACCCCCTCCAGTATTAAGTTGCAAGCAACAGATTATTGCTTTACGAACTATGTGTAAAGTAAACAATATGATTGTTCTATGAACAAAGGATTGTTGTTTTCTCCCTAGTAGCAACAGCACATCTAGTACCTTAGAGATTTCTATCACTTCCCCAGATTACCAGAGGCATGAACCCACTATCGACATAAATACTAACTCTTGGAGTTGCTAGCATCTACTTGGCCAAGATAGCTACTAACAACGGAAAGCATGCAAGATCACAAATAACAAAGACATGATAGAATCAATAATCAATCTGAAATAGCATCTCAATATCCATCGGATCCCCGCAAACACAACATGCAGTATTACAAATAGATGATCTTGATCATGAACGGAGCTCACAAGATCTAAACATGAAAGCACAAAGGAGGAGAACCAGCCATCTAGCTACTATATGGATCCGTAGTCCAAGGATGAACTACTCACGCATCACACCAGAGGCTTGCATGGTGATGAAGAAGGCCTCCAGGGTGAATTTCCCTCTCCGGCAGGGTGCCGAAAGAGCTTCAGATCCCTCCCGATCTAGGGATGGAGATGACAGCAGCTATAGACTCTTTCGTGGATTTTTGATCGGGTACTTAGGGTTTACGTCCTGAGGGCATCTTATAGTCGGAAGGGGAGGCCGAGGGGGTGCCAGGGGCCACCACACCACCCCCTGGCGCGGGCCCAGCTTGGCCGCGTGGCCAGGTGGTGTGGCCGGCCTCTGGCCCCTCTCTGTCTCGTATTCTGGCACTTGATGACTTCCGGAAAAATAGGCACTTTGGCTTTTGTCCCGTCCAATTCCGAGAATATTCATTTTCTGACTTTCCTGGAACCAAAAATAGCAGAAAACAGGCAGCTGGCACTATGGCTCTTGTTAATAGGTTAGTCTAAGAAATCATATGAAAAGTACTCCAAAGTTGGAACAAAACACAAGAAAGTGGATAAAACTAAGTACGGAACATCAAAAATTATAGATACATTTGCAATGTATCAGCTCTCGAGGTGGAAGCTCCGTCTTAGTCGACGCAACTTGAGGAGCTTATCGTTGTCGTCCTTGAAGTCGTCCATTCTTGGGGAGTTATTCTTGGTTTAGAACTCCATATCACCCAAGCATGTGGAGCCATTGTCGGTGTAGTGCTCCATCATGCCAAAGTAATAAACAAGAAGATGAGAGAAAGAAGTCAGAGAAGAGAAAGGCAGCCCACTAAGCCCATCAGTGCCCCCTTTCATGAACCAAAAACATTGTCCAAATAAGACAATAAAGCCCTTTCTTTTCTCTCCCACTAGGGGCCTTTTAAATTTTTCCCTTGAATATAATTGGTGCCCATACTATCCCTACCCGCCAAGCGTATTAGTGGTCATTTGTATGAGGCCACGAGCCTATAAAAGGCACCCCATGTGGTCATTTATAGATCATCCCCCATAGAGGAAATTACACGTTCCACTAGTTTTTCATCCCTCTTTTGGATAAAACAATAGTTGGACGTCATTTTCGCATATTTCACCAGTTTTTGGTCCAATTTGTTGTAGTTTTCACTAGTTAGTCATCTAATTAACGATTTAGCTTGGTATACTGCAAACACCGTCAGTTGCTTTCGAGTGTCGATGCTCTAACTTATGCATAAATATTAGGGATTTCTATTTTTGTACCCTTGGTTCGTTAGTTGTACTCAGTTTTCTCCAGCCGCTTAAGTTTTCCTCACTTTTGCCCATCTCCTTCTACAAAACTCTCACATGGTCTGAAAACTCGGTGTCCATCAGTTTTGCCGTTACGTGCTGACAAGTGGGGCCACGTTCAGTCGGTTCCTATAGTGGACTCTCGCTGTTACATGCTGACAAGTAGGGCCGTGTTCTGTTGGGTCCCATAGTGAACCCTTGCCATTACATGCTGACAAGTGGGGCCACATTCAGTCGGTTTCCATAGTGGACACCTCTCTCTACTTATCCAGATCATTATTAGACCCACAACTTATCCACGTAAGCGCTGGACCCACATCTTACCTAGGTTGGCGTTGCAAGATGGGACCCCGAGCTAGGCCCACCCGCACCCGTGCCGTTGCCTCCCCTTTCTTCTTCTTCTTCTTCTCCAGCGATGGCGGGCCTTCTCCGGTGACGGTGACCCTTTGTCTATCTTCATTTTTATATAGTGAAATGTAATGCATAAACTTGCATATATGAAAATTATACACCTTTGAACTCTTTGAAATCACACTTAGGACATGATAATGTTCTGCTAATAAAATCCTAATCATTTATCATTTCCATGGAGTAAAATATAATGCATAAAATATGCGTATACGAAAATTATAAATCTTTGAACACTGTGAAACCGCACTTAATACGTGATAATGATGTGCTAGCAAAATTTTGAGAGATTATCATCCCCCCCCCCCATTTTCATAGAGTGGAATGTAATGTATAAACTTGCATATACAAAAAATATACATATTTGAACTCTTTAAAATCACACTTAATATGTGATAATATCATGCTAAGAAAATCTTGAGAGATTATCATTTTAATAGAGTGGAATGTAATGCAAAAACTTGCATATACGAAAATTATATACTTTTGAACACTTTCCCTTCAAACTATATTCAAAATCACTTGTTTATGGAGTTAAAGTACCTTCATACATAGTAGGTGATTTGAGAAGTGGTGATTTAGGTTAAATCTTGATTTATATACATTTCTTATAGTGGCGGGTCACATAATAAGATTCCATGGGTAGATGGCACTATGTTTTGATCTTTTTGAATTTGTTGTGCATAAATTAGCTAACTAAAACCCATTCGTTAACTCTCTGTTGACCGGAGGGTAAAACTGAGTATATTGCACACGGTAGTGTTAGTACTGGAGGGAAAAACTGAGTACAACCAAACTGCCAGTGTTACACTCGAGGGTATAACTGAGCACAACTAAGTCTTCAGGGTTAGACGCGAGGGAAAAACATGACTCACGGTACACGTGTCGCGGTGCACGGGGTGGTAGCGGACACGTGTGGCCATGCACGGTGTAATAGCGTACGCGGTTACACGGTGCTCGGTGGTGCAACGAAACGACCCTTCACTTCTCCTTTATAGATGCCTCCTCACTCTCACTCATCACTCACTCGCTCACTCACCGTCTCCACTGTCCCATCACCTTCTGCAAACCCCCAAGAAAACCCCAACCACGCCGGTGATGGAGAAGAACAGCGTAGTGGCCATCGTCGCCTCCAAAACCGCCGGTGAGGAGGCCCTCGTTCCCGTACAGGCCCCCGTCGAGGCATCAAAGGCAACTGCTGTCCCCGTCTAGACCCCTGTCCCCGCTTCCACCATAGCCCCTAGTGAGGAGGCCCCCACAGTCTCGGGCAGATCCTGATCGGCTGGTATCCCTACGAGGAGGATGATTACATCAGGCCAGAGAACCCCTACGATACCAGAATCACCGACCCATAGTCATAGGTTACTAGGGTTTTCTCCCCTCCCTTGTACTTCCCCCATTCCCATCTTTGGATGCTAGATCGTATATTATTAGGGTTTGGCTGTTCGTATTTTCAATCGTTGGATGCTAGGTATTTTTACAGTAGCTAATCCTCTTATGTTAGATCTCGTATTTCTATGAATCCCCATGTTCGTATTTCAATCCTATTTTATTTGTCCTCTGAGTTGCAGTAAACGGATTCCCTAGTTAGTACTAGCGCTGATCTGTAGTTGGGATCAATATTCAATTTGGTTTGAGATTTGGGGATTGGGAATAATCAGGGGATCTCAATTGGTTAATTTATTCAAATAATCAACCCTGATAATCAAGGTATCTCAATCATGTCCTTATTGCACTCTATATTTTTTTCCAACAGGAGGATAGCAGCGACGCTTGGAGAGACGACGAGTCCAATGACACCAAGACTCGTCAGGTGCCGAGGAGGCTGAAGTCCGGCCAGTATGACAACTTCTTCGCCGACGACGTCTAGAGGTGCCCCTTCTGCACCACTAGAAGGCTCCACGCCGCCGACTTCAACTCCCTCGTAAAGCATGTCGAGGACGTGAGGACCCGCGGCGACTCCATGAACATCCACGGCTTCTGAGCCAAGCACTAGGCGCTCGGTCTTCACCTCCGCAACCTCTAGAAGGTGGCCATCGAGGAGGGTCGCATGCCCCTGATCAATCCCAAGGCGCCCAAGGTCAAGGGACTGGGCATCAAGAAGCGGAGTAGGCACCTGAGGGAGGAGGCGGAGGCCCTCCTGGCGGAGGCCATGAGGGGCCACTGATCTTGTGCTGCTGATGTAAAGCAGCTTCTTTTGTATTGTCTGTGTTGAACTTGTCCGCTTCTACTGAGCAGCCTAATTGTGGAACCTCGTTAAGTACCGTACTATATATCCTATATTAGCTGCTTTATCTACATCTGCTCTGTTTACTGAATGTATTTATGGTGTTCGTTAGATTTGCTGCTCTAGATTTGCTACCAGATTAAAAAAAACGAGGGCCAAAAGGAACAATGAATGAAGAGAGAAGCTTACCTTTTGGAAAAAAAAACACAACGGTTAGCGAGAGAGAGGGGAAATGCGCTCTTAAAGAGGGAAATCATAAAAATAACAAAAAAGAAAACTTCCAATTTAGATGATAGGGCGCACGTAACCACAAACGGGCCCCATATGGTCCCACACCACGTCCCCCATAACGTGTTCCCAATAAATCGGCCCCACGCAGTCCCACATGGCGCGACCCCACACGTCAGCATAACGCGTTCCTGACCAAATGACTTCACGTGGTCCCACACCGTGCGGCCCCACACGTCAGCCAATGGTCAACCTAATGGCAGCCGTCGTTCAAGCTCTTTGATGAGTTTCCGAGAAGGAGAGGGGCAAAAGTGAGGAAAAGTTAAGCGACTGGGGAAAACTGAGTATAACTAACAAACCAGGGGCACGGAAATAGAAATCCCTAAATATTATAGGAAAATACACTTTGAAGGACCAAACATAAATTAGCCGTCCAACAATTTAAAAAAAAACTCTTCAATGGACATCTTTGAACTTCTTATTATGTGAATGCAAGGTCAAAGTAGACATACGTGTGGACAATTTATGTTCAAGTTCATTAGACCCAATAAAGATTTCATAAAATAAATGTTCAATGGTTAACTATTTTATTTTGTTTAATTTGTATGCTATGATTATTTATTTGCAAAAAAAACCCCAATATGTTTGCATAAACATTGATGTTTCATATAAAATGGGTCTATTACATCCTAGATGCATCAAAAAATCTTCACTTTTGGATAATTTTTTTTCTATCAGTATTTTAGCATTGTGCAATATTTGTATATGAATTGGAGCATTGCCAAACAGGTTAAATCATTAATTACATGACTAACTGGTGAAATCTGCAACATATTAGACCAAAAACTAGTGAAATATGCAAAAAAGAGACGACCTAGTGTTTTGTGCAAAAGAGGGAGGGATGAAAAACTGGTGGAATACACAATTTACTCTCTCTCTCTCTCTCTCATATGAAGCAAGAGCTCTCCCTCTCAAGGTGATACCTACTTGTCGGGTTGATCATTTCAGACTTTGAGTTCGAGGTCGATTCTTCGACGTAATCTCTCCAAACTTCTAGCCCTCGAGAGGAAGTGTGATATGTCAAGTAATATCATCGGGCCGTCCTCTTTGAACACATGAGGTTTATTTGATGTGATCAGACCTCTCTCCAATCAGGCATGCCCTGTACTTTACGAGCATCTTCGTTGTTTCACATTATCTTGTTTTCCACTAGAACAACAAAAAAATTAGATAAATTTGATGAACATTTTCCAAGAAATAAGAAACTAGTTTTTTGAAGAACCAAAAAATGGAAAATGAATAACCAATTGGGAACATTCATATAATATCATTTTTTATGAATGTCTATAATTATTTTTTAGTTTGTTTTAGTTCCCTGGTGTTCAATTGTCATGTTCTCATGTCATTTGTCAAACTAATTACTTAATTTTAATGGGTGAGGAACCAAATATATTTTGTTTGGATTTTCGAGTTTTGGATCCAAAAACATATTGTACTTGGCAAACAGCTTAGGGCCCGACAAAAGAATTTATTTTCCTAAACATAATACCTTGTTGTGTTAGTTCAAGGCACATATTTATCTAAAGAAATCTAGTAATATAAAACAACAAAAATACAGCTTTTATTTGTCCTCGAGATTTTAAATTTTCAGAACAAGCTGGTACGACACTTGGCTAAACATAATTTTTACAAGAATTATATTATATTTTTATTATTCAATGGCATATAGTGTTGTTCTTTCTAACTTGCCTCAGGATTGTGTGGTAGACATGGTGTGCATTTCCTTCCTGTTTAACATGGTGTTCTCTACCAGAAGATACGAGTGGTTATGTCTTACGTGGTTTTACTCCTAACCCATCGGTGATCAGACCCAATGTTTCATGTCACGTGCGTCACTTGTTTCTATCAGTGATTATCTGGTAGATAATGTATATATCCATCGATAGTGACGTGCTGGTGGCGACTTGATAAATCTTCAAGCTCCGTGACATTGGTCTTTTTAACATATGTTGCGTTGAATGCGTGCTTGCCATGCATGGTGTGACTTGTGAGTGCGTGTCTTGCGTCTATGCGTTTTCCTCGGGAAAAATTGTGAGGTGGAGTACTTAACTTAGTAAAAGTTGTGTGTGCCTAGCTCAATAATAGTACAAGGAGTCATGGATGATCCCAACGGAGTGATGTGCGTAGCCAGCTAACCGAATAGGGGAGTGAGAGGGAAGGCTAGGAAAAGAAAGGTTGGACCACGAAAGAAGGGACTGTTCTTATGCTCTGAGAAAGAAGGCCGCCCTTTGTTTTGCAAGTTCCATGATAGCGAAAAGCTCTGCCTCGGCCGGCCTTCTCTTCGTTGGCCTTCACAACAACGGTTGTGCTTTCATCGTCCCATAAAACAGTGTGCATGCACAGAGAGGAAGCATGCATGCATGTGCGGTTCCGTATGTATGCTTACCGTTTCCTCTGTTAGAATCGATGCAATTGAATACGAGCCCCATTCCCATGCATGTGTACGTACGCACTCCCATACTGGCATACTACTATACGCGGTCGATCGTGGCCCCGAGTGTGCTGTCGTAAGAGACTGTTGCATTTACATCGCTGAAGTCTGAAGACCTCCCTATATACTACTCTGAAGAGCTACCGTATTGTACGTACAACTATAGTACAAGGAGTTATGTTTAACACATTTCAGATCACATTGGCTTACACTACACATAACTAGCCAAGAGAGTTGGTTGGTTCGAGCAGCAAGGCAGGCAGCGCCGTCGATCAAATGCGTCGGTTTCCCGTGTCCACAAAATGTGCCCTACTTGTGCCATGCCACCCAGCTCACCGGATCCCGTGCGTTGCCCAGGCCCCAGGATCTTCCCTGCGGGCTGCGGTGGCCGAGGAGGAGAAAAAGGAGGACATAGTATCAAAGTTCCATCCATCGCGAAAATGTGTTGGGTTAAAGTCATATGTTCTCCTCCGCAGGAAAAGGCGTGTAAGCTAGCTAGTTAGCCCTGCTGTCCAGGGCGGCAACATGCATGCCGATCAGTCGGGTGGATCGTGGAAGCCATGCATCGAGTGGCGCGTACATATGCGTGCGGCCGTCGCTCAGATCAGATGGTTCCATCAGTCCATGATCCGTCCATCAATCAAACGTCTGAAGACTGAGAGCGAGCGTGCATGGCATGCATGGAGTCGCATGCATGCACGCGCGCGTGCGTGCGCAGGCCGATCCATCGCGCGCTTTCCCTGATAGCACTGCTCTATGCGCTGCTGGTGTCTCCCGATCGATCGAAAAGTTGGCACCGGCCGCATGGCACTCCGTCGCTTCGATCTTCTCGTCCATGCATGCGTGCATGCAGCGCCATGGCCTAGGCGGCCACGCCGGGAAGAACACCTGTCCGTTTAGTACTGGCGCATGCAACCACAGACATTGGATTCGACTGACTGACTGACTGCATGCATCATGCATGCATCATGCATGCACCATCTCTGTATAGAGTAGTACAATTGATCTCTGGTTAATCACGCAACAATTTCTCTACTAGTACTACTGTTTGGGGGCAGCGACTCAAATTTTACAAGCTTGTTTGGACACCCGTGTACTGATTGGTAGGGAAGTTGTGGACTTTAGGGCATCTGCTACGAAGGTAAAGTAGTTCCTGACTTTAGGGCATCTTCGAAATTTTTAATATGAAATACCATATATTCTGGGCTAAAATAGAGAAATCGGTCAATTTTTTGGAAGCTTCTAAATTTGCACAGTACTATACCACACCAAGATCTGCACATTTGTCATTTTTGTTGAGCCTAAAATGGTATTTCGTATTGAAAAATTTACTCTAGTTCAATTTTTTTAATTCAATTTTTTTAAATTTTAAAATATGGGCTACCTATGGGACGAACTCCAAAAGGCTACACTGATAGTAACAAGGCAATAAGATTTATTCTTGTGTAATTTCTAGTAAGAGTGAATCTTAAGAAAGAAACAATTCCATTCTCTCTCCTACTACTTATCTCTTGTTCTCTTCTCTATTTAATCAACTATCATATGTGGCGAGATTTAGAGTCAGCCTTGATAGACGTCTTCTTTCGCTATATCATAATAAAACAAAACATGGTGGTCCAGCCTTAACGGTCACTACACTATTGTAAAAGCCAGTTCTCGCTCTTTTAGACCGAAAATATGTGTGTAACTTTATAAAGAAAGCCCTAGACAGCCAAGGTTTCATATATTACAAGACAGAACACACCATAAATACAAACAGAAAGAATGACCAAGTTTTTTGGTTTAGCGATACAAGTATATCACTAGGACAATAAGATACAAGAGGACAGTGCCACAAAAACATTACATGCCCGTTTGATTCATACGATAAGAAAAGTGAAACATATAGGTTGGGATGCACATCTACTTCAATCATTTGGGAAGTGAAATTCTCTTTCATTGCAGGGAAGTAATTTTTCATGAGGTCTAATGTTAATTTCCTGTGAAATTCACACAACAAGATTTCTATGAGATTAGATCTTATTGGATTATGATACAATGAATTAAACGGATTCTGCAAGAAAATATCCATACAATCTCAGTTCTACAAAATTCCTATGAAAAAACCCATGAATCAAATGTGCCCTAAGAGAAATAGTGTGACACTTGAGCTCAAAAAGTTGGTTCTTGGCGCTCTAGTCTTTCTTCATCTAGCTTATCTTTTATAATAGGGTGCAAATAGTTAGCAAGCTAGCTTGTGTGGGGTAAAATTGTTGGATGTTCCAAAAAAAAAGACCAACCAGGACTAGCCATTGGCGGCATATTTTTATAGAAGAAGCCCACCCGGGTAAGATAATAGAAATTCAATCTTGATAGGACTTGAACTCTACCACCATATGTTCATGAGGAGTTGAGAAGGATTATATGACTCAACTTCTTTTCGCCACTTCACGACTCGAATCTATGGTACGATTAAAAACTTGTCCGGGATGGGCACCATAGAGCTCGTTCCTTGAGCTCGAAGGCACCAATAGAGCTAGCGGCTCAATCCAAGTCAACCGGGGAAAGCAATTGTACTCACTTGGGATATTTAGAGCGAGCGGAAACCATGTATCTTTCGCAGAAATGTCACCACACCTATAATCATCTTTTCGAACATTTAAGACCGAGGTGGTCATGTCAGTAATGGACTAATGACTGGGGCAAAAAAGTTGGAAATATAAATCATGATATGATGATACAATGAGAGCAGATTTTGTTCTTGATGAAGTTGCTTTGTTTGTATTTTAAATATTATTTTATTTTGGAAAAGAGGCACGCCTTTTTCTTATTTTTTAGAGAGACATGATGTGCTTTCCCTTGGCAGAGGACCATTCGAATGTATATTTCTTTCCTGACACGATCTTTATTCTAGAGATTTATGAGCCACATAGTGCTCCCATTTTCTTAAGTTCCAACCAGGTTTTTTATTAGCACAGGAGTACAGTCTAAAACAAGTCTAGCTCGTACTATATGTAGTATATGTGTAGGCCACGAGCAAGTAGAGAAGAATCTGTCATGCATGCATATGCATAGTGACTTTTGCTTACTAATAACAAGCCTATATCCTCGGGCTCTGGCCCTATAAGCCCTAGCTCATAGTAGATGGTTCACTTTCACGAGCCTTGTTTTCCCCACTCTAACGACCGGCATCCTGTAAAATATCCTGTTCTCGTACCATTTTAGCAGCTTTTTTCTGTGTTTTATTCATGCTTTTGCTAGGTAAAGGCCACCCTTTTTTAAGGGCCATCTCGTAGAAAGACCACAAAAAAGACCAGCTCTTAGACAGGGCCAACCAATGCTCTTTAATTTTGTAGATGGCAAAGCGGTTATTTTACGGCTGTAAGAAAAAAATGGTTCTTTTTCTTATAGCACTCTCACTCTCTCTCTTTAGATGTGAAAATTGCAAGTTGCCTCTGAAATTAATAAGTTGCGTATAAAAATAGGTAGTACTACCTAGAAAATTGTCACAAGATTTCTTTCCTCCTTGAAGAAATAGTTGATTAGCGTTTTCCTATTCTTCCTTCAAGGCGGTAATTTCGTTCTTGCGGCTCTGCCTCAGATTGCAACTAGGCACACGGAGGCAGGGATACTGGGAAACCCAATTATTCATCCCACATTAGTTATTTTTCGTGTTTTTTTCGTGTATGTCTTGGTTTGCATGTTTTAGCGGCGATGTTGAGATGGCAGCTGCATTGTGGTGCTAGTCCAATAAACCTTATGCCCGTTGATGTTTTCTTAGAGCAATCTTAGGCTTGTGAGGTTCATATATATTGGGAGGTATTGGTATCTCAAGAGTTTGGTTCCACCCGAGGCTATAGTCTCTGCAAGCGGGGGTCGAAATCTGAATATTCTTCCTCCTCCGCGTGGCGAGTAGATGGTTATAGCATGATTGGTTTTTGCACACGGTGGTTGGATTTGCAAGAGTGATGGCATCGAGCCAGAGTGTCGAGAAGGTTGGAACACCATCTCGCCAATGTTCGATGGTGATGTCTTTGTCTTGTCTCTAAGGAAGAATTTCAGTTGTGGTCTTCAAAGCTACAAGGCAATTGGAGTTCATTTCCTGCATGTGGTTCCTGTTTGTTTTATTTGTGTTTGAAGTGTTGCCTGCTCTTGCCCAAGTAATTGTCTCCTTTAAAAACATCAGATGTGAAATGATTTTGGGCGTTTCCTCAAAAAAAAGTTGGAGGTTTTCATATTTTTAGAAGTTTTTCAGACCCAAGCTGTTAGTTTGAGTAATCTTCAAATGTTAACCTAATAATTTATGGTAGCTTTTCACCTTCTAAGTTCCTAAAAAAAGAATTTGTATGTGTAGGTATCCTATACGAATTAAAAAAATCTTATGCCAAAGGGCAAGAGGAATCTTTTTTTTGCGGGTAAAGAGGAATCTATTTAACTACTATCATATCTCCACATGACACAATCAACCATATCTTTCATGAAATTCTGAAGGTTATAAACCCCAATGGTTTCCTACATCAATGAAAAGTTATTATTGTAAAATCATCAAAATTCAAAACCATTACCCGTAAATCAGGCTAGGTTTCACGCTAAAATGTTTCAAAAAGTTAACGGTTTAATATGGATGGTTTTTAAGTTCAGGGTTTATATCGGACAAGCACCATAGTTGTGGGTTTAAAATGACCACTTCTCTATTTCTTTCCATCTAGTATAAAGTAACTAGGAAAAAAGCCCTTTGTTTTTTAAATGGGCGATTTATTATTTAAAAGATTTAACCATTACACCTAACCTCTGCATAGTTAGGATGCACACAACCAAGAACAGTACGATCTCAAACAAAGAAAGGATAAAAAGGCGAAATTCATATAATCTTCAGATCTTGCAAAACACCTAAGGAGATGGAGGGTCAATCCTAAGATCACGATGTCATCCATGTCGGCTATAAATATTCCTCGCCGTATCCTCCAACTGTGTAGATACCTTCATAAACAGGTCGTGAAACTCAACACGATATAGAGACAACCATAAACAAAGTGTAGCGGTGCATTAGAGAAGACATTTTATTATTAAATACCTTGTGATTTATATATAGCCATAACGACAGGAACCTGTGATCAATCCCATTTATCCAATTGTCAAAAATGTTGACAATGCTACAAGGAGGATACAACCCAAAATCTACTTGAATGACTGACCATACAGAACAGAAAAATTTGCATTAGAAGAATAAATGCTTAATTGTCTCATATGTTGACAAAAAACACATTGCTTGCTTCCATGCCAATTCCTTTTAATAAGGTTGTCTTTTGTAAGAATCACTCCTTGACGCAGGTACCATGTAAATATTTTCGTATTTGGTGGTACCTTTATCTAGATTTTTTTGATACTATCATCTGGTGCTTCAAGCTAGACCAATGCTCTATACATAGAATATACAAAGAATTTTTCACTCTCATATAAATTTCACCGAAACTTGTCAAGACCATATGACAGTTGCACTCAGAGCATTCCATAATGCAAGTCTGGGTCCAATAAGTTATTTCGTGAACATCATCCTAATAGGAGAAGATTCCAGCATTGTGGCAATGGTATCTCCCTGGTGGCGAACAATGTTGTATAGAGCTAGATATTGTTCGCGGATGTAGCATTTCCAAATAACTTATCCTTCTAGAAACATATCTCGAGTCATCTGTAATGAAGAAAGTGCTAAAGCGTAGCCATCAGCCTAGCCTAGAAGTGCGAGTCTCTTGGCTTCTATAGCACTTTGAGACAACGCCTTCGAGCCAACATACTCCCTCCTTAGGAGGGTTCTGGTATACACCATCCCCCGTAAGTAGTTTGGAAAGCCATTTACCCAGTAGACTGATATTCTTGACCTCTTTGTCCTTTCATTCAAATAAAAGGTAAACAAGTATTACCACATATATGTCTTTTTTAAATTGCACGGGCATATACATCATGTAATAACAAACCCAACCAGAACGGTCACGCAAGGAGCCTGCTCAGCTAGCCAGGGGTTCCAGCTAGTCAGCTAGTGCCTACTCGACGTACGAGTAGCTAAGAAATCTGAGAGAAATGTACGTTTGTGCAGCACTGCCGGGGATAACCTAAACGCCGCCCGTCCCATCTGATGAAGTTAGGCGTCTCGTAACCAGTGAGAAGGCCGTGCATAGCAACCATAAAATACTCTCCGGTGGATGCTGTGTTTAGATAAGTGTCAACTTGACACTGGCAGTTCGTCGTCGCTGGCATGGGAGATCCGAGGCTGCTCCCGCTCGCCCATCGTTTGTCTTGATCGATCAGTAGTTTGCTCGTGTGCGAGAAGCAAGCGGAGGCAGCTGCGAATCAGTTGGGACTATTAACAGGGGCGCCGCGCGCGGGCAGCGACGCCCCTTCCGGCTTCCCGAGCTCCAACTTGCCGGCGATCAGGTCAAATGATGCCTTAATCATGCCGCTAAACTAGTCATTAAACCAATCCTGCAGAGTAAACTACTATTACTCGACATGGATAACCTGTTGTTTTATTGGCCCGATACTGGTGATGTCACCCACGAATCGGAGGATTACATCATCACTGCACAGGTGTGAGAACTTAATACTAGTAGTTTCAGCTACAGATCACATGACGACAGTGAATTAATATATGAGGAGGACAGAGAAATCGATCTCTGCATAGTCTCTCGTCAAGTCAAGGGTGCCTGTTAGCTGTCCGGTTGACGACGGACATGCACCAGGGCCCGGACATACGGAGAGAAGCATCTCTTGCTGCTGAGACCAACAAGACTGTTTGTTGCTGGTGAACAGGTTCAGAAACCGTCTAGGTGATCTGGGGGACAAGGATCGAAGGCATGCAACCTTTCGAAGGAGAGAAACGGTTCAGAGACAAAAGACCCTGATTCACAGCACAACAAGTACTGGAGTACATGATATGTCCACAGCAATATTACGACCTGCCAGTTGCTTCATGATTCTTTTGCTACAGTGTTAATAGCCATAGGACAACCGTCTGTTTTCTTTTCATTTCCATCTTCTATCCTTGAAAATTAGACTAGTCAGAGTGGGAGTATCATACTGCTAGTATCATGCATATGATGCTAGTATATGATAACATCTCTATAGTGCATGGTATCATATGGTAGTATCATATCAGTACTACATTTAATGATTTGTAAATCTTAATATAAAATTGTGTACGAGATTTACATGTATTAGGATTTCTAGTTTTGCATGCTATGATACGGTATGTACCTATGATACTCGAACCATCTCTTTCTTTATTAATTGTTATGCCACATCAGATTTTTGCCAACATGAAATGCATAATACTAACTATAATACTCCCACTAGGGCTAGCCATATATATATGCATCGTATAAACAAGTAGTAGACAAAATTATATATCCATGGTATACAGGAAAATAAATTTGTGCAGCGAGCACCTGGCCGCGGCACTCGAGATTGAGGAGAGGACGCGGGTGGCAGGTCCGTGGGCGAGGGCGGCGAGCTTGAGAGGCCGGCGGGGTCTGCAAGCTCGGGGAAAGACGCGGCAGCGCACGCTCTGCCGGCGAGGGAGAGGACGAGGAGGAGGGAACAGCGGGAGGAAGGTGACACAGATGCGGGGATCGCGGGTAGGCGGTAGCGTCAGGGCGCGAGGGAGGCCGATGCGGGGTAGGTGGCGGCCTAGGCGACGGGGTCCACAGGCAGACACGTCGCGTGGGGCCGTGCCCGTGGGGTGGTTTACGGCAGGGAGAGAGGTGCTAGAATGCACGAATCTGGATGTACATTTGGACGGTGAGATAGCTCAAGTACCCGCCTATACAAGCACAAAATCCATTCTCTGGTATAAACAAGTAATAGACAACAAGATAAGAACAACACAAACTAAGTTTTAGTTTTTTTTTATAATGGGGAACGAAGCCCTGGCCTCTGCATCAATAGATGCACACAGCCTGACAAACTAAGCTTTAGTAATCCTCGGGAGATCTCCATCTTGATCAGTGGAAGATGTGTTCTTTCGGCTAGTGCCCCACACATGTGGCAAGAAATGTAAAATTTCTAGAAGAAAAGACAGTTCCCTCCTATTAACCCATGCGTTCACTTCTTTCAATTGCAATAAAGGACAACAACATCAGATGTATAATCACAGGTACATAGCATACACACCCACACACACGAGCATGCCCGGTCCTCAAGCCATACCTTTTTTCCAACCAGTCTAACACATGTTTCATTAATTGCTTACCATAAATAACCAGTTCGATATAGTAGAAGCAAATGAAGGAAACATGAAAGAAGGTAGCGAGTTGGGGCACTAGCCGAAACCTGCCATGAACTCTCAATATCGAGACACCCCTACGGGAAAAAACATGCACGCACAATACCCTAGCCTAAGAGAAACAAAGTTCAGGCTATGTCACCATAACAAAAGTAAACATGGTAAACAAGTAGACAACAAGACAAGAACACCACAAACTAAGCTTCGGTGATACTCAGGAAGATCTTCATCTTTATCAGTCCAAGAAGTGTTAGATGCTAGAAGACCAACCACCACATTCATAAATGCTAAGCTCCATCGCAAATGAACCCTTTATCATCCTTCTTGTACAATCCTGAAACTATGTGAGGAAAGAGCCAACAGTTAAAATAATCATTACAAGGCATTTTATGAATACATTTTCTATGGTGAACTAATTTCTTGTTATCCAAATACACCAACAAACAACATCAAGAAGAAGAGGAAAAATATTTCCCCACCACACCAAAGAGAATAAATCCGAACATTGCCAAAGATATTTCAGACAAGTAGCAGTGCCTAGGACCGAACCACTAGTTCCCCAAACCACACAAGTATAAGAACAAGTAAAAAGGAGCCGATTAGTTGTTTCAACTTGATCACAACATCATCAAGACTGCTCATGGTTTCTGTAGTTAGGGAAACATCCTGCATAAGTTGCCACATGAAAAATCTGAATTGTCAAGGGTAACTTGGTTTCCCATAAATTTTGTAAAAAATCTCCCCAATTTTGGTTGTAGGGCCACAAAACCCTACCAGGTCTATAAGATACATTAAGATTTCCATCATAGGAGATCATAAGGAAGCCCTATGCTAAAGCGTAAATTAAGATTCTTTCTGATGGAATTATTGACAATAAGGTCTTGATCTAAAAATGACAGCCAACAATGTGTATTTATCACACAAGATGGATTGTCCAACCAAGGATCTTTTCAATAACTAACAATAGTCCTATTAGTTAAAATCAATAAAACAATTACTTTCACTTTAAACAAACTACAAGAAAGGAGAGTCGTGAAATATAGATTTTATAGAAGCAACCACTTGACAACAAAGATCGTTGGACTTGAAAATTCTCTGTAAGAAACCATTACATATCTCTAATTTCCTCCAATACATAGTATGCTAATATTTTTTTCTAAAATCTTTGGTCCCGACCTTTCTACTTCAATTCACACATCCCTTTCTACTTCTCCATATAGTAATTCATATCTTTCTATGTTTATCTTTTTTTTCCAATAAAAGTTCTCCCCAATAATACATAGACATCTAATAGGAAGGAATGTTAGAAAGGCAAGATGTCAGTAAGACTAGTATCCTCCCTCTAAAGAAGGATAATTTACAATTGAGTATTTTAGACTTTTACGGTTCAGGGTTTAGTGTTCGGAGTTTAGAATATACCCAAAAAATCAACCAATAATTTCAATAGTGGATAGGGTTACTAGTACACCCTAATACTTCAAAGGAAAATGACCAACTTATTAACAACTCAACATATCGACTTCAAATTTAATCACCCCATTATCACCTCCAATGGAAAACATGTGAGTCTTCATGAAAAGAGCTTTTAAACTATATACATGCTCAAATTGGTAAATATGTAACTTCAAATTCATGGATTTATCAAGATGATGAGAAATACAAAGAACAATATCATCCACATGCATATTCTAATAATATCACATCATATCGGTTAAAGAGACAAATGCATGATTAAATTATTACATATAGCCTTAAGTACTATCTCAATTAAGCATCTAGTGGCAAGATTAAAAATATTATGAGAAAGTGAATCACCTTGCAATACCCCCTTAGGACTTATCACTCTGCAAATAAGTCCCTATTTAACTACTATTATTCACACAAATTGTGCCACTTGATCAGGGTTTGGTGCACTAAGTTGCATTGGAATAACCTCTCAATTTATGTCAATTTAATAGTAATTATTATTTAACCTTGGCATTTAACTTTCGAAATCAAGATTAAGGATTATTCACACATATTTTTCACATGAGTATGATGCATAATTTCGTAAAGAGATAATTCTTCACTTCTTCAATAGTAAAGCTTCTAGTCTTCTCACTATTATGAAATTTATCCAAAGTTTCATGATTTTCCCAAAGATCAAGATACAGAGGAAAAATGCTTCGACGAGTAGAAGCATATAAATATTTGTAATAGGAAGTAGCATTATTAATAATATCTTTAGTACCCTCAATCACCACATCACCATGTTGCAAAGTGTGCACATTATGTTCCTTTTTTTTTACCATTTGCCACTCTATGAAAAAAAATGTGGTTTTTTTATCCAGCTTTTAGGGCTCCGACATTCATAAGATCTATGACTCCATTGAGTTCCTCGTAGGCATACATCTCAAATAAGGCCACTTGAATTTCAGTCTTTTTCAAATTCTTACAAGTAGATAACTCTATAATTCCTCCAATGAATTCCAAACACACTCAAGTTCTTTTTGTAACTCATATTCATTTTCTTAACTTGTACAAATAGATTAGAGCAGCCTCCATTAATATGTTTCTTAAACCTTTTCAACTTAATATTGGTAATATCATTTGGGTCCGAGATGCACACATGTTTATGCAAAATGCTATAGTTGACCTAGTGTGCAAATAAATCCAAAAATTAAACTAAAATAGATAAAGTGTTTATTGTGGTAGAACAAACCCCAGAGATGTTATAGCAACATTATTTTATTGTCGATTCCCCACCTTGCTGACACGTGGGACCTGCACTGACTAAGGATGATTAAAGAATAGACTATGTGTGACCTTTCTTCAATATATACATTTTTCTCTGTAACATGACTTAACTCTTTTAGAAATTTGGATCCTCCTTTATAGATTCAAGCAAGTTTGTTATAAGATATTAACCGCAACTAAAAATAAACTTGCCAATTGACAAGTATCACAAAAACCCTTGCTTGACAAAAGACACATTGATTTGTGGTCAAACTTTTCTTGCTCCGAACCAAGGGGAACAAATTCTTTGCACTCGCCAAGTGCCCATAGAAACCGGTCAAATTGGTGTATATGTAGTGTCTCAGTCGGGTCTCGACCCATAAAATGCACGAGAAACATCTATAATGTGTACAAAATCAAGAAATGTTGTTGGGCGAGGACTTAAGATGCAAAATGTCCTACACACGGCCAATAGCATATCATGAATGAAGAGATGAATTGAAGTGTCATATGGGAAGATCACCTAAAAATGGGCTTTCTAGATTTGGAGGGACAAAAACACAACTAGAACGGGGTGGTGCTAAGGGAGTACCACATGGACGGGGTTGGATAGGAGAGACATTTATTCGTTCCAATGTAGCCTTCATCGCCATGATAATATGGTGCTAGATATAAAACTAGATTGCGGAACTCAATAGCATCGCTAAAACGTAGAACAACATATTCGTTTGTGGAAGACTTACTTTGGGGAACCACTAAATAACCTAGTGACCGGGTCTGCTCCTCCTACGAAGCTATACCGTAATTAACCTATTATTTAATGTCATGATGTTAAGACTTGACCACTTATGTGTTGGCAATAACACTTACATATTTTATACAATGGAAAGACCAGACACTCAACCAGAAAGTTGAAGGAATGGGAACCCACACCACAATTTTCCAGTATATATACGTGTGATGGTCTTAATAATACTACTCTTTGAGACTCGCCCACATAGAAATCCGGCTAAACAATCATGAACCATATGTGCTTTGTCTCTCTTTCCACAATCTAATAGGAAGTTAAGTCTTGCCCATCAAGCTAAATAATTTGACCAGAGCAAAACTTTTGGTGGAAATTGAGCTCTAGATAATCTGATGGAAAGTTATAATTTTGGTTAGTAGAATGATAGAGCTTAAACTATATATTAGATTCCACCATTTGTTTTAATTGAAACATTACAAACTACGGTACAATTTGCTGATACTTAACCTACAAACATGTACAACAAAACATGGTTCTCTCATCCATGTCATTCATCACAAGTTTTGTTGTAGAATATAGAACAATCCCTAGATCACTCCCTACAAGTTTTGACATTGAATTTCCACATATTGGTACAACCGGGGTTCTAGAATTAATCCTTAGAAATTTTAAGGGTATTAGTCTGTATGTATGAGTTTACACGAAATGCATGGTAGAGATGTTTACGTGGCATTATCTAATTTTCATCGAAGATTTATGGTTCTAACTTTTTCAAAGTTAAAAGGATATGTGATTTTGAAGTAGTTGTATTTATTTTTGTCCACAACCAAAACCTATTATTCAGACCCAACATGCACCTGACTACCTCAATCAACCAAAGTTGAAGTTGAGGACAGTTCATGACTTGATGTGATTTGTCTTCGAATTTTGGTCTGGACTCTGGGAAGCTAATGGATTCATTACATTGCCGCATAATTAGTATATTCCCGCTATCCTAAATTCGCTGAATTAGTTGAATCTATAATTAATATTCCCTTTGATCTAAACAAAGTTGAGTTAATTAATTTCAGACAAATGGTCGGTACTCTTCCAGATGATACTACGACTTTGCAATTTATTCCACATTTTGGAATCAGATTGAGTAGATTCTAACTGGAGAGAGGGCCTCTTGTATATGTCTAGTGTGGCTAGTACCAAAGATGTCGGCAAAAAACCCTGTAGAGCTTGAGCTACATGGAGTTTTACTTTTTCAAAATCCAAAAACACTGGTTTAAAGTTAAAAGATATTCTAAAAACAATTCTAGATGTAGATAATGATCTACTCTACCAACTTGAAAAACTCACAACCCGAAGTACCTTACATTCTGGGTGTAACAAAAATGAAAAAGCCTAGCAGGTTTTAGTGGAGTTGTGCATTGTTTACCCCAAAATATTGGATATTTCAGGTTGTGAAAGTTTAGGTTGGTAGAGTGTATTATTTTCTACATCTAGAATTGTTTTATATAATTTTTTGATACTTTAAACTAGTGTTTTCGAATTGTCCAAAAAATAGGCTACATATAGCCCGAGCTCCTTCGTTATGTGGTTCGCTTTGGCTATCCAAAAATGACAATTTTTTTAATAATACAAAATTTTCTCTTATACAGGTTATCTATCGTGCACCGGTACGCTCCATTTATGCCCAATTTATCGTTGTCATTGGCGTTTTGCAATTTCTCAATGATGATATGTAATTCATCCTTTTACATTATGTATTTTCGAGATGTTTCTTATTTTTTTGGGAGACTTTGGACATGTTTTAGCTGTGTGCATTCTAGTTATACAGAAGCTAAGCGTATTTCTTACACTTTTTAAATAATAAAGCATCCTCTATCAGAAAACATATAGCCCTAGCTGCTAACGTCTGCATTCCGAGATAACAAAGTTACTAACTAGAAGTAGCATGTTTTTTGCTTTCTTTACCTCAATTTCCTCTTGTACTAATAACCGGATCACGCATGCCTGCTATGCTCATATGTTACATCGATGCTCGGGCACCATTGGTCGTCGGAGTATCGAAAGAAATGTACAGTCGATTTGGGACCCTACTAAACAAAATAGATCGATTAATTAACCTTATCACTGTAGTACAATAGTATTACAGTATCAGACACTAAGCACGTTGAATAGTGCGCTCCACATGCAAGTATCTTGACTGTTCAGCTGTGAACAGAAACTATGACAGAATTAGGTTCAAATGACACAAAGCAGACATGTTTCTAGGAGCTTCAACAGTTGGGGAAAAAAAGTTGCATATTTGAAAAAATGTGATACATAAAAGCAAATTTGTATAATTGCTTTTACGTCTGAATTTCTTCAAACATGCAAATTTTCATTGGAAAAACATTCCCCATCCAGAAAGAAACTAATGGGTCTATCATTGAACATGCTCCAAAGTTGTATCTTCAGACGGGCCCCAAAGTCGTCTACGGCTTTATGCTAATACCGCTCAGTGGAAAGGAAAGGAACCAGTGACACTTGCGTAACAGGAACTCTCAGCACTCACTGTCTTATTCTTCGAGAATCTAGCTTATATTCAGATTCCGGTACGTGTTCGTCAGCAGCACAGTAACTTTTCTCCACAAAGGATGTAAGTAATCCATAATAATTGAGAGGTGGGCAGCTCCAAGTTACATGCTGGCATGGTAATTAAATCAACCATTGTAGCCACGTCGATCTGTTCATCTCCCCTAGCTGGAAATGTATCTTTTGCTGCGGTCTAGTAATTTCCATCCACATGTGCAGTGCTTAAGGGAAACGTACACTGTCTTATCCTTCCTTTTCTCGCTGCCGTTCTCTCTCCATTCAAGCCGGGGCACGCGCAGCACTATGCTGCCTATTGTTCCCCAAAAAAGTCAAATAAAGGACATCCTTTTCTTGTCAATTATTCGGCTCGCCTGCTCGGATTGATGTTTTTTCCTTTGAAAGACGGCCGTGCTAAGTTCGAATTGTCTTTGCACTTTCTAGTGTGGAACCGCCCAAACCAAAAAGACTCACTCAGTCACCGATCTGTGTAGCACTCTTCAGATCGCTGCCAGGTTTCATAGCCGTGCATTTTGTCCGAAAAGAAGAGGAGGCCCCGGTCTCTCTGCATCCATTGATCCACGCAGTATTATATTTCATTAGTGAGATTCAGTGCATACAACAAACAGAATCATGGGTCGCATAGATCGATACACCTATGCACCGTCTTAAAAATAAAATGACTCTGCATCAACATGATATTGTAAGCTCAAATGGTGAATTGCACTAGCTGTATAAATACCGTGCAACCATTTCTAATTGGTTGAACCCAGTATCTGAGGCCAGTGGCGGACCTAAAATTTTACCGATGGGTATGCCACATAAAAATTTGACGATTTTTTTGATAAAATATGTTTACTAATTAAATAAATAGCTATACAATTAGTATTATAAAAAGGTATAGACGCAATAAATAATATCTAATTGAAATATCAACTTAGAAAATTGCACAAATCACCACATAAATAGTTCAAACATAAGTAATATTCTGAAATATGCGTAGAACAAATATAAAATACTCTTTGTTTGACTTGTCTAGCTTTCGCTCTTTACGGACATGAACGTCTTGATTACATTATCTTCATCCACATCGAACAAATATCCCCCTCAATGTATGTGACTAGCCAATCGTGCAAGATACTATCATCCATCTTATTTCTTAACTTTGTTTTATTAAGATCGTTGCAGAAAACACCCTTTCTACACTTCATCTGAAGTGGTCAATCATTTGTTTGCTTTCGGGCGCTAACATACCTTGCTTATTTTCCGTAAGGCACATAAGTATATTTATAGAATGAACTTCAACACTATGATAAATGAATCTATAGCTTGACAAAATTAGGCATTTGAATAATTACCTCAACGCGTATAGGCTATAATTGTTCGTGGTCCTAGGCTCATCGGCAAGGACATACATGTGTTCAACCTCACGACTGTGTTGCAGCAATGGGCATGCAGGCTGTCGGCATCCGGAAAACCTCACATCGTGTCGGCATATACGGAAACCTCGTGGCGCACCGGCATCTACACTCTAGAGACATAATGCAGTTTCGATCGGCCTAACCGGTGCTCGACTGCTCAGAACTTATCCCAAAAACCTGCTAGCTAGATGAGTGCCGAAACTGGTTCTGGAATCCGGAGTTGAGATCCTGTGGGCTTAGATCAGATCGATTGTGAGTTGAGGAGTTATGCAATCGATCATGTATCTTTTTTTACTAGCCGGATCGTATCAGCTGAGTAGTTTTGCGATCAGGTTTCTTTCCATCTACTAGACGGTTGATCGGCTGGGCTCCAGGGTATGCCCGGGCATACCCGACATACCCTGTGCGTCCACACTGTCTGAAGCCTATCACTTCTCCATTGGCTATAGGTAGGATCCATTGAGAATGTTGCATAAAAGAAATGAATTTTACATTGTTAAAGATATAATCATTGCACACATTCCAAATAGCCCAAACTAAAGCGCAATCCCTAATTTGAACTTTATCTTTGTTTGCTATTCACCTTAAGCAATTACCAAAAAGATTCATAATGTTATTTGGGGCGATAAATTAAAGGCCAAGTGCATTATAGGCCAGTCGTAAGGGCTATCACAAAAATTGCAAAAATGTCTCCTTTTAATTAGATTTTTTTGCAAAAGGGCATACATCACTACACGAGGTTAGGGCATCTCCTGGAGTAATGTTCTTATTGACAGATTGCTAGTAGTCCAGTTGATATTATGAAACTTGACAACTTGATTGAAACGTTGTCGCGATGGAATATACCCCCTCCATCAGGAAATAGATGTTGCGGTGGCATTTTCGCAAAAAAAATCTCGTGTTTATTCCGACTCAACTGTAGTATGCCGCCACGTCGTCCTCTTTCCCTCCATCCGCGTCGTCATCTTCCCCTCTGGCGCACCCTAGGTACCCATCTCTAGCCGCCTGCTCTGTCACTGGCCAAAAAAATTGTTCTTACATCAAGCACAATGTACAATAGTCATTTTGTTTCTCAAAGAAAAAAATACTCCTTTTCTTACATTGAGTATTGGAAGGCTGACTAAACCTGAAATTCCACAAAGGCACCAATGAGAGAGGCAGCTAACAATCTACATGCAGCCAGTGTCCCAGCCAATCAAAGCAGGCTAATACGGACTACCTTTCCGGTCCTGCACTGCAACAACACCAGGCAGTAGTACCAATGTGCCATGCACGATTTAAATAAAGCACATCGTAGGGGTGAAGAGACACTTGACGAATGGGCGAGCGGCGTGTGTGCATGGAACATTTTTTGAGGAGTTTTACGACTCCTGTCACAGAGCGCATCTCGAAAGGGGTCGATGGACGCCACTTTGGTCGAAGTTCTCTCGAACCCTACTACTGCACTTTTTGTCTCAGGGCAGCCGCCTCACCTGCAGACACCAGGCCTCTCGGATCGTGTGAACCCGGTCCATGCACCCATACACGTATCAATCATTCCGTCCACTCGATAAAGCGTTATAATATTTGGAAAATTGTGGTACCTGCGATATTGGAACATGGCACACATAAGTAGTACAGTGTGTCGCTGGCCAGCCACCACTATCTATCCCATCACGCTATCCCTAACTATATGTCGTTGTTGGTGGTATAGTGTACGTAGTGTAGTGCGTGCTACTTTGCCTCGTCCTCAACCGGCCCACGACCATCTGTAAGAAACCGCCCCCAACTGGTTTGCCTATGTCTCAATCGACTGAGATTTTCTCAGTCACTTAAGAAAAGTGCAACTGTAATGTGCAACTCGTGTCAGTTGCACTTTTCTAGCAGAAAAGTGCAATTGCATTTTTCTGTCAGAAAAGTGCAACTGGGTTTTAGTTGCACTTTTTTTAATAGACGGTTGCACTTTTCTTAGGTGATTGAGACTTAAGGAAATCTCAGTCGACTGAGAATTAGCAACTTTATTTTGTTAACGTGGTATCCATAGGACCGAAGCCTGGCCCCCAAACCGGTCCGCGGTCTGCGTATATTCTCATCCCAAATTTGGGATCGGTTTAAAAGTCGGCGGACATGTCCGCGGTTTGAAAGAAGGGGAGGAGAAGGAAAGGAGAAAGGGAAAAGAAAGGAAAAGGGAGGAGAGGGGCCGGGTCATATTTGAAGTCCATCCACGCTTATTCGTCCTTCCACCCACCTATGGCCTATCTGTGGCACACTGCATTTTGGTGCGCCACAGGTACTTATCTGTGGCGCATCACCCAATTCATATGCCATTGATAGGCAACCCACGGATAACCCTTTTCCTACTAGTGTGTCGTAGGGTGATGGGGTTCGTTGCATAGAAAACAAAAAAAAATCTTATGATTGCAACAACCAAGATCATATCTAGGAGATACATGTAACGATTTCAGATGGACTCACCCTCGAAGACCGTAACACGGGATAACGTTCACGCAAACAAACATGTCTGATATAAAGTGTACACGACCGTCCTCAAGGACGTGATGGCAGTACCACAAGTGAAGCACCTCCGTAATCGGTCACACGTACAGTGTGCCGACGACTTCCGTCCCTCGCTCCAGCTCGGCAGCGGAAGTAGGGGATCCTTGGGAACTCCACCAAATAGTGGTGGATAATCTTGAGCAGGGCTTCGCTTAAGCACCTCGCTCGTGGTAATGGACAACGCTAGAAGGGGAGAAAGATTCCAACCAAAGGGCATATGAGAGGAGGGATGCGTGAGTGTAATGGTGCATGGAGAGGGGGTCTCCGCCTCCTTTTATAGGAGAGGGGGGCTACGGCCAAGAGGATTGCACCAGCCCCTAGTGGTGCCCCCACCTCTCCCCTCTTGATGGTGGTGGACTCTCCACTCACACAAATCAAAGGGTCACCATAATTCCATTAATTCTTCACTCAAAATCAAAGGTCTTTCCATTAAAGCACTTAATTCACTTGGCTTAATGCCACTCAGTTTAATAAACACTTCATTTAATGAGTACTTTTTTTAAATGAACACTTCATTTAATGAACACATTAACATTTTATCCCCTCGCAATATTCTGATACACCGAAACTATTCTAGCAGATTTATCAGAACAATTTCTGCGTTGTTCAGTATTTTCTCCGGTGTTTCCTATCCACTCAAATGCGTCAACTACCCTTAAATGTGTCTCCCTACGGTCCACGAACTGAGTGGACATAATCGAAACATTCTCTGATCAATAATTTTTAGTGGGACCTGGAGATCCATAATGACTCCCACTAGCACCAACTCAAGCGATGGCTTAGTGATCGCGTGACCTTTATTCGCAGTAACCAATTCCTTTTGTCTCATGATATTTTACTTGTCCGGGATCCGATCATTCGGTATCATCCATACCTAGTTCGATCCCGTTACTGACAAGTACTCTTTTCTCGTTCCCGTGATATAACATTCTTAGTGATCATTATCACTTGCTTGCAAGCTATATTAATGTGACATCACCGAGAGGGCCCTAAGTATATCTCTCCGTCATCAGGATGGACAAATCCCACTCTTTCCAAGTACCTAACGACACCTTTATAATCACCCTGTGACGGTGTGACGTTTGATATAATCAAGGTACTCTTCCAGAGTCAGTGATTGACGTGATCTCATGGTCTAAGGATTAGAGTTACTTTGAATGACGTTATAGTAGTGTAAACATAATGGCATGATCGTGTTGCTATACTTTGGGAGTATGTTCATCACATCATTTTAGCAATGTTGTGACCTCGTTATTAACAACATCCAATTTCATGATCAGGAAACCTTGATCATCTGTTAATCAACAAGCTAGTGTAATGAGAGGCATTACTAGGAACCTTTTCTTTGTTTATTAAACACACATGTATTAGCGTTTCCGCTTAACACAATTATAGCATGAGAAATAAACATTTATCCTAAACATGGAATACAATAACCATTTTATTATTGCCTCTCGCGCATATTCCTTTCAGTCTCCCACTTGCACTAGAGTCCATAATCTAGTTTGAAAAACTTGGGCATTCAACACCTATGGCTTTATGGTGTTGTATATACGTGTTTGCTAGTGGCAAACATAATCTACGGATCTGACACTTTCAGGTCCGTGTGTATTTGCATGTCGTTGTGTCTCTACGCATCACTCCTTTTCAGATGAGATGGCATTTGTATAAATTTGGTCCTTTTCGTGACACCTTAGTTACTTGGGGTTTAAAACATGTCAATACTATTGTCGTACAATATATCTTCATAGTATTATTCTGCTTGGAACTACACCTAGTTTGATTAACAAACTTCTTGACACAAATGCCTTTCCTATGTTGCTAGAGAAGTCTTATACTTAGCCTTTCGTTGTAGTATTCATCATAATACTTAATCTTTTGGAACTCATCCAAATATATCATGGAACTTTCTTCTATCAAATTGTGCCACCTTAACCTATAGCCTAAATTGAGATAAACTTAATTTGTATCTTGTGACAAAACTAGTACCAATGTAACATCTTACAATGAACTATTTGTTTAGTGTCAATGTAACACTTTACAATAAACTATTTGTCACTTCTACATACAGAATATATTCTTAGTTCTTCAAAAGATCATAAGATTATCCTTACTATCATCCAATGATCATCTTATGAGTCACCCTGGTATATGCTTCTAACATTTAGAGCATAGGAAATATCTGAATATGTACATATCACGGTATGATTGATTAAGATATTCATGTGATTTTACTCACCAAGTGTCAAAACACTTGAATCTCGTTTACCATGTGGCAAGAACCTTTCTCGTCGTTTCCATATTGAACTCATTCGATATTTCATCTATGTACATTTGGCATAACAATATTAGTGTCTCAATCTATCCAAATAGACTTTGATGCCAAATATTCTGGTTTTGCCCAAATCTTTCATTTAAATATAATTTTAATGAAATCCTTAACTTGTGACAATAAAAGATACATCATTTCCAATCAACAATATGTCTTACACATAATGTATTAGAAATATGTCTTAGCGCCCCCACTTAATTTCTTGCAAATGTGAGCATCTTCATCGTCTCTAATGAAATTTAGCATTATAACATTTTCATCATAGTGAAGATTCCAACTCCGCTATGCTTGCTTCAACTATTGAAGTATGCATGCCTTTTAGCATATTTTGATTTAACAAAACACTTCGAACCATGTCATGTACACGTCCTAGGTAACCATTCTATTAGAAGAACGTTGTTTTGTTTGTTCAAGTAACATATATAACAATTGACATATGTAGTGGTTGCTACACTAATCCGTCCAGACTAAATATCGCCACGAAATATCGAATCTTGTCGTGTTCAACTCCTTGAACATTGTTGTAAACTCTTTACCGACATGTCAACTATTTCATAGATGTGAAACATCCATGTCTATGTCTTTATAGACCCAAATACAACTGATAGGTTTTATGCCTTTCAGAGGATCTTCCAAGTTTAGTAACTTGGTTTCTCGTGTATGGAACTATCACGGATTTTATGGCTTCAAGCCATTTGAGGGAATCAAGGCCCATTATCGCTTCTTTGCGTGTAGTCGGTTCATCATTGTCAAACAATAATGATTTAGTCTCAAATCTTAGTATTTGATTATTTACCCGACCTACGCGGTTCATTAGGAACTTAGATCTTCATGACCACAAACTTTGAGGCACGAAGCCATGAGCATTATGGCTGCCTCCGGAACACTTTTCGGCGATGCGTAACTTAGCACATATAGCTAAAATTCAATAACCTTATCAAAGTTCTGTTGTGCTCCCACTTAACTTTTCACGAAAAAATCCTTCTCAAGAAACTTGATGTTCTAAGTGACAAACACGTTTGTCTTTGGTGTTATGGAGGAATACCCAACTATTGCTTTGGGATAACCCACAAATACGTGCTTATCTGAATTTGGTTGTAAACATTTTACTTATGCCTAGCATACCAAAATTTAAGAAAAGACAACTTGGGTTTTATCCCAATCCAAAACTTATATGGTGTCATTCCAAAGGATCATGATGGAGCTCTTTACAGTATAAAAGCTATAGTCACTAAAGCTTAATCTTCAAAATATAATGGCAATTTTATAAATAACACAGTTGATCCTACCATGTCAAACAAGGTTTGATTACATCTCTCGAATACTCCATACTTTTATGGTTTAAGGGGATACATAAATCCATGGAACGATTCCTTGAATCATAGGTGTTTTTGCTAAACTTGTAACTCAAATATTTTCCTTTATGATCCAGTCATAAATTCTTTATTTTCCCGTACAATGATTTTCCACTTCATCTTGAAATCATTTGAACATTTTCAAACGTTTCATACTTCCCCCTGATTAAGCAAATATACAGATATTCAATCAAATCTTTGGTTACAGTATATGAAGTTTGAATGATCCACCACATACGGCTACATATAATGGACTATATACATCAATATGCACAATGCCCAATAAGCACATAATGGACTATATGCATCAATATGCACAATGTCCAATAAGTTAGTCATTCTTTTCTCTTTGGCCTATGAACAAAATTTAAATCATTTCCAGAAAATTCTCACAAGCGTCAATTGATTCAAAAATCAAACAGACTCCATAATTCCATCAACATGAAGTTTCTTCATGTTTTCTTTCTGATATGATTCAAACTACCGTGTTACTCATAAGTGATCTTCTAATCATTCGTCTTATGACACTTTAGCATCAGTGTTTATGGACGTGATTTATCTAACTTGATTTGTAAGAGTTCATCCATCTTCAATAGAATACGGTGATTATTTGAACAATCATCGTTATCATAATACCGAAACAAAATAACAATTATTAAAATACAAATCTTGAAGGGAAGCTTTGATGTCAACGAGAAACACAATAACACTTTATTTGATTTCGATGATCATCATCACATATTCCCTTGCTAGTTACTTAGGCGATTGTATTCATGAATTGAGTTGCTCTGTGTGACATTTCGCACCAACCAATTCAATATCCAATACCCAAGAACCACATTGTTTAACAAGAAAACAATACACCCATAATGTGTATATCTTCATATACCTAAGCCAGACATTTCTAGTCTTTTCTTTCTACCAAATATTTCCAAGATTCTCTTTCAACATTTCCTTTTGTCTTTTAAAAGAAACTATCAACATCAATAGTGGTGCCATACATATGACACGTAGTTTAAAGCGTGTATAGTCAAATACTAATACCTTTGGACTTGCACGTTTGAAGTAGATCACCATCATCAAATGATTGGTGTTCTTTCAAAATTTCATTCCTTTTAGTAATCCTTTTAATGTAGCAAACATTTTACCTACATCTTCTATCCATCCTTATCATGAAAACTTTCATGATCAAGATACTAAAGCTCATACGGACGAATCTCGAATATAATTTTAATTCCCAAAACCTTTTGGGTGATCAGGACGCCTAGCATCTCTAACCTTTGCAAATTCTCATACAATACAACAATTATTATATTCTATCATATTGCAACCAACCATTATTTCAGATATCACAATATCTTCTACATATGATGGTTTCTGAAACAATTTTCAGCTCCTAGATAACATTGATATTAAAACAATTTTTCAATATCAAGAATCATGGAGGAAAGCATGATACTTTGATACTAATGCTGGAATTTGTTACTCTTGATTCAATACTATTTATTGAATTTCACGGAGTAAGTGAGGTTTTTTTGAAAGTTTGCAATAGTACTTTAGACTTTAAATTGACATTCATAAAAAATACGATACCAATTCGTAAAGTAAAACATCCAGAATTCTATAGTTCTATTATCTCAATTATAGCTAAAAACAAGGTAGTAAACGAATGCTAGTGACTACAACAAACTATGCAAATTCACTTCAATTTAATTTATGATAAATTGAGTTCAAATTAATCCAAATTACTAAATTGAACTCCGACTCAAAACAACATCCTCGAGTTGTTTTGGTGATTACATGAACCAAATTCACTACACCACGACCGATCATCACGAGTGGTGGTGCAACTCCAGTGACGAGCATCATATGGACATCATATCATTCATACGACTCGTGGTTTACCTTTCGGTTCATGTTCCGAGGCTATGTCTGTACATGCTAAGATCGCCAAGTAAGAACCTTAGCATTTACATGTGTGAAACTGTCTTACACCCATTGTATGCAAACGTAGAGTTTATCACACTCGATCAACACGAAGTGCTTTGAAACAACAAACTTTCTTAATGGTGCATACTAAGAAAGAACATATTATTATTGGAGGCGCATATTCTTCCCATATGCGCCTCGCCTATCTAATATATTGGAGGCGCATATTATCAAAATGAGCCTCGCATAAGTTGCGGTACCAGATTTCATCCGTACAAATACTAGTGGAGGCGCATCCTATAAATATGCGCCTCGCCTATTTAAGTACTAGAGGCGCATGTCAGGCTGGTGTGCCTCGCCTATTTTATCAGAGGCGCATATAGTATAAATGCGCCTCAAATGTGCATGTCTCCTATAGCCTTTTCTCTAGTAGTGGGACTTGGAGGGACCGTGGAGAAGATGCATAGCCTCTCTTTGAACCTCCGAGAGTGAACTAGTAACCTCTCAACTCAATTCGTGATCTGGAGTAACAACTTTTTCCCGCCACCACAATGATTTGAAGGGCTCGCAAAAGCCTAAGCTTGGAGAAGTTTTCTCATGTATCTTTATTTGGCATTTATTTGCTTTTATTTATTTAGAGGTTGTGTTTTTATTTGAGTTTATAAGCACTCGTGTTGGTTTCCCCAACACTTTATTTTCTAGTTCTTTCTATTTTCTTTCAAGATTTTCTAGCCGAGCTTTGCCGCCAATTTTCTATTCTTTAAATTCCCTCTTTTAAAATCACAAAAAGATTTCTCCATTTTTCCTTATTTTCCCTCTATCTTTTATTTCTGCCTCGAGGTCTTCATATGTTTGCAAGAGAGTGATCGACTTTGAGTTTCCAAGAAACAAATAAAAAAGGAAGAGAGAAGTGGAACCAAACATGAGAGGTATGCCTTATGACTCCTCACTTTTGAAGTTTGAGAAAGCCATGCTAGTTAGTAGTAAATGTTGAGATATTATATTGGTGGAGTGAGTCTTTGTAGTAAGGTTTTTCGTTTGCATGGGTATTTAATTGGGTACATTTTGTTCCAGCTCTCATAATTAACCAGGTCTTGCCTAAAAATTGCTGAACAATTGTAATAAGAAAAAGTATCACAATTGAAGGCTTGGGTGTTGTGGTGCTTAGTCTTGAAGGTTTATTTCTAGAGACACTCAACACCACTGAAAATGTTGATTTACTTGATAGCTCTCTTTGAAAGGATTTGTTCGATTGAATTAATGTTTAGCGGTTTTTGTGAGCATGCCAAATTTTGACTTGTTAATCATAAGAATGATATAGCTTGATGTGTGTCAAACTTCATGGGATGCCAACAACTCTGCTGGCCTATGAACGATCTTGAAGGAGGAAACTCCTTGATGACCCACAAGTATAGGGGGTGTATCGCAGTATTTTCGAGGAAAGTGAAATCCAATTTATTGATTCAACACAAGGGGAGCCAAAGACTATTTATAAGCCTTAACAACTGAGTTGTCAATTCAGCTGTACCTAGAAACAATCTGGCTCACATCAGTTTATCAGTAGCAATAGTTTTGTAATAGCGATAGCAAAGTAATAGCAGTAGTAAAAGTAAAGAGATTAGTAACAATTGCAGTAAACAATAGGATTAAAGCGCGGTAGGCTTAGGGATGGATGGATGGGCGTTGCATGGACAAGACAATTCATATAGCAATCAAGACATAGGGCATTTGCAGATAAATAATATAAATCATCCAAGTACTAAATAATCATAGGCATGTGTTCCATATATAGTCATACGTGATCGCAATGAGAAGTTGCACAACATCTTTTGTCCTGCCAGCCCGTTTACAGTAGGGGCTCAAGGGAACTACTGGCAATTGAGGTGATCCTTTTAATAGAGCACCGAAGCAAAGCATTAACACTCCGTGAACACATGTGATCCTCACATCAAAGCCATTCCCTCCGGTTATCTCGATTATTGTCACTTCGGGGCCTTTGGTTCCCGACAACAATCTGTGTATACAACTTGCAGGTAAGACCATAAACGATACTATCATAATGAATCAATAACATGTTCAGATCTGAAATCATGGCACTCAGGCCCTAGTGACAAGCATTAAGCATAACAAGTTGCAACAAAGTCAAAATCACTAATAATAGATACTAGGCTCCATGCCTTAACAATCTGATGTCATTACATGAACGGTCTCATCCAATCCCGACCATCCCCATAGCCTACAGCGGGGGATTACTCACTCATAGATGGGGGAATCATGGATGGTCGATGGAGAAGCGATGGTGACGATGATGGCGATGATCTCCTCCAATTCCCCGTCCCGGCAGGGTGCTAGAACGGAGTTTCTAGTTCTGATTTGCGGAATCTTGTGGTGGCGACGTAGCGGAACTCTTTCTGGAAAAACGTCGAACCCCCTTGGTTTTTAGGTCAAGAGGCATCTTATAGGCAAAGAGGGAGGCCGAGGGGGTAACTAAGGCGGCGACACCACCCCCCTGGCGCGGCAAGGCCTGGCCCGCGTGGCCAGGTGGTGTGGCCCCCTCATGGCCCTCCTCCGTCTCGTCTTCTCGCTCTGTGAGTCTTCTGGTGAAATAGGATTTTTGGCATATTTTCCAGGATTTTCCTGATAGTTGATTTTCTGCACAAAAACTAGACACCAAGGTAATTCTGCTAAACACAACGTCAGTCTGTGTTAGTTGTATCCAAATCACACAAGTTTAGAGGAGAAACAATAGCAAAAGTGTTCGGGGAAGTAGATACGTTTTGGACGTATCAACTACCCCCAAGCTTAGCTTATTGCTTGTCCTCAAGAAATTCATTTGAAAACTGAGTGTGATAAAAGAAACTTTCACGAACACATTTGCTTCATAAGATGTATATATTCTCAGCATATGATCAAGTACTTAGACAATTCATAATAAGGAGTATGCAAATAAGGCTACCCAATAGTCATTGCAAGCTACGAAGAGATTCCAACTCAAAAATAATAAGTAGCATGAAACATAAACATAAGCAATATTGCAATGCTCATAAAAAGGTATGATAGAGTGGTATCTCGCTTGCCTTTGATTGTAGAGCAAACATAAATGCCAAGGCACCTTTGAAGTTCAAGTGAAGACTAGAAGTAAACATATCACAGATACAAGCATCAAAGTCATGACACAATTAACCAAGTTTTGAAACAAGCACATTACACTAAGAATGACAACTATGCTCTCAAGAAAGTGCTCATAGAATAAGTGGCGACTCAACAAAGAAGTGAAAAGGTTTTGAAAAGTTTGAAAGGCTTCCAAATGCTAAAAGTATGGTACTCATTAGCTTTGAGCTCTCATTGCCCCTATCATAAGCATCTTTAAATGGTTAAGGTGAAAGTGAGGTCCAATACGAGTTATATGCTTGACAAACCATAAACTAGAAATCTCATGTCCCTTGAGTACGAGGGTCGCTCCTCATGCTACTCAACTTTAGTTATCGGTAAGTTCTTGTCATAGTAAATACATGTGTATCATAGAGAACCACCAACGGGGTACCCCTTGCCCGATGATACGGAAGAATCCCCATATCAAAATGACAAGCCAAGCAGACAATGAGCATCTCAGCAATCTTCTTATTTACCATGGGAAAATGGTGCTTTTTTCTCTCTTTCCTCTTTTATCATCTTTTTTCCCTTTTTCTTCTCAATAACTATCTCTCTTTTTTTATAAGAAGAATGCTTCATAGATTGCTCATTATGGTTACGCTGCAGGTTTCCACCATGATTAGGCATGGATTAGACCAGCTGCCAACGCGTTTCTCTAACACACATACATAAGTCCATGGACTTACAAGCTCCCCTTTTATTTCACACCGACGACATCCGTAAACAAAAGAGCATGATATCATCTGGGTATATATTTACAGGTGTTGAAAGCGTTCCCCGTGACAGCATGGTTCTGCTAATTCCCATCCTATTATTTTGCAAGCATATAACTTTCATGGATAGTCACAATAGTTCACGTTTATTAGGTGCAAGAAATAAAGTGTGCCATCAAGTTCGTGAGAGCTTTACTAACTAACTTTCTCATAACAAGCAAACATTTTATTCGGAAGAAACAGAGCATAACAAATATGCAAGGAGTAGCAATGATGCTAATAGGTAGATATGGTGGACTCTTTTGGGCAACTTTGGTTTTGGGGAATTTGATGCACGAGTAAAGCTTATACTCAACATAAGTGAAGGCTAGCAATAGTAAGGGAGCGACAAACGAGAGAGCAATAACTATCATAATCATGCTTGCAACAAAACACGACTAATTATGGCATGAAAGTGATTCAAGAACCCTGAGGCAAAATAATTCATCGAGGCTTAACTGATTGTTTCAGTCATATGCATGTGTGAGCATGTGCCAAGTCAGTTCAAATGAAACATTCATAGGAGGATACCATAGTGTCATACCAAGCTATGAATAGAACAATGTAAGCAAACATTCATATGACATGCTACAAACCATTAGCAAGCTAGAGCTGATCATAAGAGAGCAAGAACTACTAAGCATCCTAAATAACATACAACTTACATGAACAGACTAAGCATGCCCACAATGATGAGTATATGTACAAAAATGAAAACAAATAGAGTTCATTACCAGCCTCTTACCACAACTCAAGTTGTCATTAATCTTCATTATTGCCCCTTCACTTGTGTGGTTTGAATAATACCATGAAACCAAATTCACTGAGGACTGTTGAACCCTGCAACGAACTTCACAAAACCAAAGAAGAACAACAAATATTTTTGGTTTTTCAATTTTTAAAGGCAAGAACCAAAAGGAAGAACAAGCAAAGAGAAATATTTTTGGGTTTTTCGAATAATCAAAACAAAGCTAAAAGGAAAAAAAGGCAAACCAAGGCAAAAAGAAAAAGAAGCAAACAAAGAGAAACAACAAAAATATTTTTGGTCTTTTTGTGTTTTGGAAAGTAGAAACAAAGCAAGAAAAAAAAAGTAAAAAGAAAGCGAAACATGGATATACAAAGTGTCGACTGAACATGATATGTAGATGAGTGTGATGTCGGCGTACCTCCCCCAAGCTTAGGCTTTTGTCCTAAGTGGGTATCAATCCCAAGCTGGCCAAGATGGAGCGCCTCTGTAGTACGGAGAAGAGGTGCCCTCGTCCTGATACGAACTCGAGGACGCCCCGACATAGTGCGTAGAGTAGTCATAAGAGGGCACATCCCCCTGGTGCTGTCCGTGGAAACCAAGCAAGCGGAGTTGCTCGTCCACCTCCTCCTTGGAACGCGACCAGACATCCTGTAAATACTGAAAAAAGTGGATTCTGGCAAAGGAATTTTCCTCTCGTCTCCGTCAGTAAACAACATCCTGTATACTAAACTCTCCGTACTAGAGTCAGTAGTAACAAAGTGATGTGTTTTCATAGCAGCAAGATCAAGCCTTTGTGGAGTCAACACAGTGTCATTAGGATCCACAGCAAGTTCTAAGGTAGCAACCATGCGTGAGACAATAATGCGCCCATAAATAGGTCCTCTAGCATCTAGGCAGCGAGCAATGAGAGAACCAAGATTATACTTGGTATCATTATTAAGTGCAACAGCGAGGAAGGCTAAATGATAATTAGAAATATTACTAGTGTTCTCCCTACCAAGAATGCTAGTGGCAAGATAATAAGCAAAATATCTAAGAGCTGGGAGTTGAATGTTCCTTATCTTCCCGTGCTGAGCTGCACGGTCATCGTCATTTGTCACACTTTGGTAGAGCTCCAGCAAATCAGCGGGTCGACCTTGGATCTTCTTCACTGTCCCAGTCATGCCTATGCCTATAATGCTGCAAAATGTTTCCAATGACATGGTAATAGGGAGATTATAAATTTTGAATGAAACAGTTGACTGATAAGGGGTGTTAGTGAAAACGAAACTCTCGACGAAAGTTTTGGTGAGCACGGCATATTGCTCACTCTCATCTTCCATGTAGGTGGTCAGCCCAACCCTCTGAATGAGGAGTAATAACTCATTGAGGATCCCTGTAGCTCCCCAAAAGGTAAAATAAGGGAAAGTAGATGGGTGATCATCTCCCTCATATCCTTCATTGCCAAAGCGTGGTGCAATAAGGTCTTCATTATATGATGGCCTAAATTGAGAGGCCGGTCTTGAAGGCCTTGCCCTCTTGGGTGTGTCCCTCCGAAATATCTCTCCAAAAGTGTGGTTGTTCATCTTTTTCTATTCTGAAATTTAAACATCCATCATACAAGTGATTGCAAAGTGATGACATAATAAAAGGAACTACTTATAGGGACTTGTAAGAGGCCTGAACATGCATCAAAACAAATTTTCTAAGCATTGAACAAGCTTACAAGCTCACAAAACCTATCACCTACAGTAGCAAAATACTCAAGATATAATCCGCTAAACACAAATCTACTTGGACAAGTGGAGGAGTCACATACCGGAGAACAAATGCTCCAAATTTTAGCAGCAAAGATGGGATGAGCAAGGAGATCGAAAATCACAAGAAAGAACAGCAGGAATGCGAGTTTGAGCAATGAATTGGTGTTTTCTCGGGAGAGAGAAAGAAGTGGCAAGTGAGAGAGTAAGTGGAGGGCCAGGGGTGGCCCACACCATGGCCGGCCGCGCCCCTGGTGTGGCCACGCCACCAGGTGGTGTGCCTGCCTGGTGGGCCCCCTAGGTCACTCCATGTACTGCTCTGCCCTTTTTTCACGTAAAAAATTAATATGAATTTTCTGGAATTTTTCGAGACACTTTATTTTTGAGCAATTTTCAGGTAACGATGAATGAATTTCTGGCAGAAAGATGTTTTTTGAAAGATGCAAACTCAAAACAAAACTAAAACTTTAGAAGTTCTAAGACAATCTAATATGCAAGTAACTAGCAAAAGAAAAGTAAACTAAGTGAAAGCAAAAACTAAAATGGATAAAATAAAAATAAACAAAGATAATCATGGTGAAAACATTGTTTTGTTCATTAAAATCCCTTTGTTAACAAGGTTGATCAGGTGTTGTCACCAAAACAATTTTATATGAAACAAAACTTTGTATTACACTAAAAGGTTATGTTACCTCAACCTTGATATCAATGGTCCCAATCATAATAATTTCATATTTTTCTCTTGGTATGGGACAATATATTTCTCCAATTTGAATGCCTTCAATATTTCAATTGAGTTTAAGCCATAATTCCTATCAAAATCTTCTTGGGGAAATAGACAGTATGCTCCTTTTCATTAACATTAAAAGTTACCTTTCCTTGATTGCAATTAATAAAAGCTCCTGCAGTATTAAGAAAAGGTCTCCCAAGAATGATAGACATATTGTCATCTTTAGGCATTTCAAGCACAACAAACTCAGTTAATATCAAGCAATTATGAGCCACTTGAACAGGTACATCTTCACATATACCAACAGGAATAGTAGTAGATTTATCAGCCATTTGCAAAGATATATTAGTTGGTATTAATTTTTCCAATTGAAGTCTTTTGTAGAGGTAAAAAGGCATAACACTAACTCCTACTCCTAAATCACACAAGACAGTTCTAACATAATTGTTTTTAACAGAGCACGGAATAGTTGGAATTTCAGGGTCTCCAAATTTCTTTGGAACTTTACCATTAAAGGAATAATTAGCAAGCAAAATAGAAATTTCGTCATTAGGGATCTTCCTTTTATTAGAGACAATATCCTTCATATATTTTGAATAAGGAGGCAATTTAATAGCACCAGTCAAAGGAATTTGCAAAAATAAAGGTTTCATCCACTCACAAAACTTATTATAGTGTTCGTCTTCCTTTGACTTGTGTTTCTTATTAGGGAAAGGCATAGGTTTTTGGACCCAAGGCTCTCTTTCACTACCATGTTTCTTAGCAACAAAATCTTCTTCAGTGTATTTAGAATTCTTAATGTGTCTTTCTGGTTCTTCTTCAATTTTTTCTTTATCAAGAGCATCATTTTCCTCATTGTCACTTTCAGTTTCAGCATCGGAGACAGATATACTATTAGGATCTTTAGCAGGTTCAGAAGATTCTACAATAGTTTTATGTATCCTTTTCCTTTTCTTAGGAGAAGCACCACTATTTTCAATTTGTTGAGAATCTTGCTCAATTCTTTTAGGATGCCCCTCGGGATATAGAGGATCCTGGGTGGCAGCACCACTTCTAGTTCTAATTTCATAAGCATGTTTTTCTTTAGCAAGATTAACTAGCAAGTCTTTTTGTACTTTAATAAGCTAATCAATTTGAGTTTGAACCATTTGGATACATTTAACTAGCATTTTAACGTCATTAGATGTTCTTTCCACAATATCTTTTAACTCAATAATAGCTCTAGAGTTTTCCATTAGATGATTTTGCACCCTTTTATTAAAATTATCTTGCTTAACCATAAAAACATCAAATTCTTCCAAGCATTGATCAAGAGGTTTAGAGTAAGGAATATCACCTTCATCAAAATGTTGGACATAGTGTAACTCAATAGTGGATGAGTGGCAGATTGGCTTACATAATTCTTCTATAAGAGGTAAATTCTTCACGTCTTCAGCTTTAATACCTTTCTCCTTAAGACATTTCTTAGCTTCCTTCATCACTTCATCATTTAGTTCCATAACTCCTCTCTTCTTTGACGTTGGTGTCGGCTCAGGCATAATTGACTCAGGTGTAACTGTCTCAGGCGTAATTGGCTCAGGTGGAGTCCAGTCATCATAATTTTTGCTTATTTTAGCCATTAATTCCTCAGCTTCTTTAGGAGTTCTATTCTTGAAAACACAATCAGCACAACTATCTAGGTATGTCCTAGATTTTTCGGTCAGTCCATTATAATATATATCAAGAAGCTCATTCTTAGGTAATGGACATCTAGCCTGTGCATGAATCAAAGCACAAAACCTTGTCCATGATTCAGGCAATACCTCTTTTTCTCCCCGTTTAAAATCAAAAAGTTCCTGCAAAATGGCATGTCTAGCACTAGGAGGGAAATATTTCTGAAGGAAGGTACTAATCAAACAATCAGGGCTATCAATAGATCTAGGAGGTAAATTTTTAACCAAGTTTTAGCTTCTCCTTTCAGTGAAAAGGGGAAAATTTTAGCAACAAAGTAGGTGCGCATCTTAATATCATCAGAAAATAGGCCACTCATGGTAGAAAGCTCTGTCATATGTGCTACATCACTTTCATTCCTAGTTCCACAAAAAGGTTCTTTCTCAACAATAGTTATGTAAGATAAATCGAGAGAGAAATCATAATCCTTATCTTTAATGTTTATGGGAGGTGTAGCAAACTTATCATTAGGGGATAATTTGGGTTTTATAGTACACCTCTCAAGGAGACTCTTAATAGCACTTTTACCATGAGTATTTTGACATTCTTTAATAAATTCATCATTCATTTCTATATATCCGTCTTCAATATCATAGCTATCTATAGACTCAGGTGAATTGACAGGTGTAGTAGTGTCTTCATTAGGAGTTTCAGTATTTCCAGCTATAGTTCTAGCAATCGTAGCATCTAGGAAAGGACCTAATGAACCACTCTTATGAAGAACAGTAGAAGTAGCATCATAAGTATCAGAAGTTTCATATTCAACAGTAGTAGCAGTATGTGTAACATGTGTATGGGGTGGTGTAAGGAGCTTACTCATCACAGATGGTGAATCAAGAGCAACAGGGGTGTTGAGAACCGCACCTCTCCTTGTAGTGGATGGTAATATAGGAACCTTTCCATCACGAGACTTACCCGTGATGGATGGATGGCAGCGAACAATAGTGATTCCAAGTGAACTTAATAAATAGTCTTGATGACCCACAAGTATAGGGGGTGTATCGTAGTATTTTCGAGGGAAGTGAAACCCAATTTATTGATTCAACACAAGGGGAGCCAAAGAATATTTATAAGCCTTAACAACTGAGTTGTCAATTCAGCTGCACCTGGAAACAATCTTGCTCACAACAGTTTATCAGTAGCAACAGTTTTGTAATAGCGATAACAAAGTAATAGAAGTAGTAAAAGTAAAGACAATAGTAACAATTGCAGTAAATAGTAGGATTAAAGCGCGGTAGGCATAGGGATGGATGGACGGGCGTTGCATGGACAAGACAATTCATATAGCAATCAAGACATAGGGCATTTGTAGATAAATGAGATAAAGCATCCAAGTACTAAATAATCATAGGCATGTGTTCCGTATATAGTCATACGTGCTCGCAATGAGAAATTGCACAACATCTTTTGTCCCGCCAGCCCGTTTGCAGCGGGGCCTCAAGGGAACTAGTGGCAATTAAGGTGCTCCTTTTAATAGAGCATCGAAGCAAAGCATTAACACTCCGTGAACACATGTGATCCTCACATCAAAGCCATTCCCTCCGGTTATCCCAATTATTGTCACTTCGGGGCCTTTGGTTCTGGATAACAATGTGTGTATACAACTTGTAGGTAAGACCATAAACGATACTATCATAATGAATCAATAACATGTTCAGATATGAAATCCTGGCACTCGGGCCCTAGTGACAAGCATTAAGCATAACAAGTTGCAACAAAGTCAAAAAAACACTAATAATAGATAGTAGGCACCATGCCCTAATAATCTGATGCCATTACATGAACGATCTCATCCAATCCCTACCATCCCCATAGCCTACAGCGGGGGATTACTCACTCATAGATGGGGGAATCATGGATGGTCGATGGAGAAGCGATGGTGACGATGATGGCGATGATCTCCTCCAATTCCTCGTCCCGACAGGGTGCCAGAATGGAGTTTCTGGTTCTGATTTGCGGAATCTGGTGGTGGCGGCATAGCGGAACTCTTATTGGAAAAACGTCGAACCCCCCTTGGTTTTTAGGTCAAGAGGCATCTTATAGGCGAAGAGGGAGTCCGAGGGGGTAACCGAGGCGGCCACACCACCCCCTGGCGCAGCCAGGCCTGGCCCGCGCGCCAGGTGGTGTGGGCCCCTCGTGGCCCTCCCTCGTCTTGTCTTCTGGCTCCGTGAGTCTTCTGGTGAAATATGATTTTTGGCATATTTTCCGGGATTTTTCCTGATAGTTGATTTTCTGCACAAAAACTAGACACTAAGGTAATTCTGCTGAAAACAGCATCAGTTCGTGTTAGTTGTATCCAAATCACACAAGTTTAGAGGAGAAACAATAGCAAAAGTGTTTGGGTAAGTAGATACGTTTTGGACGTATCACTCCTAGATTTCGGCTATGAGTTGATTAAACATTTGTAGCAACAATGTTATAGTGGGTAAGATTCTTGGCACTCCCGGGTAGCTGTAATCATGGTGGAATCACTCGTCTGGATATTATGAGTAATCATTATGCAAAAGGAACAAAAAGCTTAGTGATGCCAGGACTGTCCATCACAGCCCGATAAACTAATAAAAATCTTTGGCATGCTCTTAATTACTTAAATACTGAAATTCTTGAAGGACAATGAATAAAAAAAGTAATGCTTGAAAAGTATTGATTTATTGATGTGGGAGAATTGAGATACTCTAGTGTATATGTTTTTCACGACAACTCTCACACTCTTAATTTACATAATTATACTTAATTGTTCAAAGACAAGCCTATGAGTTGATTACATGACATGGAATAAAGTTTACTCATTTGAATCATCCATGCAAATAATAATTTTGCTGCACTATAAGGATGCATAAAACCCATATGACATGCTTGCCACTACTCTATCTATGATGAAGTTTTTCAGATTTATGAAGTGGAGGAAACATGAATCTACCAATCATGAGTAAGATCACCATCTCGTTATTTCAGTTTAAATGCCGAGTTCCTTTTGATTTTGGTTTTCTTGCTCGGGGACGATCAAGTTTAAGCTTGGGGAGGTTGATGGCTCTGAAATATAGCCATCTACGTCCACATTTAAACTGGATATTATTCATAATTTTGATGAAATATCTCTCTAAACCCTGCCACTAATGCCTAATATTCAGAGGGGTATGCAATCCTTCTTTTATATTTTTCTTGCACGGATACTGTTGTTTAAAGATGGGAATCACTACATTCAAGTCAAAGATACGAGATTTTCAACAACCCGAAGAAACCAGGAGCCGTAAACCGGAGCAAAATTCCGGCCGTATATCTGCGACCGTATAGTTAGCACCGCCACCGTTAGGTCAAATAGAACAACTTTTGTGAAGGGACCCCGATATAAAGAAGCCTCGGGTGACGAGAAAACAAGCAAGACCTCGCCAAAAAGTCTCTGCCACAGATCACCAGCCGCCTCTAGATCTCAAAACCCTTCTCCATCTCCATAGCCATATTCCACCACTTGTAATAGTAGATCTCTTCTTTGATTGGCTACATTGTAAGACTATTGCTATGAACCTTATGATTTTCATTAAAATGTTTGTGATTGTTGATCTCATCTCTATGTGTGAGTAATGCTCCTTGGGCTAAGGGATTCGGCCTAGCCATGTAGAAATTGTGCATGTTATTTATCATAGATGGGATCGTGTATTAGTTTGTATGACATGATGATTATTGTATCCTCTCTTGCCTCAATCCAAGGACTTGTCAGGTACCCAATACCCCGACGGTTGATCCAGGTATAGGGATTATGAGTAATGACTGATCTACAGGTTGGGAAACCCAGTGACAGAAGGGGTAGTATAGATGTATGTGAGGGATTTACTTGGGATTAATGGTGACATCACTATGCATATCATTAGTTCTCTTTCTTCTATGGACGAGACTAGTAGGTTATTGGTATAAGCGGCTTTGGAGGCAATAGCAATTATGGATGCACTGCCCATATATAATTTATCTTGCTCTGACAAGTACATGCATACTTTATTTCTATCTTTTATTCCCATCAGATTTTTTGCATAGCTACAGGTAAAACCGAACGCCCTAGGCCCTCTCTCTCCATCATTGACAACAACAAAAAGACGCAAGATATTCTCCGGTAAGAACACAAAAGGAATTCTAAAACTCCCGAAGGTCCGCTAAAGTAACTTTACTACACATTCACTTCCCGAGGATTTGATAACCTAGGTCTACTAGGGAAAAAGAAGGTACACTACATCCGTAATTCGGATCGAAGGTATCACATGACACATGCCCAACAAAAATAAAACTAGGCACTCTAATTTATCATTTGCACATTTTACGTGGCTTTGGGCTTTCGAAGATAGAATCGATCTTAACTACAAATAGGGAACCACAACAATGATAATCAAATTATTATCAACCCGTTATTAATCTGATAGCAACTATAGTGGCAGAGACAGACACCCAATAGCCACTTATGCAAACCTAGTTGCATGTGAAGCGTGGAACACGTCTCATGTGCAAGGCCATGTAAAGTTTGTCCAGCCCCCTTCACCCCACTATGCCGTTAATATCCAAAATACTTGAATGATGCAATAACATGACCATCAGCTCCCACAGATTCATATGTTTTATAACCATACAAAGCATCTACGCATATGCATGGCTCTGATAACACTGATGGGGTTTGTTGCATGGAAAACAAAAAATCCTACGATTGCAACCACCAAGATCATATTTAGGATCTACATGTAACAGTTTCAGATGGACTCACACTCGAAGACCGTAACACGGGATAACGTTCCCTCAAAAAAATGTGGTTGTTGTATAGTGTACACGGCCGTCCTCAAGGACATAATGACAGTACCACAAGTGCAGCACCTCCGTAATCGGTCACACGTACGGTGTGCCGACGACTTCCGTCCCTCGCTCCAGCTCAGCAGCGGAAGTCTGCCAACACTACAATATGGTGGTGATGGTGGTGGAGAATATCTTGAGCAGGGCTTCTACTAAGCACCTCGCTCGTGGCAATGGACAAGGCTGGAAGGGGAGGAAGATACCAACCAAAGGGCATATGAGAGGAGGGGATGAGTGAGTGTAATGGTGTGTGGAGAGGGGGTCTCCACCTCCTACTTTTATAGTTTGCTAAGTGTTGTTAAGTGTTGTGTGGGTGAACCTGTGCTAATGTACCGACCTTCCTAGGACTAATACATACTTGTGATTATACCCCTTGCAAGCATCCGCGAGTACAAGAAAGTAATTAAGATCGAAACCTAACCACAACTTTAAACTCTAAGACCTTGACATCCCTTGTGCAAAGGTTTCCTAACGGGGGTTCAGGTTTCTGTTACTCCGGCAACCCCTACGATTAGTAGACAAATACACAATGCATTCCCCTAGGCCCATATAGGTGAAGTGTCATGTAGTCGACAATCACCTTACACCACTAGAAGAATAACACCACAACTTAAATATCAAACCATTGAATCTTTCTCAACACAGTTCCACTACTAACAACATGACTTCTCCCATGTCCTCAAGAACTAAACGAACTACTCACAAGACATCATATGGATCAAGATCAGAGATGATATAATGATAAGTAACAATATGAACATAACAATAATTCAATAGTTCACTCAATAGCATCAACTACAAGGAGTAATTAACACCGGGAAAGTTTCCCCTAAGAACTATGCAAGATTCAACCCAATTGTTACAGCGGTATGGAGTGGTGATGATGGTGCTGGTGGAGATGATGGTGGTCATGATGATGATGATCCTGATGAAGTCCAACTTGATGGTGGTGTTGATGGCGACGATCTCCCCTCTCCGGGAAGGAATTTTCCCGACAAAATTCTATCTGTCGGAGAGATCTTTCTCTCTCTATAGTTTTCCACCCCGCAGAGGCAGCGAAATCTTTCTATGGTCGCTCCGCAAGCTTAGGGTTTCGTGGGGATAATATACGCCAAAGGGGAGAGCCAGGAGTGGGCCAGGGTGGCCACACCACCTGGTGGCGCGACTTGGGGTGGCCCGCGCCAGGGGGTGGTGTGGGCCCCCTGTGGCCCATCTCCACTCCCCCTTCCCGCATCCTTCGTCTTCTGGAAAAATAGGATTTTCCATGTATTTTCCCGGATTTTCTGATCTTCGCGAATTTCACCTCGAAACAACCCCTTTTCAATCAGAATCCTGACTACAGCGGTCCATGCTCCAAAAGTCATCAACAATGCAAAAATAGATGAAATAACATAAGTATGATCTCTTAATATGAAATATAGCAATGAATAACAGTAAATTATGATATAGAATAGTGATGCAAAATGGACGTATCAACTCCCCCAAGCTTAGACTTCGATTGTCCCCAAGCGAAAACTGAGCTTAATAAACATGCCCTCAGGTTTATGGAGTGAAGAGTCGATAAAAGAATGCGGACAAGAAGCATCACATTGATCAATACATAAATCATAATAGCAGACAACTCACCATTATATAACTTAACTTGCAATAAGTAAAGGAATCACAATAAAGATACATAAAGTAAATCACAATTGGTAATGGAAAACTTAGCTCTTGGTCGAAGAATAGTTGACAATTTTGCAGGAGTTCAAACATAATGGTTTTTCAAATGATAGCTTTCAAAGTAATAAACACTAAGATAAGAGCAATGTGCAAAACAAGGAACATAAGAAACATGATTGAATAAATCATCATATGAATGAATAAAACACAACAACTCAAAATATTTGCTAAGATAGAAGGGAATAGGTTTACTGACTCAACTAAAAAGTAAAAGAAAGGCCCTACGCAGAGGGAAGCAGGGATTTCAAGTTTTATAAAGAGCTTCCAAAAATTATGGTACTTATTAGCTTTCAGCCTCTTTGCCCCTATCATAAGCATCTTGAGGTGATTAAGGTTAAAGTGAACAAATATGAGGATATGCTTGACATGTTATAAGTTGAAATCTCATGCCGCTTGCTTACGAGTACCGGACCTCATGCTACTCAACTTCAGTCACAAGTAAGCTCTTGTCATTGTAAGTACATATGTATCATAAAGAACCGCCAACGGGGTACCCCTTGCACATGATACATGAGCTATCCCATAATCAAAATTACAAGGCAAGCAGACAATGAGCATCTCAGTGATCTTTTTATTTGCTATTTGCATAGGCTTTTATTGAGGATGCTTCAAAGAGTGCTCATTATGGTTATGCTGCAAGTTTCCACCATGATTAGTCATGGCTTAGGCTAGCGCCCAGGCGTTTCTCTAACACACATACAAACTCCATGACCTTACAAGTTCCCCTTTTATTTCACACCGACGGGATGCATAAGCAAAATAATCACGATATCAACGGAATATAAGTGCAATGTTGAAAGCGTTCCCCATGATACATGGTTCTGCTAATTTAAACTTATAAAGCGCAATCATATACGCAACATAGATGGGCACAATGGTTCAAGTTTATTAAGTGCTAGAAAGTAAAGTGTGCCATCTAGTTTAAGAGAGATTTAATCACTAATTTTCACATAACAAGTTTAATTCGGAAGGTAGATAAAAACATGGATTTACTTGGGATAGGAATAATGCTAATAGGTAGGTATGGTGGACACAAATGGCATAGGTTTTGGTTTAAGATTGGATGCACGAGAAGCATTCCCTCTCAGTACAGGTTTTTGGCTAGCAAGGCTGGTAGCAAGCATAAGAGTTGAAGGAAACAAACAAACATACAAGTGATAAAAACAAACATGCAATCTTCCTTGGAAGCACAAAAGATCTTAACTATAGAATACTAAGCTTATGAGCAAATCAAGAAAGAAAGATGATGAAATTATATTTCTTAAGAATACTTTTATCTTTTCTTCATTCAATTCTCAAAGTAGTGTTGCTACTGACTGAGCCAAGTTTGCCAAAACCAACTAAATTTACTCAACAATCCCAAAGTGATACCAATACTAACAACAAGATCAACCATATAACACCAATTGAAAACTAATATAAGATATGCAAAAGAGTAAATGATAGAACTTATCATTAATAATCCATAATGGCAACTCACACCAAGGGATACATAGATATCTAACGAGAGGGGGGACACTTCCATAATGCAAACCATCCTACATGATAACTTCTCTATTCATGATATGACTCTATGAAAATGGGTAAAAAGATAGAAGATAGTGATGTGATACTATGTCACTCCCCCAAGCTTGGAACAAACCAAGGGGATGCCAAAACCTGATGACGGATTACTCCTTCGGTGGCGGTGGTGTTCTCTCGATGAGCTTCTCGATCAATTTCCTCAAGTCCTCAATCTCGAAGGTGAGAGTATGAATTAACTCCGAGTTTTGCTCAATGTGGTTCATGATCATGTTGGGTTGTGATTCCCAGCTTGTACGATTCTTTCCCCACTCTTCCTCCTTGAAGTCTTCTTTTCTCGCATGGTTAGAACGAGGCATATCCCAATTGGAGGGTAGTTTCTCCTTGGACATATTCTAGAATTGATGCTCATGGATAAGGGTATGGAAGGGATTCTTGGTGCGTGGAGAAGGTGACCGTGGAGCTAAACAGTGACGTGGAGGCTTCCCTCTAGTTGACATCCGTGTAGTCCTTCTGATCCTCGCAGGGTTTGCCACCACTCAATGCTTGCAATAGTAGTACCTATGTGCGGATGCTTTGCCTCCTCTTCATCTTTACTCTCGATCTCCTTCTCCTGCCCAGGGTCTTAGGGATCCTCCTCCGCAGGCTTCTTTCCCTTATTCTTGGCAGAGACCATTGTGCTTCTAAACTTTAAGAATAGTTCCTGGTAGAAACAAATCAAAACGAAAACACGATGAGAACACGATATACGAACCTCGGGGGATCTGGGGGATTATATATTATGAATTTTTACAACAAAAGGAAGGTACTAGGAGAGAACAGGTCGGAGAGGGACTCTGGGGCGGCCACACCACCTGGTGGCGCGGCCAGGGGGACCCGCGCCATAGGGTGGTGTGAGCCACCCTGGCTTCGTTTTTGTCCCTCTTTTGCTTCATTGCCTTCCTTGTTAGATAAAACTGCAAAAATATAACTGGACAGATTTTTCGCGGAACTTTTCTTACTAAAACTGTTATCTATTCGAAAATGGACTCTGCAGGTTTCTGAACTTGGTTGTCGATAATTTTTTCCGGAGTCACCACTTGAATAACATCAATATCTTCATCTTCATACACATATTGCTTGAGTCATGGAATCTTTCACTTTCTTATTACACCATTTTCTCCACTAACCTGGAAAATTCTTTCACACAATTCTCATTAGCAACATTAGTACAAGCGAGGTAATAAACCTTTTAAGTACAATTTCAAATGAAATCCATCAAAACATAAGCTCCTGAAACAATTCCTTCTGAAAACCCAAAAATAATTCAAAAAGGAAATCGATTTAAGAGGCAAATGCTAGAGTGGCAAAAATCTGTCAAAACAGACCAGCAGGTAAATATCAATTGTTTCGAAAATCTTCTGTTGCTCAAATCAAAAAGTGCAAAACTAATTAAAGTTAAATAACAACCTAGGGCAGAAGCACAAAAAATTACAGATCAATCCCACATACAGAGATCTCTCACGAATGTTTACAGTGAAGCACAAAAATCTGTTTCCGGACAGCAATTTCCCCAAATCTTACTTCTTTCTCATTAGAGGTTGATCTTGACACAAAACCAAACAAAAAGGATTACTGAAGTAATAAATTCCAAGACTCAAATAAACGAAAGCAAACTGAAAGCACAAATAAATTGGGTCGTCTCCCAAAAAGCTCTTTCTTTATAGCAATTTAATATGGGCTTGATGATTTCAATGATGCTCACATAGGAATATGAATTTAAGAAAAAGGGAGCATCAAGAAGCAAAATACACATATTTAAGTATAACCCACTTCCTATGCAAAGTAATTTTGTAAGAAAATAAATTTTTGAAACCAAAGTCTAGTAGGATAGGAAGGCAAAACAAGTGCAACATAAAGATTTTCAGCATAAAGTGAGGAAACTTAATATTATTGAGATGCATAACAACACTTTTCCCTCTCTCATAATAACTTTCAGTATCATGCAAAAATTTAACAATATAGCTATCACAAGAACTATTAAAGCAATGATTACTTACTCTAACAGAAAATACAGGGACACTGGCTCTCATAACACTACTTTGTGAAACAATACTAGAAGTACCCTTACAAAGAAAAGTGTGTCCGTATTCTACATATTTAGTGATAAAGTCTTTCACATTTGCTATCATAGTTCAATAGTTACTTGTTCATCAACAGCTTTATTTGTACTTTCATTAACCATACTAGCTATCATAGAATGTTCCTTTATCTAAAACTAGGAAAGGCATTTTCTCAATGTAAGGTTCAGGTAAAACATGATTAGTAGTATAAACTTCAGTATTTTTAGCAAAAACACTATTAACAATATCTTTATAAGGTTCATGATACTTATTCCACTTCTTTTTAGGAACTTCAATATAGGAAGCAAAAGCTTTAAAATAAGTTGCAATAGCTTGAGAGTCTACACCATAATCATTTTTAATATTTTGAAAGCCATCAGTTCCCATAAAAGATTCAATGCGTTCATAATCATAATTTATACCTGACTTTCTTCCTTTATCATTCTCCCATGCTTCAGCATTGTCTTGAATACGGTCTAGAAGATCCCATTTAGCTCCTTCCATGCGTGTAAATGATCCAGCACAAGAAGCATCCAATAGATCCTTATCATGAAGAGAAAGTCTTGCATAAAAGTTATTCATAATAATATTGTTGGGGAGCTCATGAATGGTACATTTGAGCATTAGTAACTTCAATCTCCCCCAAGCTTGAGCTATACTCTCTCCATCAAGATGCCAAAAGTTGTATATTTGATTCCAATCTTTATGAATCTCACTAGGAAGATAAAATTTTGAATAAAAGAGAGGCACTAATTCATCCCATTCGAGGGATTGGCCATTCTTCAGTAGCTTATACCATTCCTCGGCTCTTCCTTTCAGTGATAATGAGAATAACTTCTTCTTGAGTTGATCTGTTGTAATACCTGCACACTTGAACAACCCGCATAATTCGTGTATAAAGAGCAAATGATCACCGGGATGGACAGTTCCATCTCCAAAATAGTAGTTATCCATAACACGATCAAAAATTCTTATAGGTATTTTAAAAGTCTCATTCTTAGCAGGTGGTGGTTCATCTACTACCTTAGTAGTGGTAGTAGCATTACGAAATAAGAAACTTAGCGAATTATCCATATTGAAAATAAAGTAACTAACATAAATAAACAATACTCACAGTAGAGGTTTCCTTTACCAGTTACAGTCTCCAATAGCGCTTCACTCCCTGGCAACGGCGCCAGAAATAGTCTTGATGACCCACAAGTATAGGGGGTGTATCACAGTGTTTTCGATAAGTAAGAGTGTCGAACCCAACGAGGAGCAGAAGGTGTTGACGAGTAGTATTGATCAAGAATTCTCTGCAAATACTTAGCAAACAGATTTTTAGGGTTTTTTGATAATGCAGATAAATAAAGTGCGAGTAAATAAAAGACAATAAGAATAAATGCAGCAAGTGGCCCAATCCTTTCTTTAGCAAAGGACAAGCCGGTTGTATTACTTAAGATGACCAAACGTTCTCGAGGACACATGGGAATATCGTCAAGTTCTTTCGCTTGATATAGTTGATTAATCTTCTTTAGTTTGCTAAGTGTTGTGTGGGTGAACCTGTGCTAATGTACTAACCTTCCTAGGACTAATATATACTTCTGATTATACCCCTTGCAAGCATCTGCAAGTACAAGAAAGTAATTAAGATCGAAACCTAACCACAGCTTTAAACTCTAAGACCCTGACATCCCTTGTGCAAATTTTCCTAACGGGGGTTCATGTTTCTGTCACTCCGGCAACCCCTATGATTAGTAGCCAAATACACAATGCATTCCCCTAGGCCCATATAGGTGAAGTGTCATGTAGTCGACGTTCACATGACACCACTAGAAGAATAACACCACAACTTAAATATCAAACCATTGAATCTTTGTCGACACAATTCCACTACTAACAACATGACTTCTCCCTTGTCCTCAAGAACTAAACGAACTACTCACAAGACATCATATGGATCAAGATCAGAGATGATATAATGATAAGTAACAATCTGAGCATAACAATAATTCAATGGTTCACTCAATAGCATCAACTACAAGGAGTAATTAACACCGGGAAAGTTTCCCCTAAGAACTATGCAAGATTCAACCCAATTGTTACAGCGGTATGGAGTGGTGATGATGGTGCTGGTGGTGATGATGGTGCTGGTGGAGATGATGGTGGTGATTATGATGATGATGATCCCAATGAAGTCTATCTTGATGGTGGTGTTGACAGCAACGATCTCCCTTCTCCGGGAAGGAATTTCCCTGACAGAATTATATCTGCCGGAGAGATCTTTCTCTCTCTATAGTTTTCCGCCCCGTAGAGGCGGCAGAATCTTCCTGTGGTCGCTCCCCAGGCTTAGGGTTTCATGGGGATAATATACGCCAAAGGGGAGAGCCAGGAGTGGGCCAGGGTGGCCACACCACCTAGTGGCATGACCTGGGGTGGCCCGCGCCAGGGGGTGGTGTGGGCCCCTTATGGCCCATCTCCACTCCCCCTTATCGCATCCTTCGTCTTCTGGAAAAATAGGATTTTCCATGTATTTTCCCGGATTTTCTGATCTTCGTGAATTTCACCTCCAAATAACCCCTTTTCCATCAGAATCGTGACTGCAACGGTCCATGCTCCAAAACTCATCAACCATGCAAAAACAGATGAAATAACATAAGTATCATCTCTTAATATGAAATATATCAATGAATAACAGTAAATTATGATATAGAATAGTGATGCAAAATGGACGTATCAACTCCCCAAGCTTAGACTTCGATTGTACCGAAGCGAAAACTGAGCTTAATAAACATGCCCTCAGGTTCATGGAGTGAAGAGTCGATAAAATAATACGGACAAGAAGCATCACCTTCATCAATAAATAAATCATAATAGCAGACAACTCACCATTATATACCTTGCAATAAGTAAAGGCAACACAATAAAGATACATAAAGTAAATCACAATTGGTAATGGCAAACTTAGCTCCTGGTCGAAGAATAGTTGACAATTTTGCAGGAGTTCAAACATAATGGTTTTTCAAATGATAGCTTTCAAAGTAATAAACATTAAGATAAGAGCAATGTGCAAAACAAGGAACATAAGAAACATGATTGAATAAATCATCATATGAATGAATGAAACACAACAACTTAAAATACTTGCTGAGATAGAAGGGAATATGTTTAGTGACTCAACTAAAAAGTAAAAGAAATGCCCTTCGCAGAGGGAAGGAGGGATTTCAAGTTTCATAAAGAGCTTCCAAAAATTATGGTACTTATTAGCTTTCAGCTCTCATTGCCTCTATCATAAGCATCTTGAGGTGATTAAGGTTAAAGTGAACAAATATGAGGATATGCTTGACAAGTTATAAGTTGAAATCTCATGCCCCTTGCTTACGAGTACTGGACCTCATGCTACTCAACATCAGTCACAATTAAGCTCTTGTCATTGTAAGTACATATGTATCATAAAGAACCGCTAATGGGGTACCCCTTGCACATTGATACGTTGCAAACTTCTCTATAATTTATGATGTTCCACGCTTGTTTAGTATCTACTTTGCTTTGCTATGTCAACACTTTGAGGTATTTTTATATGTTTTCTGGGACTAACCTATTAACAAGATGCCATAGTGCCAGTTGCCTGTTTTCTGCTGTTTTTGGTTCCAGGAAAGTTAGAAAATGAACATTCTCAGAATTGGACGGGACAAAAGCGAAAGTCAGTTTTGCACCGAGGGGGACACGGAGCCAGAAGACGAGACGAAGAGGGGCTAGGGGCCGGCCACACCATAGGGTGGCGCGGGTCCCCCTGGCCGCGCCACTAGGTGGTGTGGGCCCCTCGGGCGCCCACCGACCTTGCCTCTTCGCCTATAAGAAGCCTCCCGATGCATAAACCCTAAATAGACCAGCCTCCAGCCATGAAAAGTTCCGTAGCGCCGCCGCCACCGAAGGGGAGATTCGAGGGACAGAAAGTCTCTATTCCAGCACCCTGCCGGGACGGGGAAGTGCCCCCGGAGCCATATCCATCGACTCCACCGACATCTCCATCGCTGTTTCTAACTCCCATGATGAGGAGGGAGTAGTTCTCTCTCAAGGCTAAGGGTTCTATCGGTAGCTATGTGTTCATCTCTCTCTCTATGCATGATCATATTGTGATCATGAGCTTTGTAATCAAGTAGATCTACCTTGCTACTCAAGTGCTTTAATAGATCTCTGCTCTCCCCATGTGTGTGAATGTGACAGCGTGCACACCATGGTGGCACTTAGGCTAGAGATTACAAATACTTGTTATGAGTTATATTTGGAGTTTGATATTTCTATGAAATTGTGGTGTTTGTTGGAACCATCTAGTGCTCAAGGTGACAGTGTGGGGTTATCTAGATGGGGAAGGCTTACTTTGAGGTGTGATGTTATAGCCCTACCATGGATTAGAGTGTCCAACCGGAGAGTAGTTAAGAGTAGTATAATAAAGAGAAGATATTTATATGAGAGTGTTCACTAGTGAAAGTATGATCCCTAGGCCTTGTTTCTAAACATTGAAACACCGTTTGCAATTAGATCTGTTACATGTTTGCTTGCTTCCATCTTTATTTTAGTTTGCCTTTAGTCTCTTTCACACCATCAAGCTATTTTCTAGCACCGTTGTCTTATATCTATACCACTTGTATTTCACTATCTCTTCACCAAACTAGTGCACCTATACACCTGACAAGTGTATTGGGTGTGTTGGGGACACAAGAGATTTCTTGTATCTTGATTGCAGGGTTGCTTGAGAGGGATACATTTGACCACTTCCTCGCTGAGTTCGATAAACCTTAGGTAATCCACTTAAGGGAAAACTTGCTGCTGTTCTACAAACCTCTGCACTTGGAGGCCCAACAACTGTCTACAAGAATAGAAGTGCGTAGACATCACACATGATACAGGAGCTATCCCATAATCAAAATGACAAGGCAAGCATACACAAGAGACTTCTTGTATCTTGATTGCAGGGTTGCTTGAGAGGGATACCTTTGACCACTTCCTCCTTGAGTTCGATAAACCTTGGGTAACCCACTTAAGGGAAAACTTGCTGCTGTTCTACAAACCTCTGCACTTGGAGGCCCAACAACTGTCTACAAGAATAGAAGTGCGTAGACATCACACATGATACAAGAGCTATCCATAATCAAAATGACAAGGCAAGCAGACAATGAGCATCTCAGTGATCTTTTTATTTGCTATTTGTATAGGTTTTGTTGAGGATGTTTCATAGAGTGCTCATTATGGTTATGCTGCAAGTTTCCACCATGATTAGGCATTGCTTAGGCTAGCGGCCCAGGCGTTTCTCTAACACACATACAAACTCCATGATCTTACAAGTCCCCCTTTTATTTCACACCGTCGGGATCCATAAGCAAAAGAATCACGATATCAATGGAATATAAGTGCAATGTTGAAAGCGTTCCCCATGATACATGGTTCTTCTTATTTCAACTTATAAATTGCAAGCATAACGCAACATAGATGGGCACAATGGTTCAAGTTTATTAAGTGCAAGAAAGTAAAGTGTGCCATCTAGTTCGTGAGAGCTTAGCCATGGCTTAGGCTAGCGGCCCAGACGTTTCTCTAACACAGATACAAACTCCATGATCTTACAAGTTCCCCGTTTATTTCACACCACCGGGATCCATAAGCAAATTAATCATGATATCAACGGAATAAAAGTGCAATGTTGAAAGCGTTCCCCATGATACATGGTTCTGCTAATTTCAACTTATAAAGCGCAAGCATATACGCAACATAGATGGGCACAATGGTTCAAGTTTATTAAGTGCAAGAAAGTAAAGTGTGCCATATAGTTCGTGAGAGCTTTAATCACTAATTTTCACATAACAAGTTTAATTCGGAAGGTAGATAAAAACATGGATTTACTTGGAATAGCAATAATGCTAATAGGTAGGTAATGGTGGACACAAATGTCATAGGTTTTGCATTAAGGATTGGATGCACAAGAAGCATTCCCTCTCAGTATAGGTTTTTGGCTAGCAAGGCTGGTAGCAAGCATAAGAGTTGAAGGAAACAAACAAACATACAATTGATAAAAACAAACATGCAATCTTCCTTGGAAGCACAAAAGATCTTAACTAGAGAATACTAAGCTTATGAGCAAATCAAGAAAGAAAGATGATGAAATTATATTTCTTAAGAATACTTTTATCTTTTTCTTCATTCAATTCTCAAAGTAGTGTTGCTACTGACCGAGCTAGTTTTGCCAAAACCAACTAAATTTACTCAATGATCCCAAAGTGATAGAAATACTAACAACAAGATCAATCATATAACAGCAATTGAAAACTAATATAAGATATGCAAAAGAGTAAATTATAGAACTTCTCATTAATATTCCATAACGGCAACTCACACCAAGGGATACATAGATATCTAACGAGAGGGGGACACTTCCATAATGCAAACCATCCTACATGATAACTTCTCTATTCATGATATGACTCTACTAAAATGGGTAAAAAGATAGAAGATAGTGATGTGATACCGCAGTACTCCCCAAGCTTGGAACAAACCAAGGGGATGCCAAATCCTGATGACGAATTACTCCTTCGGTGGCGGTGGTGTTCTCTTGATGAGCTTCTCGATCAATTTCCTCAAGTCCTCAATCTCGAAGGTGAGAGTACGAATCAACTCTGAGTTTTGCTCAATGCGGTTCATGATCATGTTGGGTTGTGATTCCCAGCTCGTACGATTATTTCTCCACTCTTCCTCCTTGAAGACTTCTTTTCCTGCATGGTTAGAACGAGGCATATCCCAATTGGAGGGTGGTTTATCCTTGGGCATATTCTGGAATTGATGCTCATGGATAAGGGTATGGAAGGGATTCTTGGTGTGTGGAGAAGGTGACCGTGGAGCCAAACAGTGACGCGGAGGCTTCCCTCTAGTTGACATCCGTGCAATCCTTCTAATCCTGGCAGGGTTTGCCACCACTCCAATTCTTGCAATGGTATTGCCTGTGTGCGGATGCTTTGCCTCATCTTCATCTTTACTCTCGATCTCCTTCTCCTGCCCAGGGTCTTGGGGATCCTCCTCTGCAGGCTTCTTTCCCTTATTCTTGGCAGAGACCATTGTGCTTCTAAACTTTAAGAATAGTTCCTGGCAGAAACAAATCAAAACGAAAACACGAAGAGAACACGATATGCAAACCTCGAGGGATCCAGGGCATTATATATTACGAATTTTTACAACAAAAGGAAGGTACTGGGAGAGAATGGGTAGGAGACGGACTCCGGGTGGCCACACCACCTGGTGGCACGGCCAGGGGGATGATACATTGCAAATGTATCTATAATTTTTCATGCTCCATGCTTGTTTTTATCCACTTTCTTGTGTTTTGTCCACACTTTGGAGTACTTTTCATATGATTTCTTGGACTAACCTATTAACAAGAGCCACAGTGCCAGCGGCCTGTTTTCTGCTATTTTTTGTTCCAGGAAAGTCAGAAAATGAATATTCTTGGAATTGGACGGGACAAAAGCCAAAGTGCCTATTTTTCCAGAAGACTCACGGAGCCAGAATACGAGACGGAGGAGGGCCAGGGGCTGGCCACACCCCCCCAGGCGCGGGCTAGGCCTGGCCACGCCAGGGTCTGGTGTGGTGGCCCCATGCACCCCCTCGACCTCTCTCTTGGCCTATAAGAAGCCTTGTGACCTAAAAACTTCGGGGGGTTCGACGTTTTTCCACGAAAAGTTCCGCTGCGCCGCCGCCACCGAAGGGGAGATTCGGGGGACAGAAAGTCTTGTTCCGGCACCCTGCCGGGACGGGGAAGTGCCCCCGGAGCCATCTCCATCGATCCCCACCATCATCTTCATCGACCATCCAGGTTTCTTCCATCTATGAGTGAGTAATCCCCCGCTGTAGGCTATGGGGATGGTAGGGATTGGATGAGATCGTTCGTGTAATGGCATCATATTGTTAGGTTATATGCCTAGTATCTTTTATTAGTGCTTTATGACTTTGTTGCGACTTGTTGTGCTTAAAGCTTGTCACTAGGGTCCGAGTGCCATGATTTCAGATCTGAACTTATTATTGATTCATCATGATAGTATTGTTTTGGGTCTTATCTACAAGTTGTATACACATGTCGTTGTCCGGAACCTATGGTCCCGAAGTGACAAAAATCGGGGTAGCCGGAAGGGAAAGGCTTTGATGTGAGGATCACATGTGTTCACGGAGTGTTAATGCTTTGCTCCGGTGCTCTATTAAAAGGAGCACCTTAATTGCCAGTAGTTCCCTAGAGGCCCCGCTGCAAACGGGCTGGCAGGATAAAAGATGTTGTGCAAGTTCTCATTGCGAGCACGTATGACTATATATGGAGCACATGCCTAGGATTGTCTAGTACTTGGGTGCTTTATCTTATTTATCTGCAATTGCCCTATGTTCTGATTGCTATGTGAATTTTCTTGTCCATGCAATGCCCGTCCATCCATCCCTATGCCTACCGCACTCGAATCCCACTGTTTACTGCTTTTGTTACTACTATCTTTGCTTTGCTACTACTGTTACTTTACTATTCCTACTAGAAAATTGTTGCTATTGATAAACTGCTGTGAGCAAGATTGTTTCCAGGTGCAGCTGAATTGACAACTCAGTTGTTAAGGCTGATAAGTATTCTTTGGCTCCCCTTGTGTCGAATCAATAAATTGGGTTTCACTTCCCTCGAAAATACTGCGATACACCCCCTATACTTGTGGGTCATCAAGACTATTTTCTGGCGCCGTTGCCGGGGAGCATAGCTTTATTTATCAAGTTCACTTGGATTCACTATTGTTCAAGCTAAGTTTTTTTCTGCCTTGTTTGCTTCTTCCTTTATTGAAAATACAAAAAAAAATTAGTTCCTACTCTAGTTGTTATTTTCGTTGGTCTGTTATTGTCTTGCTTTATCATGCTTGATGTCAATGGTTGGTTTCTTTGAAACTGAATCTTATTGGCAAGGTGGGTTCATGGAAGATCAAAAAGATTATTATAAGGAACACCGCTTGTCACAAAAAGGGAAACACTTATGGGAACAAATTGAGAGATTGTATACCATTGCTAGGAACGTGTGCTCTACTTATAATGTTACTTATTGCTGTGATGAGTCTTGTTGCAGAGAGAGGTATAAACACCTGCCTTTTCAATGTGAGTATAGTGATAATGATACAATATCTTCCTATGTTGAAGGAATTTATGACTTTTATGATGCGGAACAAATTGAAGAATTTATTGCTTGGAAGGGTGCTTTTGAACTTGCTAGTTTGCTTGAAAATATTGATGATTCACCTCACAAATATGAGGTGTATGGTATGCTTAAATTTTGCTTTGATAATTACAAGGATGAAAATGACTATATTCTTGAATATTTTAATAGATGCTTTCCACAAATGGAAGAGACTAATGCCTTGCAGGATCCTATGGAAGAAGAAATTGATGAACCTGAAATCTCATTAGATGAAAAAGAGGAGGAGAGTGATGAACAAAAGGAGGAAGAATGGATTAGCTACCCATGCCTACCTTCTAATGAGAGTAACTCTTTATCCCTTACATTATTTGATTGTCCCCCTTGCTTACTAAAGGAGAATGAATGTTATGTTCCTAAGGTTTCTCTTGGTAGTGTTTATAATAAAGCTCTAGTGCTTGTAGATCATGAAGAGCATGCTTTATGTGATAGTTATATTGTTGAGTTTATTCATGAGACTACTGAAAATTATTATGAGAGAGGAAAATATGGTTGTAGAAGTTTTCATGGTATAGAAACACCTCTCTATGTGCTGAAAGTTTTGAAGTCACTCTTGTTTTATCTTCCTATGCCTGTCACTTTGTTCTTTACGAATTTATTTGCATACATTATTTCTATGCATAGGAAGTGTGTTAGACTTAAATGTGTTTTGAATGCTTCTTGATGCTCTCTTTTACTTGAACTCATATTTCTTATGAGAGCATCCTCTCAAACTTTTATGCCTGAAGATGATAATATGTCTATTATTCTTGGGAGACTTTTTCTTAAATACTACAGGAGCTGTTATTAATTGTAATCAAGGAAAGGTGACCTTCAATGAACACATTGTCTATTTCCTCAAGAAGATTGAAAGGACTTATGGATTGAATTCAATTGAACATGTTGAGGGCATTCAAGTTGGAGAAATATATTGTCCCATACGAAGAGAAAAATGTGAAACTATTATGATTGGGACCATTGCTATCAAAGTTGAGGTAACATCATCATTAGTGGGATACAAAGTTTTGTATCATATGGAATTGTTTTGGTAACAAGACCTGATAAACCTTGTTAACAAAAGGATTTCATTGAACAAAACAATGTTTTCACCATGATTATCTCTACTTACTTCTATTCTATCCATTTTAGTTTTTGCTTCTTATGCCTAACTTAAAGGCGTTAAAGAAAAGTACTTGTTGGGAGATAACCCAAGAGTTTTAGATAAGTATTAGAAGTTATTACCTCTGTAATAACCGCTCCTTATCATTTTTATTTGCTTTTGTGCCAAGAGTAACCTCTAATGAGAGAGAAGTAATGATTGGGAAAGTTGCTGTCCCGAAACAGATTTTTGTGCTTCACCGTAAAAATTCCTGAGAGAGCTCGGTAGGTCCGATTGCGTTGTACTTTTTTGTGGTTATGCCCCAGGTTGTTATCTAACTTTCGTTAGTTCAGTACTTTTTGATTTGAGCAACAGAAGGTCTTCGAAAAAATTCGTCTTTACCTGCTGGTCTGTTTTGACAGATTTCTGCCATTTTCTGCATTTGCTTCTTGTTGGTTCCTTTTTGAGTTCTTTTGGGGAATTGAGCTTTTTGAGGGAAGTGCTACAGTAGCTAGTGTTCTAATGGGAGTTTATTTGGTGTTAGACTTATTTATCTTAAGACTAATGTTGCTAATAAAGATTGTGTGAAGTTTTGTATGAAGGAAAAATTTCAGGTGTATGGAAGGAATGAGTAATGAGATGAAGGATGGACTAAAGCTCAAGCTTGGGGATGCCACGCGTGTCACCCCAAGAAATATCCGAGAAGTACAGGCGTCAAAGCTTGGGGATGCCCTAGGCATCCCCTTCTTCATCAATAAAAATCTCAGGTTTCTTCCAAACACTTCATTTTTATTGTTTCATGCATAGTTGTGTTGTTCTTGGAGCATCTTCTTTTTCGTTTTAGTTTTGGTTTTTAGTTTGCATTGTTTGCTTAGTTTTCTGAATAAATTAGTTGGACCCCCTCATTCATACATTGGTGTTCAAATAGTCTGGTTTGGATTGGAAAAGAGTTGGAAAGCTCATGCTTAAGTGGTAAAGAGAGCTTGTTTTCGACTGTGCCCTATGCTTTTTCATGCCATGCTTGATATTGTTTTGGCTTTATGCTTAGTATTCTTTGCTGTAGCATGACTTGTTATAAACAATTGAGATTGCTTAATGTGCCTTGGATGAATCATGCGTTGTTTTGGCATATTAAAGCATAGTATAGTGGTATTCTCCTTTGATGTTTTATTTGGCTTGACTTGGCACATGCTCACACCATGATATGACTATCTCAAGTCACCATAAGCCTTTATGATCCTTTAGTTTTCAACTTGTAGTATGACTTTATGCTTTGATCAATGATGTTTTGTCGCTCTGCATGATTATGGCCATTATTGCTCTCTTAGTTTGTCGCTCCCAGTCTTTTGCTAGCCTCCACAACAAAGTATGAGTTCCACTCATGCATCCAACTCCCTAAACCAACTTTTTCCAAAGATTCCACCATACCTACCTACTAGCTTATGCTGTTCCAAGTATATTCATGCTTTTGTTTACCTTCTACTTGTTATGAGAAAACTAGTGATTAAAGGTCTCACGAACTTGATGGCACACTTTACTTTTTGCCCCTAATAAACTTGAACCATTGGGTCCTTCTTTGTTGCATATATGCTTGCGCTTTATAAGTTGAAATTAGCAGAACCATGTTTCATGGGGAACGCTTTCAACATTGCACTTGTACTCTGTACCCCATTGATATCATGTTCTTTTGCTTACGGATCCCGGCGGTGTGAAATAAAAGTGGAACTTGTAAGATCATGGAGTTTGTATGTGTGTTAGAGAAACGCCTGGGCCGCTAGCCTAAGCCATGCCTAATCATGGTGGAAACTTGCAGCATCACCATAATGAGCACTCTATGAAGCATCCTCAATAAAAACCTATGCAAATAGCAAATAAAAAGATCGCTGAGATGCTCATTGTCTGCTTGCCTTGTCATTTTGATTATGGGAAAGCTCCCGTATCATGTGCAAGGGGTACCCCGTTGGCGGTTCTTAATGATACACATATACTTACAATGACAAGAGCTTACTCGTGACTGAAGTTGAGTAGCATGAGGATCGGTCTTCGTAAGTAAGGGGCATGAGATTTTGGTTTATAACTTGTCAAGCATATCCTCTTAGTTGTGTCACTTTAACCTTAATCACCTTCAAGATGCTTATGATAGGGGCAATGAGAGCTGAAAGCTATAAGTACCATAATTTTTGGAAGCTCTTTATGAGACTTGAATTCCTACTTCCTTTTACAAAGGCTTTTCTTCCACCATTACATTGAGTCTCCACCTTCTATCTTTATGCACTACTTTGAGAGCATAGTGGACATTCTTAGTTCTATGTGCATTGTCCCAAGACTAGTTGATTGATGCATAACTTGTTATTGCTTGTTTGAAACTTTTGTATCTAGTCACTCTTATGAACTTTGAAGGTGTCCTATGCATTTATATTTGCTACTCTATTGAGGGACAAGCTGAATACTTTGATGCTATGTTTTCTTTATGTGAAACAAACAAACGTCTTGCAAAGCATTGTTATTCATGAATCTTTTGTTTGTGCCTTTTCATGTTGCATCATAGTCTCTTTGCTTATTGCTAGAACTTTGTCTTTCATGTTATGATTGAGGTACTTTGATCCCAGATTTGAATGTTTTACAAATATTTTGATCAAGTCTTTGATGGTGCATGTCACCTCAAAAATTATTCTTTCTTTTTATCACTTACCTACTCGAGGACGAGCATGAGTTAAGCTTGGGGATGTTGATACATTGCAAATGTATCTATAATTTTTGATGCTCCATGCTTGTTTTTATCCACTTTCTTGTGTTTTGTCCACACTTTGGAGTACTTTTCATATGATTTCTTGGACTCACCTATTAACAAGAGCCACAGTGCCAGCTGCCTGTTTTCTACTGTTTTTGGTTCCAGGAAAGTCAGAAAATGAATATTCTCGGAATTGGACGGGACAAAAGCCAAAGTGGCTATTTTTCCAGAAGACTCACGGAGCCAGAATACGAGACGGAGGAGGGCCAGGGTGTAGCACCCCAATTTTCTAACAATTGTAATGCTACTTGTCCTAGTAAGATATTGGCTACTTCATATATATTATTAATGCATCATATGATATCATGCTCATGTCATCATGCCACCTTGCATTTGAGCATCATATAAAACCCTTTTTCTTTTGGCTCTTCTCTCACATGCATTATTAATTGTATTTGCCTCTTGATATTGTATTTGGCTATTGATATATTGTTCTATGCCCAAGTTGAGTTGGGGGCATATCTTTTATTTCCATTCCACCATCTTTGTCTTCCACCACTTTATAATCCCACCATCCCATTAACCATGAGCTTGTTTCTGTTTCTTTTGCTATTTAATTCTAGCTCATGTAGTTTGGGGTGGATTAAATCCTCTAAATTCTTGTGCTTGGTTTTATCTCCACTTCTTGGATATGCATAGAGTAATGCCATAATATTAATATTGTTTTCACAAATAAATAATGGCATTAGTATTTTTGCATGGGCCATGCACAATTCTTCACCACCTTTCTCTCCTTTGGTTTTTTGTTTGGTTTTAATGGATTCTATCTTTGAGAAAACATCTCCTACCACTCCACCATCCTCATAGGCTCATATATATCTTTCTTCTTAATTTTATTCTACATGCATGAACCATATGAGGCCTAGTTCCTCATTTCCTTTCTTTTCTTTTCTTGAAATTCTCCTTCACTTCATCTCATGTTAATTCAAACACTCCTCATGTTCCACTTGAATTGGCCTTGGTACAAGTTTTAACAAATTAAAAACCTAAAAATAATCTAAACCTAGCCACTCTCTTAATCCTCCTCATAACCCTATTCCTACTAAACCGTAACTCTAATCCTCCCTCTCTCTCTCACTAGCATGACCACCTAGCCACCCTCTCCCTGGCCCACACCCAGCCACCCTAACCCTAACCCATGCCCTAACCCGAGCTCCATCTAACCCTAGCCCGAGCTAGCCTCTCTACTCTCTTTCTTTCTCTACCGCCATACTGGCCCCACCCTGCAGCCGCTCGCCGTCCTGGTCCACCCTGCAGCCTCCCCGCCGTGCCTACCAGCCCCAGGTCGAGCCCCAGCTCGAGCCAGCACGTGAGGGAGAGGGAAAAAGGTGGCACCGAGTCCACCTTTATCTGCCGTGCCACGCCTGCCTTCCTCTCCTTCCCTTTCACTTTCCCCGCCTCCACACGACTCTCCGGGCACGCCAGATCTGCCCTGAGCCGTCCCTCTTCTTCTCCTTCTTCCTAAACCATGCCCAGCTCCTGCCGCCGCTCGCCGCCAGCACCTCGTCGTCCCCGTCGTTCCCGCCAGCGAGCTTGTCGTGGAGGTGGCCTGGGAGATCGAGAGGACCGCCCTGCTGCTCCCCGTACACGCTGTCTTGGACGAGGAGCTCCCCAGCACCGCCAGATCCTCGCCGTCCTCCGAAACCCTAGCCCGCCGGAGCGTCTGCGTCGTCGACGAACCGCCGCGCTTCTCCCCGATCCGACCACACCAGGCAAACCGCGGTGAGCCCCTCCCTCTCCCTGACAACCTCCACTTCTCCGTCGCCGTCTAGCGCCGCCGTTGCTTTTGTCGAGCGCTCTCAGTGCGCGCCGCTCACCGGCATCTGCAGCTTCCCCGCGTCGCGCCACACCCTATCCAGGCCCCAGCCCCTCATCTGCCAGCTTCCCTAGCCCGCTGCAGTGGCTCCGCCCCCTCTGCGCGCTCGCCCGCGTCCTAGGATTGAATCCCCGCTCCGCGCCGGACGCAAGAATTGCCGTCAGAACGTGGAGAAGAAAAACAGTAACTCGGGCCGTGGTCATCTTACAAAAAGCCCCCCACCTTTTTGATTCCCGCAACCCGTGCTCCTAGCGGCCCTACCTGCCAGCTGCCCTGACCATCTTGCAGGAAACCCCTCGGCTTTTCCCGGCCGCAACCCGCGCTCCAACCCCAGCCCCACCTGTCAGCCCTTGTCTCCCTCGCCGCTGTCACGTGGGCCTGCGCCAGTTGGCCCACCCCGCAGTCACAGTGGCTAGCCCAACCCGCGGTGACAAAAGGTTTTCCGCGCGCGTGGCCCAGTTAGCGCAAGGCCCACCCGTCAGTGACTGTGGCTAGAATTTCCTGGGTAAAAAAAGTATTTCCCTGAGTCTGCTTTAAATTTAATCTTTGCCAAATCAATTTAAATTCAAATTCAAATCAGATTTAAATAATTTTTAAAGTACAAATCCAAATAATACATATAATATATGTTTTGGAATTAGAAAAATGTGAGGAATTCAAATATGCCCTTCAAAATATGTTTTGAAGACTTTAAATTTTCGAGATGATTAAAATTACAAGAAAATGCCCTTTTCCTTATTTAATTAATAACTTTTGTTTTATAACTCCAAATTTGACAAATAATATGTCTAAATCGATCAGCGCGACGAGCCCGTTCTATCTATGCAGTCCTTGTTCTGTATTGAAGCATGCATCATGTCAAAATTCAAAATCTGAACTGTTTATGACAATAAAACTTGGGTAAATAAATAATAAAGTGCTTTATTTCTTGTATCTACACCTCACCTTTGCCATGCTACTTTAATGCCATGTAATTGTGCATCATTCATCATGGAATGCTTGGTTGCTTGTTGCATTTTAATTCATGTGCTTGTGCACTTTATTTATGTTGACCCTTGTTTGTTTGGTTCTTCTTCGAATAGACGCCCAGCAGGAGAATTACCAGGAATCACAGGAGTATTACCCAGATCCATTTCTCGCTTCAACTAAGCTGCCAGGCAAGCACTACCACATGCTTGCATACATACAGTACCTATTGCCTCTATCTTGTTCTTGCATCATTGAGTCGCGATTGCATTAAATTGAATCCCAAGTACTGCATGGCCTTTACTTTTAAACCACACTAAGCTTGTTCCGGTCCCATGAGCCATTACTACAGGAGTTGTCTGAGCCATACGAGTCGTAGAAAAGCATGAGTAGGGTATGTGAGAGTCTGATGAATAACGAGGTACCTAAACAACATAACCTGAGTAGTAATGGGAGAACTAATGGAAGAGGCACCGGTGGGCAATATCTGCTATTTGGTTTTGCATGCTCACTTGTGTCCCGTAGGACCCCGAGTACTTGATTCCTGTTCCTTGACTATTCGCACTATCCACATCCGGGAGGCCTTATGGACCCCCCTGAGCCAGAGCTTGATTCATTCTTATTTCTTGGGGCCACAAGTAGTTTGGGGCTCTATTACTATCCTGTACTTATGCCATGTTACTGCTTTATTTAAGATTGTGCGTGGAGCACCTGTACTGTTTTGGATCGTGGAATGTTTTCGCGGTATCGACAAGCCCAGTCACACTTTCAGGTTCCCAGTCGTTTACAGCCATTGACACAAACCTTGGGTCCGTCAACTTCGTTGCGGGTAGCTTAATGGGGTGGCCCCCTGAAATATTTCTGAATCCTGTGATTGCTTTGTCATGAATGCCTCGTTGGGTTTTGATTTGGTTTTTCCGAGGTTGATCGAGTGTGTGTTGCTATTCGTGCACCCCTGCAGGGTAAATCTTTCTGAAAGCCGTGTCCGCGGTTATGGACGACTTGGAGCACAGTTTCTCGATCATAGACAAGTATAACTAAAGTACCGCTTTTAAATTGACTAAGTACTTGACTAGTAAATAGTGCAATACTCATGGAATGGTTAATAAAACTGCCAACGGATGATGGGGGTTGTTCGTCCGCTTCCTCGTTGGTAAGCGAGGAGGAGGATGGATCTGTTAATTATACTGTTATAACTGTTGTTCTTTATTCACGGACTTCCGTCTATCATTGGTTAGGCGGAAGGTTAGCGAGTATCTGTAGAATTGTTAGGTATTATCTTTTGCTGCAATTGCGTCACCCCAGGTTGTGTCCCCTTTAGCGGCATAAAGACTTGCTGAGTACCCCTAGGGTCTCACACGATAAATTGTTTGATTCAGATGAACAGGTATACCCGCAAGATGGATACTGGGTGGAAGAGACAGATGATCTTGGCAACGATCATTCGGTGTAGAGATTCCGGGACCAGGGATCCGTGTGATCTGTGGGCGGGATGTGTTTATTTATGGGCATCTTATGCCGATTTGCTTCTTATCCGTACTCGGATCTTGTTTTCCGCTTCCGCCTGATACTCTGATGTGTGATGTATGAGGAGCTATCCTAAATTATTATAGCTATCTAGGACATTTGGATCTTGCCATATGGCGTTGCAATATTTCTATTTCTTTTAGATGGAATGGCTCTGAGGACTGTTGTATGTGCCTTGCATACATACTCATTTGTGTATGTAGTTGATCCCTTCGCCTGCCGATTACGCCGCTTGTTCTTGTCCCGTTGTCTGAATGTGGTTAGGACGGCCGAAAGGTCTACCGTGAGTGGCCCTGGGCCCCACCGTACTATTTTAACCACTTTCGTTCATCCAGGCATTAACTAAGAGCGTAATTCACCGAGGTAGTTACAATTGGCATCAGAGCCATCCCGCCCTTCAGGGTCTCTGCCAAAATGGTCGTTGTCAGTCTAGCAAATATTTTGGTAGTTATGTATATTAAGGAAAAACAAAACGTGAGAGTAGGACTGCTTCCATTTTTCTTCTTACCCACCCACCCAGCCTTTTCTGGTAAGGAAGTGTAACGTTTTCAATCCTCTTCTAAAATTCAAACTAGGATTCACGTGTTCTGGGTTCCGTAGTACCATAGGTTGTGTTTGTGTTTGTGTTTGTGTTTGTGTGTGTGTGTGTGTGTGAATTCCTTGTCTATCTGTTGCATCCAAATGTTATCTCTATCTGCCTTTTGGTTATCAACTGTTGGTACATTCCATACCGACAGGCCTTTGTAAACCGACGTGATCTATTCTGATTCGTTGTATACCGATGCGATCTATCTTAGTCTTTGTTATCCGACGTTATCTTGTTGGGGTGTTCTTTTTCGTAGTTAACAATCTTTAGGTTCATCTTAAGAAGAAGGTGTTGGGATATGTGTTTTACTGATTCATGTGCGGAGTAATGATTTGAGTGCGGGATGGAGTCGCGACCATACCACTACTTTTGTCATTTGCTTTTGTATATTGAACTAGTAGAGTTACTAATCTTGATTCGTTAAGTGGGTTTGCGCATATAGTGGTATTTTAATGCCGAAATTTGCGGAAATTTTTTCTTTATTAGTTGTGTACCACACTCCTTGTTCAGTCGTGTGCGTTATGCTTAATATCTCCTAGTTGCCTTGAACTTTGTTGATATTTTAATATCATCTCAGCGAATTGCATTCCTTAATCTTGATTAATTCCATTTTGGTCCTATTTTGGATTATTATCATTCTCCATTATAGTACTGACTTGTGTTTTATATCAATCACAGGATGGCACCACCACGCCGTTCTGAGGAGGATATACCACCTGAACTTGGGGCCGCTTTGGCAAGTATTGCAAATGCTTTGGGCACTATGCAGCAGAACCAGCAGCGCTTCGAGGAAAGCGTGAGGAGGAATGAGTTTGTTCCACTTCCTCCACCTCCCAAGCAAGGAGACATCAAGAGTTTTGTCAAGTTCAACCCACGTCAATTCGAAGTGTCTGATCAGCCACTTGATGCGGATGATTGGCTTCGTGAAGTGTCAAGGTTGCTGATGACTGCGGATGTTTCCAAGCAAGAATGGGTCAAGTGTGCTACTCACCTTCTGAAGGGAGATGCAGCTCTCTGGTGGGAAAATTACCTCAAGGCAGATCTTTCTGGTTTTCAGCCTACTTGGGAGCGGTTCACTGCTGCTTTCAAAGAGCAATATCTGTCAGAAATTGTCATGGAAAGGATGAAGGAAGTGTTTCTCAACCTCAAGCAGGGCACTGACAATGTCAACACCTACATCAGGAACTTCATAAACCTTTCTCGTTATGGTGGCGATGAGATCTCTGATGACAAGAAGAAGCAAAAGAGGTTCCGGCAAGGCCTCAATGCTTCCATCAAATGTGCAATCACTCATGCAAGGCCGGCATCTTTCCTGGAACTTCAACACATAGCTCTGCAGGAAGAAGCAAGTAGGCAAGTGTTTGAGGAGTCAAAGAAACACAGCCGTGATACAATAAGCTCTTCTGCTATGACAGCTCCTTCTAAGCGTCGTGTCTGGGTTCCTAACACCCCACCGTCGCTCCCTGCTCCACCAAGACCTTCAAGCTACGCACCAAGGCCACCAAACTCCTTCACTGCGGCTCCCAGGGGCTACAACCACAACTACCCTGGAGCGCCTGGCGGAGTCCCTGGCTACGTTGCTCCACGCCCACCTGGTGCTTGCTATACTTGTGGAAACACTGGGCATCAGCACTGGAATTGTCCAATGAACAACAAAGCTCTTCCACCACCACCTCCAAGAACTGCGGCAAGTGCTCCTATGATTCGTGCACCTCCACCACGGGCTCTCAACATCAACACTAAGCCGGGGTCTACGGTTGCTCGTGCCAACTGTGTCAACGTCGCTCAAGCTGAGCATGCACCTGGAATTGTCATGGGTATGCTTCCTGTTAACTCAGTTCCTGCACGAGTTTTGTTTGATTCTGGTGCTTCACATTCTTTTGTTTCTCACAAATTTGCAAATGAGCATGAGCTTGTTATAGACCAGCTGGATAAAAAGTTAATGGTTCTTTCTCCCGGGGCAAGATTGTTATCTACTAAGATCAGCCATGGCAATCAAATTGAGATTGGTGGTTCTTCGTTTCCGGCTTCCTTAATTATTCTGGGCAATTCTGATATTGATGTTATCTTGGGCATGGATTGGTTGACAGCAAATGCAGCTGTGATTGATTGTGCTGAACGTTCGGTTTCTCTGAAAATTCCTGAAGGCCATATAGTCTATTCTCCAAGTCTGACTCCTGTAATTCAGCTTTATTCTTTGGCGTCTCTGAATGATGATGCTATGGAAGGTATTCAGAGTGTTCCTGTAGTTTGTGAGTTTCCAGATGTCTTTCCTGAAGAGTTGCCAGGTATGCCTCCGGATCGTGAGGTTGAGTTTGTCATTGAACTTGAACCTGGTACCGCTCCTATTTGCAAGCGGCCTTATAAAATGGGTCCTGCTGAGTTGGCTGAACTTAAACGTCAGTTGGATGAACAAGAGAAGTTGGGTTTCATTCAGCACAGTACTTCTTCTTGGGGTAGTCCAACCATCTTTGTGAAGAAGCGAGACAAGACTGATAGACTTTGTGTTGACTATCAGGCACTCAATGCTAAAACAATCAAGAATAAATATCCCCTTCCGCGGATTAATGATCTCTTCGATCAGCTAGCTGGAGCTGTGGTATTCTCTAAGCTTGATTTGAGAAGTGGTTATCATCAAATCAAGATCCGCAAGGAAGATGGTCCTAAAACAGCTTTCACCACCCGCTATGGCCTGTATGAGTACACGGTCATGTCTTTCGGTCTCACCAATGCACCTGCTACCTTCTCGAGGCTTATGAACTCGGTTTTCATGGAGTATCTTGATAAGTTCGTTGTGGTCTATCTGGATGACATTCTAGTCTATTCTAAGTGGAATGAAGAACATGAAGAACACCTTCGGTGTGTCCTAAACAAGCTTCGTGAGAACCGCCTGTATGCAAAGTTCTCCAAGTGTGAATTCTGGCTGCCTCAAGTCACCTACCTTGGTCACGTCATCTCTGCCAAGGGCATTGCCGTCAACCCAGAAACTATTAAGACAATTATGGACTGGCTTCCACCCATAAATGTCAAAGAAGTCCGAAGTTTCCTTGGTTTGGCCAGTTACTGTCGTCGCTTCGTTCAAAACTTCTCGAAGATTGCGAAGCCTCTTACCGATCTCCTCAAGAAAGGCAAGAAATATCTTTGGACTTCTGCATGTCAAGCAAGCTTTGAAACACTCAAAGAGAAGCTCATTTCCACACCAGTCTTAGTTCCTCCAGATACATCAAAGCCTTTCCAAATATTCTGTGATGCTTCCTTGCAAGGATTGGGTGCGGTCCTTATGCAAGAAAAGCAAGTTGTTGCTTACGCATCTCGTCAGTTGAAGACGCATGAGATTAACTATCCTACACATGATCTCGAACTCGCAGCAGTTGTCTTTGCTTTGAAAGTATGGAGGCATTACTTGCTTGGCAACCGTTGTGAGATCTTTTCTGATCACAAGAGTCTGAAGTATATCTTCACACAGCCTGATCTCAACCTTTGTCAGAGGAGGTGGATTGAAACAATCAATGATTTCGATTTGACCATCAACTACACTCCGGGCAAAGCCAATGTCATGGCAGATGCTCTCAGCCGAAAAGCTTATGTCAACAACCTCATGGTGGAAGAACAACAGCCTCTCTTGTGAGAGGAATTCTGCAAGCTCAACCTTGAAATTGTGGATCAAGGTTATCTTCTGAACCTTCTAGCAACACCTCTCTTGGAAGAAAAGGTCCGTTCCATTTAGCTTGGGGATCCTTACACTAAAAAGATCATCTCCAACATTTAGCTTCCGAAGTATGAGTCTTTCCACGTAGATGACCAAGGCACTCTTTTCTTTGAACACTGGATGTTTGTTCCGAACTACCCGGGTTTAAGAGAGCAAGTTCTCAAGGAGGCGCATGATTCTGTTCTTTCTATCCACCCTGGCAGCACTAAGATGTACATGGACTTGAAAACATAATATTGGTGGCCTGGTTTGAAATGATATTGTGCCAAGTATGTCTCAGAGTGTGATGTTTGTCGCAGAGTTAAAGCTGTCCATCAGAAACCTTCCGGTCTTCTACAGCCATTGAAGCCTCCAGAATGGAAATGGGAGAAAGTAGAGATGGACTTCATCACTGGTTTTCCAAGGTCGCAGAAGGGCAACAATGCAATCGTTGTGGTCATTGACAGGCTTTCCAAAGTAGCTCACTTCTTTCCAGTCAAGGAAACAATTTCTGCAATTCAGTTGGCTGAGCTCTATATCAACAGAATTGTCTCTCTATATGGAGTTCCTCTTGAGATCAGTTCAGACCGTGGAAGCACCTTCACTTCCAAGTTCTGGGGAAGTTTCCAAAATGCTTTGGGAACAAAACTAAACTTCAGCACAGCTTACCACCCTCAGTCGCAAGGACAAGTTGAAAGGATCAATCAGATTCTGGAAGATATGCTCCGTGCTTGCGTTATCTCTTTCGGGATGAAGTGGGAAGAATGTCTTCCTTATGCTGAATTCTCTTACAACAACAGTTTCCAGAAAAGTCTAAAGATGGCACCATTTGAGGCTCTCTATGGTCGCAAATGCAGAACTCCGATTGGTTGGTCGGGCGCAGGTGAAAGAATATTGTTTGGCCCCGACATTGTAACTCAAGCGGAGGAGAAAGTTCACATCATCCTTGAAAATCTGAAGATTGCTCAAAGTCGCCAGAAGAGCAATTATGATAGAAAGCACACGGACATGGAGTATGTCCCTGGTGATCTCGTTTACCTTTGTGTCACTCCCATGAGAGGCATGCATCGTTTTGGTATCAAAGGAAAGCTGGCTCCTAGATACATCGGTCCTTTCAAAATTCGTGGAAGAAGAGAAGAAGTTGCTTATGCTCTTGAGCTCCCTGAACAACTCAAAGTCCATTATGTTTTTCACATCTCTCAACTCAAGAAGTGCTTCAAGGATCCCGGCAGGACCATGGACCATGAACACATTAATCTCCAAGAAGATCTGTCTTATCAAGAACACCCCACAAAAATTCTTGAAGTCGCGGAAAGAAGGACTCGCAACAAGTCCATCAAGTTCTGCAAGGTGCAGTGGTCGCACCATTCCGTTGATGAAGCAACCTGGGAACATGAAGATGAACTCCGTGCCAAGTATCCTACCCTCTTTGAGTCGTCTTCTTCCTAGAATCTCGGGGCGAGATTCCTATTTAGTGGGGGAGAGTTGTAGCACCCCAATTGTCTAACAATTGTAATGCTACTTGTCCTAGTAAGATATTGGCTACTTCATATATATTATTATTGCATCATAATGATATCATGCTCATGTCATCATGCCACCTTGCATTTGAGCATCATATAAAACCCTTTTTCTTTTGGCTCTTCTCTCACATGCATTATTAATTGTATTTGCCTCTTGATATTGTATTTGGCTATTGATATATTGTTCTATGCCCAAGTTGAGTTGGGGGCATATCTTTTATTTCCATTCCACCATCTTTGTCTTCCACCACTTTATAATCCCACCATCCCATTAACCATGAGCTTGTTTCTGTTTCTTTTGCTATTTAATTCTAGCTCATGTAGTTTGGGGTGGATTAAATCCTCTAAATTCTTGTGCTTGGTTTTATCTCCACTTCTTGGATATGCATAGAGTAATGCCATAATATTAATATTGTTTTCACAAATAAATAATGGCATTAGTATTTTTGCATGGGCCATGCACAATTCTTCACCACCTTTCTCTCCTTTGGTTTTTTGTTTGGTTTTAATGGATTCTATCTTTGAGAAAACATCTCCTACCACTCCACCATCCTCATAGGCTCATATATATCTTTCTTCTTAATTTTATTCTACATGCATGAACCATATGAGGCCTAGTTCCTCATTTCCTTTCTTTTCTTTTCTTGAAATTCTCCTTCACTTCATCTCATGTTAATTCAAACACTCCTCATGTTCCACTTGAATTGGCCTTGGTACAAGTTTTAACAAATTAAAAACCTAAAAATAATCTAAACCTAGCCACTCTCTTAATCCTCCTCATAACCCTATTCCTACTAAACCGTAACTCTAATCCTCCCTCTCTCTCTCACTAGCATGACCACCTGGCCACCCTCTCCCTGGCCCACACCCAGCCACCCTAACCCTAACCCATGCCCTAACCCGAGCTCCATCTAACCCTAGCCCGAGCTAGCGTCTCTCCTCTCTTTCTTTCTCTACCGCCATATTGGCCCCACCCTGCAGCCGCTCGCCGTCCTGGTCCACCCTGCAGCCTCCCCGCCGTGCCTACCAGCCCCAGGTCGAGCCCCAGCCCGAGCCAGCATGTGAGGGAGAGGGAAAAAGGTGGCACCGAGTCCACCTTTATCCGCCGTGCCACGCCTGCCTTCCTCTCCTTCCCTCTCACTTTCCCCGCCTCCACACGACTCTCCGGGCACGCCAGATCTGCCCTGAGCCGTCCCTCTTCTTCTCCTTCTTCCTAAACCACGCCCAGCTCCTGCCGCCGCTCGCCGCCAGCATTTCGTCATCCCCGTCGTTCCCGCCAGCAAGCTTGTCGTGGAGGTGGCCTGGGAGATCGAGAGGACCGCCCTGCTGCTCCCCGTACACGCTGTCTTAGACGAGGAGCTCCCCAGCACCGCCAGATCCTCGCCGTCCTCCGAAACCCTAGCCCGCCGGAGCGTCTGCGTCGTCGACGAACCGCCGCGCTTCTCCCCGATCCGACCACACCAGGCAAACCGCGGTGAGCCCCTCCCTCTCCCTGACAACCTCCGCTTCTCCGTCGCCGTCTAGCGCCGCCGTTGCTTTTGTCGAGCGCTCTCAGTGCACGCCGCTCGCCGGCATCTGCAGCTTCCCCGCGTCGCGCCACACCCTATCCAGGCCCCAGCCCCTCATCTGCCAGCTTCCCTAGCCCGCTGCAGTGGCTCCGCCCCCTCTGCGCGCTCGCCCGCGTCCCAGGATCGAATCCCCGCTCCGCGCCACGCGCAAGAATTGCCGTCAGAACGTGGAGAAGAAAAACAATAACTCGGGCCGTGGTCATCTTACAAAAAGCCCCCCACCTTTTTGATTCCCGCAACCCGCGCTCCTAGCTGCCCTACCTGCCAGCCGCCCTGACCATCTTGCAGGAAACCCCTCGGCTTTTCCCGGCCGCAACCCGCGCTCCAACCCCAGCCCCACCTGTCAGCCCCTGTCTCCCTCGCCGCTGTCACGTGGGCCTACGCCAGTTGGCCCACCCCGCAGTCACAGTGGCTAGCCCAACCCGCGGTGACAAAAGGTTTTCCGCGCGCGTGGCCCAGTCAGCGCAAGGCCCACCCGTTAGTGATTGTTTCTAGAATTGCCTGGGTAACAAAAGTATTTCCCTTAGTCTGTTTTAAATTTAATCTTTGCCAAATCGATTTAAATTCAAATTCAAATCAGATTTAAATAATTTTTAAAGTACAAATCCAAATAATACATATAATATATGTTTTGGAATCAGAAAAATGTGAGGAATTCAAATATTCCCTTCAAAATATGTTTTGAACACTTTAAATTTTCGAGATGATTAAAATTACAAGAAAATGCCCTTTTCCTTGTTTAATTAATAACTTTTGTTTTATAACTCCAAATTTGACAAATAATATGTCTAAATCGATCAGCGCGACGAGCCTGTTCCATCTATGCAGTCCTTGTTCTGAATTGAAGCATGCATCATGTCAACATTCAAAATCTGAACTGTTTATGACAATAAAACTTGGGTAAATAAATAATAAAGTGCTCTATTTCTTGTATCTACACCTCACCTTTGCCATGCTACTTTAATGCCATGTAATTGTGCATCATTCATCATGGCATGCTTGGTTGCTTGTTGCATTTTAATTCATATGCTTGCGCACTTTATTTATGTTGGCCCTTGTTTGTTTGGTTCTTCTTCGAATAGACGCCCAGCAGGAGAATTACCAGGAATCACAGGAGTATTACCCAGATCCATTTCTCGCTTCAACTGAGCTGCCAGGCAAGCACTACCACATTCTTGCATACATACAGTACCTATTGCCTCTATCTTGTTCTTGCATCATTGAGTCGCGATTGCATTAAATTGAATCCCAAGTACTGCATGGCCTTTACTTTTAAACCACACCAAGCTTGTTCCGGTCCCATGAGCCGTTACTACAGGAGTTGTCTGAGCCATGCGAGTCGTAGAAAAGCATGAGTAGGGTATGTGAGAGTCTGATGAATAACGAGGTACCTAAACAACATAACCTGAGTAGTAATGGGAGAACTAATGGAAGAGGCACCGGTGGGCAATATCTGCTATTTGGTTTTTCATGCTCACTTGTGTCCCGTAGGACCCCGAGTACTTGATTCCTGTTCCTTGACTATTCGCACTATCCACATCTGGGAGGCCTTATGGACCCCCCTGAGCCAGAGCTTGATTCATTCTTATTTCTTGGGGCCACAAGTAGTTTGGGGATTTATTACTATCCTGTACTTATGGCATGTTACTGCTTTATTTAAGATTGTGCGTGGAGCACCTGTACTGTTTCGGATCGTGGAATGTTTTCACGGTATCGACAAGCCCAGTCACACTTTCGGGTTCCCAGTCTTTTACAGCCATTGACACAAACCTTGGGTCCGTCTCGGAGCCGGCCAACTTCGTTGCGGGTAGCTTAATGGGGTGGCCCCCTGATATATTTCTGAATCTTGTGATTTCTTTGTCGTGAATGCCTCGTTGGGTTTTGATTTGGTTTTTCCGAGGTTGATCGAGTGTGTGTTGCTATTCGTGCACCCCTGCAGGGTAAATCTTTCTGAAAGCCGTGTCCGCGGTTATGGACGACTTGGAGCACAGTTTCTCGATCATAGACAAGTATAACTAAAGTACCGCTTTTAAATTGACTAAGTACTTGACTAGTAAATAGTGCAATACTCATGGAATGGTTAATAAAACTGCCAACGGATGATGGGGGTTGTTCGTCCGCTTCCTCGTTGGTAAGCGAGGAGGAGGATGGATCTGTTAATTATACTGTTATTCTTTATTCACGGACTTCCGTCTATCATTGGTTAGGCGGAAGGTTAGCGAGTATCTGTAGAATTGTTAGGTATTATCTTTTGCTGAAGTTGCGTCACCCCAGGTTGTGTCCCCTTTAGCGGCATAAAGACTTGCTGAGTACCCCTAGGGTCTCACACGATAAATTGTTTGATTCAGATGAACAGGTATACCCGCAAGATGGATACTGGGTGGAAGAGACAGATGATCTTGGCAACGATCATTCGGTGTAGAGATTCCGGGACCAGGGATCCGTGTGATCTGTGGGCGGGATGTGTTTATTTATGGGCATCTTATGCCGATTTGCTTCTTATCCGTACTCGGATCTTGTTTTCCGCTTCCGCCTGATACTCTGATGTGTGATGTATGAGGAGCTATCCTAAATTATTATAGCTATCTAGGACATTTGGATCTTGCCATATGGCGTTGCAATATTTCTATTTCTTTTAGATGGAATGGCTCTGAGGACTGTTGTATGTGGCTTGCATACATACTCATTTGTGTATGTAGTTGATCCCTTCGCCTGCCGATTACGCCGCTCATTCTTGTCCCGTTGTCTGAATGTGGTTAGGACGGCCGAAAGGTCTACCGTGAGTGGCCCTGGGCCCCACCGTACTATTTTAACCACTTGCGTTCATCCAGGCATTAACTAAGAGCGTAATTCACCGAGGTAGTTACACAGGGGCTGGCCACACCCCCCCAGGCGCGGGCTAGGCCTGGCCGCGCCAGGGCCTGGTGTGGTGGCCCCAGGCACCCCCTCGACCTCTCTCTTCGCCTATAAGAAGCCTTCTGACCTAAAAACTTCGGGGGGTTCGACGTTTTTCCACGAAAAGTTCTGCTGCGCCGCCGCCACCGAAGGGGAGATTCGGGGGACAGAAAGTCTCTGTTCCGGCACCCTGCCGGGACGGTGAAGTGCCCCAGAGCCATCTCCATCGATCCCCACCATCATCTTCATCGACCATCCATGTTTCTTCCATCTATGAGTGAGTAATCCCCCGCTGTAGGCTATGGGGATGGTAGGGATTGGATGAGATTGTTCATGTAATGGCATCAGATTGTTAGGGCATAGTGCCTAGTATCTTTTATTAGTGCTTTATGACTTTGTTGCGACTTGTTGTGCTTAATGCTTGTCACTAGGGCCCGAGTGCCATGATTTCAGATATGAACTTATTATTGATTCATCATGATAGTATTGTTTTGGGTCTTATCTACAAGTTGTATACACACGTCGTTGTCCGGAACCTATGGTCCCGAAGTGACAGAAATCGGGGTAGCCAGAAGGGAAAGGCTTTGACGTGAGGATCACATGTGTTCACGGAGTGTTAATGCTTTGCTCCGATGCTCTATTAAAAGGAGCACCTTAATTGCCAGTAGTTCCCTAGAGGCCCCGCTGCAAACGGGCTGGCAGGACAAAAGATGTTGTGCAAGTTCGCATTGCGAGCATGTATGACTATATATGGAACACATGCCTAGGATTGTCTAGTACTTGGGTGCTTTATCTTATTTATCTGCAATTGCCCTATGTTCTGATTGCTATGTGAATTGTCTTGTCCATGCAACGCCCGTCCATCCATCCCTATGCCTACCGCACTCGAATCTCACTGTTTACTGCTTTTGTTACTACTGTCTTTGCTTTGCTACTATTGTTACTTTACTATTCCTACTACAAAACTATTGCTACTGATAAACTACTATGAGCAAGATTGTTTCCAGGTGCAGCTGAATTGACAACTCAGTTGTTAAGGCTGATAAGTATTCTTTGGCTCCCCTTGTGTCGAATATATAAATTGGGTTTCACTTCCCTCAAAAATACTGCGATACACCACCTATACTTGTGGGTCATCAGGGGACCCGCGCCAAAGGGTGGTGTGAGCCACCCTGGCTCCGTTTTCGTCCCTCTTTCGCTTCATTGCCTTCCTTGTTAGATAAAAATTGCAAAAATATAACTGGACAGATTTTTCGCGGAACTTTTTTTACCAGAACTGTTACCTATTCGAAAACGGACTCTACAGGTATCTGAACTTGGTCATCGATAATTTTTTCCAGATTCACCACTTGAATAACATCAATATCTTCATCTTCATACACATATTGCTTGAGTCATGAAACCTTTCACTTTCTTATTACACCATTTTCTCCACTAACTTGGAAATTTCTTTCACACAAAACTTCACACAATTCTCATTAGCAACATTAGTATAAGCGAGGTAATAAACCTTTTAAGTACAATTTCAACTAAAATAAAACCCAAAAATAATTCAAAAAGGAAATCGATTTATGAGGCAAATGCTAGAGTGGCAAAAGTCTGTGAAAACAGACCAGCAAGTAAAGATCATTTTTTTGGAAAATCTTATATTGCTCAAATCAAAATGTTCAAAACTAACAAAAGTTAAATAACAACCTGGGGCATAAGCACAAACAATTACAGCTCAATCCGACATACATAGATCTCTCACGAATTTTTACAGGTAAGCACAAAAATCTGTTTCCGGACAGCAACTTCCCCAAATCTTACTTCTCTCTCATTAGAGGTTGATCTTGACACAAATACAAAAAAAGGATAAGGAGAGGTTATTACCAAAGTAATAACTTCCAAGACTCAAATAATTGAAAGCAAACTGAAAGCACAAATAAATTGGGTTGTCTCCCAAAAATCTCTTTCTTTATAGCAATTTAAGATGGGCTTGATGATTTCAATGATGCTCACATAGGAATATGACTTGAAGAAAAAGGGAGCATCAAGAAGAAAAAATACACATGTTTAAGTCTAACCCACTTCCTATGCAAGGGAATTTTGTAAGAAAATAAATTGTTCAAACATAAGGTTAGTAGCATAGGAAGGCAAAACAAGTGCAACATAAAGATTTTCAGCATAAAGTGAGGAAACTTAATATTATTGAGATGCACAAGAACACTTTTCCCTCTCTCATAATAACTTTCAGTATCATGCATAAATTTAACTATATAGCTATCACAAGAACTATTAAATCAATGATTACTTACTCTAAAAGAAAACACAGGGACACTGGCTCTCATAACACTAATTTTTGAAACAATACTAGAAGTACCCTTACAAAGAAAAGTGTGTCCATCTTCTACATATTTAGTGACAAAGTCTTTCACATTTGCTATCATAGGTTCAATAGTTACTTGTTCATCAACAACTTTATTTGTACTTTCATTAACCATACTAGCTATCATAGAATGTTCCTTTATCTTAACTAGGAAAGGCATTTTCTCAATGTAAGGTTCAAGTAAAACATGATTAGTAGTATAAACTTCAGTATTTTTAGCAAGAACACTATTAACAATATCTTTATAAGGTTCATGATACTTATTCCACTTCTTTTTAGGAACTTAAATATACGAAGCAAAAGCTTCAAAATAAGTTGCAATAGCTTGAGAGTCTAGACCATAAGCATTTTTAATATTTGGAAAGTCATCAATTCCCATAAAAGATTCAATGCATTCATAATCATAATTTATACCTGACTTTCTTCCTTTATCATTCTCCCATGCTTCAGCATTGTCTTGAATATGGTCTAGAAGATCCCATTTAGCTCCTTCTTCCATGCGTGTAAATGATCCAACACAAGAAATCATCCAATAGATCCTTATCATGAAGAGAAAGTCTTGCATAAAAGTTATTGATAATAATATTGTTGGGGAGCTCATGAATGGGACATTTGAGCATTAGTAACTTCAATCTCCCCCAAGCTTGAGCTATACTCTCTCCATCAAGAGGCCAAAAGTTGTATATTTGATTCCGATCTTAATGAATCTCACTAGGATGATAAAATTTTGAATAAAAGAGAGGTGCTATTTCCTCCCATTCGAGGGATTGGCCATTCTTCAGTAGCTTATACCATTCCTCGGCTCTTCCTTTCAGTGATAATGAGAATAACTTCTTCTTGACTTGATTTGTTGTAATACCTACACACTTGAACAACCTGCATAATTCGTTTATAAAGAGAAAATGATCACTAGGATGGACAGTTCCATCTCCAAAATAGTAGTTATCCATAACACGATCAACAATTCTTATAGGTATTTTAAAAGTATCATTATCAGCAGGTGGTGGTTCATCTACTACCTTAGCAGTGGTAGTAGCATTATGAAATAAGAAACTCAGCGAATTATCCATATTGAAAATAACGTAACTAACAGAAATAAACAATACTCACAGTAGAGGTTTCCTTTACCAGTTCCACTCTCCAATAGCGCTTCACTCCCCAGCAACGGCGCCAGAAAATAGTATTGATGACCCACAAGTATAGGGGGTGTATCGCAGTATTTTCGATAAGTAAGAGTGTCGAACCCAACGAGGAGCAGAAGGTGTTGACGAGTGGTATTGATCAGGAATTCTCTGCAAATACTTAGCAACTAGATTTTTAGGTGTTTTTGATAATGCAGACAAATAAAGTGCGAGTAAATAAAAGACAATCAGAATAAATGCAGCAAGTGGCCCAATCCTTTCTTTAGCAAAGGACAAGCCGGTTGTATTACTTAAGATGACCAAACGTTCTCGAGGACACACGAGGATATCGTCGAGTGCTTTCGCTTCATATAGTTGATTAATCTTCTTTAGTTTGCTAAGTGTTGTGTGGGTGAACATGTGCTAATGTACCGACCTTCCTAGGACTAATACATACGTGTGATTATACCCCTTGCAAGCATCCGCAAGTACAAGAAAGTAATTAAGATCGAAACCTGACAACAACTTTAAACTCTAAGACGCTGACATCCCTTGTGCAAAGGTTTCCTAATGGGGGTTCAGGTTTCTGTCACTCCGGCAACCCCTACGATTAGTAGCCAAATACACAATCCATTCCCCTAGGCCCATATAGGTGAAGTGTCATTTAGTCGACGTTCACATGACACCACTAGAAGAATAACACCACAACTTAAATATCAAACCATTGAATCTTTCTCAACACAATTCCACTACTAACAACATGACTTCTCCCATGTCCTCAAGAACTAACCGAACTACTCACAAGACACCATATAGATCAAGATCAGAGATGATATGATGATAAGTAACAATATGAACATAACAATAATTCAATGGTTCACTCAATAGCATCAACTACAAGGAGTAATTAACACCGGGAAAGTTTCCCCTAAGAACTATGCAAGATTCAACCCAATTGTTACAGCGATATGGAGTGGTGATGATGGTGCTGGTGGAGATGATGGTGGTGATGATGATGATCCCAATGATGTCTATCTTGATGGTGGTGTTGATGGTGACGATATCCCCTCTCCGGGAAGGAATTTCCCCAGCAGAATTATATCTGTCAGAGAGATATTTCTCTCTCTGTAGTTTTCCGCCCTGTAGAGGCGGTGAAATCTTTCTGTGGTCGCTCCCCAGGCTTAGGGTTTCGTGGGGATAATATACGCCAAAGGGGAGAGCCAGGAGTGGGTCAGGGTGGCCACACCACCTGGTGGCACGGCCTGGGGTGGCCTGCGCCAGGGGGTGGTGTGGGCCCCCTATGGCCCATCTCCACTCCCCCTTCTGGCATCCTTCGTCTTCTGGAAAAATAGGATTTTCCATGTATTTTCCTAGATTTTCTGATCTTCGCAAATTTTGCCTCCAAATAGCCCCTTTTCCATCAGAATCCTGACTGCAGCAGTCCATGGTCATCAACCATGCAAAAACAGATGAAATAACATAAGTACCATCTCTTAATATGAAATATATCAATGAATAACAGTAAATTATGATATCGAATAGTGATGCAAAATGGACAAGGACTCAGCTTTGTAGGTTGCTAGAAGAGGAGAAGTGAAACATACAGTTGTTCCAATTGCTTAAGAGTTTGATATATACCCTCGAGGACCCTTGTGGGAAAAATACGCTTGCAACAACACTCTACACTTGGAGTCCCAACGAGTTGGTACACATGAAGTTGTTGCTATCACCATCACATCCCCAAATTTTCAGGAACTATAGATTCAACCTTTCCCATTCCATATCCATATGGTGTCGTAGCCATAGACTTAGATGGATCCCTATTTAACATGAACACAGCTGTTTCGAATGCATAGCCCTAAAACAATAGTGGCAGTTCTGTTAATGACATCATAGACTTGACCATGTCTAACAAGGTTCGGTTTAGTCTCTTTGACACTCTGTTACACTGAGGAGTTCCGGGTGGTGTGATTTGTGGAATTATTCTTCAACTACTTAGACGTTCGCCGAATTCATGACTAAGATATTTTCCTCCTCGACCTGATCGAATAATCTTAATATTTATATTATGATGGTTATGTACTTTTTTTCTGAAATTCTTTAAACTTTTCAAATGTTCTAGACTTGTGCTTTATTAAGTATATATAACCATACATAATTAAATCATCAATAAAAGTCAAGAAGTAGAGATAACAGCCTCACGCAGGAACACTCATTGGTCCACATACATCAGAATGTATGATCTCCAACAAGTCATTCGCTCGCTCGGAAAATCCCATGAACAGGGTCTTCGCCATATTATCCATCAGACAAGCCTCACATGTGTCAAATGACTCAGAGTCAAATGATTGTAGAATTCCATCTTTATGGAGTTTCTCCATGCACATCTTTCTGATATGGAAAACGCGGTAATTCCCATTAGAGTGGAATTCTCTTATGCCCTTTTAAGGCATGCCCTTTTCAGGTGCTGCAATCCTTGCTTTCTATAGTCCCTGCATCGAGTTGCATATGAGAGCAACTGATCCGGTATCAAATACCCAAGACTTAGAGTTTGGTTAGGATAAGAAGACGTCAATAACATGTACAATGATTATACCTTTGCCGGTCTTACCTGACTTCTTCAGTTTTGCTAGGTACTTCTTAAAGTATCTCTTCCAGTGACCTTTGTCCTTGTAGTGGAAGCACTCGGACTCGAAGTGGGCTCTTTTCTTGGATTTCCCCTTGCCCTTCTCCTTTCTTGTCTTAGCTTGCTTCTTGAACTAGGTGGTCTTGTTCACCATTAACACATGATTGGTGTCCTTGGCCATTCCAGCTTCAACCGTCTTTAGCATGGCAAAGAGCTCGTCTGTTCTTCTATCCATCCCATGCATGTTGGAATTCATGATGAAACCTCTGTAAGATGGTGGGAGGTATGCAAGAAATACGTAAGTGATCAACGACTCAGGGATGGAAAATCTGAGAGAAGTGAGCTGATGGCTCCAAAAATAGCCATCTTTTCCCGTGTTTAAACATTGTTTTTAGTCAAGCAATTGACAAGAAGCTCTCTAGCTCTGCCACTAATGACGAATAATTGCAAAGATATGTAAACCATTTATTTGATTTGTGTTGTGCAGGAAATCATGCTTTTAATGCGAAATCAGGAGTCATAATGAAGGTTTTGAGGAAGTCCACACGACCAAGTAATTCTAGAGCAAATGCCAGGCATCTACAGCCATAACGACCACTAATACGGGCAGGGTCCAGCCGTACCGTCTGCCCATACCATGTGGCGTCGGCTTCGTCTCATCAAACCCTCCAACTTTCGTGAAGACACCTATATATTTTGCGGCCTCAGCCACCACACAGAAGGCCGCCATTCTTAGATTGCATCACAACACCACCAAAGGAGATCCATACCATAGTTCATCCCTTCCATCTTCCATCCCATCCATTAGACATAGCCGTTACTTTGTACTTGATATCTCCTTGTGATTTGGCAACCATTGTAATAATATTTGATTTCAATTTAAGTATTTTACACAGTGTTTTATATCCTTGATCTTATTGTTATGAGCGAGTAGTCCTCACAGGCTCCGGGTTGGGGAGAAACCTCGCAGCAACTATGCGCATCTAATCTATGTGAGTATTGTGTATTGTTTGAAAGAGGGATTTGTGTATTTTGTTTCTTTGTATCTTTCCTCGATCTTTGGACTTGTAGGTACCCAAGATCCTTGAGATCGATAAAGGCTTAAGGTGACATATTTGCCTAGTGGCGATCTCATAGGAAACCTAGTGACAGAAAGGGCGGTACGGTCTTCGCTTAGTGACCCATTTGGGATAACAGCAACATCACCTCTTAAGGATTTGATCGGTGTTTTACACTTAATAATCATTTGTAGCCCGGTGCTTCATGGTGCACTTGGTTGGATCAAAAGACTATTGCTATGCCTGCTGCTTGCAGGGGCTCTAGTATATTACGATGTGTTATCCACAAGAGATTATCTCCATTAAAGCATTACACATGAACATGCTTATTATTATCTTTTATCCCATATGATGTGCAGCTGTAGGTGGATCTTTAACCCTGGCCTATCTCCATCCATTGAATCAACCCACGATAAAATTAACCTAGATTGGTCCGATAAGCAAAGGTAAAACAAAAAACAAAGTCTTGTAGACATGTCCTTTTTAATTCCTTTTAGAATTTTTTCCCAAGGTTCGATTAAACCTAGTTCTACTAAGACTATTATACTACATCCATGAATCCGGATCGAAGGTATCAAACCTTTTTCAGGCGTCGTTGTCGGGGAAGCAATTTCGCTATCCTGGTGAGGTCAATATAGACCTTATTTTTAGTTTTATTATTTGTTTGTATTTTACTTCTTGTTATTAGTTTACTTTCTTGTTATCTATTTGAAAACCCAAAAAATAGTTACTTGTTATTTGTTTCCTTTACTTTAAAATTACCAAAAAATATAAGAGCCATGGCTCAAAAGAGACTTGGGGAGTATGCTACTCCCCCTAATGATTTTATTCGTGCACCTATTACTCAGCCTGTTGTTGATGCGGACGCATATGAAATTAAGCCTAACCTTTTAAGTTTGGTTCAGCAAAACCAATTTGGGGGATCATCTTCTGAGGATTCGGGTTTGCACTTAAATACTTCTACTGAAATTGGCGACATGATGCGTATTAAGGATGTAGATCCAAATGCTGTTAAATTACGTTTGTTTCCTTTCTCTCTTAGAGGAAAGGCTAAGGACTGATTGCTTGCTCTACCTAAGGGCACTATTAAATCTTGGGAGGAATGTACTAATCTTTTTATGACTAAATTTTTACCCCAGCTAAGACTATGCAACTAAGATCCAACATTACAAGCTTTAGACAAGAAGATCGCGAGCCACTAGCGCTTGCATAGGAAAGGATGAAAGAAGCCGTAATGAACTGTCCTAGTCATGGGTGGAAGAATGGCTTATATTGCATTTATTTTATAATGGCCTTAACCCAAAGTCTAAGACTATGCTAGATATTGTAGCAGGAGGAACAATCATGGGAAAGCAAGTGAGTGTTGCAAAGAAATTACTTGATGTTATGCAAAATAACCATGCCCAATGGCATGTGGAAAGTACCTCAAAAAGGGTGAATTCAGTCACCAAGGTAAACAATGAAGAGCTTACTTCTAAGGTAGACGAGTCACTCAACATAGTAAAGAGTAAGGAAGATACCCAAGTTAATGCTATCGCTACTGATGTTAATGATGTTAAATTTATAGCTCGTACCCCTTATAATCCTGCTTGCAAGTACTGAAATTTTTCTTCTAATGTTCAAAAATATTATTATAATCATGCATGAGATCCTTTCAATAATTATGATAATCATAATAAAGGAAATCATGGCAATCTCTCATTTGAACAAACTGTTAGAAAATTTATGCAAGAACAAACTGAGCAAAATAATATGCTTATTAAAATCACGGAGAACCATGAGAGTAGTATAGGTAAATTATCTAACCAAGCTGTTGCAATTAAAAATGATGTGTAGGATCTACAGGAAAGGAAAAAGACCACGGAGGCTCAATTGGGCAAGGTAGCTGAGAGCCAAGCTCTTATACTAGCAAAGTTTGCTGGAAAGCCTGAGCCAAATCTGGTAGAAGACCTCAAGATGATGAGGGCGAAAATGAATGAAGAGAAGCCTAAAGAGTTGGACTATAGCAATGCGCCAACACCTGAATACACCGTGGAAGATCTATTAAAGGTGATCACCATAAAGAATCCCGGTCTAGAACAAGGTAATGATGCTATGTACCAACAATTTATTCAACAAGTAGCATCTAAAGTTCGAGATTTAGAAACAGGGTATAAGAGACTAGCTGATAAGCTTACTACTAAGCTAGATGATATATTTGATCCCACCACTAAAATTAAAATTGGTGTTAATGAGATATCTGCACTTTGTGATCTTGGTGCAAGCGTCTCAACAATTTCCAAAAGTCTATTTGATAAGTTAAACTTGGGGCCTTTTGCAACCACTGAATTGAAACTCCATCTTGCCGATTCAACTTATAAACAAGTTGTTGTGATAAAAGAAATCATAGTTGTTGAAATTAGAGGAAGTATCATTCTTATTGATCTTCTTATAGTGGACATGCCTGAAGATCCCATTGATCCCAAAGCTTTAATCAATCTACATGAAGGGAATGCGAGAATAGGACTGCCGTCTAGAGATCCTTTTATAGTCCACTTCCCTACAAAGAAGAAGGCCAAACCTAATACTGATGATGATGGTATAATTACACTGAAAGCCAATTACTTTAGAGTGGGTGTTTCACTCACCAAACCTAAATGATCACCATCTAGGTCAAGCTAATTGACCTTAACTAGAAGCGCTTCATGGGATGCAACCCATATGAAATAAAAGTTTTTACTCTTGTGTTAGTTTTGTTTGTTTTGTGTTTGTTTCGTTTTATTTTTAAGAAGAGTGTTCAAGAAGTCCTTGGACAGAGGATAAGAAATAAGGTAATCCTCGATCTTTTATTTACTAACACATGGCCTAAAAGGTATTGCTGCTTTTTATGAAGTCTATTTGTTGTTATTTTGTCATTTTCTAAGATGTGTAAAGGTGCACAAAGCTACTAACCAAATTCTATAAGTTTTGGAGCTTATTGGCCGCTTAACAACCACTAGTACAAACGTGATGCCCCGTACCATGCGTTTGTACCACATTGAGGCTCTGGAAAATAGAAATATTGATACTTGCCATAGGACTCAGTGGTCGCAATGACCATTGGTATGACCGGAGGCGGTAGTACCGCCTGCCCGTACTGTACCCTCAAGCAAAGCATTAGTTTTCAAGAAAATATAATGCGCTCATAATGACTAGTAGTACGGGCGTGTACGCCCGTACCAAGAGCCTGTACCAAGTGCGCCGCCGGAAGGAGTCCTTCGACCCCAAGGTATGCACTCAGTATGGGCAGGCTCCACCGGAAGGCCCGCCCGTACCATGCTCCAAACCACCTCCATTGGATCTTCAATTTTATTCAATCTTTCTTTGATTCCTCACACCCAAACAATCTATGGTATGTTTCTCCTATGATTCCCACTTATTATCAACAAAACTATGCTCTGTCTTTCACCATTATCAATCTAGACTTAGGTCTTGTTCTTGAGCTAATCTTGATACTGATCATGCTTAGTATTGTTTTTAGAGGAGTTTCTTTTGTAACAAGTGTAGAGGATCGTTGATGATATATTTCTATTGGACAAAACTTTTAATTAGCATTTTTATTTATTTTGTCTTAGATGAACACGGAGAGCCGTATACGTGTGATGGCTGCGGAACAAGCTGCACCACCCATTGACACGTTGACCCTCGAGTCACTTGGTATCGAGTTCACCAAGGAGTTTTAGCTGAACCGTTTCAACTGTCTCAAGCTCCAAGCAATCAAGTACACCAAGTGGGTGTGTCCCTATATCCTCAACCAACTTGGCATTCATGCCGAATTCAATTTACTTTGCAACAATGTTGGTTTGTATGACTTTGTCTTCAGGATGTCGCCACGTACCATCGCTTGATGTTTGAGTTTCTCAGCACCTTGACACATTTGGTGTGCTCTCACTATTGTTCCGAGGAGCAAATGCCTAGAGTGGATCGCATCAACTTTCGTCTTATGAACTTTTAGTACTCCTTGACACTCGACCAATGGGCTCACTACTTTGGGTTTGCCAACAACACCGCCGGCATATGCTCCACCGCCTTTGTCCCAAATCTAGCACCTTAGGAGTACTTTAATAGAACGATAATTCATGGAAACACACCCAAGGGAAACCAAATTGATCATCCTAATGTTCATTTTTTTATGTTATTGCTAACACCTTGCAGGCACGTGGTGAGTTTACTAGAGTCAATGAGGAGGATATGATGATCCTCGCTAAAGCTGCTATTTCTAACTATAACTTAACGCCAAATTTGGGCACCCTTATTTTGTTTTACCTTAAGCATCAAGCTCTGCAATCTCGAGGTCCCATGTGCGGAAGAGGAGTCATAACCATTCTTGCACGTGCACGTCAAGTCAACTTAGGTAATATCAACTGTTGGCATGAAGTCACCGTCTTGGTTTTTCCACTCTGAGAGCTTGTGGTATGATTTCTAAAACTAATGGTAGATACTTCCTTGATATACCTAGGGCGGATCACTTCATCCCAGCTCCTTTGCCTAATGGTCTATTCTCTATCAAGGAGGGACATTTGTGTTATGACGTGCAGGTTGAGGTAGGTCTACCCCAACAAGAAGTACCCATGGGAGAGGAAGGAGAATATGAAGAAGTAGAATAAGAAGGACTGATGTCTACAAGTGCATATGTCGTTTGTAGCTAGTTGTGAAGTATAGATATCGATCCCACAGGGATCCCAAAGGTAAGTGTTTATGGGTGAAGTCTCTATCATACCTGAAGTTGTCACAGGTCTTCGAGTGAATTGACTGCAAGTGTTGAAATAATAATGGGTTTTGATTAAATGAGATGTATTTAAATAGAACTAAAAATGTAAACTTCAGAAATATAAAGCATAAAAGTAAACAATGACTTGGTTGTTTGTTGTTTCCTGCAGATGGCAAAAGAAGGCGAGGGGAGATTCAGTTCATGGTGATAGTGACTGTGCTAGGTGGATGAATGATAAATGTAACAATTATAATCTTATAATTATATGTGTAGGCGATCAACCCATAATTAGCCGGAACTCCTCTTGGTAGATTTCATCCGAACTTCAATAATCCTACTAGCCTGTTACCAAAACAATGGTCAGACACTAGACGATTAAGACCCTTTAGGTCGCTAGCGATTAAGCTCCTTGGATCGGACTAATGCAAAAAGCATAGTGGTTCCTTGTTATCCTCGAGTCTACTAGTTATCCAATGATATCCTCGTGTCACCCGAGGGTCACCGACTAGCGAACAAGATCTTATCTATGTAGAACAAAGCATCATGTTGTCTGGGCCCTTAATTGGACAACAAGTATTAGGCATCACACAGATAGTCAAGCACACATAATATAGTACTTAGAATCAATCACAAACTAATGGAAAATATATGAAGGCACATCACATCTCACCAATCCCCTACATCTCCCATGCCCAAGGGAATTACTCACACATGAGAGAAGAACGGATCATCAATATAATCAAATAAAGGGAATTCGTATTTGTATTACCGTGGAGATCCACAATAAAAATAGAAAAATATCCAACACAATTCAAGATGGGAAGAAACAATCTCAAACCCTAGTCTTGCAAGGTGGAGATCCCTCTATCTCTTAAGTACAAGTAGTGGCTATGGAGGTGTATTGGCTAGGAGGTTGAAGATCGTGGAGCGAGATGAAGAACGTCTTCCCCTTCTTCTTTGGATCTCTGGTTCCTCCCTTTTGGATGGTGTAGTGGCTGCGGTCTTGTGTTTTCGTCCTCCGTCCCTTCATGGAAGTTGTCCCTTTTGACAAGACAGAGGCGGCGACAACTATATGGCGGGAACTATACGGACGGAAAAATATTCCCGCCGTATAGTTGCTCGTTAAAACTTCTGTGAGCTCCCCTCGAGTGCTTCCAAAGAGAGACTTGCTTGTTTTCTCCAGAATATTGTGTTTCTCTTGTAAAAACCTTCTGTTGATATTCAGAACCTAAAACACACATTAAAAACCAAGTTTTCTTCGCTACCGAAGTATTAGCGTTAGGTAAAGCTAGAAAACGATCAAATCCGGGAGAAAACTATCAGTAAAAGCCATCAAAATTGTGTCGGATCTCACAGCTATCAACTCCCCAAGCTTAGATGTTGCTCGCCCTCGAGTGACAAGGAAATAAAGAAGAATAGTAGAGATTCGAGACTGAAAATAATGGAACTCACAAGTTTGAATTGGCGTCAAATTCTTTTCTTCACAATCCCTACAATCTTAAATATGATCATACAAGTATTCACAAGATTGCACTGAGTCCACTTCCTAACCACATATATTTTGTTGTCAAATAAATCATATGCCCAAGCAAGTGTCGAAAGTTTTATCTAGGAGAGTGAGACAAATTATTTTGGTGTCTCTCTTTGTTGAGAGATGAAAAAAAATTGTTCTTGTTTGTTTTATCAATTAAGAGTACTTAAGTTGGCATCAAAACATTTTATTTAAGAACAACTCATCTACTCCCATGTCAAAATTTCAAGACGCTCAAAGCACCTTTTTTCTTTCTTTTGTCTTTCAAAAACTTCAGCTCTTTCATAGAGAAATCATGGCACTATTTTTAAAATGTTAATTGGGGGTGTGTTGTTCACTAGTGACCATGCCAATAAATAATTGTTGAGAAATAATGGGCCAGAGGAGTACTACAACTTCACTTGGAACGTGAAACCACAAGGAGACTAAATTTTTTACACGTCATAGCATTGCTGCTACAGACGTTTACATAACTCAATAGTCGAAATCAAGTGGTTTCGTACATTTGGATCGTTCGTTGGCTAGCGGAGTTAATAGTTACCCATGGAGCACGACAGAGTTGTAATGACACGCGTAAAGGAATATCTTACGGTAATTATTAGAAAAAGTAGTGGCATAATTTCTACTACTTCGAAGCATCCATTTAATCAAACAATTTCCATCAAGGGTACTATCGAGTCTTTTTATATTAAGCTCAAATGGGATGGAGTAGTTCTAAAATGAATTTTTTTGAGCTAAGCATGGACTCAAGTCATCTTTCAGATGCTTTTTCTTGTTGTAAAAATGTAGGAAATATTTCTAATCAAGTTCATTGCTCATTGTTTCAAAGCTAAAAAGGAGATACTAGCAAAGGAATAGAATTTGTAGGATAACAAGCTAAGTGGGGAGTGACTCCAGTGCAAGCAAGTAAATAATTGTAGGATAAATTTAAGGTTGCAAAGGAAGTGATGAAAGTAATGTGATACCTCCTCTTTCTTGCTTTGTTCTCTTATTTGAGTCGAACCTCTCCTATATTTCAATATTGCCAAATCACCTGAAATTAAGCAATCTCCGAGAGAAACAAAGAAACAAACTTTCAAATAATGCTACAAATAATTTTTTTATTTTTGGTTTAGGAATACAAAAGTGAAAATAAACATGCAAATTTCAATAAAATAAATCAAAAGAAAAAATAAAAACATGAATGCAAAGTTTGGATATTTTCAAACCTCCCCCAAGCTTAGGCTATTGCCAGGCTCAGTTGTTGCCGTCATTTGGCGGCTGGTGCGGATACTGCTGGTAGTAGTCGGGGAAGTGGGTCATGAAGTGACTGAAGTTGTGAGTCAAAGTATTCACATCTTCATTCGCTTCCTGAAGAGTGTGGTCGATCTCCCCAACGCGCTGGTTGAGCTACGGGAATTCCTGATAGGGGACGTAGCCGTACCCCTGCTGTGGCTAGTTGGGCCACGGGTCCCAGGCACCCCCGTGTGGCTGCTGCTACTGTCCCTCCCAAGCAGGGTTGTGTCCCTGCTCTTTGTCATGCTCCTGCTCCTGTTCATCGTCATCCTGCTGCCCTCCTTCTTCATCTTCCTCTTCATCAGGCTGGAGTTCAGCCATGATCTCCATAACTTGGTCCTTGGTGAGGATCCAAGCATCCTTCTCCACAATCGAGAAGGCTTGGGGGCATGGCAACTGAACCTTCTCACCCTGTTCATTGATGGCTCTGAAATATAGCCATCTACGTCCACATTTAAACAAGATAGATAAACCCTGCCACTAATGTTAATATTCAGAGGGGTATGCAATCCTTTCTTCTTGTATTTTTGCTACGCAGATAATGTCATTTAAAAGAGGTAATCACTACATTAAAGTCAAAGATACGAGATTTACAACAACCAAAAGAAATTGGGAGCCGAACAACGGATGCAGACGCTGTAACGACCAACTATACGGTTGGAGCAAAAATCCCGACCGTATAGCTCCGGTTGTATAGTTGGCGCTGCTACCGTTTGGTCAAATAGAACAACTTTCGTGAAGGGACCCCTATCTAAAGAAGCCTCGAGTGATGAGAAACAACGCCCCAAAGAAGCCATACCTTGCCAAAAAGTCTCTTCCATAGATCTCCATCCACCTCTAGATCTCCAAACCCTTCTCCATCTCCATAGCCATATTCTAGCACTTGTAATAATAGATATCTTCTCCGATTGGCAACATTATAAGACTATTTCTATCAATCTTATGATTTTCATTACAGTATTTGTGATTGTTGATCTCATCTCTATGTGTGAGTAATTCTCCTTGGGCTAAGGGCTTCATCCTAGCCATGTAGCAATTGTGCATGTTATTTATCATAGATGGGATCGTGTATTAGTTTGTATGACATGATGATTATTGTATCCTCTCTTGCCTGAATCCAAGGACTTGTCAGGTACCCAACACCCCGAGGGTTGAGCCAGGTATAGGAAGTATGAGGATGACTGATCTGCAGGTTGGGAACTCCAGTGACAGAAGGGGTAGTATGGCTGTATGTAAGGGATTTGTTTGGGATTAACGGTGACATCACTATGCATATCATTAGTTCTCTTTCTTCTATGGACGAGACTAGTAGGTTATTGCTATAAGCGGTTGCGGAGGCAATAGCAATTATGGATACACTGCCCACATATAATTTATCTTGCTCTAACAAGTACACGCATACTTTGTTTCTATCTTTTATTTCCATCAGATGTTTTTGCATAGCTACAGGTGAAACGGAACGTCCTAGGCCCTCTCTCTCCATCATCGACAAAAACAAAAATACACAAGCTACTGGTCCGGTAAAAACACAAAAGGAATTCTAAAACTACCGAAGGTCCGTTAAAGTAACTTCATTGCGCCTTCGCTTCCCGTGGATTCGATAACCTAGGTCTACTAGGGAAAAAGAGCTATACTACATCCGTAATCCGGATCGAAGGTATCATGCATCACCAAGATAATGGAATTGATATGCTCGGAGCCTCCGGTTAGCATGGTAGACACCAAGGAAGCCACAAGCAATCATATACTTGACGTCCATGAGTTTGGAGCCGTCAACAAGTTCAATAACAGGTAGTATAATATTTAATGCATGGGCAAGGTGGGTTACCAATCCACCAATGCGAATATCACCTTCGGTCTTATTGCTTTGGTGGCGAAAGTGCTGGATGAGTAGAGCTGCAGGATTGCGGCTTTGCGATGAAGTGGGGAAGAGAGCCTTGGTGATCATTGCCATGTCCACATTGGCCATGGAACCGGTGTCACCTCTTCCTAGTAGTGTGTTGGCGAGGAACAAAGCATAGTAGCGGATGGTTGGGTTCTGAATGGTGGCATCTTCTTTTGGTAAAATTGCTTGCCACCATTAATAGAAATAACCTCCCAAGTCTCTCCACTTGTGACGCTGTAAAGGTTAGTAACAGTATGCTCCCCAACATGAGGGAAGCTGGAAGCATTGCAAAATTGTTCAAAATTTATTTCATAGTGCGGCCGGTTCATGGTGAAGATTACCGTGCACATATTACCTTTCTCCATGTGGTCGTCATAGAAGTAGGCAAAGAACTCATGGGTAAGCTCGGTGTACGTATCGTGGCTTGCAAAGCCAGGTACCGCCAACCCCGGCCTGTTGCACATGAGGTCAAAGTACGCCTTTAACCCTGCCCCGGTGAGAAAGTTGTGGTTGCCCTAATGTGTGGGCAACACCCTCCTAGATGAGAAAATGTCCAACATGGAGTTGCGTGAGACTCGGGACCCCAAGCTCGAGGCCTCACCCCATTGGCGCTTGCTCAAACGAAAGAGGTTACTGAATTTGTTCATTGTGATGCACTGAAAAACTTCACCATAAAACCTTAGGCATATAGTTTCTACATGATATATGAATGATCCTACGTGGAAAACTTCAATCCTAACATGAGAAATTAATAGGTAAAAATAATAATCTTGAGTTCATCCATTAGATCAATGTGAGAGTTTAAACCATGGAAATTTGAAAATAAAGCATGGATAGGGAGAAAAACATACCAATTTATTGATTCCCCCACTCAAACAAACAAAATCCACGAAGAATCAAGAGTTCTAGGTGGATTTTGAGAGGTTTGGAGAGAGAATATGAGAGAAATAATGAGGAGGGGAGGAAGACCTAGCCGCCCCGGTGCGATTTTGTGGTCGCAGCAAAGTATACTGCCGGAACTATACGGGCGGGTGATGCTGCTCTGCCCGTATAGTTGCGGCAGCGGCTCCAACTAGGGTTTCTTTATGCAGAAAACAGCTATACGGATGCAACTATACAGATGGATCGAAAATATCCCACCGTATAGTTAATTGTTAAACCGTCTGTCCCTCGAGATAAATTTCTAAAATTAGCATCGATATCTATACGGTCGGAACTATACGGCCGGAATTTTGTACGGAGGAATCGATATCTATACGACCGGAGCTATACGGCCGGAATTTTATTCCCGTCGTATAGTTGGTCGTTAAACTCTTTGTGCCTTCGAAGAAAATTTATTGATGGCAAAGATATATATACGACTAGAACTATACAGCCAGAATTTTTATTCCCGCCATATAGTTGGTCATTAAACCATCAGTAATCATCAAAAAATTATATTTCTTTGAGAATACATTCTTATCCCAAAACTTAGCGAAATACCTTATTTTGGACAGAAAATTGATGGTATAAACTATCGACCAACATTGGCTTATTAAAAGAAAAAAATTAGCTTCTTTAGATGAAAAACTCGAACTTAAATTTTTATTCTTATTCTAAACTCATTCAATCGATGTTTCTACTACTTTTTGACAGCTGCATCTTCACGGGCGCGCTTCCGCAAGAATGTCTGTGAAAAAGTGGTAGGAAAGCGATGAACCTTTTATTCTCTAATCTATTTTATTGATGAGATGGGTTGACTCCCACTAAGCATTTTATTAGGAATGGTTGAGTAACTCAACCTTTTTTCTATTCTCGAATTCTTACCTTGGGTTGCCCCTTATCAAAGGCACTCAGCACATGAACTCGTTTTGCAGGTGGAATATATCTTTCTCATGCTTCTAGCTTCTTTGGAAAATACCTGATGATTGCAGCATCATAAACATTGAAGATTATATTTCCTTTAGCACAATCTACTGATGCCACTATAGTACTAAGGAAAGGTCTTCCAAGTATTGTGGATAATCTTTCATCTTCTAGCATTTCAAGAATAATAAAATCATTGGGAATAACATGCTCATCTATTCTAAGTAAAACATCATCAATCATACCAACGGGTTGTTTAGTGGACTTGTCAGCCATCTGTAAATTGATAGTAGTAGGAGAATACTCCCCTAATCCTAACCTTTTATAGAGGGAATATGGCGTTACACTAACTTCAGCTCCTAGATCACACAAGGCATTGTGAATATTTGTTTTACCTATTGAGCATGAAATATTTTGTATTCCAGGATCTCCAGACTTAGACTTTAGCTTCCCATTAGCAGGAAAACTAGTTACCATGGCAATAGTTTCTGTTATTTCTTTCTTTCTACTAAGAATATCACGGAGGATTTTGGTATAAGTAGGAACTTTGATTGCATCTGAAAATGAAATTTCCAGACGAAGGTCATTAAGTGCCTTTGTAAAAGAATTATAAATTACTTAATCTGGTGCTTTCTTTTTTGATCTAGATAAGGAAGTTTTTTCTCACCTGAATTACTCTTGTATTTTACCTTTTGCGGGGGGTCAGGCTCTTTAGTTGCTTTCTTTTGTTGTTGCTTATTGCTTTTCTTCTTTTCTACTACAACAACTTCATCTTCCTTTCTTATTTCTTTATATTCTCTTAGATCAACCGTCTCTACATCAAAGTCATAATGGTCATCCTATGCATCATTTTGGTCCTCCATGGTTTGATCATGTGTTTCAGTCTCAGCTTGAGGATCCACCAATGTATCATCTCCTTGGCTTGATTCGAGCAAGGTCTTATCCTTTTGCTCTTTTTCAGCTTCATATTCCGGTGGTCCTAAGGGTCCTGTAAGAACTACACCCCTTCTTGTGACAACATTAGTAGAAATAGGAATATCTTTATCATCGCGAAGAAAAATTTGATAGCCAGATGCTATTTGTTCACACTAGGTTTCAATTATACTAAGATACTTGTGAAATAGTTTTATTTCTTGGCCTATATCATCATAATTTTCAGTGAGTTCCGCCAAAATCTTTTTGTGTTTTTGGAAATGCTTATGCAAGTTTATGAGATTTTACTTGTCGATGTTTTAACTCTTGAAAAACTTTTCTAGTTTCATCTTCTTCATTTAAAACTTGTAACAAATCTACTTTGTTTTCCTTAGCAAGTTCAGAAGGTATCCCTTTTTCTTTCATTGTTTTGCGTACTTCGGGCATAAGATCAGGAGTTATCCGAAGTATCCCTCTTTTTAGATTAGTGCCAAAATCAGGATTATATAAAGAATCATTCTTAGCCCTAGTAGACATCAATTCCAAACATTCCTTAATAGTTAGAGTATTTATAGACCCTCCTGCTGAGAGGTCAAGCAATTCCCTACATTGAGTATTAAGACCGTGGTAAAATAAATGGCAAATAGTTGATTTAGAATAGCCATGATTAGCAATACTATTGATCATTCCAAAGAATCTTTCCCGGGCTTGTGGGTAGTTTTCTCCCACATTCTGACTAAAGTTGCCCATATTATTTCTTAGTTTAATTACCTTTTTAAAGGTACTGAACCTATTTTTGAATTTAACAATGCAGTTTTACCAACATTTGATGTAATGGCGAGGGAGAGAATATAACCAGTTTAGAGCTTTACCTTTAAGAGACCAATGAAATAATTTTAGACGAGAAAATTCTCTTGGAAAACCTTTTGGTCCAAGCGATGTTATCACATTGTCGAACTCTCTAATATGTCTTCCTGGGTCTTCATCTTCCCTTCCACTGAAAGCTTTCTCCTGCAAAATTTTAATAATTCCACCATCAAATCAATATTCTCTAACTCCAGGATTAGGAAACTCTATTGGTTGTTTAAGAAATTCAGAACTTGGAGCACTATATTCCCTAAGAGTTTTCTCAGGTTTCATAGGAGTTGTCCTGCAAATAGACATGATTTCCATATATTTACTCAGGTTTTCAAATTCAACTTTATTTGATCTTAAAAGTTTTTAAATAATCTCTTCGCACCTTTGAGCAGGCACGCGCTCAATATAATCCGGTAGATAGGTCCTACCAGAGCGTGTAGACCCTTTGTCTCCTAGGGAGAACATTTTATAGTAGCAACACCTGAAATGTCAAAACACAAACACTTAGCACTTAGCTCCCCGGCAATAGCGCTAGAAAATAGCTTGATGTCTACAAGTGCACAGATCATTTGTAGCTAGTTTTGAAGTATAGATATCGATCCCACAAGGAGCCCAAAGGTAAGTGTTTATGGGTGAAGTCTCTGTCACACCCAAAGTTGTCACAAGTCTTCAAGTGAATTGACTACAAGTGTTGAAATAGGAATGGGTTTTGATTAAATGAGATGTATTTAAATATAACTAAAAATGAAAACTTCAGAAATATAAAGCATAAAAGTAAAGAACGACTTGGTTGTTTGTTGTTTCCTACAGATGGCAAAAGAAGGCGCGGGGAGATTCAGTTCATGGTGATAGTGACTGTGCCAGGTGGATGAATGATAAATGTAACAATTATAATCTTATAAGTATATGTGTAGGTGAGCAACCCATAATTAGACAGAACTCCTCTTGGTAGATTTCATCCCAACTTCAATAATCCTACTAGCCTATTAGCAAAACCATGGTCATACACTAGACGATTAAGACCCTTCAGGTCGCTTAGCGATTAAGCTCCTTGGATTGGACTAATGCAATAAGCACAGTGGTTCCTCGTTATCCTCAAGTCTACTAGTTTTCCATTGATATCCCCATGTCACCCAGGGGTCGCCGGTCCACTAGCGACCAAGATCTTATCTATGTAGAACAAAGCATCATGTTGTTTGGGCCCTTAATTGGACAACAAGCATTAGGCATCCCTAGGGGCGGAGCCAGGATTGGACATTGAGGGGCGGCGAAGATATGGATGATCATACATAAGAATTTTTTTCTCGCGAAGGCTATAACTACGTGTCATTTTGTGTTGGAAGAAATGTTTGGACAAAAACCATAACAATATATCAAAGTCTCGGCATAGAACTGATATTGATATATAGCACTAAACCTTGGAGAATACAAAATAGAAAATAAGGTTATATTGGCTCAACTTTGTCTCTACGAGTATAAGCTTGATAATTCCATTGCAGGTGACCTTCCTAGTATATTTTTTCCAATATAGAAATTATTATGCAATAAGTCATCGTCACCAAGAAACATCAAACAAAAGACACACTTTTCTGTATATTAATCAATTAGACTACATGTTATGCAATATATTAATAAAAAACTAACAACTTGGTACCTTCAATTCGAGTGAGCAAGATTGATTCGTATACTCGATGGCACAACACGCCTGTCGCCGGCATTGTGGTAGGATTAACAAAGGTAAAAACCGGCAAACAAGAGGGATGGCTAACATGCCATCGTGACCGCGGGATCTGGGTAGGAGCGAGCGACGGCGAAAAGCGTCCACTCAATTGATCATATGGTGCTACCTACTATGTCTAATTACACAAACGAAGAATGTGGGGACAGGTTACTATGATTGACTAATACACAGAAACCATGGACTATGTTTATCCTTAGGTAAAGGGCATCACGACTAAACAATTAAATTTGATCTTAGTGCTAACTAATTAAGCCTATAAGACCATTATTTTAGAACTAAAATCGTTTCCTATGTATCGAGGGGGCAATGGTTAGGGGGGTCTAGCCCCTGCTCGCCCCCCTTGGCTCCGCCCCTGGGCATCCCACAGATAGTCAAGCACACATAATATAGTAATTAGAATCAATCACAAACTAATGGAAAATATATGAAGGCACATCACATCTCACCAATCCCCTACATCTCCCACACCCAAGGGAATTACTCACACATGAGAGAAGAACGGATCATCAATATAATCAAATAAAGGGAATTCATCTTTGTATGACCGTGGAGATCCACAATAAGAATAGAAAAATATCCAACTCAATTCAGGATGGGAAGAAACAATCTCAAACCCTAGTCTTGCAAGGTGGAGATCCCTATCTCTCTCAAGTACAAGTAGTGGCTATGGAGGTGTATTGGCTAGGAGGTTGAAGATCGTGGAGCAAGATGAAGAACATCTTCCCCATCTTCTCCAGATCTCTTCTTTCTCCCTTCTAGATGGTGTGGCGTCTGTTGTGTTCTGTTTTCGACCTCCGTCTCTTCATGTAAGTTGTCCCTTTTGACAAGATAGAGGCAGCGACAACTATACGGCGGGAACTATACGACCGAAAAAATATTTCTGTCATATAGTTGTTCGTTAAAGCTTCTGTGAGCTCCCCTCGAGTGCTTCCAAAGAGAGACTTGCTTGTTTTCTCCAAAATATTGTGTTTCTCTAGTAAAAACCTTTTGTTGATATTCAGAACCTGAAACACACATTAAAAACTAAGTTTTCTTTGCTACCGAAGTATTAGCGTTAGGTAAAGCTAGAAAACGATCAAATCGGGGAGAAAACTATCAATAAAAGCCATCAAAATTGTGTCGAATCTCATAGCTATCAAGGACCCGAACAAGATGTGCAGCCACCAAACAAGTACACCACCTATGAAGATATTTATGCTCTAGAAGGAAATATCCAAAACATGAACAACCTCTCCATCAACCTTCGAGATGCTACTGCCAACCTCGCCACCCAGTTCCATGATTGGAGCAGACAATGGAACATGGGAAATTATCCACCACCACCACCACAATGAGCAACAAAAGGGCTTGCAAAATCCTGAGCTTGGGGGAAGTGTTCCCCAGCAATTTTATTTGTGTAATAATGAGGTTGTACTCCAGGTCCTTGCGAGCTCTAAAACACTCGTGTTGGTTTGTTCCAACACTTTGCTTTTCTTTCATTTTAGTTTGCTTTTGTTTTTCGTTTATTTTTCTTTTCTTAGTTCCTTGATTGGCCGCAAGTTCTTTTCTATTCTCTGATCCCTATACTCAAAAATACAAAAATATTTTTCCCTTTTTCCTTTTTCGTGAAAGTGGATTCACACTTAGCTTCTTTGCTTTAATTTTATTATGGGAGTGATTTCACTTGAGTTTTCAAGGAACATGTCCCTATAAGGAAGAGGATTATGAAGTCGCTCATGAGAGGTATGTCCTATGTCTCGCACTTTTGAAGTATGAGTTGTTTATTTTAGTTGGTTGATTTGGTAAGATGCCATGCTAGTGGGAGTAATTCAAAATAGTTAGAGTAAAGCTTTTTATTGGTATGGATGATTAGTTCTGGAAGCTTTTGATCTAGTTCTTTTAGCTAACCAAGTCTTTCCTTGGAAATAATATTGCCAAACAAGTACAACAAGAAAAGTCTGAAATGTATGACTTGTTTGATGAATGATTGTCTTGAGAGTTTACCCTTGAAGATACTTAACCCTACAGTTGTTTTGATAGACTTTGCGACACTCTTGAAAGGAGTTGTTTGATTGAAATGAAGTCTAACGGTAATTGTGATGCATGCCAAAGCTAACCTTGTGGATCAAACTGTGATACTATGTAAAAAGTTCTATGTTTCTCATGCACACCTTTGGTTGCCAACAACTCCGCTGGCCTACGAGCGATCTATGGTACAACCCCTGATTTCGGCTATGAGTTGATAACATGGGTGGCAAAAATGTCTCCGTAATGGGCAAAAGTATTGGTACTCTCAAAAGTTTGTGCAACCATTGTTCAAAAGAATGACTCAATGATCCTTGAAAGAAGGAAAAAAATGAAGATCCACATAACAAGTCCTTGGCATGGTCTCATTACTTCTTTATGAATTTTCTTGAAAGGCAATGATTGGAACAGAAGTGTTTTGATAGCCCTAATTTACTGATCTGGGTATCAATAAGACACTTCACTATTATGCTACTTAGGACATGAACTCTCTTACTCAATTCTGCTATTATAACATCCTAGTGCTCCTTGGCAAGCTGAGAGTTAACTAGAAGAATTGGATTGATTGTTACACTTCTAATTATTTATACTTATATTAAACTCTACTTTGATTATCTTGATTTGTCGAAGCTCGTATAGTATTCTCGTCATCTCTCTAACTTTGATAAGCCTTTCAAATGGATGAAGTGTTGGACGCATATGACTGCCAACCGTAAGTGAATTCATAGTCTCGTTGTTTCAAGTTTAAATGCTGACTTTCTTATAGTTATTTTGTTTCTTCTTGCTCGAGGGAGATCAAGGTTTGAGCTTTGGGGTGGTTGATGGCTCCGAAAACAACCATCTTTTCCCGCATTTAAACATTTTTATTAGTCAAGCAATTGACCAGAAACTCTCTAGCATTGTCACTAATGACTAAAAATTGCAACGATATGCAAACCATTGCTTTGCTTTGTGTTGTGCAGAAAATCATGCTTTTTAATGTGAAATCAAGAGTCATAATGAAGGTTTTGAGGAAGTCCACATGACCAAGTAATTTTGGAGCAAATTCCAAGTGTCTACAGCCGTAACGACCATCGGTACGGGCAGGGTCCACCCATACCGTTCACCCGTACCATGTGGCAGCGGCTTCATCTCGTCAAACCCTAAAACTTTTGTGAAGATGCCTATATATTTTGAGGCCTCATCCGCTACGCAAAAGGCCGCCATTCTCAGATTGCATCACAACACCACCAAAGGAGATCCACACCATACTTCATCCCTTACATACTTGAGATCTCCTTGTGATTCTGCGACCATTGTAAGAATATTTGATTTCAATCTAAGTATTTTGCACAATGTGTTCTATCCTTGATCTTATTGTTATGAGTGAGTAGTCCTCACGGGCTGCGGGTTTGGGAGAAACCACGCAGCGATTTGTATTGGGAGTATTGTGTATTGTTTGAAAGAGGGATTTGTATCTTTTGTTTCTTTGTCTCTTGCCTTGATCTTTGGACTTGCAGGTACCCAAGATCCCCGTGATCGATAAAGCCTTGAGGTGATATACTTGGCTAGCAGCAGTCTGATAGGAAACCCAGTGACAGAAAGGGCAGCACGGTCTTTGCTTATCGACCCATTCAGGATAACAGCAACATCACCTCTTAAGGCTTTGATCTTTGTTTTACACTTAATAATCATTTGTAGCCCGCTGCTTCGTGGTGCACTCGGTTGGATCAAAAGACTATTGCTATGCCTGTCGCTCGTAGGGGCTCTAGTATATTAGGATGTGTTGCCCACAAGAGATTATGTCCATTAAAACATTACACATGACTATGTGTATTATTATCTTTTATCCCATATGATGTTCAGCTGCTGGTGAATCTTCAACCACCTATCTCCATCCATTGAATCAACCTATGATAAAAGTAAACTAGATTGGTCCAGTAAACGAAGGTAAAATGAAAAAACAAAGTCTTGTAGACGTGTCCTTTTTAATTCCTTTTAGCGCTGTTTCCCAAGGTTTGATTAAACCTAGGTATATTAGGGAAAAAGACTATTATACTACATCCGTGACTCCAGAGCGAAGGTATCATGAGCCTCTAAACATAACCAACCATTTTGATTATGTGTTTGTTGAAGGATCTACCTTCAGCCATCTTGCATTCCTAAAGGGCATTGATTATCTCACAACGCTCGGTCTTGGCTTCTATCTCATACACAACCTTCAACTTTCTGATGATATCGAAAGCGTTATCATTTTCGAAATGATTTTTAAGACTTGGGTACATGCATGTGAGCATTGAACACTGCCCCACCGTTCCATCATCCATCTTCATAGCATGGATGTTATGTTCATCCTATGTAGCATTAACTTCTAGAGGAGGTAGAAGTGCCGCATCAAGGACGTATTCCTTCTTAGCACCCTAGAGAACAATTCTCAAAGCGTAAACCCAGTCTTTGTAGTTACTACCATTCGTAGTTAACTTCTCTTTCTCTAACTTGGGGATCAAATTGAAAGTTTGGATACGTTCAAATTCACTACAGACACTATTCATAATTTAAAGTACTAGTTGTAAGACTAAAGTACGCTCCCACTAAAAACAACATCCTTCTGTTATACTTTCAGTTATTCAAGATCCAGTGGGCAAAATATTCATGGATGTGACATCTCAAATGATAACTATCCGTCATAGTAGGCCATCTTACCAATTACATCTCTATGTAGCTTTTTTGGGACTCTTGTTCATCTTTCAATGGGTGTGCTATGATGTAATGACTATCATTCCACATCGTTTAAGAGAACCAAGTGATATAGCCACTAAAGCTCTAATCCAACCCACCTCACTAATGACAAGTTTGTCGTACCCATGTGACATGGAGCACCTTGAAATGACAATATTTATAGATGGTGTCACACTTGATATAACACTAACAACTTAAATATTTTATGTGAAGGATCACCCTATTAAATGACGATCGTAAACAGAGTGCAATTAAAAAGGATTAACACATCACACGCAATTTAAAATATTTTGTGATATGGTATAGTCCTTCTTCCTCGTGTTAATACATCTTCAACGTCTAGCTCCATTAAGGCATAACACCAAGGTCCATAGTGCCAGATCGTCATCCTCATGTCAATGTAAGAATAAAACTACATGTTATCCTATAGCTAGAGAATTACAATTGCATCATATGAACTTGGATTCGTAGATCCTGAATGACAATCACAGCTCTAGCTATCATGCCTTAATTAGAAATAAATAGCATTTCATACATAACATTCGAATGATCAAACTATACCACGTCACATGCATTCCCTACAAAAATGAGTCAGTCATCTATACTCGTTCTTAGAAAGTTTTACGAGGCTATATTATAGGAAAGGGTAGATATGTGAATTGTGATTGTGCATAGCATGCATATAGAAATTTGAAAATTTTCATAACCTATTTGAATTTGGTTCTAGTGAGGTTGTTTTCAACCAAAAGGTCACTAGGAATTGAAACCATATTAAAATTTCAAACATAAATGAATTGAATGAGTTTAGAATGGAATTTGACCCAAGTAAAACTTGAATTCAAATTCAAACTTCACACATACAAATATAAATCATAGATGTTGGGGGGATACCCCCGGGTAGGGTCACGCCGGGGTGTAAAGGCCGAGTTAGCCGAGGTTTGGCAAGGCCAAAGCAGATGCTGACCGGGTCACCTCAAGGCAGGCCGAATCACGGAGTAACCCGGACCAGGGGACGTCCACCTAACGTGGTCTCGACTGACTTAAGCCATAAGTCGGAAAGATGTATCTAACTTTCATGCAGGAACAGGTGTGGACGGATCAACTGCGATCCGGGTCATGTCAAGCTTCTAGGAGAAGGAAGGAATCTCGCTGGTCAAAAGTAGCCCCGGTACGCATGGCATGAGCGAAGCGGACAGAGGCAGGACCAACAAGGCATGGCCGACTGAGGTGACGACGCCAATGTCGGCTGACGCAGGCGCCGTAGAGGCTCACGTAGCCTGTACATGCGTGACGCGGGGAAAAGCGACCTGGTCGGCTTACTATTTTGGGAGGAGGCATATTCCCTGGAATATGCCTCCACGTATGCCCTAAGTGGAGACCTAGCCACCCCTATATAAGGAGGGCTAGGGCCTCTGTAGAAGGGTTAGGTTCTATGGGTTGGTCTTGTACGGGTTAGCTAGTGGCGAGAATTAGAGCATCCCTTCTTCCTCCTCTCCCCAAGACAGCTCTAGGAGCACTTGTAAACCTTGGAAGTGAATCAAATATAAAACTTCTGTGTGTGGAATCACCTCACTATCCCTCCCTGGATTCCCCTAGTGCATTTAGTCCCCACCTTTAGCCTATCCATGGCATCTGCCGTGACACCACCACGACAGTTGGCGCCCACCGTGGGGCTAGCGGCGCTAGCAGGGGTCAAGATCCGGACGGGAAACCTCATCGGCACCGGCGAACGCATCGTCTCCGGGCTTGTTCAGCGCTTTGGTGCGCTGGACTTTGTCAGCGACAACGCTGGCTGCTTCGGCACGCGCCCGCTTCCGCGCCACGGCCTCTTCGTCAAGCTCGGCGCGCACAAGGTCTACATTGCTGTTGATGTGACGTGCGTTCATCCGCGGCACATCGTCGAGTCAGGGGAGCCACCCCTTAGCATGGTGCACGGGGCACGTATCACTCGCTCCCTGGACCGTGCTGAGGTGATGATGACTGCGCCTGGTGCGGGCACAAGCAAGGATCCGACACCAGATCTGGAGGTAACGCCTAAGGCACCGAGGAAAGGTAGAGGTCCTCCACTAGAGAGGCCTGAGAATGTGCTGCAGGAAGCGATGGATAGCTTGGCAAATCCTATAGTAGCAGCAGTAGATCCTGCTCAGGTGTAGGCCGAGCTAGAGGAAACTAGGCAAAAAATACTAGAGGGTGCGAAAAAGATAGCCGCGGCTCAGCAGTCGTTGAACATGACGCTGCATGAGTACGCAAAGGCAAACAAAGTTGATGCTGTAAAAGTAAAGGGGAGAAATCTCATGAGTGAAATGAACAAAGAGGGAGACACTAGGATTGAGGAGTCAGAGAACTGTTTGTCCGTGGGGCTGCCGAGGTATAGTACCCCGGCTAAGAACCTCAGAGCAGTGGATGCAGCTGCATCCGAGTTAGAGGGTATGACGGGTGAAGCCCGTCAGAGACAGCAATATAGGGTCAATGAGTTGGTTCGGATCATGAACAGGCAAAATGAGGAATTTCTCAGGGCTAACCCGGAGAGAGCTGGGGCCTCCAAGATCGTTCATTCAGTGGTGGGTAACCCGGAGAAATCCACTGGAGCCGCATCTTCTCCTCATGGTGGTCCTAGGACAGAAGAGGTAGTAACCTCGGCCAGAAGGAACAAACAGATCATCCCGTACGACCTGAAAAGGGCAGGGAAAGGACAAGAAGTAGAGAGAAATGACGATCGACGAAGTGTGAGCCGAGGTGAAGCTGGCCGAGGTAACCATGACCAAGGCAATGCCAGTCAAGGAAATGCTGTAAAGGGCAATGCCGGACAGCGAAACTCGGCAGGAGCAGGACAACCGCAGCATCGGAATATACCAAGGCAAGAGCAAAGTGTCGGCCGAGGTATGCAACAGAGATGTGCTCCACGAGAGCAAGACCGGTATAACGATGGAGATTCGGAAATGGTGAACGCAGGATACCCAAGGCCGGACTATCATGTGATAGGGTCAAGATTGGGAAGCAGGGATTTGATGCCTGATGATGCTAGGTTGAAACTGGATCGACTGTATAGGTCGGAACAGATCGAGTGTCAAGGTCCACCGGGTCCTGCGTGTTTTGGGCCCCGGATCATGAAGGAGCCGCCGATACCTAACTTCCAGTTACCCAGAGGCACAAAGACGTATGACGACAGTACTAAGCCGGAGGATTGGTTGATAAACTATGCTACAGCTGTAAAAATTGCTACAGGCAACTTGAGATGGGCTGTCAGATACGTACCCCAGATGTTGGAGGGGCCGGCAAGGGTATGGCTAAACAATATGCCGCCCGGAAGTATTAACTGCTGGATCGATTTTGAGGAAATGTTTATCAGCAATTTCTCAAGTACGTATCAGAGGCCAAATAGGCCACAGACCCTAGCTATGTGTAAGCAGAGACCGAACGAGACGGACCGGGAGTTTTTAACCCAGTGGTGTACCATGATAAACTTCTGTGAGGGTGTGATAGAGTCACAGGCAATAGCGTGGTTTGCACAAGGGTGCAGATATGCAAGCGAGTTGTGGCAGAAGTTGCAAAGAAAAATGCCAACTACATTGGCAGAGATGATCCGGATTGCTGATTGATACGCTTTGGGTGATCCGACTCAACCCATGCTCGTGTCAAACGAGTCAAATGAGGAGTGCTACCAGAGAGATGGAGCCGGATCATCTCGGAGGAATGATTACAGAGGTAAAAGAAGAGATGACAGACCGGATCACCGGTACAGTTCGCAACAAGTTGCAGCTGTGAATCAAGATCAGCCCGGAGCAGGAGGCAATCAACGTCAGAAAACTGGAGGGGGACACTGGACACCAAGAAATGAAAGCAAGAAAACTTGGACGCCAAAGCAGAAGAAACAGTGGCAAGAAAAGAAGGACCGTCCGAGGTACACTTATGAGTCGATGTTGGATCAGCCGTGTAAATTTCACACGCCGAATCCGAATAACCCAGCTGGACATACAACAAGGCAATGTGAGTGGATGCGTAAAATAGAACAAGGTGGTTCGAGGAATGCTCAGGCACCCCGGAATGATCAACCTCGGCAGAAGTTACCCCGGCAGCAATTGCTCTCCGGAGCAAACACGCAACAGCTAATGTTGCCTCCCCCTCCGCCGAGGTATGATAACCATGAGAGAAGGGATGCGGTGCATCAAGTAGAAAACCAGCATCAGCCGGATCAGAGGTACCCCGGAAATGAGGGGAGGAATGAGTACAGAGAGCATCATCAGAGTTACTGTGTGTTTACCACTGAGGAAACAGACAGAAAGAGCTTGCAGCGCCGACATATGGAGGTGAATGCGGTAATGCCAGCAGTGACGAGGTATATGCCTTGGTCGGACCAAGAAATCACCTGGAGCATTAAAGATCATCCCAAGCTTATGCCAAGTCCTGGTTCGAATGCGTTGGTGCTGGATCCGACATTCATTGGGCCGAACATCAATGTGAGGTTCTCCAAGGTACTGATTGACAATGACAGTAGCATTAACATCATGTATGCGGATACAATGTGCAAGTTGGGTATCTCGGAGAACATGCTCCAGGCTATAAGGACAACTTTCCATGGTATAGTGCCCGACATTTCTTGTGAGCCCATAGGCAAGGTCCGGGTTGACGTATTGTTCGGCACGAGAGATAACTGCCGAACTGAGAATTTGGAGTTTGAAGTGGTGAACTTGGAAAGTACGTATCACGCGTTACTCGGAAGACCAGCACTGAACAAGTTCATGGCAAGTTGTCACATCAGTTACTTGAAGATGAAGTTGCCCAGGCCAAACGGAGTGATTACTATTGCTGGAGATTTCCGACGTTCCATTGAGTGTGCGTCGGTCGGGTCTAACCTAGCCGAGTCACTCGTGATCGCGCAAGAGAAAAGAAAAATCCAAGAGGTGGCGGCATTGGCTCAGTCTGCGCAGCAGGATATGCCGGCGCTGAGTAACCCGCATGTGAGTGTCACATTCCAAGCCACGAAAGATACCAAGAAGGTGCATGTTGATGATATGTTCCCAGAGCGCACCGTAACAATTGGTGCCGGGTTAAATGACAAATAGGAAAGCGAGCTCATCAGCTTCTTCCGTGAGAATCGAGACATTTTTTCTTGGTCCACACAGGACTTGCAAGGTGTTCCGAGGGAGTTGGCCGAGCACTCTTTGAATGTGAGACCCGGAGCAAATCCAGTGAAGCAACCTCTCCGCCGCTTCGCCGAAGATAGGAGGAAAGTCATCGGAGATGAGATAGCTCGGTTGTTGGCTGCAGGATTTATCATGGAAGTTCTTTACCTGGATTGGCTATCTAATCCGGTGCTGGTGGAGAAGAAGAAGGATGATCCGAATGTGGCAGTGGTTTGGCGTATGTGTATTGATTACACGAACCTGAACAAGGCGTGTCCAAAAGATCCATTTTCACTGCCAAGGATAGATCAGGTCATAGACTCAACTGCTGGATGTGAACTGTTGTCATTCATTGATGCATATTCTGGTTTCCACCAGATACCTCTAAATCCGGATGATCAAATAAAGACTGCACTTATCACCCCGTATGGGGCTTATTGCTATCGCACCATGCCGTTTGGTTTATGTAATGCAGGAGCAACGTACCAAAGATGTATGCAAAAATGTTTGCACGACCAAATAGGTCAAAATGTACAAGTGTATGTGGATGATGTGGTTATCAAGACCAAGGAAAGCAAGACGCTCCTTGACGATATCAGGCAGACGTTCACGAACTTGAGATGGTTCCGGATGAAGCTTAACCTGGAAAAATGTACCTTCAGTGTCCCGGCTAGAAAATTACTCGGATTTCTTGTTTCTAGCCGAGGTATCAAAGTTAATCCAACTAAAATCCGGGCCATTGAACGAATGGAACTGTCGAAGTGTCTTAACGATGTCCAGAAGTTCACTGGTTGCTTGGCATCATTAAGTCGGTTTGTATGTCGGTTGGGAGAAAAGGCATTGCCTCTCTACCAACTCATGAAAAAGTCGGATAAGTTCGTTTGGTCGCCGCAGGCCAATGAAGCCTTTGCTCACTTAAAGAAGATGTTAGCCACTGCACCAGTGTTAGCCTCTCCACTATCAAAGGGGCCAATGTTGCTCTATATAGCCGCAACCAACCGAGTTGTAAGTGCAGTAATTGTGGTAGAGCGCGACGAAGAGGGTAATTCAGTGCAAAGGACAGTGTATTATCTGAGCGAGGTGTTGTCTGCCTCAAAGCAGAACTACCCACACTATCAGAAAGTGGCATATGGTGTGTATATGGCAGCTAAGAAGTTGAAGTATTACTTTGAGGAGCATCCCATCAGGGTAATATGTGAGGCTGCCATATCCGAGATAATGTGTAACAAGGATACGAGTGGTAGGATTGCAAAATGGGCAATTGAACTAGCTCCCTATGCACCACAATATGACAGAAGAGAAGCAATGAAGTCTCAGGCTGTGGCCGACTTTTTTGTGGACTGGGCCGAGGTACAATACGAACCACCGCTACCAGATCCGAATTACTGGAGGATGCACTTTGACGGGTCGAAAACAAAAACCGGGCTAGGCGCCGGAATTGTACTTACCTCGCCAAAGAAGGACCAACTGAAATATGTGCTACAGATCCATTTCACGGCATTAAACAATGTTGCTGAGTATGAAGCACTTGTGCATGGGCTCAAAGTGGCAAAAGAAATTGGGATACGTCGGATCCTATGCTTTGGCGACTCAGATTTAGTAGTACAACAAGTGTCGGGACTGTGGGACGCCCTTGATCCAAACATGGCATTGTACAGATTTCATGTGCAGAAGATATCTGGTTACTTTGAGGGATGTGAATTTCACCATGTACCTCGGGTGGAAAATGAGGCTGCCGACATACTGTCGAAGCTCGGATCAACCCGACAAGCGATTCCACCAGGGGTAGCATTGGAACACCTCAGAAAACCGTCTATCAGGCCGTCCCTAGAAACCGACTCAATTTACGTCCCGGAGGATACAGAATCCGGAGCCGTGCCCATGGACATTGACATGGGAGGTGGTGCGCGAATCCCGGGGACAGCCTCGGGAAACCCGGGGACTGCTCAGCGTGATCCGGTTGAAGTTATGCCAGTGGACCAGATGGAAATTGATGAGGATGTGTTCCCTGTGTGAGCCATACCAGCTTGGGCACTACCTATATTTCAATTCCTGAAAGATGGAACTTTACCCACTGAGGAGGTGCTATCCAGGAAAACTCAGAGGAGAGCAAAGGCGTACACAATCATCAATTCCGAGCTATACAAAAGGAGTGTAACCAATGTCCTCCAGCGATGCGTTGACCCGGAAGAAGGGCTTGGCATCCTCCGAGATATACATCAAGGGGAGTGCTGGCATCATGCCTCGTCCCGAGCCTTGGTGGCAAAAGCTTTCCAGCATGGATTCTACTAGCCAAGTGCCTTAGAACAAGGAGAAGATCTGGTGAGAAAGTGCAATGGTTGTCAGAGGTATGCTACCAAGACACATATGCCAATGTCGGAGCTCAAGACCATACCAATCACCTGGCCATTTGCCGTGTGGTGTTTGGACATGGTTGGCCCGTTTAAACCAGCAAGGGGAAATATGACTCACATTTTGGTCATGGTAGACAAATTTACAAAGTGGATCAAGGTGAAGCCAATAAGAAAATGTGATGGAGCTATGGCCGTGACGTTTCTCAAAGACATCATCTTGAGATACGGTTATCCTCACAGTATCATAACTGATAATGGCACAAACTTTGCGGAAGGAGCATTTGCAAGTTTCTACCGGGATAAGAAGATCCGGTTGGACGTTGCCTCGGTAGCCCATCCCGCTTCGAACGGGCAAGTGGAAAGATCCAACGGATTGGTATTATCCGGGATAAAACCCCGGCTCATTGAGCCACTGCAAAGATCAGCGGGGTGCTGGATAGAAGAACTACCAGCGGTACTATGGAGTTTAAGAACAACTCCGAATCGATCAACAGGCTATACGCCATTCTTTCTGGTATATGGGGCAGAAGCTGTATTATTAGCCGACATAGAGCATGATTCGCCTAGGGTCACCCAATACACCAAAGCCGAAGTGCAAGAAGCCCGGCAAAATGATGTTGATCTGCTGGAAGAAGCGAGAGAATTGGCAATGTCCAGATCCGCCATATATCAGCAAAATCTCCGACACTATCATAGCCGGAAAGTAAGCCCCCGAGTTTTCCGGGAAGGCGATCTGGTGCTCCGGTTGGTACAATGTACTGCTGGCATGCATAAATTATCTCCTCCATGGGAAGGGCCATTCATTGTGATCAAAGCATTGCACAATGATTCTTATTATCTCATAGATGCAAAACCACAGGAAAAGAACAAGGCAGACAGGTCTGGCGAGGAATCTAAGCGTCCGTGGAATGTAGCTCTACTTCGTACTTTCTACACTTAGCAGAGAAGTGTATGTATCTGAGTCTTCTCATATGTCGGAATGTATGCCGGCAATGAGCTTATCAATGAAATGTTGGCAGCTCGATAAGTAACTCGGGGACTGCCTTAATAATATTTGTTGTCTTTTGTTATGTGTGCGTCAGCTGGAGTAAGTTGTTCTACTTAACTCGGATTAGTAGTGTGTGAGCACCAAAAACCCAACTCTTCGACTTGCTGATGTCCAGCAAGAATTGGCTTCATGGCAAGCAAGAGATCAAGTTTGGAATTGCGTAGCACATGAAAAACGACTAAGGAAAAGAACTTAATCGATCCAACGTTTGTTTTTCAAACTAACCTTGTGTGTTTTTAGTTTATTATGCTGAATTATTTTGAGCTAAGCCTAAAAGTTTCCAAGTATTGTTAAGACAATTTTTGAAGCTCGGATTCGTAAGTCGTAAAACTGAATCAAGGTAGACACTAGCCGAGCCAAAAAATTGGACGAACAAGAAAATGAAACTCGGGGACTATGCCCAAGTTAATCCGGCATAAAAACTTAGTAGCAAAATATCACATGTGTACTGGATACAATTCCACCCAGCATACCAGGGATCTGATAAACTTTAAAGCTTTTTCATTTAAGGAGCAGCAGGAGGAGGAAGCTCGGCGTCATCTTCACTGTCTTCAATGTCCGAGGCATCGCCCTCTTCGTCCTCATCCGAGCCACCTTCAACGTTTTCAGCGTTTTCGTCACCAGTGGCTTCCAGGAAGCTCGGTCCCTCGGTCCATTCATGAATGGGAGCATATTCGATGAGGCTATGGGCGCAAGCCTTGCGCCGAGCTACCCACTCCGGGTCACTGGTCCATTTGGATCCGGTGCGCATGCGCGCTAAGAGGTTGAGGTCGATCTTCTCGTACCACATGAGTACATAGTGGAGAATGGTCTCAGCTGCGGCACGTCCAGCGGATTCCCTCCAAAGGTCGAGTTGGGTCTTGCACTCCATCAATTTTTCAACAAGAAGTGCGGTTCCCTCCGGAGTGTCTTCTGCAGGCCAAAACGTGTTGAAGATTCGGACTGCAACGTCAAGGATATCATTGCCATAGTTCTTGATGAGTTCCACGCGAGATGATAGGCTGACCAACAGGTCCTCCATGTCATAGGGAATCTCTTCAGCGTCAGGACCAACGGGAGTACCCCTCTCTCGGCGGAAATCAACAACAGCGGCGCTCGCGATGGCAGTGCCCTCTGGAAATTTGCCTGAAAACGAGATAAGAGAAGCAGGTAAAGAAAAGACATGCGAAGTAACCCAGAGAAATATGCCAGATAAGGGAAAGGAACTTACGTGAAATATGGCTGAGGATCCTAGTCAACTCCCTGGTATAGTCATCACATCTTTTGCGAAGCTGCACAAGTTCAGCGTTCGCCGACTCAACCTTGACGTCGGCCTCCTGGAGAAGTTCTCGGTCCTTGGCAATTTGGAGGTTGAGGCGCTCGCGCTCCTCGGTGAAGTTTTGGCTAGCCTTTTGGAGCTCGGATTGATGTCGTGCCTTCAATTTCTTAATCTCGGCCTTAAGCTTGGCAATCTCATCATCCTTGGTCCGGAGGAGGGCAAGCTCATCGTCTTTCTTTTTGAGCTCGGCCTGATCCTGCCCTGCTTGTTCGAGAAAATGCAGCATCATATCAGGCACGGGCACACTATCTTCCAGCGATACTGAAATAGTTTGTCAACCTGGCAAAGTTGAGGTATGAATGTTTGCCGAGCCAAGGAGGAAAGGAGATGAAAAGCATAGCAAGGTTGAGCAGATATAACTTACCCTTGATCTGATCCAGATTCTTCCTCATAAGCTTGTTCTCAGCCTCCACCCTAGCTGCAAAAAACGAATGATGGATTAGTTTGGCAGAAGAAGATGAAGGAAAATGGAGAAATGTCAAGGAAGAAACCTACCCCTTTTCTCGTGTTCAGCGAGAAGTGCGTAATGCTTGGCGCGCAACATCTTGTGAGTGTCCAGGAGACACTGAAACTCAGCGCTCCAGTGGTTAGTGGTGTTGGAGATATGCCCAAGAGGCAATAATAAAGTGGTTATTATTATATCTTTATGTTTATGATAAATGTTTACATCTCATGCTATAATTGTATTAACCGGAAACATTAATACTTGTGTGTTTTGTAAACATAAAAGAGTCCCTAGTAAGCCTCTTGTTAAACTAGCTTGTTGATTAATGGATGATCATGGTTTCCTGATCATGGACATTGGATGTCATTAATAACAAGATCATATCATTAGGAGAATGATGTGATGGACACACACCCGTAGTAAGCATAGCATAAGATCAAGTCATTAAGTTCGTTTGCTATAAGCTTTAAAATACATAGTAACCTAATCCTTCGACCATGAGGTTATGTCAATCACCATCACCGGATGGGTACTTTGATGACGTCAAACACCGCTTCGTAACTGAGTGGTCATAAAGGTGTCATTGGGTATTCTGAAAGTATGTGTTGAAGCGCATGGACCAAGATTGGGATTTGTCCATCCATATGACGGATAGATATGCTCTGGGCCCTCTTGGTGGAATGTTATCTAATTAGCTTGCAAGCATGTGACTGGGTCACAAGGGATGACATAACATGGAACGAGTAAAGAGTACTTATCAGTAACGAGGTAGAACTAGGTATGGAGATACCGACGATCAAACCTCGGATAAGTAGAGTATCGCGTGACAAAGGGAATTGGTTTCGTATGTAAATGGTTCAATCGATCACGAAGTCATCGTTGAGTATGTGGGAGCCGTTATGGATCTCCAGATCCCGCTGATGGTTATTGATCGGAGAGGTGTCTCCATCATGTCTGCATATTCACGAACCGTAGGGTGACACACTTAAGGTTCGAAGTTGTTTTAAGTAGATATGGAATGTGTGTTGGAGACTGAATGTTGTTCGGAGTCTCGGATTGGATCCAGGACATCACGAGGAGATCCGGAATTGTCCGGAGAATAAGATTCATATATTGGGGATCATTTTCTGAGTTAGGAAATGTTCCGGAGTATTTGTATGAGGATTCTAGAAGGTTTCGGAATGTTTCGGAAGGTTCTGGAAGATTTCTTGGAGTTTGCTTGAAAACCAAGGAAGGGATCACGGAGTCCTGGTGGGTCAAGACTAGGAGTCGTGGGGGAGGAGGACTCCTCCCCCCCTCCCCAATCCGCCGGCCCTAGAGGGAGGGGAGTCCTACAAGGACTCCCCCTCCCATGGCGCCTCACCCCGTTTAAATAGAGGGGCAGGGGCGCCCCCTCCACCCCTGCTCCATAACTCCCAATCTCTGCCGCCTCTCTCCTCCTCCTTTCTTCTGCACAGGCATAGGCGAAGCCCTGCAGAATTATCTACTCCACCACCACCACCACGCCGTCGTGCTGCTGTGATTCCGTGGAGAAGATCTACTACCTCTGATGCTCGCTGGAACGAGGAGAGGAAGGTCTACTTCGACTCCGCACGTGTGACCGACTGCGGAAGCGCTGCCGAAACACGGCGCTGGAAGGATCATCCACTTGACCGACTGCGGAAGTGCTGCCATAACGCGACGCCGGAAGGATCGTCCACACGATCTTGAGATCGGCAAGTGATCGACTACATCAACCACGAGATCTAATCTCGTTAACGCTTTCGGATCTACAAGGGTTAGTTCCTATCTATCTCGTTGCACATGTCTAATAGATTAGATCTTGGCTTTTATCTAGATTAGATCTAGATTTTGTTCGTTCTTGAGGTAGAATTTTTTTTGTTTTGCATGCTACGAACCCATCAGTGGTATCAGAGCCGTATCTGTGCGTAGATCTGTTGCACGAGTAGAACACAATGTTTTTGTGGGTGTTGATGCTTTTGTTGTCGGTGTCTTAGCGTGTACTTTGCATCTTGCGGCATGGTGGGATGAAGCGGTTCGGGCTAACATTACATGTCATCGTACATGAGACTTGCTCCACGCTTGACGTGCAACTTGCTTTGCACAAGTGGCTTTGCGGGTGTCTGTCTCTCCCACCATAGTTAAGTTCAATTTACAATGAGCATCTGACAACACTTGTATCAACGTTGTGGTTCTTGTTCATAGGTAAGATCGGTCTTATGCGAAAGCCCCAAACCACGTAAAACATGCAAACAAAATTAGAGGCGTCTAACTTGTTTTTGCAGGGGTTTTGTGATGTGATATGGCCATCATGTGATTATGATTGTATTTGATGTATGCAATGATCCTTGTTGTAATATGGCAACCGGCAGGAGCCTAATGGTTGTCTTTAATTCTGTTAAGACATGCGTGTCTATTCATCTTGTAATAGCTTTATTCCAAGTAGTTGTAATAGTTGCTAGTGATGATGGACAACCATGAAGCGGCGCCACTGACCTTGACGCAATGCTGGTGATGATGGAGATCATGTTCGTGCTTTGGAGATGGAGATCAAAGGCGCAAGAAGAAAGGGCCATATCAGATCACACTAATTATGAATTGCCTGTGATGTTAATCCTTTATGCATCTTGTATTGCTTAGATCGCGACGGTAGCATTATAAGATGATCCCTCTTACTAAATATCAAGTAATAAAGTGTTCGTCCTTAGTTGGCACCGTTGCTAAGACTCGTCGTTTCGAAGCATCTCGTGATGATCGGGTGTGATAGACTCTACGTGTGCATACAACGGGTGCAAGCCAGATTTGCACATGCGGAAACTAAGGTTAACCTTGACGAGCCTAGCATGTACAGACATGGTCTCGGAACACGGAATACCGAAAGGTAAAGCATGAGTCATATGGATGATATGATGAACATGTTGATTGTTCGCCTTTAAAGCTACATCATCTCACGTGATGATCGGACTTGGTGTAGTGGATTTGGTTCGTGTAATCACTAAAACAACTCGAGGGATGTTGTTTTGAGTGGGAGTTCATTTGTAATTTGGATTAGTCGAACTCAATTTATCATAAACACAATCAAAGTGAATTTGCATAGTTTGTTATAGTCATTGGCATCCGTTCACCACCTTACGCTTAGTTATAGTTGAGATAGTGGAACTATAGAAATTCTGGATATTTTACTTTACGAACTAGTATCGTATTGTTTTGAATGTCAATTTAAAGTTTATAAGTCCTATTGCAAACTTTCAGCAACTCCGTTTACTTTGTGAAGTTTAATAAACAGTATTAAATCAAGAGTAACAGTTGCTGTGTTAGTATCTAATGTATCATGTTTGCCTCCATGATTCTTGATACTCAAAAGATTGTTTTTAATATCAAGTTTGTCTAAGAGCTGAAAGCAATGTTTCAGAAACCATCATATGTGAAAGGTATTGCGATATCTAAAACAATGTGTTGGTTACAACATGATAGAGTATACGTCCTCATATTTGATGAGAATTTGTGAAGGTTGGAGACGCTAGTCGTCCTAATCCTCCAAAAGGTTTCGAAAAAGAAACATTGTACTCGTAATTCACCTTTATAAGCTATAGCAGCTTGATCATGAAAGTTGTCATGATGAATAGAAGATGTAAGTAAAAATGTTTACTACACTAAAAGATTACTAAAGAATGGAATTTTGAAAGAAGACCAAACATTTGATGATGGTGATCCACCTCAAAGTGCAAGTCCAAAGGTATTAGTAGTTGACTATATACGCTTTGTACCATGTGTCATGTTGATGACACCACTATTGATGTTGATAGATTCTTTTAAAAGAAAAGGAATTGCTGAAAGAGAATCTATAAAATATTTGGCAGAAAATAAAAGGTTGGAGATGTCCAACTTAGGCATATAGAAGATATACATGTTATGGTTGTATTCCTTGCTTGTTAAACAATGTGGTTCTCCGGTATTGGATACCAAATTGGTTGGTATGAAGTGTCATACAGGACAACACAATTCATGAACTGAAATGGCCTAAGTAACTAGCAAGAGAATATGTGATGATGTTCATCGAAAACAAACAAAGGGTTGTTGTGTTGCTCGTTAAACATCAAAGATTGCCTTCAAGATTTGTTTCAATAATTGTTATTTTGATCAAGTATTATGACGACAAAAGGTTGTTCAAATAATTACCGTATTCCATAATAGATGGATGATATACAAGTCTGGTTAGAGAAATAACGACCATAAAACTAAATGCTAAAATGTCGCAAGACAAATGATTGAAAGATCACTTGCGAAGTGACGTCGCCGTTTAAATTATATTTGAAAGAAAACATGAAGAAACTCCATGTTGATGGAATTTTTGGAGTCTTTGATTTGGATCAAATGACGCTAGTGATACTTTCCTGGAGATAATTAAAACTCCGTTCGTAGGCCAAAAGAGGAACGGACGACTAACTGATTGGAATTTGTACATATTGATGTATATAGTCCATTATGTGTAGTCATGAGCGATGGATTTCAACTTCATATGCTTTCTCCAAAGATTTGAGTGAGTATATGTATATACTTACTCAATAAGGAAGAAGTATGAAACATTTGAAAAATGTTCAAAGACTTTCAAGATGAGGTGGAAAATCATTGTAACAAGAAAATAAAAGAGTTTATGATTGGATCATAAAGAAAGATATTTGAGTTACAAGTTTAGCAAAACACCTAAGATTTGAGGAATCGTTCCATGGATTTACATTTCCCAAAACACCATAGGAGTATGAAGTGTTCGAGATATGTAATGAAACCTTGTTTTACATGGTAAGATCAAATGTGTCACTTATAAAACTGCCATTATATTTGAAAGATTAAAGCTTTAGTGACTACCGCTTTAACACTGAAAAGAGCTCCGTCGTGATCCGTTGAAATGACACCATATGAGTTATGGTTTGGGATAAAAACCCGAATTGTCTTTTGGTATGTTATGCATAAGTAAAATGTTTACAACCAAAGTCGGATAAGCACGTCTTTGTAGGTTATCCCAAAGATTTTTTTGGGAATTTCTCCATAACACCGGGGACAAAAGAGTTTGTTACTTGGAACGTCAAGTTTCTTGAGAAGGAATTTTTCGTGAAAAATTAAGTGGGAGGACAATAGAACTTTGATAAGGTTGTTGAACCTTAGCTATATGTGCTAAGTAGCGCAGCGCCGGAAAGTGTCCCGGTGGCGGCCACAATGTTCATGGCTCTCGTGATTACAAAAGGTGTGATCTCGGAGATTAGAGTTCCTATAGAACCATGTGGGTCGGTAAGAATCAAATAGTAAGATTTGATAAGCAAGTCTTTATTGTTTTGACAATGATGAACCGACTACATGCAAAGAAGCGATGATGGGCCCTGACTCCATAAAATGACTAGAAGTCATGGAATCCGTGATAGTATCCATACACGAGAAATCAAGTTTCTGAACTTAGAAGACCCTCCGGAAAGGCGTGAAGCCTATCGGTCGTGTTTGGATCTATAAAGAAATAGACATAGATGTTTCAAATCTATGAAATAGTCGACATGTCGGAAAGAGTTTATGACAATGTTCAAGGAATTGACTATGATAAGATTTGATCTTTCATAGCGATATTTAGTCTGGACGGATTAATGTAGCAACCACTACATATATTTTGGTATATGGTAGTTGAACAAACAAAACAAGTTCTTCTAATAGAATGGTTACCTAGGACGTGTACATGACACGATCCAAAGGGTTTTGTTAATTCAAAGGATGCTAAAGAAGTATGCAAAACTTCAATGGTTGAAGTAAGCATAGCGGAGTTGGAATCTTCACCATGATGAAACTGTTAAAAGAGTTTAAATTCATCAGAGATGATGAAGATGCTTGCATTTGCAAGAAATTAAGTGGGAGCGCTGAGACATATTTCTAATACATTATGTAGAGGACATATTGTTGATTGGAAATGATGTATCTTGTATTGACACAGGTTAAGAATTTTATTTTGATGAAATACTTAGGCATAACCCAAGAATTAGGCATCAATGTCTATATGGATAGATTGAGGCGCTAATATGATTTTGCCAAATGTACATAGATAAGATGTTGAATGAGTTCAATATGGAAACAACAAGAAAGGTTCTTAACGCACGGAAAGGAATGAATCAAGATTCGAGTGTGTTGACACGAGATTCAAGTGTTTTGACACTTGGTGAAATCGCAAGAATATTTTGATCAATCATTCTTTAAAGATGTACACATCTAGATATATCCTATACTCTAAATGTTATGAGCATATACCAGAATGATTCATAAGATGATCATTGGACAATAGTAAAGATATTCTTATGAGCTTTGGAAGAACTAAGAATATACCATGTATAAGTGACAAGTAGTTAAAGGTAGTTCATTGTAAAGTGTTACATTGATACTAGTTTTGTCACAAGATACAAATTAAATTTATCTCAATTTAGACTATGGGTGGCACAATATAATGGAAAGGATGTTCCATGATGGATTTGTTCCAAAGTTGAGACATTGTGACGGATACTACAACAAAAGGCTAAGTATATAACTACTGTAGAAGCAGCAAAGGAGGGCATTTGTGTTAAGTAGTTTATCAAACTAGGTGTGGTTCAAAGTGGGCTAATACTATAAAGATATGTTGTGTGACAATAATATCAACATATTTTGAGCCGAAGGAACTAAAGGTCTCACCAAAGGACCAAATTTATACAATGCCATCTCATTGGAGAATGAGTAATGCGTAGAGATGCAAGGACATGCAAATACACACGGACCTGGAAGTGTCAGATCCGAAGATTATGTTTACCACTAGCAATAGTGTCTATACAACACCAGAAAGCCATAGGTGTTGTATGCACAAGTTTTTAACTAGATTATTGACTCTAGTGCAAGTGGGAGACTGTTGGAGATATGTCGAAGAGGCAATAATGAAGTGGTTATTATTATATCTTTATGTTTATGATAAATGTTTACATCTCATGCTATAATTGTATTAACCGGAAACATTAATACTTGTGTGTTTTGTAAACATAAAAGAGTCCCTAGTAAGCCTCTTGTTAAACTAGCTTGTTGATTAATGGATGATCATGGTTTCCTGATCATGGACATTGGATGTCGTTAATAACAAGATCATATCATTAGGAGAATGATGTGATGGACACACACCCGTAGTAAGCATAGCATAAGATCAAGTCATTAAGTTCGTTTGCTATAAGCTTTAAAATACATAGTAACCTAATCCTTCGACCATGAGGTTATGTCAATCACCATCACCGGATGGGTACTTTGATGACGTCAAACACCGCTTCGTAACTGGGTGGTCATAAAGGTGTCATTGGGTATTCTGAAAGTATGTGTTGAAGCGCATGGACCAAGATTGGGATTTTTCCATCCATATGACGGATAGATATGCTCTGGGCCCTCTCGGTGGAATGTTATCTAATTAGCTTGCAAGCATGTGACTAGGTCACAAGGGATGACATAACATGGAACGAGTAAAGAGTACTTATCAGTAACGAGGTAGAACTAGGTATGGAGATACCGACAATCAAACCTCAGATAAGTATAGTATCGCGTGACAAAGGGAATTGGTTTCGTATGTAAATGGTTCAATCGATCATGAAGTCATCGTTGAGTATGTGGGAGCCGTTATGGATCTCCAGATCCCGCTGATGGTTATTGATCGGAGAGGTGTCTGCATCATGTCTGCATATTCACGAACCGTAGGGTGACACACTTAAGGTTCGAAGTTGTTTTAAGTAGATATGGAATGTGCGTTGGAGACCGAATGTTGTTCGGAGTCTCGGATTGGATCCAGGACATCATGAGGAGATCCAGAATTGTCCGGAGAATAAGATTCATATATTGGGGATCATTTTCTGAGTTAGGAAATGTTCCGGAGTATTTGTATGAGGATTCTAGAAGGTTTCGGAATGTTTCGGAAGGTTCTGGAAGATTTCTTGGAGTTTGCTTGAAAACCAAGGAAGGGATCAAGGAGTCCTGGTGGGTCAAGACTAGGAGTCGTGGGGGAGGAGGACTCCTCCCCCCTCCCCAATCCACCGGCCCTAGAGGGAGGGGAGTCCTACAAGGACTCCCCCTCCCATGGCGCCTCACCCCCTTTAAATAGAGGGGCAGGGGCGCCCCCTCCACCCCTGCTCCATAACTCCCAATCTCTGCCGCCTCTCTCCTCCTCCTTTCTTCTGCACAGGCATAGGCGAAGCCCTGCAGAATTATCTACTCCACCACCACCACCACGCCGTCGTGCTGCTGTGATTCCGTGGAGAAGATCTACTACCTCCGCTGCTCGCTGGAACGAGGAGAGGAAGGTCTACTTCGACTCTGCACGTGTGACCGACTGCGGAAGCGCTGCCGAAACACGGCGCCGGAAGGATCGTCCACTTGACCGACTGCGGAAGCGCTGCCGGAACGCGACGCTGGAAGGATCGTCCACACGATCTTGAGATCGGCAAGTGATCGACTACATCAACCACGAGATCTAATGTCGTTAACGCTTTCGGATCTACAAGGGTTAGTTCCTATCTATCTCGTTGCACATGTCTAATAGATTAGATCTTGGCTTTTATCTAGATTAGATCTGAGTTTTGTTCGTTCTTGCGGTAGAATTTTTTTTGTTTTCCATGCTACGAACCCATCAAGTGGTCACCTGAAAAGAGTACAAAATTACAACTTAGCCTTGTGCATATTCGAAGTGTACAAAATCCGGGCCAAGTGGAACTTAACCCGGCTCTAGGTGTGTGCATATTCGAAGTGTAGAAAATCCGGGCCAAGTGGAACTTAACCCAGCTCTAGGTGTGTGCATATTCGAAGTGTACAAAATCCGGGCCAAGTGGAACTTAACCCGGCTCTAGGTGTGTGCATATTCGAAGTGTACAAAATCCAGGCCAAGTGGAACTTAACCCGGCTCTAGGTGTGTGCATATTCGAAGTGTACAAAATCCGGGCCAAGTGGAACTTAACCCGGCTCTAGGTGTTTGCATATTCGAAGTGTACAAAATGCGGGCCAAGTGGAACTTAACCTGGCTCTAGGTGTGTACATATTCGAAGTGTACAAAATCCGAGCCAAGTGGAACTTAACCCGGCTCTAGGTGTGTGCATATTCGAAGTTATCAAGGAGCTACATTAGTTTTCTAAGGAGCATCCGGCCGAGTAACAGATTACTCCCCCGGAGGCTCGGGGACTAATGGTTATATCATCAATATCTACATGCTAAGGAAAAAGGGAAGTAACCTACCTCCATCATCCGACCCGCGAGGTTGATTGCCTTAGTGGCTGTGTTCATTTGGGCAGAAAATTCAGCAGGGCCGAACTTCTCCAAAAGATCGTCGTTGTGGACGAACTCCTCCTTGTTCCAATTCATGACAAATTTGATCAGGGTCAGAGGGTATCGCTCACCGCTGGGCATATGGGGCACCACCAAGCCCTTCGCATGCGCCTCCCTCCTCTCAACCAGGGCAAGGGCCAGGCTGGTGTGCAAAACCATCTGTTGCGCATCAGTTGGCTCGGCAGGGGAATCCTTCGGTGCTGGAGGCTTCTTGGAAAGCATCGACACGAGAGTGCGCTGTCCAGCCTCGACGGACACTGCCCTGGTGGCGTCAGGGGCCTTTTTACCCTTGGGCTGCTGAGAGGAGGAAGTGGTTGCAGCAGATTTACCCTTGGGAGCTGCCTGGGTACTTTCTCGCCGAGACTGGGAAGTCTCGGGCGAGGCGGAGGAGCTTGGCGCTGCTGCTATTGCTTTTGGGGTTGGTACTGTTGCTCTGGCTACCGGAGTTGGTGCTGGTGCTGGTACTGGTGCTGGAGTTGGTGCTGGTGCTGCTGCTGGTTTCTTCTTTGGTGGGGGTGTTGAGGTAGCCTGAGTTGTAGCTGGTTGCGGCTAAGCCGAAGTGGTGGATGTCGTTCCCTTGGCTGGGCCTGTCTCCCCTGCTCCAAGGTTTCCCCCCTCTTGACAAGGTGGTGTGGAACCCGGAGCAGCCGCTGAACCCTCTAGAATAGGGCTCTGCGGCCGTGAATCGTCGCCACGAGGGGGAGAAGGGCTGAGCCGGAGCGGCGAAGCAATGCTAGATCCACTCTGGGGGACCACCACCGCGGCCCTGCCGAATCAAACAGTGTCGGATGAGAAACTATAACAATGCAAGAACAAGTAAGTGGCAGAGTGAAAGGAGGCTTACGCATCCGAGGTCAGGGGATCCTTGGGCTTCCGAGCCCTTCGTGCAGGAGCCTTGGTTGCAGGCTTGGAGGCAGTTTTGTCCCCGGAATTCTTTCGCCTTTTGGCAGGCTGAGAAGGTCCGGAGGAAGAAGTTGATGCAACTCCCCGCTTCTTCTTCGGTACAACCGGAACAGGGCCACCCACGGCAAGGGGAGGGTCCTCGTGGATCTGCCCACCGGGGTTAGCTGATGCCGGAAAAGCATAAGAAAGGGGGACAGCGTCAAAAGCTTCCATCACCTCGACATCCGAGTCATCTTCATCATCAGGCCAATCTCTAATGGAAGAGAGTTTACCGGTGGGTCGCTTCGTAGCGTCGGTCATTGGAAGGAACATCTCCTGATCCGACTCCTCCTCATCCGAGATCTCCCGGTCAGGCGCCCATTTGAGGGAGGGATCGGTGCCATCCTCGATGGTTTGCTGAAGGAATTGCTAAGGAGAGAAAAAACGACAGAGTTAAATATACAACAGCAACCGACATAAGATTCAATTCGGAGAAAGTTTGCGGCACGAAGCTTACCACGGGAGGAGGCCTATCTCAGCAATAGTGCTCGATTCCCCACGTCCACTCAGAGGAGAAGTCCTTGTGGGTGGTGAAGAGGGCCTTGACCCGGCGGTAAATCTCTGTGTTGTTCAGCTCAAAATACGAGGTACGGTTGGGGTCGCGGCCCCAGCTCATGTGACACACCTTGTGAGTGCGCTTCTGGAGGAGGGAGATCCGGTTGCAGACGAATGTGATCATGGCGTCCTCGTTGCGCAACCCGAGCTCCTTCAGCTCCGTGGACCTTTTGTTGACCTGGTTGGCCAAGAGCGTGGGCTTCTTGGGGATAACGTCCCATAACTCTGGGTTAGGAGGACCTGGAGTATAGGGGCACAGCCGGATCAAGTCTTCGGTGCCGGCGTTCTGGACATAAAAGAAAGTCCGGGCCCATCCCTTGCAGGACTCCAGCCCAGTGACTCGGGGGAAGACGGATAGCCTCCGGGGAGAGATGGACGCAGCCCCGAACTGCGTAAGCTGCTTGTCCTCCGGGTCAAGCTGAATGTTCGGAATTACATTGCGACGAAGGCCAAAAAACCGGATCCATAGCTCCTTCATGGGCCATAATCCAGCATAGCCTTCGATCGTGGAGGCGAAAGCAGAGAGAGAGGTGATTGTGTTGGCAGGAAGGTGGTGCGCCTGGAGTTCGTAGGTGCTCAACCAGTCGTGGAAAAAAATCACTAACTGGCAAGCCAAATCCCCGCTGGAAATGTGACAAGAACACCACATACTCATCCGGATTGGGTGAGGGGGCAAGTTCGGCAGAGGCGAGGCGTGCGGTGACGCCTGCGGGGATGCGCCGGGTGCGGTAGAGCCAGTCCAGGTCATCCTGGCCGACCCAGGATCTGGCCCACGCACCGTGGTCCGCCATAGCAGCGTCTTCCTCCATCTCCTGCTCGGCGATGGTGAGCTCCTCTTCAGTCATCTCGAGTTCGCTGCCCTGACTGGTGCTAGCGGCGGTGGGGGCAGCGGCCTAGACTGACAGCGACCCGTGGTGGAGAAGGTGCACGGCAGCGGCGGCGACGCAGATGCGTGTGAAAGCAGTGCGGCGGCGGCGCTACTACTCAATCGCGATGGCGGCGGCGGTGTCGCGGGAGAAAACGAGGAAGAAGAAAGGGCAGAGGGGAGCGGAAATGGGGAAAGGACCCAAGGGGCGCACCCCTCCCCTATTTAACTGCTCCCTCTGCGAGGAAGTGGGATCACGTTTGCGGGCGGGCCACATCATGTGGCCATGTACACACCGGATTAACCAATCAGCATCAGGCCACACGGAAGGCCACAGGGCGCAGTGGATCCCATGACGTGACACATTGATGCAGTTAACGAGGAGCCAGTCGTGACGTGACACGCGCACAGTAACTCCTAACAGTAACTGCGGCGGTTACTGTGGCTGGCCCTTAAAATGAGGCGATGTGATGATTAGCCTCCACATGGGGAAGTGTACGAGAGAAGGAAGAACAACCCGGATGAGAATGTGGAAACCCGGCCAGCAAGTGAAAACTTGGAATGTGCCAAGGGAAAGTAAATCCATAGAATCCGAGATAAGGTGATAACCCGACCAGCAAGGGAAAACTTGGAATGTGCCACGGGAAAGTAACTCGGAAATAAGATCCCAAGCTCAGTGAAATGGAACCTAATGTGGCCTTAGCGGCCAAGGCAGCTAAGACCGCACCAGCTTCGAGGACTAATGTTGGGGGGATACCCCCGGGTAGGGTCACGTCGGGGTATAAAGGACGAGTTAGCCGAGGTTCGGCAAGGCCAAAGCAGATGCTGGCCAGGTCACCTCAAGGCAGGCCGAATCACGGAGTAACCCGGACCAGGGGACGTCCACCTAACGTGGTCTCGACCGACTTAAGCCATAAGTCGGAAAGATGTATCTAACTTTCATGCGGGAACAGGTGTGGCCGGATCAACTGCGATCCGGGTCATGTCAAGCTTCTAGGAGAAGGAAGGAATCTCGTTGGTCAAAAGTAGCCCCGGTACGCATGGCATGAGCAAAGCGGACAGAGGCAGGACCAGCAAGGCGTGGCCGACAAAGGTGACGACGCCAATGTCGACTGACGCAGGCGCCACGGAGGCTCATGTAGCCTCTACATGGGTGACGCGGGGAAAAGCGACCCGGTCGGCTTACTATTTTGGGAGGAGGCATATTCCCTAGAATATATATGCCTCCACGTATGCCCTAAGTGGAGACCTAGCCACCCCTATATAAGGAGGGCTAGGGCCTCTATAGAAGGGTTAGGTTCTACGGGTTGGTCTTGTATGGGTTAGCTAGTGGCGAGAGTAAGAGAGTCCCTTCTTCCTCCTCTGCCCAAGACAGCTCTAGGAGCACTTGTAAACCTTGGAAGTGAATCAAATATAAAACTTCTGTATGTGGAATCACCTCACTATCCCTCCCTGGATTCCCCTAGTGCATTTAGTCCCCACCTTTAGCCTATCCATGGCATCTGCCGTGACACCACCACGACAACAGATAATGGGATATAAATGTTTCATTCAGACCTTTTAAGCTAACAACTATAAATAATAAGAGTGAGAAGTCATAGTCACTTGGATTATGAAGGAAATGATATTTATTCATATTTGAATATGAGTACATGATCTAGAATTACAATAGAATTACAAATGAAAGGAAAAACCTAATCAAAAAGCCCTACACTATCTATCTATCTTCCCAAGCCTTGATTCAAACCTTGATATTTAACTTGTGAACACAAACATCAAAGAAAAACAATTGTTATTGTTGAAATGTTGGTTCTGCCCTAAGGCAAAACCATTTAATATAAGAATCCTTAGATAGAGTCTGGGAATGAATCCCAAACTCTAAGCCTAAGAAATAGAACAGCAAAACCCTGAATAAACTGACAAAAACATAATTAAAAACTTCAGAGTCAACATTTGGAACCCAACAGATTCACCAAGGAACCTATAGAAGAGATCACCAATAGTTCCTAAGAACTGTCATAGTATGCAATATGAACCAATAGTTCCTAAGAACTGTCATAGTATGTAGTAGGAGTCCAACCCCTCACCAATGGTTTCAACACAAGCTTTGGAGAATTTTTTGAGACTTGCAATCTTCTCCTTAATCTCATCTTGTTTTCCCTTGTTCGGGGATGGGGAAACATGAGAAGATTTTAGAGATGATCCACGAAGGTTATACCTATAAGGATTAAATGGGTATTGCTCTTTGTTACTACGTTGTTCCACATGCTGCATCATCTCCAACTTGCGTGGGAATATGTCCTCCCAATTGGGAAGTGGTACCACTTGATCTGGTTCTTGAGTCGACGAGGATGAAGAGCCTTCTTTGGACTCCTTTTTTGTTCTTACCACGGGAGCCTCCTCCTTCTTTGTCCAGATATGTTTGATATGAAAAGGTTGCATAGCTCTTGGATGGTCAAATGAGATTTCATGCATGCAGACAATGGAGAGAGAAGAGGCAAGATTTAAGAGAAAACCCTAAATCTTAGAGGCAAAAAGGAAAACAGATGGAAGAGGAGAGAAATAAAATAGAAACCTCTTCAAAAAGGGCAGCCGCTGTCGGTGTCGAGCGACGGTACGGGCGGGATCCCCCTGTATTGCGCGCCCATACTGGTGGTTACCGACCTTTTAGAGGCGATAAAGGTTTTTAATCAAAAATCCAAACGAGAGAAATGAGACGAAAATTTACAAAGATTTTAATGACCTGGCGTATGGGGGAGCCACCCATACCGTCTGTTCGTACCAATCTGCAAAAAAAATCGAAAGTAAGGCCGGGGTACTGGGTGCTTAATGACCCGTGGTACAGACACGTCCGACCATATGGTCCGCCCGGACCGGGTCGGAAAAACAACCCAATCCAACAAAAAAATGATAGAAAGGAGAAGGAATATTTTGTGAAGGCACATTGAGACTCAAAAAAGCATCAATGAAACAAAAACATCAACAACCATCCAACTCATCATACCTTTGTTTGATGAATTCCTTAGTTGTGAACAAATAAGTTAGCTCCATAATGTTTACCTCTCCAACTCTGTAGTGCTTCAGGCGCTGCCTGTTAACAATCCAAGATGAAGAAGGGGTATGGACTTTCAATCTCACTGCAACTGAGGGGTATGACTCATCAACTTCATATGGTCCTTCCCATTTGGATCTGAATTTCCCCTCAAATACCTTAACACGAGAATTGTAGAGCAAAACTCTATCTCCATATTTAAATTCCTTATTCTCTATTTTTCTATCATGCCATCTCTTGACTTTCTCTATAAATATTTTAGTATTTTCATAGGCATCATTTCTAAGTTCATCTAGAGCATGAATGTCTAAGATGCGTTTCTCTCCTGCAGCCTTGAAATTGTAGTTTAGAGTTTTAATGGCCCAATAAGCTTTATGTTCTAATTCTAAAGGAAGGTGACAAGCCTTACCATAGACCATTTTATATGGTGTCATCCCATGGGATTCTTATAAGCAGTGTGATATGCCCATAATGTATCATTTAACTTCATAGCCCAATCCTTTCTTGACTTCTGCACTGTCTTCTGAAGTATGACTTTAATTTCTCGATTGGGAAGCTCCACTTTCCCACTAGTTTGTGGGTGATAAGATGAGGCTACACGATGCTCGACCCCATACTTATGAAGAATATTCCTGAAAGTATCTTTCATAAAATGAGATCCTCCACTAGTAATTAGAAATCTAGGAACTTAGAACCTAGGAAAAACAATGTATGTAATGATCTTTGTGGAAGTGTCTACATTTGCATGAGAAGTGGGTATAGCTTCAAACCATTTAGTAACATAATCTACAGCAACAAGAATGTGAGTGTATCCATTAGAATATGGGAATGGCCCCATGAAATCCATTCCCCACACATCAAACGATTCTATTATAAGGTTATAATTCACGGGAATTTCTTGTTTTTCCCTATGTTACTCATATGTTGACAAGCATCACAATTCTTAACATATTTATGAGCATTTTTAAATAAAGTAGGCCTGTAGAATCCTGATTGCAAAACTTTAGCAGCCATATGGTCGTAAGCATGATGCCCTCCATAAGGACTATCATGGCATACTTTCAATATAGCATTCATTTCGTGATCAGGTACACACTTCCTTATCATCCCATCAATCCCATGCCTATCACTACAAGAAAAGTTCCCTTCCGCAACAAATTGGCCCGACGATCGTCGAAGAAGGCGCGTCTTCCGCGACGAAATTCTCGGCTCGGCCGTGGCTGATGGAAAACTTTTTTTCCGGTTTTGCGGCCCTCTACTACGACGGATCTGCTAAAAACATGGAGGATGCTCGGCTGGCGCGTGGTAGAACCAAGATTTTCGTTCCTCGCGTGATGTTGCCTCGCCGAAGTTTTTTGAGGCATGTGGGTCCCGGACGTCAGTGCCTCTAGCGGACCATACTTTTTGGTCACGCCTCCCTGATTTGAATTCGAAAACGTTGCTCGATGCATCTACTGTTTAGTCAGGATGCTAGGTCCCACATGTCAGCCTCTCATTAGAAGGATCGTGTGCATGATGGAATTTTTTTCCTTCGCTCGCGCTACCCTGTTCCGAAGTTGATAGCGTTGTTCGATGCATCTACCGTTTAATCACGATGCTGGGCCTCACATGTCATCCTCTCATTAGAAGAAACATGTGTATGATGGAATTTTTTCCTTCGTTGGTTCTACCCTGTTATGAGTTCATAGCGATGCTCGACGCATCTACCGTTTAACCAACCTCCTAAGCCCCACATGTCATCCTCTCACTAGAAGAAACGTGTGTATGATAGATTTTTTTCCTTGGCTTGTGCTACCGCGCTCTGAGTTGATAGCGCTGCTCGACGCATCTACTGTTTAACCAACCTCTTGAGCCCCACATGTCATCCTCACATTATAAGAAACATGTGTATGATGGATTTTTTACGCTCTGTTGCGCCTTCGTGGTCCAAACTTGATAGCGTTGCTCGCTGCATCAGCCGTTTATACAGGCTAGTGGGCCCGACATGTCAGCCTGACATTAGAAGAATCATGGGTACGATGGATTTTTTTCTTCTCAAGCGCTACCCTGTTCTGAACTACATAGCGTTGCTCGACGAATCTGTCATTTGCTCATGTTGTTAGGTCCCCCATTTCAGCCTCTCATTAATTGAAACGTGTACATGCTAAACTTTTTCTCGCTCACGCCTCCCTGTTTCGAACTGGCTACGTTGCTCGATGCAGCATCTGTATAAGGTCGTGCTGCTGGGTCCCATATATCAGCCTCTCTGTAAATGAAACGTGCGTATGATGGACTTTTTTAGCCATGTCCACTGTTTTGACCTTGGGAACTTGCTGGGTCCCAGAGGTTAACCACCTCTGTGCAGGAAACGTGTCTATGTTGTGTCCCAGCTGACAGCCTCTATTTGAAAGAAACGTGTGCATGTTGGACTGTTTTTCGGGTCCTAGATGTCAGCCTTAGAGTACAAAAAATGCTCAGAAAGGCCGAATTAAAAAGATTCTAGGCTAACTCGGGGCGGATGCCCTATTCGTCATGGCTTATATTCCATGGGCTCACTCCTAAATTTAATGGGCTACGGTCGATGGCCACAAGACCACGAAAAGGCCAAATTAGAAGGTATTGGGCTATGCTTGGGGCTGATTGGCTAATTTCATGGGCTATGCTTGGGCTTGTTGGGTCCGACATGTCAGCTTTTCTGTAAGTGCAACGTGTGTATGATGGACTTTTTTTCGGCCGTGTTCGGTGTTTTCACCGTGGCAGCCGTGTATGGTCTTACTGCTGGGGCCCTTATGTCAGCCTCTCTGGCATGTTCTGGCTTGTGGGTCCCTGATGCAGCCTTGTATGTTCTTTTTGGTGGGTCCCCGATGCAAGCCTCTTTGTACAAGTATTTAAACTTTTGTTTCGAACCCACCCTCAGAACAAACTTCAGGGACACTGCATGGTGGTGGGTCCGTGATGTCAGCCTCTCCATAATGCGATATTGCTAGAAGAAAAAAATGTAAATCCAAGATACGATTCGAACAAAAGACCTTCAAATCAAATAAACGTAAACTGAGTGTGTTGCCACTACAACAAAGATATTTATAAAATAAATATCATTAAAATTTTATTAGTACTACATTTTATTTATTAGCCTTCTTAAAAATATTTTGGGTGTCTATGGTTATCTGTTTTAAAATATAAAAGGGCAGCGCTCCTGGCATCTCAATTTATAAAATGCCACCTAATAGAGTATTTTCTTAAAAACATGGGTAGGCAGAGTTTTTAATTTATTTTGAGAGGTGGGGGGCAATGCCCAAAAGGCCGAATTAAAAAGAGTTTGGCTATTCTGCATAGGCTGCTCTACGTGGGTTATACTCCGTAGGGGAGGCTCAATGGGCTTCATTCTCAAATTTTAGTGGGATGTGCTTAGCATTCCCCTGACCCCTAAAAGGCCGAATTAATATGTTCTCGGCTATGCTCCATGGGGTCCTTTCTCAAATTTCACTAGATTGTGGTCAGCACTCCCCTGACCCCGAAAAGACCGAATAAAAATGTTCTGGGCTAAAGAGGGGCCAAATGAGCTACTAGATTTCTTCTCCTGGTTAATAAAAATTGCATTGTGATGTGCTCGGCCAGATTCAAAACAAAGACCTCAAAGAGGGAGGGGAAAGCGATAATTCTTTTTGGCAGTTATTCATGTCAAAATTTAGTAGTACAGAATAAGGTAGAAAAATTATCAACAGATTCGAAGTTCATATTCATGAGAACTTGACCAATTCAGCAGCATTTCAAAAGTGACCAATTCAGCAATATAGACAATGAAATACAATAGCAGTACAGAGAGAACCAGTTTTTGTTTCAACTCTAAAAACCCTATCACGCGATCAGTTTTTCCTTTTCACCAAACACACTCGACCATTGGAGCAAGCAAAACTGACGATCAAGTATGTTTTGAGTACCTTCTTCTCACATCAATTCCTATGTGACCCCCGTATGTAACCCAAAATGCCCAAGTCTCATCTAGATTGTGACACTGCCATGTTTCAAAAGAAAAACAAGTACTAGTACATCAGTATTAGTTCCACAAAATGATTTAGTAATAGTAACAACAGAACATTTGAGAGATTCAGTAGCTTTCCTGCTTGAAATTCAATAGCAGTACAGAGATAATAAGTTCTTGTTCCATCTCAAAAAACCTTGGCGCAAGATTAGTTTGGCTTGTTCTCCGAATAGGCTCGATCATGGGAACAAGAAAAACGGATGATCATGTCTTCTTCTATGCAAATACGACCTCATTTCTTCAATGCCCGTGTGACCCCCATATGCAACCCAAAATACCCAAGACTCATCTAGATAATTGTGACAATGCTAGGTTTCAAAAGTAAAGCAAGATAATCTCCTACACTTGATCTAAACAAGTAACAGTACATCACTATCAGTTCAACAAAATACTTTGGTAATAGCAATGACAGAACAAAGGCAAAGCATGACCATCTCCTGCCCTTGACCTAAACAAGTACTACTAGTATATAGTAGTACAAAATACTACGTAGTACAAGAATTAGTACTATACTAGTACTACTATATGCATCCAAAATCCACCCCAACACACAGAGATTCCTAAGCGGGTTAAGTAAATATTGTGTCAACTGGGGGTTAAGTAAATATTAATGCATATTGAGTAATGCAGTCCAGTAATATGAGATGGTTCACTGCAGAACATGAAGGAATGCTTTTTCCTCCGGATGATGCCCGGTACCTCCCAGCTCCCAAGCGTGGAGGAACTACAGATTGTACGGGTCCAAAACCCTAGCTCTACTGTCGGGTAATAGGCAGTGATCAGCACATTGTACAAGGGCGACGAGCATGCGTCCGGCCTGACGCACACGACGGATCCGCTGATGTCGCCCGACTCGCGCATGTTGAACAGCAAAGCAAACAGTGTACATCGTCCCCTGATCCAATCTTCTCTACTCTGGATGAGTGCAGTGCCAACAACGGCTGAGAGATGTACCTGGAGTTTCTAAAGGAAGTAAGATTCAACGGACTAAATTGCAGCATGCTAAATATTATAATAAAAATATGATAAACTAAATATGAGTAACCTGACTTCGATAAAACATACGTAGTACTCCCTCTGTTTATAATATGTGATATTTTAGCTTTTGTGAAACGAGTGTATCTGGACCCCTTTTAGTATATGGGTTCACTCTGAACTACACACTAAAAATAGTCTAGATAAACTCGTTTCACAAAAGCTTTCCTGCTTGAATTCAATAGTAGTACAGAGAGAATCAGTTCTTGTTCTAGCCAAAAAAACAGACTCGGTCATTGGAGCAAGCAAAACTGACAATCAGGTGACAATGCCTGTGTGACCCTCCATATGCAACCCAAAATGCCCAAGACTCATCTAGAAAATTGTGACAATGCTAACTTTCAAAAGAAAAGAAAGACAAACTGCTGCACTTGATCTAAACAAGTAACAGTACAACACTATTAGTTAAACAAAATATTTCAGTAATAGCGACGATAGAATAAAGGAAAAGCAAGACCATCTCCGGTCCTTGGCCTAAACAAGTGCTACCAGTACCAGTATATAGTAGTACAAAATAGTCCGAAGTATAAGAACTAGTGCTATACTAGTACTACTCTGCATCCAAAATCCAATCTCCAGTACACGTACGTCTGTGGTATGTAGTGAGAGTGGGATAAACAAAATTTGAGGTAGTAGAATGGTCAATTTGGAAATCTCCCTCGCGATGGATGCATATTGAGTAATACAGGCCCTGGGTCTGAGAAGTTTGACAGTACACCACCATGGAATGCTTTTCCTTCTGCATGATGCCAGACATGGCCCTGCTCCTAGAAGTGAAGGAATTGCACGTTGCACCCTCCCAAAACCCAGCCTCTGGTGACAGGTGATAGAGGGTGAACTGCACATTGTAAAAGGGCGACGAGCACCCTTCTGGCCTGACGCACACGACGGATACGATGATGTCGCCCCACTCGAGCATGTCAAATAGCACAGTGAACACCATACCATCGTCCCCAGATCCGATGTTCTCTAGTCTTGATGAGCGCGGTGCCGATAGCGGCTGAGAGATGAACCTGGGATTTCTAAAGGAAGTAAGAATCGGAGGACTAAATTGCAGCATGCTAAATATACATATAAGAAGTTCTCAGGCACCTGAGATCTAGCCACTCCCAAGAAAAAAATACAGAGCCATGTTTCAAAGGAAATGCTAGATCATCTCCAGCGTTTGATCTAAACAAACTTGAATGGCAGATCATCATCAGAATCATGATGGTCATATTTTCCATCTCCCACATTGTGGATGCAAAATGAGTAATCCAGTGTGAACCTATCATGTTTCTTAATCAGGAAATTAAGGTAATCTTCAGTAATCCTGACGGAGGTCGGCGACGCGCTGCTCTTCGGCTCGAAAAACAGACTATCTTCGGTGAACTCCTCCAGGTCCTCTCTAATCATTGAAGGTTTATAAAAGTGCAACTCCACCATGTACCGCGGAAACAAGCATGCCGCCAACCTGACACACTAGACGGATACGGCGAGGCCATAGTCGAGCATGTCAAATCGCACGGTGGACAATGTACCATCGTCCTCGGATAACATGGTCTCTACTCTCCATGAGCCAGGTGCCAGCAAAGGCTGAGAGATGTACCTGTGTTCCTCACCGTAGTGGAAACTCTACACTTCAATTGAGTGGGCTTTTTCGAGGTGAGCGAGGAGCACTGTGGGCGGGGCGGCGAACTCGTAGCCAGGTTTAGTGCAGTTGCACGGGCCGTGCGGGCACGCCATCCTATGGTTGAGGAAGTCGTGGAAGGTGACCAATGTCCCACATCCTACATTGGGGCATCTGCTACCTTTTCCGCCAATGACTTGGCGGTGCAACTCCTTGGAGCATGCGACCAACCGGACGGCGCGGGTAGTGTCCATACGCATAGCGATTTCTTTGAAGGCGTTGTCGCTAACCTTGCTCCAGCCACCGTATCGAATATTGTGCATCGAATCCGCCATTGCGTCCGGATGGACTAGGTATGAGGGCGGATTCAAATATGATTGTTGGGGTTTCTTGGAGGAGAGTGATGGAGGCCTGCAAGAACCGATGCAGCGGGAGAGAAATGGCTAGGAAAATTTAGGAAGTGCGGCGCTCGAGAGCATCCAAAATGCGTCTAGCCAGCATTAGCGAATGGGGATCGCCGGAAATGGGGAAGATGGGAGGCTCTTTGAACGAGTGGTGTTAATTTTGTGTGTTCCCTCGTCGGTCTTCTGCAGTGGATCGAGGACGCCTGCTGGAGTTATAGCTAGAGTGTTAGACTAGCAAGTTGTCAAGCCCTGGCTCAGTATTGTACCATCTCGTCACGTAGACTGTGTTTCAGGAAAGGACGTGAACCCACATTTCTCCCCTCCCTTCTAGATAGCGTGCACCGTAGAATTGCTTTTCTAGCACGTGAAGGATTTGAACCCAGATGCCTAACTCTGATAATTAGGACTACCAAAAAACTATAATAATAGGTGAAGCTCAAAAAATAATTATAATTTTGAGCCACGTCAATAGAATATCCGTTGTATATTTGTTTATTATACTTTGTATCATGTACTCCCTCCGACACATATTAGTTGACTCAGATTTGTCTAGATATGGATGTATCTAGACAGATTTTAGTATTAGATACATTTGTATCTAGACAAATCAGAGTTAACTAATATGGCTCGGAGGGAGTAGTAGTAATCAACCTATTAGCTACCTAATAGTACTCGCCATGCTCTAGAGAAATGACGAAGAACATTCTAGAATTATTGAGACGTGTGTTTTGAGGTTTGTACATATCTTTTAGTGTGCTAAAGGCTATCAATAGTATATTTTAGATGCTAGAATGGATAGAATTAGGATCCAACGGTACTTTATGGACGTAGCTCGAAATTATAATTATTTTTGGGCTTCACCTATTATAATTTTATATAAACTAGTAGAAGGCACGTGCCACACACGTATATACTGTATGAAATGTGATTAAATAAATATTAAGTTGTTATAAACCAATAGTCTTGTTTGAGAAAAATGCATACATTAAGTCTATTAATAACAACTATCTACACATATTGAGAATACAACCTACTACGCTATGAATTTTGGGGGGGTGACATGATGGTTCTAGAACATGGTGGAGTTTGAGTTTGCTCTAGGTAGTACTCAACATGAATCCACCTGCTCTGAACCATTGGATCTAATAGCCAAATGGTCAGGATTGGTATTATGGATCAAATTCAAAACTGCTCCTTCATAGTAGTAGAGAAAAAATGATATGGCATATACTTCTACTATCTGATTCTCACGTGCAAGGCATGTGCAACTTACTAATAAGATATATAACATCGATATCTTTGAACATCGATCATTGGATATAGATTGACAGATTCCAACATTGCTATTTCTTGGATCTCTTGCAAATTCAAGAAAGAATCTATCGCGCTTACTTGTAGTTCAAATTTGACCTACTTTCTTTAAATCGACATAAAGTTATTTGAGTGCATGGGTGTAGTTAGCTAATATATAGGGAAGCTTGAAATGTCCTAAGACTAGGGAATTGTAACAAAACATGTCCATGTTTTCTGAAAATTGGGTGGTGGCACTTTATTTTTTTGACTGGGGTATGTCCCGAAGGAGTGAGATGCTTCAATAATTAACACAACTAGTGCATGTGTACATGTTACACCAACGACCTTAAAAAGGTGAAAATTGCATCCAAGTCCATACATTTAACACAAAGGACCCTACAATCAATCAATTAAAATTAGTAGTCGGGTCCTGCTCCTCTATCATGAAGCTGAGCCATGCTCTTCATAGTAGTACCAGTAAGCTGGACGTGGCTTGCACGTGAAACTCACATAATATACAGAAGCATGACATGTCATTAGTATATAACATTGTAATAGGTAAATCTTGAAATATCTATGAATTTGAGCCACGTCGTTTCTAAAGTATGAGTGTATATTTGGTTCTTGCACTTTATATCATGTAGAAATATATGTTTATTAGCTACCTAATAATGAATTTTTTTAGAACCATGGTCTAGAGAAACAATCGAGAAGATTCTAGAATGATGGATAAGTGTGTTTTGACGTATTTCTACATATATATCTTATCTTATCTAACCACTATATAGTGTACGAATAACTTTGAATATTGATCGTTGGATCAAGACTCGTGAATCCCAACATTTCTAGCCGTTGGATCTTCATTTCCATTCTAGCATCTAGAAGATTTTATTGATAGTCTTCATCACAATGAATGGTATGCACACAACTCAAAAACACACTTCTCCATCATTCTAGAATCTTCTCCCTCATTTCTCTAGAGCATGTTACCAGAATTTTCTAGTTTTAGATAGCTAATAATCGTTGACTTCTAAATGATATACAAAGTACAAGAACCAAATATACACCCATACTTTATAGATATGGATCAAATTTATATTTTTGTATGCTTTACCTATTAAAATTGTATATAGTGATGATATGTTAGACGTCTATTATTCGAGTCTCACGTGTTGATCAAAAGGGACGTGCCACAAACGTATATACTATATGCAAACTTTAAGTTGTTATTAACCAATATTCTTGTTAGAGAAAAAATGCATACATTAAGTCTATTAGTAATAACTATCTACCCATATTGAGAATACATCCTACAATGCTATGAAATTTGGGGGGGGGGGGTGAAATGATAGTTCTAGAACATGTTGGAGTTTTCTCTAGGTACTATTCAACACGAATATAGCTACTCTGAACCATTGAATAAGGTATGTCCCGAGGGAGCGAGATTCTTCAATTAATTAACACGGTAAGTGGATGTGTACATGTTACACCAAGGACCTCAAAAAACAAAAAATACATCCAAGTCCATACATTTAGCACAAAGGACACTAAAATCAAATGGTTGAAATTTTTGGTAACATGGTCTATAGAAACGGGGGGAAGGTTCTAGAATGATGGAGAAGTGTGTTTTGAGGATTGTGCATAGTATTTCATTGTGATGAAGATTATTAATAGAATCTTCTTGATGCTAGAATGGAAAAAAAGATCCAACGGTTGGAAATGTTGGGATTCGTGAGTCTTGATCCAACAATCAATACTCAAATTTTTTTGTACACCATATATTGTTAATATAGTAGAAATGGTAAGACTAGTACTTGCTTAGCAAAAGAAAACAACTCACTTCTCACTTTCAGCATATCTTGTTGAAGCAGATGCACAAATCTACCAGATGCAGGTACTGTATCATAAACTATATATGATGTCAATATGGTCATGACCTTGGCTATTCGGGTCAAACCCAGGAATGTTCATGCACCTTAGGCCAATACACATTGTGAAGCAGCGACAACATTTTTTGTATTCAAAGGTGTCAAAACACATGTTTATCATTTTTTTCTTAGCACTATATGGTGTACGAATAACTTTGAATATTGACCGTTGGATCAAGACGCGAATCCCAACATTGTCAGACATTCGATCTTCATTATTTCCATTTTAGCATCGAGAAGATACTACTGATAGTCTTTCTTTTCTTATCTTACCACTACTAGTAAAAGGCACGTACCACACACGTATATACTATATGAAATCTGATTTAACAAACATTAAGTTATATTAACCAATAGTCTTGTTAGAGAAAAATGGATACATTAAGTCTATTAATAATATATCTACACATATTGAGAATACAACCTACCGTGCTATTAAATTTTGGGGGTGGTGACGTGATGGTTCTAGAACATGGTGGAGTTTTCTATAGGTACTATTCAACACGAATCGAGCTGCTCTGAACCATTGGATCTAACATCCCAATGGTCAGGATTGGTGATATGGATCCAATTCAAATTAAAACTGCTCCATTATAGTAGTAGAGAGATGATGTCAACATGGTCATGAGCTTGGCTGTTCGGGTCAAAGCCAGGAATGTACATATACCGTAGGACAACACACATTGTGAACAAGCCATAGCATTTTTTGTATTCAAAGGTGTCAAAACATATGTTTCTCATTTTTTCTTAGCACTATATAGTGTACGAATAACTTTGAATATTAACCGTTGGATCAAGATGCGAATCCCAACATTGTCAGATGTTGGATCTTCATTTCCATTTTAGCATCGAGAAGATACTATTGATAGTCTTTCTTTTCTTATCTTACTACTATTTTTTATATATAGTGAGCGGACAACTTTGAATATTGACCGCTGATTCATGACCTGCGAATCCCAACATTGATGCTAGTTACTGGATCCTCTAATCCATTCCATCATCTAGAAGATACTATTGATAGTCTTGGTTATCTTATCTTACCACTATATAATGTACAAATAACTTTGATTATTAACCTATGGATCAATACTCGTGAATCACAACAATGCTAGCCGTTGGATCTTCTTTTTTCCATTCTATCGGGTGGTGGTACTTTTCTCTACTACTATAATGGAGCAGTTTTGAATTGGATCCATAGCACCAATCCTAACCGTTGGGCTGTTAGATCCAATGGTTAAGAGTAGCTGGATTCATTTTGAATAGTACCTAGAGAAAACTCCAACATGTTCTAGAACCATCATTTCACCACCGCAAAAATTTCATAGCACACTAGGATGTATTCTCAATATGGGTAGATAGTTATTACTAATAGACTTAATGTATGCATTTTTTTCTCTAACAAGAATATTGGCTAAAACAACTAAATGTTTGTTAAATCACATTTCATACCACTTTATCATTATCAATTTGTTTTCACCCATCAACTCAGTCATCCACGTAGGGCCCACAGATTGGGGAGGTCGCAGTCGCCTTGGACGCACCACAAAATTATGACTGGGTCATCGAGTGCAGGAAGTAAAGTCAGCATTCCGTCCAATCACTTACCCTAGTCATCGTCATCGATATTTGCCACACGCATTGACTTCATCAGCGACATTGATTGTCCCCTCGTTTCGGTAATCTGCCACATTAATCTTGGATCACCTCCTTCCTATTTAATCTCTCACCTTCCCCGCACCAAACCATCTCTAATCCCCCGCTTCCAGCAACCATCTCCGACCTCGTCTGTCATACATGGCCACCTTCCGGCTGCCGCCCGCCGTACCGGAGCGCAAAGACCCCGAAATCGCTGCACATGAGGACAATGCCCTGCGCATTTGGGCTTTCTCCCTACGGAGAACAAATAGGCAATGGGCGTGCGCCTTCCTCGACGCTGGGTACGGTGACCGCAAGTACCAGATGTACGGCATGTACGACGATCCGGACAGGACGCTGAAGTTCAAGTTCGTCAACTTCAGGGATGCCCCTCTCCTCTACGGCCATGCCTTCCACTGTGGCTGCGAGATGGTGGTGTTCACCGGCTCCAACATTTTCACCAACTACTGGAACCGGTTACCAAACAATGGCAACTTCATCCATAGTGTTTTCCTAGAGCTGTCGATGGCTCCGGAGGTGCCGCCTCGTTTTCCGGCGGTGCCACCTATGGCTCAGGATGTGCCCCGCCTTCTCCGGAGGTGCCGATGAGTCAGGAGTCGTCTCTGTCACTGGAGATGTCATTGGTGCCGATGTCACGAGCTGCCGCTGGCGGCATGGACTAGGAGGCACCAGACCCGCACTAGTTCAGCAGCGATTCCTATATGAAGTTAATGGTTGTATGAAGTTTCTTCTCATACTACTCGTCAAATAAAGTTTCTTTTGGCACTACTCACTATACCCTGTAGTACTAGTAGTAGTACTGCAAATGACGATCTATTGAATATCCTTCCCCCCGAATGTTTGTGAAGGATGTGAAAATTTAGAAACTGGGAAAGTTCGAATTGCTACTCTATTGTACTACGTACTACTGTAGTAGTAATACTTTTTGCTGCCAAGGACCAAAATGGTTCCCACTGATGCAGATGATGAACACGCCAGACAAAGACACAGAGCCTTTGACACAAGGCAGGTTGTCGGTCGACGCGCGTGCGCAGCGCCACTTTGTGGACGAGGGAGAGATCAGTCGGCCGGGGTGTGGGGTGGTGATGGGGGAGTGAAGGAGAGAGAAAACACATTTTGTTTTGCGTGCATATATATTGTGGTCTTGAAATTTACTCTACTCACTGTACCCTGTACCTCGTCTTAGGAACCCATCCCAACTTTGCTCTGACATCGCACCACCTTCAAATCCTCCTCTTCGCAGCTCTCTCGCTACCTCCTATGTGCTCATATAGTATCTTCTCCCTCTTTATTTTTAACAGAAAAAAGGAAATAAATTCTTCTTAGTTGCTTTTTAGAAAATAAATTCATGTCACTTAGAAAAATGAAATTGATTATTTTTTGTTTTTAATATCTTCGATTGTTTTCAAAAGATGGCCAAATTTGTTGGCATGCAAATTCCTGGATATGGGATCATAAGCATAAAGTACATTCTACATAAAGGACCTAAAAAAGGAAAAATTACATCGAGGTCCATACATTTAGCACAAAGGATCCTAAAATTGAGTAAAGAAAACAGTCGGGTTCGGCTCCTTCTCGAGAGGAGCAGCTGGTCGAGCCATACTCTTCAGACTACTTCCTCTTCGATTGTTTTCAACATATGGCTAAATCTGTCACCATGCAAATTCTTGAATATGGGACCATCAACATAAAGTATTATGTAGAGAAATGGCCTTGACCTTGTGGTCGTTCGGCTTGAAAATCCAAGATTTTTTCATACTTGTTGGCAACTATGCTTAAATTCGTTGAAATTTCATCACTTACTTTTAGGTTAGCATTTTACACGGTCGGTGGGAGTACATTCTACATCAAAGACCTATAAAAGGGGGAAATTACACCGAGGTCCATACATTTAGCACAAAGGACACTAAATTTGAGCAAAGAAAACAATCGGGTTCGGCTCCTTCTCAAGAGAGTAGTTGATCGAGCCATACTCTCCATACTACTTTCTCTTCGATTGTTTTCACAATATGGCCAAATCTATTGCCATGCAATTTCTTGGATACTCAATCATCGGAATAAAGTATGATGTAGAGATATAGCCTCGACCTTGTGGTCGTTTGGCTTGAAATCAAAGAATGTTCATACTCGTTGACAACTTTAAGCTGAAATTTGTTTAAATTTCACCACTTACTTTTAGGTTAGAATTTTACACGGTCGGTGGGAGTACATTTTACAACAAGGACCTAAAAAAGGGGGAAATTACATCGAGTTCCACACATTTAGCACAAAGGACCCTAATATTAAGCAAGTAAAACAGGAGGGTTTGGTTCCTTCTCGAGAGAGTAGATGATCGAGCCACACTCTTCACACTACTTCATCTTCAATTGTTTTCAAGATATGGCCAAATTTGTCGATATGCAAATTCTTGAATATGGGATCATCAGCATAAAGTATGATCTAGATATGGCCTTGACCTTGGTCGTTCGTCTTGAAATACAACAATGGTTCGTACTCGTTGACAACTAAGCTTAAATTCGTTTAGATTTCACCACTTACTTTTAGGTTAGAACTTTACATGGTCAATCGGACTACATTTTACATCAGGGACCTCAAAAAAGCAAAAATCACGTTGAGGTCCATACATTTAGCATAAAGGACCCTAAAAGGAAAAATTTCTGGTTTGGCTCCTTCTCGAGAGATTAGCTGATCTGAGCCAAACTCTTGATACTACTTCCTCTTTGATTGTTTTCAAAATGTGGCCAAATTTGTTGCCATGAAAATTCTCTCATAGGGGATCATCAACATAATGTATGATGGTTGATATATATGGCCTTGACCTTGGTCGTTCCCCTTGAAATCCAAGAATGTTCATATCGGTTGACAACTATACTTAAATTCGTTGAAATTTCACCACTTACTTTTAGGTTAGCATTTTACACGGCCGGTGGGACTACATTCTACATCAAGGACCTAAAAAAGGGAAAATTACATCGAGGTCCACACATTCAGCACAAAGGACCCTAAAATTGAGCAAAGAAAACAGTCGGGTTCGGCTCCTTCTCGAGAGAGTAGCTAATCGAGCCACACTCTCCATACCACTTCATCTTTGATTGTTTTCAAAATATGGCCAAATTTTTCGGCATCCAAATTCTTGGATATGGGATCATCAACATAAAGTCTGATGTAGAGATATGGCCTTAACCTTGTGGTCGTTCGCCTTGAAATCCAAGATTTTTTCATATTCGTTGACAACTATGCTTAAATTCGTTGAAATTCACCACTTACTTTTAGGTTAGCATTTTACACGGTCAGTGGGAGTACATTCTACATCAAGGACCTAAAAAAGTAAAATTACATCGTGGTCCACACATTTAGCACAACTGACCCTAAAATAGAGCAAAGAAAATAGTTGAATTCGGCTTCTTCTCGAGCGAGTAGCTGATCGAGCCACACTCTTCATACTACTTTATCTTCGATTGTTTTCAAAATATGGCCAAATTTGTGGGCATTCAAATTCTTGGATATGGGATCATCAGCATAAAGTCTGATGTAGAGATATGGTCGTGACCATTTGGTCGTTCGGCTTGAAATTCAAGATTTTTCATACTCGTTGACAACTATGCTTAAATTCGTTGAAATTAACCACTTACTTTTAGGTTAGCATTTTGCACGGTCAGTGGGAGTACATTCTACATCAAGGACCTAAAAAAGGGGAAATTACATCGAGGTCCACGCATTTAGCACAAATGACCCTAAAATTGAGCAAAGAAAATAGTCGGGTTCGGCTCCTTCTCGAGAGAGTAGCTAATCGAGCCACACTCTTCATACTACTTCATCTTCCATTGTTTTCAAAATACGGCCAAATTTGTCGGCATGCAAATTCTTGGATATGGGATCATCAGCATAAAGTCTGATGTAGAGATATGACCTTGACCTTTTGGTCGTTCGGCTTGAAATCCAAGGATTTTCATACTCGTTGACAACTATAAGCTGAAATTCGTTTAAATTTCACCACTTACTTTTAGGTTAGAATTTTACACTGTCGGTGGGAGTACATTTTACAACAAGGACCTAAAAGGGGGAAATTTTACATCGAGGTCCATACATTTAGCACAAAGAACCCTAAAAACAAGCAAGCAAAACAGTTGGGTTCGGCTCCTTCTCGAGAGAGTAGCTGATCGAGCCACACTCTTCATACTACTCCATCTTCAATTGTTATCAAAATATGTCCAAATTTGTCGACATCCAAATTCTTGGATATGGGATCATCATCATAAAGTATGGTGTAGATATGGCCTTGACCTTGGTCGTTCGTCTTGAAATACAAGAATGGTTCATACTCGATGACAACTAAGCTTCAATTCATTTAAATTTCACCACTTACTTTTCGGAGGTTAGAACTTTACACGATCGATCGGAGTACATTTTACATCAGGGACCTTGAAAAGGGAAAAATTACATCGAGGTCCATACATTTAGCATAAAGGACCCTAAAAGGAAAAAAATCTTGTTCAGCTCCTTCTCAAGAGATGAGTTGATCTGAGCCAAACTCTTGATACTACTTCATCTTTGATTGTTTTCAATACATGGCCGGATCTATTCCCATGCAAATTCTCTAACATGGGATCATCATCATTATATAAAGTATGATGTTGATATGGCCCTGACCTTGGTCGTTTAGCTTGAAATCCAAGAATGTTCATACTCGTTGATAACTAAGCTTAAAATTGTCTAAATTTCACCACTTACACTTTTAGACCTAAAAGGGGGAAATTACATCGAGGTCCATACATTGAGCACAAAGGACCCTAAAATTAAGCAAGGAAAATAGTCGGGTTCGACTCCTCGAGAGAGAGTAGCTGATCGAGCCATACTCCTCTTCATACTACTTCATCTTTGATTATGTTCAAAATATTGCCAAATTTGTCAGCATGCAGATTCTTGGATATGGGATCATCAACATAAAGTATGATCTAGATATGGCCTTGACCTTGGTGGTACGCCTTGAAATACAATAATAATGCTTCATACTCGTTGACAACTAAGCTTAAATTTGTTTAAATTTCACCACAATACTTTTAGGTTAGTACTTTACACGGTCGACCTAAGTACATTTTACATCACGGACCTCAAAACGTTAAAATTACATCGAGGTCCATATACATTTAGCATAAAGGACCCTGAAAGAAAAAAAATCTGGTTTGGCTCATTCTCGAGAGATCAGCTGATCTGAGCCAAACTCTTAATACTACTTCCTCTTTGATTGTTTTCAAAACATGGCCAAGTCTGTTGCCATGCAAGTTATCTAACATGGGATCATCAGCACAAAGTATAATGTTGATATGGCCTTGACCTTGGTCATTCGGCTTGAAATCCAAGAATGCTCATACTTATTAACATGTAAGCTTAAAATCATCTAAATTTCACCACTTACACTTTTAGACCTAACAAAAGGGGGAAATTACATCAAGGTCCATACATTTAGCACAAAGGACAATAAAATTAAGCAAGGAAAACAGTCGGGTTCAGCTCCTTCTCTAGAGAGTAGCTGATCGAGCCATACTCTTCATACTACTTCATCTTGGATTGTTTTCAAAATATGGCTGACGAGGGTTTAACTCGTCAATGCCCATTGTTATGGACTTGGGTTTGGGAGAAGGAGGGAGTGCTGGAGGCATCAGTCGGCTAGCAAACAAGCACACATGGATGCAAGTTTTACCAAGGTTTAGGCCTCATAGAGGTCCCTACTCCTGCTTGAATGCTCTTGCAATTAACGAAGGAATCGAAGATTACAGAGCCACACAGATGCAATCTGGCAAAGGTTGTGGAAACTAGGGTTGCGTGTGTCCTCCTCGCCGCCCCCTCCTAGCCTTTATACAGACAGGCTAGGTCTCGGGTAGCAGGTCAAGTCGGTTACAGATTAGGTTTTTCCCTTTGAACTTTCTATCTTAAGCCTCTTCTTGTCTCGCAAGCAATCGAGAGTCCGTGGGCCACTCGAATTCTTCACAGGACCTTGGTAACACCGTGGGCTTCTGCCGTATCTGGACCGTATATACCAAACTCGAGTACCTGTAGGGTATACCCATGTCAGTAGCCCCCGAGTGTCCAGTGGAATCGCAGATTCGACTGGGGACTTTATGAAGCCTTTCGAGTGCATGACTGAGCATTTTTCGAGTGTTTTGTTCGTGTCATAGGGATTGTTGATATACGTGCCTGATTTATCCGATGTATCGGTATCAGTTAACTGCCTTAGGGCAAAGCAACGCAATCTACTCAAACTCGAGTCCCCGGACTCGAATTCAGAAAAGTGTTGGTGTAATTCGACTCAGGCCGCGGAGGTCTTATAGGAGTCAAATTCTAGTGTATAAGTGTGAGCACTCGACGCGTCCGTCAAGGCATGTTTATCATACCTGTAGGGATGAATATGTTTCTGGTAGTGCACAGCAGATGCATTGCCAGGCCTTATTCAGGTCTTATGTTCACGCTGTAAGTGCAACATCCGAATTTTTTTGTCATCGCGGAGATGATTCAGGTGGCCCAGGAGACGTAGTCTCTTTGTAGGGAAAGTATGAGGCGGAGTTGCCATAGCATTCGAGTGTGGACGTTATTAACAAACAATATGATGTACAAATAATCATAGGGTGCGTGACCAGCGCTCCCTATGGGAGTAGCCCCCGAGTGCCTAGTTGATTCGAAGACTCAAGCGGGGACTAAAGACTTTTTGCGACTGTTGTCATCTTTTGTTGCTTGTTTCAGTCGAATTTGCTTCCGGTGCTCCCTATGGGAGTAACCCATAATCCACAATTGAATCGTAGATTCGAGTGGTGGGTATGTCTTGAATGTTCTTATACCTGCATAAAGATAAATCGTAGGGTGCGCGACCAGCGCTCAGTATGGGAGTAGCCCCCCGAGTGCTTGGTTGAGTCGAAGACTCGAGCGAGGACTAAAGTAGTCGAAATCTTCTGCTGCTGAAATTAATGACGTCAGTGCTGACGATGTGATGACCTCGGTTGGCTTTGACGGGATGTGACGAGTGGTGGGTCCCACTTTCTGACTTCGATTTGACCGGGCGTGCGTAATCTTCTGTTTTAACTGCATCTCCTAGATTTCCGCACATAATGGGAATAGTGGGGGGACGGTTTGTGCTTCAGCTTCGCCACGTGTCGATGGCGATGTGCGCCACGCGTGTAGTAGGGTTTCTACTGGCCGTTGGATGTTGTCTGTGAGGAGGTTAAGTAGTAGCGCAGCTGCGGTAATTTCCCCATCTGTCTTGTTTACTCGTGCCTCCATTGCCATTGTTGCTGCTCTCTGCTTCCTTGCGCACTTTCTCGTTGCGGCGTTGGACCAGCTCCGTATCTTCCCCAACAACTTGATCCATTCTCACCGCCATCGGAAGATGGGCAAGAAGAAGGGAGGCGCCGCCGCTGGGTGATACGTTGCTAACGTATCTATAATTTTTGATGTTCAATGCTTGTTTTATATCTACTTTCTTATGTTTTGTCCACACTTTGCAGTACTTTTACACATTTTCTGGAACTAACCTATTAACAAGATGCCATGGTGCTAGTTGCCTGTTTTCTGCTGTTTTTGGTTCCATGAAAGTTAGAAAATCAATATTCTTGGAATTGGACCGGACAAAACCAAAGTCGATATTTTACCGGAAGAATCACGGAGCCAGAAGACGAGACAAAGAGGGGCCATAGGGTGGCCACACCAGATGGTGTGGGCCCCTGGCCGCCCATCGACCTTGCCTCTTTGCCTATAAGATGCCTCCCGATGCAAAAACCCTAAAAAGTCAAGCCTCCAGCCATGAAAAGTTCCGCAGTGCCGCCGCCAATGAAGGGGAGGTTCAGGGGACAGAAAGACTCTATTTCGGCACCCTGCCGGGATAGGGAAGTGCCCCCGGAGCCATCTCCATCGATCTCCACCACCATCTCCATCACCGTTGCTGATTCCCATGATGATGAGGGAGTAGTTCTTCCTCGAGGCTAAGGGTTCTACCGGTAGCTATGTGTTCATCTCTCTCTATGCATGATCATATTGTGATCATGAGCTTTGTAATCAAGTAGATCTACCTTGATACTCAAATGCTTTATTAGATCTCTGCTCTCCCCATGTGTGTGAAGTTGACAGTGTGCACACCATGGTGGCACTTAGGCTAGAGATTACAAATACTTGTTATGAGTTATATTTGGAGTTGGATGTCCTTATGAAATTGTGGTGTTTGTTGGAACCATCTAGTGCTCAAGGTGATAGTGTGGGGTTATCTAGATGAGGAAATCGTACTTTGAGGTGTGCTTTCATAGCCCTACCAATGATTAGAGTGTCCAACCGGAGAGTAGTTAAGAGTAGTATCAAAAAGAGAAGATATTTATATGAGAGTGTTCACTAGTGAAAGTATGATCCCTAGGCCTTGTTTCTAAGAATTGATACACCGTTTGCAATTAGATCTGTTACATGTTTGCTTGCTTCCATCTTTATTTCAGTTTGCCTTTAGTCTTTTCCCACATCAACCACACACCAGCAAGCTATTTTCTGGCACCGTTACCACTTATAATTATCCATACCACTTGTATTTCACTATCTCTTCGCCGAACTTGTGCACCTATACACCTTACAAGTGTATTGGGTGTGTTGGGGACACAAGAGACTTCTTGTATCTTGATTGCAGGATTGCTTGAGAGGGAATACCTTTGACCACTTCCTCCCTGAGTTCGATAAATCTTGGGTGATCCACTTAAGGGAAAACTTGCTACTGTTCTACAAACCTCTTTACTTGGAGGCCCAACCACTGTCTACAAGAATAGAAGTGCGTAGACATCACTGGGTCTGCGGCTGCCATTGCCGCCACCAAGAAGAAGGGCGGCACCACCACTGTGGGCACCAGCGCCACCGGCGCTGGGAAGAAGAAAGGTACGGGCACCCGCATCACCAATGCCGCCTGGCGAGCCTCCATCATCAAGCCCGCCGAGCTACAACTTCATCGTCAAGATGGAGTTCTTCCCTCCGTGGAAGACAACTCGTGAGTGCCCCGCGAGGAGGTAATCCCTTGTCCTCCTCCTGGTTTCCGGGTGATGTTCCTTGCGTTCATCATTCAAGGTCTTTCTCTGCCCCTACATCCTTTCTTCAGGGGCCTCCTTTGCTTCTACAGGCTCCAGCTGCATCAGCTGTCCCCAAATTTTGTTCTCCACATCTCCTGCTTTATTACTCTTTGCGAGTGCTGGCTCGGAATCGAGCCGCACTTTGGCCTCTTTAAGAGGCTTTTTAAGCTGAAACGCCAGTCAGCGTCCGGTTCGGTAGTCTATGACATTGGAGGCTGCAGAATCCATGTCGACTCCTCTGTCACCTACTTCGATATCAAACTCACAGCGTTCATCGAAGGGTGGAGAGACAAGTGGTTCTACATCCGCGACCAGAAGGCCGACGGAGAGCACTACGGACTCGTGCCCTTCAATCCCACGACGCCGTGCAAGAGGAGGCGCTCCTGGAAGAATATCATCATGCCTAGCGAGTCCGAGGAAATGGATGTGCTGTATAAGCGTGTCTGCGACCTCGAGAGTCGCATAGGCAAAGAAGAGGGAGGCGCTACCCTCATTCGCACATGGCTGCGCCAGCGGGTCCAACCTCTGTAGGCTAGAGTCCACCCCATGTTATACTGGGCCGGTGCGAGCGATGCCACTCGCGTATCTGCCGATGACATTTCTTCAGGTGAAGTAGATGGGAGGCTGCGATTGGTGACGAAGTATACCGCCAAGGAGGATCTTCCGGCCGAACCAGTCGTGCTTCCTTTTGACGCCTCTAACCCTCCTCCTGAGGTAGAATTGTACTACGAAGTAGCTTTCTATGTCGATTGCCGTTAAGTACTTGATGTATAATAAATTATCTTCTGAATGCACGATTGGAAGCTGTCTCCCCATTTGCCCCCTCTTCCTGAAGGGGTTATTCCTCGCGAGGTAGATGAAGAGGACGAGTCAGAGTCGACCGTCCCAATTGAAGAGGAGGAGGGAGCCCCCGAGTCCAGTGACCCGGACACCTGCAAGCGTTCATCGTCGACTCCAGAAGGCCCTTCTGTTGTTGCAGACGAGCCAATCCTCGCCATTCCTGTGTGCTCCATGGCTCCTCCTGCCCGGAAGAGGCTGCGACTGCCAAAGGAGTCGTCGGAGTCGGAGGAGCAAACCTTCGACCTTGACAAAATTGACTGGTCAGTTTTCGACTTTGTCTTAGTTTCTTTTTTGGAGTTGCGTTCCCTGAAGTTTCTGTTGGATGCGTTTTGTAGTCAAGCGGCGTCGTCTTCTTCCGGCGACGTCCAATTTGTGAAGGAATCCGGAGTCGCAGACTCTAAGGCCAAGGAAGCGGCCGAACGATCTTCCTCTCCTCCATTGGGGGTCCACTCGGACACAACTCGTCGAGTTCCCCGTATGCTGGGGGACACCAGGTTGTTTCCTAGATGACTGCGGAACAGTCATCTTTGGAGTCTCTGGAGGACCATGTAAGCATCCCTTTGCTATTTTGGCAGTCGAATATATACTTGGTGCTGTTGCTGAACTTTGTTTTCTTCTGATGCAGCTCGTCGTGAAGGAAGATGCCCGCCTGGCGGAGCAAGTCTTGGACATGGGGCGACAGCATGCGCGGCTAGACAATCGCCATCGCGTTGTTGAAGGTTAGTTTTGCCTTTGTCTTTGTCTTGGTAAAGTTTCTAGATTCGATTAATGATACGTCCTGTTTTTTGCAGTTCAGCATAACGAGCTGGCGCTTGCCGTAGTAGAGGAAGGCGCTTGCCGCGGCAGTGAAGAGTCGTGACAAAGCAATCGCGGCCCTGGAGGAGTCGCAAAAGTGCGAGGAAAACTTGCGAAAGCGCGAAGAGGACTTGCGTGTCTCCAATGCCGAGAGGGAGAAGTTACTCGAGGAGCAACTTTTCTCGATTGCAAAGTCCCTCTCAGGTACACTTTTAACTGAATTTTCGTTGTTTCTTGCTTGAACATCGTGTTATTGTGCTAACACTTTGATGTATGTAGATGCCAGCGGCCTGAGCTTTGACGCCCAGGCCCTTCATCGCGACGATGCATTGGCTGGTGCTGTCGCCGCAGTCGAAGACCGCAACGCCTCCCTTCAGGGGACGCTGACGAAGGCCAAGGGTGTGCTTTGTCGCATACGCATGGATTTGACCCCCAAGGCTGAGCTGATTGACAACCTGGAGGACCTGGTGGAATCCCTTGCTGGGGGTATTCCTATGGACTTCAGGAACTCCCAGCGGTCTGTCGGCGCCACCATGGCACTCGTGATGCTGCAAGCCCATGGCGTGGAGGTGGACCCCGCCGTGATCTCCAAGGCAATGCCCATCAGCATGGTTGGCCAACAGGTAGTGTTTGCTCCCTTCGCTACTGGCTGTAGTAAATATGGGCCGCAGCTCATCAATACAGTCGCCAAATACTCTAGAGAGCTGTAGTGAGCGAAGAATGCGGCGAAGGCTTCGGCATCAACGGCTGGCACTGGAAAGTCTGTGGCGTCAGAGACCGCCACATATTTGATGAGGCCCCCGAAGTCCAAGTCGAAGTCGAAGAAGCAGACTTCTCCTTAGTAGCTATCCGGTAATAGTTGTAGTTTTACTTTCATGTTGAAACCATGCTTTTGTGGGAGTTTCCCTGTTGAGACTTTTGGCGTGCCTGAATGCATTCGAGTATTTTACTAATGTATTTCTTGGTCCCTTATTTTGGTATTGCTTGGTTTGTGATAGGGTACGTTGAGTGGTCCTTCGAGTGTCCTCGTGATCCTCCACCCACCGATGAAACCTTGGCGCAGCCGCGTTCAAGGGTGGATGAGTTGTCCTTGCTTTCGCGACTACGCGATCGCGTTAAGCAACTGGAGTGTGAGTTGCCCATCCTCCGTGGTAGCGCGAATGTATGGAAGTCGAAAGCGGAGAAGGCTACCGCCCGCGAATAGTATCTCTTGGAGGAGGTGGCGCAGCTGAGTGACCAGTTCAAGTGTTAGCTTTCTGCCCTCTTATCTTTTCTTTTAGTCAGCCACGGCAATGCCTTGTCTTCATACTTTTCCCTTTTGCTTGGTGTAGTTGTTAGTGCTCGTCATCGTAGGATGAGAAAGACCGCATTGCCATTCGAATGAACGGCCAGACCCAAGAGAAAGTACATGCGAGTGGGTACTTTTGGGTGGACCACGATCGTGTGATTGCGCTTGCGACCCTGCAGGATCGTGCTTCTCGAGTACTTCACTTTTTGAAGAAGGCGCAGTCGTGCCTTAGGCGTATCTATCAAACGATGTTTCCGCTGGACGGCGTCCCTTCAAGCTTGTTGGCTCTTCTGGCGAGGTTCCACGATTTGAGTGCAGTTCGCGAGTGCATGCGATAGCAGCTAGTAGCTGGTGCGAAGGCTGAGTTATCGCTGGTGCGGCTGCATAGTCCAGATGTAGATGTTACAGCTGTTGCCACTGGGCCGCCGCCTCCGCCAGAAGGGATGATTTGGAATATGGTGCCGCATTATCAGGCAGTTGACCGGCCAGCAGAGGACATTGTTGACTTCTTCGAGGAGCAGACGAACGTTCTTCTATTGCAGCAGTAGCATGATTTGTATCCTGCACATAAATGTATGAGTGTTGTAAAGTTCATGCGATTGTATTGAGTGTATTGAGCACCCGTTGGTATGTGAAAAGCTTGTTTAGCTTATATAATTTTGCGAGTGTATTTGTATTCTGGAGTTCCTTTTCGTTAGCCTAACTAGAGTTATCTCAACAGCTTGCCAACTTGTCAGGTGCGTTGCAACAGGGTTGGTGTTTATCAAGGGTTCGATTGATGTTGTGTCAGCTACTCGGGATACTATAATTGTTTGTAGAATGAGAGTGTAAAGGGTGGCGCCGCCCCCGTGTAATAAAATTGAGAGAAAATAAGGGAAACATAGAGTTTGGGGCACTTAGCTTTCTTTATTCGTGGAATAGTATGAGGTATAGTGTGTGGCTAAGTAGCCTGGCTGAATAGCCTTATTTGTAACGACTAAGGGTAGAAGCGACGCAGCAGCGCAACATTCCAGGGGTTGGAGTATGCGACTCATGTCTCGAAATTTTTAAGGCGATAGGCGCCACCTGGGATTACTTCTGTAATCACGTAAGGTCCCTCCTAAGGGGACTCGAGCTTGAGATGCCCTTGTTGCTTCAGTCGCAAGACCAGGTCTCCTTCGACGAAAGATCTGGGGCGTAGCCTTCTGCTGTGGTAGTTGCAGAGATTTTGCTGGTAGATCATTGATCTCTCCGCTGTGATTTCTCGTGCTTCGTCGAGGAGGTCAACAGAGTCTTCGAGTGCGAGAGTTGACTCCTTTGCACTGTACGCAACCACCCATGGGGCTTTGTAGCGTACTTCTGCGGGTAGCACCGCTTCAACACCGTGCACCATGAAGAACGGGGTGTATCCCGTGCGCTGTTTGGAGTTGTGCGCAGGCTCCCAAGTACGGATTGTTTGTCTGGATAGCATCTAGCAGCTTGTTCGAGTGGTCGTTGGAGTCGCTTGTTGAGTCCGCCGCAAACAAGGCCATTGGCCTTTTCGACTTGACCATTGGTCTACGGGTGGGCAACCGAGGCGTAGCTTATGTTGATTCCCAGGTTTTCGTAGAATTCCTGGAATTCCTTAGAGGTGAAGTTTGTCCCATTGTTCGTGATGATGCTGTGTGGCACTCCAAAGCGGTAGACAATGGACTCGAAGAACTTGAAGACGCTAGCTCCTGATTGATTTGTCACTGGCATGGCCTCTATCCACTTGGTGAATATGTCGATTGCGACCAAGAGGTAGACGTAACCTCCTCACGAGGATTTTGGGAGCTTGCCGACCATGTTGAGTCCCCATTACGCGAAGGGCCAGGCCAATGGTATTGGCCGGAGGTCCACGCCAGGTGCGTGAGGTTTGTCCGCGAATCGCTAGCAAACATTGTAGCGCTGGACGATGTCCTTGGCGTCGCGCATGGCCGTGGGCCAGTAGAATCCAAATCGTAGAGCTTTGGCGATGAGGGTGCGACTGCCGGCATGGTGCTCGCAAGTGCCTTCATGGATGTCGAGGAGGACGGCCCTTCCGTTTCCGTTGGAGATGCACCGTTGGAGAACTCCTGTGATGCTGCACTTGTACAGTTCGCCGTTGATCACGGCGAATGCCTTGGATTGTCGCACGATGTGTCGCGCGTCAATTGGATCATCTGGCAGCCTTTTGCTGAGTAGATATGTGATGTAGGGTTGTGTCCAAGATGGCTCTATAATCATGACGCGCATTGATCCTTCGAGTCCTATATTCATTTCTAGGTCGTCGAGTGCCATTGGCTCATTTTTTGGCATAGCCCCCAAGTCTGTTGATGCGCCTGTTTTCTTCTCTGGAGCCTTTGGCTTGATGGAGCATTCGCAGATACGCTCGAGAAATACTCGAGGTGGTATGGGGGCGCCGGTGGAGCCAATATTGGCGAGTAGATCCGCCTCTTCATTGCTTTCGCGACCCACATGTCGCAGCTCCCAGCCGTCGAAGTCCACTTCGAGTGTGTCGTAGAGGTCGTGATAGGCGATCATGTTGTCGCTCAGTGCGTCACACTCGTGCATCGTTTGGTTAGCCACCAGTTTGGAATTGCTGTATATCATGAGCCTCTTGGCGCCGCGGGCTTTCGCCATCTGCATCCCATGTATTAGAGCCTCGTACTCAGCTTCATTGTTGGAGGCAGTGAACTGCATTCGCAGAATGTATTTCAGCTTGTCTCCCTATGGCGATGTTAGTATGACACCTGCGCCGGCTCCGTCCTTTCGTTTGGACCCATCAAAGTGCATTGTCCAGAGGTGGGACATATCTGGCTTGTCGGGGAGCTGGTTCTCCATCCAGTGCACGAGGAAATCAGGGAGGACTTGTGATTTGATCGCGTCGCGCTTTTCGTATGTGATGTCTCGTGGAGAAAGTTAGATTCCCCAAAGTGTGACTCACCAGGTGGCATCAGGGTTATGGAGGATATGCCCGAGCGGGGCATCATTGACCACCACGATTGGCTGCTCCTGGAAGTAGTGGCACAGTCGCCTGGCTATCATGAAGACGCCGTACGCCAGCTTCTGGTAGTGCGGGTACCACTGTTTTGTTCGTGCGAGCACCTCGCTGAGGTAGTAGACTGGGCGCTGGACCCCGTGGACCTTGTTTTCTTCGGCTCGTTCCACCACAAGCATCGTACAGACCACCTTGTTGGTGGTGGAGATGTAGAGAAACAGTAGCTCCTTTTCCTGTGGAGTCACCAGTACTGGCGAGGTGGATAATAGACGTTTGAGGTCTTCGAATGCTTCTTGCGCCTCGTCTGTCCACTCGAACTTGTCAGTTTTGCGGAGAAGTTGGTAGAAGGGTAGTGCCTTTTCACCCATTCGACTGATGAATCGACTGAGCGCCGCGATTCGCCCAGCCAGCTACTGGACCCCTCATACGTTCTTTGGCTTCTCCATGGCCACTATGGCTTTTATTTTCTTCGGGTTTGCCTCGATCCCTCTAGCGGAGATGAGATACCCGAGTAGTTGCCCAGATGGTATGTCGAAGGCGCATTTGTCCAGATTGAGCTTGATCCAGTAGCGGTCTAGGTTGGCGAAGGTCTCGTGTAGATCGTCGATTAGCGAGGCTTCCTCTTTTGTTTTGATGATGATGTCATCAACGTAGACTTGGATGTTGTGACTAAGTTGATTCTTTAGGCAGGCCTACATGCACCGCTGATAGGTGGCTCCTGCGTTTTTTAGCCCGAAGGGCATCGTGTTGTAGCAGAACACACCAAAGGGCATCGTAAACGATGTTTTCTCTTGGTCTTCCTCCTTCATTCGAATTTGATTGTAGCTTGAGTAGGTGTCGAGGAAGCAGAGACGTTCACATCCCGTGGTGGAGTCGATGATTTGGTTGATTCGCGGCAGCGAAAAGTGATCCTTTGGGTAATGCTTATTCAGGGAGGTGAAGTCCACGCACATCCGCAGGATATCCGTGTCTTTTTTGGGCACCGGCACTATATTAGCGAGCCAAGTGCTTTCCTTGATCTCGCGTATGAAGTTTGCGTCGAGGAGTCTATTGATCTCCATTCCGACCGCTTTTTCTCTTGGTTCAGACAGTCGACGTATTGTCTGCTTGACTGGCCTTGCGTCTGGATTTACGTTGAGTGCGTGCTCAGCGAATTCCCTAGAAACCTGATGGCCCAAAATATATCGAGCTTGTTGGGGAACCCCAAGGGGAAGGTATGATGAGCACAACAGCAAGTTTTCCCTCAGTACGAAACCAAGGTTATCAATCTAGTAGGAGCAAGGAAACACCCCAAAGGTGTAGCTAGCTGAACGTTGGCAGGGCGCACTACCGGTGCCAGCAGCAATGTGGAGACCTGCACAACACAACCACAGAACTCTGTCCCCAACTTGCGATGAGGTTGTCAATCTCACCGGTTTTGCTGAAAACAAGGGATTAAACGTATCGAATGGAAGGAAGTAATAGTTTGCAGAAAGTAAACACAAAGCAGTAAAAGATTGTAGATTGTATGTAAAGAAAAAAGATGATCTTGATCATGAACGGAGCTCACAAGATCTATACATGAAAGCACAAAGGAGGAGAACCAGCCATCTAGCTACTACATGGATCTGTAGTTCAAAGATGAACTACTCACACATCACACCAGAGGCTTGCATGATGATGAAGAAGGCCTCCAAGGTGAATTCCCCTCTCCGGCAGGGTGCCGGGAAGAGCTTCAGATCCCTCCCGATCTAGGGATGGAGATGACAGCGGCTACAGACTCTTTCATGGATTTTTGATCGGGTACTTAGGGTTTTCGTCTAGAGGGCATCTTATAGGCGGAAGGAGAGGCCGAGGGGGTGCTAGGGTCGGCCAGACCACCCCCTGGTGCGGGCCAGGCTGGCCGCACGGCCAGGTGGTGTGGCCGGCCCCCAGCCCTTCTTTGTCTCGTATTCTGGCATCTCATGACTTCCGGAAAATAGGCACTTTGGCTTTTGTCCTGTCCAATTCCAAGAATATTCATTTTCTGACTTTCCTGGAACCAAAAACAGCAGAAAATAGGCAGCTGCCACTATGGCTCTTTTAATAGGTTAGTCCAAGAAATCATATGAAAAGTACTCCAAAGTGTGGACAAAACACAATAAAGTGGATAAAACCAAGCATGGAACATCAAAAATTATAGATACATTTGCATGTAGCAGAACCCCTGGCTTGTCCGCTGGACACTAGGCGAAGATTTCCTAGTGCTCATGGAGGAATTCGACGAGCGTGAGTTCCTATGCGGAACTCAAGTTGTTGGCAATGAGGGTCGTCTTGGTCGGGTCCGCTGGGTGGACCTGGACTTTCTTCATGTGCACCGACGAGTCGAAGGACAGGTTGGGTGAACTTGGCCTGCTCATGGGAGGCCGACTGTTGTCTCTCGACTTCTTCAATCTTGCGAGCTCCTCCTACATGCCGAAGGACTGGGAGATTCTGTTGAATTCCCTATCGCATATGTCCGACCTTTTGAAGCTTCCGTTGATTGTAATGACGTTGTTTGGACCTGACATTTTCATTTGCAGGTAGGCGTAGTGCGGCACTGCCATGAATCTAGCGAACACGACACACCCAAGGATGTAGTGGTATTGCGAAGGCCAGTTGACGACCTCAAAGTCGATATGCTCTCGCCGAAAGTTTTTCGGCGTGCCAAAGATGACGTCGAGGTTGATTTTGCCCAGGGGGTATATGCCCTTGCCTGGGATGATGCCGTGGAACATCGTGTCCGAGACTTCTAGGCAAGTCAGAGGAATCCTCATTGCACGCAAGGTACTCGCGAACATGAGGTTGATGCCGCTTCCGCCGTCCATGAAGACGCGACTCATGTCGAAGCCTCCAATTTGCGCCTCGAGTACGAGGGGACAGTGGCCAGGACGAGGGACTTGGCGCGGATGGTCGCGTTTGTCGAATGTGATGCAGGAGTCACTTCCACTGAGGTACTCAGTGGTGAAAGGTGGGGAATTGGTTGCCAAGTTGACTTGACGAGTCATGGCCTTCTGCACTCCATTTGAGGGACGCCCTTTTTGGACCATCATGTTGCCCACGGCCCGCGGGTATGGTTCACCTCCATGGTGCTGGACTGGTGCAGCCGCAAGTGGTGGTGGTCTGGGCGGCGGTGGAGGAGCTCCATGTGCCACAGCACCTGGGGCAGCTCCGTAGCCCCTGCTGACCGCCTCGTGGTTCATCCGAGCCAGGCCCTCGTGGAGTTTGAGAAACTCGCGATAGTCCTTGAGAAGGTGTCTGGATTTCTTCTTGCCGTCGTGCTTGTCGATGTAGAAATGCACGTCGCACGGCCTGGACAGTTTGTCCTCGATGGTTGTTGCAGGTGCCTCTTCGCGAGTGCGGCACTGCCACACCTGCGTGGTTTTCCTGGTGTCGCGGTATCCACCGCTGCGATAACCGTTGTTGCGGTTGTCGTCGCGTTTGTCGATGTAGCCGGCTACGACCATGTTGACGTCGTCGTGGTCATCGTAGATGCGCATTCGACGCTTGCCCCGACGGTTGCATCTGCGCCCGAGGTCGTCGTCATCGTCGGAGTAGGTGCGGTTTTTCATCGAATCCTCTCTGTCGGCCCACCGATTCGGGATTTCCAACAGGTGGTCGATTGTTTTGGGCTTAGTGCGCCCTAGCTCCTCCTTGAGCTCTATACGGCGGACGCCACCATTGAATGCGTCGATTGCGCGGTCCTCTGAGATGTTTCGGAGTTCTTGATGATGGACCACCTCTGGATGTAGGAGCGTAGTGATTCACCAGACTTTTACTTGCAGCTTCTTAGTTCCTCAATTGATGCGGACCTTTTTTAGGTGCCCTTGAAGTTGTGCACAAAGCTGTAGACTAGCTCTTCCCAGCTGCGAATGGATCCGCGCGGGAGGTTATTGAGCCACACACGAGTGGCGCCCTGCAGTTGTAACTATAGGCATTGCATGGCCGTGCTTCGATTCCCACCGTGTAACCTGACGGAGGAGATGTGGTCCTCTAGCTAGATATTTGGGTCTTGTAGGCCTTCGAACTTTGGGTTCTCCGACGGGAGCTTGCACCCTTTAGGCATTCGCTTTTGCCTGATGGCTCTACTGAAGCATCTGGCACCGTAGAGCTCACTCTCATCCTCTTCTGAGTCAGTCGAACAAGCGCGTGTGCCCGCATCTTGTCGACTTTGTGCTGCGTGAGGTCATCGCGTGCATCGTAGTCGCGATCATGCCGCCGTGAGTGGCGACGCCGAAACAAATCGTGACTGTCGTCACTGGATGAGGGCGAGGAATAGCATTTTGCCAGAGCCTTGCCTTTCTTTGGCTCTGGTGTTGGCTCTTTGTCGAGGGCGGCCTCGATTAGCCCCAAGCCCGCGATCATAGGTCGGTGCATGGCAGCTCGTGGATCTCCAGCTAGCGGCTGGTTGTTGAGGAGGTACATGGTGGCCCCCGTTACCGCAGCTTGCAGCGTCTTCGGGAGCACATTGCCCTATCCACCGTCATAGAGCTGAAGTCGAGGACTTTCGCTGCTTCTACACGCTCTTGCTCGGTGAGGTGGGCCAGTTGAGATTGCCATTTGTTGGCGACATACTCGCTGCCTTTTGAGGAGGATCCTCCGTGGGAGGAGAGCCCAGCTCGCTGAAGGCTTGACTCATCTGCCGCCTTTTTACGCGCTTCGAGTTGCGCGACTGCATGTAGCTGGCTGATGGCTCTGTGTATGGCGCTAGAAAAGTGCTGGTGCGATTTTGATGTAGAGCTCGTTGGGAACCCCAAGAGGAAGGTATGATGAGCACAGCAGCAAGTTTCCCTCAGTATGAAACCAAGGTTTAATCGAACCAGTAGGAGCAAGGAAACACCCCAAAGGTGTTACTAGTTGAGCTTTGGCAGGGCGCACTACTGGTGCTAGTAGCAACGTGGAGACCTGCACAACACAACCACATAACTTTGTCCCCAACTTGCGATGAGGTTGTCAATCTCACCATGTTTTTCGGAAAACAAAGGATTAAACGTATCGAATGGAAAGAAGTGAAAGTTTGTAGAAAGTAAACACAAAACAGTAAAAGTTTGTAGATTGTATGTAAAAGACAAGGACCGGGATCCATAGTTCACTAGAGGTGGCTCTCCTTAAGATAGATAACATGCTGGGTGAACAAATTACAGCGGGGCAATTGACAAACATCGAGAAAGCAATACATGCATATACTAATCATCTTGACTCCTTTGAGATTCGATTGGGCATTACAACATTATACATAGACCACCATCCAACTGCATCTATGAATAATAATCCACCTTCAGGTTATCATCCGAAACCCCTCCAGTATTAAGTTGAAAGCAACAGATTATTGCTTTACGAACTGCGTGTAAAGTAAACAATACGATTATTCTATGAACAAAGGATTGTTGGTTTATGCCTAGTAGCAACAACACATCTAGTACCTTAGAGATTTCTGTCACTTCCCCAGATTACCAGAGGCATGAAACCACTATCGAGCATAAATACTAACTCTTGGAGTTGCTAGCATCTACTTGGCCAAGATAGCTACTAACAACGGAAAGCATGCAAGATCACAAATAACAAAGACATGATAGAATCAATAATCAATCTGAAATAGCATCTCAATATCCATCGAATCCCCGCAAACACAACATGCAGAATTACAAATAGATGATCTTGATCATGAACGGAGCTCACAAGATCTAAACATGAAAGCACAAAGGAGGAGAACCAGCCATCTAGCTACTACATGGATCCGTAGTCCAAGGATGAACTACTCACTCATCACACCAGAGGCTTGCATGGTGATGAAGAAGGCCTCCAGGGTCAATTCCCCTCTCCGGCAGGGTGCCGGGAAGAGCTTCAGATCTCTCCCGATCTAGGGATGGAGATGACGGCGGCTACAAACTCTTTCGTGGATTTTTGATCAGGTGCTTAGGGTTTTCGTCCCGAGGGAATCTTATAGGCGGAAGGGGAGACCGAGGGGGTGCCAGGGGCCACCACACCACCCCCTGGCATGGGCCCAGCCTGGCCACGTGGCCAGGTGGTGTGGCCGGCCTCTGGCCCTTCTCCTTCTCGTATTCTGGCACTTGATGACTTCCGGAAAAATAGGCACTTTGGCTTTTGTCCCGTCCAATTCCGAGAATATTCATTTTCTGACTTTCCTAGAACCAAAAACAGCAGAAAACAGGCAGCTGGCACTGTGGCTCTTGTTAATAGGTTAGTCCAAGAAATCATATGAAAAGTACTCCAAAGTTGGAACAAAACACAAGAAAGTGGATAAAACTAAGCATGGAACATCAAAAATTATAGATACATTTGCAATGTATCACTGGCGTCTGTATTCCTCCTTTAGCAGCCAATGGTAACCCATCAGCATGTCCTACGGGGAGTCGAAGGGCAGGGGATTGCCTCGTAGGGCTTCTCGACAACAAGCCCACTCGTTGTCGTTGAGCCTGATCACTATGCGCTCTCCAGTGTTTTCGTTCAAAATGGTTGGCGGTTCTCCTCCCGCTCCATTGTTGACGGATGCGCTGTTGCCACCGTTGGTGGGGCCGCCATTAGGTATGCGTCCATTGGGTGGACCGCCGTTGGGTATTCCACCGTTTGGTGGCCCGGTGCCAGATCCGTTGCCACCGTAATCGCGATTGGCGGTGGTGTCGCCCGCGTTGATGATGGTGCACATGAAGTGATTGGGGAAGATGTTGCTCCCTCAACTTTCAGATCCGGAGCTATAAGCTCCATCTTCTATGGCTAGGTCACCCAGATCAGATTCGTGACTGTTGTCGCTATCCATGCTCCCGGCTGTTGCCGAGGTGTTGAGCTTGCTGTGGGTGTCAATTGGCGGAGGGAACCACAATGCTAGAGCAATTGATGGTGTTGTCGACTGGTCAGGCATGCAAAGCATGCCTAACTGGCCCACTTGGAAGCGGAAGCTCCCGATCGCCAGGCTGATCTTGTCGCCTATGGACTCGAAATTCGGGCGAGTGGTCGGCTTATGGACAGTGAAGTCGAAAGCGCCGAAGAGCTAGCGAATCTCTGATGTTGTGGAGTTGTAGATCGCGGTTGATGGGGCCGAAGTAGCCGCAACATCAGCACTCCCAGTTCCCACAGACGGCGCCAATTAACGAGGGTTTAAGTTGCCAATGCCCATTGTTATGGACTTGGGTTTTGGATAAGGAGGGAGCGCTGGAGGCATCAGTCGGCTAGCAAACAAGCACAAAAGGACGCAAGTTTTACCCAGGCTCAGGTCTCGTAGAGGTCCCTACTCCTGCTTGTCTGCTCTTGGAATTAACGAAGGAATCGAAGATTACAGAGGCGCGCAGATGCAATCTGGCGAAGGTTGTGGAAACTAGGATTGCGTGTGTCCTCCTCGTCGCCCCCTCCGAGCCTTTATATAGACAGGATAGGTCTCGGGTAGCAGGTTGAGTCGGTTACAGATTAGGGTTTTCCCTTTGAACTTTCTATCTTAAGCTTCTTCTTGTCTCGCAAGCAATCGAGAGTCTGTGGGCCACTCGAATTCTTCACCGAGCCTTGGCAACACCGTGGGCTTTTGCCGTATCTGGGCCGTATATGCCAAACTCGAGTACCTGTAGGGTATACCCATGTCAATGGCCAAATCAATTTGTCGGCATGCAAATTCTTGGATATGGGATCATCAGCATAAATTATGATGTAGATATGGCCTTGACCTTGGTCGTTCGTCTTGAAATACAAGAATGGTTAATACTTGTTGACAACCAAGGTTAAAATTGTTTAAATTTCACCACTTACTTTTAGGTTAGAACTTTACATGGTCGATCAGAGTACATTTTACATCAGGGACCTCAAAAAAGAAAAAATTACATCGAGGTCCATATACATTTATCATAAAGGACCCTAAAAGGAAAAAAAATTGGTTCGGCTCATTCTCGAGAGATCACCTGATCAGAGCCAAACTCTTAATACTACTTCCTCTTCGATTGTTTTCAAAACATGGCCAGATCTGTTGCCATGCAAGTTCTCTAACATGGGATCATCAACATAAAGTATGATGTTGATATGGCCTTACATTGGTCGTTCGGCTTGAAATCCAAGAATGTTCATACCCGTTGACAACTAAGCTTAAATTCACTTAAATTTCACCATTTACTTTTAGATTAACATTTTACACGGTCGGTGGGAGTACATTTTACATCAAGGACCTAAAAAGGAAAATCATTACATCGAGGTCCATACATTTAACACAAAGGACCCTAAAAGGAAAACTTTATAGTTTGGTTCCTTCTCGAGCGGCCAATACACAATGTTGATATGGTCATGACCTTGGCTAATCGGGTCAAAACTAGGAATGTTCGTACACCGTAGGCCAAAACACATTGTGAAGAAGCCAGAGCATTTTTTGTATTCAAACGTATCAAAATACATGTTTCTCATTTTTTTTCTTAGCATTGTATATAGTGTATGAATAACTTTGAATATTGACCGTTGGATCAAGACTTGAATCCCGACATTATGAGACGTTGGATCTTCATTTCCATTTTAGCATCGAGAAGATACTATTCATAGTCTTTCTTTTCTTATCTTACCACTATTATATATAGTGTGCGGAGAAAGGTATGAAAAATAATTTATGCAAATTTGTTAAAATTATATGTCTGTATTTTTTTAATAAATATATGCATGTATTTGAACTATTGATGAGTAACAAAATGTTTTTATTGTCTAGTGTCTAAAAAATTAAACATAGTTGAAAACCGGGGCGTAAGTGTGAGATGTTTCTTTTCTACTTTGCTTTGGATCACTTTTGTCCATCAGATGAATATTAGGTGGTAGATACGGGGGCATGCTGATCCGAGTCCCCCTAGTAGTGGGCACATGGAGTAGTAGTTGAACAATTTCAGAAAACACTTAAAATCCAAAATATAAACATTAACATCAAAGACAGTTTACAGCCAAAATACACCCTTCGTAGTGCCAAAAGAGACCCTGCCTCCGACTACTACTACATTAACTAGTAAACGAGTGGTACTTTTCTACAACTAAATTAACTAGTAATATATCATTACCATCAGATTAGGATCACTTAGCCGAATATTAAGATCAATTCATCCTATCGATGCAAACGCAGAAAGACAACACCTTGATCGTCCCGTACTGTCCATCAGTCGTGGTAATGTACCGCGGCGGCACCGTGAGGAACGCTAGATCTTCGAGGCCAACACTTCCGGGCGACGCGCAACTCGTCGGCTCAATGACCCTATTAAGGGTGTCCGCCGAGAAGTCCGCCGGCGACTGCGGGCCAGCCGCGCACAACTTCACCCTGTACCCGGGCCACGAGCACGAGTCCGCCCTGACGCACACCGAGGAAACGACGGCGGCCTGGCCGAGCTCGCCGATGATGAGGCTGAACATGGTAGCATCATCACCGTAGACGATAACCATGGATGGCGGAAAGGACGGTAACGACATCGTTACTATACACTCCATGGGCTGGCCGTACGATAGCCTATGCACTTGTACCTTGTGGACGCCATTGAGGTGCAAAAGGAGCTCGATCGGCAAGGGGGTGAATATGCAACTGACCTCCATGTAGCAGCACGGGCTGTACGGGCATGCGTCCTTATGGTCGTCGAGCTCATGGTAGGCGACCATGGTGAGGCAGCTGTCGTGGGGGCATAGAACAGTTATCGACGCTAGCTCGTCTTTTTCCATCGCCGGCTAGCTCTTGGTGGAATCCGCCGACGCGCCTAGCAATGGAGTGGTTCCCAGGAAGCTCGGCTCGTCGATGTAGTGCCCGTAGTCCTGAATTTTTATGCAGCAAAGAGTTTTTTTTTGAACGAAGGCTGCAGAAAGTTGACAGGTGAGAGTAAATCAGGCACTTAATACCCTGTAAAGTACTGTACCAGACAAACAGATCCTACTCGCGTTATTGGTAAGAAGGTCTACGCCTTTTTTGGAAATGGAAAAGGCCTACACCAAGAGAGAGACGGATAAACCTGGGGCATGGCGCAAAGTGTATAGTGTTGCGGGGCAGAGAATGAGGACTACATGCATGTCTTCAACACCATCTGCATTTTATTCTACCCGCTTGTCTCTTCTGGCTCTTTCTTTCTCGGCATGGCAAACTCATTTCTCTTCTCCATTTCTTTCTTGTGGTGAAAGCTTGTCCAGATACAGATACAAATATAGAGTAGTAGTAGTACGTAGTACATTTGAACTAGTACTTCAGTAATACGGAGTATATGTATTTTTATACTCGAGTTGTACTACCAGTACTCCAATAGTAATATAGTACACGTGTCTTCTTTTTACTACACTACTACTACTACTAGTACTCCAGTAGGTAGGCATCTGCGGGCGGTGGGTGGCGGGCGGCGGTGGCTATTTGCGGCTTTTTACTACTCCTAGGGCGGCGGGCGGCGAGCAGCGGTGGCAGTAGGGTTCAAGTAGTACGGGGTAGTACTCGAGTACTCCTGCTCACTAATCTATGAAGTAAGACTTCAGTAGTGTACTGCAGTCCTGTACTGCTTAGATGCAGTTGTCATCATACCATGGTTTCTAGGGAGACGCCAGAGACACAGGTACTCAAATGCACGTCCCAGGTGGGCCCTGATGCCTAGCGATTGGATAAAGCCTTCTTGCCTGACCACACAGCCAAGGCAATTCATTTCGCTACTCTCTAGTACTATAGTTTGACCATGTTTTGAAAACAATCAAAGAGACTATGACTCACCGTGTTTTGAAAGTTTGGCTGTGTTTCAAAATTAACTTCACACCTTGCGATAATCTGTTTAGTGGACCTACAAGGTAGTCAATGTATCGAGAACGATTGAGAGTTTGGAATGATTCAACTTATTGCTAAGAATACGCATGCCTAGAAATTTGACCGTGTTTTGAAAACAATCAAAGTTGCTATGGCTTACTGCATTTTGAAATTTTGTGTGCGTTTTGAAATTAACTTCACACCTTGCGAAAATCTGTTCACTGGACCCACCAGGGAGTCAATGTATCGAGAACGAGTGAGAGTTTGGAATGATTCAACTTATTGCTAAGAATATGCATGTCTAAACATTTGACTTTGTTTTGAAAACAATCAAAGTGGTTATGGCTCACCGCATTTTGAAATTTTGCATGCGTTTAGAAATTAACTTCACACCTTGCGAAAATTTGGTCACTGGACCTACCAAGCAGTCAATGTATCGAGAACGAGTGAGAGTTTGGAATGATTCAACTTATTGTTAAAAATATGCATGCCTAGAAATTTGGCCGTGTTTTGAAAACAATAAAAGAGGCTATGACTCACCGTGTTTCGAAATTTTGGCTGTGTTTCGTAATTAACTTCATACCTTGCGAAAATTTGTCCAGTGGACCCACCAGGCAGTCAATGTATCAAGAACGAGTTAGAGTTTGGCAAGATTCAACTTCTTGCTAAGAATATGCATGCCTAGAAATTTGACCGTGTTTTGAAAACAAACAAAGAGACCATGACTCTCCGTGTTTTGAAATTTTGGCGGTGTTTTGAAATTAACTTAACCCATTGCGATAATCTTTTCAGTGGACCCACCAGGTAGTCAATGTATCGAGAACAAGTAAGAGTTGGTTGGCAAGATTCAACTTCTTGCTAAGAATATGCATGCCTCGAAAGATTGACCGTGTTTTGAAAACAATCCAATAGGCTATGGCTCACCGCATTTTGAAATTTTGCGTGCGTTTTGAAATTCACTTCACACCTTGCAAAAATATGTTCACTAGACCCACCAGGCCGCAGTCAATGTATCGAGAACGAGTGAGAGTTTGGAAAGATTCAATTTATTGCTAAGAATATGCATGCCTAGAAATTTGACCGTGTTTTGAAAACAATCAAAGTGGCTATGGCTCACCGCGTTTTGAAATTTTGCGTGTGTTTCAAAATTAACTCCACACCGTGCGAAAATCTATTCACTGGACCCACTACTAGGAAGTCAATGTATCGAGACGAGTGACAGTTTGGAAATATTCAACTTCTTGCTAAGAATATGCAGAGACTATGGCTCACCGCGTTTTGAAATTTTGTGTGTGTTTCGAAATTAACTTCACACCTTGCGAAAATCTGTTCACTAGACCCACCAGGCCGCAGTCAATATATCGAGAACGAGTGAGAGTTTGGAAAGATTCAACTTATTGCTAAGAATATGCATGCCTAGAAATTTGACTGTGTTTTGAAAACAATCAAAGTGGCTACGGCTCACCGCGTTTTGAAATTTCGCGTGCATTTCGAAATTAACTCCACACCTTGAGAAAATCAATTCACTGGACCCTCTAGGCAGTCAATGTATCAAGAACGAGTGAGAGTTTGGAATGATCCAACTTATTGCTAAGAATATGCATGCCTAGAAATTTGACCGTGTTTTGAAACCAATCAAAGAGGCCATGACTCACCATGTTTCGAAATTTTGGTTGTGTTTCGAAATTAACTTCACACCTTGCGAAAATTTGTTCAGTGGACCCACCAGGCAGTCAATGTATCAAGAATGAGTGAGAGTTTGGGAAGATTCAACATCTTGCTAAGAATATGCATGCCTAGCAATTTTACCGTGTTTTCAAAATAATCAAAAGACTATGACTCATTGTGTTTTGAAATTTTGCCTGTGTTTCGAAATTAACTTCACACCTTGCAAAAATTTGTTCAGTGGACCCACCACCAGGCAGTCAATGTATGGAGATGAGTGAGAGTTTGGAAAGATTCAATTTATGGCTAATAATATGCATGCCTAGAAATTTGACCGTGTTTTGAAAACAAACAAAGAGACTATGACTCACCGTGTTTTGAAATTTTGGCTGTGTTTCGAGATTAACTTCACACCTTGCGATAATATTTTCAGTGGACCCACCAGGCAGTCAATGTATCAAGAATGAGTGAGAGTTGTTTGGCAAGATTCAACTTCTTGCTAAGAATATGCATGCCTTGAAAGTTTGACCATGTTTTGACAACAATCAAAGATACTATGACTCACCGTGTTTTGAAATTTTGGCTGTGTTTTGAAATTTTGGCTGTGTTTCGAAATTAACTTCACACCTTGCGATAATCTATTCAGTGGACCTACCAGGTAGTCCATGTATCGAGAACGATTGAGAGTTTGGAATGATTCAACTTATTGCTAAGAATATGCATGCCTAGAAATTTGATCGTGTTTTGAAAACAATCAAAGTGGCTATGGCTCACTGCATTTTGAAAATTTGCGTGCGTTTCGAAATTAACTTCACACCTTGCAAAAATCTGTTCACTGGACGCACCAGGCCGCAGTCAATGTGTCGAGAACGAGTGAGAGTTTGGAATGATTCAACTTATTGCTAAGAATATGCATGCCTCGAAACTTGACCATGTTTTTAAAACAATCAAAGTGGCTATGGCTCACCGCGTTTTTAAATTTTGCGTGCGTTTCGAAATTAACTTCACACCTTGCGAAAATCTATTCGCTGGACCCACCAGGGAGTTAATGTATCGAGAACGAGTGAGAGTTTCGAATGATTCAACTTATTGCTAAGAATATGCATGCCTAGAAATTTGACTTTGTTTTGAAAACAATCAAAGTGGTTATGGCTCACCGCATTTTAAAGTTTTGCGTGCGTTTAGAAATTAACTTCACACCTTGCGAAAATCTGTTCATTGGACCTACCAAGCAGTCAATGTATCAAGAACAAGTGAGAGTGTGGAATGATTCAACTTATTGCTAAGAATATGCATGCCTAGAAATTTGACCGTGTTTTGAAAACAATAAAAGAGGCTATGACTCACTGTGTTTCAAAATTTTGGCTGTGTTTCGAAATTAACTTCATACCTTGCGAAAATCTGTCTAGTGGACCCACTAGGCAGCCTGGTATCAAGAACGAGTGAGAGTTTGGCAAGATTCAACTTCTTGCTAAGAATATGCATGCCTAGAAATTTGACCGTGTTTTGTAAACAAACAAAGAGACCATGACTCTCCGTGTTTTGAAATTAACTTCACCCCTTGCTATAATCTTTTCGTTGGACCCACTAGGCAGTCAATGTATCGAGAACGAGTAAGAGTTGTTTGGCAAGATTCAACTTCTTGCTAAGAATATGCATGCCTCAAAAGTTTGACCATGTTTTGAAAACAATCAAAGAGACTATGACTCACCGTTTTTTGAAAGATTGGTTGTGTTTCGAAATTAACTTCACACCTTGTGATAATCTGTTTAGTGGACCTACCAGGCAGTCAATGTATCGAGATCGAGTGAGAGTTTGGAATGATTCAACTTATTGCTAAGAATATGCATGCCTAGAAATTTGACCGTTGATGCCCACAAGTATAGGGGGTATACAGCAGTATTTTCGAGGGAAGTGAAACCCAATTTATTGATTCGACACAAGGGTAGTCAAAGAATACTTATCAGCCTTAACAACTGAGTTGTCAATTCAGCTGCACCTGGAAACAATCTTGCTCACAACAGTTTATCAGTAGCAATAGTTTTGTAGTAGGAATAGTAAAGTAACAGCAGTAGCAAAGCAAAGACAGTAGTAACGAAAGCAGTAAACAGTGGGATTCGAGTGCGGTAGGCATAGGGATTGATGGACAGGCGTTGCATGGACAAGGCAATTCGCATAGCAATCAGAACATAGGGAAATTGCAGATAAATAAGATAAAGCACCCAAGTACTAGACAATCCTAGGCATGTGTTCCGTATATAGTCATACGTGCTCGCAATGAGAACTTGCACAACATCTTTTGTCCTGCCAGCCCGTTTGCAGCGGGGCCTCTAGAGAACTACTGGCAATTAAGGTGCTCCTTTTAATAGAGCACCGGAGCAAAGCATTAACACTCCGTGAACACATGTGATCCTCACATCAAAGCCTTTCCCTTCCGGCTACCCCGATTTCTGTCACTTCGGGACCATAGGTTCCGGACAATGACGTGTGTATACAACTTGTAGATAAGACCCAAAACAATACTATCATGATGAATCAATGATAAGTTCAGATCTAAAATCATGGCACTTGGGCCCTAGTGACAAGCATTAAGCTCAACAAGTCGCAACAAAGTCATAAAGCACTAATAAAAGATCCTAGGCACTATGCCCTAACAATATGATGCCATTACATGAACGATCTCATCCAATCCCTACCATCCCCATAGCCTACAGCGGGGGATTACTCACTCATAGATGGAAGAAACATGGATGGTCGATGAAGATGATGGTGGGGATCGATGTAGATGGCTCCGGGGGCACTTCCCCGTCCCGACAGGGTGCCGGAACAGAGACTTTCTGTCCCCCAAATCTCCCCTTCGGTGGCAGCGGTGCAGCAGAACTTTTCGTGGAAAAACGTCGAACCCCCCGAAGTTTTTAGGTCAGAAGGCTTCCTACAGGCGAAGAGAGAGGTCGAGGGGGTGCCTGGGGCCACCACACCAGGCCCTAGCGCGGCCAGGCCTAGCCCGCGCCTAGGGGTGGTGTGGCCAGCCCCTGGCCCTCCTCCGTCTCGTATTCTGGCTCTGTGAGTCTTCTGGAAAAATATGCACGTTGGCTTTTGTCCCGTCTAATTCCGAGAATATTCATTTTCTGACTTTCTTGGAACCAAAAACAGCAGAAAACAGACAGCTGGCACTGTGGCTCTTGTTAATAGGTTAGTCCAAGAAATCATATGAAAAGTACTCCAAAGTATGGACAAAACACAAGAAAGTGGATAAAAACAAGCATGGAGCATCAAAAATTATAGATACATTTGCAATGTATCAACATCCCCAAGCTTAACTCCTGCTCGTCCTCGAGTAGGTAAGTGATAAAAAGAAAGAATAATTTTTGAGGTGACATGCACCATCAAAGACTTGATCAAAATATTTGTAAAACATTCAAATCTGGGATCAAAGTACTTCAATCATAACATGAAAGACAAAGTTCTAGCAATAAGAAAAGAGACTATGATGCAACATGAAAAGGCACAAACAAAAGATTCATGAATAACAATGCTTTGCGAGACGTTTGTTTGTTTCACATAAACAAAACATAGCATAAAAGTATTCAGCTTGTCCCTCATAGAGTAGCAAACATAAATGCATAGGATACCTTCAAAGTTTACAAGAGTGACTAGATACAAATAGTTTAAAACAAGCAATATCAAGGTATGCATCAATCAACAAGTCTTGGGACAATGCACATAGAACTAAGAATGGCCACTATGCTCTCAAAGTAGTGCATAAAGATAGAAGGTGGAGACTCAATGTAATGGTGGAAGAAAAGCCTTTGTAAAAGGAAGTAGGGATTCAAGTCTCATAAAGAGCTTCCAAAAATTATGGTACTTATAGCTTTCAGCTCTCATTGCCCCTATCATAAGCATCTTGAAGGTGATTAAGGTTAAAGTGACACAACTAAGAGGATATGCTTGACAAGTTATAAACCAAAATCTCATGCCCCTTACTTACGAAGACCGATCCTCATGCTACTCAACATCAGTCACGAGTAAGCTCTTGTCATTGTAAGTATATGTGTATCATTAAGAACCTCCAACGGGGTACCCCTTGCACATGATACGGGAGCTTTCCCATAATCAAAATGACAAGGTAAGCAGACAATGAGCATCTCAGCGATCTTTTTATTTGCTATTTGCATAGGTTTTTATTGAGGATGCTTCATAGAGTGCTCATTATGGTGATCCTGCAAGTTTCCACCATGATTAGGCATGGCTTAGGCTAGCGGCCCATGCATTTCTCTAACACACATACAAACTCCGTGATCTTACAAGTTCCACTTTTATTTCACACCGCCGGGATCCGTAAGCAAAAGAACATGATATCAACGGGGTATAGAGTACAAGTGCAATGTTGAAAGCGTTCCCCATGAAACATGGTTCTGCTAATTTCAACTTATAAAGCGCAAGCGTATACGCAACAAAGAAGGACCCAATGGTTCAAGTTTATTAGGGGCAAAAAGTAAAGTGTGCCATCAAGTTCGTGAGAGCTTTAATCACTAGTTTTCTCATAACAAGTGGAAGGTAAACAAAAGCATGAATATACTTGGAATAGCATAAGCTAGTAGGTAGGTATGGTGGACTCTTTGGAAAAACTTGGTTTAGGGAGTTGGATGCATGAGTGGAACTCATACTTTGTTGTGGAGGCTAGCAAAAGACTGGGAGCGACAAACTAAGAGAGCAATAATGGTCATAATCATGTAGAGCGACAAAACATCATTGATCAAAGCATAAAGTGATACTACAAGTTGAAAACTAAAGGATCATAAAGGCTTATGGTGACTTGAGATAGTCATATCATGGTGTGAGCATGTGCCAAGTCAACCCAAATAAAACATCAAAGGAGAATACCACTATACTATGTTTTAATATGCTAAAACAACGCATGACTCATCCAAGTCACATTAAGAAATCTCAATTTTTTATAACAAGTCATGCTACAGCAAAGAATACTAAGCATAAAGCCAAAACAATATCAAGCATGGCATGACAAAGCATAGGCCACAGTCAAAAACAAGCTCTCTTTACCACTTAAGCATGAGCTTTCCTACTCTTTTCCAATCCAAACCAGACTATTTGAACACCAATCTATGAATGAGGGGGTGTAACCAATTTATTCAGCAAACTAAGAAAACCACGCAAACTAAAAACCAAAAAGAAAACGAAAAAGAAGACGCTCCAAGAACAACACAACCATGCATGAAACAATAAAAAGGAAGTGTTTGGAAGAAACCTGAGATTTTTATTGATGAAGAAGGGGATGCCTTGGGCATCCCCAAGCTTTGAAGCTTATACTTCTTGGATATTTCTTGGGGTGACACACGTGGCATCCCCAAGCTTGAGATTTAGTCCATCCTTCGTCTCATTACTCATTCCTTCCATACACCTGAAATTTTTCCTTCATACAAAACTTCACACAATCTTTATTAGCAACATTAGTGTACTTAAGATAAATAAGTCTTAAGGTTCAGTTCTAACACCAAATAAACTCACATTAGAACACTAGATACTGTAGCACTTCCCTCAAAAATCTCAATTCCCCAAAAGAACTCAAAAAGGAACCAACAAGAAGCAAATGCAGAAAATGGCAGAAATATGTCAAAACAGACCAGCAGGTAAAGACGAATTTTTTCGAAGCCCTTCCGTTGCTCAAATCAAAAAGTGTTGAACTAAAGAAAGTTAGATAATAACCTGGGGCAGAAGCACAAACAATTACAACTCAATCCGACGTACACATCTCTCTCAGGAATTTTTACGGTGAAGCACAAAAATCTGTTTCGGGACAACAATTTTCCCAATTATTACTTCTCTCTCATTAGAGGTTACTCTTGGCACAAAAGCAAATAAAAAGGATAAGGAGCGGTTATTACAGAGGTAATAACTTCCAAGACTCATCTAAAACTCTTGGTTTATCTCCCAACAAGTACTTTTCTTTAACGCCTTTAAGTTAGGCATAAGAAGCAAAAACTAAAATGGATAGAATAGAAGTAAGCGGAGATAATCATGGTGAAAACATTGTTTTGTTCAATGAAATCTTTTTGTTAACAAGGTTGATCAGGTCTTGTTACCAAAACAATTCCATATGAGACAAAACTTTATATCCCACTAATGATTATGTTACCTCAACCTTGATTGCAATGGTCCCAATCATAATAGTTTCAAATTTTTCTCTTCGTATGGGACAATATATTTCTCCAACTTGAATGCCCTCAACATGTTCAATCGAATTCAAACCATAAGTCCTTTCAATATTCTTGAGGAAATAGACAATGTGTTCATTGAAGGTCACCTTCCCTTGATTACAATTAATAAAAGCTATTGTAGTATTTAAGAAAAGGTCTCCCAAGAATAATAGACATATTATCATCTTCAGGCATAAAAGTTTGAGAGGATGCTCTCATAAGAAATATGAAGTGAAGTAAAAGAGAGCATCAAAAAGGAAATCCAAAACACATTTAAGTCTAACCCACTTCCTATGCATAGGAATCGTCTATGCAAATAAATCCGCAAAGAACAAAGTGACAGTCATAGGAAGATAAAACAAGAGTGACTTCAAAACTTTCAGCACAAAGAGAGTTGTTTCAATACCATGAAAACTTATACCACCATATTTTCCTCCCTCATAACAATTTTTAGTAGCCTCATGAATAAAATCAACAATATAACTATGACAAAAAGCATGCTTTTCATGATCTACAAGCACTAGAGCTTTATCATAAACATCTTCAAAAGAATCCTCAGGAACATAACATTCATCCTTCTTTAGTAAGCATGGGGGACAATAAAATAATGTAAGGGATAAAGAGTTACTCTCATTAGAAGGTAGGCATGGGTAGCTAATCCATTCTTCCTCCTTTTGTTCATCACTCTCCTTCTCTTTTTCATCTAATGAGATTTCAGGTTCATCAATTTCTTCTTCCATAGGATCCTTCAAGGCATTAGTCTCTTCCATTAGTGGAAAGCATCTATTAAAATATTCAAGAATATAGTCATTTTCATCCTTGTAATTATCAAAGCAAAATTTAAGCATACCATACACCTCATATTTGTAAGGTGAATCATCAATATTTTCAAGCAAACTAGCAAGTTCAAAAGCACCCTTCCAAGCAATAAATCTTCAATTTGTTCCGCATCATAAAAGTCATAAATTCCTTTAGCATAGGAAGATATGGTATCATTATCACTATACTCACATTGAAAAGGGAGGTGTTTATACCTCTTTCTGCAACAAGACTCATCACAGCAATAAGTAATATTATAAGTAGAGCACACGTTCCTAGCAATGGTATACAATCTATCAATTTGTTCCCATAAGTGTTTCCCTTTTTGTGACAAGCGGTGTTCCTTATAATAATCTTTTTGATCTTCCGTGAACCCACCTTGCCAATAAGATTCAGTTTCAAAGAAACCAACCATTAACATCAAGCATGATAAAGCAAGACAATAACAGACCAACAAAAATAACAACTAGACTAGGAACTATTTTTTTTTGTATTTTCAATAAAGGAAGAAGCAAACAAGGCAGAAATAAACTTAGCTTGAACAATAGTAAATCCAAGTGAACTTGGTAAATAAAGCTATGCTCCCCGGCAATGGCGCCAGAAAATAGTCTTGATGACCCACAAGTATAGGGGGTGTATCGCAGTATTTTCGAGGGAAGTGAAACCCAATTTATTGATTCGACACAAGGGGAGCCAAAGAATACTTATCAGCCTTAACAACTAAGTTGTCAATTCAGCTGCACCTGGAAACAATCTTTCTCACAGCTGTTTATCAGTAGCAACAGTTTTGTAGTAGGAATAGTAAATTAACAGTAGAAGCAAAGCAAAGACAGTAGTAACAAAAGCAGTAAACAGTGGGTTTCGAGTGCGGTAGGCATAGGGATGGATGGACGGGCGTTGCATGGACAAGACAATTCACATAGCAATCAGAACATAGGGCAATTACAGATAAATAAGATAAAGCACCCAAGTACTAGACAATCCTAGGCATGTGTTCCATATATAGTCGTACGTGCTCACAATGAGAATTTGCACAACATCTTTTGTCCTGCCTGCCCGTTTGCAGCGGAGCCTCTAGGGAACTACTGGCAATTAAGATGCTCCTTTTAATAGAGCACCAGAGCAAAGCATTAACACTCCATGAACACATGTGATCCTCACATCAAAGCCTTTCCCTTCCGGCTACCCCGATTTCTGTCACTTCGGGACCATAGGTTCCGGACAACGACGTGTGTATACAACTTGTAGATAAGACCCAAAACAATACTATCATGATGAATCAATAATAAGTTCAGATCTGAAATCATGGCACTCAGGCCCTAGTGACAAGCATTAAGCTCAACAAGTCGCAACAAAGTCATAAAGCACTAATAAAAGATACTAGGCACTATGCCCTAACAATCTGATGTCATTACATGAACGATCTCATCCAATCCCTACCATCCCCATAGCCTACAGCGGGGGATTACTCACTCATAGATGGAAGAAACATGGATGGTCGATGAAGATGATGGTGAAGATCGATGGAGATGGCTCCGGGGGCACTTCCCCGTCCCGGCAGGGTGCCGGAACAGAGACTTTCTGTCCCCCAAATCTCCCCTTCAGTGGCGGCGGCGCAGCGGAACTTTTCGTCAAAAAACGTCGAACCCCCCAAAGTTTTTAGGTCAGAAGGCTTCTTATAGGCGAAGAGAGAGGTCGAGGGGGTGCCTGGGGCCACCACACAAGGCCCTGGCGTGGCCAGGCCTAGCCCGCGCCTGGGGGTGGTGTGGCCAGCCCCTGGCCCTCCTCCGTCTCGTATTCTGGCATTGTGAGTCTTCTGAAAAAATAGGCACTTTGGCTTTTGTCCCGTCCAATTTTGAGAATATTCATTTTCTGACTTTCCTGGAACCAAAAACAGTAGAAAACAGGCAGCTGGCACTGTGGCTCTTGTTAATAGGTTAGTCCAAGAAATCATATGAAAAGTACTCCAAAGTGTGGACAAAACACAAGAAAGTGGATAAAAACAAGCATGGAGCATCAAAAATTATAGATACATTTGCAATGTATCAACCGTGTTTTGAAAACAATCAAAGTGGTTATGGCTCACCGTGTTTTGAAATTGTGTGTGTGTTTCGAAATGAACTTCACACCTCGCGAAAATCTATTCACTGGACCCACCAGGCAGTCAATGTATAAAGAACGAGTGAGAGTTCGGAATGATTCAACTTATTGCTAAGAATATGCATGCCTAGAAATTTGACCGTGTTTTCAAAACAATCAAAGAGGCTATGACTCACCGTGTTTTGAAATTTTGGCTGTGTTTCGAAATTAACTTCACACCTTGCGAAAATATGTTCAGTGGACCTACTAGGTAGTCAGTGTATCAAGAACGAGTGAGAGTTTGGCAAGATTCAACTTCTTGCTAAGAATATGCATGCCTCAAAATTTAATCGTGTTTTGAAAACAATTCTAGTGAGCAAACGGATTCATAAACAACCTCACAAATTTCAAATTATAAAAAGCAACACAAAGAGCCTCACAATTTTGAAAATATAAAATGGAAGAGAGAGGAGAGAGGGAAAATCATTTTTATATTTGTTGTGGGTAATCCACAAGCTTGAGGTGCACCTTAATGCTGATGTAGTCGCAAGTGCCTCGCCGGTGAGCATCAATGGGACCGAGGGTAGCTAGGGCTATGATTCTGATGTTTGCGTGTTTGCTGGATTCTTCTGGCGTATAAAGACCGATATTTCGTGCTTGCTTGATTTTGCAGGCGACGCAGCCTTTTTGACGTGTCGTGGTGATGACCAAGGGATAGGGAGAGCACCGGGCACGTTGGGTGCAGTTGAGTTTTCAAATCAATGTGACATTAAATAACTTCAAATCAATGCCCCGGAAATACCGTGCAAGGAGATGATTTACGTGGACTGTACAAAGGTTATTTTTTATCCATGGACTTTGATATTTACTACTAATGCGGGTTCCCAGGCTTCTTCCTTTCAGTATTAAGTACCTGAATTCACGTGAGTAATTAACGTTGGTTTCTCTGTATTGGCACCCTTCTTTTCTCGAACGCATGCAGAATTAAGGGGATGAAGTAAGTTCACCTTCCTCGGTAATACAAGAGGTTTTATTGCGTCGCAATGGAACATGAAATGACAAACGGAGTACTTATGCTAGTACTAGATCGTGAACACCGTTCCAATTTGCACTTGATAATACTAATATTCAATCTCCAAACATTATTATAGAAAGGAAGTAGAGGTGAAATTAAACAAAATTAATCCTAAGACTTCTTCGTCTTCTTGGACCTGGATCCTTCCGCTGTCACCTTCGTGCTGGCGTCGTCCTTCCGCTTCCCGTGGCATCCACCAGCACTCGCCCTTCAAGCCTCATGCCTGCTTCTCCTTCCTCTTCTCATTGCGGATGAAGGCGGGATCGAGTGCACTCTTCTTGGAGACGAAGTCGAGAAATGGCCAGAAATCTTTCGACCCCTGATCCTCCTGCTCGTGCTCCCTCTTCTTCTTGCCGATGGAGGATGGATCGAGAGAACTCTTCTTGAAGACAATGTCTCCTTCATAGATGAAAGACCAAGGATCCTCCTCCTCATCGTCCTCCTCCTCCTCTTTGCTCTCTGCCGGCTGCGTCCCCTCCATTAGATGACGGTAAGCAGGGTCCTCGTCGGAAAAATTACCTTCCGGTGTGTCGAAATAGTACAGCCCATCAACGGACTCCCCGCTATCACCATGGTAGGGACAGATATCCCCGTTCGCCCGTGCGATGGACTCGCCAATGGAGGTGCACTGATCGGAGTAGTTGCGCGGCATTTGTGTGTGTGTGTGGTGGCTTGGCCGGCCTAAAGGGAGAGGGAGAGACAGAGAGAGTTCTTCGCTGTGTGCGTCGTGCCTGGATGGGAGAGGTGGTCTTTGTTGATGGCCCCTTAAAAAGTCTTGCTCAGGACATCCAGGAGTTACCACGTGCCGTAGGAGCAGCCTGACAGTTCCCTTCCATCGTTTTTTATACTCCCTTAAATTGTTATTTTTTACAAAAGTTCCCTTCCATCGTTGAAACATGATCAAACCGTTGGTACTCCTTCGCCCTGAGAGCATCAACAGCGAGGATATTGCAAGTACCACCACATGTTGAGGAGGTTTTTGCACATAACAACAACCATAGACCTTTTTTGTGCAAAATACAGACATTTTCTGTAATCGTTGTACATAATACATAACCATTCATTGAATGTTTCTTATTTTTTTAGGAAACGTTTCATAGTTCATTATATAATGTAGAACTAAAATATAATTTTATCTAAATTAATTATAGGTAAATCTCAAAATATAATTATAATTTTGAGCCACAGCCATAAAGTATCTGGTGTATTTTTGGTTCTTGTAAGTTGTATCATTTAGAAATCAACCTATTAGTAGGTACATAATTCCCTACATGCTGTAGAGAAATGATATATAGATTCTATAATGATGGAAAGTGTGTTTTGAGGTTTATGCATAGCGTTCATTGTGCTAAATACTATATCAATAGAATCTTCTAAATGTTAGAATGGAAGGAAAATCCATCGGTAAGCAATGTTGGGATTTCCAATCTTTATCCAACGGTTAAAGTTCAAAGTTATTCGTACACTATATACTGGGTATGATGAGATAATTAAATGTATAACATGTCATTAGATCTTTGTGGTTTTTGCATAGCGTTCATTGTGCTAAGGACTATCGATAGAATCTTCTACGTGCTAGAATGGAAAAAAAGATCCAAGAGTTAACATTGTTGGGATTTGCCAGTCTTGATTCAATTTTCATTGTTCAAAGTTACTCGTACATTATATAGTGGAAAGATTGTAAGAAGTCACACTCTACTTCCTACTAGTAAAAGGCACGTGCCACACTCATATATACTGTATGAAATGTAACTTAATGAACATTAAGTTGTTATTAACCAATAGTTTTGTCAAAGAAAAAAGGCATCCATTAAGTATATTAATAATAACTATCTACACATATTGAGAATACAACCTACCATGCTATGAACTTTTTTTGCGGGGAGGGGGGTGACATGATGGTTCTAGAACATGGTGGAGTTTGCTCTAGGTACTACTCCTTCAACACGAATCCAGCTGCTCTGAACCATTGGATCTAATAGACCAATAGTCAGGATTGGTGCTATGGATCTAATTCAAAACTGCTCCATTATAGTAGTAGAGATAATTCGAAAACATTGGCGATGATGCTATATGTGCATGATCGAACAACTTTCAAATAATCTCAAGGAAAAATAAGAACGCATGTATCAATGAGCGTGAATGCACAATAAGAGTTGTGAGGACAAAATACTTGTGGGGCCTAGCAACCCCACATTTCTTCTTGTTTTTAATGAGCTTACCTCATGGGTGGCTTTGATCTCGTTGCTCAGGCGCACTATATTATTCACGTTAGCGGAATAGTGGGTTCCCAAAATTTCCTTTTAAACATAAGGTTGAACACTTCCAGACATAGTAATTCAAAATTTATCAATAAAGGGGGTTTATTTATTAGGTGGCCGAGTGGTTGACACCACACGTCATTGTCATGTACTTCCTCCATTCAGAAATATAAGACGTTCTAGCTTTGTGAATCGAATGTATCTAGACGCCATTTAGTGTATAGGTTCGTAGATATTCGGAGTGAACCTTTACATTAAAAGGCGTCTAGATACATTTATTTCACAAAGCTAAAACGTCTTATATTTTGGAACAGAGAGAGTAGACATGATTTTTGCTAGGAAGGGCAAACACTAATGAATGCTTATAGTAAGGCTAGGAAATTGGAAATTGTGTTCCATTGATAAACATTCGCACTCCTCTTCCTAGAGTTAGATTTTAGCAATTCAATACAAAAAGGTTGTTGGACATGCTCCAAAGCCCAATAATTTTTCTTTTTAAATAAGAACAATATTGATTAGCTCGAATAATTAATTGCGGTCTATGTATGTTGTACTACTGTACTTCATAGAATATGCTATGTGTGCATGACCGAACAACTTTCGGAAAACCTGAAGGAAAACGTGGCCGCATTAATGAATGAGCGTGAATTAAGGCTGGCAATGGGTAGGGTGCGAGTAGGGTAGAACAATATCATACCCACTCCTATTTAGTCAATGGGTAGAAAATTTTACCCATACCCGTACTCGCGGGTATAAACTTTACCCATGCCCGTACCCATGAAAAATATCGAAGTTTATAAGCCATAGTATCATACTCTTCCCTAGGTTGCTTGGCCCCATAGGTTGTAAGTCTACAGGTAAGTTTTACTACTATGTCAGTTTAAATGGGTAGGGTATGGGTCTATCTACTCGTGCTTGTACCCATGGCTTACCGGGCTAGATTATTCACGTTAGTGAAATAGTGGGTTCCCATATTTTTGTTTAGAATAGAAGTATGAACACTGCTAACCATAATGATTCAAAAGTTATGGATAAAGGGCGCTTTATTTTTTTAAAGCTCAGGGCGCTTTGTTATCACACTCGAGTCCCCATACCACTGGCTACCATTCTACTATTATTAGTTGTACTATGGATAATCAAATTCACTTGAGATGGTTGGGGCTTTAATCATAATTTTCGTGCTACCTCTCTTGGTGACAACATCTTTATACGCATCATCGTTCATGAATAGATATAATACGGAAATAAATCAATGACATAGTATTTTAGTGCCTACCAAAGTAATACTTCAGTTTTCTCTCTTAGATTCTTCAAAAAGGGGTCTGGCCTCTTTCTCAATTATTTTAAAAATATAGTTTTGGAGAATGCTTCAGTTTAAACCCCTATTATTTGTTGGAAGAAAACACTAAAAGGTATTCAATAGATCAGTTTATTCAGAAAACAAAATGTTTTCTAAATAATTTAAAAATACTTTGATGCCAAACTCGTCCTTAATATCTGAACCGAGCCAATCTGGGCCATGGATGATCAATATTTAGATGCCAAATGGTCAAATGGGCCCTTAATTTCTGAACTGAGGCGGTATGGGCCATGGATGATCACTGATGTGCCTGTCGACCTTTGATTCCAGGGAGTATGGCTTACCAATTTACTACTACTTGGACTATACATAAATCTGAATTTGTTGAGGGAGAAAATCTCCCACTATCCAATGTTTCAAACATCTTGGAATCCCCCTTCTACCCCGAGTGAAGTCAGTTTGTTGGGGCTTCAATCGTAATTTCCCCGTTTAGTACCTGTATAACCCACACCCCCTACCACCGACCCCCCCCCCCCTCACCACACACAATGCTCGCCCCAGCTGCGCTAGCCCTGTGGAAAACCCTAGATCTACCTTCAACACCTTAGATCTGATTCACCATCGTCGTCATGCACTGCACCAGATCTGCTTCACTGACCCACTCTCCTAGCGCACCGAACACATTCCCACCGCCAGGAATCTGCTTCTTCACTGTTGTCGATCAGCGCTTGGAGGAACCCTTGTTCTGCTTCACCTTTGCCCACAAGCACCGCAACCGTAGCACCCTCGACAACCTCGACGTCACCACCCAGGATTCGCATCATGCCTAAACGTCATCGCGACCGAGGTAACCATATCTCCTTGGAGTTTGGTAAGATAAATATGTAGCAGTTAACTGTATTTTGCATTGGTGCTACTTTTTTAGTAACTTACAAGTACTATACTTGTTACCCGTATCTTCCTAAATAATTTTTTTGTAGTCAGGTTTAACCGTAAGGCATTCAAATGCGATTTCGTATTTCATGGCGAAATATGAGTCAGCCAACGATTAACACATTTGCTTCCATTATCTACTTTAGTAAGTGCCCATATGTGATGCGGTTATAATTTCTCTCTAGCTTAGCGCAGGCTATGGCACTAATTGTTATTTCTTGCTTGATGCTTTTGTCCTATGTATGCAGTACGCGTTTACATTAGTTATGTTGCTTCCACTAAGATGTCTATTTCATTTGCTTCTGCTTACCCCATTATTCCTAACCGTTTGTTGTTGTTACGCAATGAATAGGTGCAGCTTAAACTATAAATCATAGAATGAATGGCCCCTATAATCTCGTAAGTATCTATTGCTTTTGTATCACTTCATGCTAACATCTGTGAGACTGGAACCTTTTTGTGTTCACTATTCACTGCACCATTATGCAGAGGACCGACACTAAATTATGGAGACCACCAGTCCAATTACTTGATGTAGCAGACAACGTCGATGAACATACATGTAACCAGATCAGCAACCCTGAGACTCTAAATAGAGCTATTGTAAGGACACCCCCCTTTTTTAAGGTTTAAGTCCCTTGGTGTCATGCCATTGACTCTAGTTGAGTTGTTATTTTTGTTGGAGGCACTAGGGTGATTATAACAAGGCCAGAAATGCAATGGAATCCAATATAAAGAACTGCCTACTTCAAATCTCACTATGGTATCTACACGTGTATGGCTATTTTAATACGAGGCAGATGATATGACACTTTGTCTTCGGGCAGACAATCAAAAAATTTAAACATTCTAACTGTTCGATAGATTGTTTGACCATTTCTCTAAAATGAATTTTGTATTCTATTAGAGGCACCTGTCTGCATGAGGTCCTTGTGTCAAGTGCTTACATCGCTATAACAAACCAAATAATCTTTTGAAAATCTTTGAGAATGAACATGGTGGTTTTGTTTGTTTGTATGATGTTGTAACTTCTTTTTTCTTAGTTTCAGCTTTCATCAAGTAGAGCAGTCATTTCACAGGGCAGAACTGACAGTTGCACACTATCTCATCCCTCTATGAAGTCAACTTTTCCAGTTATTCCAGAAGAAAGAGATGTATGATGCCTTGCCGTTACTAATTGATTTCATCCTTTTAGCAAAAGGACAGATTTGAAAGTCGTTGGTTTTTGTTTTCCTTGGTAATTATGTTATATGACGTTCCTTTTTGTTTTAGGTTGCAAATATAAATATGAAGGCAAAACAGAAAACAACAACCTCCAGTGTAGATCTCTTTGGACAGAGCAGCAGTGACAGTGCGTATTGCTCACGTAGGTACACAATCTCGACTGCTCCATACATTCCAGCAGAAAGAGTTTTTGGTGCTGCACTCCAAGATGCACTTGATGTAGTTGGACATGAAGCTGATGACCCACAAGTGTAGGGGGTGTATCGCAGTATTTTCGAGCGAAGTGAAACCCAATTTATTGATTCGACACAAGGGGAGCCAAAGAATATTTATAAGCCTTAACAACTGAGTTGTCAATTCAGCTGCACCTGGAAACAATCTTGCTCACAGCAGTTTATCAGTAGCAACAGTTTTGTAGTAGGAATAGTAAAGTAACAGCAGTAGTAAAAGCAAAGGCAGTAGTAATAATAGCAGTAAAAAGTAGGATTCAAGTGCGGTAGGCATAGGGATGGATGGACGGGCGTTGCATGGACAAGACAATTCACATAGCAATCAGAACATAGGTCAATTGCAGATAAATAAGATAAAGCATCCCAGTACTAGATAATCCTAGGCATGTGTTCCATATATAGTCATACGTGCTCGCAATGAGAACTTGCACAACATCTTTTGTCCTACCAGCCCATTTATAGCGGGGCCTCAAGGGAACTACTGGCAATTAAGGTGCTCCTTTTAATAGAGCACCGGAGCAAAGCATTAACACTCCGTGAACACATGTGATCCTCACATCAAAGCCATTCCCTCCGGTTATCCCGATTTCTGTCACTTCGGGGCCATTGGTTCCGGACAACAACGTGTGTATATAACTTGCAGATAAGACCAAAAACAATATTATCATCATGAATCAATAACATGTTCAGATCTGAAATCATGGCACTCGGGCCCTAGTGACAAGCATTAAGCATAACAAGTCGCAACAAAGTAGTACTAATAGAAGATACTAGGCACCATGCCCTAACAATATGATGCCATTACATGAACGATCTCACCCAATCCTACCATTCCCATAGCCTACAAAAGGGGATTACTCACTCATAGATGGCGAAAACATGGATGGTCGATGGAGAAGCGATGGTGATGATGATGGCGATGATCTCCTCCAATTCCCCGTCCCCGTAGGGTGCCAGAACGGAGTTTCTGGTGCTGTTTCGTGGAATCTGGTGGTGGCGGCGGAGCGGAACTCTTTCTGGAAAAACGTCGAACCCCCCTGAGTTTTTAGGTCAGAAGGCCTCTTATAAGCGAATAGGGAGACCGAGGGGGTGCCTGGGGCGGCCAGACCATGCCCTGGCGTGGCCTGGGGGTACCCGCGCCTGGGGGTGTGGCCAGGCCCTGGCCCTCCTCTGTCTCGTATTCTGGCTCCGTGAGTCTTCCGGAAAAATAGGCACTTTGGCTTTTGTCCCGTCCAATTCCGAGAATATTCATTTTCTGACTTTCCTGGAAACAAAAACAGTAGAAAACAGACAGTTGGCACTATGGCTCTTGTTAATAGGTTAGTCCAAGAAATCATATGAAAATTACTCCAAAGTGTGGACAAAACACAAGAAAGTGGATAAAACCAAGCATGGAACACCAAATATTATAGATACATTTGCAATGTATCAACATCCCCAAGCTTAACTCCTGTTCGTCCTCGAGTAGCTAAGTGATAAAAAGAAAGAATAATTTTTGAGGTGACATGCACCATCATAAACTTGATCAAAGTATTTGTAAAACATTCAAAGCTGGGATCATAGTACTTCAATCATAACATGAAAGACAAAGTTCTAGCAATAAGACAAAGAAACTATGTTGCAACATGAAAAGGCACAAACAAAAGATTCATGAATAACAATGCTTTGCAAGACGTTTGTTTGTTTCACATAAAGAAAACATAGCAAAGTGGCATTCCGCTTGCCCCTCATAGAGTAGCAAATATAAATGGATAGGACACCTTCAAAGTTTATAAGAGTGACTAGATACAAACAGTTTAAAACAAGCAATATCAAGGTATGCATCAATCAACAAGTCTTGGGACAATGCACATAGAACTAAGAATGGCCACTACTCTCAAAGTAGGTGCATAAGGGTAGAAGGTGGAGACTCAATATAATGGTGGAAGAAGGGCCTTCATAGAAGGAAGTAGGGATTCAAGTCACATAAAGAGCTTCCAAAAATTATGGTACTTATAGCTTTCAGTTCTCATTGCCCCTATCATAAGCATCTTAAAGTGATTAAGGTTAAAGTGAACAAACTATGGTGTACATGCTTGACGAAGTATAAGTTAGAAATCTCATGTCCCTTGTATACGAGGGCCGCTCCTCATGCTACTCAAGTTTAGTCACCGGTAAGTTCTTGTCATCGTAAGTACATGTGTATCATAGAGAACCGCCAACGGGGTACCCCTTGCCTGAAGATATGGAAGAATCCCCATATCAAAATGACAAGGCAAGCAGACAACGAGCATCTCAGCAATCTTCTTATTTACCATGGGAATATGGTGCTTTTTTCTCTCTTTCCTCTTTTCATAATTTCTTTTTTTCTTTTTCTCTTTTTTCTCGAAATAGGACTCTTTTTTTACAAGAAGAATGCTTCATAGAAAGCTCATTACGGTTACGCTGCAGGTTTCCACCATGTCAGCATGGATTAGACCGGCGGCCCAGGCGTTTCTCTAACACATATACATAACTCCATGCACTTACAAGCTCCCCTTTCATTTCACACGGACGACATCTTTAGACAAAAGAGCATGATATCAACTAGGTACAAGTACCAAGTGCAATGTTGAAAGTGTTCCCCATGACAACATGGTTCTGCTAATTCCCAACAAATAAGTGCAAGCATATACAACATAGACGACACAACAATGGTTCAAGTTTATTAAGGGCAAGAAAAGTAAAGTGTGCCATCAAGTTCGTGAGAGCTTTAATCACTAGTTTTCTCATAACAAGTTTAATTTGGAAGGTAAACAAAAGCATGAATATACTTGGAATAGCATAAGCTAATAGGTAGGTATGGTGGACTCTTTGGAATAACTTGGTTTAAGGAGTTGGATGCATGATTGGAACTCATACTTGGTTGTGGAGGCTAGCAAAAGACTGAGAGCGACAAACTAAGAGAGCAATAATGGCCATAATCATGCAGAGCGACAAAACATCATTGATCAAAGTATAAAGTGATACTACAAGTTGAAAACTAAAGGATCATAAAGGCTATGGTGACTTGAGATAGTCATAACATGGTGTGAGCATGCGCCAAGTCAACCCAAATAAAGCATCAAAGGAGAATACCACTATACTATGCTTTAATATGCTAAAACAACGCAAGATTCATCCAAGGCACATTAAGCAATCTCAATTGTTTATGACAAGTCATTCTACAGCAAAGAATACTAAGTATAAAGCCAAAACAATATCAAGCATGGCATGACAGAGCATGGGCCACAGTCAAAAACAAGCTCTTTTTACCACATAAGCATGAACTTTCCTACTCTTTTCCAATCCAAACAAAACTATTTGAACACCAATGTATGAAAGAGGGGGTCCAACCAATTTATTCAGAAAACTAAGAAAACAAAAGCAAACGAAAAACCAAAACGAAAACGAAAAAGAAGACGCTCCAAGAACAACACAACTGTGCATGAAACAATAAAAATGAAGCGTTTGGAAGAAACCTAGGATTTTTATTGATGAAGAACGGGATGCTTTGGGCATCCCCAAGATTTGACGCTTGTACTTCTTGGATATTTCTTGGGGTGACACGCGTGGCATCCCCAAGCTTGAGATTTAGTCCATCCTTCATCTCATTACTCATTTCTTCCATACACCTAAAATTTGTCCTTCATACAAAACTTCACACATTCTTTATTAACAACATTAGTGCACTCAAGATAATAGGTCTTAAGGTTCAGTTATAACACCAAATAAAATTCCATTAGAACACTAGCTACTGTAGCACTTCCCTCAAAAATCTCAATTCCCCAAAAGAACTCAAAAAGAAACCAACAAGAAGCAAGTGCAGAAAATGGCAGAAATCTGTCAAAACGGACCAGCAGGTAAAGATGAATTTTTTCGAAGACCTTCTGTTGCTCAAATCAAAACGTGTTGAACTAACAAAAGTTAGATATCAACCTGGGGCAGAAGCACAAAACTTCACGCCTCAAAAAAACGTTCAGAGATTTTACACGAATATTTACAGTGAAGCACATAAATCTGTTTCGGGACAACAACTTTCCCAATCATTACTTCTCTCTCATTAGAGGTTACTCTTGGCACAAAAAGCAAATAAAAAGGATAAGGAGCGGTTATTACTGAAGTAATAACTTCCAAGACTCATCTAAAACTTTTGGGTTATCTCCCAATAAGTACTTTTCTTTAACGCCTTTAAGTTAGGCAAAACTAACAACAAAAAAGAAAACTACACGAAAGCAAAAACTAAAATGGATAGAATAGAAATAGGCGGAGATAATCATGGTGAAAACATTGTTTTGTTTAATGAAATCCTTTTGTTAACAAGGTTGATCAGGTCTTGTTACCAAAACAATTTCATATGAGACAAAACTTTGTATTCCACTAATGATTCTGTTACCTCAACCTTGATAGCAATGGTCCCAATCATAATAGTTTCAAATTTTTCTCTTGGTATGGGACAATATATTTCTCCAACTTGAATGCCATCAACATGTTCAATTAAATTCAAACCATAAGTCCTTTCAATCTTCTTGGGGAAATAGACACTATGTTCCTTGTCATTAACATTGAAAGTCACCTTTCCTTGATTACAATTAATAACAGCTCCTGCAGTATTAAGAAAAGGTCTCCCAAGAATAATAGACATATTATCATCTTCAGGCATTTCAAGCACAATAAAATCAGTTAATATCAAGCAATTATGAGCCACTTGAACAGGTACATCCTCACATATATCAACAGGCATAGTGGTAGATTTATCAGCCATTTGCAAAGATATATCAGTTGGTATTAACTTTTCTAGTTGAAGCCTCTTATACAGAGAGAGAAAGGCATAACACTAACTCCAGCTCCCAAATCACACAAAGATGTTCTAACATAACTATTTTTAATAGAGCAAGGGATAGTTGGAATCCCTGGGTCTCCATGTTTCTTAGGAACCTTACCATTAAAGGAATAATTAGCAAGCAAAGTAGAAATTTCTTCATTAGGGATCTTCCTTTTATTCGATACAATAACCTTCATATACTTTGAGTAAGGAGGCAATTTAATAGCATCAGTCAAAGGAATTTGCAAGAATAAAGGTTTCATCCACTCACAAAACTTATTATAGTGTTCATCTTCCTTTGACTTGTGTTTCTTATCAGGGAATGGCATAGGTTTTTCGACCCAAGATTCTCTTTCACTACCACGTTTCTTAGCAATAAAATCTTCTTTAGTGTATTTAGTATTCTTAGTGTGGTTTTCAGGATCTTCTTCAACTTTTTCTTCATTAGGAACTTCATTTTCTTCATTACCACTTTTAGTTTCAGCATCAGAAATAGATATACCATTACGATCTATAGCAGGTTCAGAGGGTTCTACAATAGTTTTATGTTTCTTTTTCCTTTTCTTACAAGTAGAGCCACTATTTTCAGCTTGTTGAGAATCCTGCTCAATTCTTTTGGGATGCCCCTCGGGACAAAAAGAGGATCCTAGGTAGCAGCTCCACTTCTAGTTCCAATTTCATAAGCATATTTTTCTTTAGCGGCATTAATAAGCAAGTCTTTTTGTACTTTAATGAGTTGATCTATTTGAGTTTGAACCATTTGAAAGTGTTTAACAATCATTTAAACATCATTAGAGGTTTTTTCCACAATATCTTTCAACTCAACAATAGCTCTAGTGTTTTGCATTAGATGATTTTGCACCCTTTTATTAAAATTATCTTGCTTAACAATAAAGATATTGAATTCTTTTAAGCATTGATCAGGAGGTTTAGAGTAAGGGATATCACCTTCATCAAAGTGTTGGAGAGAGTGTACCTCAATAGTGGGTGAGTGGGGAATAGGCTTACATAATTCTTCTATAGGAGGTAAATTCTTGACATCTGCAGCCTTAATTCCTTTCTCCTTAAGACATTTCTTAACTTCCTTCATCACTTCATCATTTAATTCAATAAATCCCCTCTTCTTTGATGTTGGAATAGACACTGGTATAGTAGGTTCAGGTACAATTACTTCAGGTATAGCTTATTTTAGCCATTAATTCCCCGGCTTCCTTAGGAGTCCTATTCCTGAAAACACAATCAGCACAACTATCTAGATATGTCCTAGATTCTTCGGTTAGTCCATTATAAAATAGATCAAGAAGCTCATTCTTAGGTAATGGGCTTCCAACCTGTGCATGAATCAAAGCACAAAAACTTGCCCAAGATTCAGGCAATACCTCTTTTTCTCCCTGTTTAAAATCAAAAAGTTCCTGTAAAATAGCATGTCTAGCACTAGGAGGAAAATATTTCTGCAGGAAAGTACTAATCAAGCAATCAGGACTATCAATAGATCTAGGAGGTAAATTACTAAACCAAGTTTTAGCTTCTCCTTTTAGTGAAAAGGCGAAAAGTTTAGCAACAAAGTAAGTACGCATCTTAATATCATCAGAAAACAAGCCACTCATGGTAGAAAGTTCATTCATATGTGCTACCGCACTTTCATTCTTAGTCCCACAAAAAGGTTCTTTCTCAACAATAGCTATGTAAGATAGATCGAGAGAGAAATCATAATCTTTATCTATAATGTTTATGGGAGAAGCAGCAAACTTAGCAATAGGAGATAATTTGGGTCTAATAGTACGCCTCTTAAGGAGACTCTTAGCAGCGCTCCTATCATGGGTGTTTTTACATTCTTTAATAAATTCATCGGTCATCTCAACATAACCATCTTCAATATCATAACTTTTAGTAGACCCAGGTGAACTAACAGGTGTGGTAGTATCTTCATTAGGAGTTTCAGTATTTCCAGGTATAGTTCTAGCAATCATAGCATCTAGGAAAGGACCTAATGAACCACTCCTATCAAGCACAATAGAAGCAGCATCAGAAGTTTCAGATTCAGCAGTAGTAGCAGTGTGTGTAGCATGTGTATGTGGTGGTGTAACGAGCTTACTTATAATAGATGGTGAATCAAGAGCAACAGAGGTGTTCAGAACCGTACCTCTTCTTGTAGTGGATGGTAAAATAGGAACCTTTCCATCATGAGACTTACCCATGATGGATAGATAGCAGCGAACAATAGAGAATCCAAGTGAACTTAATAAATAAAGCTATGCTCCCCGGCAACGGCGCAAGAAAATAGTCTTGATGACCCACAAGTATAGGGGTGTATCGCAGTATTTTCGAGGGAAGTGAAACCCAATTTATTGATTCGACACAAGGGGAGACAAAGAATATTTATAAGCCTTAACAACTGAGTTGTCAATTCAGCTGCACCTGGAAACAATCTTGCTCACATCAGTTTATCAGTAGCAACAATTTTATAGTAGGAATAGTAAAGTAACAGCAGTAGTAAAAGCAAAGGCAGTAGTAACAATAGCAGTAAATAGTAGGATTCAAGTGTGGTAGGCATAGGGATGGATGGACGGGCATTGCATGGACAAGACAATTCACATAGCAATCAGAACGTAGGGCAATTGCAGATAAATAAGATAAAGCATCCCAGTGCTAGATAATCCTAGGCATGTGTTCTATATATAGTCATATGTGCTCGCAATGAGAACTTGCACAACATCTTTTGTCCTGCCAGCCCGTTTGCAGCGGGGCCTTAAGGGAACTACTAGCAATTAAGGTGCTCCTTTTAATAGAGCACTGGAGCAAAGAATTAACACTCCATGAACACATGTGATCCTCACATCAAAGCCATTCCCTCCGGTTATCCCGATTTCTGTCACTTCGGGGCCATTGGTTCTGGACAACAACGTGTGTATACAACTTGCAGATAAGACCAAAAAAACTATCATAATGAATCAATAACATGTTCAGATCTGAAATCATGGCACTTGGGCCCTAGTGACAAGCATTAAGCATAACAAGTCGCAACAAAGTCATAAAGTACTAATAGAAGATACTAGGCACCATGCCCTAACAATCTGATGCCATTACATGAACGATCTCATCCAATCCCTACCATCCCCATAGCCTACAGCGGGGGATTACTCACTCATAGATGGGGGAAACATGGATGGTCGATGGAGAAGCGATGGTGATGATAATGGCAATGATCTCCTCCAATTCCCCATCCCGGCTGGGTGCTAGAACAGAGTTTCTGGTGTTGTTTCGTGGAATCTGGTGGTGGCCGCGGAGCGGAACTCCTTCTGGAAAAACGTCGAACCCCCTGAGTTTTTAGGTCAGAAGGCCTCTTATAGGCGAAGAGGGACACCGAGGGGGTGCCTGGGGCGGCCAGACCATGCCCTGGCGCGGCCTGGGGGTACCCGCGCTTGCGGGGGTGTGGCCAGGCCCTGACCCTCCTCCGTCTCGTATTCTGGCTCCGTGAGTCTTCCAGAAAAATAGGCACTTTGGCTTTTGTCCCGTCCTATTCATTTTCTGACTTTCCTGGAACCAAAAACAGTAGAAAACAGGCAGCTGGCACTGTGGCTCTTGTTAATAGGTTGGTCCAACAAATCATATGAAAAGTACTCCGAAGTGTGGACAAAACACAAGAAAGTGGATAAAACCAAGCATGGAACACCAAAAATTATAGATACATTTGCAATATATCAGAAGCCAATAGAACAGATGCAGTAGTATCCATAGCAAGAAAGGAGTTATCTGAGTTAAAAAAAGGGAAGCTTTGATGGAGAATCTACTTAATAATATCCTCAACAAGACTCGTGGTAATCCCGCTGTTACATGTGAGGCGGCGCGAGCTCCCTAAAAGGAACATTTTTGAAACTGAGATTATATTGTTTATTATGAGCTGTGTTGTACTCCGATGATGCTTTACGAGCTACGAAATTTTTCAGGACTGTAATAATTTACTAATTTTCCTATTATAAGTTTTTTTCCACAGTTCCAGAATTTATTTAGCATTTTAGAGAACTTGTGTTTTTTTATTATCCACGTTTATATCCTGGCAATGGATCTAAGTTAGATACGCTTAAACAGTAGTAGGCCCACAACATTTTATCAGTCCTCATGGGCCACCAATCAACAGTGACGGGCCTACACCGAGTAAAGGCCAGAACAGTTAAAGGCCAGAACAGTGGAAGGCCAGAACAGTGAAAGGACGGAACAATAAAGGACGGAGCAGTGAAAGGCTGGAACAGTGAAAGGCCAGAACAGTGAAAGGCCAGAACAGTGAAAGGCCGCAACAGTGAAAGGCTAGAATAGTGAAAGGCCAGAACAGTAACAGACCAGAAATAGTAACAAGGCCAGAACTTTAGCAGGCCAGAATCTTCAGCCCGTTTATGGGACTGAATAGTAGAAGGTCGGAATAGTGAATGTACAGAACAGTAAAGGCTGTAACGGCCCACGATGGGTGCGAGAAAAGTGACAGGTCGACAGAAGGCCGTAACATTAACGAACAGACTTGGCCCGGACTGAAAATGGGCCGCACAGTATTGGACCAAGGTGGGCCTTCTGTTGGCTGAAACAGTGTCGGGCCTGAAAGTTCACGGGTCGCGGATGTCTGCACTAGTGGGCCCATTTCAAACATTGTCGGGCAAAACAGTAACGGATCGTAATCTTATTGGGCTTTCTTGATGGGCCAGCCCACTTAATTATGAGCAGGCCTTGGCTAGGCCTACCTTCTACCACGGTTTTCGTGGCTATTAACGGCGGTAACCGGCCATTAACGGTGGGTGCCACGTGGCATTTTGCATGACGTCAGCAGTTAACACAGCTGGCGAACAGATCTACAACGGAACAAGTTTTCATGGCTGAAGGGTGCGATCCGCCACGGTCAGGAAAAAAACGTGGTAGATTCTTTTGTGACGGGGCTTTTACCACGATGGGCATCCGTCGTAGAAGACTTTTTAGCCACGAAAAACGGGACTTCAACCATGAAAATCGTCTGTTGTAAAAGCCAACTTTTCTTGTAGTTTATATAAATAAGGATCATCCCAAAAGTAATGTTTTGAATCATTGAAGAATTTCTTCCTCTGATTATAATTTATTCCCTTTTGTAGAAACTTACCTACAAGAAAATTAGCCTAATATACAAACCAAGGGTTATGCGATTCTAAGGTGGAAAGGTACTCCCGAGGCATGGATTCATTATTAGGGGTAGGATCATCAATTATGCTCTCCATACATGATAAGTGGTCAGCTACCAGATTATGTTTACCTCTTCTATCTACTATTTGTAAGTCATACTCTTGTAATAACAAGACCCACTTAATCAAACATGTCTTTGCATCTCTCTTTACTAAGGTATGTCTTAAATCTTGGTGATTGATGTGTGCTATTACTTTGGAGTTTATAATATATTGTCTGAATTTTAACACAGGCAATAGAATGACTAGGAATTCCTTCTAAGTTGTGGCATAATTATTTTGATCTACATTAAAAACACGACTAGCATATTGAATAACATTTAAGTTTAGGCCTTCTCTTTGTCCAAGAACGGCTCAATTTCATAGTCACTAGCGTCGCACATAATTTCAAATGGTTCATCCACTTTAGTGGTTGAATAATAGGTGCAGAAACTAGAGCTTTTTTAAGTTATTCAAAAGAGGTGACACAAATATTGTCAAAATAAAAGGGATATATTTATTCCGCAAATAAGTCAAAGGAGCAGCAAGTTTGGCAAAATTCTTAATAAAGCATCGGTAAAAACTTGCATGCCTAAGAAAATTCTTTACGCATTTTATGTCTTGAGGTATACGTAATCTTTCTAAGGCAGCAATGCTAGAATCATCAACCTCGATACCTTTTACTGAGATTTTGCGTCCGAAAACTATACCTTCTCTTACCATGAACCCACAGCGCTCCCAATTGAGGACCAATTTGGATTGCTTGTAATGCTGTAATACTATGTTAAGGTTATAGAGACATTGATAAAAAATAGTTTCATAAACAACAAAGTCATCCATAAGGACCTCCATAGAGTTTTCAACGAATTTGTCGAATATTTTTAAAACATGTGCTTGAAAATTTGTAGCTGCATTACACAAACCAAACGACATCAATCTATAAGCGTTAGTGCCATAAGGGCAAGTAAAGCTTGTCTTCTCTTGGTCTTCAGGTTGAATAGAAATTTGAGAATACCATGAATAACAATCAAGAAAACAAAAGTATGAAATGCTAGTTATTATTTCTAAAATTCGCTCCATATGATTTTTTTACCGCCTCCCTGTTCAATTTTCTATAGGCTATACACATTTTATACCCTGCTATAGTCCTTTTGGGAATTAGCTCATCCTCATTATTATTAATTATAGTTATACAACCTTATTTAGGTATGCAATGAGTTGGACTAGCCCACTTACTATCAGAAATTGGGTAGATATTACTAGTGCCCAGCATACGTATTACTTCTCGCTACATCTTTAATTATAGGATTTAGTGTCTTTTGAGTATCTACGAAAGGTTTAGCATCCACAAGCATAGGTATATTGTGAGTAACTATGGAAGGATCTATTCCTTTTATATCACTAAGAGGATACAAAAGATTCACGCTACTTGACGAGTACTTCTTGTAATTTCCATCTTTCTTCATTAGATAGTTGATCATTTATGATTATGGGGAACTTACCTTCCTTGTGTATGAATTCATACTTGAGCCCCGGTGGATCCTCATATCCCTTCCTTTCCATCTATACAAATTCATCTTTAAGAAGATTTTCTATTTCAAGCGTAGTATCAAGGATATTATCAAGATCTTATTTTGCTTTATCATTTGGAACTGAGTCATTATTAGTCAAGCTTCTCTCCAATTCAGTTTGTTGAGTACCAAAATAGATTGCTACCAACTCTTCAATAGTATTTTCTTCCTTTATCTAAATTTTATTTCATATGACAACTTCTTGAATTGATCCAAATCAACCTTTAAATCCTCTTCTCCAATCTATAAGGACATAATTTATTTCTTGTCATTAATATCAATGTTTATAGAATTGTAAAATGGACTCCAATGAAACGACAGAAAAAGTCGAAATGCATATCATTAATATGAAAGTCAATGGGATAGACAAACGCTCCTACTGAAATGCAAGCATTGCGAAGAATTCCATGAGATCCCTACAAGGTTCTATTGGAGAGCATTATAGTGACGTCAGTAGGATCAAGTTCTGGGTCATCAAGATAATAACGTAGTCCCTCATAGATAGATTAGGGCATAATGTTTATGGAAGAACTTAGATCACAAAGTCCCACATAAGTGGATTAACCTAAACGAAAAAGGGACCTTCTGACTTCTATATACTTACCGTTAGGCTTCCCCTCAATTATCTCAGAGGACTCCCTACTTGTCATCATTACCTCATTTTCAATATCTTTGGTCTCTAGAGGTTCTTTAACTATACCAATATTCTCCTTTTTAGTTCCCAAATTTCTGGCTAGCTTCCATATCCTCCTTGTACCTTCATTATCATTATTTCCTATTTTTGTTAGGATAGGTTCATCTTCAACTAGTAGCCTCTTCTCTGCTCATGTAAGGTTGTTCTTCAGAACAGACTTCGGGAGTTTTTCTTCTAAAGGTTTCTTGTAACATTCCCACTCCTTCGGTATCTGCAAATACTCAGCATATGTTTTAACAATTTGAACAATCATACGAGGATCAATATTAAAGTTTCCAAGCATTTTTTTTACTTTACCAGATGCTAGAAATTTTCTTAAATAGTCATATTCTATAGGATTTTCTTCTTCATGAAGTTCAATACCATGATAGGCTTCTCCAATCTTACGAACTATATCTAGCAGGTTCCAGGATCTTTCAACACTAAATTCAGTAAATGGTCCATTAGAAAGAGAATCTAATTCATTTCTATTATCTGCGATTATACCTACATAAAAGGTGGGAAGTCATGGTGAGGGTACCGATCGAGAAGCTCCCTAAACCTTAAATACCCTTCATGGAGGCTTTCCCTATGGCCTCCTTTGAAATTATTGATCATACGTCTAGCTCCAAGGGATTTCTTCATGTGGAAGAAATCAATCAAGAATCAACAAGATAGCTTCTCATGGGAGTTAATAATATTTGTCGGACATTCGATATACCAAGGACGAGCTTTATCAATAAGAGTTTGACAAAAGAGGGTCGATCTAACCTCATCCTCAATAAATATATTAAGGTGAAAAGTCCCACACGTGTCTTCAAAACCCTCCACATGCTCATACGGGTACTTCGTACCATCGCCTACAAACATTTTAGTGTGCAAAAGATCCAGCACCATGTGGTTAATGTCATACCCATCAGGGTTGTTTGATTTTAAATAAGTGTCCATGGGTGGACTAGAATTCTTTATAGCTTATAGATAAATAGGTACTTGCCCATGGTGTTTACCTGAAACTAGTAAACAACTTTAGTAAAACAATTAATAGATTTAGCAAAGAAAGACAAAGACCAAAATCACTTAACTCCCTGACAACAAAACAAAAAATAGCTTGATGACTGCAAGTGCACAGATCGATTGTAGCTAGTTTCAAAATAAGAGTATCAAACTCATAAAGAGCTATTTGGTTTTGGTCATTATACCCCTTGTCACTTTCTTACCAAAGGATACTTGCAAGTTGCCTTTGATTTCAAGTAAGGGTTTAAAAAAGGGTGTTGTGTTTAAGTGCAAGAAACTAAAGAATGCAATAAAGTAAACAAGTGACTAGTGCGTTGGGATTGGTGTTGCAATTCAATAAAGCTAATATGTTCTTGGGGATGTAGGATACACAACTAGCATATGAAAATTACTTATGATTAGTATAACTTATATCTTTCGTCATGACATGTGTGGAGAGAGCTCCATAAAAATATGTTCACTACAAGTCTCGCAAGCAGCCGCTTTTACGAGTCAAATATTGAGGTCATATCTAGATAAACACTACGATGCCCGCAAGCAAATCACTTCTACAAACCACCACGATTAAGGGTTTCCTCATGGATATTGTAACGAGCTTAGTGAATCTCTCTTGATCCCCTTTTAAACGTGTGGGTTATAAGCCAATGCTTATAGTCACAAAATAGCACTGGACATACTCCCATACACATCCCAAGGGTATCTCCCTCTCTTTAGACCCAAAGACAAATGCTATGTGGTCAACTTCACATACCATTGATACGTCCAAAACGTATCTACTTTCCTGAACACTTTTGCTATTGTTTCTCCTCTATACTTGTGTGATTTGGATGCAACTAATGCGAACTGACGCTGTTTTCAGCAGAATTGCCTTGGTGTCTACTTTTTATGCAGAAAATCAACTATCAGGAAAAATCCTGGAAAATATGCCAAAAATCCTATTTCACACGAAGACTCCAGGAGCCAGAATACGAGACGGAGAAGAGCCCTGGGGTGGCCACACCACCTGGTGGCGCGGGCTAGGCCAGGCCGTGCCAGGGGGTGGTGTGGGCCCCCCAGGCACCCCCTCGGCCTCTCTCTTCCCCTATAAGGAGCCTTCTGACCTAAAAACTTCGGGGGGTTCGACGTTTTTCCAGAAGGAGTTCCGCTCCACCGCCACACCAGATTCCACGAAATAGCACCAGAAACTCCGTTCTGGCACCCTGCCGGGATAGGGAATTGGAGGAGATCATCGCCATCATCATCACCATCGCTTCTCCATCGACCATCCATGTTTCCCCCATCTATGAGTGAGTACTCCCCCGATGTACGCTATGGGGATGGTAGGGATTGGATGAGATCGTACATGTAATGGTATCAGATTGTTAGGGCATGGTGCCTAGTATCTTTTATAGTGCTTTATGACTTTGTTGCAACTTGTTGTGCTTAATGCTTGTCGCTAGGGCCCGAGTGCCATGATTTCATATCTGAACTTATTATTGATTCATTATGATGGTATTGTTTTTGGTCTTATCTGCAAGTTGTATCCACACGTTGTTGTCCAGAACCTATGGCCCCGAAGTGACAGAAATCGGGATAATCGGAAGGGAAAGGCTTTGATGTGAGGATCACATGTGTTCACAGAGTGTTAATGCTTTGTTCCGGTGCTCTATTAAAAGGAGCACCTTAATTACCAGTAGTTCCCTAGAGGCCCCGCTGCAAACGGGCTGGCAGGACAAAAGATGTTGTGCAAGATCTCATTGCGAGCACGTATGACTATATATGGAACACATGCCTAGGATTGTCTAGTACTTGGATGCTTTATCTTACTTATCTGCAATTTCCCTATGTTCTGATTGCTATGCGAATTGCCTTGTCCATGCAACGCCCGTCCATCAATCCCTATGCCTACCGCACTCGAATCCCACTGTTTACTGCTTTCGTTACTACTGTCTTTGCTTTGCTACTGCTGTTACTTTGTTATTCCTACTACAAAACTATTGCTACTGATAAACTGCTGTGAGCAAGATTGTTTCCAGGTGCAGCTGAATTAACAACTCAGTTGTTAAGGCTGATAAATATTCTTTGGATCCCCTTGTGTCGAATCAATAAATTGGGTTTCACTTCCCTCGAAAATATTGCGATGCACCCCCTATATTTGTGGGTCATCAAGACTATTTTCTGGCGCCGTTGCCGGGGAGCATAGCTTTATTTATCAAGTTCACTTGGAATCACTATTGTTCAAGCTAAGTTTATCTTTCTCCTTGTTTGCTTGTTTCTTTATCAAAAAAAATTAGTTCCTACTCTAGTTGTTATTTTCGTTGGTCTGTTATTGTCTTGCTTTATCATGCTTGATGTCAATGGTTGGTTTCTTTGAAACTGAATCTTATTGGCAAGGTGGATTCACGGAAGATCAAAAGGATTATTATAAGGAACATCGCTTGTCACAAAAAGGGAAACACTTATGGGAACAAATTGATAGATTGTATACCATTGCTAGAAATGTGTGCTCTACTTATAATGTTACTTATTGCTGTGATGAATCTCGTTGCAGAGAGAGGTATAAACACCTGCCTTTTCAATGTGAGTATAATGATAATGATACCATATCTTCCTATGCTAAAGGAATTTATGACTTTTATGATGCGGAACAAATTGAAGAATTTATTGCTTGGAAGGGTGCTTTTGAACTTGCTAGTTTGCTTGAAAATATTGATGATTCACCTAAGTATGAGGTGTATGGTATACTTAAATTTTTCTTTGATAATTACAAGGATGAAAATGGCTATATTCTTGAATATTTTAATAGATGCTTTCCATGAATGGAAGAGACTAATGCCTTGAAGGATCCTTTGGAAGAAGAAATTGATGAACCTGAAATCTCATTAGATGAAAAATAGGAGGAGAGTGATGAACGAAAGGAGGAAGAATGGATTAGCTACCCATGCCTACCTTCTAATGAGAGTAACTCTTTATCCCTTATATTATTTGACTGTCCCCCTTGCTTACTAAAGGAGAGTGAATGTTATGTTCCTGAGGTTTCTCTTGAAAATGTTTATAATAAAGCTCTAGTGCTTGTAGATCATGAAGAGCATGCTTTATGTGATAGTTATATTGTTGAGTTTCTTCATGAGGCTACGAAAAATTATTATGAGAGAGGAAAATATGGTTGTGGAAGTTTTCATGGTATTGAAACACCTCTCTATGTGCTGAAAGTTTTGGAGTTACTCTTGTTTTATCTTCCTATGCCTGTCACTTTGTTATTTGCTTACATGATTCCTATGCATAGGAAGTGGGTTAGACTTCAATGTGTTTTGAATTTTCTTCTTGATGCTCTCTTTTACTTCAACTCATATTTCTTATGAGAGCATCCTCTCAAACTTTTATGCCTGAAGATGATAATATGTCTATTATTCTTGGGAGACCTTTTCTAAATACTGCAGGAGCTGTTATTAATTGTAATCAAGGAAATGTGACCTTCAATGTTAATGACAAGGAACATACTGTCTATTTCCCCAAGAAGATTGAAAGGACTTATAGTTTGAATTCAATTGAACATGTTGAAGGCATTCAAGTTGGAGAAATATATTGTCCCGTACCAAGAGGAAAAATTTGAAACTATTATGATTGGGACCATTGCTATCAAGGTTGAGGTAACATAATCATTAGTGGAATACCAAGTTTTGTCTCATATGAAATTGTTTTGGTAACAATACCTGATCAACCTTGTTAACAAAAGGATTCCATTGAACAAAACAATGTTTTCACCATGATTACCTCCGCTTACTTCTATTCTATCCATTTTAGTTTTTCCTTATGCCTAACTTAAAGGCATTAAAGAAAAGTACTTATTGGGAGATAACCCAAAAGTTTTAGATGAGTCTTGGAAGTTATTACCTCTGTAATAACCGCTCCTTATCCTTTTTATTTGCTTTTTGTGCCAAGAGTAACCTCTAATGAGAGAGAAGTAATGATTGGGAAAGTTGCTGTCCCGAAATAGATTTTTGTGCTTCACCGTAAAAATTCGTGAGAGAGCTCTGTACGTCCTTTTGAGGCACAAATTGTTTTTCTTCTGCCTCAGGTTGTTATCTAACTTTCGTTAGTTCAACACTTTTCAATTTGAGCAACATAAGGTCTTCGAAAAAATTCGTCTTTACCTGCTGGTCTGTTTTGACAGATTTCTACCATTTTCTGCATTTTCTTCTTGTTGGTTCCTTCTTGAGTTCTTTTGGGGAATTGAGATTTTTGAGGGAAGTGCTACAGTATCTAGTGTTCTAATGGGATTTTATTTGGTGTTAGAACTGAACCTTAAGACTTATTTATCTTAAGTGCACTAATGTTGCTAATAAAGATTGTGTGAAGTTTTGTATGAAGGAAAAATTTCAGGTGTATGGAAGGAATGAGTAATGAGATGAAGAATAGACTAAAGCTCAAGCTTGGGGATGCCACGCGTGTCACCCCAAGAAATATCCAAGAAGTACAAGCGTCAAAGCTTGGGGATGCTTCATCAATAAAAATCCTAGGTTTCTTCCAAACGCTTCATTTTTATTGTTTCATGCACAGTTGTGTTTTTCTTAGAGCGTCTTCTTTTTCATTTTCGTTTTGGTTTTTAGTTTGCGTGGTTTTATTAGTTTGCTGAATAAATTGGTTGGACCCCCTCTTTCATACATTGGCTTTCAAATAGTTTGGTTTGGCTTGGAAAAGAGTAGGAAAGTTCATGCTTAAGTGGTAAAGAGAGCTTGTTTTTGACTGTGGCTTATGCTTTGTCATGCCATGCTTGATATTGTTTTGGCTTTATGCTTAGTATTCTTTGCTGTAGCATGACTTGTTATAAACAATTGAGATTGCTTAATGTGCCTTGGATGAATCATGCGTTGTTTTAGCATATTAAAGCATAGTATAGTGGTATTCTCCTTTCATGCTTTATTTGGGTTGATTTGGCACATGCTCACACCATGTTATGACTATCTCAAGTCACCATAAGCCTTTATGATCCTTTAGTTTTCAACTGTAGTATCACTTTATGCTTTGATCAATGATGTTTTGTCGCTCTGCATGATTATGGCCATTATTGCTCTCTCTTTTGTCGCTCCGTTACTATTGCTGGCCTTCACCTTCACTGAGTATTTTACTCATGTTTCCAACTCCCTTAAACCAAATATTGCCAAAGTTTCCACCATACCTACCTATTAGCATCATTTGCTACTCCCGTGCATATTCAATATGCCTTGTTTTCTTCCGAATAAAATGTTTGCTTGTTATGAGAAAGTTAGTTAGTAAAGCTCTCACGAACTTGATGGCACACTTTATTTTCTTGCACTTAATAAACCTAAACCATTGTGAACTCTCCATGAAAGTTATATGCTTGCTAATTATAGGCTGGGGATTAGCAGAACCGTGTTGTCACGGGGAACGCTTTCAACACTTGTAAATATATACCCAGTTGATACCTTGCTCTTTTGTTTGCGGATGTCGTCGGTGTGAAATAAAAGGGGATCTTGTAAGTCCATGGAGTTATGTATGTGTGTTAGAAAAACGCCTGGGCCGCTGGTCTAATCCATGCTGACATGGTGGAAACCTACAGCGTAACCATAATGATATCTATGAAGCATTCTTCTTATAAAAAAGAGAGAGATAGCTATTGAGAAAAAGAAAAAAAAGATTTATGAAAAGAGGAAAGAGAGAAAAAAGCACCATTTTCCCATGGTAAATAAGAAGATTGCTGAGATACTCATTGTCTGCTTGCCTTGTCATTTTGATATGGGGATTCTTTCGTATCATCGGGCAAGGGGTACCCCGTTGGCGGTTCTCAATGATACGCACATACTTACGATGACAAGAACTTATCGGTAACTAAAGTTGAGTAGCATGAGGAGCGGCCCTCGTACTCAAGGGACTTGGGATTTTTAGTTTATAGTCTGTCAAGCATATAACTCAGATTGGACCTCACTTTCACCTTAACCACATTAAAGATGCTTATGATAGGGGCAATGAGAGCTCAAAGCTAATGAGTACCATACTTTCAGCATTTGGAAGCCTTTCAAATTACTCAAAACCTTTTTCTTCTACTTGTTGAGTCTCCACATATTCTTTGAGCACCTTCTTGAGAGCATAGTTGTCATTCTTTGTGTTTGTTCCATTACTTGATTATTTATGTTACGACTTTGATGCTTGTATCTTTGATATCTTTATTTCTAGTCATCACTTGAACTTCAGAGGTGCCTTGACATTTTAATCAAAGGCAAGCGAGATACCACTCTATCATACCTTTCTATGAGCATTGTAATGTTGCTTATGTTTATGCTTCATGCTACTTATTATTCTTGAGTTGGAATCTCTTCATAGCTTGCAATGACTATTAAGTAGACTTAGTTGCATACTCTTTATTATGCACTGTCTAAGTAGTTGATCACATTGCTGAGAATATTTACATCATATGAAGCAAATGTGTTCATGAAAGTTCTTTTATCGCACTCAGTTTTCAACTGAATTGCTTGAGGACAAGCAATAAGCTAAGCTTGGGGCGAGTTGATACGTCCAAAACGTATCTACTTTCCCGAACACTTTTGCTATTGTTTCTCCTCTATACTTGTGTGATTTGGATGCAACTAATGCGAACTGACGCTGTTTTCAGCAGAATTGCCTTGGTGTCTACTTTTTGTGCAGAAAATCAACTATCAGGAAATATCCCGAAAAATATGCCAAAAATCTTATTTCACCCGAAGACTCCAGGAGCCAGAATACAAGATAGAGAAGAGCCCTGGGGTGGCCACACCACCTGGTGGTGTGGGCCAGGCCAGGCCGCGCCAGGAGGTGGTGTGGCCCCCCAGGCACCCCCTCGGCCTCTATCTTCGCCTATAAGGAGCCTTATGGCCTAAAAACTTCGGGGGGTTCGACGTTTTTCAGAGGGAGTTCCGCTCCGCCGCCACCACCAGATTCCATGAAATAGCACCAGAAACTCCGTTATGGCACCCTGCCGAGACGGGGAATTGGAGGAGATCATCGCCATCATCATCACCATCGCTTCTCCATCGACCATCCATGTTTCCCCCATCTATTAGTGAGTAATCCCCCGCTGTAGGCTATGGGGATGGTAGGGACTGGATGAGATCGTTCATGTAATGGCATCAGATTGTTAGGGCATGGTGCCTAGTATCTTTTATAGTGCTTTATGACTTTGTTGCAACTTGTTGTGCTTAATGCTTGTCACTAGGGCCTGAGTGCCATGATTTCAGATCTGAACTTATTATTGATTCATTATGATGGTATTGTTTTTGGTCTTATCTACAAGTTGTATACACACGTTGTTGTCCAGAACCTATGGCCCCGAAGTGACAGAAATCGGGATAACCGGAAGGGAAAGGCTTTGATGTGAGGATCACATGTGTTCATGGAGTGTTAATGCTTTGCTCCGGTTTTCTATTAAAAGGAGCACCTTAATTGCTAGTAGTTCCCTATAGGCTCCGCTACAAACGGGCTGGCAAGACAAAAGATGTTGTGGAAGTTCTCATTGCGAGCACGTATGACTATATATGGAACACATGCCTAGGATTGTCTAGTACTTGGGTGCTTTATCTTATTTATCTGCAATTGCCCTATGTTCTGATTGTTATGCGAATTGTCTTGTCCATGCAACGCCCGTCCATCCATCCCTATGCCTACCGCACTCAAATCCCACTATTTAACTGCTTTCGTTACTACTGTCTTTGCTTTGCTACTGCTGTTACTTTGCTATTCCTACTACAAAACTGTTGCTACTGATAAACTGCTGTGAGCAAGATTGTTTCCAGGTGCAGCTGAATTGACAACTCAGTTGTTAAGGCTGATAAATATTCTTTGGATCCCCTTGTGTCGAATCAATAAATTGGGTTTCACTTCCCTCGAAAATACTGCGATACACCCCCTATACTTGTGGGTCATCAACCATATAAATAGAGATATCTAACACAATATCATAAATCAATAGCTTAAGGACCAAAGTTATAGATCATCTTTATTTCATTTCATAATAATGCTAGGCTTTCTTCATCTCCCCAAGAACAAATGGAACTACTCACACATGGAAGCAATCAACAACATCATCATATTCATATGGATGGATTGAAAGTCAAAAGATAAAATCAAGTGCAAAACCACAATTGTATTTGGAATTACAACAAGCTCTAAATGGATGTGAGAGGGGGTAATTGTGATGATGGAGATGCAATGGTTGATTATGAGGGGGTGATGTGTTGTCTTCTGATGATCCGCAAAGCAACAAGGATTTTCCCTTCTCCAAGTTCCTCCTCTAGATCCCTTCCTGGAGTGGTGTTTCATGGCTGGAGGTGTCTGTGAATGTCGGATCTTACATCCGCCTTTGCTTGGTGAGAGTATTTGACGATGCAGATTTCCTAGCAGGCCGTACGGGCGAATGGTACGGGAAAGCTCTGCCCGTACCGCAGGTTGTTAAGATTGCAGTAGGTTCTCCTCATATCATCTCTCCTCCCAAATGCATGGAAAACCATTTAAATGACATTTATCACTTAGAAATATCATATTATTACATAACATGCTAGTCCCAATTGATATATTCACTAAAGACTTAATAATTCGGGATCCTGTGGAAACAAGGGAAAAAGGTGCACGTGAGCGTCGTAAAATGACAAAATCCTAATTGTACTTATGCAAAAGCATAAGATAATTATGCTTAAAAAATGGACTCATCACCTATTGATGTCAATACCATCCCTTTTCATCATGATATGTGACAACCCTTAGGTAAGACATTCCGGTATCCTCGTAATACAACTCTTGATTACTATACCATGTTGGCCTCATTACCGTTTTGTCGTTCTTTCTCTTGTTCGTATATTCCGGTATCTAGTGAGTGTCATCACCCTGTGTCTGGCCAGACATAATGGTGATACCATAATATCGACAAGGGACCAAGAGCATCTCTCCCTTAACGGATGTGTAAATCCCATCTTGGACTACCTCGTGTCCAGTCATAGTGTCCAACATATCTGAAAGCATCCTTTATTGTTGCCTAGTTAAAGAAGACGTTTGGAAGCAATCAAGACATGCCTTGTACTATGAAGGACAACTGGTATCTCATGGTCAAAGGACTAAGTGATGTTACAACAATATAGATATACCAACAACATAATGATGATGTTAATCTTATAGTAGATTGTTTTGACTTGGGTTGGTTCAACATCCTTGTTAAGCCATAACAATATGCCCTCATTATCAAATGGTATGCTTGTTACAATAACTATACCATGATCTTGGAAACTTCATCATCTTTGACAACGAGCTAGTCATGCCCATGAGACCTGGAACACTTGTTTTTTATGAATCTACACATGCTACTGAGTTTTACTTTGATTCTCACAATCAAGACACATAGCAGTTTTAGCATAAATGACAAACTACAATCAGGAGTAAATAATAGCGCTAGATTGTATCGGCTCAAACTGTTATCCCTGTCGTATTTGTTGGGTCCGTAGCATAGAAAACAAAAAATTCCTACGGTGTGAACTACACGCCAAGATCTATCTACTAGGCACAAAGCAACAGGTGGACATACATCCAACGAGAACTTACCCTCGAAGACAATGAGTTTTGTTAACGAGTAGGAACTAGTGGTTGATGTAGTCGTACACTTGCCGATCTCAAGATCGTGAGGAAGTCCGAGCACCGCAACTCAGCAGCGCATCCGCACTCGCACACACGTTCAAGCCACCGGACAACCTCCACCTCCTCGCTCCAGCGATCCAGCGGAAGCAGCAACTCCTTCCAGACGAAATGCCACCGGGAACATGTATCTCGCTAATCCGAGACCATGGGGGAATAATTCTAGAGGGGGAGAGAGATCCTTCACAAGGAGGTGTGAGGATGAAGGAAGGAAAGGGTGGCCTTTTATAGGAGGAGGGGGTGCCCCCTCTCTCCATGGCCGGCGCATGGGGGTGACCCCTCACCTCCCCCATTCATGTGGTGGTAACCCCTCCACATTAAAATGCCTCTTCACATTCCCTTTTAAAGTCTCCACTTTAAATGCATTAAATTTCTCCAAATTTAATGCTCTCTCATTTAATAAAACTCTTTTTATTAAATTTATTCAGAATTTTGTTAATTACTTTAATTAACAAACATTCACATATAGCCCCTTGCAATATTTCAATATCACATGCAGAACCACTTTCTGCAATTTCACCCGAAACAATTTCCGGTTTCTATTGAAACAATTCCTGCGCTTTGCAATTCTTTCGTCTGAAACATATGTGCTCCAAAATGGTGTCCGGTAACTCTTAAGTGTGCCACCCTTCGGTTCGCGAATAATGCAGACATGATCGAGACCCTTCTCCGATCAATAATCAGCAGTGGGACCTGGAGATCCGTACTGACTCCTACACATTCAACGATGACTTCTGTGATCGTGAGAACCTTTAACGCTTGTAACTAAATCCCTTTGTCTCTCGATATATTACATGTCCGAGATTCGATCATCGGTATCTCCATACCTAGTTTGATCTCGTTACCGACATGCACTCTTTTCTCGTTCCCGTGATATAACATTCTAGTGATCACATCACTTGCTTGCAAGCTATCTTAATGTGATATCACCGAGAGGGCCCAGAGTATATCTATCCATCATCTAGATTGACAAATTCCACTCTTGATCCATGAGCCTCAACATAACACCTTCGTAGTACTGAACCCATCTTTATAGTCACCCTGTTACGGTGTGACGTTTCATGTTATCAAGATACTCTTCTGGTGTTAGCAATTAACATGATCTCATGGTCTAAGGATAAAGATTACTTCATATGATGTTATAACAATATAAACATAATAACTTGATCGTAATGCTATACTTAGGATGAATGTTCATCACATCATTCCACCAATGGTGTGACCTTGTTATTAACAACATCCAATGTCCATGATCAAGAAACCTTGATCATCTTGTTAATCAACAAGCTAGTCTATAAGAGAGGCATAACTAGGAACCCTTTTTGTTTATTATACACACATGTATTGATGTTTCCGATCAATACAATTCTAGCATGTAAAATAAACATCTATCATATATAAGGAATATATAATAACAACTTTATTATTGCCTCTCAGGGCATATTTCCTTCAGTCTCCCACTTGCACTAGAGACAATAATCTAGTTCACATAGTGTCTAACACCCATGGAGTTCTGGTGTTGATCATGTTTTGCCCTAGGGAGAACTTTAGTCAACGGATCTGCTACATTTAGGTCTGTGTGTACTTTACAAATCTTTATATCTCCATCCTTGACATGCTCGCGGATGGAGTGAAACCGGCGCTTAATATGCTTGGAATTCTTGTGAGACCTCGGTTCCTTTGCATTGGCTATGGATCCATTATTGTCACAAGTCCAACGCACTGGGAACCACACCTAGTTCCGTAATGAACTCTTTCATCCAAACCGCCTCCTGCGCCGCTTCTGAAGCAGCAACATATTCCGCCTCCGTCGTTGATCCAGCCACCACAGGTTGTTTGGAACTCCTCCAACTAACTGCTGCTCCGTTCAAGAGAAATACGTATCCGGATTGAGACCTAGAGTCATCCGGATCGGTGTCAAAGCTAGCATCGACATAACACTTAGCGACTAGCTCTTCTTCACCTCCGTATATAAGAAACATATCCTTAGTTCTTCTCAAGTACTTGAGGATGTTCTTTACCGCTATCCAGTGTTCCGAACCTAGATCAGATTGGTACCTACTAGTCAAACTAATAGCATATGCCACATCCGGTCTTGTACATAGCATGGCATACATAATAGAGCCTATGGCCGAGGCATAGGGGATCGTATCCATCATCTCTCTTTCTTCCGCTGTAGCCGGACTTTGAGTCTTACTCAATGTCTTGCCTTGCAACATAGGTAAGAACCCCTTCTTACTTTCGTCCATATTAAACTTCTTTAATATATTATCAAGGTATGTACTCTGCGATAGCCCAATTAGGCGCCTTGATCTATCTCTATAGATTTTAATGCCTAATATAAATGATGCTTCACCAAGGTCTTTCATCGAAAATTTGCTGTTTAGATAACTTTTAACACTGTTTAAAAGATCTATATCATTTCCAATCAATAATATGTCATCCACATATAATATCAGAAATGCCACATTTCTCCCACTCACTTTCTTGTAAATACAAGCCTCTCCATAAGTTTGGACAAATCCAAACTCTTTGATCACCTCATCAAAGCGGAGATTCCAACTCCGGGATGCTTGCTTCAGTCCATAGATGGATCGTTGAAGTTTGCATACCTTATTAGCATCCTTAGGATCGACAAAACCCTTAGGTTGTATCATATACAACTCTTCTTCAATATTACCAACGCAGTTTTGACATCCATCTGCCATATTTCATAATCGAAATATGCAGCAATTGCTAACATAATCCTAACCGACTTAAGCATCGCTACGGGAGAGAATGTCTCATCGTAGTCAACTCCTTGAATTTGTCGAAACCCCTTTGCGACAAGTCGAGCGTTATAGATGGTCACATTTCCATTAGCATCCGTTTTTATTTTGAAAATCCATTTATTCTCAACGGCCTTTCGGTCGTGAGGTAAGTCCACCAAGTTCCAAACTTGGTTCTCGTACATGGATTCCATCTCGGATTTCATGGCTTCTAGCTATTTGTTGGAATCCGGGCTCATCATCACTTCTTCATACGTCGCAGGGTCATCCATTTCATCAACCATGAAATTCACAACAGGATTGTCGTATAGTTCAGGAGTTGCACGTGTCCTGCTTGACATGCGAGGTTTGGTAGTGTCCTCTTTCGGAGTTTCATGATCATTATCATTAGCTCTCTCTTCATCAGGTGAAGTCAACTCCGAAACAACTTCCGGTGCTGCGCCACTCGTCATTCCATGAAGAGAAGGTTCAATAACCTCTTCGAGTTCTACCTTCCGACTACTCACACCTTTCGCGAGAAACTCCTTCTCAAGAAAGGATCCATTCTTGGCAACAAAAACCTTGCCCTCGGATCTGTGATAGAAGGTATACCCAATTGTTTCCTTAGGGTATCCTATGAAGACGCATTTTTCTGCTTTGGGTTCGAGTTTATCCGGTTGAAGTTTCTTCACATAAACATCGCATCCCCAAACTTTAAGAAATGACAGCTTAGGTTTGTTTCCAAACCACAATTCATATGGTGTCGTTTCAACGGATTTAGATGGTGCCCGATTTAAAGTGAATGCAGCTGTTTCCAGTGCATAACCCCAAAATGACAGTGGCAAGTCAGTCAGAGACATCATAGATCGAACCATATTCAATAAGGTACGATTACGACGTTCCGACACACCATTACGTTGTGGTGTTCTAGCAGGCGTGAGTTGTGAAACTATTCCACACTCTTTCATGTGTGTGCTAAACTCGTAACTTAGATACTCTCCTCCACGGTCAGACCATAGAAATTTGATCTTTCTATTACGATGATTTTCCACTTCATTCTAAAATTCCTTGAACTTTTCAAAAGTTTCAGACTTGTGTTTCATCAAATAGATATACCCATATCTACTCAAATCATCCATGAAAGTAACAAAATAACGATATCCACCTCGTGCCGACACACTCATTGGTCCACACACATCAGTATGTATGATTTCCAATAGATCTGTCGCCCGTTCCATTGAATCGGAAAACGGCGTTCTAGTCATCTTGCCCATAAGGCATGGCTCACATGTATCAAATGATTCAAAATCAAGTGATTCCAAAAGTCCATCAGAATGGAGTTTCTTCATGCGTTTAACGCCAATATGACCTAGACAGCAGTGCCACATATATGTAGACATATCATCATCAAGTTTAATCTTTTTAGCATTAACATTATGAATGTGTGTAATATTACTATCGAGATCCAACAGAAATAAACCATTCAACATAGGTGCATGACCATAAAAGATATCATTCTTATAAATCGAACAACCATTGTTTTCAGATTTAAAGGAATGACCACTTTGCATCAAACACGATCCAGATACAATGTTCATGCTCAGTGCAGGCACTAAATAACAATTATTTAGGTTTATAACTTATCCCGATGGCAAATAGAGAGGTAGCGTCCCGACGGCGATCACATCAACTTTTGATCCATTGCCGACCCGCATTCTGACCTCATCCCTTGCTAGTTGTCGCTTGTTCCGTAGCCCCTGAACCGAGTTACATATATTAGCAACCGATCCTGTATCAAATACCCAGGTGCTACTGCGAGTACTAGTCAAGTGCACATCAATAACATGTATATCACATATACCTTTGTTTGCCTTGCCGGACTTCTTCTCCGCCAAATACTTGGGGCAGTTGCACTTCCAATGGCCAGTCCCCTTACAATAGTAGCACTCGGTGTCAGACTCAGGGCCAGCTCGGGGTTTCTTTTGAGGCGTGGCAACAGACTTGCCACCCTTCTTTCCCTTGTGCTTGCCTTTCTTGTCTTTCTTGAAACCGGTGGTCCTATTGATCATCAACACTTGATGTTCTTTCCTAATCTCCACTTCTGCAGTCTTAAGCATTGACATAAGCTCGGGAAGAGACTTCTTCATGCCCTGCATATTATAGTTCATCACAAAGCTCTTGTAGCTAGGTGGCAGAGATTGGAGAACATGATGTATGCCTAAGTCAATGGGAATCATTATTCCCAAGGACACAAGCTTATCGGCGTACCCAGACATTTTGAGTACGTGCTCACTAACGGAGCTGTTTTCCTCCATCATGCAGCTAAAGAACTTTTCTGTAGCATTATAACTCTCTACGGCAGCATGGGTATCGAAAATCATTTTCAATTCTCCCATGGTATCAAAGGCATTGCCATTTTCGAAACGCTTTCGAAGTTCTGGCTCTAGCCCATACAGTATGCCGCAATGAACTAAGTTGTGGTCCTCCTGACGAGTCACATAGACATTCTTTTCCTCGTCAGGGGCATCAGGAGCTGGTGGGGGGCCTAGCGGCGCATCTAGCACATATTGCTTTTGTGCAGCAGTGAGGAGAATCCTCAAATTCATAGCCCAGTTGGTGAAGTTGCTACCATTCGCAGCAAGTTTCTCTTTCTCCATGAACACATTGAAATTAAAAGCAGGTGGTGCCATCTACAACAGAATTTGTAAAGTTTATTTAGACTAAGTTTATGATAGATTGAGTTCAACTAATCCAAATTACTAATGAACTCCCACTCAAAAACGACATCCTTCGTGTCTTTTTGGTGATTACATGAACCAAATCCACTACACCAAGTCCGATCATCACGTGAGTTGATGTAGCTTCAAAGGAGAGCATCTATATGGGCATCATATCAACTATATGACTCATGCTTAACCTTTCGGTCCGTGTTCCGAGGCCATGTCTGTACATGCTAGGCTCGCCAAGTAAGAACCTTAGTATTCGCGTGTGTAAAACTATCTTACACCCGTTCCTATGAAAGCGTAGATTCGAGTACACCCGATCATCACGTGATGTCTCGAAACACGATCCACAGAACGGTGCATACTTAAGGAAGAACACATTTTTATCTTGATATCTAAATGAGGGATCATCTTATAATGCTACCAAAAGCGCCAAACTAGCAGTATAAGATGCTAACATCTAATGTGTAAAGTGAGATGATATGGTCCATGCATTTTATCTCTATCACTTGCATCGTTGTATGATCTCTATCATTCCTTTGTGTGTAAGGCCAAGGTCTATGGAACTTACACGTTGAGTGTGTTGTAAGAGTATCTATCATACATCTACTTACAACAATACCATATCAATACACTAGCCCAGCAACGATCTAAACTAGATGCCTCTAATTTCTCAATTGCAAGTTTTACGTGGCTTAGGGCTTTCGGAGATAGAACCGTTCTCACCTACGAACATGAACCACAACGAGGATAACTAAGTTATTAGCAACTCGTTGTAAATCTGATATTGACTATAGTAGGAGAGACAGACACCCGCCAGCCACTTATGCAAAACAAGTTGCATGTCAGTCATGGAACCGGTCTCATGTACGATGACATGTAAGGTTGGTCCGGGACGCTTCATCCCACTATGCCACCAATATCCAAAATACATAGAAGATGCAATAACATGATCATCATCCCCCACATATAAACATATGTGTACTACCTGTGCAAAGCACCTACGCATAGATCAGGCTCTGATACCACTGTTGGGTCCACAGCATAGAAAACAAAAAAATTCCTACGGTGTGAACTACACGCCAAGATCTATCTACTAGGTACAAAGCAACGGGTGGACATACATCCAACGAGAACTTACCCTCGAAGACAACGAGTTTTGTTAACAAGTAGGAACTCATGGTTGATGTAGTCGTACACTTGCCGATCTCAAGATCGTGAGGAAGTCCGAGCGCCGCAACTCAGCAGCGCATCCGCACTCGCACACACGTTCAAGCCACCGGACAACCTCCACCTCCTCGCTCCAGCGATCCAGCGGAAGCAGCAACTCCTTCCAGACGAAATGCCACCGGGAACATGTATCTCGCTAATCCGAGACCATGGGGGAATAATTCTAGAGGGGTAGAGAGATCCTTCACAAGGAGGTGTGAGGATGAAGGAGGGAATGGGTGGCCTTTTAAAGGAGGAGGGAGGGTGCCCCCTCTCTCCATGGCCGGCGCATGGGGGTGACCCCTCACCTCCCCCATTCATGTGGTGGTAACCCCTCCACATTAAAATGCCTCTTCACATTCCCTTTTAAAGTCTCCACTTTAAATGCATTAAATTTCTCCAATTTAATGCTCTCTCATTTAATAAAACTATTTTTATTAAATTTATTCAGAATTTTTTTAATTACTTTAATGAACAAACATTCACATATAGCCCCTTGCAATATTTCAATATCACATGCAAAACCACTTTCTGCAATTTTACCCGAAACAATTTCCGGTTTCTATTGAAACAATTCCTGCGCTTTGCAATTCTTTCGTCTGAAACATATGTGCTCCAAAATGGTGTCCGGTAACTCTTAAGTGTGCCACCCTACGGTTCGTGAATAATGCAGACATGATCGAGACCCTTCTCTGATCAATAATCAGCAGCGGGACCTGGAGATCCGTACTGACTCCTACACATTCAACGATGACTTCTGTGATCATGAGAACCTTTAACGCTTGTAACTAAATCCCTTTGTCACTCGATATATTACATGTCCGAGATTCGATCATCGGTATCTCCATACCTAGTTTGATCTCGTTACCGACATGCACTCTTTTCTCGTTCCCGTGATATAACATTCTAGTGATCACATCACTTGCTTGCAAGCTATCTTAATGTGATATCACCGAGAGGGCCCAGAGTATATCTATCAGTCATCTGGATTGACAAATTCCACTCTTGATCCATGAGCCTCAACATAACACTTTCGTAGTACTGAACCCATCTTTATAGTCACCCTATTACGGTGTGACGTTTGATGTTATCAAGATAATCTTCCGGTGTTAGCAATTACCATGATCTCATGGTCTAAGGATAAAGATTACTTCGTATGATGTTATAGCAATATAAACATAATGACTTGATCGTAATGCTATACTTCGGATGAATGTTCATCACATCATTCCACTAATGGTGTGACCTTGTTATTAACAACATCCAATGTCCATGATTAGGAAACCTTGATCATCTTGTTAATCAACAAGCTAGTCTATAAGAGAGGCATAACTAGGAACCCTTTTTGTTTATTAAACACACATGTATTGCTGTTTCCGATCAATACAATTCTAGCATGTAAAATAAACATCTATCATATATAAGGAATATATAATAACAACTTTATTATTGCCTCTCAGGGCATATTTCCTTCAGTATTGATTCTATTTGGCCGTAGGATGGACACCGAGGAGGACATGCGACGATGTCGAAATGGAGCCCTACTATCCCGTGGGGCAGGCCCCGCTGAGGGCTAGGGCAAAAGATTCTGTACCGGGACGGGTGTATCGCGTGCCGTCGTACCTCGCATCGCTAGAAGGTGGGCCACACGTGCCACATGGGCCCACCATCAGCGTCTGCGGGTTTGAACATGCTCTATGAGAGGCATCCTCTGCGCGACAATGCTTCGCACCCGATGGGTACCGGGGGCCGCCTAGAGACGACATGACGTTGTGAGCCCACACCGGATGCGGTTTCTCGTGGACACGGGGCCGAGAAAAATCCCATGTGGCACCGTAGGCCCATGCTGACCATGGTTTCTCGCTGTTATGGGGTCTATCCAATGCCTACGTGGCATCGTCAACCCATGCCGGACACAGGCCCTGACTAGAGCACACGTGTCGTCGAATGCTGCCTCTCAGCTTCGATCGTAGCCTATGTGGTTGCTCGAGGGCGAAGAGCAGAGCTAGCAACATAGGTTGTACACATCTGTGGGTTATCACGGCGAGATCGTACTATTGAACCCGTTCTTATCTTAGGTGGTCGCCTTATTCATCACTGACCGAGAGAGGCCAAACAATGATGTAGGCTATAGATGTCTGTGGTTTCTCGTGGAATGGATGCACGGTGTTGATACATTGCAAATGTATTATTTTTGATGTTCCATGCTTGGTTTTATCTACTTTCTTGTGTTTTGTCCACACTTTTGAGTACTTTTCATATGATTTCTTGGACTAACCTATTAACAAGAGCCATAGTGCTAGCTGCCTGATTTCTGCTCTTTTTGGTTCCAGGAATTCAAAAAATGAATATTCTCGGAATTGGACAGGACAAAAGCCAAAGTCAGTATTTTACCGAGGGACACACGGAGCCAGAATACGAGACGGAGAGGAGCCAGGGGCGGCCACACCACCTGGCCGCGCGGGCCCGGCCTGGCCGCACCAGGGGTGGTGTGGCCCGCCCAGGCACCCCCTCGGCCTCTCCTTCCGCCTATAAGATGCCTCCGATACAGAAACCCTAAGTACCCGATCAAAATTCCATGAAAGAGTCTGTAGCCACCGTCATCTCCATCCCTAGATCGGGAGGGATTTGAAGCTCTTCCCGGCACCCTGCCGGAGAGGGGAATTCACCCTGGAGGCCTTCTTCATCACCATGCAAGCCTTCGGTGTGATGCGTGAGTAGTTCATCTCTAGACTACGGGTCCATGTAGTAGCTTGATGGTTGGTTCTCCTCCTTTGTGCTACCATGTTTTGATCTTGTGAGCTCCGTTCATGATCAAGATCATCTATTTGTAATTCTGCATGTTGTGTCTGCGGGGATCCGATGGATATTGAGATGCTATTTCAGATTGATTATTGATTCTATCATGTCTTTGTTATTTGTGATCTTGCATGCTTTCTGTTGTTAGTAGATATCTTGGCCAAGTAGATTCTAGCAACTCCAAGAGTTAGTATTTATGCTCGATAGTGGGTTCATGCTTCTAGTAATCTGGGGAAGTGACAGAAATCTCTAAGGTACTAGATGTGTTGTTGCTACTAGGGAGAAAACAACAATCCTTTGTTCATAGAACAATCGTATTGTTTACTTTACGTGCAATTCGTAATGCAATAATCTGTTGCTTGCAACTTAATACTGGAGGGGGTTCGGATGATAACATGAAGGTGGATTATTAGTCATAGATGCAGTTGGATGGAGGTCTATGTATAATGTTGTAATGCCTAATCGAATCTCAAAGGATTCAAGATGATTAGTATATGCTTGTATGCTTTCTCGATGTTTGTCAATTGCCCCGTTGTAATTTGTTCACCCAACATGTTATCTATCTTAAGGAGAGCCACCTCTAGTGAACTATGGAGCCCGGTCCTTTCTTTTACTATCAATCTACAATCAACTATTTACTGCTTTGTCTTTACTTTATGCAAACTATTACTTTATTCCATTCGATACGTTTAATCCTTTGTTTTCAGCAAAACCCGTGAGATTGACAACCTCATCGCAAGTTGGGGCAAAGTTTTGTGGTTGTGTTGTGTAGGTCTCCATGTTGCTACTAGCACTGGTACTGCGCCCTGCCAAGGCTCAGCTAGCAACACCTTTGGGGTGTTTCCTTGCTCCTACTGGATTGATAACCTTGGTTTCGTACTGAGGGAAAACTTGCTGCTATGCTCATCATACCTTCCTCTTGGGGTTCCCCAACGAGCTCGATATATTTTGGGCCATCAAGCTCTTTTTTCGGCGCCGTTGCCGGGGATTCAAGGACATCTTCACAAGGGGAGTCCCTCATAACCAATCTCTTTACTTTGTTATTTTTGTTTTGCTTAGTTTACTTTTGTTTTGTTTGCTTGTTTCTTTATCAAAAACAAAAAAAATAGTTTTACAAGTTTGCTTTTTTTATTAAAAACACAAAAAAATTAAGTCTTTCTGTAGTTGTTACGTCTTCCTTAGCACACCATGTTGATCCCTAAATTCACCCTGAAAGACCTTTCAATAGGTAGTGGTTCTTTAATTGGAAAGGGTAATATTGAAGAATTCTTTAATCATGTTAGTAAGCATGAGGATGTTGAGGATAGATCCCTTGTAGAACTTGCTCCAAACTATGAGATTTCTGCAGCTTTTTGAGTTCACATGTTGGAAGCTAGGTTTGTTAACCTTAACCCCTTAATGCAATTAATGTTTCTTAAACTTAAAGAAATTGAGGATCCTGAAAAGAGGGATTTTATTCTAGAAACTTTGCTTAAAGAATTCTATGATGTTGCCAAGGAAGATAGAAAAGTCTTTGAACGTTTCAATATGCTAGGCTCATGTGTAGATGTTATTGGTACACGAGAAAATATGAAGAAAACTGAACCTAATGGGGAGGAAACTAAGATACCAATACCCTTTAAACTAGTAGCAATGCATGAAGCCATAGAAAAGAATCTGGATTGGATTGTTCTCGAAAACCCATTTGATGAAAATAGTGAACCCAAGAGCATTAAGAGAGGATCCTCTAGAACTTATTTGGATGAGATACCTTGCCTTATTGAAGATATTTCTGGTATTAATCTTAATGCTTCTTCATTTGAGAACACTTGATCTTTTTTCTTGCTTCTTATGCCTAACTTAAAGGCGTTAAAGAAAAGTACTTATTGGGAGATAACCCAAAAGTTTTAGATGAGTCTTGGAAGTTATTACCTCTGTAATAACCGCTCCTTATCCTTTTTATTTGCTTTTTGTGCCAAGAGTAACCTCTAATGAGAGAGAAGTAATGATTGAGAAAGTTGATGTCCCGAAACAGATTTTTGTGCTTCACCGTAAACATTCGTGTAAAATCTCTGCACGTCATTTTGAGGCGCAAATTTTTGTGCTTCTACCCCAGGTTGTTATCTAACTTTCGTTAGTTCAACACTTTCCGATTTGAGCAACAGAAGGTCTTTGAAAAAATTCATCTTTACCTGCTGGTCTGTTTTGACAGATTTCTGCCATTTTCTGCATTTGCTTCTTGTTGGTTCCTTTTTTGGGGGAATTGAGCTTTTTGAGGGAAGTGCTACAGTAGCTTGTGTTTTAATGGAAGTTTTATTGGTGTTGAAACTGAACCTAAAGACTTATTATCTTGAGTGCACTAATGTTGCTAATAAAGATTGTGTTAAGTTTTGTATGAAGGAAAAATTTCAGGTGTATGGAAGGAATGAGTAATGAGATGAAGGATGGACTAAAGCTCAAGCTTGGGGATGCCACCCCGTGTCACCCCAAGAAACATCCAAGAAGTACAAGCGTCAAAGCTTGGGGATGCCCAAGGCATCCCCCTCTTCATAAAAAAAAATCTCAGGTTTCTTCCAAACGCTTCATTTTTATTGTTTCATGCACAGTTGTGTTGTTCTTGGAGCGTCTTATTTTTCGTTTTCGTTTTGTTTTTTCGTTTGCTTGGTGTCCTTAGTTTGCTAAATAAATTGGTTGGACCCCCTCTTTCATACATTGGTTTTCAAATAGTTTGGTTTGGTTTGGAAAAGAGTAGGAAAGTTCATGCTTAAGTGTTAAAGAGAGCTTGTTTTTGACTGTGGCCTATGCTTTGTCATGCCATGCTTGATATTGTTTTGGCTTTATGCTTAGTATTCTTTGTTGTAGCATGACTTGTTATAAACAATTGAGACTACTTAATGTGCTTTGGATGAATCATGCGTTGTTTTAGCATATTAAAGCATAGTATTGTGGTATTCTCCTTTGATGCTTTATTTGGGTTGACTTGGCGCATGCTCACACCATGTTATGACTATCCGAAGTCACCATAGCCTTGATGATCCTTTAGTTTTCAACTTATATTATCACTTTATGCTTTGATCAATGATATTTTATCGCTCTGCATGATTATGGCCAGTATTGCTCTCTTTGTTTGTCACTCCCAGTCTTTATCTAGCCTCTGTAACCAAGTATGAGTTCCACTCATGCATCCAACTCCTAAAACCAAGTTATTCCAAAGAGTCCACCATACCTACCTACTAGCTTATGCTATTCCAAGTATATTCATGTTTTTATCTATCTTCCAAATTAAACTTGTTATGAGAAAACTAGTGATTAAAGCTCTCACGAACTTGATGGCACACTTTACTTTTTTTGCCCTTAAAGCTGTGCAAATACCAGCTATACAATCAGAGATAAGGCTTATTGCTTCCATGACAAGATGTCCCAGCGTTGAGAGATCTTTCTCCTTGCCAGACAACAACCTGACAATCCCTGTACTATCGGTTTCAATTAGGATCTGGTCCTGGCTCCATTCCAGTGCTAAGGCCACACCCTCCATGATGGCACATAATTTTGATTCAAGAGCTGAAGTGCAGTGCCGAAGAGACCTGCATGAGGATAGTAAAATGGTGCCATCTGAGCGTCGGACAATCATGCCCGCACCAGCTTTTCCCTCTAGGTGAAGAAATGATCCGCCAGTGTTCAGTTTGACATACCCAACTGGGGGGTTTGTCCATGCGCTCGGAGCCTGGACTGGCTTTGACACCATCTTCTACTTCACCACCACCGGATCATAGAGCAGTTGTTTTCCATTGACAATTTCCTCGACCATTTGTTGTGAGACATTCTGCAATGAATTTAGATAGCTGCACAAAAACCGTCTAGAGCCCTCAATCGTCGGCATGGGTTTATCGTGTGTTACTTCATTCCGCACAAACCAAATCCTCCAAATGATCATCAAGTATGAAACTTTTGAACATGTGTTCTTTTTAAACCCTAGCCCCTAATTGTAGTGGTTTTAGTAATTTGCTCAAAATATGAATGTAAAGTATTATATGATGGAAACTGGTTCGACAGACTTGCAGCAAACCCGCTGTGAGTGGGCCCGGCCGTCAACGACGGGACCAAAATCATCGATGGCGCTTACTCGATATGTTGCCATTACCGGCGCCTACGCCCATACTCTCGTCCTTCCCGATCAACCAGATTCATTCTTTTGTTTCTGCGATCAACAGGGACCATCGGCTACCGTTTTGTTTCACACCCAGCACCGTCCGCTGTGATGTTCCACGACTATTTTGGCACACGCAAATTGCCTCTCCGGTCAAGCTTGGCTCCAGCCGCATGCTCGCAAGTCACGCAACTAAACTCGGCAGTCTGGGAGCTGTCTATGGTCTCTTCTAAGGTCAAGCTATCTAAGGTCAATGGAAAGGGACGAGCACCTACACGGTTCGCTCTCCAGACCAGTTTGGCGTACCAGTGCATTTTTCTCAATAAAATAGTTGCATGCCCTTGATTATTTTAATTGACAATCAGGTGACCATCTCATGCCAAAAGAGACATACTCGATCGGCTACACTAGAGGGGCACGGATCGGTTTGATAATGCCAAAAATACAGGAGGAAAAAATTAGGACCGACCAATACAATACTCGACGTGCGTCAGAAGAATAATGCAGTGCAATGCAACGCAGTAGTCGGCCTGGTCGCCTTCCAGGAATCTTCTAGGGTAGCCTGTGGGAACTGGGAACGCCACCGCGACAGCAGCTTTCTCACAGCTACCACTATGCTTTTTACCCCAAAGAAGACAATGGCGCAGTAAAAACAAGAGCTTAAGTAATTACCACGCCCCTTCACCTCCCCACCACCACCATGGATCCATCCATCCCCACGCCGATCGAAGAAACGCAGCGCAAGATCCAGCCAGCCAGGCGCGCGCGGGGCAGTGCAAGCAACGCTCCCATGAATTCCTTCCCGTCTCGTCGCCTCCTCCTCTCCCCCTGTCTGTCTGTCTGTCGTCCTAGCTAGCTGGTCAAAATCGCTCGCGTACACACCCACGCGGCGTGCGTACTCTGTAGATACACAATACAACCAGTAGTAGTACTAGTACATAGGAGGGGTACGCGGCTGGATAGATCCCCTCTCCCTCCTCCCCTTGCCCCTCTCCCTGTCTGTCTGTCTGCTCGCCCTCCACTCCGCCCCGCCCCGCCGCCTCTCCGCATCCACGCCACCACGAACACGCACTGGAAAGGGGAGGGATCCACGACCAGGGCCGCGCCGCGGGGGGCCATGGACTTCACCGCCGCGTCCAGCAGCAGCAGGCTGTCCAGAGAGGGCGAGGAGGAGGAGGGGGAGGAGGAGCAGGAGATGGAGGACGAGGAAGAGGCCTCCCCGCGTGAGATCCCCTTCATGACGCCCGCCGCCTCCCCGACGTCCGTCTCCCCATCCTCGGCTGCTTCCGCGGCGGCGGCCTCCGCGTCGGCGTCGGGCTCCCCCTTCCGCTCCAGCGACGGCGCGGGGGCGTCTGGCAGCGGGGCAGGCGTGGAGGTGATCGACAAGGAGCACATGTTCGACAAGGTCGTCACGCCCAGCGACGTGGGGAAGCTCAACCGCCTGGTGATCCCCAAGCAGCACGCGGAGAAGTACTTCCCGCTCGACGCGGCCGCCAACGACAAGGGCCTCCTGCTCAGCTTCGAGGACCGCGGGGGCAAGCTCTGGCGCTTCCGCTACTCCTACTGGAACAGCAGCCAGAGCTACGTCATGACCAAGGGCTGGAGCCGCTTCGTCAAGGAGAAGCGCCTCGACGCCGGGGACACCGTCTCCTTCTCCCGCGGCGCCGCCGACGCCACGCGCGACCGCCTCTTCATCGACTGGAAGCGACGCGCCGAGCTACGCGACCCGCACGGCCGCCTCGCGCGCCTGCCCATGCCCATGCCCACCGCATCGCCCTACGGCGCGTGGGGACCCGGCCCCGCAGGCTTCTACATGCCGCCCGCGCCTCCGGCCACGCTCTACGAGCACCACCGCCTCCGCCAGGGCTTCGACTTCCGCAACATCAATGCCGCCGCCCCGCCCAGGCCGCGGGTGCTCTACTTCGGCTCCGCGGGAATGCCTCCGCACGCGCACATGCCGCCTCCTCCTCCGCAGCCGCAACATCAACATCATCCTCCTCCTCCGATGCACATTGCGGTGCCGGTGCAACCGAGCCCCGCGGCCACGCTCGGCATGCCCATGATCCTCGACTCGGTGCCACTCGTCAACAGCCCCACGGGGGGCGCCAAGCGCTTGCGGCTGTTCGGAGTCAACCTCGACAACCCAAGCCCCCATGGCGGCGAGTCAAGCCAAGATACCAGCGCATTGTCCCTGCGGATGCCCGGATGGCAAAGGCCGACTCCATATAGGATGTCCCTCGAATTGCCTCAGCACGGGGCTGCCGGAGCGGAGTCCTCGGCTGCCTCCTCGCCATCGTCATCGTCATCCTCCAAGAGAGAAGCGCATTCCTCCTTGGATCTCGATCTGTGAACCATATTTGCTGAGCTCCATCCGGAGCCTACTGAAGGAAAGTTCAACAATTCCTTCTTCAGTTTGTCACCTTCTTTTTTTCTCCACTTTTTGGGATTCCATTATAACATCGATCGATCGATAGGAGCCAGCATTATTTGACATTTTGTTTTCGTTTTCTCATTTTGGCCAATCAAATTCTTGGTGTTGGATTGAGAATTAATATGTATAGAGAGAAATTAGTCGAATTAATCTAATCTTAATGCATCCCTTTGGTTTCAAATCAGATTCCTTCGTCTTCTGTCTTAACAACTGTGGCAGCCTAGCTCATCATTTCTCCGTGCTATTCATATGAATTACCACTTGCATCGCCCTCAGTTTGCTAGACAAATTCCAGTTGCCCCTACATATGATAACACACCTCCAAATTTTGCACACCCCCACAGCAATACTGCCAAAGATCTGAATAATATGACCACAGGTGCAGTGTATATCATCCTCAACTCGTGCCATATGCGACTGATCTTCTCCCCTAGATGGCTAGATTCAAGATTCAACTTAGCTCTGAAAGCATGACGAGGCCAAGGCATTGACGGTGGGTTAACCGATCGATGCCAATAGCAGCCACTCAGCAAGCTACAGACGAGCATTGCAGGTCAGATCCTTCGCTTCTGATCCTTAAATTCATATACTTTCCACTTTTCATTCGTACTGCTCATATATACCATCTCATATATTTATGTTCTTGGCATTCTTGCTTTTAATTCATGCTTTAATTTGCTGTTACTTTCTGTACCTTTCTACTCCTTATGCGTCGTCGGTGGATCGTAATGGCAAAGATCACAAACACTGGGCATAAGCAAATGCAACGAATGTCTGTTGCTGGTTTTACAACCGGGAACTGGAAATTAACCCCCATATATGTAGGGTGGGCCAAATTATACGTCTAGTTTCGTTTGTCTGGGCCTTGAGTGGTATACACTCTAAGAGTTCTTTATGTTCTTGGCAGTCTGTAAAGATATAGAGGGGGTGCACTGGGCACTTGCCTTGCCACTGGCCTTAACTTCTTTGTACGTCTGTTAAAAATTTATGGGGGGAGGAGGGACCTCAGTACGAGCTCGACTGTTGCTGTAATAGTCGGAACAGTGTGATGTGCGTATATGCACACCGCTTGGAGTAGTACGTCTTCCTCGCTCTCCTATCCTTGTCCTTTCTGTGTGAGGCAGTGAGGAAGAGAAAGGGCTCTATATATATATTTAACTTGCCCTTTTCACTGCAGTGAGTAGGTACGGCGTGTACCCTTGCTGCTGGGAGCAATGGAGGCAAGGCCATGTACTGACTCCACAATAGGTATCCATAACTAGCAAGGTGTAGGAGGGGGATCCTTTTGCACTGGCATGGCCAGAATAGATATATAGATGCTGTGCCTGCTAACGAAAGTACTTTTGGTCCATTGTAAGCTGGAAAAGGAATGAGAGTTAATGGGGAAGTAAAAAAGGAGGACAAGAGGAAGAGAGCCTATATCTCACTCTATGCATTTATCTGTTCTTTCTCTTTGGTTTCTTTTCTCAACCTATGTACTGCACCCAGTCAATGCAGTTCCTCTAAGAACAGACGCAATTAGATAGAGTTCATATATAGTTCTGATGTACCTTGGGCTGGAGGTTAATCTCTTCTTACAAATATTATCCATGTATCAAGACCAGTCTACTAACCAGTAGTTGATGTGCATCTTCTGATTTTTTTCTTCGAAACGGACATCTTCTGTTTTGTAACCTCTGAAACAGCAGAAATATATCAACTTCAACTAAACGTTTAAGTTATGAAACATGTAGCACAGATATACGGTCTCCTTTTCGTTTCTAATATTTGTTATTATTTGTAGTATGCCATGATTATCTACGCTGCAAACATCAAATACTACTCTTGGATTCATCACTGTGTTTCTTATTTCCTGTTTAAACCTATTTGATCCATCATCATATTTCCTTGCAAGGTTAATAATTTCTTAATTTATTGTGCCATTGTTCTTTCTTGGCAGTAATAAATAACAGAAAGTTGGCACTACCATTTATGATAAATCTCATATATGTACTTGCTGCATAAAATTGAATGTAGTATAGCAAAAGGCATTAAGGAAACTCTACAATCTTTTGTTCCGTATGCTTGAGAACTACTTCAAATTTCCACGCTTTTGCAAATCATAAATCCAGATGGCAGTAAAACATGACAAATGATCTTATAATTAACTACTGTACAATATCTGGCTGTTATACAAACTTCCTAGCATCTTTGTAATTAGCATATTGATTTTAGAAATGCTTACACAACAATTTCAAGTCCACATGTCGTTGTTATTTCATACAAGTATTTGACATATCTGTCCTTAAATTAAAAACTAAAAATGTGGATATATATATTAAGTGCCATGCATAAATGCTAGGCCAACTGACAAAATAGGATAATTATATATATATCATACTCTCTCCGTTTCGGTTAGTCCTGCGCGTATATCTAGGTTGTCATTTTGATCTCTAAAATATAAATTGTATAGCACAAAAAATATAAGATTGGAAAATATAACATCTGAAGTTTCCAATGGTACAATTTTTCCGCTATATAATTTATATTTTCTTAGTCAAATTGATTATCTAGATATATGTGCAGGACTTGTAAACCGAAACAGAGGGAGTAAATATAATGCACGATGGAAAATTTCATCAATATCTTGCGGAGTTGTAATATACTCCCTCCGGTCCATATTAATGTTCTCAACTTTGTCTAGATACCAATGCATCTAGTCTAAATACTTAGCTAGATACATACGCATCTGGATAAAGTTGAGAACATTAATATGGACCGGAGGAAGTAGCAAAATTTATGTCAGTTTAGAATAGTACATATGTAGGAGTATCATGTTTACTATACCAAGGTTACATTGATAGACGAGATGCATGGTGTTTTAGTTGTTCAGATCAGCCAACTTAGTGTTTAACTTACATTATCCATATGCATCAGATGGTACGTAGCAGAAAAGATTGAACTACGGTAATATTGTCATGTTATGCACCACTTTCAGTTGGTTCTCGATATGAAAAGAATTGCAATTCTATACTACTGTCAAATATTGTTTATGACAGGGTACCTCTACATTGTATTGTCTACTAACTTTTTGGCAATCTTAGTCCATATACATATCACAAGTGTGTATGGTGAAAGATATTTACCCATTGCTGACAAAATTGGAGCCACACGTCTATGTTAAGAAAGTCGTGCTTGGTTGTACTTCCATCTGACTAGGTGATAATACTATGCATCTGGTCAAAAAATCTATAATATACTTACTACTAATAAATCTAAGACTGACCGGTCATTGGATTGTGTAGTTCTAATAATTAGTTAAAACATAACAGCATAAGCATGAGTCTATGAATGAACTACAAGATCGGTCATTGGATTGTGTAGTTTTAATAATTAGTTAAAATATAACAACATAAGCATGAGTCTATGAATGAACTACAAGATCACCCTTTTTTTTCGGGCTTATTTTGATGTGTTTACTCCGTTGGAATTCTGAATAAGCTGTCACTGTTGACAACCATGTACAATGATGTTGACCTTTTGAACATTATATATGTGTAGATTAAGGAGGTTACTTGTGGCATAGTGTTTACATGAACATGCAAGACCCTGCCTAGAAAGTTGATAGTCTGTTTACTATAGTATTTTCTTTTGGCAGTTGGCTGCCATTTAAAAGGATACACTCGTGGCGGTGCAATTCATCATGTATTTGTATTCAACGCCTTGGGAAGTCCAGGTTTTTTGTACATGTTGTATTCTTCATTTTACTTTTTTTCATTACTGTGCAACCGAAAAGCCAGTATAAGTCTCTCTCTCACTCTCTCTGAAACACACACAGGAGAGAGAGAAGAGATGATGGTCTATGTGTGGAGAAAGGAAGACAAGGTGAGTATGTATGTTAATTTCTACTGCAGAATCTGGTGCGTCTATGCACTACGCATATATCACAGAGCAGTTTTCGATAAGGGGAAATCGCAGAGCAGTTAAATTCTACTATGCGCAAGTTTTAATATCATTTATATGCATTATATCTCTGACTGGGTTTCTGAACCCTTTTAACTATGCCTGTCAGGTCCTGCATGCATGGCTTTGGTTGAATTGTCTCTTGTGCCGTTACAGTGGATTTTGTTCGTACAATGGTGGTCTCCACGTCCCCCCATAGCCAAGTTCATACTCTTATTTATGTTGCAGTGAAGGGAATCTATATGCTAAGGTACTCCCTCCATCCGGAAATAATTAATTCGGTTTTGTCTAGATTCACATGTCTCTAGACATCGGAATCACTTATTCACGGCCAGAGCAAGTAGTTTTGAATACGACTTTGCATGACTCAAGTCTGGCCCAATCTAGTGCTGAAACCATGGAATTATTGTTCACGGGTTGGTAGCATCACAACAGTAAAATGAAAATGTAAGAATAGAAATTTGAGAAGGCTTATTGGGGGAGAACTGAACTTGCGGTATGAAACCCTAACGGGTAGACCCCTCTGAAACATCACAACATCTTTAGCCGCCTCCTCGATACCCCCTCTTCCAACGGGCCATGGAGTGCCGAACATGAACTCGCCAAGTCGGCCTACGATAACTCGTTTTCATTTGAAACGGCTTAATACGACATCCAGTGCCCCCCAGGTTGCACCTGGCCCATTAGGGGGAAGGGGGTGGCATGCGGGGGTGTCGAACAAACGTTGTAACCGTCGCCTGACAAGTGGACCTACGTAGTCATAGGCACAAGGGCTAACCCTAAATTAATGGCGTATGCATCTGGTCGGCTTTCCTAAGCGACGACACAGGAGGCAAATAGTGTGTGTCCTCCTCACCTTCCCACACTTTCTTGCTGATACATGTGTAAAGGTTGGTTGTGTGCGTCATTGTCTCTTCACCATACCCCTCCCACTTCGACGACGAATAGTTCGCCTAGAGCTCAGTAGCAATGGAGGAGTTCTAGCGAGCCTTGTTCGAATCGTTTGAGGAGGCTAATGAGCGGCAGATCGTGGCTCACGCAATTGAGGAGGTCATGGAGATCTCCTGAGAGATGGCATCCCACCTTGCCACGGTTGATGAGGAAGCCTGGCAGGCACTCCCAGTAGCCAGGGATGAACGGTGGCACACCGCTCCACACACACTAGCGGCGATGGCGCACCATGGGCATGCGAGATGGGCAAAGAAGAAGGCCCGGTGGAAAGCGAAGGAATGAGGGTTGTATCCTCTTGCCGGATTGACGGGCGATGACGACATCGCTTAGATTTAGGTTTAAATTTAGTTAAGGTTCATTTAGTCTGTAAATTTGTTTCCAAACATCGATAAAATCTGGTGGTTTTTAGATAATTCTCGTCAGTTTAACTTTTCTTAAAAACCATATCGTACCATGGCTGGGAGCAGCCATCCCCTATGGCACACCATCCCCCCCCCCCCGGCGCGACGGGTAGAGCACCATTTGCCGAGAGGGAGATATGATGTTATCTGTTGGTTGAAATTTGTAAAATATGAAGTCATAAACCTCAGTGCCATGGCAGCTTCTTCCTCGTGGTCGGCAGCAAAGATCCATCATAGCCAGTGTGCGTGATACTCTGTCCATCGTCTTGCCTATTTGTCTTGAGCGAGGACACCCAACCCCTAATAACTCTAAACCATAAAGTATGTTTCCAGACCTATGGCTCCTACATGTACGTACAGTATGTATCTACGTCGATCGATCGTACATTTTTCCGCTCGCTCAAAGTAAAATCGACACGACAGCAGAGCATGCGATGGTTTGACATATGAGGAGGGGCTTTTGTGTATTTACTACACAGTCCCGCCCATGTCCTACCTTGTAGTACTACGACATAAATAAATCTGTGGCATGCACGCCGTACTGGATCCTAGACGTCCAAAACGAGGAGCTGAGCTAGCTCTGGGTCTGGCTGGGAAGGACCAACATCTCTGCGACAACTGCCCCAGCCTTTTGCGGCCGCATGCTAGCTCCAAGAAAACACACAAAAAGAGCTGCCACGCCATGCATGGGCTGATCGACGGCAGAGGCTATAACAGCAAAAAGAAGGCAGTGGTGGTATGTACGTACAGTAGGCACCTATCTAGCCAGTAGCCCATGCCCAAGACAACTAGTCCAAGCGCAGGGCTAGCCGCAGCTTTAATTTGCGTGCTCCAGTTGCTCCATATCAACAACAGCTTTTTCGTTTGCAGATGTAGTAGTAGAGTACGTGTAGGCATACACATAGCTCATGGTAGCGGTGCAATCCAGGACAGTCATCTGTTGTCTACAGGATCGTACTAGTATTATCTACCATCTGCAAACCTAAAACCGTCCATCTACCTTACAAAATGCCGACCAGGATTCAAGAACTTGGTACAGCGCGCGTCCTGTGCTCATGTTTAGATTCGTCCTGACAGTATTTTTTGTGACTTCATCGCATGTCGGCGTGGACAACTAGCTCATCACGTACTAATCCACATCGTAATGTGACGGAGGCAAGTAAATTAGCAGCAGCGACTAGCTTTGCCACTGGGCAGCACGATTCGTGTACCACGTAAATTAATTTTAACTCTATACGGCATGCACGATATCACATGGCAAAGGGGAGCGATCCATGTAGGAGTACTTACTTAAACCTGCAGTGAAGATGTGGCACTGGACGCCACAGCTGGCCAGGCATCTTGGCAAGCCGATGTCCTTAATTGCTTATTACTTATACCTAATTAACCAAGGACGATATGGTGTACTGGTGGGGATCTATTATCTGTCTGAAGTTTTGCCAGTTCAATTGCAGGAGCAATGGAGGGGGCAGGAGGTGACGAGAGAGAGAAAGGGAGGAGGGGGAGGCGGCAGGGGCTGAATCGGCAAGAGAGACAAAGCCGCATGGCAGATGGACAAAGCCCCATGCTGCTGCTGCTGCTACTGCCGGGGTTGCAGGCAGCCATGGACAGCAGCATGCACAAGGGGCTGAGATGAGATGTGGATGTAGCGGCGATCGAGACGGGGAGATGGATGGATAGAAGCATCAGGCACAATGATATGATGGCGCTTCCTCGTCACGCCATGCGTGGAGTTGAGATAGAGAAAGTTCAGAGCTTTGGCCGAACGCTGCATGGGCTGGAGGGGAGGGGAGATCTCTCAATTGTTTTTGACCCCCCCGCGAAACTACTGAAAACGACGGCTCAGCAGAAAGAGCGAGTGGCCAACCTACTGTTCAAAGATGCCATCGATACAGTCCAGGCGCAGCCATCAATTAGTTTCGCATAGCTGGAGAGGCCCACAGCTAAAAAGGCTAGCCTGGCCCTGACATGTGGGGCCGGCACACAACAGAAGGCAGCGTGGTCCTCTGTAAAATTATTGTAGTAACACGAAAAAAATGTATAAGGGCTCAGAAAAGCACAGTTGGAGGCTTCTCGTAACAGTCACCTCCCTTAAGTAAAAAATATTACTATTACTGCCCTATTGGGTACAGTTTCATTCTTTTGACAACTCTTTGTCGAATTTTTTCAAACTATGTTTCCTTTTTTGCTATAAACTCCCAAGAATGTTTTGGTTCTCCAAGATATGGTATTACTAGTTTATCGATTGTACCGTTTGCTTTTTGATAAACTTTTGTTCGAAAACATGCATTGTTTTTTCAGACGTCTCTCAAATTATTAGACGCGGTTTATCTCCCAAGTAGATTTTCGTGATTGTGGATGGATATGTTCAAAATATTTCACTGTGGAAGTTTTTCCAACCTTTACGGATTTACTAAGAACATGGAAAACATGGTGAAGAATACACAGAAGCTCGAATAGAAGCCATAGAAAAGCTACCATATCCCAAGGACACCAAAGGTATAAGAAGCTTCTTCGGTGATGTAGGTTTTTATTGACGATTTATTAAAGACTTCTCTAAGGTATCAAAACATCTAACTATTCTTTTGCAAACAGATGTTCCTTTCTTTTTTTAATGATGATTGTGTAGAGCCATTTAGTGTATTAAAGAATGATTTAATAAGTGCTCCTATAATTCAACCTCATGATTGAAACTTTCCCTTTGAAATTATTTGTGATGGTAGTGACTATGCCATTGATACTGTTCTAGGGCAACGAGTTGATAACAAACTAAATGTTATTTACTATGCTAGTAAAACACTTGATGGTGCTCAAATAAATTATGTTACTATTGAAAAGGAATTCCTAGCAGTGATATTTGCATGTGATAAGTTTAGACCTTAGACAGTTGATTATAAATGTATTGTGCACTTTGATCATTCTGATATTAAATATGTAATGAATACGAAATATGCTAAGCCTAGACTAATAAGATGGGTTCTTTTACTTCAAGAATTTGATTTGCATATTGTTGATAGGAAATGTGAAGATAATCTTGTAGTTGATCACTTGTTTAGAATGGCAAATATTCCGATAGATCCTACTCCTATTAATTATAGTTTTGCTAATGAACAGCTTGCAAAAATTAATGTGTCTAGTGCTTGAATTGCATCCCCTTGGTTTGCTGATTGCAAACATTATTGTTGGAGAAGTCATGCTACCATATTTTAACTCCCAACAAAGAAACAAATTCTTCTATGATCCTAGATACTGCTTTTGGGATGATCCATTCCTTTATAAGAAAAATGTGGATGGTATTATTGGACATTATTTTCCTGAATTTAAGCAACATGATACCATAAGAGATTGTCATGGCAGTCCTTATGGAGGACATCACATAGGAGACTGCACTGTTGGGAACTTATTATAATCTGACTTTTATTGGCCTACTATATTTAAGAATTGTGATGAATATGTTAAATCTTGTGATAAATGCCAAAGAGTAGGAAATATTGGTAAGAGAAATGGAATGCCTATGAACTATCAATTACCACTTGAACCATTTAATGTGTGGGGATTTGATTTTATGGGACCGTTCCCACCATCAAAAACTAAAACACACACATATTTTGGTTGAAGTGGGCTATGTTACAAAGTGGGTGGAAGCAATTAGAACCAAAAGCATAGATCATGCTACAACAATGAAGATGCCTAAGGACATAATCTTTCCTAGGTTTGGAGTACCTAGATTTTTAATTACTGATGGTGGTTCTCATTTCTTACATGGTGTTCTTAGAAAGACGTTAGCTAAGTATGGTGTTAATCATAGAGTTGCATCTCCATACCATCCTCAAACTAGTGGTCAAGTTGAACTAAGTAATAGGAAAATCAAATTCATTTTGGAAAAGATAGTTAATAAATTTAGATCTGATTGAACAACTAAAGTTAATGATGTTTTGTGGTCTTATAGAACTGCTTTAAAAAAACCATTGGTAATGTCTCCTTATAAGATGGTTTATGGTAAAGCTTGTCATCTCCTAGTAGAATTAGAACATAAAGCTAGTTGGGATGTTAAGTAACTAAACTTTGAATTTAAAACTGTTGGAGAGAAAAGAATTCTTGACATAATTGGGGGCCTGAAATGGGGATCTGAGGGGCTATTTATAGCCCCACTCGAAAAGTTGCTATTGGACGAAATGGGTGCCGGATTATCTGGCCGGGGCAAACATCCGGCCCTAGATTGGACAATCTGGACTAAAAGTCCGGCCCCTCACAGCATGACGCGCCTTGGCTGCCTTTGCCAAAAAACCTAGAGGGCGAATTATTCGGCATGGGTGAATGCTCCGGCCCTGGTCAGTTAATCCAGATAGAAACACCGCCCCAACCACGTGACGCGCCTTGGTGGCATTGGCAAAGCCCTAGGGGCGGATTATCCGGCCCATTGGTGGGGTGGATTATCCGGCCTGGGCGAATGCTCTGGCCTTGGCTAATTAATCCGGGGAGAAGCTCCTCCACCTACCCGCATGACGCGCCTTGTTGGCTTTGGCGAACTTGATGGGGCGGATAATCTGGCCCTTGGTAGGGGCGGATAATCCGCCCCCAAAACTCTGGTTTAGTATATTTGGGTGAAAACTTTGTTATGCACACTAAACACACCATTAAATAATCCTTGGCATTGTTATCTAACACACAAAATACTAGGGATCATAAAATGTTCTTCCAATCTCCCCATTTTTGGTGTTAGATGACAATACTAGGATTTTCAATATAGCCCTACTAACACATCATTCCAAGAATCAAAAGAACTCCCCGTACATGTGTGCATATATTAAGTTTGCATTACAAATGCACACACATAGGCACAATACCTTTTCATGAATTGGAAGCTAAGAAACAAATGATGAGTTAGGGAGAGAGAGATGTACCATACCACCATAATGAAGTCCTCAATAATATAATGATAAATGCTTTTGAAGAAACCCGATATTGAGACTTCCAAGAATAATGACATAATGATACATCCACAAAGATAATTCTAGAATTCCATAGTGATAAATCCATAGTCTCATGACACAATATGGACCAACATAGTCTCACACAAACAAACCACAAAGCAAATAGGAGAGTTGAACGCTAAATGGGCACAAGCAAGGATGAAGAAAAGCGATAAAATGCCAAATGTGCTTGTGCCCAACCCATGCAAATCCCCTCGATGCCTATTAGAACTAGTTGTCTCCCTTTGGCATCGGAGCACCAAAAAGGAAAAAAGATCGATGCTAGTGTCTTGAGAGATCACTCCTCATCCTCTTCCTCCTCATAGGCACCCTCATCATCATCATACTCCTCCTCATCATCAGCGGCTAGCGGAGTAGGCTCCCTCGGGAACAAGTGACGCTCAATATCACCATAGTGAATGTTTGACGAGTTCTACTGAGCATACGGAGTAGGAGCTACCTTAGTTGGAGGAGGGCCTGATGCCCCTTAGACATGGTGGAGAATAAGATGTTGAGTGTGAACCATGGCATGACTCTGCCGGTACGCCTCATACTGCCCCTTGTGGATGTCAACTCCCATGCAAAGAATGTTGCGCTGGAAACAGTTTAGTTGCTTCACTTCCCTGGCAATAGATGGCACCGGGGGACTCCTCCCAGTCGCCCTAGCATCTCCCATAAAGGTCTCGGGAGATGTAGAGGGGTGAGAGGTCTTCCTAGTCTTGTAGATATTCTTGACTTTGTGGACACCATCAAGATTGTCACCGAAATCCTCATGAGGGAGCATATGCTTGATGAGCATCATGATGTAGGGAGCATACAAGATAGGGAGCCTGTTGTACATAGCATCAGTCATTTCGTGGAAGATGAAATCCATCACATCCTGCTGGTAGCTCACATCAGGGTCTTCAGAAGAGGCAACCTCATAAGCAAAGCCCATCAAATGAACAAGGTGTCCATGGATGTTTCATTGTTGCCCCACTCGGAGTGATGCAATCATGGAACAAGCCAACCAGCTGAGCATAGAGTGGAGAGTGACTGGCAACCTTACCAACAATACCATTGGGACCACAACACGGTGAAAGAAGTGTGTCTTTGTTGGGCTTGATAGCTGAGGTAATGCGGTACCCACAAGATTGATCGCGGCTAGCAAAGGAGTAACCAAGAACCTCAGCAAACATGTAGAAATCAGACTGCAGAAAGTGCTCGCCTGTCTTCCACTTCATGGTGCGATGCTTATCCCCGCACACCACGAGAGTGGAGAAAAACTGCTTCAACAGAGGTATCATAGGAACACTGGAGCTCCATGAGATGATGCAGCCCCATCTTCTTAGTCACAGCCAAAGCTTCAGCACATTGAGGCAAACGGCCTGCCTCGGTCAGATCGATAGGACGCATGGGACGAATCTTCAGGCGGTCAAAAACATCATCAAAGATAAACTTATGGTGAGCACACCAAAAGTGGGTGTCCCCAAGCTCCTCATCAATATCAGCCTCCACATACAGGTCACACTGTCGAATAGTTGAATACGAAATGATGTCCGTGTCCTTGTAGCTGGCCCTAGGCTGCTTACCCTTCTTCTTGGAACCAGCCCACAAGGACGACGCTTGTATGTTTGAGAGACACCACGAGAACCACCTATGAAGTGAAAGAGATAGATAGCAAGTAGATAAGAACACACACAAGTCCAGGAGGAGTGTTAAAAACAGTATAGGAACAACCACGAGTCAACCACATGTCAAACAATAGTCCAAGATTAACTGCAGCAGGTGCAAACCTTCCAGGCCAAATAATCTAGCTGAATCAGGAGCGGATAATCCGCCCGCCGAATAATCCGGCCAAGCCAGGGGTGGATATTTTTTCGGCCCTAGCGAATTTTGCAGATCATCTTAGATGCATAGTTCAAACATAGATTGGGCAGCGTGGTTGCTAGCCTACAATTTCTAACAAGCAATGGAGCACAAGAGCAACTTCTAGACTGAGTTCCAGCAACAAATAAGAACGTCTACACAAAAGATGAGAGTGGGGGATTTTACCCTCACTCATTGAAGGAAGAACTCAAAGGAGAAGATACCCGATGGAGTTATGAAGAAGATCCAGGGGAGGCCCAGAGAATCAGGTGGTCTGAACGGCACCGGGGAGGGTTGGTGTAACATCCCAGGATTAACACCTAAAAATAGTGAGGCCACATGTGTGTGAAGTGTATTCATGAATAAGAAAATCCAGGAAATTTTCGCGCAAAACGAAAGAAACCACAAAGGGATCGAGATCTCTGTTGTTCTGATGAAAAGGTTAGGGCAAGTGCTATGGATTGTGACATGACCTTGTTGAATCCTTTGTTTTTTAGGGGAAAAAATTCAAAATTTGAGTATTCAAATAATATATTTGAATTATAAAAGAATGTGTAAATGGAATGATAAATAGTAATTAAATTGAAATAAGAAATAAGAATTGGATTCTTATTTATGAGTAAGATACAATATTTACAAGTCTCAAATTACTAATGAAATATAAAAAAATAAACATTACATTGTCCTTTATAATAAGGGAATAAAAGGAATGTACAAAATTGCAAGTAAAGGAAAACATTACCTTTATTATTTAAAACAAATTATATTACATTGTCTTTACAGATAAATAAAAGAATAAATAAATTACAAAAGAATAATGAATAAAGATTACATTGGGAAATAATAACTTTATTACAATAATAAAATAACAGAGAAACATAGACTAAATCTAAAATATGCTCTATATAAAATCATGTATCTTCTTCATATTCTTGATTTGTTCCTATAAGAAGAAAATGAAAAAAAAGAAAGGGAAGGATTAGTGTTAGTATTATTTCTCTCAGTTATAAATAGTGAGATGCACTGTTAAGATTGCATCATTGAGAAATTTTTAAATAGGGGCAAGTTTCACAAGGGGTAGTATCTGTTCTTATCATCCAAGAAAGCTTTAGCCTAAGCATCATTAGCCAAGGGGGAAATTTCACCAAATCAGAAATAGTAAAAAGATAAACAGCTAGGAAATATCAAGTTTTCACTTGATCTGATCCTCAATTCCAACCAAGGAAACATAGGTACTTGCACTCTACAGGTCCACCTGCAGTAGCTTAGTCACCACATGCATCCGATGTGTTATCAACACATCAAGGAAGGCACCAGCTATAGGAAAGGAAGGAACCAACTGTAGCACCAAAGCTATATATTCCCTAGCCACCACACTTAGCCAAGAGCTACCCTCAGATCACTAGTTCATCACCAAGAACAACACATGTTCTTGCTCATCACCACAAGATCACTCATCTAGGTGAACACCATATCTCTAACCCTGGTTGCTCAGTAAAGCCATCCAAGAGTGTGGAGGAGAGAAGATTCATAAAGAAGATATCAACTCCTGAAGTAGAAGGACGTGATCAGGAGCACAAGGAGGAGGCCTAGGTGCCAAGGAGAGCAACAACATTAGCTACATCAGAAGAAGGAAGGAAAGTAGGCCACCAAATTAATAATGGCTGATCAAGATCAACACCAGCCCAGTAGCAGCAACAACTCAGCAACCACAGGTTGGCCACCAAAATCATTCCCTAGCATCTGTTCTTATTAGATTTATTAGGAAATAAATAGTGGCGGAGGGAATAACCCTCAGATCTGGATGCATATGGATATGAGGATCATCAACCATAGCACATGTTCTTATCAGCTTGCACCATCAGATTTAAGTGAAATAATGGCTAGGATACAAATTCATCCAAATCCAGCTACCCTTCAACTAGAGGTTGCATAGGAGGAATAGAAGGAGAAATTTCTCTCAGGTTGCATAGAGATGCTATGCAAGCTCATCACAGAGAATGAAAGCCACCCAAAACAAATATCTCTTCTTATTAACCAATAGTGCCTTAGCCTTTGCATCATAGGCAGAAACTTGTTGCACACTTAAATCATCAAGAAACAGATTTTAAGCTCATCTGCAAACAAGTACAAATATCACATAAATCATTTTCCTAGAAAAATAGTCTAGGAATCATTTGTAAGGTCACCTATTTACACAAGCTAACATGTACTTCTAAGCCTCAGCCTGTTACATCACAGGCTGCACCTCAATCCACACAAATGTATTCCAAAATGATGTTTTCATCCACCAGTTAGCTCTAATGACAGTAGGTCTTATTAAAAATGATCATATGGCTGTGTACCCTCCAAGGAGACATCACAGTAACATGACCATATTAACAGAAGCCACAAGGTATTATATTAGCCAAGTAATCAATAGCTAACTAATCCAATAGTACGTCATAATACTAGAAACACCACTGTGCACACTCCGGATAGAGGCACCACAGTAGCAATTTCCAATAGCAGAAGCCATTGTATTCACTAGCTAAGATCAGCATCAAATACTATGTTAAAAAATGAGTTACAGGCACAGGGTATTACTTCAAATCATTTTCCTACCCGGTTTTCAAAGGAATCATCTTCTGCTTGAAAACACATCATTCATTTATCAAGAAATCCCTGTCATAATGACAGAAACAAGAATATTAGCAAGCTTTATATGCAAAAGCTTATCCACATTAGAAAACAAAACATCTTACTGAATACTTTTGTAACATCCCAAAACTTTAATCCAAGTGATCAAGATCAAATCTACCCAATTTAGGGTTAACAAAAACTTTTCCATTTAAAAATCTTTAAGCATTCATATGTGTGTGCATTTAAAATAGGAGTGGTTTTGAATTGCCATGATTGAGTGATCTATTGGTTGTAAAATGATTCTAAGGTGAATTACACATCATCTGCATCATCCCCAAGCAAATCCCAAAGAAAAAGAATTAAATAATCAAATGGTCACTTTTGCCATTTTAACCACCTAGCCTACTTTGGGCATTCCTAGGACTCAAATGCTAACAGAGAAAATTGTGGATCTTTGCACCCCTTGCTAGTACAAGTAGTGATGCGAGGCCCACTTTGTTTCATCCCAAAAACTTTCAAACACTAAATTTAAATGACATTTAAAAAATGAATCTAGTTCATATGTCTAGATACCACTTTTTCAAAAAACACTCAAATGAACTCCATTTCAAAATCCCAAGCAAACCTAGATGCTTAAGCATAAGATGAATCACTCCACCAAAAATCTTTCAAAAATTCAAAAGTTTCTCTCATGCGGCCATTTGATCCAACAGTTGGCAGGCAGACAAAAAGTGGCCTAACTAATACTGTTTGGGAGCAAATCTTGTCGAGCCAATTGATGCACATTGATCACCTTGGTCTCCCCTAGGCCCAACCAGACCAAAACCACCCCTATCCCTAACGCCGCCCCGACGCCATGCTCGCCGGCCAAACGTGCACAAGCCAAAGGCAACCACCAGCCCCTCTCCGCCGCTCCAGGGAGTGAGGCGTGACCTCACCGCCACCCACGGTCCACCCTACGACCCCTGCTAGCCACTGGACCACCCTAGAGCCGCACCGCCCTTTCTCTCTGCGTGCAGCCAGAGCGCGCCAGAGCGCGATCGCCGCCAGCACGCCTCAGACCAAGCCTCGACACTAAATCGCGCACGCCGCTCCGCCTTGAACCTAGCAACCCGCCAGACACGGTCGTGCACCATCGCGCGACCCATAGTCGCCGGGAGCACCGCCTCTGTCTCCTAGAGCGCGGGAAGCTCCCGACCAATTGCCACCGCCCCTAGCGTCGCCATTACACTGTAGAGGACCACCAGCAGACCGCCCACCGTCCGCCTACCTCGCCCATGCCGGTAGCCCCCTGTATCGCCGTCACCGACGAGCTCCGCCCACACCTGCCGGTCCCCTCGTCGAGCCTATATAAGGAGGCCACCCCAGCACCATTTCTTCACACCATCTCACTACCCTATCTCCACTGACCATTTCCCCTCTCTCGCCGGAGCCGCTCGAGCAGCACATCGCCGGAATTCCGCAAGAGTCAGCCGCTGCAGAGGAGGAGAAGTCCACGTCGATTTCGTCCACCTCAGCCCCTGCTGCGACCTCGCCTGAGCCTGCTGTCGCCGTACAGTTCGTTTGCCCACCTCGCCGCACTAGCTGGAGCCCTGGTACGTCCCTAGTAGACCCCCACCGACCGTTTAGGGTTCAGTCTCGCCGGCGACGAGTCCGTCGTCGACGATGACCATGGACCGTTAGATCGTATTCTAATCGTGTGCTCCAGATTGCCCCATATCGTTTCGGGTTTTAAGTGGCGCTAACATGCGGACCCCCCTTATCAATCGCCCTCTGTGCCGCTGAGCGTCACTGGGCCGGCCCATTTAGTTTCCCGCGCTGACCCAGTAATTCAAATTAGGATTTTTCTATTTAGGTGTGAAATCAATTCTTTCCCTTAGTTTAAAAATCAATTCAGAGAGTTTTATAAATCCAAATTGAGTGATTCCAGTTTTGTTGGAAAGGTAATAAAAATATCTATCCAAGACCGTTGGATTTAAATTATTTAAAGTTGGAGATCTCTCCGAGTAAAAATAACAAGATAGAAGCTTTTGAACATTCAAACATTTTTATAAAATCAAACATAATAGCTTTGGAGTTGATTCCAACTCTCTAAAATCACATTTAACCATACCTATCTGAATATGTAATAATATTGAGGTTTGCATGGAGTGACTTTGGACTAGTACAAAAATAATGCTATATAGGCATTTCTAGTCACTTTAAATCATTAATTATTAAACTTAAACTTATTAAAATGTGATCCAACCTTTAAATCACCTTCCCATATGTTAGAATATGTGGTGATGACATGTGTCCACATGATCCCATATTTTAATTGGAGAAGATTAAATCTTAGTTAATTTCAATGAGTAGAAATTACTTTTCTCAAATAAAAAGAATGAAGCTAGTTAATTAAACCTTGTGATGCTTGAGATGATACTAGATCATCATTTGTGTTCCTTAGTGTTCTAAGTAGATTAGTTAAGTATTGTTTGGTGATTGTGTATCCCATATGTATTTATAGACGATAGTACCGACCAAGCTTTCGAGGAGGAAGAGTTCTACCAAGAGGAGGAGGAACAGAATTTCAACCACTGCACTAATCAAGGCAAGCTAGAACTAAGCAAGTTAACACTTGCCCATTAACTTGAGAAAATGCATTAGGCATGCTTTGGTTATACCCTTTGACTTATACCTACTCCAAGTTTCATTTACAAGCTTTACTTATCTTTACTTTACCAAAGTCCCTTACTTGTTTGAAGGTAGCATAAAGAGTATAAAACTTGACCTATCTAGTTAGACTTAGATGTCATTCTGTGGCATGAGATTCATATTAGCATCCCACATTAGTGAACACTCTTAACTTAGTAGCTTAGAGTTATACCAAAAACTTGATCACTCTAGATGGGAATACTTGGTGAAAATGATTTGTGAAAACCTTGGAATGATGAGTCATTCTATTGAAATGTTTTGACATGTGTTGAGAAATACAATGGTTAGGATGATGATGAAAATGTTGAGGCATGAGCCTTAGCCCTTTTATAAAAACTGATGGTTGGGTTCGGATGCGATACCATTCCAATTTTACCGTACAACCACAATACCTGAATTGGGCAAGGCTTAGCCGGAAGTTTATATGCATTAGTATTAGTTCCCTCCCGGGAGAGGTTTGAGCTGAGGCTACCTCTCAATGTTGTCCACCTATGCAGTGCCCAAGATGACATATGGTCATGGTTGGGAGGCCATGCTCATAGGAGAGGTGCTTATACTAGGGTGTGTAAAGGAAAGGTTATGTTTGATTATGTGCATACTAAGTATGATGATTCAGGGTTATCCTTGACAGATGTATCGAATCTTGTGGTGAAAGTGTACCACCTCTGCAGAGTGTCAAACTATTCGAATAGTCGCGTCCGCGGTTATGGACACTTAGTGGCCATACTGTTCCGTTGTCAGATGTTTTCAAAATGACTTATGAAATGAATTGTGACATGACTTGACCACAAAAGGGTTGTGACTATGATGACTAAGTTCCCACTTAGGTGTTTTCAAACTTTATTTTATCTTTCTTTGCTTCTGAACTCAGCTTAGGTTTCGAACTTAACTTTACAAATAAACTTAGAGTTTAGTACTCTTACTAGAACTATCCTACTTGTTACTGGTAGTTTGCGAGTACTTAAAGAGTACTCATGGCTTTTGTCCCTAGCTATTCCCGTGGCCAGACTATGAAGGAGACTACCAAGATGAAGGATAGCAGGACAGCTATGATAACTAGGACTATCTTCCATCGTCAACATTGCTTGTGACTCTGAAGATGGACCCCACCGCTACGCTATTTATTTCTCTACTGGATTGTACTAAGACTGGATCATGAGATCCTTTATTTGTTGTAAGACCTTATTATGGTTTGTAATGGATGATGTACTGTGATGTCCAATCTGTTATGTCTCACAAAAATGGTAATCCTAGGATTGCGATGTATGGCATAAGTGGCATCTGGGATTAAAAATCTGGGTGTTGACAAGTTGGTATCAGAGCCATCCTGACCATAGGAGACCCTAGTTAGAATGAACGTACGAACAAAAACTTAGTTTCAAAAACCAAAGTGAGTATTTCTGAAAACTATTTCCTCTCTTAGACTTGGGAAATCTTTCTCTCAAAAAAATTCATGTTCCTCCAAATTCTTACATTACAACATAAAACTTGACACACTTGATCACTTCACTATTCTCTCATCCTTAATTCTTATAGATGGAAACGCAGTTCAGCAAGTTCTACCAGTTGGGCAACGGAGGCCAGCTGATCTTCGAGAGGGATCTTGATGCACTATCAGAGTACTTGGGACGCCCGCATCCAGAATTCCTTGGGGCTCAACTTCCTGGACCCCTAGGAGGAGACTTACAATGGCTAGTCACCGCTGATCTTCGAGGCAAGATAGAAGCACCAACGTCCGGGAGGATCCAGTTCTCCGTGAGAGAGAACAACTGGCTAGATGGATTAGCCAGGGCATTGCATGAAGCCCTTGCACGTCTGTGTGCCCTGAGTGTCAACCAAATCCAAGGAACCCGCTATGCTCACTATGCAAGGCATGATTTTATGGGAATGCCCATGGAGATGCCAAGTCACGCGAAGTTGAAGCATCAAGTGGAGAACCTTGACTTCCTGCTGTACGACATACATAAGGAATTGGACAATGCTAGAGAGTTCGCCAACCACAATCTCGCCCTTGCCGCCCAGAAGGCCTAGACGTTCTCACTGCTAGTCAAGGATCGTCAGTCTCTTCGCCGTCAATGTGCAAAGAAGGATCGCACCATCGACCATCTTCGCAAGAAGGTGGTCGACCTCGAGAAGACCATCAAGGAGCAAGAAGCTCAGCTCGCAGCAAAAGAGGAAGAAGAGGAAGGTGAAGACATCCAGGGAGATATGGACTCTTACCTCAGCAATGATGATGACTTTCTGGAGGAGGATGCTGTGGACTTCTACACCGACGATGATGACTCTGACTTCATCGATGATGATTAGATGCACTAGAGCACTGTCGTAGCATGAGGAGTATCAGTCCCATTGTAACATAGCTTACATAATGGTTCCTAAAACCATATGTTTTCCTTTGATGTTGTGGTGTGTGTGTGTGTTTGTATCGTGTGCTCTGCTTGAATGAATGAAAAGAAGTTAGTTGCAAAACCTGAGTCAAACTCAAAGTTTTAGCTTTGAAATCAAAACCATGAACCTTAGAACTTTCCCTCTTACCCCTTTATCTATATCAATCTTCAAATGACTCGTGGAAACCAAGGAGGGAGCAGCTCAACGCAAGACCCAATGCTGCAGATTCTGCAGACTCTCATTGCAGACCGTGAAGCAAGCAGGGTCGAGCGCCAAGCTAATCTAGCAACACTGCAGCAGATCGCCCAGATGGCTCACAACAACCAGAACCATGGAAATCAGGATCATCATGGATCCAAACTCAAAAACCTCTAGAATACCAATCCCCCAATCTTTAGTACTTCAGAGAACCCACTGGATGCTGATGACTGGTTGCAGACCATGGAGAATAACTTAGAAGTAGCAGGAGTGGATGCCAACGAGAAGGTTCTTTTTGCCACCCACTATTTGGCAGGAGATGCAAGAGCATGGTGGAACAGCGTCCGCACAATGAACCATGGTCAAGTGATGACATAGGAAGCCTCCAAAATCAAGTTCACTCGCACCCACGTGCTGCAGGGTCTAGTCACCAGAATGAGGGATGAATTCTGAGAATTGAAGCAAGGCAGAATGACTGTAGTGGAGTACCGCGACAGATTCTTGTCCTTAGCCAGGTATGCACCTGATGAGATCAACACGGAGGCCAAGAATAAGGAGAGATTCCTGAATGGACTGCATGATGAGATGCAGACTGTCCTCGTCAACATCCGTTTCGAGGATCTCGAAGAGCTAGTCGACTCTACCATTCAGATGGAAGGGAAGATTAATCAAGCAAACGACAACCACAAACATCGTATGATGCACCAAGCTAGATCCAACAGTCACCAGAAGTACCGTCCCAACCCTTCTACGGGATATGCACCGAGGAACAATCGACCCCCAATGTCTCGCCCAAGCTACCCCAACCGTAGCGGAGGAAATGTGAAGTCCGGAGGAAACAACAATCACCCCAGCAACACCAGCAATTTCAGCCGTGCACCTCCCAAGAGCAACAACAACAACACTGCACCCAGAACTGGAAGCAATGTTATGCCCGTGGTAGCAAAAGACAAGTCTCAGATCACTTGTTTCGAGTGTGGAGTGAAGGGTCACTACTCAAATGAGTGTCCTAAGAAGATTGCCGCCACTGCCAATGTGAATGCCCCAGCTCAATAGCAGCGTCGTGTTCAACCAGGAAGAAGATTTTCCCCAGGGAACCCTCACAACCGCAACGGCCGTCTCTTCCACATGAACGCCGAAGAAGCCCAAGAAGCGTCAGATGTAGTGCTGGGTATGTTTTCTATCAACTCAGTTTTAGCAAGAGTGTTGTTTGATTCTAGAGCATCACACTCATTTATCACCGAAGAATTTGCATGCACTAGTAAGATTCACCCAACCAACTTGAAGCATGTCATGATAGTTCAAATACCCGGTTCAACTACAAAATCTAGAAAAATTTGCAAAGCTGTGCCTATCAGAATACATGGGATAGATTTTTATGCCAATCTAATAGCACTTGGAACCAAAGGTTTGGAAGTAGTACTAGGAATGGATTGGATGTCAAAGCATAAAGGATTGATTGACTGTGCCAAGAAAGCCATCACCATGACCAGTAGCTCTAGAGTATCAGTAGAGCATATATCTGAAACCTTGCCCCGTCAATTTAGGTGTAACAAGAGTCTAGCCCTGCCCACCATAGACCAAGTCAGAGTAGTCTGTGAATACCCCGACGTATTCCCAGATGAATTGCCCGGTATGCCCTCGGATAGGGATATTGAGTTCATTATTGAACTAATCCCCAAAACCGGACCCATAGCCCAGAGACCCTATAGTATGAACCCCTCAGAGTTAGTAGAATTAAAGAAGCAGTTGGATGCTATGTTGGCAACATGGTTGATTCAACCAAGCGCATCGCCATGGAGATCGCCAGTGTTATTCATCGACAAGAAAGATGGAGGCAACCGGTTGTGCACAGATTACAGGAAGCTGAATGACGTCACCATCAAGAACAAGTACCCTTTGCCAAAGATAGAGGATCTATTTGATCAGTTGACTGGAGCAAATGTGTTCTCTAAGATTGATCTTAGGACTGGTTATCACCAACTTAAGATTCGTGCAACAGATATTCCTAAGACCGCCTTTACTACTCGTTATGGCTTATACGAGTATACGGTCATATCTTTTGGATTAACCAATGCCCCTGCTTATTTCATGAATCACATGAATAAGATCTTTATGAATTTTCTAGACCAAGTTTGTTGTTGTGTTTATCGACGATATCCTTATCTACTCCAAGTCAGAAGAAGAGCATGAGCAACATCTGAGAATCATCCTTGAAACCCTTAGAGAGCATCGATTGTATGCCAAGTTCAGCAAATGTGAGTTTTGGCTGAAAGAAGTAGGATTCCTAGGACATATTGTGTCTGCCGGAGGAGTCGCTGTTGATCCCGGCAAGATCAAAGATGTCAAAAAATGGGAAGCCCCAACCACTCAAACCCAAGTCCGTGCATTTCTTGGATTAGCGGAATATTACCGCAAGTTTGTGGAAGGATTTTCAAGCATCGCCAGACCCATGACCCAATTGTTGAAGAAGGACAAGAAGTTTGAATGGACAGACAAATGTGAAGCTAGTTTCCAAGAGCTCAAGAAGAGATTGATTTCCGCCCCAATATTGATCATGTCAGATATCAAGAAGATGTTTGATGTGTATTGTGATGCATCCAAGATTGGTCTCTGATGTGTACTGATGCAAGAAGGCAAAGTCATCGCGTATCTGTCTCGACAACTGAAGCAGCATGAGCAGAACTATCCGACCCATGATCTTGAGTTAGCAGTCATAGTTTTGGCATTGAAGACATGGTGTCATTACCTTATGGGTAATCGCTGTGAGATTTATTCAGATCACAAAAGCTTGAAGTATATTTTCACCCAGAAGGAGCTGAATATGAGGCAAAGAAGATGGATAGAGTTAATCAAGGATTATGACCTTGACATTCACTATCACCCCAGCAAAGCCAATGTGGTAGCGGATGCTCTTAGCAGATTGCCGTGTAAGCTAAACACCATGATCAAGGAGAAGCAACCAAGTTTGTATGAGGAGTTGGAACAGTTTAGAACTGAGCTAGTTAGCAAAGGATTCTTAGCTAGCATTGAACTTCAACCCACTTTGATTAGCCAAATCAAGGAAGCCCAGAAGGGAAATGAAAGTATCGACGGGATCAAGCGTCGTATTGGTACATGAAAGGTACCTGGATTCACCGAAGACGAAGAAGGATTTTTGTGGTACAAAGGACGTATCTGTGTGCCAGCAGATGCGGAACTGAAGCAAGTTATCATGCAAGAAGCTCATGATACTCTTTATTCTATCCACCCCGGAGGAAAGAAGATGTATCAGGATCTAAAAGAGCAATTTTGGTGGCACAAAATGAAGAGAGAAATTGGAAGCTACATCGCCAAGTGTGATATTTTTCAGAGAGTCAAGGTAGAACATCAAAGACCCGCACGACTATTGCAACCATTGCAGATTCCGGAATGGAAATGGGATTCCGTCAGAATGGACTTTATCACCGGTTTACCTACTTCTAGTAGGGGAAATGACTCAATCTGGGTCATCGTTGATAGACTATCCAAGGTAGCTCATTTTATACATGTCAAGACAACCTACCAGAGTTCGAAGCTAGCAGAGCTATATATTGCTAGAATCGTCAGTTTGCATGGAACTCCCAAAACCATAGTGTCAGATCAAGGAACCCAATTTACCTCGAGATTTTGGCAGAAAGTCCAAGAAGGATTAGGAACCAAGTTGAATTTTAGCACCACTTATCACCCGCAAACCGATGGATAGACTAAAAGAGTCAACCAAATCCTGGAGGATATGTTAAGAGCTTGTGTGTTAGAGTACAGATCAAAATGGGAAGATTGTCTGCCTTTCACAGAATTCTCATACAACAACAGTTATCGAGCCAGTTTGCAAATGGCACCATTTGAATTCCTATACGGAAGAAAGTGTCGTACCCCTTTGAATTGGTCACAAGTAGGAGAGAGTCAGATTTTTGGACCTGACATTCTCCGAGAAGCCAAAGAGAAGGTTCACAAAGTCCGTGAGCACCTCAAGACCTCCCAATCCAGACAGAATAGTTATGCTGACTAGAGAAGGAGATACCTGACTTTCAATGTCGAAGATTTTGTATATCTCAAGTTTTCGCCATTGAAGGGAACGCAACGTTTTAGTCTGAAAGGAAAGTTACCCCCAGATATATCGGACCCTTCAAGATTCTGAACCGTCGAGGAGAAGTATCTTATCAACTGGAACTGCCAGAGGAAATGTCAACCATCCACAATGTGTTCCATATCTCGTTACTTCGCAAGTGCTTGGAAGTGCCGGAGAAGACCGAAGTTTTCAAGAACATCGATCACCGAGCTGTTGATATCAACAAGGATCTGACGTATCGGGAAGTGCCCATCCGTATCTTGGAGGAAGCCTACAGAAGCACCAAGACTAGGAGTATCAAGTTTTTCAAGATTCAATGGAGCAACCATACCAAACAAGAAGCCACTTGGGAGCGGGAAGATTACATTAGGACTGAGTTCCCAGATCTCTTTAGTTCCTAGTTTTCTATTTTAAATCTCGGGACGAGATTTTGTTTAAGGGGGGAAGGTTTGTAACATCCCAAAACTTTAATCCAAGTGATCAAGATCAAATCTACCCAATTTAGGGTTAACAAAAACTTTTCCATTTAAAAATATTTAAGCATTCATATGTGTGTGCATTTAAAATAGGAGTGGTTTTGAATTGCCATGATTGAGTGATCTATTGGTTGTAAAATGATTCTAAGGTGAATTACACATCATCTAGATCATACCCAAGCAAATCCCAAAGAAAAAGAAATCAAAAAGAATTAAATAATCAAATGGTCACTTTTGCCATTTTAATCACCTAGCCTACTTTGGGCATTCCTAGGACTCAAATGCTAACAGTGAAAATTGTGGATCTTTGCACCCCTTGCTAGTACAAGTAGTTATGTGCCAAGGCTCACTTTGTTTCATCCCAAAAACTTTCAAACACTAAATTTAAATGACATTTAAAAATTGAATCTAGTTCATATATCTAGATACCACTTTTTCAAAAACCACTCAAATGAACTCCATTTCAAAATCCCAAGCAAACCTAGATGCTTAAGCATAAGATGAATCACTCCACCAAAAATCTTTCAAAAATTCAAAAGTTTCTCTCATGCGGCCATTTGATCGAACAATTGGCAGGCAGAAAAAAAGTGGCCTAACTAATACTGTTTAGGAGCAAGTCGTGTCGAGCCAATTGATGCACATTGATCACCTTGGTCTCCCCCAGGTCCAACCATACCAAAACCACCCCTATCCCTAGACCCTGGCGCTAGTGCAACACCGCCCTAACGCCATGCTCGTCGGCCAAACGTGCACAAGCCACAGGCGACCACCAGCCCCTCTCCGCCACTCCAGGGAGTGAGGCGTGACCTCACCGCCGCCCACGGTCCACCCCATGACCCCTGCTAGCCACTGGACAACCCCAGAGCCACGCCGCCCTTTCTCTCTGTGTGCAGCTAGAGCGCGATCGCCGCCAACATGCCTCAGACTAAGCCCCGGCACTAAATCGCGCACGCCGCTCCGCCTTGAACCCAGCAACCCGCCAGACATGGCCGTGCACCGTCGCGCGACCAACAGTCACCGGGAGCACCGTCGCGCACCTCCTCTGTATCCCAGAGCGCCGAAGCTCCCGACCGATTGCCACCGCCCTAGCATCGCCATTACGCCATAGAGGACCGCCAGCAGACCGCCCATCGTCTGCCTACCTCACCCACACCGGTAGCCCCCTTGTATCACTGTAACCGACGAGCTGCGCCCACACTTGTTGGTCCCCTTGTCGAGCCTATATAAGGAGGCCACCCTAGAACCATTTATTCACACCATCTCACTCCCCTCTCTCCACTGACCATTTTCCCTCTCTCGTCGGAGCCGCTCGAGCAGCACATCGCCGGAATTCCGCCGGAGTCAGCCGCTGCAGAGGAGGAGAAGTCCCCGTCGATTTCGTCTACCTCAACCCATGTCGCGACCTGGCCTGAGCCCGCCGTCGATGTCCAGTTTGTTTGCCCGCCTCGCCGCACTAGCTGGAGCCCTGGTACGTCCCCAGTAGACCACCACCGACCGTTTAGGGTTCAGTCTCGCCGACGACGAGTCCGTCGTCCACGACGACCATGGACCGTTAGATCGTATTCTAATCGTGTGGTCCAGATCGCCCCGTACCGTTTCGGGTTTTAAGTGCCGCTGACATGCGGACCCCCCTTGTTAGTCGCCATCTGCACCGATGAGTGTCACTGGGCCGGCCCATTTAGTTTCCCGCGCTGACCCAGTAATTCAAATTAGGATTTTTCTATTTAGGTGTGAAATCAATTCTGTCCCTTAGTTTAAAAATCAATTCAGAGAGTTTTATAAGTCCAAATTGAGTGATTCCGATTTTGTTGGAAAGGAAATAAAAATCTCTATCAAAGCCTGTTGGATTTAAATCATTTAGAGTTAGAGATCTATCCTAGTAAAAATAACAATACAGAAGCTTTTGCACATTCAAACATTTTTATAAAATCAACCATAATAGCTTTGGAGTTGATTCCAACTCTCAAAAATCACATTTAACCATACCTACCTGAATTTGTAATAATATTGAGGTTTTCATGGAGTGACTTTGGACTAGTACAAAAATAATGCTATATAGGCATTTCTAGTCACTTTAAATCATTAATTATTAAACTTAAACTTATTAAAATGTGATCCAACCTTTAAATCACCTTCCCATATGTTAGAATATGTGGTGATGAAATGTGTCCACATGATCCCATATTTTAATTGGAGAAGATTAAATCTTAGTTAATTTCAATGAGTAGAAATTACTTTTCTCAAATAAAAAGAATGAAGCTAGTTAATTAAACCTTGTGATGCTTGAGATGATACTAGATACTCATTTGTGTGCCTTAGTGTGCTAAGTAGATTAGTTAAGTTTTGTTTGGTGATTGTGTATCCCGTATGTATTTATAGACGATGGTACCAACCAAGCTTTCGAGGAGGAGGAGTTCTACCAAGAGGAGGAGGAGGAACAGAATTTCAACCACTGCACTAATCAAGGCAAGCTAGAACTAAGAAAATTAACACTTGCCCCTTAACTTGAGAAAATGCATTAGGCATGCTTTGGTTATACCCTTTGACTTATACCTACTCCAAGTTTCATTTACAAGCTTTACTTTTCTTTACTTTACCAAAGTCCCTTACTTGTTTGAAGGTAGCATAAAGAGTATAAATCTTGACCTATCTAGTTAGACTTAGATGTCATTCTGTGGCATGAGATTGAGATAGCATCCCACATTAGTGAACACTCTTAACTTAGTAGCTTGGAGTTATACCAAATACTTGATCACTCTAGATGGGAATACTTGGTGAAAATGATTTGTGAAAACCTTGGAATGATGAGTCATTCTATTGAAATGTAATGACATGTGTTGAGAAACACAATGGTTAGGATGATGATGAAAATGTTGAGGCATGAGCCTTAGCCCTTTTATAAAAACTAATGGTTGGGTTCGGATGCGATACCATTCCAATTTTACCGTACAACCACAATACCTGAATTGGGTAAGGCTTAGCCGGAAGTTTATATGCATTAGTATTAGTTCCCTCCCGGGAGAAGTTTGAGCTGAGGCTACCTCTCAATGTTGTCCACCTATGCAGTGCCCAAGATGACAGATGGTCATGGTTGGGAGGCCATGCTCATAGGAGAGGTGCTTATACTAGGGTGTGTAAAGGAAAGGTTATGTTTGATTATGTGCATACTAAGTATGATGATTCAGGGTTATCCTTGACAGATGTATCGAATCTTGTGGTGAAAGTGTACCGCCTCTGCAGAGTGTCAAACTATTCGAATAGCTGTGTCCGCGGTTATGGGCAGTTGGAGTGGCCATACTGTTCCGTTGTCAGATGTTTTCAAAATGACTTATGAAATGAATTGTGACATTACTTGACCACAACAGGGTTGTGACTATGATGACTAAGTTCCCACTTAGGTGTTTTCAAACTTTATTTTATCTTTCTTTGCTTCTGAACTCAGCTTAGGTTTCGAACTTAACTTTACAAATAAACTTAGAGTTTAGTACTCTTATTAGAACTATCCTACTTGTTAGTGGTAGTTTGCGAGTACTTAAAGAGTAATCATGGCTTTTGTCCATGGCTATTCCCATGGCTAGATTATGAAGGAGACTACCAGGATGAAGGACTGCAGGACGACTATGATAACTAGGACTATCTTCCACCGTCAGCATTGCCTATGACTCTGAAGATGGACCCCACCGCTACTTTATTTATTCCGCTACTAGATTGTACTAAGACTGGATCATGAGATCCTTTATTTGTTGTAAGCCCTTATTATGGTTTGTAATGGATGATGTACTGTGATATCCAATCTGTTATGTCTCGCAAAAATGGTAATCCTGGGATTGCAATGTATGGCATAACAGGCATCTGGGATTAAAAATCCGGGTGTTGACAACTTTCTTCCAGGAATCATTCTTAATACTAACTATCAACATGAATAGCTCAACTTAGTTCAGTATATACTAAATCACATGATTCAGTAAATTGAGTCAATGGATCAAGGATCAGTCAACATGTATGTACACAATAGTACAAGGGTTTAGGGCTTTATCACTGAATCCTTCAAATATAGCAGTGAACAAATAGTTTAGGAAAGAACTTTGTATCAAAAAAATTAAGTAAACACCTTTAGAACATCACATGCCAAGAATGGGTAAAAATTCCTCCAACTGAAACTCATTGCAGCACATAGCCACAGATTATCTAGTGTATTTGGAAGTGAGATCATACCACTGGTTTTGATAAATAATAAGCATATACCACTTAGAGAGAGGTAAACAAAGGGAGAAGCAAGTGTGCGATAGAGTGAGTGTACCTGACGCCCGAGGAGCATCCACTGATAGCCTGCAAGTGCATAGGTTCGGCAGAGAATGTTTTCGTGGAAGTATTAATTCTAGTTTTTATACCAATCCCAACAAGGAGCCTAGGAAAGTGGCTTTTATGTGGTGTTTCTATCACACCCAAGGTATCACAGGTCTTGAGTGAATTGACTGCAAAGGTTGACGGTGGAAGTGGTGAGTAAAAGATAGAGGAACTTGCTTAGGAAATAAGTAAATTGCATAAAAGTAATGATGCGAAAGGTGTGTAAAGGTCCTACAGATGATAAGTTAGGCGTGGAGAGAATCAGTTCATGGTGATAGTGAAAGTGACAAATGGAATAAGCAGAATACGTGAGAATGATAATTCTTATTTATAAGTGAGTAGGCAAGAAACCCATATACCGACTAGGAGTCCTCATGGACAATTCTTCCCAATCCCAATGATCCATCAGCCTGTTACCACGGCCATGGTTAGCACATTAATTAAGTTATTTCAACCAGATCAAGGCTTTAATCTTGATGGTTTCTTGTTGACCTCGAGTAGTGCTAGATATTCTTTGATATCAGCCATGTCACTCGAGGGTCGCCAAATTACTAGCATACAAGTTCATACCTATGAGATCTTTGGATCATGTTACCTAGGCCCTTAAATTAGATAACACACATTAGGCAAACATAGATAATCATTCTCACTTTTTAAATAAACATTGCAATAATCACAAATGGATGGAATTAAAGGAGGCACATCACATCTCACCAATCCCCTACATCTCCCACGCCTATGGGGATTTATTAAGATATGAGAGAAAGACAAATCAAGGGCATAATTGTATTGCAAATAGAAATCATCTCAAAGTTATTGTAGCAAACCACAATAGCGATTAAAGATCCAATCAAATACAAACCGTAGGTAGATCAAAGTATCAAGCCCTAATCTTACAAGTGCCAATCTCTCTCTCTCTAAGTAATGATGGAATGATGGTGGAGTGTGTGGTTTTGAGGTTGAAGTTCTTCTCCTCTTTTGGATCTGAACTCTCCCTCTAGATGGCTTGTGGTGGTTGTAACTTATGTTCTGTGGTTCTTCTCGTCTCCACCCCTATACAAAAGTTGCTTGTATTGCTATAAGGAAGGCGTCGGTGGGTAGTACGGGTGGGCGGTACGGGCAATAAACAAGAGGAAAACCAATGGTAAAAAGTGATGAAATTTGGAGCTATCATCCACCATGATGTGGCGGGGGAGTGCTCGTGTGGCCAGAGTGATGCCATCCCAAGGAAGCCTTCACCACCCAGTGATACATTGCAAATGTATCTATAATTTTTGATGTTCCATGCTTGGTTTTATCTACTTTCTTGTGTTTTGTCCACACTTTGGAGTACTTTTCATATGATTTCTTAGACTAACCTAATAACACGAGCCACAGTGCCAGTTGCCTGTTTTCTGCTGTTTTTGGTTCCAGGAAAGTCAGAAAATGAATATTCTCAAAATTGGACGGGACAAAAGCCAAAAATCCTATTTCACCAGAAGACTCCCGGAGCCAGAATATGAGACGGAGTGGGGCTAGGCCCAGCCACACCACCTGGCCGTGCGGGCTGGGCCTGGCCGCGCCAGGGGGTGGTCTGGCCGCCCCAGGCACCCCCTCGGTCTCCCTCTTCGCCTATAAGATGCCTTCTGACCTAAAAACTCGGGGAAGGTTCGATGTTTTTCTAGAAGGAGTTCCGCTCCGCCGCCACCACTAGATTCCACGAAATAGCACCAGAAACACCGTTCTGGCACCCTGTCGGGACGGGGAATTGGAGGAGATCATCACCATCGCTTCTCCATCGACCATCCATGTTTCCCCCATCTATGAGTGAGTAATCCCCCGCTGTAGGCTATGGGGATGGTAGGGATTGGATGAGATCGTTCATGTAATGACATCAGATTGTTAGGGCATGGTGCCTAGTATCTTCTATTAGTGCTTCATGACTTTGTTGCGACTTGTTATGCGTAATGCTTGTCACTAGGGCCCGAGTGCCATGATTTCAGATTTGAACATGTTATTGATTCATTATGATAATATTGTTTATGGTCTTATCTACAAGTTGTATACACACGTTGTTGTCCGGAACCAATGGCCCCGAAGTGATAGAAATCGGGATAACCGGAGGGAATGGCTTTGATGTGAGGATCACATGTGTTCATGGAGTGTTAATGCTTTGCTCCAGTGCTCTATTAAAAGGAGCACCTTAATTGCCAGTAGGTCCCTTGAGGCCCCGCTCCAAACGGGCTAGCAGGACAAAATATGTTGTGCAAGTTCTCATTGCGAGCACGTATGACTATATATGGAACACATGCCTAGGATTATCTAGTACTTGGATGCTTTATCTTATTTATCTGCAATTGCCCTATGTTCTGATTGCTATGTGAATTGTCTTGTCCATGCAACGCCCGTCCATCCATCCCTATGCCTACCGCACTCGAATCCTACTTTTTTGCTGTTGTTGTTACTACTGCTATTACTTTGTTATTCCTACTACAAAACTATTGCTACTGATAAACTGCTATGAGCAAGATTGTTTCCAGGTGGAGCTGAATTGACAACTCAGTTGTTAAGGCTTATAAATATTCTTTGGCTCCCCTTGTGTCGAATCAATAAATTGGGTTTCACTTCCCTCGAAAATACTACGATACACCTCCTATACTTGTGGGCCATCACCAAGTAACACCACATCAATGGCCACTAAAGTCCAGACGTCGAGGTTGCACCTACTGCCGTTCCACCGACATCAGAAAAGAAGAGGAACGACCCTAGCTTCACCACCACCAGATCACCACCAGCACAACACCAAATCAACCCAAAACACCATAAAAGCCATCAGCCCATCACTAGAATACAATAAAGGAGGGCACTGAAACCCTAACACTAAACCACAGAAGAGGGCGAGCAATTCGGAGCTCAAATTCCAGATCAAGCAGGGTAGATAGGAGTAGCGGAAGATGGCGATTCAGCGTCAACTGGCGGCGGCAGCCACAATGGTTGGAGCTCATCGGAATCGAGCAGCTTCAGTGGTGAGCGAACAACAACGAGAGGGGGAGATTGGTCGTGAGAGGGAACAAGAGGGATCGAGTGGGTCGATTTGACCGACTCGATCCACTAACCGGGTTGGTCTAGCCCAACCATGGGCCAGATTGACTGGTGGGCCCAAAGTTTTTCTCCCTAAAATCACATACCAAGAAAATAAATAAAAAGAAAAAGAATTACTAAAATAACCCTATAAACATTTTTAAGTCCTAGAAAAATATAGAACATCGTAAAAATACATATAATATATCAAAATAATCACAAAAATAATCTCTATCTATGAAAAACATAACATTACTTGTATAAGCTGAATAAAATACAATTAAATATTAGGTATTTCTATTTTCGTTCCCTTGGTTCGTTAGTTGTATTCAGTTTTCCCTAGTCGCTTAGTTTTTTCTCACTTTTGCCCTCCCTCCATTCTGAAACCCTCACATGCGCTCGGACGGAGGGATGCCGTCAGGTCAAAGGCATGACCGTTAAATGCTGACCGGTGGGACCGCATTGGGGCGGGTCATGCGTTGAGCGTTATGTTACATCGCCTCGATCGTTACATGCTGACAGGTAGGGCCAGGATACACAACGGACCAGCCATCCATCCCTCGCTGATTATGGGAGACGTGGTGTGGGACAATGTGGGGCGTGTTTGGTGGTTACGTGCGCCCTGACGCCTAAATTGGAAGTTTTCTTTTTTGTTATTTTCATGACTAGCCTTTTTAAGAGCGCCTTTTCCCCTCTCTCTCGCTAACATTTGTGTTATTTGCCGAAAAAGGTAGCGAAACTAGAACAACTTCTCTCTTTATTCATTGTTCTGTTTTCCCTTGTTTTCCCCCAATCTAGTAGCAAATCTAGAGCAGCAAAACTAACCAGCACCATAAATAAATTCAGCAAACAGAGCAGATGTAGATAAATCAGCTAATATAGGTTATATAGTACGGTACTTAATGAGGTTTGACAATTAGGCTGCTCAGCAGTAGTAGCGGACAAGTTCAACACAGAGAAGACAAAAGAAGCTGATTTACAACAGCAGAAGCAACAGCAGATCAGTGGCCCCTCATGGCCTCTGCTAGGAGGGCCTCCTCCCTCTAGCGTCTCTTCCACTTCCTGTTGCCCTGTCCCTTGACCTTAGGCACCTTGGGCTTGATTGGGGGCATGCAACCCTCCTCGATAGCCACCTTCTAGAGGTTGCGAAGGTGAAGACCGAGCGCCTAGTGCTTGGCTATGAAGTCGTGGATGTTCATGGACTCGCCGCAGGTCCTCACGTCCTCGGCATGCTTCACGAGGGAGTTGAAGTCCATGGCACAGAGCCTCGTGGTGGGGAAAAAGGGGCACATGTACACGTCACCGGTGAAGAAGTTGTTGTACTGGCCGGACTTCAGCCTCCTTAGCACATGACGAGTCTTGGGTCCTTAGACTCGTTGTTGCGGCGGACGTTGCTGTTATCCTCCTATTGGAAAAAACAGTAGAGTGCAATAAGGACATGATTGAGATACTTTGATTATCATGATTGATTATTTGGATAAATTAACCGATTGAGATCTCCGGAAAGGAAGGATGGAAGGTGATACCTCGGAACCTCTTGCCATGAGGCAAGTGACGTTATTGTTGTAGACATTCTCCTTCGGAGAAGTGAAGACTGGAGCGGTTAGTGTAGATGTAGTGGCTATTGTAGCCACCTCTCCTAAACTATCATTACTTTATTCACCTTCACTTGCGGACGAATACTCCTCTTGAGAAACCAGCACAATCTTTGGTTGCTTCTTGTAAGAACCATACTTCTTGACAAATGGCTTCTTGCGATGAGCCTTTGACTTTTCTTTGAGAATTAGTCTAACCCCATGATCTTCTATACTTTGATATGGGCATTCAGCTACGAAGTGCATACGATCACCGCAATTGTAGCATGACCTCAGTTTTGGACTGTTTCTTTCCTTCCACTTGACCCATTCTTGCACTCAAGTTGAGATTTTGCTTTGGTCGGGTCCTTCCAAAAATTTGTTGCATAGAATGCCATGTACTCACCATGAGCACGCTTGACCTCCTCGGGATAGATCATGGAGACAATGTCAAAACTTTTATCGTCTTCTTCTTGCTCAATGGCATTGTCCTTCAAAGCAACATTCACACCTTTTTGCATTCCAATAGCTCTAGCATCTTCAGTGTTCTTTGCCACAACTTTGAATGCAACCATCTCTTCCACGACTTCATTGGAGGTCATTTGGTGATAGTTATGTATACCTTGTAAGCTCTTCAAGTCTGTGGGATTAAATGGTATGAGAGCACTCACATATTTCCTTTTAATCCACGCATCATCAACATGTGTGGCACCGTGCTTCTAAAGGTTGTGGTAATGCCCTTGAGCCTTCTATACATGTCTTCGTGGTCCTCACCATCCAACATATAGAACCCTTTGGCTTCATTGCTTAGAGCATCATACCTATTTCTTCTCATGCTCTCATTTCCAATGAATAGGTCGGTGAGGGCATCCCAAGCTCCTTTAGCAGTGTTGAAGTGTTCAATGTGTGGCATGTCCTTGGGACCCACACCTAGCTGAATCATGTGCAAGGCGGTCGCATTGAGTTGACAATTGACAACTTCTCTTCTTGTCAAGTTGTTTGGATCCCCTATGTGAAGACCGCCTTCAATAATCCTCCATAGCTCAATGGATGAACTACACACACATGAGACTTCATCAAAAATTACCATTGATTAAAGGAAGATGCAGTAAGTTTGGGTGGATGACCCCTATTATTTATATAAGGGTGAGGGATTGGTGGATTAGCTGAATATAAGTGAGAAACCTCACTATAGTCCTCCTTAACGCTTCCCTTTTTGGAAGAGGATCCATTATTTTTAGCTTCACCTTCCAACTCCTTTTCTTTAGAGTTAGCCTTGGCTTTGTCGTTAGAAATAGGAGTTGAAGCCTCAGTAGTAGATGGAGGAATTACTGTGGGTGGCGAGAGACGCGCTATCATTTCATGCATCTCTTGCATTTGGGCCTCCATGGTTTTCACCAAGGTTGTTTCCAACAACTTGAAATCCTCCATGGTGACCTTGTCCACGGCCTCACTACCATATCCCTTAGTACTCATACTCTCTTAGGTGGTAAAGCCTGAATAAAGAGCCGAGGCTCTGATACCAATTTAAATGGATCGTATGAGTACCTAGAGGGGGTGAATAGGTGCTACTCCAAATGTTAATTCTTTTTCAATTTTAGGCTTAACACAAAGGTAAATTATTTAGAAATGCAACTAAGAGGAATTTCCCTATATGTCAACCTAACTACTAAGCGAGTAAAGGCGAGGAGTGAGGAACGGGGTAACCGTAGTGGAGCATGTGGGGACACAGGATTTGTTTTACCGCAGTTCCTTCTTTGTTAAGGGAAGTACGTCTGCATTAGAGGGTGGGCGGTACTAAGAAAACCACGCCACAAAAGGCCCCACCCTGTTCTCTGATGGATCTCGCCACTAAAGGCATGATCCACCTTCCACTATGTTGTACCCATCTAGGCGGATACCGGTACCTTTACAAGACTAGCGGGGCACGCATCCACAACTTAATTGGAGGCTCCCATGATGACAACAAGCTGCCACAAGAACAATTTAATCAATAACCAAAATAGAGATCTAGATATTTGCAAGTAATACTAGATCAAGAATCGTCCAAGTGAATGGAGGGGAAGTGAAGATCTTGATGGATGCCGATGTAGATCAAAGTATCCTCCTTCGATTCCCCAAAGCCCAAAGCCTTTGAGTGGTTGAAGATGGGGATTGCACTTGAATCGATATGACCTAGGCATGGCTTTTTTGCTAGATCCGAGCGATCTAAAATGGGGATCTAAGGGGCTATTTATAGCCCCACTCGAAAAGCTGTCGTTGGACGAATTGGGCGCCGGATTATCCAGCCTAAGTGGGGGCCGAATTATCCGGCCGGGGCAAACATCCGGCCCTAGCTCGGACAATCCGGACTAAAAGTCCGGCCCCTCATAGCATGGCACGCCTTGGTTTCCTTTGCCAAAAAACCTAGAGGGGCGGATTATCTGGCTTAGGTGAATGCTCCGGCTCTAGCTAGTTAATCCAGGGAGAAACTCCACCCCTACTGCGTGACGTGCCTTGGTGGCATTGGCAAAACCCTGGGGCGTATTATCCGGCCCCTGGTAGGGCGGATTATCCAGCCTAGGCGAATGCTCTGGCCCTTGCCGGTTAATTCGAGGAGAAGCTCTGCCCCCCTACCCGCATGACACGCCATGTTGGCTTTGGCGAACTTGATGGGGTGGATAATATGGCCCTTGGTAGGGGCGGATAATCCATCCCCAAAACTCTGGTTTAGTGTATTTGGGTGGAAACTTTGTTCTGCACACTAAAGACACCATTAAATAATCCTTGGCATTATTATCTAACACACAAAATACTAGGGATCATAAAATGTTCTTTTAGAGTTGATATGTGTATTTTGTATCATCATAATAGCAACATATGTGATTAGTTTAAAATGATATTTGCATCAATATACCATTGTTTATGCATTTTTAGATGATTTTTGGGACTTTCCTATAAAGTATCCTTAATTGGTATTTAATTTATGGGAGGCAGAAAACCTTTTTTGTATTTTGCTGCTTTAGGGACCTTCTGGAATCCAAACAATTCGAGGAAAAATATCATGGAAGTTTTTCATCAGGAGAAGTACCATGGGCGAAAGAAGCATGTGGGGGAGCCACGAGGGCCAAAATAGGCCAGGTGGTGTGGCCTCCTTACTAGGCCGCGCCACCCGACCCATTTGGGCCTGGAGCATTGTCGTAGCTCTCCCTTTTGATAGAAGCTTCGTCTCGCCAGAAAACTTACACCATATTTTTCCACGATTTATGGAGGCGACGGTGGAGGTGAAAGTCGTCTCCTACTCCGAGAGAGGGCAGATCCTGCTGTTTCAGAGCCTCCATAGATGGTAAAATCATTGCCATCATCATCCCCACTCCTCCTTGGCGTAGGGGCCCTCCCTATCAACATCTCCATCAGCACCAACATCATCACCATATCCATCCTCAAGATCCACCTTGTTCCCCTCATAGTTTGTGATTGATTGAACCCTAAATATTGTTTAAGTGTTGTTTGCATGATTGTGATTGGAAACTTGTCTTTGTTTGGTGGAGAGTTTATATTTTTAGATTGTGTAGTAATCTATATGCCAATGATCCATATCATGTTTCACTCTTGTGAGTAGTTCCCCATGTTCCTCAGGGCATAGAATGAATTGGCAATGATTTCTGTATAATATACACTGAGTATTTGGTCAAATTTTCATCTTGTATGTGGTTCTATGATGGTGATATGCACATCGACTGCATATTACTTCACCTTTATGGGCCCATAGGGATGTACTTTAATTCAATGAAGAGGGTTGGAAGGGACGGAATGACACGAACCATATTCCAATACTTTGAGTTGCATTAGAGGGGTTTAATATCGGGGACCCTTGAACTAACTGTTATGGTGGGACATTTATGTCATAATGATTCCTATGTCTGCTCATAAAAATAGCAATAGGACCCATCATAGGGGTGTAATTTCTCATTCGCTTGATTGCACCTAATTTAGGCTCTATCCAACAAGAATAAACTTGACAAGATACTTACCGTATTGTTAGAAATCTTCATGCTAAGTAAATCCATGCTTCCGTTAGGAACACTTGTTGCAAATAAATACATAGACACTTGAGCTTGTTCTCTTGCTGCATAGAGGATTGTACTTTCTCTCATTTGAGAGCATTCATGCATTACAATTTACTGTTAGTAATTTACACTACTGCAAACTACAAACCCAAAACACAAAACAATTACATATTTTTTGTTTTAGTTGTCAAACTTGCTAACCAATACCTTCAGATCCTCGTGGGTTCGACAGCATTTTCTTATTGAAAGGTACTAAAATAGATCTGCTGCACTTGGGAAACATCACAGAGCTGAGGCTCTGCCACAACTCGGCGCTAGGCAACACCCACCCAGTCGCTAGAGCGACAGCATACAAAGCTCCACCACAACCCCGCCGCTCACCTCCTCTAGAGCAGCCATAGATCACGATCTAACCGCAAGAGTTTGACACTAACGTACTCCTGATCTACTCAACTCCGATGGAAAATATAACCGCTAGTCAAGCCACAGTCACCAGGCTCAACCCTACCTGCGAAGGCACACTCTAGATCCGCTACGCTCAAGATCTACTCTCCAAGGCAGTGGAGCAAAAGAATGTGGGTTGTGACTCACGCAGGCAAGTGTACTCTAGCTCCTCTGGTAGTAGGGCAGCCTCCACCAACCGCCCTGGGGAGGTCCAAGTGGACAACGCGGGCATACGCACCCCCTAACCACGCCATATGCAATCACGGGACATGAATCCCGCACTCTCCAGCAATGAGTCGCGCCTGCTATTTACTTTAGTTTCCCAAGTATGGGGAAACAATAAGAGTAATCTTATTTATGTTAAGAAAACACTAGATGCCACTAAAAGTGACACTTCTACCTTCAAACAAAAAATTTGTGAACTTTAAAATATACTTGGTTTAGGTAATGAAATACATGCTAAAGATCCTAACCCATGTAGTGAAGCCAAACTAAATATAAACTTCTACTTTGGTTTGGAATCATGGAGTAAAAATGATTTAGACTTTGCCTCCGGGGGGAGTTTTATGGTAGCGACACCTGAAGCACAAGATGGGTTGTATGCCCTATCGCTTATAAATACCACATCACATGCCTAGTCGTCGCGCTCGTGGTGGCGCGGTAAAATAATGCCATCTGGGATAACTGCGTCAGGAAAATTTTTTATGCGACACTTTTTTTGGCTCAGCACATCGTTATCTGCCGAGCTAGTACTACCTTGGCACGACAAAGGATCTGCCTCAGTACATAATGGAAGACGGTGGAAATTTAATATCGTGTAATGCATATTACTCCGCTGTGTTCGGTACACCTCTGAGGGACATAACTATTAATGACAACTAGGACTAAAAATTAGCTTCTCCATTATATTTGGATTGTACTAAACATTTATTAATATACAAAATATATTCCATTACCATTAAAAATCATCACATTACACTACAACCACTTCTAATGAGAGCCCTTTCATATGGATGAAGGTGCTAATTACATTTTCAGATACGGAAGGCTATTGAGGTTCTCTCTATTTCGCACCCTGATCTATAAATATAGAAAAATGAAAAATCCTAGTTGGGACAAGACTCATTATGAGTTTTCTACATATTGAGCATCTATCTATTTACTAGACTTTTGCATCATGACTAGGTGAAGGATCATCGGGCGCCATCCATCTTCAAGCACCATCTTCGGATCTAGGCGGTGTCGGCAAGCTAAGTAAGCTGACGATTCGGATCTAAAAAAAGGATAGACTGATTCAAGAGAAAGAACATACTCGGAGACAACAGAAAACGAAGAAAAGTCTGCGAAACAAGTTGAAACGCGATTTGTAGAAAGGTTGGTGAACAAACCTAGAATGCTGGTGGACCAACAATTGGAAAAGTGTGGAGTTCGTATAAAAACTGGAAACATGAGTGTTGAGACGTATGGTTGGTTTTAATTGTGGAGATCGAAGTCACTAACTAGCTGAGTGGTGAGGTGTATCTTTGGTTCTACTCGTGGAGATCTAGGAAACTAAAGAGTGGTGAGTGTAGCGGCGTGAGAGAGGAGAGTGCAGAGTGGAGAGGCTATTTTTTTAATAAAATACATTTTTATTCAATTCACAAAATAATACACAAAATTCGGATTTTCTGAAACTAGCACGGTCGCGGCTCACCGTGTGCCGACTGCACCTGTCGGCACACCATGTGCCAATTGGTTGACTCTCCGGCTGAAGCCTGCATTGATCATGCATGGTCCCTCTTACGTGTGTGTTTAGGCTAATCTAATTATATCGCCTCTTATCTCTCCCCAACTTCTCTCGCTAATTTCTCCCGCCACCGGTTCACCATTTTATCCCACCAATTCTTTAGATCGCTTCTATAAATTTGGGCACCGAGTTCACTAGTTCATCCATTCCTCCTCTTTCTCCATGAGATTCCACCATGAGTGTGCCTTGTTCTGACCCTGACTATGGGCCGAGGAGGATGAAAGATGCAAGGTTGCCATCGGGGGGTGAGAGCGAGTTGGGTTGGTGTGTCCATCTTGCCAAGGTGAAGGAGAGCGAGGATTTCTCTGATAAGATGGGCATGAAGTTTTTCATGTGTGCCGAATATGACCAAAGCCCGCCCCTTGATACATTGCAAATGTATCTATAATTTTTGATGTTCCATGCTTGGTTTTATCTACTTTCTTGTGTTTTGTCCCCACTTTGGAGTACTTTTCATATGATTTCTTGGACTAACCTATTAAGAAGATGCCATAGTGCCAGTTGCCTGTTTTCTGCTGTTTTTGGTTCCAGGAAAGTTAGAAAATCAATATTCTTGGAATTGGACCGGACAAAAGCCAAAGTTGATATTTTACTGGAAGACTCACAGAGCCACAGGACGAGACGGAGAGGGGCCAGGGGCTGGCCACACCACCTAGTGGCGCGGGCTAGGCCAGGTCGCGCCAGGGGGTGGTGTGGGCCCCTCCGGCCTCTACCGACCTTGCCCTTTCGCCTATATATTCCTTCCGATGCAGAAACCCTAAATAGTCAATCAAAAATCCACGAAAAGTTCCGCAGCGCCGCCACCACCGAAGGGAGATTCGGGGGATAGAAAGTCTCTTTTCTAGCAACCTGCCGGGACGGGGAAGTGCCTCCGGAGCCATCTCCATCGATCTCCACCACCATCTCCATCACCATTGCTGATTCCCATGATGAGGAGGGAGTAGTTCTCTCTCGAGGCTAAGGTTCTACCGGTAGCTATGTGTTCATCTCTCTCTCTATGCATGATCATATTGTGATCATGAGCTTGTAATCTATAGATCTACCTTGCTACTCAAGTGCTTTAATAGATCTCTGCTCTCCCCATGTGTGTGAAAGTGACAGCATGCACACCATGGTGGCACTTAGGCTAGAGATTACAAATACTTGTTATGAGTTATATTTGGATTTGGATGTCTTTATGAAATTGTGGTGTTTGTTGGACTCATCTAGTGCTCAAGGTGACAGTGTGGGGTTTTCTAGATGGGAAAGACTTACTTTGAGGTGTGTTGTTATAGCCCTACCATCGATTAGAGTGTTTCACTGGAGAGTAGTTCCGCGTATTTATATGAGAGTGTTCACTAGTGAAAGTATGATCCCTAGGCCTTGTTTCTAAGCATTGAGGCACGGTTTGCAACTAGATCTGTTACATGTTTGCTTGCTTCCATCTTTATTTGAGTTTGCCTTTAGTCTCTTCCACGCCATCAAGCTATTTTCTAGCACCATTACCACTTATAATTATCCATACCACTTGTATTTCACTATCTCTTCGCCGAACTAATGCACCTATACACCTGACAAGTGTATTGGGTGTGTTGGGGACACAAGAGACTTCTTGTATCTTGATTGCAGGGTTGCTTGAGAGGGGATACCTTTGAGCACTTCCTCCCTGAGTTCGATAAATCTTGGGTGATCCACTTAAGGGAAAACTTGCTGCTGTTCTACAAACCTCTGCACTTGGAGGCCGACAACTGTCTACAAGAATAGAAGTGCGTAGACATCAAGCTATTTTCTGGCGCCGTTGCCGGGGAGGTGAGGTAAAAGGTACTCACATCCTCTAGTGTGAGTGCTCGAAGTTATTTCCTTTAGATTCTGCAATTTTGTCTTTTTGTTTCTTGTTTTCACTTGTTAGGCTTAATGGAAAACAACAACAAAATTAGAGAGCTTTTTAGTATTTTTCCTAATATAGAACATGAATTGTCTGAAAAGAAAATTAAAAAACCCATGGAACTTTCTTCGCATCCTAATAGCAATGTAATTCATATGAATCTTTTAAACACCTTTGTTACTAATGCTATGGAAACGTCTAAGCTTGGGGAAGTTGGTTTTTATGAAAATGATCTTTTTAGTTCCCCAGCTTTAAAGAAGAAAATTTTCTCTGATGATACTTTATCTCCCATATGTGGTAATTCTAATGATACTTGTGATATTTTAAATCCACATACTGAAAGCATCCCTTTTAAAGTACCTATAAAAATTGTCGAACGTGTTATGAATAAGTGTTATTTTGGAGATGGAACTGTCCATCCTGGTGATCATTTACTCTTTATACATGAATTATGCAATTTGTTCAAGTGTGCAGGTATTTCAATGAACCAAGTTAAGAGGAAGTTATTCCCTATTTCACTTAAGGGCAAAGCAAGGGAGTGGTATGAGCTACTAGATGATCCTCATCATTTGGAGTGGAATGAACTTGAATTTCTCTTTTACTCTAAATTTTATCATCCTCATGAAATTCATAAAGATAGGAATTACATTTATAATTTTCATCCACATGATGGAGAAAGTATTGCCCAAGCATGGGGGAGATTGAAGTCACTAATGCTCAAATGTCCCGTTCATGAGCTCCCTGGTAATATTGTTATTAATAATGCTCAAATGTTACTAATGCTCCTATTATAGTTTTTGATGAGTCTAAACTCGATGATGTTCCTATGCCTATTACCTATAGTAGTGATCATGATTGGGAAAAGCACACTACTTTTGATATCGAAAATCTCTTTGGTACCAATTCTGAAAATGATGATATTAATAATTGCTATACTATTAGTGATATCCATGATCCTTCCAATGATGATACAAATGAACACACTTTGGAGGATAACTATTCTATTGCTTATGATGATACTATACCTCCAATATATGATGATTGCAATGATGATTATGATATTTTCAGTCCACCTACTATTAAGAGGAAATTAATTATGATTACAATATGCCTCCTATATTTGATGATTACGGTGATGAAAAAATAATGATAGCTATTTTGTTGAATTTGCTCCCGCTACAATTAATAAGAATGACTATGTTTGTGTGGGGAGTATTAATTCTTTTATGCATGTGTCTCATGATAAGAATGTTTCATTTGATAGTTATATTGTTAATTTTATTCATGATGCTACTAAAAGTTATTATGAGAGAGGGAAACATGGTTTTATGTATCTCAACAATATTAAGTTTCCCCTCTTTATGTTGAAAGTTTTGAAGTTGCACTTGTTTTGCTATCCTATGCTTGTTGCTTTGTGCTTTCATGACTTGTTTCTTTACAAGATTCCTATGCATAGGAAGTGGGTTAGACTTAAATGTGCTTTGAATTTGCTTCTTGATGCTCTCTTTTACTTCAATTCATATTTCTTATATGAGCATCTTCTCAAACTATCATGCCTAACTTAAAGGCGTTAAAGAAAAGTACTTATTGGAAGATAACCCAAAAGTTTTAGATCAATCTTGGAAGTTATTACTTCAGTAATAACCGCTCCTTATCCTTTTTATTTGCTTTTTGTGCCAAGAGTAACCTCTATGAGAGAGAAGTAATGATTGGGAAAGTTGTTGTCCCGAAACAGATTTATGTGCTTCACCGTAAAAATTCGTGTAAAATCTCTGAATGTCTTTTTGAGGCGTGAAGTTTTGTGCTTCTGTCCAAGGTTGTTATCTAACTTTCGTTAGTTCAACACTTTTTGATTTGAGCATCAGAAGGTCTTCGAAAAAAATTCGCCTATACCTGCTGGTCTGTTTTGACAGATTTCTGCCATTTTCTGCATTTGCTTCTTGTTGGTTCCTTTTTGAGTTCTTTTGGGGAATTGAGCTTTTTGAGGGAAGTGCTACAGTAGCTAGTGTTCTAATGGAAGTTTATTTGGTGTTAGAACTGAACCTTAAGACTTATTAATCTTGAGTGCACTAATGTTGCTAATAAAGATTGTGTGAAGTTTTGTATGAAGGAAAAATTCCAGGTGTATGGAAGGAATGAGTAATGAGATGAAGAATGGACTAAAGCTCAAGCTTGGGGATGTCACGCATGTCACCCCAAGAAATATCCAAGAAGTACAAGCGTCAAATCTTGGGGATGCCCAAGGCATCCCCCTCTTCATCAATAAAAATCCCAGGTTTCTTCCAAACACTTCATTTTTATTGTTTCATGCATAGTAGTGTTGTTCTTGGAGCGTCTTCTTTTTCATTTTCGTTTTGGTTTTTTGTTTGCTTGGTTTTATTAGTTTGCTTGAATAAATTGATTGGACCCTCCTCTTTCATACATTGGTTTTCAAATAGTTTGGTTTGGATTGGAAAAGAGTAGGAAAGTTCGTGCTTAAGTGGTAAAGAGAGCTTGTTTTTGACTGTGGCCTATGCTTTGCCATGCCATGCTTGATATTGTTTTGGCTTTATGATTAGTATTCTTTGCTGTAGCATGACTTGTTATAAACAATTGAGATTGCTTAATGTGCCTTGGAAGGATCATGTGTTGCTTTAGCATATTAAAGCATAGTATTGTGGTATTCTCCTTTGATGCTTTATTTGGGTTGACTTGGCGCATGCTCACACCATGTTATGACTATCTCAAGTCACCATAGCCTTTATGATCCTTTAGTTTTCAACTTGTAGTATCACTTTATGCTTTGATCAATGATGTTTTGTCGCTCTGCATGATTATGGCCATTATTGCTCTTTTAGTTTGTCGCTCCCAGTCTTTTGCTAGCCTCCACAACCAAGTATGAGTTCCACTCATGCATCCAACTCCCTAAACCAAGTTATTCCAAAGAGTCCACCATACCTACCTACTAGCTTATGCTATTCCAAGTATATTCATGTTTTTGTTTACCTTCCAAATTAAACTTGTTATGAGAAAACTAGTGATTAAAGCTCTCACGAACTTGATGGCACACTTTACTTTATTGCATCTAATAAACTTGAACCATTGGGTCCTTCTTTGTTGCGTATATGCTTGCGCTTTATAAGTTGAAATTAGCAGAACCATGTACCATGGGGAATGCTTTCAACATTGCACTTGTACTTTGTACCCCGTTGATATCATGTTCTTTTGCTTACGGATCCCGGTGGTGTGAAATAAAAGTGGAACTTGTAAGATCATGGAGTTTGTATGTGTGTTAGAGAAACGCCTGGGCCGTCGGTCTAATCCATGCTGTCATGGTGGAAACCTGCAGCGTGACCATAATGAGCTGTCTATGAAGCATTCTTCTTATAAAAAAAGAGTCCTATATTAAGAAAAAAGAGAAAAAGATAAAAACAAAAAAAAGATTATGAAAAGAGGAAAGAGAGAAAAAAGCACCATTTTCCCATGGTAAATAAGAAGATTGCTGAGATGCTCGTTGTCTGCTTGCCTTGTCATTTTGATATGGGGATTCTTCCATATCATCGGGCAAGGGGTACCCCGTTGGCGGTTCTTTATGATACATATGTACTTACAATGACAAGAGCTTACTCGTGGCTAAAGTTGACTAGCATGAGGTTCGGTCTTCGTAAGTAAGGGGCATGAGATTTTGGTTTATAACTTGTCAAGCATATCCTCTTAATTGTGTCACTTTAACCTTAATACCTTCAAGATGCTTATGATAGGGGCAGTGAGAGCTGAAACCTATAAGTACCATAATTTTTGGAAGCTCTTTATGAAACTTGAATCCCTACTTCCTTCTATGAAGGCCTTTCTTCCACTTATATATTGAGTCCTCACCTTCTACCTTTATGCACCTACTTTGAGAGCATAGTGGCCATTCTTAGTTCTATGTGCATTGTCCCAAGACTAGTTGATTGATGCATAACTTGATATTGCTTATTTTAAACCATTTGTATCTAGTCACTCTTATGAACTTTGAAGGTGTCCTATGCATTTATATTTGCTACTCTATGAGGGACAAGCTGAATGCCATTATGCTATGTTTTCTTTATGTGAAACAAACAAACGTCTTGCAAAGCATTGTTATTCATGAATCTTTTGTTTGTGCATTTTCATGTTCGAACAAAGTTGCTATATCTTATTGCTAGAACTTTGTCTTTCATGTTTTGATTGAAGTACTATGATTCCAGCTTTGAATGTTTTACAAATATTTTGATCAAGTTTATGATGGTGCATGTCACCTCAAAAATTATTCTTTCTTTTTATCACTTACCTACTCGAGGACGAGCAGGAGTTGAGCTTGGGGATGTTGATACATTGCAAATGTATCTATAATTTTTGACGTTCCATGCTTGGTTTTATCTACTTTCTTGTGTTTTGTCCACACTTTGGAGTACTTTTCATATGATTTCTTGGACTAACCTATTAACAAGATGCAACAGTGCCAGTTGCCTGTTTTCTGTTGTTTTTGGTTCCAGGAAAGTCAGAAAATCAATATTCTTGGAATTGGACCGGACAAAAGCCAAAGTTGATATTTTACCGGAAGACTCACGGAGCCAGAAGACGAGACGGAGAGGGGCCAGGGGCTGGCCACACCACCTGGTGGCGCGGGCCAGGCTAGGCCACGCCAGGGGATGGTGTGGGCCCCTCCGGCCTCCACCGACCTTGCCCTTTCGCCTATATATTCCTTTCGATGCAGAAACCCTAAATAGTCAATCAAAAATCCATGAAAAGTTCCGCAGCGCCGCCGCCACTGAAGGGGAGATTCGGGGGACAGAAAGTCTCTGTTCCGGCACCCTGTCGAGACGGCGAAGTGCCCCCGAAGCCATCTCCATCGATCTCCACCACCATCTCCATCACCATTGCTGATTCCCATGATGAGGAGGGAGTAGTTCTCTCTCAAGGCTAAGGTTCTACCGGTAGCTATGTGTTCATCTCTCTCTCTATGCATGATCATATTGTGACCATGAGCTTGTAATCTATAGATCTACCTTGCTACTCAAGTGCTTTAATAGATCTCTGCTCTCCCCATGTGTGTGAAGTTGACAGTGTGCACACCATGGTGGCACTTAGGCTAGAGTTTACAAATAGTTATTATGAGTTATATTTGGAGTTGGATGTTTCTATGAAATTGTGGTGTTTGTTGGAACCATCTAGTGCTTAAGGTGATAGTGTGGGGTTTTCTAGATGGGAAAGGCTTACTTTGAGGTGTGTTGTTATAGCCCTACCAACGATTAGAGTGTCAAACCGGAGAGTAGTTAAGAGTAGTATCATAAAGAGAAGATATTTATATGAAAGTGTTCACTAGTGAAAGTATGATCCCTAGGCCTTGTTTCTAAGCATTGATACACCATTTGCTACTAGATCTGTTACATGTTTGCTTGCTTCCATCTTTATTTGAGTTTGCCTTTAGTCTCTTCCACGCCATCAAGCTATTTTCTAGCACCATTACCACTTATAATTATCCATACCACTTGTATTTCACTATCTCTTCGCCGAAATAGTGCACCTATACACCTGACAAGTGTATTGGGTGTGTTGGGTACACAAGAGACTTCTTGTATCTTGATTGCAAGGTTGCTTGAGAGGGGATACCTTTGACCACTTCCTCCCTGAGTTCGATAAACCTTGGGTGATCCACTTAAGGGAAAACTTGCTGCTGTTCTACAAACCTCTGCACTTGGAGGCCCAACAACTGTCTACAAGAATAGAAGTGCGTAGACATCACCCCTACAAGCTAGTTCGTCGTTCTAGAGGCCTCTGGTACATTCTGAAAAGCATGATGAATATGCCTATTTACGTTCTTTTTAAAAAAAATCCATTTAATGTGGTTGCAATCTCCTCCTCCTCTCTGCAAGGGCTACCATTGTATTGACACGGAGCAACCATCTTGGGACCTGCGAGAGATTACAGATAGGAGTCGGTGTGCATGGGCTAGCTTTCACACTGAGGAACGTGCCGAAAGGATTGTCGCGTAGGAGAAGAAGGATCGAGTGAGAGAACTGATACATTGCAAATGTATCTGTAATTTTTGATGTTCCATTCTTGGTTTTATCCACTTTCTTGTGTTTTGTTCCAACTTTGGAGTAATTTTCATATGATTTCTTGGACTAACCTATTAACAAGAGCCATAGTGCCAGCTCCCTGTTTTCTGCTGTTTTTGGTTCCAAGAAAGTCAGAAAATGAATATTCTCAGAATTGGACGGGACAAAAGCCAAAGTGCCTATTTTTTCGGAAGTCATCAGATGCCAGAATACGAGACGGAGAAGGACCAGAGGGCGGCCTCACCACCTGGCCACGTGACCAGGCTTGGCCTGCGCCAGGGGGTGGTGTGGCCAGTCCAGGCACCCCCTCAGCCTCTCCTTCCGCCTATATAATGCCCTCGGGACTAAAACCCTAAGTGCCCGATCAAAAATCCACGAAAGAGTCTGTAGTCGTCGTCATCTCCATCCCTAGATCGGGAGGGATCTGAAGCTCTTCCCGGCACCCTGCCGGAGAGGGGAATTCACCCTAGAGGCCTTCTTCATCACCATGCAAGCCTCCGGTGTGATGCATGAGTAGTTCATCCTTGGACTACGGATCCATGTAGTAGCTAGATGGTTGGTTCTCCTCCTTTGTGCTTTCATGTCTAGATCTTGTGAGCTCTGTTCATGATCAAGATCATCTATTTGTAATTCTGCATGTTGTGTTTGCGAGGATCCGATGGATATTGAGATGCTATTTCAGATTGATTATTGATTCTATCATGTCTTTGTTATTTGTGATCTTGCATGCTTTCCGTTGTTAGTAGCTATCTTGGCCAAGTAGATGCTAGCAACTCCAAGAGTTAGTATTTATGCTCGATAGTGGGTTCATGCCTCTGGTAATCTGGGGAAGTGACAGAAATCTCTAAGGTACTAGATGTGCTGTTGCTACTAGGGAGAAAACAACAATCCTTTGTTCATAGAACAATCGTATTGTTTACTTTACATGTAGTTCGTAAAGCAATAATCGGTTGCTTGCAACTTAATACTGGAGGGGGTTCGGATGATAACCTGAAGGTGGATTATTAGTCATAGATGTAGTTGGATGGCGGTCTATGTATAATGTTGTAATGCCCAATCAAGTCTCAAAGGAGTCAAGATGATTAGTATATGCATGTATTGCTTTCTCGATGTTTGTCAATTGCCCCGCTGTAATTTGTTCACCCAACATGTTATCTATCTTAAGGAGAGCCACCTCTAGTGAACTATGGATCCTGGTCCTTGTATTTTACATACTACAAACTTTTTACATCTTTGTGTTTACTTTCTGTAAACTTTTACTTCTTTCCATTCGATACGTTTAATCCTTTGTTTTCCACAAAACACGGTGAGATTGACAACCTCATCTCAAGTTGGGGACAAAGTTCTATGGTTGTGTTGTGCAGGTCTCCATGTTGCTACTAGCACCGGTAGTGCGCCCTACCAAGGCTCAGCCAGCAACACCTTTGGGGTGTTTCCTTGCTCCTACTAGTTCGATTAAACCTTGGTTTCATAACTGAGGGAAACTTGCTGCTGTGCTCATCATACCTTCCTCTTGGGGTTCCCAACGAGCTCTACATCAACATCGCACCAGCACTCTTCTGGCGCCAACACTGAGCCATCAAGAACTGAAAAAGTTAAGAGCGGGACAAGGTCGAAACCATGAGCTGAGGAGGAGGAGGGAGGAAGAGGAGAACATGAAAGAGGTGTGCAAGGAGGCCCGTGTCATGGAAAGACAGAGATTAAGGGAAAGGGTTGTTGAGGCGCAGGCAGTAGAAGAGCGTGGTAACAAGACCGAAAAGTATCTGTTCTGGACTCGGGACAAGTAGATGTACGCCTCAGTAGCAATGTATCTTATTTCAGTTGTAGTGTCATGATGTATCTTAATTTCAGCATTAGTATCGCGATCTATCTTAATTTCAGTTCAAGTCGTGATAAAAAATGTTGTTCCTACCTTTTTTCCGCGGTGGTGCGTTCCCTCCAATTTATTCCCGTCATTTTTCTTCATCCTAAATTTTCCCGCCATATTATTCCCACCAACAAGTTCCCGCAAAATGATTCCCACCCAATTCTCCGGTCGATCGTTCCCACCAAAATCTTCCTACCATTTATTTTCTTTTCACTCTATAAAACCCCCTTCTCACTTAGTTCTGTAAGCAGACAAGTGTTTCCCCTCCTACATATGTCAGGTTTTCCTTCCGATCGTAGGTTTCTAGCATGGATGTCGGGTCGCCTTTTAGGTTTTGCTAGAGAGTTTAGGATAGACGATACTCTAGTTACATGGGAGGATCTCATCAGTAGTGACATCCTACTCAATGAGTTGGGTGAGAAATTATTTGGGTCAGGATGCCGCCCTCGGTGGAACCCTGAGGAAATACGTCAAGAACTTCTCAGGTTGAATGCATTGTGGAAAAAGTTAAAGCTTCATACGAACAAGCCGATGGGGTTTTGGGCTGGTAACCCTGGGTTGTGGATTGAGAGCGACTGTGAGGACAAAGACGAAGATGATATCTTCATGCCACCGAGAAGCAAGAGCAAGCGAGCTGCTTGGGAGAAGGCAAGAGAAAACAAGAACAAGGGCGCTTCATTGTCGACTAGCAAGGGAAAGGGTGAGGCATCATCGTAGTTTGGTTATCTAAGTTTAATTCAGATCATGTTTGTATCTTAATTCTCTGTTGTAGTTGTTTGTTAGCGAAATAATAACAGTAATTCATCTCTTGCATACATAGATAAATAAATGTCTCATACACAGATAGATATATGTATCATACATAGGTCCATGGAGAGAGGTATCACTGTCGTCGGCCATGACGAGGTGGCAGCGAGGGAGGTGTATTCCAGCCAAACCTATAGGGTTTCCCATGTTACGAGGAGGAAGCTATGACTCGTCATCGTGGTACTGTGTATCCTGTATGGGGAATGGTGGTTCTAATACATACCAAAGCAATCAGCCTGATCCTGCTCTGTCTGCTGAATGTCATCCTCCTCAGTCGCTCATGAGCCTCAGGACATGCTCCGATGTCCATATATTCCTGCACGTGAAAAAGTATTAAGTAACGAGGGTTTGCATACTGTATGGAACAAAATAGATAGAAAAATGCTTACCCTCTACCTAGGATTATGGTTGATAGCCGAAGTTCATCAAGGGAGTGTGTTGTTGTTGCTGCCACTGGTCGAAAGAAGCCTGCTGCTGCTGCCATGCCGAACCTCCAGCCTGATCTGGAGGTGGTGCTCTCGGCATCGCCTGCTGCTGCCACGCCGAACCTCCAGCTTGATCTGGAGGTGGTACTATGGGCGTCGTATGCTGTGTAAGGCGTGGACGAGGCTCATGTCGGAGTGGCGAGGGTATCTGTGTACGCAGGGGCTGTTACTGCGTGGAGTGACATGGGGTACCTGCTACGTGGAGGGATGGGGGGTGCTGCTCGGTAGTGAACAACGTCTGAAATGTCAGTGCACATGATAGTCGCGTAAATACCTCGTAACTTTTCCTCAGTGCGCTGGAAAAATATTGATGTTGTGGTTGATGTCCTACAAGAGGTGCGGACGAAAATGATCGTCCATACTGATCCAGTTCATCCCCTAGCTCACATGTCAACCTCGCCTGCATTTGTATGCATTTGTATCGAAGATAATTAAGCATGATATGGACAAACAGGTTCACTAGGCAAGGAGGGAGTATTTACCGCATGCTCTCTAGACGAGAAAGTCGACTGGCTCGGATACCTCTCCTCATGTGCGTGATGGATGTGTCGCAGTCGTGTCATGGTCATATACCTCCGTAAGTAAGCGTTGAATAGCTTCATATCAAATGGAGCATTCTCTTGTCACACTTTATTCGTTGCAGTCTTCCACTCCGTAACATAAGTTTGAACCCGATGCAACCATTGAGCTGCGGTTCTGTTATTTCCCTTCCGGCTGCTACTGCGAGGGGTTGAGCTTCCGGGGCATAACGTGCGTTGTTGCCCATTACTCCATGATGGTGCCTTGCTCAGGACCGATCAAGTCATTTCACTCACTCGCCGACTCATGCAAGCACTAAAGGTTGTAGGGTAAGTCTGGCTACTTCTTCCATTAAAATGGTACACCTTTTAATTGAAGAGTTAACCTGTTTATTGCCGAGGTGTCTAAGAGAGTTAACTGGATATGAAAAAAATCGAAAATAATGACAACCTTAAAAGCGGCCGGCACGCAACAACTTTATAGCAGGGGCGGAGCTCCCATTAGGGCAAGGTAGGGCGGCGCCCTACCTTAATCTTTGGCGAAAACCTTTAGATGCACATGTTTCTTCTGAACAATTTGAGTGGTTATACATAAAAAACGGACCCCGTATGAGAAAGTTATGCTTGTTTTTGTGAACACTGCTTAAAACTGTTTTTGAACCGAAAACAGGGATTAGATCTTGTCTATTTGGAAATTAACATTTTCTCTTTTCAATATCTAAAACTAAATCTAGAAAATCTCTACCGTAAACAATGTCCTAGGTAGGGTATTGAAGCTGGGGTATGATCAAAACCAACTTTAGGTATGCGACAAATTATGTTCTATGGTTCTATTTTGGATTTGTATATTTTATTGATCTAAAATTATAATTGCATTACTTAACTCAATATCTTTTGCTAAGGATATGTGAACATGTTTGCTCAATTGGATATAATGCGGTTTAGAGCACCAATTGGAAGATGTCAATTTGCACAGACAATTACATCACAATCCTTAGTGTGAATAAAATGGTAGCAAAATGGGGGAAATCAAGAAAAATGTCCAGACAAGAGGTCAATATTGATTATTTTTACATTATGGTTGCTATAGACTATTACTGCCAATTTTTACCATCACTTTAATGAGATATCTCTGAGTTATTTAGAAATTCTTTTGTCTTGACTCAAGAGACTCACATGAATAAGATTGCTAGTCTTAGAGACATTTATCATGGATATTATTATGAGAATGAGCATATACAAGTTAAGATTTATCTATTCATCATTCTTACACATAGAAATAAATACTTTAGAGATTATCTTGGTATTTAAAAGGATATCATGTGTCAGTTGGTTTATCGCCTCATTGAACTGATTTGTTTTACTAGTGACAAGGACAACTATTGAAAGGATTTTCTTGGCAACAAATATGATCAAGCCGATTTGTTTAATGAGATATCGCGATGGCTTCTTGATGACTTTACTGCGTGCTACCTTGGCTAAGTGATTGTTGTAAACTTCATCATTCGTATATTTTTAGGTTATAAATATATTAAAATATGTTTTAGAGTTTTGCTATTTTGTACTACTAAGTGATTATGTTAGAATCATATATATGTGTATAACATTAATGCCTCTACACAATTTTGTCTTAGTATCATTTTTAGATTCGCCCGGATTCTTTTCGTTCTTCGCCACTGCTTTATAGGACCCCTTTAAAATCGATTGTAAATGAAAACAGGACGTGGGTAGCTCATAACTGGCCCCAAATGGCGCCCTGATTCGGGTATTCCACCGCAGGCCGCAGCAGTGCATGAGATGTACTAGTAGCAATGTTAAGCACTTGCACATGCACAGTGGCGCGCGCGGGCGACGTGTGGGCCGGCCTGCTTCGAAGGTGAAGCGGCCAGTGTCATGCATGCCACTGGGTTTACGTGGCAGCGGCAGGCAGTGCGCGGCCAGGGCCCAGGCGAGCTGCATGCCGCGCGCGGTGGATGGGAGGAGGCGCAGGGTGTTGCTGCGCTGCATGCATGCGCGATGCGCCGTTGCTTTCATGGGCAGGCTCTCTCTTCCTCACCGTAGTACCCGGGCTTCATCAGCCCCTTTTCGAGCTAGCTAGTGTGTTCGTGGGTTTGGTCCACAGTAGTGCAGCGCGGAGGGGGCCCTGTTTTGTCGCCGTTTTGGTGGGATGCGGGTGTCAGAGGCGGCAAGGCGCCGCGCGAGGCAGGAGGTTAATTAATCCTCGTGGTCATGGGTCCGGACGTCTGGCAGTTTTTCCTCTATGACTGATTTGTGTTTACTGTGCTACAACTGTCTCTACACGTTTACTGTTAGAGTTGAGCTGCTGATGTACTCGCAATTTAGTTCATGTTTATTAAAAACTCCAGCGAGAAATTTAACTGTTAGAGTTGAGCTGCTGATGTACTCGCAATTTAGTTCATGTTTATTAAAAACTCCAGCGAGAAATTTAACGCGTGAACGCACTAGTTCGGCGGCAGATCGAGCAGTTCATACAAAATACATCAAAATTATAAAAAAAACTTAAACAGGGGGAGAGCTTGCCAGGGACGCCGGCGCGTTCGCGTGTTGCCAAAATCGAGCTCTCCGTGAAGACCGGCTCCGCGTCGGCCATCTAGTCGTCGAGGACGACGACCTCCACCTCCATCTCGTCGTCCGTGACGCCGGCCTCAATCTCCTCGTCGGCGCCGCCTCCGGATCCGCCCGCGACCGTCTCGTCGTCCACCTCCTCGGCGCGTCGAGCCAAGTTCACCGCGGCGATGGCGGCCTCCACCTCCTCCCGCTCGCGCCGGTCCCGCTCCTCCGCGTCCTCCTTGGATTCAGCGAGCGCGCGCATCAGCTGATCCACCTCCTCCTCGTCGCCGCGGCACATCCTCTTCGGGCCCGATGAAGAGGACGAGGACGACGCTGTTGGGATATACTTTCCGGGTATCCTCACAGATCCTCGCTGACCAGGGTGGCCCACTTCGGGTTAGAGCTTTGCTTCACGGGCAGCCCAGTTAGGGAGAGAAAACGGAGTCCAATCCGACTACGGGAAGGCCCAGAAGACTTACCGACTTAGGCCCATAATGTTACTTGTAGTTCAAGATGTACTCTGTAACCAACTCTTAGTCGTAGCCGGATTGATCTCTCCTGTAAACCCTAGGCCGGATATCTATATAAGCCGTCCTAGGGAGGGCCTTTAGGGCACACCTCAATAGTCTACAATCTCAACTTACACAGGCGAAACCTTTGTAACCCATATTCCGGCTCTGCCGTATTACTGGATTGCTAGCAGGAGTAGGGTCCGTCCAAAGCCGGCGGATTCGAACCTGGGTAAACTTTTGTGCTCACCGTCCCGGAACACCGTACGTCTCACACCCCTCTCTCCCACACGCCTCGAGGACCCCCTCATGGCGTACTTGTCCTCAAACCGACGACAGTTGGCGCCCACCGTGGGGCAAATGAGCTTCGGATCTGCGTTCCGAGCGGAATCTGCAAGAATCGGAATCGACGAGACCATCGTCGTCGGTCGCATCCTCTACGCCAGCGACGTCTCTCTCATCGTTCTCGACGAGACTTGGATTCCGGCTAGGGAGGCCGTGACTGCCTATACAATCATGTCTTTTGGCGAGATTGATGTTTTCATCGGTTTCGCTGAACCTGCCCAACCCACCCCAGCGGTGATGATAGAGGCAGAAGAATCTTCTGGGTCCCTTTTGTCCGTGGAGGCGGCAGAGTTCCGGATCCCAGAAAACCCGAATCCCACCCAGCCCACACCAGTTGTGGAGATAGTGGAGAAATCCGAGCCTGAAGAAGACCTCACGGTCCAAGTCGAATCTGGAGTGGATCTCCCTGGAGAAGCTGGATCCCAGATCGACCCACCCGTGGAAGTCGAAATCCAGGAGGAGCACATCAACGACACTCATTCCGACTCTGACGATGTTGGGACAGACAGGCCTTTTCTCAGGTACACACTAAGATGTATGATACTGCAAGGCGCTAGCGCAGATGCAATCCTCGAAACCATTAAAAGTTTCGATATGGCTGATCTCGAAAGCCGCAGGTATCTCAGGAAGCACGCATCGCACTTCGTCGGATATGTTGGATCCGGATCCGGCTCTGCCGATGCTGGAGAAAACACCGACTCGGTGCTAGAGGCAATTGGAACAAACGCCGATGTTCCCACATCCTCGGATGAATCCATGACGTCGGCAGATTTTCAAAAGTTTTCCGCGGAATATGACGAGGAGTACAACTCCAAAGCTGTAGAAGATGGAGAAGCCATGGATGAAGGATCCGGGGAACACTCTCCCAAAACACAAGATGATATGGAAGTCGGGGACAATCCCGAAGTCCAGATGTCCGAAAGTACCGATCAGAGCTTGACTCCGGGAAACGGACCCAAAGCCGTCTTTGCTACCGGTGCTGCCAAGAAGGCAAAGAAGAGGAACAAGAAGAACAAGACCCCGGCAAAAGATCCTCTGGCAGAGGAGGTGATTGCCGAGGAATACGAGGAAGACTCGGATGGAGCACTTATCCTAGACGAGCCAAAAAAAGAAGCATCGGTGGATGGACACGTGATCACTGAAGGTGCGCGTAAACTCATCGATGTCGCATTAACCACACCTATCCCTACAGCTGCAGAACTTACCGCAGATGAGCTGGACGAAAGGGCCCAAGCCCTAGAAGCGCGTCGTCAACAACTCCTTGATGAAGCCAAAAACATCGAGGTGGAGAAGAAGCGCATGTCAAACAAGGAGTATATGTCCCGTCTACATCAGAAGACACGGAAGCGTCACATAGATGACAACCAATTCCCACGTGTCCGTGCCGTCCTTTTTGGAGATGAGATGGAAAAGCCACGGAAGGACAGCAATGGAGATTGGGTTTACCCAACACCAGTGCAAAATACCGTGGCAGCTCGCGAAATTCTATCGGCTAATCCAGGACCAGAAGAGATACGTTTGGGTATCAAGCTACTCAATAAGGGACTGGAGCAACAAAAGGTCGCCCTGTCTGGAAGCCAAAAGCTAGTCTCGGATTCCGACCAATGTCGCATAGATCCGGCAAGGGCTGACGTAAGATCCCACTATGATCGGGCGCAGCATCATCACCCCGAACGCAGGGAGGACAATTATTCAAGAACCGGATTGTCAGGACAGCACCGCAGAACTACACATAACTAGAGCAACGTCGCTCCAGCAGTCGAGAAAGACGCGATTGCTGCACTGATTCTGAGGAATCCTCCCTGAAAAGGAGAAGATAAAGAGAAACGTCGGGAGGAGGATCGTCAGAAAATGCCACCTCCTAGACATGAAAACCGTCCGGCTGAGCCTCACCATGGTGGGAACGACGGACGAAGGAACAACGGAAACCACGCTGGCACAAACCGGCAGGGGGCTCGTCACAGTCAAGAACCTCCCCGGAACCGGAATAATGATGCTCCGAACGGAGGCCGGCGATCAGCCGGAAACAACCCAGATGCACCAGCCTCTCCACAGCACAGTTATCACAACGGCCCCCAAGGAGGTCAAGGAGGACGACATGGCGGAGGAGGTGGTGGCAGAAGCCGAAGTCTGGCTCCAAGGCGCCGCGGCCACAGCCGATATTCGGGACGATCCCTATCCCCGAACGACGCAAGGCACAGGATCAACTCCAACATAGAGGCTCGGCGCTACGAAAACGATGACGTGTACATGGGCCCAAAGTGCTTCGGACCACGCATCAGAGCTACAAAATTCCCAAAAGGATTTGCTATCTCAAGACATATTCAAGCCTACGACGGCATTGCTCGGCCAGACACCTGGTTACAGGACTTCTTCCAAGCTTCCTGCATCGCTAAAGGCGGAAACAGCCTGGTCGCAACCCGATATCTCCCACTTATGTTGCAGAAGACGGCACGATCATGGCTCAATGAACTTCCGGCAAACACCATCCACAACTGGTATGACTTACAAAGTGCGTTCTTTCAGAATTTCGAAGGCACATATCGGAGGCCCTGTACGGTTGGAGACCTACAGCGTTGCACCCAGAAAGCCGAAAAAACTTGCCGAGATTATCTCGGACAATGGATTGACACCAAGAACTCCTGCGAGGGAGTAAATGATCAAACTGCGATTGAAGCTTTTATTGCAGGTCTCCCAATTGGTTTACTGCGCCATCGCTTGAAGTGTGACAAGGTTACTGATCTAGGAGAGATGATAGAAATAGCAAGCAAGTATGTAGATGCTGACGACGATGCAGAGGGATTACTCAACGTCCTGGCCGTACCTCAGTCAGCAAAAACAAAGCAACAGGCTCAGAAGTGCAAAAACACCTCGGAAGAAAAACCCAACGCGGAGACGGCAGTAGTCACTACTGTTTCCAGGTCTGGAGGACGAGGAGGGCGTGGCGGAGGCCGCGGGCGTGGCCGTGGGACATCAAGGGTCCAAGGTAGAGGAGAGCAGCAACCAGGCAAAACCTACACTTGGGCCGACATCGCCAATAACCCATGTGTGCATCACTTGGACGCCAATGGGGGCTCGTCCCACACCAACGCTGAGTGTCGTTTTAACGGCAACATCAAGAGAGATGATACCGCGGGCTACAAAGCTAAGCGGAAGAAGGGAAAGAAAAATCTCGAAAAAGACAAAGAGACCAAGGAAGATTCCGACATGGAGGAACCGATGCTTCAAATCCCAAGCCAGAAGGGAAGAAAACTTTTCCTACCAAGAAGGACACTTACGTCACCTTCCTCGGATCTCAACCAGCAAAGGTCAAGAAAGTAGTTCTCCACGAGCTCAACGCAACAGTTCCGGCTGTCCCTCAGTATCTGGACTGGTCGGAAGTGGCAATAACGTTTGACTGCGCTGATCATCCGTCTAAGCTACACAAGCGAGGAAAATATGCCTTAATCGTCAATCCACTTATTGACGGTTATGGTTTCTCCAAGACCCTCATGGACGGTGGTAGCAGCATCAATATTCTCTATGTAGAAACGCTACGCCGGATGAAGATCTCGGAAACACAGCTGAACCATAGCTCTGTGATTTTTCACGGAGTTGTCCCAGGAAGACAAGCTAATTCCCTGGGAGAGATCACTTTGGATGTTACTTTTGGAACACCAAAAAATTATCGAACGGAGGCACTTTCCTTCGAAGTGGTCCCGTTCAAGAGCGCATACCACGCTATATTCGGACGTCTGGCTTACTAGGCTTTTATGGCTCGTCCGTGTTACATTTACAATATGATGAAAATTCCAGGTCCCAACGGCGTGATCACCATCAGGGGAGACCCGAAGAAAGCGCGAGAGTGCGATGATGGAAATGCCGCCTTTGCAGAAGCCGTGCTGCACGCCCAGGAGTACCAGGAGATCAAGAAGAGCATAGACCCGTCCGAGATGCCCGCAACAAAGAAAGAGGTGACAAAGCCAAATCCGGAGTTCAAGGCATCAGAAGTGACGAAGACGACGCCATTGAAGGATGATGACCCCTCCAAGGTGACCCAGATAGGCGTAGGCCTAAGTAGCGCATAGGAAGGCGCGCTCGTCAAGTTCCTCCGAGCAAATCAAGATATCTTCGCATGGCAGCCATCTGACATGGCCGGAGTACCTAGAGAACTTGCCGAGCACTCTCTAAATGTAAACCCGAATGCTAAACCCGTCAAACAATCCTTACGACGGTTTGGTGATGAAAAGCGTAAGGCAATAGCTAAGGAACTAGCGCGGCTCGAGTTAGCCGGATTCATAGAAGAGGTCATCCATACTGATTGGTCGGCCAACCCTGTAATGGTCCCTAAAAAGGACACCACTGATTTAAGGATGTGTGTTGATTATACTGCCTTGAACAAGGCTTGTCCAAAAGATCCGTTCGCTTTGCCTAGAATTGATCAAGTTATCGATTCTACGGCAGGCTCGGAACTCCTCTGTTTTCTTGACGCATATTCCGGTTATCACCAAATCCGGATAAAGGAATCTGACAAAATCAAAACTTCATTCATAACCCCTTTCGGAACCTTCTGTTATGTTACGATGCCCTTTGGGCTAAAGAACGCAGGAGCTATGTACCAGCGCACGATGCAGCGTTGCCTCCATGATCAACTCGGACGCAATGTACATGCATACGTGGATGATATCACGGTCATGTCCAAAAAGAAGGAAACATTGATTTCCGACTTAGAGGAGACGTTCACCAATTTACAAAAATACAACATCATGCTTAACCCGAAGAAATGCTTCTTTAGAATACCAGCCGGAAAATTGGTAGGTTTTATCATGTCTCAACGAGGCATAGAGGTGAACCGTGACAAGATCAAGGCTATTCTCAATACTTTCAGGCCAACTCGCCTGAAGGACGTACAAAGATTAACTGGTTGCATTGCTGCGGTCAGTCGATTTGTAAGCCGGCTTGGTGAAAGAGCCGCACCATTATACAAACTCCTGAAGAAGACTAAGGATTTTGTTTGGACAGACGAAGCTGAAGCTGCACTACAAGACCTGAAGAAAATACTCTCATCTGCTCCTATCCTTGCAGCGCCGGAACCTCAGGAACCGATGTTGCTTTACATTGCTGCGACAAATAGGGTTGTCAGTATAGTTATGGTGGTGGAGAGACCAGAGGAAAATCGGGAGCACCTGGTGCAGCGTCCGACATACTTTGTCAGCGAGGTCCTGACAGAATCAAAACAGCGGTATCCGCACTATCAAAAGTTGGCTTATGGTGTTTTTCTAGCATCTCGTAAGTTACGACACTATTTTCAGGAGCACCCAATTACCGTGGTGAGCAAAGCTCCCATGAGAGATATAATCAATAATAGCGATGCCACAGGACGCGTCGCCAAATGGGGCATATAGCTTGCAGCTTTCGATATTGAGTACAAACTCCGGACAGCAATCAAATCCCAGATCCTTGCCGACTTTGTCGCTGATTGGACAGAGACCAAGGAGAACATGGTCTTCCATGAGTCGGAATATTGGACCCTCTTTTTCGACGGGTCCAAGGCTAGAGGGGGCTCAGGGGCTGGCGTGGTGCTCAAATTACCCCAAGGAGATAAACTTTTATACGTGTTGCAGATCCACTTCACAGCGACAAACAACATTGCCGAGTATGAAGCACTGCTGCATGGAATCCGGATTGCTAAGGATATTGGCATCCGACGTTTGATGTGTTACGGAGATTCGGATCTTGTTGCTCAGCAAGTCTCGGATATTTGTAATGCAAATAAGCACATGGCAGCATATAAAGCTGTCGTGGATGATCTATCTAAATCGTTCGAGGGGTTTGAAGTTTAACACATCCCTCGAGAAGAAAACGAGGAAGGAGATGCACTATCTCGAATAGGCTCTACGCGGAAAGAGGTTCCGGATGGCGCATTTTTAGAATACCTCAAAGTTCCCTCGATAAAGGGAGTAGATGAGGAATATCCGACCAAATCCGACTCACCTTTAATAGCAGTTCTGGCTGTAATTCCCAGCTGGACTCAACCCTATCTTGATTACTTGGTAGATGGCAAATTACCCGAAGACGAGGTGCCGAGCCGGCAGATTATCCGACGAGCAAAAGCCTATACTATTGTTAAAGGTGAGCTCCATAAACGGAGTGTTTCTGGGGTTTTCAACGCTATGTATCTCCGGAAGAAGGAGTGGAAATCTTAAGAGAAATCCACGAAGGCGAGTGTGGTCACCACGCTGCAGCCAAATCTTTAGTGGCAAAAGCTTTTCGACATGGTTTTTTCTGGCTTACAGCTCAGGCAGATGCCGAACGATTAGTCAAGAGGTGCAAAGGCTGCCAAAAGTACGCCAAGAAAGCTCATGTTCCGGCTGATCAGCTGCGAACAATACCTATAACATGGCCTTTTGCGGTCTGGGGGCTTGATATGGTAGGACCCTTTAAACGAGCTTCAAGTGGATTTACTCACCTCTTAGTGATGGTGGATAAATTCACAAAATGGATCGAGGCTAAACCTGTCACTAATTGTGATGGAGCAACAGCCAAAAGATTTGTCGAGGATGTTATAATCCGGTATGGTTATCCGCATAGCATTATCACGGACAACGGGAGTAATTTTTCCATGGGAGAGTTGGCTGAATTCTGCGACGAACAAAATGTCCGGCTTGACATTGCGTCAGTCGCACATCCATAGGCTAACGGACAAGTCGAAAGAGCAAATGGTTTAATTCTACAAGGCTTGAAACCAAGACTCGAAGCACCACTAAAACGTGCTACGGGGGCTTGGGCAGAGGAACTACCCTCTGTAATTTGGAGTTTGCGAACAACTCCGAACAGGTCAACAGGATATACACCTTTCTTCTTGGTCTATGGCGCAGAAGTTGTTCTTCCTAGTGATTTGATTCATACTTCTCCTAGAGTGGCCACGTATATCGAAGAGGATGCCGAGATTTCTCGACAAAATGATGTCGACTTAGTCGAAGAAGTTCGCGTCGTTGCTGAAATGAGATCTACAGCCTATCAGCAGAAGTTACGCAAGTATCATAGCGAGAGAGTCCGAACTAGATCCTTCAATAAAGGTGATTTGGTTCTCCGGCTTGTGCAACAAAGAAAGCACAAACTTTCCCCAATATGGGAAGGGCCCTTTTTAGTTAGTCGAGTATTACACAATGGGTCGTACTACTTAACTGACATGAGGCCAGTCAAAGAAAGACCTACTACTAAGAAGAGAAAAAGAGCAGCAGGCAGTACAAATCCGGATGAGTTAGACAGACCGTGGAATATTGCTCAGCTACGTCCCTTTTATTCTTAGTTTATCTTTCTTTGTAATCATACATATGTACATGCTCTGTGAGAAATAAAAGTTTTGGTTACCTCAAAGTTTTCCTGAGAAGTTTTTACCATCTTATTTCCTAATCATCATGTCATAGTCAAAAATCCCAGAATGCTTGACAGTACTTTATGCTCATGTTCGTTCTGGTTTAGATTTCTGATTCTAAAACTGCTACCTTCGGGTATAACTCTAAAAAAAAATCTAGTCTTTACTTGGGTTATTTGTCTGATTGCTGGATGCGGGTATCTTCCGAGTAGTGAATTGTTGGTACTGGAAGCTGGCTTTGTTTCCGAGTTTAAACTGGTTTAGCAATTGAGCTCCGTTGCTCGGCAAAGTTTCCGGCTGAAGGTTTAGCCGGCTCACGAAAGGGACGAGACGGAAAGCCAGATAAACGATAAGTAGAGGCGGAAAATTCTAAGTGCTTATGAAAACATTTCAGGCACGCAAATAATCTAAGACAAAAGTGCTGAATAGATAAAAAACTTAGCACTAGCAAAAGTCATAGTACTTAATATTTACAAAACGCATCATATCTCTCCAGAATAATAAATAGTTTTCTGATCTATGATGCAGGAGGAGATGAAGGAACCGTCGGATCACTGGTTACTCCACCTTGATATCGTGCGAGATGTCCGGATCCGAGGTGGTCCGTTCATCATCGAAAACTTCTTCGGTGTCTTCTGGAGGAGGTGGCGGAGTATCCACGCGGGTGAAGAAGGGCGTCTCGTAGCTAGTCAGATCAGCTACGTGGCACCCATATCCGGCGCAGGAGTGCATGATGGCTTGAAGGTCTTGCTCCTGGCCGTCTTCGTCTACCTTGCAGTACCCTCTGGTCACTTGCCATATCTCCATGTTTCCATGGTGGCTCATGACCATGGTGAGAGCGTTCTGCGCAGCAGTCCGCGTGTAGGACATGTTCCAGTCCCGAACGAGCTGCGACATCTCCTTGGCCTTCTCCCGCACCTGGAAGTCCGACATGCTTGGCATGTCCGGAATCCTGAGAGACTCGCCAATGTCCTCAAGGGACTAGTGGTAGTCATGAAGAAGATCACCAACTTGGGTAAGCCGGTGAGTGCGGGGCTCGGACGAGGAGGAGTCCGTCAAGTTTAGAGGACCTATACACAAAACAAGTCAATGAAAATCTGGCATTGATGAAAGTCGAAGAAATGATAAGTCAGATAGATGGAACATACCAAGAATGATGTCGTCAATCTTGGCTTTCTCCTCCCGGAGACTCTGGAGTTCAGCCCGGAGCGCCTGGGAGATATCCTTCTCTCTGCCAAGCTCATTCTTGAGGTCCGAGATAACTTTATCTTGAGCGGCAATCTTGAGATCACACTCTTCAGTGGCCATGGAGGAGGACTCAAGGACTTGAGCTATGCTCCTTTCATGATCCGCCTTGAGCTTATCCAGCTCTTGGCGAAGTCCCTTGTTCTCCACCACCAAGGTCTTGAGGTTCTCGGCCTCTTCAATCATAGCGATGGATTGTTTCACCAATGCTGTAAGACAAAAAGAACAAAAGTTCAGAAAAATTCGACATCGAAAAAAGCAAAAAAAAACAAGGTTTGAATCTCGAAATGTTTACCTTCGGCTTCATCCTTGGCTAACTTGAGCTCAGCATTTTTAAGCCGGAGAGCTTTGATTTCTCTCCGCTTATCACAGACATTTTTTAACAATTCCTGGTTATAGGAACATACTTTCTGTAAGTCAGAATACCCAAAGTCAGAAATCTACTTAAGACTCGGGCTAATATTTTTGATAAATATCAGCACGAGCCTTGGGGGCTACACTAGTTCGTTCTTTGGCATCCTAATGAAAGCATTAACCCGGATTTCTATATCCTGCTTCATGCTTGGGGGCTAGAGGATATGATATAACATAATGTAAAAACAAGAGTTGGAATTCCGACTTACATATTGCTCGCGGGTGAGTTTGTCTAACCCCGCGTTCACCTCAGCTGCCACCTTCTCGGCGAGAGTAAGAGGAATTACTGGGGCTGTTGGAAGCTCGCCAGTCCTGATCCTCTCGTCACGAAGGCGGACATGAGCGAGAAGGTCAGAGAACTTGACTTCCTCTGCTTCTTGCGCTTCCTCTTCGGGGGATAGATGGCTTTTGTCCAGGACTTGCCTGGCCAGCCGCTGTATCTCCTCGGCAGATTTCTAGGATAAACCAAATTTGGCAAGTCCGGGGTTGCTGAGGAGGTTGTCAGCGAAGACTTCAGCCGAGGGATCATTACCCGAAGAGGGTTCACCCTTATCTTGAGTTGACGCACCCACGGTGACGTCAGTGTGCGATCCAAGGATCACAGGCGCTGTTGGAGGAGCTGGATCTTCTGCAACAACCGGAGAAGGAGTAATCGCCGGTGTTGCAGAAGGTTGAGGGGCAGGAGTCGGAGGAGCTGTGGCAGGGGAAGCTATGGTAAGCTTCATGTGTCGCAGGGGCTTCGCAGGAATCCCTTTCCCCTTACCCTTGATGAGAGGCTTTGCTCTAAGAATGTAGTAAAGTCGGAAACATTACATCTTAGAAAGAAATTCGAGAAAGGTATAAAGGCAGAAATTGTGAATGAAAGTTACCTCTTCACAACGGGCACTTCCTTTGTGCCAATAGCCACTGTCGGAGCTTTGCGCTTCTTGAGCGCAAGGTCCGGCAATGGGACCATTTCAGTCTCCTGAGAAAACTCAGGAGGATATCCTTCGAGTGGAGCAAGTTCCGCCTCGGGGAGATCAGCAAGCTGAAAACAAGAAAACATATCAGCATTGCAATATATAACTTAAAGATTGAAACACGTAAGAGGTGTACTGATGGAAGCTTACCGCTACCACAGGGTTTTCCGCCGTGTGCATATCTAGAGAAATCTCTGGAATTTTCCTCTCGATCCGCTCCTTGATCAGCCACTTGAGCTGGCTTATGTAACCTTGGATGGTGTAGGCTTTGGGGCTGATGCGGAGAGAGTCTTTTTTGGAAGACGTGATGGAGTGCATCAGTCTATCCCCGTGGTACTGAAGTGGCTGGATCCGACATGAGACCCAGCACTGGACTAAGTCGGATCCTTTCAGACCCTTGTGCTTGATAAGATATACGATCCGCCTCTTAGCGAGGATCAGATCGTCGGTGAGAGCCGGAGCGGCCTCATCCCAGGAAGGCTGGGCTGTGGCGGCTCCATCGACAAAAACCGGAAAAGCAGTAGCTTTGCCGGGCGCCGGAATATCCCTATGATAGAAAAAAGTGGCTAGCCACTGTTTGACCGAGTCACTGGCAGAAATTTTGGGATATGCCCGGTCTCGTCTAAATAAAAAAATTAATGGTACCAGTGATATAAGGAACACCGGCAGTAATGGAATTTCTCCGGACATGGAAATAATACCGGAAAAGAAGCAAACTTGGCCTAATGCCGAGAAAGCCCTCGCAAAGCGCAGCATATGCGCTCATCTCTAGAAGAGAATTGGGAGGAAGATTATGGAGTGGTACTCCATAGTGGTCAATCACCTTGGAGAAGAACTCCGAGGGAGGAAAGGACAAACCTCGGTCCAGATGGGTGCCGAAGTGGACGCGCTCGCCCTCGCGTGGATTGGGGACGGTTTCGCCGAAACCGCTCCGCCAGTTGCCGGCGGCGAGAAGCCCCTCCTTCTCCACATTTTTGAGGCCGTCATCATCGAGGGCGCAGGGGATCCAGATTCCCCGGAAGCTCTCTTTCTCCGCAGCTGCTTCCACCGCTGCCGCCGCCGCTAGAGAGGAAGAAGAGGATGAAGCCATTTTCTCTCCGGTGGAAAAGGTGACCTTAAAGTGGCGGCGCTAGGAGCTCTGTGGGAAGAGGACGAAAAGGCTCTGGGCACGCTGGAGGATTGGGAAGAAAGGAACGGCGAAGGACTAGTGGAGAGGAGAAGAAGGAATCTAAACCCCTTATATCCACCTACCTGCGCCAAGATTCGTGCAACGCTACAGTGTAATTGCCACGCGTCGTGGAAATAACTGGGAAGGGCCCGCGCGATGATTGCGTCGCCTCGATCTCCACGCACGCATTGAAACGGCGCCTCGGTTCCGCGAACCACGGACCCACCAACGGTCGTGCTGACGGAACGTCTGTCAGATGGTGTGACTTGACCATGCTTGTGTCAGGTGGCGTTAGAGACCACGTTCTGGCTTAGTTTAAAAGCGAGCTGGAAAATCCGATTAACTAATTGAAAGGTCCGACTTACTTTTAAGACCCGAATCGTATTTTTTGTTGTAAAGTTTCAGGAACCCTTCAAGATTCTGCAGCCGAAGATCAAGCTGGACGATGATAAAATCCGACTTTGGATCTTGGAGGCCTCCGGGGGCTACTGTTGGGGATATACTTTCCGGGTATCCTCACTGACCAGGGTGGCCCACTTCAGGTTAGAGCTTTGCTTCACGGGCGGCCCAGTTAGGGAGAGAAGACGGAGTCCAATCCGACTACGGGAAGGCCCAGAAGACTTACCGACTTAGGCCCATAATGTTACTTGTAGTTCAAGATGTACTCTGTAACCAACTCTTAGTCGTAGCCGGATTGATCTCTCCTGTAAACCCTAGGCTGGATATCTATATAAGTCGTCCTAGGGAGGGCATTTAGGGCACACCTCAATAGTCTACAATCTCAACTTACACAGGCGAAACCTTTGTAACCCATATTCCGGCTCTGCCGTATTACTGGATTGCTAGCAGGAGTAGGGTCCGTCCAAAGCCGGCGGATTCAAACCTGGGTAAACTTGTGTGCTAACCGTCCCGGAACACCGTACGTCTCACACCCCTCTCTCCCGCACGCCTCGAGGACCCCCTCATGGCGTACTTGTCCTCAAACCGACGACAAACGCCTCGCCGGAAGAGGATAGGAGAGCTTGTGGCGCCTCCGCTTCGGGAAAGCTTGCGACATAGGGCGCCAGCAAGGGGGCGGCTGTAGACCCCTGTTGGTCCAGCGGCGCGTCGCTCGGCTCTTGGCCCCGATGGACCGCACTAGCTCCGCGGCCGCCTCGTCGGACCAGGGATGCGGGGACGACCACGTGAGCGGCCGTCGGCAACCACTTCCTTCTCCGCCGCTACGGCCTCCTCCCTGCTCGTAACCCGACGTGTAGCATTGACATGGCGAGGGCGCCGTCGTCGATACGCAACTGCCGTGGCCTGATTCGCTCGTCGAAGGAGGTTGGTTTGCGCGGTGGCGGCGAGGGATACAGTTTGCTATGCGGCGGCGGCACGCGGATTGGAACCCGTATCCGCCCGCACGCACACTACTTGTAGGGGCTGCGGAGGGTGGTTCAAGGGGGCCATGAAAAAAAGAATGCATGCCGGGGTCTTTACGGGCTTGGTTAGCTCGGTCTCTCGGCCCACATCCCGTATTCTCGCTAGAATTTCACGAATTTGGCCCTTTTAAGGGCTCCATTAGAGATGCTCTAACATGGATAAGCCGTGAACCGCCAAGAAAAGTGTATTGAATCATAAATATTCATCGTTGAGTGCGGGCTGTATCTGGCATACTCCTTCCGTTCCGGTTTATTAGGCACGTAAGTAGTTTAAGAATAACTTTGATTATTAATTTTTATGAATTTTTTTCCTTAATATGTCACAAAAATTATACCGTCGAATTCATCTTCAAAAGAAGTTTTCAATGGTATATTTTTTGAGACACATATTATATAGCTTATTTGTTAAAATTGATGGTCAAATATTTTCTTAAACTACGTGCAAAAAAAATAAAGCGGGACAGAGTGCACGCCTAATAAACTGGGATGGACGGAGTATCGCAACTGCTTCTTGGTTGTTTCGGTCGCGCGTAGGTGAGCGGTTTTCTTTGGTTTCTGTTTTAATACCCCGTTTTTTGTCTGGTTTAATTTATTCTTTTTCTTCTTTGAGTTATTTTCAATTTCATTTTATTCCTTTTCCAAATCTGAACAATTTGTTAAATCTAGACATATTTTAAAATCTGGTTGAAAACAAAATTATTTATTCAAAATATAGTCATGTTTTAAATTTAAAGATTTATGAAATGAATTTTAAAAAAGTGAAAAACCCAGAAAAGGAAAAAAGAAAAAGGAAAAAAATTCTGTCCAGGTTGACTGGTGCGTAGAAAAACCAGAAGCTGCAGGAGCAGGCATGCTGGGATAAATGGATTGTACAGCCGGGTATAGATCTTGGCAGGCGATGAACTGGGTCTGGGAGGGAAAATGTTATACGCCGCCCATCGCGCGGGGCGGCAAGCGCTGCGCACCCCTTGCCTACAATGTCTCGCGTGGACCGGCCCACCACCACGAATGAGGAAGAAGCCATGGAGGCAGGAGCTGAAGACGATGGCGGCGGGTAGACCTCACCGACGACAGAGACGATACGGCTTGCCACGGCGTCGCCGACGGAGGTGAAGCCAGGACCTCATCAGAGACGGGAACTTAGGGTTAGGGGTGTGTGGGTGCTCGCCGATGGCCGGACTTAGGGCTCAAGGTACATGTCGGGGGGTATAGAAGGATGGACAGCTGATCGGCAAGGACCTCATCGACGACGGGGAAGATGCATCTGGTCACAGCGTCACCGATGGAGGTGCGGCCAGGACCTCGCCGGAGACGCGTCGCCTGCAGAGGCGAGGAAAGAAACTTAGGGTTGAGGGGGGTGGGTGGGTGCTCGTCGGCGACCAGAGTGTTAGGGAAGTGGGTTCTTGTCGGCGGTGGCAGCAAAGCGATGTACGGGTAAGACGACGACGACGGTCTTGGTGGGTCGTGGCCCACGAGGCTAAGTGTGTGTGCGGTGCTTCCTCTGGCGCCGCGTCGAGCGGTGTATATCACCCCGTCTGGGAGCCCCTATAAAGCACTCTCGGTATAGCTAACAACCAGGACGCTGAAGCGCGCATCTGGGTGGACCAGCCCAAATGACATGATTCCTTCCATTCTTCCCTTTTCTGTTCCTAAAATGAAAAACGTTGAGATCGCCCCAAATCCAAACAGATTGGTTCTCTGATTCTGAAAAAACATTCAGATTTTAAAAATACGTGCAGATTTGAAAACATTTAAAATTTAAAATTTGTTAAGATAAAAATGTTCAAAATTGACAATTGTTCAAATTTGGAAAAAATCAAATAATGAAACAAATTTTAGATTTGAAAGAAAACAAAAAACTATTCAAATTCGAAAATTTGTTTAGAATTTGAAAATTTTAGATTTTCTTAAAAAGGAAAGAAATAGAAAAAAATAAAACATGAAAATAAATCCGAAAAGAGAAAAATAGAAAAAAATAAAAAATAAAAAAGAAAAAGAAAAAGGAAAACCGCATTAACCCGAAATAACCGACCAGAAGCTTCCCAAACCGAAAAAAAATTGGGACACCGAAGGTGCTAGTGGGCGGGCTCACATAACAGTTTTAGCTACCGAGAGGGGCGTTGCCTTCCTAACGGATGCACGCAGCGTCGCATAGGGTTCAACGGATGAACAAGCGTCAGCTAGGCAGCAGAGGCTCCCGCATGGGCCGGCCCATTTTCGAGTGATTTATGTTTTCATTTGGCCTTCTACCTTTTTTCCTATATTTTTTATTTCCTTGTTCTGTTTCTATTTCTCTTTCGTTTCTTTCTTTCTTTTTCCTTTTTTATTTACATCTTTTTCAGGTAGTAGATGGTATTTCTCAATTCCTTGAATATTGTTTGTGAACCCGTAATTTTTTTTGAACATGCAAGGACATATTTTGTTTCGGACGAATGGATTCTTTTTAACCGTATGAACATATTTTCAATACTTGAATATTTTTTTAACCCTTAAATATTTTTTGAACCCTATGAACGTTTTTGAACCCATGAATTTTTCCTTTAAAACCGGGATTTTTTACTGATGAACATTTTGAAAACAAAAATATCCTTTAAGATATATAAATATTTTTCAGATGCAATGACAATTTTTGAAATATATGAATATTTCTTGATAATACATGAAACTTTTCTTATGTAGGTGAAAATAATTATCCATGAACATTGTTTTAAAACCATTAACATATTTGAATAAACATTACTCCCTCTGATCCAAATTATATGACTTAGATTTGTCTAGATTCAGATGTATCTAGACTTTTAGTGATAGATACATCTGAATCTAGACAAAACCAAATCATCTAATTTGGATTGGAGGGAGTAACATTTTTAGAACATGAAAATAGTTTTAAAAACATGGACATGTTTGAATAAACAGTCGTTGTTTCAAGTTTTTGCAAAGATTTTTCTTAATTAGTAAAAGTGATTAGATAATTAATTGTAATTTTTATATTGACATAAAATATAAAAATACAAAACCTATTGGAGGGACGGAAAAATGTCATCCCGGTAAGTTCTTTGTGTGATTCCCCTAAGGCTCGCTTCAAGCAACACATAGGGGTCGTGAGTTATACTTCTTCCATTTATGATTCTCCCAAGGCTCACTTCAAGCGATACATAGGGGTTATGGTTATACTCTTTCCACTGAATAAACATGACCTTCAGCCCAACAAAGGCAGTAATTCGGCACTTAGTTGATAATAGATGAAACTTTAAGTTGGTCATGAAGTTTAATGGGATGGAAATTGTATTTTTTAGGGGTCCTTCTCCTTAGCGCCCGCACGAACCAGAGCTGCCATATCGCTCACGATGTCATCAGTCGAGCTGAGGATATACGTGCCAGTCTTAGGTTAACGGTACCGGTACTAGTCTGGTTTTCGATATTAGTCGGTGGTGCGACCGAACCAACAATGTCATATATATCTAATATGAGGGAGGCAGATTTTTTTAGATGAAAAAGCTCAAGATGTTCCCAGTTTTATATTACGCCGAAAACAGACTCATGGTGAGCAAATTCCCCCGACCATGTACTGTATAAATTCGATCAAAGCTATTGCACTTGATTTTACCTTTGCACTTTCAATCCATCCATATGAATATGATGATATTGTTGATTGTTTCCATATGTGAGTAGTTATCTTTGTTCTTGAGAGATGGAGAAACCCTAGCTTTATTATGAAATAAAATAAAGATGATTATAGTTTTGGTCTTTGATCTATTGATTTATGATATTGTGCTAGATATCTCTCTTTAGATGGTATGTGAATTCAACCACATAGCATTTGCATTTGTACTAAAGTGAGGGAACTAGGGACGTGTATGGGAGCATGTCCAGTGGTATTTAGTGACTGTAAGCATTGGCTTATAAGCTACGCGGTCAAAGGAGAGTTAAGAGAGATTCACCAAGCTCATTACGATAAAGACCTTAACCAAATAGCTCTCCATGGATTCGATACTCTTATTTAGAAACTAGCTACGATCGATCTATGCACTTGCATTCATTAGAGCGTGACAACATTCGTCATAGGCTCTTCTACAAAACTATGTTGTATACTTGACAAAAGTGTGACCCATGTTCTTGGATAGAAGAACAAATTCTAAAGTGATTCATGCAAATCACTAAACCAGTATTAAGTGTATCATCAGGAGCATAGTAAAATAGAATGATCTACATTGATATTATGGTAGGAAACTAGTTCAATAATAGAATAGTATGGCAAGTTTGGTTAATAAAGTTCGACTTCAACTAAGTATGTTTCTAGTATATATGACAATAGTGAATGTTCTCGTGACTGATCGACCATCATTGTAATACTAAAAAACAAAGTCCCACTTTGTCACCGAACAAAATACGTTGACACATTTTGAGATAATGGTGTGAGTGTCAAAATTAGGAGACCCTAACGATATGCAACGGACATATGGAGCTAGTAAAACAGATCAAAAGACATGATATTTTCCATGTGCAAGAATGATCTAAAACACATGTATTTAATGACCAGTAAAGAAATGCAACTAGATTATTTGTACTCTAGTGCAAGTGGGAGACAGAAGGACATATGCCCTAGAAGCAAATAATAAATAGGTTTATTATCATATCTCAAACTAGTTTATAATAGTGCCATACTATGATATAATTGTATCAAGAGGAAACATGGATACATGTGTGGTATGCAAACAAACTAAGTCTCTATTAGCCTCTATTCAACTAGTTCGTTAGGCAACCAATGATCGAGGTTTCCTGGTCATGGAGCATTTATGCCAGTTGTAAATAGAATCATGTCATTGGAGAATGATGTGATGGACATTACCCATCACATGGTTCATAGTTGTGATAGTTAGAAACGAAGTGACCTTCTCCTTAGACTACAAGATCATACTAATTACTATCTCTCGCGGATGTTTTGATCACATCAACCGTCATGAACGTAACTGGGTGACTATAAAGGTGTCTATTGGGTATTCCAAAGAAATATGTTGAGGCCTATGCATCAAGATCGGGATTTTCCATCCGCATGATAGGAATATACATTGGGCCCACTTGGTCAGATTGTATCTAGTAAGTTGCAGTGTATGACTAGGTCATGGGATACGTTATCACGATAACGAAGTAAGTAGACTTGTCGGTAACACGATTAGTATGTTGATACTAAAGATCAAATCTCGGACAAGGCATGTATCGACGATACAAAAGGAATTGCACATCGAGTTTATGATTCAGACGAGAGAGTTTCCTGGAATGCATAGGGATCATTATGGACATCCTAGTCCAACCATTGATCATTGATCAGAGGGAAATATCGATCATGTCGTGCCATTCCTGAGCCATATGGTAACACATTTACGGGTCTATCGACATTCTGAGATCGCTATGAAATCGAAGGGATCACCAATGAGAAAGAGAATATCAGAATTGTTTCGAGAGAAGTGTATCAGAATAGGATCTGAAGTTGTATCAGAGAAGGAAAGAAACTGAAAGGTGTTTCATATTAATAGAAATTTATAATGTGCATTTATATATGTTAGTTATGAATTAATACTCCCTCTGGTCCAGTTTATTAGGCACGCACGTATTTTAAGAAAATCTTTGGCCATCAATTTTGACCAATAAAATATGCAATATATATCCCAAAAAATATACCATTTGAAACTACTTTTGAAGATGAATCCAATGATATAATTTTTGTGACATATTATGCAAAAATTGTTGACCAAAATTAATGGTCAAAGTTGTCCTTAAACTACGTGCGTGCCTAATAAACCGGACCGAAGGAAGTATATTAAATTAATATTTATGGGGCAGCTTCCTCTATTTGGCCAAATCCCTGGAGGAAAAAGGCCTAGATGGAAGCCACCCCAAAGGGCAGCACTGATGCCGCCGCAGTTGGGCCTTGACTGGCCAGGTGGCCCACATGGGCGAGCGGGCGTGTGTGGGCCGCTGGCGCATTGGCAGGCCATGCAAGGCCCACCCGATCGCCGCAGCCTCGCTGCCGCTCTCGGGCTCGCGTGCAGGAGGCCCACCCGGCCACCGGCTCCTCCTCCTTTTCCCTTTTATTTAGTTCCGCATTGGGACTTTATGGAGGGGAGTCCCCCGTTTCCCCCTATATAAATAGGTTTATATTGGTGGAAAAAGGACACATAAAAATAAAATGGATTTTCTAAGGCTATTTTCTTTATGGAACTTCCCCTCTTTCTTAGTTGAATCTCGCGAGTGTGGTTCCACGAAGAACTGCACACGAGGGAGTCGACACCACCAGCATGTTGTCGTGCTGCTAGATCCTAGTTCTAGAGGACCTACTTCTGCATCTCGGCTGGATCAAGAAAAACGAGAGTCGTCATTGTACATCATATGTGTGCGATTCCTTGGGAGCACTGCCACTTGTGGTGCTAGAGCTATCGTGCAATGACCAAGGAGGTGACGAGCAAAGAGATTCACGACCTTGAGGTCGGCTATGATTGTTTTCTTCATCCACGTTTCCCGCGGGACGTTAACCGCGTTCGGTCTACAAGGGTATTTAACCGAAAACCCACCCTCATTACTGCATTAACTCATAGATAGATCCTGGTATCGGGCATCGTGTTAGCTAGTATTTTTTTTATTTTCTACTACGAACCCCTTTATCGAGGCTTAGGACTGTGACGACGACAGCGCAAGGCGTGAAACTGTGGCTACATCGGCAACTTCAAGGCGTGGGGCAACGACATCGGACAGAGCGGAATCGAGCAGTGGCAAAGGGAGGGGGGCACAACAAAATACCACTCGCGGGCGAGGTTGGGAGGGGCGTTTACCATCAATTTCGAGAGCAAGACACTTGAGCTGCTCGGGGAGGCTCGCGACAGAGGATTCAGTGGATAGGAGGTTTGCGCCTCTGCATCCGCTTCTGCCTCCATAGGTGAGGAGACAAGGCAAGGGCGGTCGTCGCTGCAGTGGTGGTGTGGCAGGGGAGGGAGGTCGTTGCAGTTGCGGCAGAGGTTCAAGGGAGGTGGCGGTACTCGCCGGAACAACGCTCGCCGGTAGGGAAGGGTGTGGCGTTGTGCATAGCCGACTGATATATGAGGTTGTGATAGGATAACATGAAGATATATGAGGTTCTAATAGGATAACATGAAGATTTTAAAGGTACACTTTATTTTACATTTTAGTTTAAAACCGTTAAGATTTTAAATAATTGATTTTATTGAATGTATTAAGAATTGTAACATCAAAATTATGTAATCATGCGGTTCATCATGTGGTTTGTAGATGTTAAAAATTGTATCACCAAAGTGAAATCTCTAAATAGTTCAACTATAAAAATGGACATTGTTGATCAAATAATAAGGTGAATCTTTATCAAACACAGTAATAAATAGTCAATAATGTTGCTTAATAGTTATTTCCTGTTGTTTTTGCGATCGCTATTCCAGCCGAGCCAGACTAGATTTTTTCGGTTTCCCCCATTTTTCGGGTGGTTTTCGGCATGTTCCAGCTCAATATAAACATGCCATCTTTGTACAGCTATGTTTTTTCCCTTTTCTAATTGAAAAGGCCGTGCTCCTTCCAGTTTCTCCAAAAAAAAAGTTATTTCCAAAGTGTTACTTTGAACTAGGATTAAATTGCGTTTATTTGGAACTTAATAGTAATATATTTATGAGCTTCGTCGAATATGTGTGTGAATTGTACGTTGCACGTGCATTGCTAGACCGTTAGGCTACGATACATATTTAAGTGGGCCAAAATCCAACATAATATCAATCCAAATAAATGTACTGTATTCAAAATACAAGTGTAATACTAGTCACTAGAAAAGGGGAAACCTTCTCAAAGGTCTATCATGTGCATTGTTGGTCTCGCCAAGTATTGTGTTCTCCTTGACGACTTCTCATTCACATGCCACCTCGCTGGTTGTCTGCATATTCGGTCGCAACGACAATCGAAGAGTGAGATTATGATGAGAGAGGGACATTGGGGAGGTGTAGGACTAGCGTTTCTTATTCTATGTTTCAAAACTGAAATTTCAAAACAAAATATGTTGAGAACCTTTTGTCTAAATTACGAAAGGTTCTCACCCTTTTGAGATCTTCGCGTTGACATCTTCAAAACTAGATTCATGTTGATAGGTATCAAATTTTTTCTACTTCCAAAACTATTAGGCTTATACTCGCGTTGCATTGTGAGTATATTTTGGTTTTATGTTTTTGTACTTTGGATTTTGAGTGCACTTTGTACTTATTTTTTGTACATTTGTTATTGAACGTGGGTAGTGTACTTTGTACTTATGTTCTAGCATACTTTGTACTTTGATTTTAATAATATGCTTGTACTTTGTATTTTGATCGGTGTACTTTTTACAATGTACTTCGATTTAGTACAAGTGTACCTAGAGTACACTTGTATATGTACTTTTATTAGTGTGCTTTGGTACTTTGTAAGCGGATTTTTCTTGTACTATTTTGTTATTTATGTGGGATCAACTAGGTGTAGATCTTGCAGGTAGAATACTTTCTATGCATCATACTAGAGTCAATCTATTGTCCTTTACCGAGAGAGAGATATCGGGGCATGTACCTTCGCCTTGGCTTGCAGAGCCTGAGGGGTTGGACATGGTGGCGTGCGACGGCGACGGCGAGCGGTGGGCTAGGCAGCGGCGGTGGTGGTGTAGCTTCCCATGGCTAAGCGCTTGACCTAGATAGGCTTGGGATGTGGGTGGGGGAGCACCGGCCCGTCGTACCTCGTAACCCGTGCCCCGACCCCTACCATCTCTTTATATTGCGCTGCCACAGGGGCCCACCAACCATGAAGTGGTTGGGAGCCCCCAATCAGGGTGCGAGCAAGGGTTCATCGAACCATTGGGTTAGTACGGGAGGAGAGGTCAACCTAACATTAACCCCTTGATCTCGACTTTACTTTTTACTTTTTACTACTTGTTTTATCACGGTTCAGTACATAGAGCATGTTTCATCGTCACAGCTCAGTTGTTGATAGAATCAGACAACTACAATATACCTCTTGTTTTGAAACAAATTATGTTTCTTTTGGGCCTCTTATGATCTAGGAATCATCGGCTTTCCCTTAAACCCATGTCGTCTAAGTGCTCCTTGAACACATTGGATAGTAAGCCTTTCGTTAGCGGATCCGCAAGCATATCCTTTGTCCTTATATGCTTGAGTCTTATAGTGTGATCCTGGATCTTATCTTTCACAACATAATACTTTATCTCTATTGGTTTGAAAGCGTTAGTCGACTTCTTGTTGTGAGCATAAAATATTGCGGGCTCGTTGTCACAGTACATCTTTAGTGGTTTGTCAATGCAATCTACCACTTTCAAGTTGGGTATAAATTTCTTTAACCATATCGCCTGCCCTGTTGCCTCATAACATGCTATAAATTCTGCATACATCGTGGATGATGCAACTATTGACTGTTTGGAGCTTCTCCACGAAATAACCCCTCCTGCGAGAGTGAAGACATATCCTATCGTGGATTTTCTATCGTCTCTGTCTCCCGCAAAATTAGCATTTGAATACCCTCTTATCTCTAGGGAATCAGACATTTTATATGGTAGCATGAGGTCTTTTGTGCCTTGCGTATAACGCAAAGCTTTCTTTATCATCTTCCAGTGCTCTATGCCTGGATTCTCTTGATATCTCATGAGTACCTCGGTGATAAAAGCTAAGTTACGCGAGTGCACACTTGTGCATACTATAAGCTTCCAACGGCCGAAGCATATGGTATTGCTTTCATTTGATCGATCTCATATTGACTCTTGGGACATTGAAATTTCCCAAAAGTGTTGCCCTTGACTATAGGAGCAGGTGTGGTATTGCACGCATGCATACTGTATTTATTTAGAATCTTCTCTAGGTATGCCTTTTGCGACAGTCATAGAACCCCATTTGTCCTATCTCAGTGAATTTCTATGCCCAAAACATATAAAGCTTCACCAAGATCTTTCATGTCAAAGTTTGAGGACAAAAACTTCTTTGTTTCTAGTAGTAGACTAACATCGCTGCTAATAAGCAAGATATCGTCTACATACATAATTAGGAAAATATATCTCCCACTTTTAAACTTTGTGTAAACGCAGTTGTCCTCAACATTCTCTTTAAATCCAAATTTCTTAATGGCCTCATTAAACTTTAGATACCACTGTCTTGAAGCTTGCTTTAATCCATAAATAGATTTCTTTAGGTGGCATACCATATCTTCCTTGCCTTCCATTATAAAACCCTTGGGTTGTTTCATGTAGACTCTTTCTTCTAAATCCCTGTTTAGAAATGTCGTCTTTACATCAATTTGATGCAACTCTAAATCAAAATGTGTAACTAGTGCCATTATGATTCTAAAGGAATCCTTACATGAGACTGGAGAAAATGTCGCATTGTAATCTACTCCTTCTCTCTGTGTAAATCCTTTTGCCAAAGTTATGCTTTGTATTTATCCACATTCCCTCTAGAGTCATACTTTGTTTTGTAGACCCATTTACTGCCTACTGTTTTGGCTCCTTTGGGAATTTCCTCTAAGTACCAAACTTTGTTGGAACTCAATGATTTCATCTCATATTCCATGGCTTCTAGCCACTTCAATGAGTGAGGGATACTCATGGCTTCTTCAAATGAAGTGGGATCATTCTCCATTTGAACTCTTTCTATGTTATAAACTTTATAATCAGTAGAAATGGCTGATCTTTTAACTCTTTGAGACCTTCTAGGGGCCTCATCTGTTGGGACATTGTGTGTATCAACGTGTGGCACATCATGTTGAGGTGGCTGATACTGCTCCCTTTCATGCTCAACAGTGGGTTCAGTCGGCTCCTGACAGACAGGTTCTGCATCTTCACTCATTGTTGTCATGGGTGGAGTTGCAACAGGTGCTTGCACCACAACCTTTGGGGTTGTCGATGCAGGAACAACATGTAGCGAGAAGAATGGCTCCAGAGTCATCGGATTAGGTGCATGCACCCTCTTATCCTCAAGATCATTTTTTGAGCTACCTTGGTCCCCCTCATAATTTCATCTTCTAAGAAGACAACATGTCTTGTTTCTACGAACTTTGTGTATCTGTCTAGATAGTAGAAACGAAAACATTTTGACTGTTCAGGATAGCCAATGAAAAGGCAACTGACTGTTTTAGGGTCAAGATTTGCAATATTTGGATTAATTACTTTTGCCTCAGCTGGGATCACCCACACCCTTAGGTGTTGTAGCGAGGGAACTCTTCCTATCCACAACTCATACGGTGTTTTGGGCACTGATACGTCCAAAATGTATCTACTTTCCCGAACACTTTTGCTATTGTTTCTCCTCTAAACTTGTGTGATTTGGATGCAAATAATACGGACTGACGCTGTTTTCAGTAGAGTTGTCTTGGTGTCTATTTTTTGTGCAGAAAATCAACTATCAGGAAAAATCCCGGAAAATATGCCAAAAATCCTATTTCACCAGAAGACTCCCAGAGCCAGAATACGAGACGGAGGGGGGCTGGTCCCATGCCACACCACCTGGCCGCGCGAGCAAGCCTTTGCCGCGCCAGGGGTGGTCTGGCCGCCCCAGACTGCCCCTCGGTCTCCCTCTTCGCCTATAAGTTTCCTTCTGACCTAAAAACTCAGGGGGGTTCGACGTTTTTCCAGAAGGAGTTCCGCTCCGCCGCCACCACCAGATTCCACGAAACAGCACCAGAAACTCCGTTCTGGCATCCTGCCAGGACGGGGAATTGGAGGAGATCATCGCCATCATCATCACCATCGCTTCTCCATCGACCATCCATGTTTCCCCCATCTATGAGTGAGTAATCCCCTGATGTAGGCTATGGGGATGGTAGGGATTGAATGAGATCGTTCATGTAATGGCATCAGATTGTTAGGGCATGGTGCCTAGTATCTTTTATTAGTGTTTTATGACTTTGTTGCGGCTTGTTATGCTTAATGCTTCTCACTAGGGCCCGAGTGTTGTGATCTCAGATCTGAACATGTTATTGATTCATTATGATAATATTGTTTATGGTCTTATCTACAAGTTGTATACACACGTTGTTGTCCGGAACCAATGGCCCCGAAGTGATAGAAATCGGGATAACCGGAGGGAATGGCTTTGATGTGAGGATCACATGTATTCACGGAGTGTTAATGCTTTGCTCCGGTGCTCTATTAAAAGGAGCACCTTAATTGCCAGTAGTTCCCTTGAGGCCCCGCTGCAAATGGGATGGCAGGACAAAAGATGTTGTGCAAGTTCTCATTGCGAGCACGTATGACTATATATAGAACACATGCCTAGGATTATCTAGTACTTGGATGCTTTATCTTTTTTATCTGCAATTGCCCTATGTTCTGATTGCTATGTGAATTGTCTTGTACATGCAACGCTCGTCCATCCATCCATATGCCTACCGCACTCGAACCCTACTTTTACTGCTATTGTCACTGTTGTCTTTACTTTACTACTGCTGCCTTTACTTTACTACTGCTGCTACTTTACTATTCCTACTACAAAAATGTTGCTACTGATAAACTGATGTGAGCAAGATTGTTTCTAGGTGCAGCTGAATTGTCAACTCAGTTGTTAAGGCTTATAAATATTCTTTGGCTCCCCTTGTGTCGAATCAATAACTTGGATTTCACTTCCCTCGAAAATACTGCGATACACCCCCTATACTTGTGGGTCATCAAGACTATTTTCTGGCGCCGTTGCCGGGGAGCATAACTTTATTTATCAAGTTCACTTGGATTCTCTATTGTTCGCTGCTATCCATCCATCATGGGTAAGTCTCGTGATGGCAAGGTTCCTATTTTACCATCCACTACAGGAAGAGGTACGGTTCTGAACACCTCTGTTGCTCTTGATTCACCATCTATTATAAGTAAGCTCGCTACACCACCACATACACATGCTACACACACTGCTACTACTGTTGAATCTGAAACTTCTGATGCTTATGATGCTGCTTCTACTGTGCTTGATAAGAGTGGTTCATTAGGTCCTTTCCTAGATGCTATGATTGCTAGAACTATAGCTGGAAATACTGAAACTCCTAATGAAGACACTACCACACCTGTTAGTTCACCTGAGTCTAGTGAAAGTTATGATATTGAAGATGGTTATGTTGAGATGACCGATGAATTTATTAAAGAATGTAAAAACAATCATGATAGGAGTGCTGCAAAGAGTCTCCTTGAGAGGCGTACTATTAGACCCGAATTATCTCCTATTGCTAAGTTTGCTGCTTCTCCCATAAACATTATAGATAAAGATTATGATTTCTCTCTCGATCTATCTTACATAGCTATTGTTGAGAAAGAACCTTTTTGTGGGACTAAGAATGAAAGTGCGGTAGCACATATGAATGAACTTTCTACCATGAGTGGCTTGTTTTCTGATGATATTAAGATGCATACTTACTTTGTTGCTAAGATTTTCCCCTTTTCACTGAAAGGAGAAGCTAAAACTTGGTTTAGTAATTTACCTCCTGGATCTATTGATAGCCCTGATTGCTTGATTAGTACTTTCCTGCAGAAATATTTTCCTCCTAGTGCTAGACATGCTATTTTGCAGTAAATTTTTGATTTTAAACAGGGAGAAAAAGAGGTATTGCCTGAATCTTGGGCAAGGTTTTGTGCTTTGATTCATGCACAGGCTGGAAGTCCATTACCTAAGAATGAGCTTCTTGATATATTTTATAATGGACTAACCGAAGAATCTAGGACATACCTAGATAGTTGTGCTGATTGTGTTTTCAGGAATAGGACTCCCAAGGAAGTTGAGGAATTAATGGCTAAAATAAGTAAGAATTATGAAGATTGGACTCATCCTAAACAAGCTATACCTGAAGTAATTGTACCCGAACCTACTATTCCGGTGCCTATTTCAACATCAAAGAAGAGGGGAGTTATTGAATTAAATGATGAAGAGATGAAGGAAGCTAAGAAATGTCTTAAGGAGAAGGGAATTAAAGCTGCAGATGTTAAGAATTTACCCCTATAGAAGAATTATGTAAGCCTATTCCCTACTCATCCACTATCGAGGTACACTCTCTCCAACACTTTGATGAAGGTGATATCCCTTACTCTAAACCTCCTGATCAATGCTTAGAACAATTCAATATCTTTATTGTTAAGCAAGATAATTTTAATAAAAGGGTGCAAAGTCATCTAATGGAAAATACTAGAGCTATTGTTGAGTTGAAGGATATTGTGGAAAGAACCTCTAATGATGTTTAAATGATTGTTAAACACTTTGAAATGGTTCAAACTCAAATACATCAACTCATTAAAGTACAAAAAGACTTGCTCATTAATGCCACTAAAGAAAAAACATGCTTATGAAATTAGAACTAGAAGTGGAGCTGCTACCCAGGATCATCTTTATCCTGAGGGGCATCCCAAAAGAATTGAACAGGATTCTCAACAAGCTGAAAATAGTGGCTCTACTCGTAAGAAAAGGAAAAAGAAACATAAATATATTGTAGAACCCTCTGAACCTGCTATAGATCCTAATAGTATGTCTATTTCTGATGCTGAAACTGAAAGTGGTAATGAAGAAAATGAAGTTCCTAATAAAGAAAAAGTTGAAGAAGAACCTGAAAACCACACTAAGAATACTAAATACACTAAAGAAGATTTTATTGCTAAGAAACATGGTAGTGAAAGAGAACCTTGGGTCCAAAAACCTATGCCATTCCCTGATAAGAAACACAAGTCAAAGGAAGATGAACACTATAACAAGTTTTGTGAGTGGATGAAACCTTTATTCCTGCAAATTCCTTTGACTGATTCTATTAAATTGCCTCCTTACTCAAAGTATATGAAGGATATTGTCTCGAGTAAAAGGAAGATCCCTAATGAAGAAATTTCTACTTTGCTTGCTAATTATTCCTTTAATGGCAAGGTTCCTAAGAAACTTGGAGACCCAGGGATTCCAACTATCCCTTGCTCTATTAAAAATAGTTATGTTAGAACTGCTTTGTGTGATTTGGGAGCTGGAGTTACTGTTATGCCTTTCTGTCTCTATAAGAGGCTTCAACTAGAAAAGTTAATACCAACTGATATATCTTTGCAAATGGCGGATAAATCTACCACTATTCATGTTGGTATATGTGAGGATGTACCTGTTCAAGTGGCTCATAATTGCTTGATATTAACTGATTTTGTTGTGCTTGAAATGCCTGAAGACGATAATATGTCCATTATTCTTGGGAGACCTTTTCTTAATACTGCAGGAGCTGTTATTAATTGTAATCAAGGAAAGGTGACTTTCAATGTTAATGACAAGGAACATACTGTCTATTTCCCCAAGAAGATTGAAAGGACTTATGGTTTGAATTCTATTGAACATGTTGAGGGCATTCAAGTTGGAGAAATATATTGTCCCATACCAAGAGAAAAATTTGAAACTATTATGATTGGGACCATTGCTATCAAGGTTGAGGTAACATAATCATTAGTGGAATACAAAGTTTTGTCTCATATGAAATTGTTTTGGTAACAAGACCTCATCAACCTTGTTAACAAAAGGATTTCGTTGAACAAAACAATGTTTTCACTATGATTATCTCTGTTTACTCCTATTGCTATCCATTTTAGTTTTTGTTTTCGTTTAGTTTTCTTTGTTGTTAGTTGCTTGCATGTTAGAGTGTCTTAGAACTTCTGTAGTTCTAGCTTTGTTTTGTCCTTGCATCATTTCCAAAAAAATCTGTCTGTCAGAAAATCATTCTTCTGTACCTAAAAAATGCCCAAAAATAAAGTGTCTCGAAAAATTCTAGAAAATTCATATTAAATTTTTACATGAAAAAAGGGGCAGAGGAGTTCCTGGGAGGTGCCAGAGGGACCCACCAGGCAGGCACACCACCTGGTGGTTGATACATTGCAAATGTATCTATAATTTTTGATGCTCCATGCTTGGTTTTATCCACTTTCTTGTGTTTTGTTCCAACTTTGGAGTAGTTTTTATATGATTTCTTGGACTAACCTATTAACAAGAGCCACAGTGCCAGCTGCCTGTTTTCTGCTGTTTTTGGTTCCAAGAAAGTTAGAAAATGAATATTTTAGGAATTGGACGGGACAAAAGCCAAAGTGCCTATTTTTCCAGAAGACTCCAGGAGCCAGAATACGAGACGAAGGAGGGCCATGGGCTGGCCACCTGTAACACCTCGTCCACTCCTGGGCCCGGGGGTTGTCACTCCTGGCAGCTTAATAGGATATCTAGACTGGCCCCACAGACCAATACTAGTCTTTTCTATGCACTTTGTCCTCACTCGTGCGCACCCGGTTACCCACCTCCCGGCCGGTCACCCACCTCCCGGCCGGTCACCCATCCTAGAATTGCTCTAGGCCAAGCACGCTTAACCTTAGAGTTCTTTTCGAATGAGCTTCCGGAAAAGAAGTTGCAACTTGTTTGTATGGGTATCCTATCAATCCTATTAAGCCATGTGCCTAGATCTCACATACACCCACCCTTTAGAAGATCGATGCCCTCATCGATCAAGCACACCCCGGGAACGTTCCCTCTTGGCACGCGTCTGTGCGTCCAGTGCCGGCACATGTGCCATGCCGTGTCCACTCCGGGCTACACGCGTCATGCTCCACATGTCCTGCCACTGACCCGCACACACCTGTGTAATCGCAAGGGTCGGCTCCGATACCACTTGTAACACCCCGTCCACTCCTGGGCCCGGGGGGTGTCACTCCTGGCAGCTTAATAGGATATCTAGACTGGCCCCATAGACCAACACTAGTCTTTTCTACGCACTTTGTCCTCACTCGTGCGCACCCGGTTACCCACTTCCCGATCGGTCACCTATCCTAGAATTGCTCTAGGCCAAGCACGCTTAACTTTAGAGTTCTTTTCGAATGAGCTTCCGGAAAAGAAGTTGCAACTTGTTTGTATGGGTATCCTATCAATCCTATTAAGCCATGTGCCTAGATCTCACACCCCCCCAGGCACGGGCTGGGCCTGGCCGCGCCAGTGCATGGTGTGGTGGTCCCAGGCACCCCCTCGGTCTCCCTCTTCGCCTATAAGAAGCCTTCTGACCTAAAACTCCGGGGGGTTTGACGTTTTTTCAGAAGAAGTTCCGCAGCGCCGCCACCACCGAAGGGGAGATTCGAGGGACAGAAAGTCTCTGTTCCAGCACCCTGCCGGGACGAGGAAGTGCCCCCGGAGCCATCTCCATCGATGTCCACCATCATCTCCATTGACCATCCATGTTTCCCCCATCTATGAGTGAGTAATCCCCCGTTGTAGGCTATGGGGATGGTAGGGATTGGATGAGATCGTTCATGTAATGGCATCAGATTGTTAGGGAATGGTGCCAAGTATCTTTTATTAGTGCTTTATGACTTTGTTGCGACTTGTTGTGCTTAATGCTTGTCACTAGGGCCCGAGTGCCATGATTTCAGATCTGAACATGTTATTGATTCATTATGATAGTATTGTTTTTTGGTCTTATCTGCAAGTTGTATACACATGTTGTTGTCCGGAATCTATGGCCCCGAAGTGACAGAAATCGGGATAACCGGAAGGGAATGGCCTTGATGTGAGGATCACATGTGTTCACGGAGTGTTAATGCTTTGCTCCGGTGCTCTATTAAAAGGAGCACCTTAATTGCCAGTAGTTCCCTAGAGGCCCCGCTGCAAATGGGCTGGCAGGACAAAAGATATTGTGCAAGTTCTCATTGCGAGCACGTATGACTATATATGGAACACATGCCTAGGATTATCTAGTACTTGGATGCTTTATCTTATTTATCTGCAATTGCCCTATGTTCTGATTGCTATGTGAATTGTCTTGTCCATGCAACACCCGTCCATCCATCCCTATGCCTACCGCACTCAAATCCTACTGTTTACTGCTTTTGTTACTGCTGTCTTTACTTTACTGTTGTTGCTACTTTGCTATTCCTACTACAAAACTGTTGCTACTGATAAACTGTTGTGAGCAAGATTGTTTCCAGGTGTAGCTGAATTGACAACTCAGTTGTTAAGGCTTATAAATATTCTTTGGCTCCCCTTGTGTCGAATCAATAAATTGGGTTTCACTTCCCTCGAAAATACTGCGATACACCCCCTATACTTGTGGGTCATCAGTGGCGTGGCTTGCCCTGGGTGGCGCCATGCCATGGTGTGGGCCACCCCTAGCCCTCCACTAACTCTCTCACCTGCCACTTTATTCTCTCTCACGAGTAAGCTCCAATTCATTGCTCAAAATTGCGTTCTTGCTGTGCTTGCTCTCGATTTTTTCGATCTCCTTACTCAGCCCATCTTTGTTGCTGAAATTTGGAGCACTTGTTCTCTGGTATGTGACTCCTCCCCTTGCCCAAGTAGATTTGTGTTTAGTGGATTATATCTTGAGTATTTTGCTGCTGTAGGTGACAGGTTATGAGGGCTTGTAAGCTTGTTTGATGCTTAGAGATATAGTTTTGATGCATGTTTAGGACTCTTACAAGTCCCTATGAGTAGAATCCTTCATTATATTTACTTTGCAATCACTTGTTTAATGGGTGTTTAAATTTCAGAATACCAAGCATGAACAACCATACCTTTGGAGAGATATTTGAGAGTGATGCACCTAGGAGGTCAAGGCCCTCAAGATCAGCCTCTCAGTTTAGGCCATCATACAACGAAGATCTCATTGCAACTCGTATTGGTAATGAAAGGGATGATGGGAATGCTCACCCATCTACTTTTCCTTGTTTTACTTTCTTACAAGCTGCAGAGATTCTTGATGATTTCTTGATATTGATTGAGAGGGTTGGTTTGACCTCATATATGCAATATGAGAGTGAGCAATACGCTATGCTCACCAAAACCTTTGTTGAGAGCTTCACGTTTACTAACATGTCCTATCAATCAACTGTCTCTTTCAAAATTTATAATATTCCCTTTACCAGAGATTTTGCAGTATTCTAGGTGTAAGCATGATAGGGACCGTGAAGAAAATTCAAGGGCGACCCGCTGATTTGCCGGAGCTTTACCGAGGGGTGACCAATGATGATGACCGCGTGGCGCAACGCGGAAAGATAAGAAACATCCAACTCCCTGCTCTCAGATACTTCGCATATTATCTTGCTACTAGCATACTTGGTAGGGAGAACAGAAGTAATATCTCCAACTATCATTTAGCCTTCCTTGGTACTGCGCTCAACAATGATACTCGATACAACCTTGGCTCGCTTATTGCTCGCCGCCTAGCTGCTAGGGGGGCTATCTATGGGGGCATCATTGCCTCGCGTATGGTCAATGCATTAGGTATTTTAGTGGACCCCAATGATATTGTACTGGCACCACAGAGGCTTGACCTTGTTGCTATGAAAACTCATCACTTTGTCACTGCTGCTTCTGATTTGGACAGTCTAGTATATAGGATGTTGTTTACTGACGAGGATGAGAGGGAGATCCCTTTGCCACAGTCTTCTTTGTTTAGTATTTGCAGGAGACCGTGGTCGCGCTCCAAGGAGGAGGTGGACGAGCAGCTTCGCTTGCTGGGCTTCCACGAGCAGCACCAGGAGGATGTACCCTCCTACGATCACTTTGCACACTACAGAGGGACGTACTCGAGCTCGCACCAGGACAAGGGTACCTCCTCGTCATACTACGGTGACACGTTATCCTGGCCGGCTTGGGATTGATACCCACTTAGGCCAAAAGCCTAAGCTTGGGGGGAGGTACGCCGACACCGCACTCATCTCCATATCATTTTGTGTCAGGACTTTGTATATTCATGTTTTGTTCTCTTTTTAGTTTTCATTCTTTCTTTGTTGTTGCTTTCTAAAACACAAAAATATCAAAAATATTTCTGTTGTTTCTCTTTGGTTTGCTTCTTCTTCTTTTTGCCTTGGTTTGTTTTTCCCTTTTTGCTTTGTTTGAACTATTCTAAAAACCCAAAAAGATTTTGCTTTGCTAGTTTTTCCTTTTGGTTCTTGTTTTAAAAATCGAAAACAACAAAAATATTTGTTATTCTTCTTTGGTTTTGTGAGTTTGCTACAGGGTTCAGCAGTCCTCCGTGGATATTGGTTTCATATTATTATTCAAGCCACACAAGTGAAGAGCAATAATGAGGATTAATGACAACTTGAGGCATGGTAAGAGGCTGGTAACGAACTCTATTTGTTTTCATTTTTTGTACATATACTCATCACTGTGGGCATGCTTAGTCCATTCGTGTAAGGTGTATGTTATCTTTAGATGCTTAGTAGTTCTTGCTTTCGTATGATTAGTTACATCTTGCTAATAGTTTGTAGCATGTCTTATGAATGTTTGCTTGCATTACTCTATTCATAACTTGGTATGATACTGTGGTATCCTCCTCTTAATGTTTCATTTGAATTGACTTGGCACATGCTCACGCATGCACATGACTGTAATAATCAGTCAAGCCTCAATGAATTATTTTGCCTTGAGGATCTTGAATCACTTTCATGCCATGGTTAGTCCTGTTTTGTTGCAAGCATGATTATGACAGCTATTGCTCTCTCGTTTGTCGCTCCCTTACTATTGCTAGCCTTCACTTTCACTAAGTATTTTACTCATGTTTCCAATTCCCTTAAACCAAATATTGCCAAAGTGTCCACCATACCTACCTATTAGCATCATTTGCTATTTCCGTGCATATTCAATATGCCTTGTTTTCTTCTGAATAAAATGTTTGCTTGTTATGAGAAAGTTAGTTAGTAAAGCTCTCACGAATTTGATGGCACACTTTATTTTCTGCACTTAATAAACCAGAACCATTGCGACTATCCATGGAAGTTATATGCTTGCAAATTATAGGCTGGGGATTAGCAGAACCGTGCTGTCACGGGGTATGCTTTCAACACCTGTAAATATATACCCAGTTGATACCATGCTCTTTTGTTTGCGGATGTCGTCGGTGTGAAATAAAAGGGGAGTTTGTAAGTCCATGGAGTTATGTATGTGTGTTAGAGAAACGCCTGGGCCGCTGGTCTAATCCATGCTGACATGGTGGAAACCTGCAGCGTAACCATAATGATATCTATGAAGCATTCTTCTTATAAAAAAAGAGAGATAACTATTGAGAAAAAGAAAAAAAAGAGATTTATGAAAAGAGGAAAGAGAGAAAAAAACACCATTTTCCCATGGTAAATAAGAAGATTGCTGAGATACTCATTGTCTGCTTGCCTTGTCATTTTGATATGGGGATTCTTCCGTATCATCGGGCAAGGGGTACCCCGTTGGCGGTTCTCTATGATACACACATATTTACGATGACAAGAACTTAACGGTAACTAAAGTTGAGTAGCATGAGGAGCGGCGCTCGTACTCAAGGGACATGGGATTTTCAGTTTATAGTCTGTCAAGCATATAACTCAGATTGGACCTCACTTTCACCTTAACCACATTAAAGATGCTTATGATAGGGGCAATGAGAGCTCAAAGCTAATGAGTACAATACTTTCAGCATTTGTAAGCTTTTCAAACTATTCAAAACCTTTTTCTTTTACTTGTTGAGTCTCCATATATTCTTTGAGCACCATCTTGAGAGCATAGTTGTCATTCTTTGTGCTTGTCTCATTACTTGATTATTTGTGTTATGACTTTGATGCTTGTATCTTTGACATCTTTACTTCTAGTCTTCACTTGGACTTGCCTTGGCATTCATAATCAAAGGCAAGCGAGATACCACTCTATCATACCTTGTTATGAGCATTGTAATGTGATGGCTCAATGCACGGCGCCCAGAAAAATGCTGGTGCGTGGTTGATGTAGAGCTCGTTGGGAACCCCAAGAGGAAGGTATGATGAGCACAGTAGCAAGTTTCCCTCAGTTATGAAACCAAGGTTTAATCGAACCAGTAGGAGCAAGGAAACACCCCAAAGGTGTTACTAGCTGAGCTTTGGCAGGGCGCACTACCGGTGATAGTAGCAATGTGGAGACCTGCACAACACAACCACAAAACTTTGTCCCCAACTTGCGATGAGGTTGTCAATCTCACCGTGTTTTGCGGGAAACAAAGGATTAAACATATCGAATGGAAAGAAGTAAAAGTTTGCACAAAGTAAACACAAAGAAGTAAACAATTTGTAGATTGAATGTAAAAGATAAGGACCGGGATCCATAGTTCACTAGAGGTGGCTCTCCTTAAGATAGATAACATGTTGGGTGAACAAATTACAGCGGGGCAATTGACAAACATCGAGAAAGCAATACATGCATATACTAATCATCTTGACTCCTTTGAGATTCGATTGGGCATTACAACATTATACATAGACCGCCATCCAACTGCATCTATGACTAATAATCCACCTTCAGGTTATCATCCGAACCCCCTCCACTATTAAGTTGCAAGCAACAGATTATTGCTTTACGAACTGCATGTAAAGTAAACAATACGATTGTTCTATGAACAAAGGATTGTTGTTTTCTCCCTAGTAGCAACAGCACATCTAGTACCTTAGAGATTTATGTCACTTCCCTAGATTACCAGAGGCATGAACCCACTATCGAGCATAAATACTAACTCTTAGAGTTGCTAGCATCTACTTGGCCAAGATAGCTACTAACAACGGAAAACATGCAAGATCACAAATAACAAAGACATGATAGAATCAATAATCAATCTGAAATAGCATCTCAATATCCATCGGATCCCCGCAAACACAACATGCAAAATTACAAATAGATGATCTTGATCATGAACGGAGCTCACAAGATCTAGACATGAAAGCACAAAGGAGGAGAACCAGCCATCTAGCTACTGCATGGATCCGTAGTCCAAGGATGAACTACTCACGCATCACACCGGAGGCTTGCATGGTGATGAAGAAGGCCTCCAGGGTGAATTCCCCTCTCCGGCAGGGTGCCGGGAAGAGCTTCAGATCCCTCCCGATCTAGGGATGGAGATGACGGCGGCTACAGACTCTTTCATGGATTTTTTTGATTGGGTACTTAGGGTTTTCGTCCCGAGGGCATCTTATAGTCGGAAGGGGAGGCCGAGGGAGTGCCAGGGGCCACCACACCACCCCTGGCACGGGCCCAGCCTGGCCACGCGGCCAGGTGGTGTGGCCGGCCTCTAGCCCTTCTCCATCTTGTATTCTGGCACTTGATGACTTCCAAAAAATAGGCACTTTGGCTTTTGTCCCGTCCAATGCAGAGAATATTCATTTTCTGACTTTCCTGGAACCAAAAACAGCAGAAAACAGGCAGCTGGTACTGTGGCTCTTATTAATAGGTTAGTCCAAGAAATCATATGAAAAGTACTTGAAAGTTGGAACAAAACACAAGAAAGTGGATAAAGCCAAGCATGGAACATCAAAAATTATAGATACATTTGCAATGTATCAACATCCCCAAGCTTAACTCCTGCTCTTCCTCGAGTAGGTAAGTGAGAAAAAGAAAGAATAATTTTTGAGGTGGCATGCACCATCAAAGACTTGATCAAAGTATTTTTAAAACATTCAAAGCTGGGATCATAGTACTTCAATCATAACATGAAAGAAAAAGTTCTAGCAATAAGCAAAGAAACTATGATGCAACATGAAAAGGCACAAACAAAATATTCATGAATAACAATGCTTTGCAAGACGTTTGTTTGTTTCACATAAAGAAAACATGGCATAATAGTATTCAGCTTGTCCCTCAATAGAGTAGCAAATATAAATGCATAGGACACCTTCAAAGTTCATAAGAGTGACTAGATACAATAGTTTCAAACAAGAAATAACAAGTTATGCATCAATCAACTAGTCTTGGGACAATGCACATAGAACTAAGAATGGCCACTATGCTCTCAAAGTAGGTGCATAAAGATAGAAGGTGGAGACTCAATGTAATGGTGGAAGAAAGGCCTTTGTAAAAGGAAGTAGGGATTCAAGTCTCATAAAGAGCTTCCAAAAATTATGGTACTCATAGATTTCAGCTCTCATTGCCCCTATCATAAGCATATTTAAGGTGATTAAGGTTAAAGTGACACAACTAAGAGGATATGCTTGACAAGTTATAAACCGAAATCTCATGCCCCTTACTTACGAAGACCGATCCTCATGCTACTCAACTTCAGTCACGAGTAAGCTCTTGTCATTGTAAGTACATGTGTATAATTAAGAACCGCCAACGGGGTACCCCTTGCACATGATACGGGAGCTTTCCCATAATCAAAATGACAAGGCAAGCAGACAATGAGCATTTCAGCGATCTTTTTATTTGCTATTTGCATAGGTTTTTATTGAGGATGATTCATAGAGTGCTCATTATGGTTATGCTGCAAGTTTCCACCATGATTAGGCATGTCTTAGGCTAGCGGCCCAGGCATTTCTCATGAAACACGGTTCTACTAATTTTAACTTATAAAGCGCAAGCATATACGGAACAAAGAAGGACCCAATGGTTCAAGTTTATTAGATGCAAAAAATAAAGTGTGCCATCAAGTTCGGGAGAGCTTTAATCACTAGTTTTCTCATAACAAGTTTAATTTGGAAGGTAAAAAAAAGCATGAATATACTTGGAATAGCATAAGCTAGTAGGTAGGTATGGTGGACTCTTTGGAATAACTTGGTTTAGGGAGTTGGATGCATGAGTGGAACTCATACTTGGTTGTGGAGGCTAGCAAAAGACTGGGAGCGACAAACTAAGAGAGCAATAATGGCCATAATCATGCAGAGCGACAAAACATCATTGATCAAAACATAAAGTGATACTACAAGTTGAAAACTAAAGGATCATAAAGGCTATGGTGACTTGAGATAGTCATAACATGGTGTGAGCATGCGCCAAGTCAACCCAAATAAAGCATCAAAGAAGAATACCACTATACTATGCTTTAATATGCTAAAACAACGCATGATTCATCCAGGGCACATTAAGAAATCTCAATTGTTTATAACAATTCATGCTACAACAAAGAATAGTAAGCATAAAGAAAAAACAATATCAAGCATGGCATGATAGCATAGGCCACGGTAAAAAACACGCTCTTTTTACCACATAAGCATGAACTTTCCTACTCTTTTCTAAACCAAACCAAACTATTTGAAAAACCATGTATGAAAGACGGGGTCTAACCAATTTATTTAGCAAACTAAGAAAACCAAGCAAATGAAAAACCAAAACGAAAACGAAAAAGAAGACGCTCCAAGAACAACACAATTGTGCATGAAACAATAAAAACGAAGCATTTGGAAGAAACCTGGGATTTTTATTGATGAAGAGGGGGATGCCTTGGCTTTGACGCTTTTACTTCTTGGATATTTCTTGGGGTGACACGTGTGGCATCCCCAAGCTTGATCTTTAGTCCATCCTTCATCTCATTACTCATTCCTTCCATACACCTGAAAATTTTCCTTCATACAAAACTTCACACAATCTTTATTAGCAACATTAGTGCACTCGAGATAAAAAGGTCTTAAAGTTCAGTTATAACACTAAATAAAATTCCATTAGAACACTATATACTGTAGCACTTCCCTCAAAAATCTCAATTCCCCAAAAGAACTCAAGAAGGAACCAACAAGAAGCAAATGCAGAAAATGGCAGAAATCTGTCAAAACAGACAAGCAGGTAAAGACGAATTTTTTCGAAGACCTTATGTTGCTCCAATCAAAAAGTGTTGAACTAACTAAAGTTAGATAACAACCTGGGGCAGAAGCACAAAAATTCACGCCTCAAAAAGACGTTCAGAGATTTGACACGAATTTTTACTGTGAAGCATAGAAATCTGTTTCGGGACAGCAACTTCCCCAATCATTACTTCTCTCTCATTAGAGATTACTCTTGGCACAAAACGCAAATAAAAAGGGATAAGGAGAGGTTATTACAGAGGCAATAACTTCCAAGACTCATCTAAAACTTTGGGGTTATCTCCTAATAAGTACTTTTGTTTAACGCCTTTAAGTTAGGCATAAGAAGCAAAGAAAGAATCAAGTGTTCTCAAATGAAGAAGCATTAAGACCAAATTTTGTTTTCATAGGAGAAGCAAAAGAAAAAAATTCTCTCTTTTTGGGGAAGTGTTCTATACCTTTCTTGAGTGGGATTTGATATTTAATGGTGCCTTCTTTCATATCAATAATGGCACCAACAGTTCTAAGAAAAGGTCTTCCCAAAGTAATAGGACAAGAAGCATTGCATTCAACATCCAAAACATAGAAATCAACGGGGACATAGGCATTGTTAACCATAATAAGAACATCATTAAGACTCCCCATGAGTTTCTTTTTAGCATTATCATCAAGTGGGACATTCAAATAACAATCTTCAAGTGGAGGCAAATCAAGCATATCATAAATCCTTCTAGGCATGATAGAAACACTACTATCAAGATCACATAAAGCTTTGAAATCAAAGTCATTCACTTTCATATTAATGATGGGTTCCCAACCATCTTCTTGTTTTATAGGAATAGAAGCTTTATGTTTAATCTTTTCTTCTTTAATCTTTATGAGAGCATCAGTAATGTGTTTTCTAAAGGCCATGTTCATAGCACTAGCATTAGGACTTTTAGCAAGCTTTTGTAGGAACTTAATAACTTCAGAGATGTTGCAACCATCAAGATCAAAATCAAATTTATCATCTAAAGCCATAGAACTATTACTAGCCTCAACACTAGTGGTGGTAATAGTAGAAACACTAATGTTTCTAGCAATTTCATCTTCTCTTTCCCACTTAGCATGTAATTCAGCTAATAGTCTAACATTTTCCTCAATTCTTACTTGTATAGCATTAGTAGCTGCAAAGGGATTATCATTAGTTTCAGGTTTAGTAGCCATTTTATTCAAAGAAGATTGAGCTTTAGCCAAAGATGCTATATTTCTTTCAGCATTAGAGAGTTTTTCCTCAATAGTTTTATTGAAAGCAGTTTGTTTACTAATAAACTCTTTAAGCATAACTTCAAGTTTAGAGGGAGCACTCCTATTATTGTTGTAAGAATTTCCATAAACATTACCATTGTTAGGAGGATATGGCTTATAATTGTTGTTACCAAAATTACTCCTATAAGCATTATTGCCAAAATTATTATTTCTTATGAAGTTCACATCAACTTGCTCTTCTTGAGCAACCAAAGAGGCTAAAGGAACATTATTTGGATCAATATGGGATTTCCCATTAACAAGCATAGACATAATAATATCAATCTTATCACTCAAGGAGGAAGTTTCCTCAACAGAATTTACCTTCCTACCTTGTGGAGCTCTCTCAGTATGCCATTTAGAATAATTAACATCATATTGTCCAGAAGTTTTGTTGCAGCACCCAAAGTGATGGTCATAAAGGTACCTCCAGCAGCAGAATCCAATAGGTTCCTTGAAGAATAGTTCAATCCTGCATAAAAAGTTTGGATGATCATGCAAGCAGTCAGTCCATGAGTGGGACAATTCTTTACCAAATATTTCATTCTTTCCCAAGCTTGAGCAACATGTTCATTATCAGATTGTTTAAACTTCATTATTTCACTTCTCATAGATATAATCTTAGCAGGAGGATAGTACTTTTCAATGAAAGCATCTTTGCACTTAGTCCACACACCTAGTTAAGGAATTCAACCATTCTTTAGCTTTTCCTCTCAAACAGAAAGGAAACAATTTCAGCTTAATAATATCACCATCTACATCCCTATGCTTTTGCATCTCACAAAGTTCAACAAAGTTATTTAGATGGGCAACAACATCTTCATTACTAACACCAGAAAATTGTTCTCTCATAACAAGATTGAGTAAAGCAGGTTTTATCTCAAAGAAAGTATCTTCAGGCACAGGTGGAGCAATAGGTGTGCTCATAAAATCATTGTTGTTGGTGCTAGTGAAGTCACACAACTTAGTGTTTTCAAGAGTAGTCATTTTTGTGTGTTTTTGGAAACAAAACAAGCAAACAAAACAAGCAAACAAAGCAAAAAGAAACTAAGCAAAACAAAAATAACAAAGTAAAGAGATTGGTTATGAGGGACTCCCCTTGTGAAGATGTCCTTGACTCCCCGGCAACGGCGCCAGAAAATTGCTTGATAGCTCAATGCATGGCGCCCAGAAAAATGCTTGATGGCGGTGTTGATGTAGAGCTTGTTGGGAACCCCAAGAGGAAGGTATGATGAGCACAATAGCAAGTTTCCCTCAGTTATGAAACCAAGGTTGAATCGAACCAGTAGGAGCAAGGAAACACCCCAAAGGTGTTGCTAGCTGAGCCTTGGCAGGGCGCACTACCGGTTGTTGGGGATATACTTTCTGGGTATCCTCACAGTTCCTCACTGACCAGGGTGGCCCACTTCGGGTTAGTGCTTTGCTTCACGGGCGACACAGTCAGGAGAGAAGACGGAGTCCAATCCGGCTATGGGAAGGCCCAGAAGACTTACTGACTTAGGCCCATAATGTTACTTGTAGTTCAAGATGTACTCTGTAACCAACTCTTAGTCGTAGCTAGATTGATCTCTCCTGTAAACCCTAGGCCAGATATCTATATAAGCCATCCTAGGGAGAGCCTTTAGGGCACACCCAATACATTAGACCCTCAACTCGCACAGGCGATACCATTGTAACCCATATTCCGGCTTTGCCGTATTACTGGATTGCTAGCAGGAGTAGGATCCGTGCAAAGTCGGCGGATTTGAACCTGGGTAAACTTGTGTGCTCACCGTCCCGGAATACTATACGTCTCACCCCCCTCTCTTCCGCACGCCTTGAGGACCCCCTCATGGCGTACTTGTCATCAATCCGACGACAGTTGGCGCCCACCGTGGGGCAAGTGAGTTTCGGATCTGCATTCCGAGAGAAATCTGCAAGAATCGGAATCGGCGAGACCATCGCCGTTGGTCGCATCCTCTACGCCAGCAACATCGCTCTCATCGTTCTCGACGAGACTTGGATTCCGGCTAGGGAAGTCGTGACTGCCTATACAATCATGTCTTTTGGCGAGATCGATGTTTACATCGGTTTGGCTAAAACTGCCCAACCCACCCCAGCGGTGATGATAGAGGCAGAAGAATCTTCTGGGTCCCCTTTGTCCGCGGAGGCGGCAGAGTTCCGGATCTCAGAAAACCCAAATCCCACCCAGCCCGCACCAGTTGTGGAGATAGTGGAGAAATCCGAGCCTGAAGAAGACCTCATAGTCCAAGTCGAATCTAGAGTGGATCTCCCTGGAGAAGCCGGATCCCAGATCGACCCACCCGTGGAAGTCGAAATCCAGGAGGAGCATATCAATGACACTAATTCCAGCTCTGACGATGCCGGGACAGACAGGCCTTTCCTCAGGTACACACTAAGACGTATGATACTGCAAGGCGCTAGCGCAGATGCAATCCTCGAAACCATTAAAAGTTTCGATATGGCTGATCACGAAAGCCATAGGTACCTCAGGAAGCACACATCACACTTCGTCGGATATGTTGGATCCATATCCGGCTCTGTCGATGCTGGAGAAAACACCGACTCGGTGTTGGAGGCAATTGGAACAAACGCCGACGTTCCCGCATCCTCGGATGAATCTATGACATCGGCAGATTTCCGAAAGTTCTTTCGCGGAATATGAAGAGGAGTACAACTCCAAAGCTGCAGAAGAAGGAGAAGCCATGGATGAAGGATCCGAGGAACACTCTCCTAAAGCGCGGGATGACATGGACGTCGGAGATAATCCCGAGGTCTAGATGTCCGAAAGTACCGATCAGAGCTTGACTCCGGGAAACGGACCCAAAGCCATCTTTGCTATCGGCGCTGCCAAGAAGGCAAAGAAGAAGAACAAGAAGAACAAGACCCCGGCAAAAGACCCTCTGATAGAGGAGGTGATTGCCGAGGAATACGAGGAAGACTCGGATGGAGCACTTATCCCAGACGAGCCAAAAAAAGAAGCATCGGAGATGAGATGGGGAAGCCACAGAAGGATAGCAACGGAGATTGGGTATACCCAACACCAGTGCAAAATACCGTGGCAGCTCGTGAAATTCTAACAGCCAATCCAGGGCCAGAGGAGATACGCTAGGGTATCAAGCTACTCAACAAGGGACTGGAGCAGCAGAAGGTCACCCTGTCTGAAAGTCAAAAACTGGTCTCGGATTCTGACCAATGTTGCACAGATCCGGCATGGGCTGACGTAAGATCCCATTACGTTCGGGTGCAGTACCATCACCCTGAACGCAGGGAAGACAATTATTCAAGAACCGGATCGTCGGGACAGCATCGCAGAGCTACACATAACTGGAGCAATCTCAATCCAGCAGCTGAGAAAGACGCGATCGCTGCACTGAATCCGAGGAATCCTCCTCGACGAGAATTCAATGATCGAAAGGGAGGAGATAAGGAGAAACGTCGGGAGGAGGATCGTCAGAGAATGCCACCTCCTAGACATGAAAGCCGTCCGGCTGAGCCTCACCATGGTGGGAACGATGGACGAAGGAACGACGGAAACCATGCTGGGACAAGCTGGCAGGGGGCTCGTCATAGTCAAGAACCTCCCCGAAACCGGAATAATGACGCTCCGGACGGAGACCGGCGATCAGCCGGAAACTATCCAGCTGCACCACCCTCTCCACCACACAGTTATCACAACGGCCCCCAAGGAGGTCAAGGAGGACGACATGGTGGAGGAGGTGGTGGTAGAAGCCGAAGTTCGGCTCCAAGGCACCGCAGCCACAACCGACATTCGGGATGATCTCTATCCCCGAACGACGGAAGGCACAGGATCAACTCCAACATAGAGGCTCAGCCGGATTCATAGAAGAGGTCATCCATACTGAATGGTCGGCCAACCCTGTAATGGTCCCTAAAAAGGACACTACTGATTTAAGGATGTGTGTTGATTATACTGCCTTGAACAAGGCTTGTCCAAAAGATCCGTTCGCTCTGCTTAGAATTGATCAAGTTATCGATTCTACGGCAGGCTTGGAACTCCTCTGTTTTCTCGACACATATTCCGGTTATCACCAAATCCGGATGAAGGAATCTGACAAAATCAAGACTTCATTCATAACCCCTTTCGGAACTTTCTGTTATGTTACGATGCCCTTTGGGCTGAAGAACACAGGAGCTACGTAGCAGCGCACGATCCAGCGTTGCCTCCATGATCAACTCGGGCGCAATGTACATGCATACGTGGATGATATCGCGGTCATGTACAAAAAGAAGGAAACATTGGTTTCCGACTTAGAGGAGACGTTCGCCAATTTACGAAAATACAACATCATGCTTAACCCGAAGAAATGCTTCTTTGGAATACCAGCCGGAAAATTGTTAGGTTTTATTGTGTCTCAACGAGGCATAGAGGTGAACCGTGACAAGATCAAGGCTATTCTCAATATTTCCAGGCCAACTCGCCTGAAGTATGTACAAAGATTAACTGGTTGCATCGCCGCGGTCAGTCGATTTGTAAGCCGGCTTGGTGAAAGAGCCGCACCATTATACAAACTCCTGAAGAAAACCAAGGATTTTGTCTGGACTGACGAAGCCGAAGCTGCACTACAAGACCTAAAGAAAGTACTCTCATCTGCTCCTATCCTTGCAACACCGGAACCTCAGGAACTGATGTTGCTTTACATTGCTGCGACAAATAGGGTTGTCAGTATAGTTATGGTGGTGGAGAGACCAGAAGAAAATCAGGAGCACCTGGTGCAGCGTCCGACGTACTTTGTCAGCGAGGTCCTGATAGAATCAAAACAGCGATATCCGCACTATCAAAAGTTGGCTTACGGTGTTTTTCTGGCATCTCGTAAGTTACGACACTATTTTCAGGAGCACTCAATTACCTTGGTGAGCAAAGCTCCCATGAGAGATATAATCAATAACAGCGATGCTACAGGACGCGTCGCCAAATGGGGCATAGAGCTTGCAGCTTTCGATATTGAGTACAAACCCCGGACAGCAATCAAATCCCAGATCCTTGCCGACTTTGTCGCTGATTGGATAGAGACCAAGGAGAACATGGTCCTCCCGGAGTCGGAATATTGGACCCTCTTTTTTGATGGATACAAGGCTAGGGGGGCTCGGGGGCTAGCGTGGTGCTCAAATCACCCCAAGGAGATAAAATTTTATATGTGCTGCAGATCCACTTCACAGCGACAAACAACATTGCCGAGTATGAAGCACTGCTGCATGGAATCCGGATTGCTAAGGATATTGGCATCCGACGTTTGATGTGTTATAGAGATTCGGATCTTGTTGCTCAGCAAGTGTCGGATATTTGTAATGCAAATAAGCACATGGCAGCATATAAAGCTGTCGTGGATGATCTATCTAAATCGTTCGAGGGGTTTGAAGTTCAACACATCCCTCGAGCAAAAAACGAGGAAGCAGATGCACTATCTCGAATAGGTTCTGCGCGGAAAGAGGTTCCGGATGGCGCATTTTTAGAGCACCTCAAAGTTCCCTCGATAAAGGGAGTAGATGAGGAGTATCCGACCAAATCCGACTCACCTTTAATAGCAGTTCTGGCTGTAATTCCCAGCTGGACTCAACCCTACCTTGATTACTTGGTAGATGGCAAATTACCCGAAGACGAGGAGCTGAGCCGGCAAATTATCCGACGAGCAAAAGCCTATACTATTGTTAAAGGTGAGCTCCATAAACGGAGTGTTTCTGGGGTTTTTTAGCGCTGTGTATCTCCGGAAGAAGGAGTGGAAATCTTAAGAGAAATCCACGAAGGCGAGTGTGGTCACCACGCTGCAGCCAAATCTTTAGTGGCAAAAGCTTTTCGACATGGTTTTTTCTGGCTCACAGCTCAGGCAGATGCCGAACGATTAGTCAAGACATGCAAAGGCTGCCAAAAGTACGCCAAGCAAGCTCATGTTCCGGCTGATCAGCTGCGAACAATACCTATAACATGGCCTTTTGCGGTCTGGGGGCTTGATATGGTAGGACCTTTTAAACGAGCTCCAAGTGGATTTACTCACCTCTTAGTGATGGTGGATAAATTCACGAAATGGATCGAGGCTAAACCTATCACTAGTTGTGATGGAGCAACAGCCAAAAGATTTGTCGAGAATGTTATAATCCGGTATGGTTATCCGCATAACATTATCACGGACAACGGGAGTAACTTTTCAATGGGAGAGTTGGTTGAATTCTACGATGAGCAAAATATCCGGCTTGACATTGCGTCAGTCGCACATCCACAGGCTAACGGACAAGTCGAAAGAGCAAATGGTTTAATTCTAGAAGGCTTGAAGCCAAGACTCGAAGCACCACTGAAACATGTTGCGGGGGCTTGGGCAGAGGAACTACCCTCTGTAATTTGGAGTTTACGAACAACTCCGAACAGGTCAACAGGATATACACCTTTCTTCTTGGTCTATGGCGCAGAAGCAGTTCTTCCTAGTGATTTGATTCATACTTCTCCTAGAGTGGCCACGTATATTGAAGAGGATGCTGAGATTTCTCGACAAAATGATCTTGACTTAGTCAAAGAAGTTCGCGTCGTTGCTGAAATGAGATCTACAGCCTATCAGCAGAAGTTACGCAAGTATCATAGCTAGAGAGTCCGAACTAGATCTTTCAATAAAGGTGATTTGGTTCTCCGTCTTGTGCAACAAAGAAAGCACAAACTTTCCCCAATATGGGAAGGGCCCTTTTTGATTAGTCGAGTATTGCACAATGGGTCGTACTACTTAACTGACATGAGGCCAGTCAAAGCAAGACCTTCTACTAAGAAGAGAAAGAGAGCTGGAGGCAGTACAAATCCGGAAGAATTAGACAGACCATGGAATATTGCTCAGCTACGTCCCTTTTATTCTTAGTTTTATCTTTCTTTGTAATTATACATATGTACATGCTCTGTGAGAAATAAAAAAATTGGTTACCTCAAAGTTTTCCTGAGAAGTTTTTACCATCTTATTTCTAAAGATCATGTCATAGTCGAATATCCCAGAATGCTTGAAACTACTTTATGCTCATGTTCGTTCTGGTTTAGATTTCCGATTCTAAAACTGCTACCTTCGGGTATAACTCTAAAAAATTCTAGTCTTTACTTGGGTTATTTCTCTGATTGCTGGATGCAGGTATCTTCCGAGTAGTGAATTGTTGGTACTGGAAGCCAACTTTGTTTCCGAGTTTAAACTGGTTTAACAATTGAGCTCCGTTGCTCGGCAAAGTTTCCGACTGAAGGTTTAGCCGACTCACGAAAGGGATGAGGCGGAAAGCCAGATAAACGATAAGTAGAGACAGAAAATTTCAAGTGCTTATGTGAACATTTCAAGCATGCAAAAATTTCAAAAGCCAAAAGTGCTGAATAGATAAAAAGCTTAGCACTAGCAAAAGTCAATAGTACTTAATATTTACAAAACGCATCATGTCTTTCCAGAATAATACATAGTTTTCTGATCTATGATGCAGGAGGAGATGAAGTAGCTGCCGGCTCGCTGGTTACTCTGCCTTGATATCGTTCCGAGATGTCTGGATCCGAGGTGGTCCGTTCATCGTCGGAAACTTCTTCGGTTTCTTCTGGAGGAGGCGGCGGAGTATCTACGCGGGTGAAGAAGGGGATCTCGTAGCTGGTCAGATCAGCTACGTGGCACCCATATCCGGTGCAGGAATGCATGATGGCTTGAAGGTCTTGCTCCTGGCCGTCTTCATCTACCTTGCAGTACCCTCTGGTCACTTGCCATATCTCCATGTTTCCATGGTGGCTCATGACCATGGTGAGAGCATTCTGCGCAGTAGTCCGCGCGTAGGACATGTTCCAGTCCCAAACAAGCTGCGGCATCTCCTTGGCCTTGTCCCGCACCTGAAAATACGACATGCTTGGCATGTCCAGAATCCTGAGAGACTCACCAATATCTTCAATAGACTGGCGGAAGTCATGCAGAAGATGACCGACTTGGGTAAGCCGGTGGGTGCGGGGCTCGGAGGAGGAAGAGTCCGTCAAGTTCAGAGGACCTATACACAAAACAAGTCAAGAAAAATCCGACATTGATGAAAGACGAAGAAATGATAAGTCAGACAGATGGAACGTACCAAGAATGACGTCGTCAATCTTGGTCTTCTCCTCCTGAAGACTCTGGAGTTCATCCCGAAGCACCTCGGAGATATCCTTCTCTCTGCCAAGCTCATTCTTGAGGTCCGAGATAATTTTATCTTGAGCAACGATCTTGCGATCACGCTCTTCGGTGGCCATGGAGGAGGATTCCAGGACTTGAGCTATGCTCCTTTCATGATCTGCCTTGAGCTTATCCAGCTCTTGGCGGAGTCCCTTGTTTTCCACCACCAGGGTCTTGAGGTTCTCGGCCTCTTCAATCATAGCGATAGATTGTTTCACTAACGCTGTAAGTCAAAAAGAACAACAGTTCAGAAAAATTTGACATTAAAAAAGCAAAATACAAGGTTTGAATCTCGAAATGATTTACCTTCGGCTTCATCCTTAGCTACCTTGGGCTCAACATTTTTAAGCCGGAGAGATTTGATCTCTCTCCGCTTATCGCAGACATTGGATAATAATTCCTGGTTATAGGAACATACTTTCTGTAAGTCAGAATACCCAAAGTCAGAAAGCTACTTAAGACTCGGGCTAATATTTTTTGCTAAATACCAGCACGAGCCTTGGGGGCTACACTAGTTCATTCTTTGGCATCCTAATGAAGCACAAACTCGGATTCTATATCCTACTTCATGCTTGGGGGCTAGAGGATATGATATGACATAATGTAAAAGCAAGAGTTGGAATTCCGACTTACATATTGCTCGCGGGTGAGTTTGTCTAAACCCGCGTACACTTCAGCTGCCACCTTCTCGGCGAGGGTAAGAGGGATTACTGGGGCTGTTGGAAGCTCGCCAGTCCTGATCCTCTCGTCGCGAAAGCGGACTTGAGCGAGAAGGTCAGAGAACTTGACATCCTCTGCTTCTTGCGCTTCCTCCTCAGGGGATATATGGCTTTTGTCCAAGACTTGCCTGGCCAGCCGCTGGATTTCCTCTGCATATTTCCGGGATAGGACAAACTTGGCAAGTCCCGGATTGTTGAGGAGGTTTTCGGCGAAGACTTCAGCCGAGGGATCATTACCCGAAGAGGGTTCACACTTATCTTCAGCTGACGCACCCACGGTGACGTCAGTCTGTGACCCAAGGATCGCGGGCTCCGTTGGAGGAGCCGGATCTTCTGCGACCACCGGAGAAGGAATGATCGCCGGAGTTGCAGAAGGTTGAGGGGCAGGAGTTGGAGGAGCCACGGCAGGAGAAGCTATGGTGAGCTTCGTCTGTCGCAGGGGCTTCGCAGGAATCCCTTTCCCCTTACCCTTGATGAGAGGCTTTGCTCTGAGAATGTAGTAAAGTCAGAAACATTACATCTCAGAAAGAAATTCGAGAAAGGTACAAAGGCGGAAATTGTGAATGAAAGTTACCTCTTCACAACAGGCACTTCCTTTGTGCCAACAACCACTGTCGGAGCTTTGCGCTTCTTGAGCGCAAGGTCCGGCAATGGGACCACTTCAGTCTCCTGAGAAAACTCAGGAGGATATCCTTCGAGTGGAGCAAGCTCCGACTCGGGGAGGTCAGCAAGCTGAAAACAAGAAAACATATCAGCATTGCGGTATATAACTTAGAGATTGAAACACATAAAAGGTGTATTGATGGAAGCTTACCGGCACCACAGGGTTTTCCGCTGTGTACATATCTAGAGAAATCTCCGGAATCCTCCTCTTGATCCACTCCTTGATCAGCCACTTGATCTGGCTGATGTAGCCTTGAGTGGTGTAGGATTTGGGGCTGATGCGGAGGGAGTCTTTTTTGAAAGACGTGATGGAATGCATCAGTCTATCCCCGTGGTACTGAAGTGGCTGGATCTGACGTGCGACCCAGCACTGGACCAAGTCGGATCCCTTCAGACCCATGTGCTTGATCAAATATTCGATCCGCCTCTTAGCGAGGATCAGATCGTCGGTGAGAGACGGAGCAGCCTCGTCCCAGGAAGGCTGGGCCGTGGCAGCTCCGTCGACAAAAGCCGGCAAAGCAGTAGCTTTGCCAGGAGCCGGAATATCCCTATGATAGAAGAAAGTGGCTGGCCATTGTTTGACCGAGTCACTGGCAGAAATTTTGGGATATGACTGGTCTTGTCTAACAGAAAAGCTAATGGTGCCGGTGATGTAAGGAACACCAGCCGTGATGGAATTTCTCCGGACATGAAAATAGTATCGGAAGAGAAGCAAACTCGGCCTAATGCCGAGAAAGCCCTCGCAAAGCGCAGCATATGCGCTCATTTCTAGAAGAGAATTGGGAGGAAGATTGTGGAGTTGAACTCCATAGTGATCTATCACCTCGGAGAAGAACTCCGAGGGAGGAAAAGACAGACCTCGGTCCAGATGGGTGCCGAAGTGGACACGCTCGCCCTCGCGCGGGTTGGGGATGGTTTCGCCGGAGCCGCTCTGCCAGTCGCCGGCGGCGAGAAGCCCCTCCTTCTCCACGTTCTTGAGGCCGTCCTCGTCAAGGGCGCAGGGGATCCAGATTCCTCGGAAGCTCTCCTTCTCCGCAGCTGCTTCCGCCGACGCCGCTGCCGCCGCCAAACCAGAGGAAGAAGATGATGAAGCCATTTTTCTCCGGTAAGAAAGTGACCTAAAAGTGGCGGCGCTAGGAGTTTTCTGTGGGGGGGGAAGGACGAGAGAGCTCTGGGTGCACAGGAGGATTGGGAGGAAAGGAAACAACAAAGACTGGTGGAAAGGAGAAGGAGAAATCCAAACCCCTTTTATCCACCTAACTGCGCCAAGATTCATGCAAATGCTACAGTGTAACCGCCACGCGTCGAGGAAAGAACTGGGAAGGACCCACGCGATGATTGCGTCTCCTCGATCTCCACGCTCGCATTGAAACGGCACCTCAGTTCTGCGAACCGCGGACCCACCAACGGTCGTGCTGACGGCACGCTTGTCAGATGACGTGACTTGACCATGCTTGTGTCAGCTGGCGTGGAAACCAAGTTCCGGCTTAGTTTAAAATCGAGCTGGAAAATCCGAGTAACTAATTGATAGGTCCGACTTATTTTTAAGACCCGGATCGTATTTTTGTAAAGTTTCGGAAACCCTTCAAGATTCTGCAAGCCGAAGATCAAGCTAGAGGATGATAAAATCCGACTTTGGATCTTGGAGGCCTCCGGGGGCTGCTGTTGGGGATATAGTTTCTGGGTATCCTCACAGTTCCTCACTGACCAGGGTGGCCCACTTTGGGTTAGAGCTTTGCTTCACGGGCGGCCCAGTCGGGAGAGAAGACGGAGTCCAATCTGGCTACGGGAAGGCCCAGAAGACTTACCGACTTAGGCCCATAATGTTACTTGTAGTTCAAGATGTACTCTGTAACCAACTCTTAGTCGTAGCCGGATTGATCTCTCCTGTAAACCCTAGGCCGGATATCTATATAAGCCGTCCTAGGGAGAGCCTTTAGGGCACACCCAATACTTTAGACCCTCAACTCGCACAGGCGATACCATTGTAACCCATATTCCGGCTCTGCCGTATTATTAGATTGCTAGCAGGAGTAGGATCCGTCCAAAGCCAGCGGATTCGAACCTAGGTAAGCTTGTGTGCTCACCGTCCCGGAATACCGTACGTCTCACCCCCCCCCCCCTCTCTTCCGCACGCCTTGAGGACCCCCTCATGGCGTACTTGTCATCAATCCGACGACACCGGTGCTAGTAGCAACGTGGATACCTGCACAACACAACCACAGAACTCTGTCCCCAACTTGCGATGAGGTTGTCAATCTCACTGTGTTTTGCTGAAAACAAAGGATTAAACGTATCGAATGGAAGGAAGTAATAGTTTTGCAGAAAGTAAACACAAAGCAGTAACAGTTTGTAGATTGTATGTAAAGAAAAGGACCGGGATCCATAGTTCACTAGAGGTGGCTCTCCTTAAGATAGATAACATGTTGGGTGAACAAATTACAGCGGGGCAATTGACAAACATCGAGAAAGCATACAAGCATATACTAATCATCTTGACTCCTTTGAGATTCGATTGGGCAGTACAACATTATACATAGACCGCCATCCAACTGCATCTATGACTAATAATCCACCTTTAGGTTATCATCCCAACCCCCTCTAGTATTAAGTTGCAAGCAACAGATTATTGCTTTACGAACTGCATGTAAAGTAAACAATACGATTGTTCTATAAACAAAGGATTGTTGTTTACTCCCTAGTAGCAACAGCACATCTAGTACCTTAGAGATTTCTGTCACTTCCCTAGATTACCAGAGGCATGAACCACTATCGAGCATAAATACTAACTCTTGGAGCTACTAGCATCTACTTGGACAAGATAGCTACTAACAACGGAAAGCATGCAAGATCACAAATAACAAAGACATGATAGAATCAATAATCCATCTGAAATAGCATCGCAATATCCATCGGATCCCCGCAAACACAACATGCAGAATTACAAATAGATGATCTTGATCATGAATGGAGCTCACAAGATCTAGACATGAAAGAACAAAAGAGGAGAACCAGCCATCTAGCTACTACATGGATCCGTAGTCCATGGATGAACTACTCACGCATCACACCAGAGGCTTGCATGGTGATGAAGAAGGCCTCTAGGGTGAATTCCCCTCTCCGGCGGGGTGCCGGGAAGAGCTTCAGATCCCTCCTGATCTAGGGATGGAGATGACGGCGGCTACAGACTCTTTCATGGATTTTTGATTGGGCCCTTAGGGTTTTCGTCCCGGGGGCATCTTATAGGCGGAAGGGGAGGCCGAGGGGGTGTCGGAGGCAGCCTGACCACCCCCTGGCGCGGGCCACGTGGCTAGGTGGTGTGGTGGCCCTTTGGCCCTCTCCGTCTCATACTCTGGCATCTGAGGACTTCCGGAAAAATAGGCACTTTGGCTTTTGTCCCGTCCAATTCCGAGAATATTCATTTTCTGACTTTCCTAGAACCAAAAACAGCAGAAAACAGGCAGCTGGCACTGTGGCTCTTGTTAATAGGTTAGTCCAAGAAATCATATGAAAAGTACTCCAAAGTGTGGACAAAACACAAGAAAGTGGATAAAACTAAGCATGGAACATCAAAAATTATAGATACATTTGCAATGTATCAATAACCTGAAGGTGTTGGGGATATACTTTCCGGGTATCCTCAATGTTCCTCACTGACCAGGGTGGCCCACTTCAGGTTAGAGCTTTGCTTCACGGGCGGCCCAGTTAGAGAGAGAAGACGGAGTCCCATCCGGCTACGGGAAGGCCCAGAAGACTTACCGACTTAGGCCCATAATGTTACTTGTAGTTCAAGATGTACTCTGTAACCAACTCTTAGTCGTAGCCGGATTGATTTCTCCTGTAAACCCTAGGCCGGATATCTATATAAGTCGTCCTAGGGAGAGCCTTTAGGGCAACGACCAATAGTCTACAATCTCAACTCGCACAGGCGAAACCCTTGTAACCCATATTCTGGCTTTGCCATATTACTGGATTGATAGCAGGACTAGGGTCCATCCAAAGCCGGCGGATTCGAACCTAGGTAAACTTGTGCGCTCACCGTCTCGGAACACCGTACGCCTCACACCCCTCTCTTCCACACGCCTCGAGGACCCCCTCATGGCGTACTTGTCATCAATCCGACGACAGTTGGCGCCCACCGTGGGGCATGTGAGCTTCGGATCTATGTTCCGAGCGGAATTTGCAAGAATCGGAATCGACGTGACCATCGCCGTCGGTCGCATCCTCTACGCCAGCGACGTCCCTCTCATCGTTCTGGACGAGACTTGGATTCCCGCTAGGGAGGCTGTCACTGCTTATACAATCATGTCTTTTGGCGAGATCGATGTTTACATCGGTTTCGCTAAACCTGCCCAACCCACCCCAGCGGTGATGATAGAGGCAGAAGAAACTTCTGGGTCCCCTTTGTCCGCGGAGGCGGCAGAATTCTGGATCTCAGAAAACCCTAATCCCACCTAGCCCGCACCAGTTGCGGAGATAGTGGAGAAATCCGAGCCTGAGGAAAACCCCGCGGACCAAGTAGAATCCGGAATGGATCTCCCTGGAGAAGCCGGATCCCAGATCAACCCACCCGTGGAAGTCGAAATCCAGGCGGAACACATCAACGACACTGATCCCGACTCTGATGATGTCGGGACAGACAAGCCTTTCCTCAGGTACCTCAGGAAGCACGCATCGCACTTCATCGGATACGTTGGATCCGGATCCGGCTCTGCCGATGCTGGAGAAAACACCGACTTGGTGCTGGAGGCAATTGGAACAAACGCTGACGTTCCCGCATCCTCGGATGAGTCCATGACGTCGGCGGATTCCAAAAGTTCTCCGCGGAATATGACGAGGAGTACAACTCCAAAGCTGTAGAAGACGGAGAAGCCATGGACGAAGGATCCGGGGAACACTCTCCCAAAGCACAGGATGATATGGAGGTCAGAGACAATCCCGAGCTCCAGATGTCCGAAAGTACCGCTCAGAGCTTGACTCCGGGAAACGGACCCAAAGCCGTCTTTGCTATCGGTGCTGCCAAGAGGGCAAAGAAGAAGAACAAGAAGAACAAGACCCCGGCAAAAGACCCTCTGACAGAGGAAGTGATTGCCGAGGAATACGAGGAAGACTCGGATGGAGCACTTATCCTAGACGAACCGAAAAAAGAAGCATCGGTGGATGGGCACGTGATCACTGAAGCTGCGCGTAAACTCATCGATGCCGCATTAACCACACCTATCCCTACAGCTGCAGAACTTACCACATATGAGCTGGACGAAAGGGCCCAAGCCCTAGAAGCGCGTCGTCAACAACTCCTTGATGAAGCCAAAAACATCGAGGTGGAGAAGAAGCGCATGTCAAACAAGGAGTACATGTCCCGTCTGCATCAGAAGACACGGAAGCGTCACGTAGATGACAACCAATTCCCACGTGTCCGTGCCGTCCTTTTTGGAGATGAGATGGGAAAGCCACGGAAGGACAACAATGGAGATTGGGTTTACCCAACACCAGTGCAAAATACTGTGGCAGCTCGCAAAATTCTATCAGCTAATCCAGGACCAGAAGAGATACGTTTGGGTATCAAGCTACTCAACAAGGGACTGGAGCAGCAAAAGGTCGCCATGTCGGGAAGCCAAAAGCTGGTCTCGGATTCCGACCAATGTCGCACAGATCCGGCATGGGCTAGCGTAAGATCCCACTATGTTCGGGCGCAGTATCATAACCCCGAACGCAGGGAAGACAATTATTCAAGAACCGGATCGACGGGGCAGCACCGCAAGGCTACACATAACTGGAACAACGTCGCTCCGGTAGCCGATAAAGACGCAATTGCTGCACTCAATTAGAGGAATCCTTCCCGAAAGGGAGAAGATAAAGAAAAACGTCAGGAGGAGGATCGTCAGAAAATGCCACCTCCTAGACATGAAAACCGTCCGGCTGAACCTTACCATGGTGGGAACGACGGACGGAGGAACGACGGAAACCATGCTGGTACAAGCCGGCAGGGGGCTCGTCACAGTCAAGAACCTCCCCGGAACCGGAATAATGACGCTCCGGACGGAGGCCGACGATCAGCCGGAAACAACCCAGCTGCACCACCCTCTCCACTGAACAGTTATCACAACGGACCCCCAGGAGGTCAAGGAGGGTGACATGACGGAGGAGGTGGTGGCAGAAGCCGAAGTCTGGCTCCAAGGCACCGCAGCCACAGCCGATATTCGGGACGATCCCTATCCCCGAACGACGCAAGGCACAGGATCAACTCCAACATAGAGGCTCGGCACTACGAAAACGATGACGTGTACGTGGGCCCAAAGTGCTTTGGACCACGCATCAGAGCTACAAAATTCCCGAAAGGATTTGCTATCTCAAGACATATTCAAGCCTACGACGGCATTGCTCGGCCAGACACCTGGTTACAGGACTTCTTCCAAGCTTGCTGCATCGCTAAAGGCAGAAACAGCCTAGTCGCAACCCGATATCTCCCACTTATGTTGCGGAAGACGGCGCGATCATGGTTCAATGAACTGCCGGCAAACACCATCCACAACTGGTATGACTTACAAAGTGCGTTCTTTCGGAATTTCGAAGGCACATATCGGAGGCCCTGTATGGTTGGAGACCTACAGCGTTGCACCCAGAAAGCCGGAGAAACTTTCCAAGATTATCTCGGATGATGGATTGACACCAAGAACTCCTGCGAGGGAGTAAATGATCAAACCGCGATTGAAGCTTTTATTTCAGGTCTCCCAATTGGATTACTGCGCGATCGCTTGAAGTGTGACAAGGTTACTGATCTAGGAGAGATGATAGAAACAGCGAGCAAGTATGCAGATGCTGACGACGATGCAGAGGGATTACTCAACGTCCTGGTTGTACCACAGTCAGCAAAGACAAAGCAACAGGCTCAGAAACGCAAAAACACCTCGGAAGAAAAACCCAACACGGAGACAACAGTAGTCACTACTGTTTCCGGGACTGGAGGACGAGGAGGACGTGGTGGAGGCCGCGGGCGTGGTCGTGGGACATCAAGGGTCCAAGGTAGAGGAGAGCAACAACCAGGCAAAAACCTACACTTGGGCCGACATTGCCAATAACCCATGTGTGCATCACTTAGACGCCAATGGGGGCTCGTCCCACACCAACGCTGAATGTCGTTTTAACGATGACATCAAGAGAGATGATACCGCGGGCTACAAAGCTAAGCGGAAGAAGGGAAAGAAAAATCCCGAAAAAGAAAAAAAGACCATGGAAGATTCGGACATAGAGGAAGCCGACGCTTCAAATCCCAAGTCGGAAGGGAAGAAAACGTTTCCTACCAAGAAGGACACTTACATCACCTTCCTCGGATCTCAACCAACAAAGGTCAAGAAAGCAGTTCTCCACGAGCTCAACGCAATAGTTCCGGCTGTCCCTCAGTATTTGGAGTGGTCGGAGGTGGCAATCACATTTGACCGCGCTGATCATCCGCCTAAGTTGCATAGGTGAGGAAAATACGCCTTAATCGTCAATCCACTTATTAACGGTTATGGTTTCTCCAAGACCCTCATGGACGGTGGTAGTAGCATCAATATTCTCTATGTAGAAACGCTACGCCGGATGAAGATCTCGGAAACACAGCTTAACCATAGCTGTGTGATTTTTCACGGGGTTGTACCAGGAAGACAAGCTAATTCCCTGGGAGAGATCACTTTGGATGTTACTTTTGGAACACCAAAAAATTATCAAACGGAGGCACTTTCCTTCGAAGTGGTCCCATTCAAGAGCGCATATCACGCTATATTCGGACGTCCGGCTTACTAGGCTTTTATGGCTCGTCCGTGTTACATTTACAATATGATGAAAATTCCAGGTCCCAACGGCGTGATCACCATCAGGGGAGACCCGAAGAAAGCGCGCGAGTGCGAGGATGGAAATGCCGCCTTTGCCGAAGCCGTGCTGCACGCCCAAGAGTACCAGGAGATCAAGAAGAACATAGATCCGTCCGAGATGCCCGCGACGAAGAAGGAGGTGACAAAACCAAATACGGAGTTCAAGGCATCAGAAGAGACGAAGACGACGCCATTGAAGGATGATGACCCCTCCAAGGTGACCCAGATAGGCGCAGGCCTAAATAGCGCATAGGAAGGCGCGCTCGTCAAGTTCCTCCGAGCAAATCAAGATATCTTCGCATGGCAGCCATCTGACATGACCGGAGTACCTAGGGAACTTGCCGAGCACTCTCTAAATATAAACCCGAACGCTAAACCCGTCAAACAGTCCTTATGACGGTTTGGTGACGAAAAGCGTAAGGCAATAGCTAAGGAACTAGCGCGGCTCGAGTTAGCCGGATTCATAGAAGAGGTCATCCATACTGAATGGTCGGCCAACCCCGTAATGGTCCCTAAAAAGGACACTACTGATTTAAGGATGTGTGTTGATTATACTGCCTTGAACAAGGCTTGTCCAAAAGATCCGTTCGCTCTGCTTAGAATTGATCAAGTTATCGATTCTACGGCAGGCTTGGAACTCCTCTGTTTTCTTGACACATATTCCGGTTATCACCAAATCCGGATGAAGGAATCTGACAAAATCAAGACTTCATTCATAACCCCTTTCGGAACTTTCTGTTATGTTACGATGCCCTTTGGGCTGAAGAACACAGGAGCTACGTAGCAGCGCACGATCCAGCGTTGCCTCCATGATCAACTCGGGTGCAATGTACATGCATACGTGGATGATATCGCGGTCATGTACAAAAAGAAGGAAACATTGGTTTCCGACTTAGAGGAGACGTTCGCCAATTTACGAAAATACAACATCATGCTTAACCCGAAGAAATGCTTCTTTGGAATACCAGCCGGAAAATTGTTAGGTTTTATTGTGTCTCAACGAGGCATAGAGGTGAACCGTGACAAGATCAAGGCTATTCTCAATATTTCCAGGCCAACTCGCCTGAAGTATGTACAAAGATTAACTGGTTGCATCGCCGCGGTCAGTCGATTTGTAAGCCGGCTTGGTGAAAGAGCCGCACCATTATACAAACTCCTGAAGAAAACCAAGGATTTTGTCTGGACTGACGAAGCCGAAGCTGCACTACAAGACCTAAAGAAAGTACTCTCATCTGCTCCTATCCTTGCAGCACCGGAACCTCAGGAACTGATGTTGCTTTACATTGCTGCGACAAATAGGGTTGTCAGTATAGTTATGGTGGTGGAGAGACCAGAAGAAAATCAGGAGCACCTGGTGCAGCGTCCGACGTACTTTGTCAGCGAGGTCCTGATAGAATCAAAACAGCGATATCCGCACTATCAAAAGTTGGCTTACGGTGTTTTTCTGGCATCTCGTAAGTTACGACACTATTTTCAGGAGCACTCAATTACCTTGGTGAGCAAAGCTCCCATGAGAGATATAATCAATAACAGCGATGCTACAGGACGCGTCGCCAAATGGGGCATAGAGCTTGCAGCTTTCGATATTGAGTACAAACCCCGGACAGCAATCAAATCCCAGATCCTTGCCGACTTTGTCGCTGATTGGATAGAGACCAAGGAGAACATGGTCCTCCCGGAGTCGGAATATTGGACCCTCTTTTTTGATGGATACAAGGCTAGGGGGGCTCGGGGGCTAGCGTGGTGCTCAAATCACCCCAAGGAGATAAAATTTTATATGTGCTGCAGATCCACTTCACAGCGACAAACAACATTGCCGAGTATGAAGCACTGCTGCATGGAATCCGGATTGCTAAGGATATTGGCATCCGACGTTTGATGTGTTATAGAGATTCGGATCTTGTTGCTCAGCAAGTGTCGGATATTTGTAATGCAAATAAGCACATGGCAGCATATAAAGCTGTCGTGGATGATCTATCTAAATCGTTCGAGGGGTTTGAAGTTCAACACATCCCTCGAGCAAAAAACGAGGAAGCAGATGCACTATCTCGAATAGGTTCTGCGCGGAAAGAGGTTCCGGATGGCGCATTTTTAGAGCACCTCAAAGTTCCCTCGATAAAGGGAGTAGATGAGGAGTATCCGACCAAATCCGACTCACCTTTAATAGCAGTTCTGGCTGTAATTCCCAGCTGGACTCAACCCTACCTTGATTACTTGGTAGATGGCAAATTACCCGAAGACGAGGAGCTGAGCCGGCAGATTATCCGACGAGCAAAAGCCTATACTATTGTTAAAGGTGAGCTCCATAAACGGAGTGTTTCTGGGGTTTTTTAGCGCTGTGTATCTTCGGAAGAAGGAGTGGAAATCTTAAGAGAAATCCACGAAGGTGAGTGTGGTCACCACGCTGCAGCCAAATCTTTAGTGGCAAAAGCTTTTCGACATGGTTTTTTCTGGCTCACAGCTCAGGCAGATGCCGAACGATTAGTCAAGACATGCAAAGGCTGCCAAAAGTACGCCAAGCAAGCTCATGTTCCGGCTGATCAGCTGCGAACAATACCTATAACATGGCCTTTTGCGGTCTGGGGGCTTGATATGGTAGGACCTTTTAAACGAGCTCCAAGTGGATTTACTCACCTCTTAGTGATGGTGGATAAATTCACGAAATGGATCGAGGCTAAACCTATCACTAGTTGTGATGGAGCAACAGCCAAAAGATTTGTCGAGAATGTTATAATCCGGTATGGTTATCCGCATAACATTATCACGGACAACGGGAGTAACTTTTCAATGGGAGAGTTGGTTGAATTCTACGATGAGCAAAATATCCGGCTTGACATTGCGTCAGTCGCACATCCACAGGCTAACGGACAAGTCGAAAGAGCAAATGGTTTAATTCTAGAAGGCTTGAAGCCAAGACTCGAAGCACCACTGAAACATGTTGCGGGGGCTTGGGCAGAGGAACTACCCTCTGTAATTTGGAGTTTACGAACAACTCCGAACAGGTCAACAGGATATACACCTTTCTTCTTGGTCTATGGCGCAGAAGCAGTTCTTCCTAGTGATTTGATTCATACTTCTCCTAGAGTGGCCACGTATATTGAAGAGGATGCTGAGATTTCTCGACAAAATGATCTTGACTTAGTCAAAGAAGTTCGCGTCGTTGCTGAAATGAGATCTACAGCCTATCAGCAGAAGTTACGCAAGTATCATAGCTAGAGAGTCCGAACTAGATCTTTCAATAAAGGTGATTTGGTTCTCCGTCTTGTGCAACAAAGAAAGCACAAACTTTCCCCAATATGGGAAGGGCCCTTTTTGATTAGTCGAGTATTGCACAATGGGTCGTACTACTTAACTGACATGAGGCCAGTCAAAGCAAGACCTTCTACTAAGAAGAGAAAGAGAGCTGGAGGCAGTACAAATCCGGAAGAATTAGACAGACCATGGAATATTGCTCAGCTACGTCCCTTTTATTCTTAGTTTTATCTTTCTTTGTAATTATACATATGTACATGCTCTGTGAGAAATAAAAAATTTGGTTACCTCAAAGTTTTCCTGAGAAGTTTTTACCATCTTATTTCCTAAAGATCATGTCATAGTCGAATATCCCAGAATGCTTGAAACTACTTTATGCTCATGTTCGTTCTGGTTTAGATTTCCGATTCTAAAACTGCTACCTTCGGGTATAACTCTAAAAAACTCTAGTCTTTACTTGGGTTATTTGTCTGATTGCTGGATGCGGGTATCTTCCGAGTAGTGAATTGTTGGTACTGGAAGCCGGCTTTGTTTCCGAGTTTAAACTGGTTTAGCAATTGAGCTCCGTTGCTCGGCAAAGTTTCCGGCTGAAGGTTTTGCCGGCTCACGAAAGGGACGAGGCGGAAAGCCAGATAAACGATAAGTAGAGGCGGAAAATTCCAAGTGCTTATGCAAACATTTCAGGCACGCAAATAGTCTAAGACAAAAGTGCTGAATAGATAAAAACCTTAGCACTAGCAAAAGTCATAGTACTTAATATTTACAAAAACGCATCATGTCTTTCCAGAATAATACATAGTTTTCTGATCTATGATGCAGGAGGAGATGAAGGAACTGTCGGATCGCTGGTTACTCCGCCTTGATATCGTGTCGAGATGTCCGGATCCGAGGTGGTCCGTTCATCATCAGAAACTTCTTCGGTGTCTTCTGGAGGAGGTGGTGGAGTATCCACGCGGGTGAAGAAGGGCACCTCGTAGCTGGTCAGGTCAGCTACGTGACACCCATATCCGGCGCAGGAGTGCATGCTAGCTTGAAGGTCTTGCTCCTGGCCGTCTTCGTCTACTTTGCAGTACCCTCTGGTCACTTGCCATATCTCCATGTTTCCATGGTGGCTCATGACCATGGTGAGAGCGTTCTGCGCAGCGGTCCACGCGTAGGACATGTTCCAGTCCTGAACAAGCTGCGGCATCTCCTTGGCCTTCTCCCGCACTTGGAAGTCTGACATGCTTGGCATGTCCGGAATCCTAAGAGATTCGCCAATGTCCTCAAGGGACTGGCGATAGTCATGAATGAGACCACCGACTTGAGTAAGCCGGTGAGTGCGGGGTTCAGACGAGGAGGAGTCCGTCAAGTTCAGAGGACCTACACACAAAACAAGTCAATGAAAATCCGACATTGATGAAAGTCGAAGAAAGAATAAATCAGATAGATGGAACATACCAAGAATGACGTCGTCAATCTTGGCTTTTTCTTCCCGAAGAATCTGGAGTTCAGCCCGGAGCGCCTGGGAGATATCCTTCTCTCTGCCAACCTCATTTTTGAGGTCCGAGATAACCTTATATTGAGCGGCAATCTTGAGATCGCGCTCTTCAGTGGCCATGGAGGAGGACTCGAGAACTTGAGCTATGCTCCTTTCATGATCAGCCTTAAGCTTATCCAACTCTTGGCGAAGTCCCTTGTTCTCCACCACTAAGGTTTTGAGGTTCTCGGCCTCTTCAATCATAGCGATGGATTGTTTCACCAACGCTGTATGTCAAAAAGAACAACAGTTCAGAAAAATTCGATATTGGAAAAGTAAAAGACAAGGTTTGAATCTCGAAATGTTACCTTCGGCTTCATCCTTGGCTAGCTTGAGCTCAGCATTTTTAAGCCGGAGAGCTTTGATTTATCTCCGCTTATCACAGACATTATTTAACAATTCCTGGTTATAGGAACATACTTTCTGTAAGTCAGAATACCCAAAGTCAGAAAGCTACTTAAGACTCGGGCTAATATTTTTTGCTAAATATCAGCACGAGCCTTGGGGGCTACACTAGTTCGTTCTTTGGCATCCTAATGAAAGCATAAACTCGGATTTCTATATCCTACTTCATGCTTGGGGGCTAGAGGATATGATATAACATAAGGTAAAAACAAGAGTTGGAATTCCGACTTACATATTGCTCGCGGGTGAGTTTGTCTAAACCCGCGTTCACCTCAACTGCCACCTTCTCGGCGAGAGTAAGAGGAATTACTGGGGTTGTTGGAAGCTCTCCAGTCCTGATCCTCTCGTCGCGAAGGCGGACTTGGGCGAGAAGGTCAGAGAACTTGACGTCCTCTGCTTCTTGCGCTTCCTCTTCAGGGGATAGATGGCTTTTGTCCAGGACTTGCCTGGCCAGCCGCTGGATCTCCTCTATGGACTTCCGGGATAAGCCAAATTTGGCAAGTCCGGGGTTGCTGAGGAGGTTGTCGGCGAAGACTTCAGCCGAGGGATCATTACCCGAAGAGGGTTCACCCTTATCTTGAGCTGACGCACCCACGGTGACGTCAGTGTGCGATCCAAGGATCACAGGCGACGTTGGAGGAGCCGGTTCTGCAACAACCGGAGAAGGAGTAATCGCCGGTGTTGCAGAAGGTTGAGGGGCAGGAGTCGAAGGAGCCGTGGCAGGGGAAGCTATGGTAAGCTTCGCCTGTCACAGGGGCTTTGCAGGAATCCCCTTCCCCTTACCCTTGATGAGAGGCTTTGCTCTAAGAATGTAGTAATGTCGGAAATATTACATCTCACAAAGAAATTCGAGAAAGGTACAAAGGCGGAAATTGTGAATGAAAGTTACCTCTTCACAACAGGCACCTCCTTTGTGCCAACAGCCACTGTCGGAGCTTTGCGCTTCTTGAGCGCAAGGTCCAGCAATGGGACCACTTCAGCTTCCTGAGAAAACTCAGGAGGATATCCTTCGAGTGGAGAAAGCTCCGACTCGGGGAGTTCGGCAAGCTAAAAACAAGAAAACATATCAGCATTGCAATGTATGACTTAAAAGATTGAAACACGTAAAAGGTGTACTGATGGAAGCTTACCGCTACCACGGGGTTTTCCGCCGTGTGCATGTCCAGAGAGATCTCCGGAATTTTTCTCTCGATCCGCTCTTTAATCAGCCATTTGATCTGGCTTATATAGCCTTGGCTGGTGTAGGCCTTGTGGCTGATGCAGAGAGAATCTTTTTGGAAGACGTGATGGAATGCATCAGTCTATCCCCGTGGTACTGAAGTGGCTGGATCCGACGTGCGACCCAACACTGAACTAAGTCGGATCCCCTCACACCCTTGTGCTCGATAAGATATTCGATCCGCCTCTTAGCGAGGATCAGATCGTCCGTAAGAGCCGGAGCAGCCTCATCCCAGGAAGGCTAGGTTGTGGCGGCTCCGTCGACAAAAGCCGGCAAAGCAGTAGCTTTGCCGGGAGCCGGAATATCCCTATGATAGAAAAAGGTGGCCGACCATTGTTTGACCGAGTCACTGGCAGCAATTTTGGGTTAGGACCGGTCTCGTCTAACAGAAAAACTAATAGTACCGGTGATATAAGGAACACCGGCGGTAATAGAATTTCTCCGGACATGGAAGTAATACCGGAAAAGAAGCAAACTCGGCCTAATGCCGAGAAAGCCCTCGCAAAGCGCAGCAAACGCGCTCATCTCTAGAAGGGAGTTGGGAGGAAGATTATGGAGTTGAACTCCATAATGGTCAATCACCCCGGAGAAGAACTCCGAGGGAGGAAAAGACAAACCTCGGTCCAGATGGGTGCCGAAGTGGACGCGCTCGCCCTCGCGCGGATTGGGGATGGTTTCGCCGGAACCGCTCCGCCAGTCACCGGCGGTGAGAAGCCCCTCCTTCTTCACGTTCTTGAGGGCGGCCTCGTCGAGGGTGCAAGGGATCCAGATTCCCCAGAAGCTTTCTTTTTCTGCAGCTGCTTCTGCCGACGCTGCCGCCGCCGCCGCCAGAGAGGAAGAAAAGGATGAAGCCATTTCTCTCCGGTGGAAAGGGGTGACCCTAAAGTGGCGGCGCTAGGAGCTCTGTGGGAGGAAAACGAAAGGGCTCTGGGCGCGCTGGAGATTTGGGAAGGAAGGAACGGCGAAAGGCAGGTGGAGAGGAGAAGAAAAAATCTAGACCCCTTATATCTACCTACCTGCGCCAAGATTCGTGCAAATGCTATAGTGTAACCGCCACGCGTCGTGGAAAGAACTAGGAAGGGCCCGCGCGATGATTGCGTCGCCTCGATCTCCACGCACGCATTGAAACGGCGCCTCGGTTCCGCGAACTGCGGACCCACCAACGGTCGTGCTGACGGAACGTCTGTCAGATGACGTAACTGGACCATGCTTGTGTCAGGTGGCGTTAGAGACCAAGTTTCCGGCTTAGTTTAAAAGCGAGCTGGAAAATCCGACTAACTAATTGAAAGGTCCGACTTACTTTTGAAGACCCGGATCGTACTTTTTGTTATAAAGTTTCAGGAACCCTTCAAGATTCTGCAAGCCGAAGATCAAGCTAGACGATGATAAAATCCGACTTTGGATCTTGGAGGCCTCCGGGGGCTACTGTTGGGGATATACTTTCCGGGTATCCTCAACGTTCCTCACTGACCAGGGTGGCCCACTTCGGGTTAGATCTTTGCTTCACATGCCGCCCAGTTAGAGAGAGAAGACGGAGTCCCATCCGGCTACGGGAAGGCCTAGAAGACTTACCGACTTAGACCCATAATGTTACTTGTAGTTCAAGATGTACTCTGTAACCAACTCTTAGTCGTAGCCAGATTGATTTCTCCTGTAAACCCTAGGCCGGATATCTATATAAGCCGTCATAGGGAGAGCCTTTAGGGCAACGACCAATAGTCTACAATCTCAACTCGCACAGACGAAACCCTTGTAACCCATATTCCGGCTTTGCCGTATTACTGGATTGATAGCAGGAGTAGGGTCCGTCCAAAGCCGGCGGATTCGAACCTGGGTAAACTTGTGCGCTCACCGTCTCAGAACACCGTACGCCTCACACCTCTCTCTTCCGCACGCCTCGAGGACCCCCTCATGGCGTACTTGTCATCAATCCGACGACAGAAGGTGGATTATTAGTCATAAATGCAGTTGGATTACGGTCTATGTATAATGTTGTAATGCCCAATCAAATCTCGTAGGAGTCAAAATGATTAGTATATGCATGTATGTTTTCTCGGTGTTTGTCAATTGCCCCGCTGTAATTTGTTCATCCAACGTGTCATCTATCTTAAGGAGAATCACCTTTAGTGAACTATGGACCCCGACCCATTCTTTTACCATCAACCTACAATCTATTTACTATTTTCTGTTTACTTTCTCTAAGCAATTACTATCTTCCACACAATACGTTTAATCCTTTGTTTTTAGCAAAACCGGTAAGATTGACAACCTCACTATAAGTTAGGGGAAAAGTTCTGTGGTTGTGTTGTGCAGGATTCCAAGTTGGAAACAACACATTAGAGGTGTTTTCTTACTTCTATTGGTTCGATAACCTTGGTTTTATAACTGAGGGAAAATTTGCTACTGTGCTCATCATACCTTCCGTTTGGGGTTCCCCAACGAGGTCGATACATTTTGAGCCATCAGCGGTTGATGCGATTAAAGAAGCCGCATGAGATAGTGATTAAGCATGATCTCATGGTGGGGTATTCGACAACTCTAGCAGATACCGCAAAATAACTAATCGTAACCGAAGAGGTAACGCAAAGGGCCTGACCGGGAAATGCTTTTTGGGTAAACCCCAAAAGATACCTCCAAAACCGCATACGTGGTTCTAGTGGTTAGGTTTCCGGTTTCCCGCAAACAGTTTACACGCTTGGCGGGAGAGGCATTTTAGGCCCTGTTTACTGTCCACGTGCCGCTCCTCCCGATCTCCTAGTCTGCATCGTGCAACATTTCCGTGTTGTGTCATCGTTAGCATAGGCCTCACTTATGTGTCCCCGCCGGTTTTGAGGTCATGCGGCCCTAATATGGCGCTCCCATCTCTGTGCTTGCCGCGTCGTCGCTCTACTCTACGCACATCCCTCACAGCGTGAATGCAAACCCGCAAGATTTCCCCACCGTCTACTTCACTCGTATGACCACCCATTCATATGACGAACTAGAGGAAACCTTTGACTAGTAAATCCGACCCCGTTTCTATTTAGGGTTAGAATCCACCAAATTTCTTAATGATTTCTATTTTCGGCTATGTAGCTTGAATCTATATGATACGGTATATGTTGAGCCGTGGCCGGGCATCAACATTTCCTAGGAAGAAGCAACATATATGTTGAACAAGAGGAAGCAGTTGGATATCGCGACACTGTAACTGTAAGGATAGGATCAGAGTACAACACCAGATCTCCAAAGTACAAAACTAGATTATCTTCGTGGATCTAAGTAGAATGGATGACGAGCGGGTATGTGCTGGGAAATTGCAAGGGGTAAGATATTGGAATCTCATAGGAGGAATGAGAGTAACGAGGGGACGCGATAACAACGCTCGGAGAAACAAGTGGAAGATCCCCTAAAAAAAAACCCGCTAACGTCGCCTCCCCGTGAGCGGCCGAGGTGCCACCAGCCCCTCCCCTTTGCCTTCCCTCGCCGCCGCCGCCAGCGGGAGCTTCCAGGCAAAGCCCGGGCAGCGTTGGCGGCGACGGTTGTCCCCTTCCCGTCGAGCTTGGAGGGCCCGACGGGGCAGGTCCTGTCCTGGCCATGGTGAGGCTCGCTAGCACCGGCCCGGGCTAGCGCTACTCCGACCATTGGGGGCCATGCGGTTGGCGGCCACGATAGTGCGTACGAGGCTGCCTGGCCATCGGCAGTCGCGTTCGGGCCGCCTAGGGTTGCCTCGGGTTTGGTCTTTCTAGGCCCGGAGCCCTGGAGTGGATCTCGTGGTCGCTTCGGGGTGGGAGGCCGCCTGGGTGGTGCCCATTCCGCCGGGCTACCGGGATCCGGGTGGCGGCGGCGGCCAGATCTGGGCCTACGGGCCTAGATCTGGGCCTGGAGGGCCTGGTCGTCCCTAATGTTTTTTTCATATTTTGATTCCGGTCGTCCCTTGTTTTGTGCGTCGTTGTGGACGGCGTCCTCGCTGGCCTGTTGGGTGTGGTTCCTGAGGCCGGCGCATGCTTGCTAGGTAGGCATCATGGTTTCCCTCCAACCCTCGGGGGCCCGTGCGTGCAAGTGTGGTCGTGCTGGTAGTGGAGCAGCCGTCGTGGTGTCGCCGATGTAGCGCCGGGTGGCGTTTGGATCCCGATATACCCAGGCCTGGCTAGCTATTCTACGTTTAGCCTACGCGTGATTTTAGTTGGGGCTAGGTCATAGTGTGTCTTGGGTTGATGGTGCGGTAGTGATTTCTGCTAGGTCCGCTTTGTGTCCTCGCGACGGCATCCGGATTTTGTTTGGGCTGGATCTTGGCAAAAGCTGCGCATGGCTTTGGCTTGTGCCGGTGATGGCGTCACCTCCGGGTGTCGTTCCCTTGTTGAAGGTGTCCCGACGATGATCCCCCAGTGCAAATTGATGGAATCTGTCCTGCCGCCCTAAGTTGTTCCTCTTGGTGACCTCGCTTTGGGCAAGCCTCTCTGGTAGTGTCCTATGGATCACCCTATGACCTCTCACCGGTGTCACAACCCTCTCATAACGTCGGTCTGGCTGCATTTACACGGTTCTGCTGCGGTAGCTGACGCCTTCTCTATTGGGGGCTTTGCTAGGGTGGCGTCTGGTCATGGCTGTTACCGGTGTGTCTATCCTAATGCTAGGGGAAGATGTTGTGTTTTGGTCGAGATGCTGCCCGAGCTCCAGGGGTGGTGGTTTCGGTCTGGGTGAAAACTTTGCAGGATCTCGGTCCCTGCCGACGACGATGACACGTTCTTGCGTCATTCACCTTCTTGGAGGCGTCGCCGCAAGACCCCTCCGCCTTTGGCTCCTCAAATTCTGCTAGGTTGCCGACCAGTCGTCGAGTTCCCCGTGGGCTGCAGTCTTGGCGTGGTGGAGGTTTGTTGGTGCGGTTTTGGTCGTGTTTACTCCGGTCCGATAGAAGAGAAGGCACCCTCGTCTTGGATCAAGTTGACGTCCTGGTTGGACGTTTTCTGTGTTGTCTTTGTGTTTTGTGGTGGACGCTTTGGGCGCGCGTGTGTTGTAGCTCGTGTTGTAACTCCTACCCTGTTGTTGGCTTCGTTAATTTAAAGCCGGGCTCATTTTGCCTTTCGAAAAAAAATCATAGGGAGAAAGTTACATCACAATGCCCAGAGTGCTTCGACGAGCGGTGACGACAAGCACTTAAAGCGGTAATATTCAAATCTGTTATCCAAGTTTAGCACTAGTATTCGAGTGTACAGTATTTGAGTATATCATTAGTATTCAAACATCGGCATTTGATTTGGTATCTGCTACTATAACATGTTTAAAATTTCCAGTTTGCGGTTTGTTGACATTTGACAGCGAAAATGCGGTAAACTTGTACCATAAAACCATGCATCTGCTCCGGCTCGACGCTAGCGGTAATGCGAAAAATCTAAACCGTATATGAGTTTCGTATATGGGTTTCGTGGTAGCACGTTTTGCGGTATTTACTAGAGACCATCTCCACTCAGCCCCCAGATGCCTTTTTGGCCGCCGGATGGATGAAAATCTACCATTCATGCACCAGGAGCCCCCTTTTTGGCTTGAGTCGGTCCAAAATCTATCCGGCGAACACAAGCCGAACTCAGCGCACCGAAGTTCGCCTGGGAGCGCCGGCTAAAACGAAAAGCGCGGGAACGCGGGATGGGCTAGCACTGTCGGCGAGTGAGCGGCGTCGTCCTCATCCCCTCGACTCATGTGCGAATTTATTCTGGCTTTAAATCAGGTGGCTGACCGCCGCGTCCCATCGCCGGCCACACGTCGGAGATACGGCGCCCCACCGCCTCTCGTCTTCACGTGCAATCCCATTCGCGCTACCCCTCCCGAGCACTCTCCTGCTACTATAAAATACGACATCTTCTGCCGCCACCGCCCTCACAACTCCCCAGCTCTTCCTCCTCTCCATCCACAATCCTCACCTCGGCATCCTTGGTGGAGCAGTACCCTGGCGACGGTGCGGCGGCCAACGGGTTCGAACAAGGACGAGGCCGGGCCAAGCCAGTCTTGGCCGTGATGCCACGACGACCCTGGGTAGGGGTGCAGCAGCCGCACCTCGAAGGACGAACCGCCGAAGGACAACGACAGCGGCAACTACCATAAGGAGTTCTACCGCCGCCTAGACATGATCTAGGGGGCTTACTGTTTTTAATATGTTTTTAGTTAAAATATCACCGAACTTTACCTATGTATGCTGAATTCCCCCTAATATATATAAATTTCACTAGAATTTCACCAAATTTGTGTGTATTTTGACGAATTCAAATTAGTTCGCCGTTGTATCCTTGAGATCGCGACTGGGACTCGGCGCACCACCAGACCAGATTTTCCCTCCATTTAGCACCGAAAAATGGCCCGGGGCACCAACGAGAGGAGATGCTCTAAGCTAGTCGACTCTAGATTTTGTATTGAGGTTATGTGAGTTGGACTTGTGATTATGCACATCCAACTTTTATTTGGTCTTCTGAAAACAATATACACCACTTTATAGAATGGAATGTAAGTAGCTTTTCTTGCCACACGGCATGGGGAAAGCAAGAAAGTAATATTCTTTCTTTAGTAACTGGACTCTTGTTCTTTTCCATTTTAAGTTAATACTTTTATAACTGATTCGACAAGACAAGTTTTTTGATTCGATAAAAAAGTAACACTAGATTTTGCATCACTTTTTCTTGAAGAAGAATTAGGTTTGCCGATCATTACAAAAGTACATTATTAAAATCCAAAGATAACTATAGCACTGACGTCTTGTTTTACAAATTTTAAGTTAACACAAGTTGGTTAGGATGAGCTCACCGATTCCACTCTCCAACTCTCCAAGGTCATCTGCAGGAGAGATGAGAGTTCCGCGTATCCTGCCTAACTTGGTTGGCACTGTAGCCAGGTTCACCAGTAGAACTGTCTAACACATACGACTAGGCAAACCAGTAAAACTAAATGGAACAAACAAACAAACAGACGCACCTAACGAAGCCAAAGCTCGGTCGACATCGCCATGCCAGGCGGCCGTGTAAAAATTGACGGCCGCAACTCGTGAATTGGAACCAAGCGAGCGTGACGACGAGGCCCTTTTCCACCGAGTTGGGCGCACGATTGGTGTTGGAACTCGTCTTGTCTATCTATCTATCCACCCGAGGCGGTTTCCACTCCCAAAGTTCCGTGTAGGCGTGACGCTCTGCCATACCGCTAGGCGCACGTAGGCTGATGGCGGTCACCCATGAAGTCACCCCGCAGACGTCACGGCCGCTGACGACACCATCCGTATCGGCATCATGCGCGCCGATCGATCGATGGATGGATCGATCGGCATCTACTCTGGCAAAAAATAACACGATCGATCGTGCGCATCAGCTTCTCGAGAGACGCTCCATCACCAGCTGCTACCGAGATTCTTCCAGACCGGCTCGAGGGATCCGCTAGCTGCAGAGTGCGTGACCTCCCCTCGTGAAAGCGCTCCCGCGCCGAACAGTGGGCCGAGAAGTCGGTGCGCCGGCCACCGATCGGCCATTTTGCGGCTGCAACGTGTAATGCGTGGCGAGATGATCGGATTTTTTTACACTAAATACTAAGTGGTGTAGGGAACTGGCGAAGCATGATGGGTGTGACAACATTGCGTTGCCGACGTGGTGCTTCGTGGGCGCGCGGTGGCCGTCGCTATCAGCGCTGGTACTACCGCTTCATAGGGCCACGCCAGACGACCCACGCCTGACGACCCATGACCTTTCGCCCTTCCAAAATTCAAGCTCTCATTGATGGTACTAGTACGCTAATCAAATGCCAGTAGTAGCATGTATCCTAGTGCTACGTTGGGCAACGCACTCCTGCTCATTGCTGGCCATGACAGCGAAAGAGCGTACTGTATTTTACGCGGCTATATATAGTTAAAGAGATGCTTTAGGCTGATTAGAGATGATATGGAGTCGACTGAACTTTGGATGCAGGCGCGCCGCCCGCGTGCCGGACTTCGTTCTGACGTTCACGCACACGGGCCAGCCGCCGGCCAACCTCGACGGGTACAGAATGCTCTGGAAAGGGAACACCCGGCCAGGTGGAACCGTGGAGCAGCACGATGGTGGCAAGTCCGGGCCGGCGCCTAACAGCTGACACACCATATATACTTCATCCGTTTTAAAATAAGTGATTTAAGTTTGTTTAGATTCGGTTATATTGTATGCACATACTACATATGAATCTATACAAAACCAAGTTACTTATTATGTGATGGAAAGAGTATAATATATTTAAGGAAAAAACACATGCATCAAGATGTCTTTTAGTACGGAGTATATATGTTCAGAATAAAATAAGTGAATCTACCCACAAAAAAGATGTACAGATACACCTGTTAAAAATATTATTTTTTATATTTTACAACGAAAACGAGTACTTGATTCCTGCCGAGCTGGAGACAACGATTTGCTCAAAACAAAATCCGTAAGAAAGACGATGTTGGGTCTCGCTTCTCTCGCATCTAGATTACTAATAAACTTGGATCTCCAGCTCTGGCCGTACTTTCTCCAAAATATAAGAAAGATCTCTACCCGTTGTCTCCGTCATGAAACTGATTGATTGCGCACCATCAAGCCAGTCCAATAACCCAAGTCAATTTATACTACTCCTGCTCAATTTTTTTTGTCCGTAGACACTAGCTAGGTGCCATCGTGGGTATCGTCCGTTTTGCCTATAAAAGGGGACGGCCAACTTGAATATGTATATTAACCAAGGAAGCGACTGGCAATACAGGCAGCAAGTACGCACATCACCTTACCTTTCCTAGACTAGCTAGAACAGACATGGCTCCGGCGATCGCCAAGCCTCTCCTCAGTGATCTGGTGGCACACTCCACCAAAGTCCCGTCGAGCCACGTTAGAGCGGTCGGGGACCGCCCGGACCTCGCCGATGTCGACCACGAGTCCGGCGCCGGCATTCCCCTCATCGACCTGAAGCAGCTCGACGGGCCGGGCCGTCGCGGGGTCGTCGAGGCCATCGGTTCCGCGTGCGAGAAGGATGGGTTTTTCATGGTACGTGCACAAGCTAGTTGGTGTGATCGATTTTTTCTGCCGATCGATGCAAGTACGGTGATGATCGACATAGCTTGACACTGGATGTTCTTAACATATGTGAAGGTCACGAACCACGGCATCCCGGAGGCGGTCGTGGAAGGGATGCTGCGCGTGGCAAGGGAGTTCTTCCACCTGCCGGAGTCGGAGCGGCTCAAGTGCTACTCCGACGACCCCAAGAAGGCGATCAGGCTGTCGACGAGCTTCAACGTGCGCACGGAGAAGGTGAGCAACTGGCGCGACTTCCTCCGCCTGCATTGCTACCCTCTCGAGAGCTTCATCGACCAGTGGCCGTCGAACCCGCCCGCCTTCAGGTGACCACTACTACCCATGGCTAGCTCGATCAGCGGTCACACTTTTGTCTGTGACAGAATAATTTTCCATACCTTCAGTGCTAGTACACTTAATTTGCCTTCAATACAGTTCGCACGGAATCTTTCAGTTAGACCTGTTAAAAAACGAGGCTCCGCTTAACTATAACATGTTAGAAAACGGTGCTCCGCCTAGCTAACATGTTAAAAAACGAGGCTCCGCTTAACTAACATGTGCGTCGCGCGCTGCCTCTGTCACGAGGCTGTTGCAAATTGCTGTTCAGGTATAGCATACTGACGAATTGTCCCTGTAAATAGGCAAGTAGTCGGCACCTACTCGACGGAAGCGAGAGCGCTGGCGCTGAGGCTGCTGGAGGCGATATCGGAGAGCCTGGGGCTGGAGAGAGGCCACATGGTGAAGGCCATGGGGCGGCACGCGCAGCACATGGCCGTGAACTACTACCCGCCGTGCCCGCAGCCGGAGCTCACCTACGGGCTGCCGGGGCACAAGGACCCCAATGCCGTAACGCTGCTCCTCCAGGACGGCGTGTCCGGCCTGCAGGTCCAGCGCGACGGCCGCTGGGTGGCCGTCAACCCCGTGCCCAACGCTCTGGTCATCAACATCGGTGACCAGTTACAGGTAGCAATTCTTATCCCTGTTGATCAGTTACATAGCGTGCAGTACCACTATGGACTTGTGCTAACGTGCTGGCTGTAATTTCGTTCCTGCAGGCGCTGAGCAACGATCGATACAAGAGCGTGAACCACCGTGTGATCGTGAACAGCGAGAGCGAGAGGATCTCGGTGCCGACGTTCTACTGCCCGTCGCCGGACGCGGTGGTCGCTCCGGCCGACGCGCTGGTGGACGACGGCCACCCTCTGGCCTACCGGCCCTTCACCTACCAGGAGTACTACGAGGAGTTCTGGAACATGGGCCTCGAGTCCGCCAGCTGCCTCGACAGGTTCCGACCGGTCGACTGATGGGCCGTTGTCACCTCCTGGGCCATAGGTGTAGCCGCTGCGGATGTGTCGCCATATGGTGGAGACTCTTCTTTCTTTCTTCCGGAAAAGGAAAAAAAACAAAGAATGGAGACCACTAGGGCCGTCAGATACATTTAATGGCCCTGATTGCGGTGAAAGATCATTTTCTCCCTCCACTTCGCCTTGTCACTTGAGGCTGAGGGATGATAGCGGTCTTTGACGACGGACCTTGTGGGTTTCAGTCATTACTGCCCAATCGTGTCCGAAGAGTTAGTGAACTAGATCATGAAATAAATTTCCCAATATGCAATTATAAAACTACCTTTTCATGTAGCACTGAAGATTTTGCACAATCGTCTATTAAAAACTAAATAGATGAAGGCAACATTGGACCAAATAAATGAACGCAACAACGGACCCGAACTTCCAATTACATGAACACGCATACCGGTAATATCATGGTCTCCCACGAATAACCTGTTTTTTAAGGATTCAACGAGAGACAGCCTTCTCATCTGACAAACGTCGTCACTCGGATCTGGCTTCTTCCTCTCCGGGATTCAAGGATCAAGCATTGGTGCTCCTAGCTTTTGCAGATAAATAAAACAAAGAAAACAAAACAACTTGCTCTTAACAAAACATCACCGAGTTGTAAACCGGCGTAGGCTACGCCGACGGCAACCCTCGGCGTAGCTAGGTTGCAAAATAATTTTTAAAAAAAAATTCAAAAAAATAAATAAATTTTTTCTCTATTTTTTTAATGTTTGACTCGTTAATCTCTTACTTGGAACAATTTTAACCCTAATTACACTTAATCTTAGGTCAAATTGCATTTAAGATGAAACTTCCCGATCAGTCACCCATCCTAGCACTACTCCACCCCCAGCACGCTTAACTACTCTGTTCCTTCAAAATTTGTTCCCGCAAAGCAGTTTATAAATTGTTGTCAATACTACGATATCAATCCTATTAACTCTTATATCATCATGTCACATGTTTGTATTTTTTGAAATTACAAACAATTATTTAAGTAAACAACAATGAATAAGTAAAAATATTATTGAATTTAAATAAAAATATAATGATTTTATTTATATTGTATTTTTTATTTAATATGGAATAATTAATATCTCTAAATCGGTAAATCGGAATTCGACAAATAATATGTCTAATTTGATCAGAAAAATGATAGAAATCCAAATATGATATCCATATCAACTTATAACTAATTATGACGTGATTCTAGCCATAATTTCATTTGCCCGTTTAAAACGACATACATAAAGATTTGTAGCTCCGGGCTGAGCCTCGCTAAACTTGAAGTGGATCTGATGAAATAGTATATTGTGAACTTAAAAATGATTTTTATAAAAAATCATGAGCATCAAATCATGTACATGTAGTTCATATCTGGCCCACTTAGCTGCTGATTCGGTAAAATTTGTCTTTTTCATCACGGATGGACGGAAAGGTTTGAGATCCCCATGTTAGGACATTGTCCATGATGGTTAGTATTTTTTTAAAATAGGGTGGTAGCATTTTGAATTAGCCATTTGGTGGTTGTTCGACAAAATCCCCCTGTTTTTGCGCTCAGAAAATGGAAAATAGCTTTTTGGTGCGATGAAAAGGAAAACTTCCTCGTGTAACATTGTTCGTCATCCCATGATGCACATGTATGCACAATATAGACACATTATCACAAACTATGTCTTGATTCTAGCCATAACATTGGTCATTTGACCCGAAAGTCAATAAACCTCGAATGAGATAGGTCATTTTGTGAAGGTTTTTTGGATACATGATCAATATACCAAGTTTGATATTTTTTCTTACAACTATATCACATAATATGATACCACGCGAAGGTTTCACATTGTTTGGATCCTTTTTGAATCATTTATGCCCATTTCAAACTATTGTTAAACTTTGTCGAATGGCGGGCATTAAGATTCTTAGCTCGGGGCTGAGCCTCACTAAACTTGAAGTGGACCTCCGATGAAATAGCATATTATGAACCTAAAAGTGATTTTTGTAAAAAATAATGAGCATCAGATCATGTACCTGTAGTTCATATCTGACCCACTTCCAATCGATTCGACATAAATTTGTCTTTTTCATCAGAGATGGACAGAAAGGTTTGAGATCCCCCTGTTAGGACATTATCCATGTAAGGTGGTCTAGTATTTTTGAAAAATGGGGTGGTAGCATTTTGAATTAGCCATTTGGTGGTTGCTTCACAAAACCCCCCGTTTTTCGCGCTCGGAAACTGGAAAATGGCTTTTTGGTGTGATGAAAAGGAAAACTTCCTCCTGCAACATTGTTCTCCATCCCATAATTTACATTCATGCACAAAATGGGCACATTATCACAAACTATGCCTTGATTCTAGCCATAACATTGGTCATTTGACCCGAAAGTCAATAAACCTCGAATGAGATAGGTCATTTTGTGAAGGTTTTTTTGAGACATAATCAATATACCAAGGTTGATATTTTTCCTTACAACTATATCATATAATATGACCCCGCGCGAAGGTTTCACATTGTTTGGATCGTTTTTAAATTTTTTATGCTCGTTTCAAACTATATGTAATGTTTTACGTTTTACTTAATTGTTATTTAAAAATGTGTAATATTTGAGTGTAGATAGATAGATCTTATTTTTCTGCAAATTTTGATATATTATTTGTATTTTTCTGAATTAGAATGATTTAGTTATGATTTTTCAAAGATTAATGAGGTAAAAGAGAAAATAGCTATGCCGAGGGCAACCGTCGGCGTAGTGTAGCATCCCCATTGTCTAACAATGGTAATGCTACTTGGTCTAGTAATCTAATGGCTACTTCTTATATATAATTGTTGCATCATAATTATATCATGCTCATGTCATCATGCCACCTTGCATTTGAGCATCATATAAAAACCTTCTTCTTTTGGTTCTTCTCTCATATGCACTATTAATTGTATTGGCCTCTTGATATTGTATCTGGTTATTGATATATTGTTTAAATGCCCAAGTTGAGTTGGGGGCATATCTTTTATTCAACTCCATCACTTTTCTTTTCACCACCTTATTATTCCACCACCTCATTATCCATGAGCTTGTATTCCTGGTTCTTTTGATTTTATTCTAGCTCATGAGGGTGGGGTGGATCTAATCCCAACTTCTTTTTGCTTGGCCTTTATTCCACTTTTTGAGAATGCATAAGAATAATGCCATATTATTATTGTTGTTTTCACAAAAATAAAAAATGGCAATAAATATTTTGCATGGGCCATGCAAGTGTACCACCATCTTTAGCCCGTTTGATTCCTCTTGGTTGTATTGGATCTTCTCTTTGTGGATCATCTCCACCCCTTCCCATCATCCCCATATTCTCATCATCATTTTTATTTTCTCCATGCATGATTCAAATGAGGGCATCTTCCCATACATCTTTTTCTTTCTCTTTTTCTTGGCTACTCCTCCACCTCATCTCATGATAATTCAAGCCCTCATGTTTCTCCTTTTTGGATTGATCTTATCAACATGTATAAAAACCTAAACAACTAATTAAAACCCTAGCCCTAGTTTGCCTCTATTTCTACCTAAACCTAGTTCTAATATAAACCTCAACTTACCTCTCTTTCTTCCACTCCCTCTCTCTACCATGCTGGCCCCACCTGGCCACCCTCTCTCCCTGGCCCCACACCTCAGCTACCCCTACCCCATCCCTAACAAACCCTAACCCGAGCCCTCTCTAAGCTAACCCTAGCTACACCCGAGCCCTCTCTCCTCTCTCTCTCTCTCTACCTGCCATGCTGGTTCCAGCTGCTACTCCTCACCGTCCCCACCTGGTAGCCCCTGCCCTACCCTAGCCCCTCACGACAAGCACGTGAGAGGAGGTGGAGAAAAGGTGGCCGAGACCACCTTTTACCTCTACCCCGCGCCCACACGCCACCTCCTCCCTCTCTCTCGCTTGTCCTCATCCCACACGGCTCCTCTGCCTCTCCCAGATCCGCCCAGAGCCCTGCCCCTCCTCTCCTTCCTCTCCAACAACGACGCCCGCCTCTCGCCGACCGCTGCCAGTACCGCCCTCTTCCTCGCGCTCCCGCCGACGTGCGCGACGTGGAGGTGATCGAGGAGACCGAGAACAGTCCCCTGCTTCGCCCTGGACACGCCAACGCGAAGGAGGAGCCCTAGGACCGCCGGAACCAGTGCCGCCCGACGCAAACCCTAATTCTCCGGCCGCCAGCCTCCACGACGCCCTGCTGCGCCTCGTCCCGATCCGCCGCCACCGACCACCCCGCGGTGAGCCCCTCTATCGCTTGGACAACCTCCGCCTCACCGGGAATCCCTAGCCGCGCCAGACCTTGCGCCGAACGCCCTCGGTGCGCCGCCGCTCGCTGTTGTCTGCACGCTCCCGCGCCGCGTAGTGCCTCAACTGGCCGCGTAGCTACTCCTTGACAACTACCCCGCCCTACCGCACTGGTATCGCTTCTCTGCGCGTGCGCCCGCGTCGCGGGATCGAGTCCCCGTCTCGCCGCTCTGTCACCGCGCGCTGCATCTTCTGTCAGATAGTTCAGAGGAGAAAGAAGAACAGTGCCGCCGCGCACTTTGCCAAAAACCCCCAGCCTTTTTGTTTTCTAAACCCGCGATCCAACCGAGCCCACCAGTCAGTCTCTCTGTCCGCTTTACAAAAATGCCCTGCTATTTTATAGACCTTAACCCGCGCTCCAGCTCGGTCCTGCCTGTCAGCCTCTGCGAGTTCGTTCGCTGTCACGTGGGTCGAAGCCGCTGGCCCCGCCTGTCAACCGCAGCAGCTAGCTAAGCCCGCGGTAGAAAAGAGTTTTTCGCGCGCGTGTGCCCTGCCAGCATCTGGCCCACCCGTCAGTGACTGTGGCTGGGTCGAGCTGGGTGACAAAAGCTTTTCCTGTTGCCTGTTTCATTTAAACCTCTTTCAAAATTGATTTAAATTCAAATTCAAGTCAGATTTAAATAATTTTTAAAATACAAATCCAAATAATACAAATGATATATGTTTTGGAATCAGAAAAATGTGAGGAATTCAAATATGACATTCAAAATAATGTTTGAACACTTTAAAATTTTGAGATGATTAAAATTACAATAAAATGCCCTTTTCCTTAATAAATTAATAACTTTAATTCTATAACTCCAAATTTGGCAAATAATATGTCTAAATCGATCAGCACGACGAGCCCGTTCTATCTATGCAGTCCTTGTTCTGAATTGAAGCTTGCATCATGTTATTATTAAACATCTGAACTGGTTATGACAATAAAACTTGGTTAAATAATTAATAAAACGCTTTATTTCTTGTATCCACACCTCACCCTTGCCATGCTACTTTAATGCCATGTAAATTGTGCATCATTCATCATGGCATGCTTGTTTGCTTGTCGCATTTTAATTCATATGCTTGTGCACTTTATTTATGTTGGTCCTTGTTTGTTTGGTTCTTCTTCGAATAGACGCCCAGCAGGAGAATTACCAGGAATCACAGGAGTACTACCCAGATCCATCTCTCGCTTCAACTGAGCTGCCAGGCAAGCACTACCACATGCTTGCATACATACAGTACCTATTGCCTCTATCTTATTCTTGCATCATTGAGTCGCAATTGCATTAAATTGAATCCCAAGTACTGTATAGCCTTTACTTTTAAACTCCACCGAAGGTTGTTCCTCCATCCCATGAGTCATTGCTATAGGAGTTGTTTGAGCCATGCGAGTCGTAGAAAAGCATGTGTAGGGTATGTGAGTGTCTGATGAATAACGAGGTACCTAAACAACTTAACCTGAGTAGTAATGGGATAACTAATGAAAGAGACACTGGTGAGCAATATCTGCTATTTGGTTTTTCATGCTCACTTGTGTCCCGTAGGACCCCGAGTACTTGATTCCTGTTCCTTGACTATTCGCACTATCCACATCCGGGAGGCCTTACGGACCCCCCCTGAGCCAGAGCTTGATTCATTCTTATTTCTTGGGGCCATGATTAGTTTGGGGCTTTATTACTATCCTGTACTTATGCCATGTTACCGCTTTATTTAAGATTGTGCGAGGAGCACCTGTACTGTTTTGGATCGTGACACGTTTTCGCTGTATCGACAGGCCCAGTCACATTTTCGGGTTCCCAGTCGTTTACCGTCGTCCACACAAACCTTGGGTCCGTCTCGGAGCCGGCCAACTTCGTTGCGGGTAGCTTAATCGGGTGGCCCCCTGAAATATTTCTGAATCCTGTGATTGCTTTGTCGTGAATGCCTCGTTGGGTTTTGAGTTGGTTTTTTCGAGGTTGATCGAGTGTGTGTTGCTATTCGTGCACCCCTGCAGGGTAAATCTTTCTGAAAGCCGTGTCCGCGGTTATGGACGACTTGGAGCACAGTTTCTCGATCATAGACAAGTATAACTAAAGCACCGCTTTTAAATTGACTAAGTACTTGACTAGTAAATAGTGCAATACTCATGGAATGGTTAATAAAACTGCCAACGGATGATGTCCGCGGTTATGGACGACTTGTCCCGATGTTCTGAAAGTGGTTAGGACTGCTGAAAGGTCTACCGTGAGTGGCCCTGGGCCCCACCGTACTATTTTAACCACTTTCGTTCATCCAGGCATGTAACTAAGAGCGTAATTCACCGAGGTAGTTACAATTGGTATCAGAGCCATCCCGTCCTTCTGGGTCTCAGCCAAAATGGTCGTTGTTAGTCTAGCAAATATTTTGGTAGTTATGTATACTAGGGAAAAACAAACGTGAGAGTAGGATTGCTTCCATTTTTCTTCTTACCCACCCACCCACCCTTTTCTGGTAAGGAAGTGTAACGTTTTCAATTCTCTTCTAAAATTCAAACTAGGATTCACGTGTTCTGGGTTCCGTAGTACCATAGGTTGTGTGTGTGAGTGTGTGAATTCTTTGTCTATCTGTTGCATGCAAATGTTATCACTATCTGCCTTTTGGTTATCAACTGTTGGTACATTCCATACCGACAGGCCTTTGTAAACCGACGCGATCTATTCTGATTTGTTGTATACCGATGCGATCTATCTTACTCTTTGTTATCCGACGTTATCTTGTTGGGGTGTTCTTTTCCGTAGTTACCAATCTTTAGGTTCATCTTAAGAAGAAGGGGTTGGGGTATGTGTTTTACTGATTCATGTGCGGAGTAATGATTCGAGTGCGGGATAGAGTCGCGACCATACCACTACTTCTATCATTTGCTTTTGTATATTGAACTAGTAGAGTTACTAATCTTGATTCGTTAAGTGGTTTTGCGCATATAGTGGTATTTTAATACCGAAATTTGCGGAATTTTTTCTTTGTTAGTTGTGTATCACACTCCTTGTTCAGTCGTGTGCGTTATGCTTAGTATCTTCTAGTTGCCTTGAACTTTGTTGATATTTTAATATCATCTCAGTGAATTGCATCCTTTAATCTTGGTTAATTCCATTTTGGTACTATTTTGGATTATTATCATTCTCCATTATAGTACTGACTTGTGTTTTATATCAATCACAGGATGGCACCACCACGCCGTTCTGAGGAGGACATACCACCTGAACTTTGGGCTGCTTTGGCAAGTATTGCAAATGCTTTGGGCACTATGCAGCAGAACCAGCAGCGCTTCAAGGAAAGCGTGAGGAGGAATGAGTTTGTTCCGCTACCTCCACCTCCCAAGCGAGGAGACATCAAGAGTTTTCTCAAGTTCAACCCACGCCAATTTGAAGTGTCTGATCAGCCACTTGATGCGGATGACTGGCTTCGTGAAGTGTCAAGGTTGCTGATGACTGCGGATGTTCCCGAGCAAGAATGGGTCAAATGTGCCACTCACCTTCTGAAGGGAGATGCAGCTCTTTGGTGGGAAAATTACCTCAAGGCAGATCTTTCTGGTTTTCAGCCTACTTGGGAGCAATTCACTGCTGCTTTCAAAGAGCAATATCTGTCTGAAATTGTCATGGAAAGGATGAAGGAAGTGTTTCTCAACCTCAAGCAGGGCACTGACAATGTCAACACCTACATCAGAAACTTCATGAACCTTTCTCGTTATGGTGGCGATGAGATCTCTGATGACAAGAAGAAGCAAAAGAGGTTTAGGCAAGGCCTCAATGCTTCCATCAAATATGCAATCACTCATGCAAGGCCGACATCTTTCCTGGAACTCCAACACACAGCTCTGCAGGAGGAAGCAAGTAGGCAAGTGTTTGAGGAGTCAAAGAAACATAGCCGTGATACAGCAAGCTCTTCTGCTATGACAACTCCTTCTAAGCGTCGTGTCTGGGTTCCTAACACCCCAACGTCGCTCCCTGCTCCACCAAGACCGTCAAGCTACGCACCAAGGCCACCAAACTCTTTCACTGCGGCTCCCAGGGGCTACAACCACAACTACCCTGGAGCGCCTGGCGGAGTCCCTGGCTACGTTGCTCCACGTCCACCGGGTGCTTGCTATACTTGTGGAAAAACTGGGCATCAGCACTGGAATTGTCCAATGAACAACAAAGCTCTTCCACCACCACCTCCAAGACCTGCGGCAAGTGCTCCTATGATTCGTGCACCTCCACCTCGGGCTCTCAACATCAACACCAAGCCTGGGTCTACGGTTGCTCGTGCCAACTGTGTCAACGCTTCTCAAGCTGAGCATGCTCCTGGAATTGTGATGGGTATGCTTCCTGTTAACTCAGTCCCTGCATGAGTTTTGTTTGATTCTAGTGCTTCGCATTCTTTTGTTTCTCACAAGTTTGCGCATGATCAAGATCTGGCTATGGTTCCTTTATTACACCGTCTTGTGGTACAATCTCCTGGGTCAAACATGAGGGCTGCTCATATCAGCCATGGCAATCAAATTGAGATTGGTGGCTCTTCGTTTCCAGCTTCCTTAATTATTCTGGGCAATTCTGATATTGATGTTATCTTGGGCATGGATTGGTTAACAGCAAATGCAGCTGTGATTGATTGTGCTGAACGTTTGGTTTCTGTGAAAATTCCTGAAGGCCATATAGTCTATTCTCCAAGTCTGACTCCTACAATTCAGCTTTACTCTTTGGCGGATCTGAATGATGATGCTATGGAAGGTATTCAGAGTGTTCCTGTAGTCTGTGAGTTTCCAGATGTCTTTCCTGAAGAGTTGCCAGGTATGCCTCCGGATCGTGAGGTTGAGTTTGCCATTGAACTTGAACCTGGTACCGCTCCTATCTCCAAGCGGCCTTATAAAATGGGTCCTGCTGAGTTGGCTGAACTCAAACTTCAGCTAGATGAACAAGAGAAGTTGGGTTTCATTCAGCACAGTACTTCTTCTTGGGGTAGTCCAACCATCTTTGTGAGGAAACGAGACAAGACTGATAGACTTTGTGTTGACTATCGGGCACTCAATGCTAAAACAATCAAGAATAAATATCCCCTTCCGCGGATTAATGATCTCTTCGATCAGCTAGCTGGAGCTGTGGTATTCTCTAAGCTTGATTTGAGAAGTGGTTATCATCAAATCAAGATTCGCAAGGAAGATGTTCCTAAAACAGCTTTCACCACCCGCTATGGTCTGTATGAGTACACGGTCATGTCTTTCGGTCTCACCAACGCACCTGCCACCTTCTCGAGGCTTATGAACTCGGTTTTCATGGAGTATCTTGATAAGTTTGTTGTGGTCTATCTGGATGACATTCTAGTCTATCCTAAGTCAAAAGAAGAACATGAAGAACACCTTTGGTGTGTCCTAAACAAGCTTCGTGAGAACTGCCTGTATGCAAAGTTCTCCAAGTGTGAGTTTTGGCTGCCTCAAGTCACCTACCTTGGTCACGTCATCTCTGCCAAGGGCATTGCCGTCAACCCAGAAACTATTAAGACAATTATGGACTGGCTTCCACCCATAAATTTCAAAGAAGTCCGGAGTTTCCTTGGTTTGGCCAGTTACTGCCGTCGCTTCGTTCAAAACTTCTCGAAGATTGCGAAGCCTCTTACCGATCTCCTCAAGAAAGGCAAGAAATACCTTTGGACTCCTACATGTCAAGCAAGCTTTGAAACACTCAAAGAGAAGCTCACTTCCACACCAGTCTTGGTTCCTCCAGATACATCAAAGCCTTTCTAGATTTTCTGTGATACTTCATTGCAAGGATTGGGTGCGGTCCTTATGCAAGAAAAGCAAGTTGTTGCTTATGCCTCTCGACAGTTGAAGACGCATGAGACCAACTATCCTACACATGACCTCGAACTCGCAGCAGTTGTCTTTGCTTTGAAAGTATGGAGGCATTATTTGCTTGGCAACTGTTGTGAGATCTTTTCTGATCACAAGAGTCTGAAGTATATCTTCACACAGCCTGATCTCAACCTTCGTCAGAGGAGGTGGATTGAAACAATCAATGATTTCGATTTAACCATCAACTACACTCCGGGCAAAGCCAATGTCATGGTCGATGCTCTCAGCCGAAAAGCTTATGTCAACAACCTCATGGTGGAAGAATAACAGCCTCTCTTGTGCGAGGAATTCCGCAAGCTCAACCTTGAAATTGTGGATCAAGGGTATCTTCTGAACCTTCTAGCAACACCTCTCTTGGAAGAAAAGGTCCGTTCCATTCAGCTTGGTGATCCTTACACTAAAAAGATCATCTCCAACATTCAGCTTCCGAAGTATGAGTCTTTCCACGTAGATGACCAAGGCACTCTTTTCTTTGAACACCGGATGTTTGTTCCGAACTACCCGGGTTTAAGAGAGCAAGTTCTCAAGGAGGCGCATGATTCTGTTCTTTCTATCCACCCTGGCAGCACTAAAATGTACATGGACTTAAAAACACAATATTGGTGGCCTGGTTTGAAACGATATTGTGCCAAGTATGTCTTGGAGTGCGATGTTTATCGCAAAGTTAAAGCTGTCCATCAGAAACCTTCCGGTCTTCTACAGCCATTGAAGCCTCCGGAATGGAAATGGGAGAAAGTAGAGATGGACTTCATCACTGTTTTTGCCAAGGTCGCAGAAGGGCAACAATGCAACATTTGTTGTCATTGACAGGCTTTCTAAAGTAGCTCACTTCTTTCTAGTCAAGGAAACAATTTCTGCAATTCAGTTGGCTGAGCTCTATATCAACAGAATTGTCTCTCTGTATGGAGTTCCTCTTGACATCAGTTTAGACCGTGGAAGCATCTTCACTTCCAAGTTCTGGGGAAGTTTCCAAAATGCTTTGGGAACAAAATTAAACTTCAGCACAGCCTACCACCCTCAGTCGCAAGGACAAGTTGAAAGGATCAATCAGATTTTGGAAGATATGCTCCGTGCTTGCGTTATCTCTTTCGGCATGAAGTGGGAAGAATGTCTTCCTTATGCTGAATTCTCTTACAACAACAGTTTCCAGAAAAGTCTAAAGATGGCACCATTTGAGGCTCTCTATGGTCGCAAGTGCAGAACTCCGATTGGTTGGTCGGGCGCAGGTGAAAGAATATTGTTTGGCCCCGACATTGTAACTCAAGCGGAAGAGAAAGTTCACATCATTCTTGAAAATCTGAAGATTGCTCAAAGTCGCCAGAAGAGCAATTATGACAGAAAGCACACGGACATGGAGTATGTTCCTGGTGATCTCGTTTACCTTCGTGTCACTCCCATGAGAGGCACGCACCGCTTTGGTATCAAAGGAAAGCTGGCTCCTAGATACATCGGTCCTTTCAAAATTCGTGGAAGAAGAGGAGAAGTTGCTTGTGCTCTTGAGCTCCCTAAACAACTCAAAGTCCATGATGTTTTCCACATCTCTCAACTCAAGAAGTGCTTCAAGGATCCCGGTAGGACCGTGGACCATGAACTCATCAATCTCCAAGAAGATCTGTCTTATCAAGAACACCCCATAAAAATTCTTGAAGTCGCAGAAAGAAGGACTCGCAACAAGTCCATCAAGTTCTGCAAGGTGTAGTGGTCGCACCATTCCGTTGATGAAGCCACTTGGGAACGTGAAGATGAGCTCCGTGCCAAGTATCCTACCCTCTTTGAGTCTTCTTCTTCCTAGAATCTCGGGACGAGATTCCTGTTTAGTGGGGGAGAGTTGTAGCATCCCAATTGTCTAACAATGGTAATGCTACTTGGTCTAGTAATCTAATGGCTACTTCCTATATATAATTGTTGCATCATAATTATATCATGCTCATGTCATCATGCCACCTTGCATTTGAGCATCATATAAAAACCTTCTTCTTTTGGTTCTTCTCTCATATGCACTATTAATTGTATTTGCCTCTTGATATTGTATCTGGTTATTGATATATTGTTTAAATGCCCAAGTTGAGCTAGGGGCATATCTTTTATTCAACTCCATCACTTTTCTTTTCACCACCTTATAATTCCACCACCTCATTATCCATGAGCTTGTATTCCTGGTTCTTTTGATTTTATTCTAGCTCATGAGGGTGGGGTGGATCTAATCCCAACTTCTTTTTGCTTGGCCTTTATTCCACTTTTTGGGAATGCATAAGAATAATGCCATATTATTATTGTTGTTTTCACAAAAATAAAACATGGCAATAAATATTTTGCATGGGCCATGCAAGTGTACCACCACCTTTAGCCCATTTGATTCCTCTTGGTTGTATTGGATCTTCTCTTTGTGGATCATCTCCACCCCTTCCCATCATCCCCATATTCTCATCAACATCATTTTTATTTTCTCCATGCATGATTCAAATGAGGGCATCTTCCCATACATCTTTTTCTTTCTCTTTTTCTTGGCTACTCCTCCACCTCATCTCATGATAATTCAAGCCCTCATGTTTCTCCTTTTTGGATTGATCTTATCAACATGTATAAAAACCTAAACAACTAATTAAAACCCTAGCCCTAGTTTGCCTCTATTTCTACCTAAACCTAGTTCTAATATAAACCTCACCTTACCTCTCTTTCTTCCACTCCCTCTCTCTACCATGCTGGCCCCACCTGGCCACCCTCTCTCCCTGGCCGCACACCTCAGCTACCCCTACCCCATCCCTAACAAACGCTAACCCGAGCCCTCTCTAAGCTAACCCTAGCTACACCCGAGCCCTCTCTCCTCTCTCTTTCTCTCTACCTGCCATGCTGGTTCCAGCTGCTACTCCTCACCGTCCCCACCTGGTAGCCCCTGCCCTGCCCTAGCCCCTCACGACAAGCACGTGAGAGGAGGTGGAGAAAAGGTGGCCGAGACCACCTTTTACCTCTACCCCGCGCCCACACGCCACCTCCTCCCTCTCTCTCGCTTGTCCTCATCCCACATGGATCCTCTGCCTCTCCCAGATCCGCCCAGAGCCCTGCCCCTCCTCTCCTTCTTCTCCAACAACGACGCCCGCCTCTCACCGACCGCCGCCAGTACCGCCGTCTTCCTCGCGCTCCCGCCGACGTGCGCGACGTGGAGGTGATCAAGGAGACCAAGAACAGTCCCTTGCTTCGCCCTGGACACGCCGACATGAAGGAGGAGCCCCAGGACCGCCGGAACCAGTGCCGCCCGACGCAAACCCTAATTCTCCGGCCGCCAGCCTCCACGACGCCCTGCTGCGCCTCGTCCCGATCCGCCGCCACCGACCACCCCGCGGTGAGCCCCTCTATCGCTTGGACAACCTCCACCTCACCGGGAATCCCTAGCCGCGCCGGACCTTGCGCCGAACGCCCTCGGTGCGCCGCCGCTCGCTGTTGTCTGCACGCTCCCGCGCCGCGTAGTGCCTCAACTGGCCGCGTAGCTACTCCTTGACAACTACCCCGCCCTACCGCACTGGTATCGCTTCTCTGCGTGCGCGCCCGCGTTGCGGGATCGAGTCCCCGTCTCGCCGCTCTGTCGCCGCGCGCTGCATCTTCCGTCAGATAGTTCAGAGGAGAAAGAGGAACAGTGCCGCCGCGCACTTTGCCAAAACCCCCCAGCCTTTTTGTTTTCTAAACCCGCGATCCAACCGAGCCCACCAGTCAGTCTCTCAGTCCGCTTTACAAAAACGCCCCGCTATTTTATAGACCTTAACCCGCGCTCCAGCTCGGTCCCGCCTGTCAGCCTCTGCGAGTTCGTTCGCTGTCACGTGGGCCGAAGCCGCTGGCCCCGCCTGTCAACCGCAACAGCTAGCTAAGCCCGCGGTAGAAAAGAGTTTTTCGCGCGCGTGTGCCCCGCCAGCATATGGCCCACCCGTCAGTGACTGTGGCTGGGTCGAGCTGGGTGACAAAAGCTTTTCCTGTTGCCTGTTTCATTTAAACCTCTTTCAAAATTGATTTAAATTCAAATTCAAGTCAGATTTAAATAATTTTTAAAATACAAATCCAAATAATACAAATGATATATGTTTTGGAATCAGAAAAATGTGAGGAATTCAAATATGACATTCAAAATAATGTTTGAACACTTTAAATTTTCGAGATGATTAAAATTACAATAAAATGCCCTTTTCCTTAATAAATTAATAACTTTAATTCTATAACTCCAAATTTGGCAAATAATATGTCTAAATCGATCAGCGCGACGAGCCCGTTCTATCTATGCAGTTCTTATTCTGAATTGAAGCATGCATAATGTCATTATTAAACATCTGAACTGGTTATGACAATAAAACTTGGTTAAATAATTAATAAAACGCTTTATTTCTTGTATCCACACCTCAGCCTTGCCATGCTACTTTAATGCCATGTAAATTATGCATCATTCATCATGGCATGCTTGTTTGCTTGTCGCATTTTAATTCATATGCTTGTGCACTTTATTTATGTTGGCCCTTGTTTGTTTGGTTCTTCTTCGAATAGACGCCCAACAGGAGAATTACCAGGAATCACAGGAGTACTACCCAGATCCATCTCTCGCTTCAACTGAGCTGCCAGGCAAGCACTACCACATGCTTGCATACATATAGTACCTATTGTCTCTATCTTATTCTTGCATCATTGAGTCACGATTTTTGCATTAAATTGAATCCCAAGTACTGCATAGCCTTTACTTTTAAACCCTACCGAAGCTTGTTCCTCCATCCCATGAGCCATTACTACAGGAGTTGTTTGAGCCATGCGAGTCGTAGAAAAGTATGTGTAGGGCATGTGAGTGTCTGATGAATAACGAGGCACCTAAACAACTTAACCTGAGTAGTAATGGGATAACTAATGAAAGAGACACCGGTGAGCAATATCTGCTATTTGGTTTTTTATGCTCACTTGTGTTCCGTAGGACCCCGAGTACTTGATTCCTGTTCCTTGACTATTCGCACTATCCACATCCGGGAGGCCTTATGGACCCCCTGAGCCAGAGCTTGATTCATTCTTATTTCTTGGGGCCACGATTAGTTTGGGGCTTTATTACTATCCTGTACTTATGCCATGTTACCGCTTTATTTAAGATTGTGCGAGGAGCACCTGTACTGTTTTGGATCGTGACACGTTTTCGCTGTATCGACAAGCCCAGTCACATTTTCGGGTTCCCAGTCGTTTACCGCCGTCCACACAAACCTTGGGTCTATCTCGGAGCCGGCCAACTTTGTTGCGGGTAGCTTAATGGGGTGGCCCCCTGAAATATTTCTGAATCCTGTGATTGCTTTGTCGTGAATGCCTCGTTGGGTTTTGAGTTGGTTTTTCCGAGGTTGATCGAGTGTGTGTTGCTATTCGTGCACCCCTGCAGGGTAAATCTTTCCGAGGTTATGGACGACTTGGAGCACAGTTTCTCGATCATAGATAAGTATAACTAAAGCATCGCTTTTAAATTTACTAAGTACTTGACTAGGAAATAGTGCAATACTCATGGAATGGTTAATAAAACTGCCAACGGATGATGGGGGTTATTCGTCCGCTTCCTCGTTGGTAAGCGAGGAGGAGGATGGATCTGTTAATTATACTGTTATAACTGTTGTTCTTAATTCACGGACATCCGTCTATCATTGGTTAGGCGGATGGTTAGCGAGTATCTATAGAATTGCTAGATATTATCTTTTGCTGCAATTGCGTCACCCCAGGTTGTGTCCCCTTTAGTGGCATAAAGACTTGCTGAGTACCCCTAGGGTCTCACACGATAAATTGTTTGATTCAGATGAACAGGTGTACCCACAAGATGGATACCGGGTGGAAGAGACTGATGATGTTGGCAACGATCATTCGGTGTAGAGATTCCGGGAACGGGGATTCGTGAGATCTGTGGGCGGGATGTGTTTATTTATGGGGCATCTTATGCCGATTTGCTTCTTATCCGTACTCGGATCTTGTTTTCCGCTTCCGCCTGATACTCTGATGTTTGTTGTATGAGGAGCTATCCTAAATTATTATCTCTATCTAGGATATTTGAATCTTGCCGTATGGCGTTGCAATATTTCTATTTCTTTTAGATGGAATGGCTCTGAGGACTGTTGTATGTGCCTTGCGTATATACTCATTTGTGTATGTAGTTGATCCCTTCACCTGCCGATTACGCCGCTCGTTATTGTCCCGATGTTCTGAAAGTGGTTAGGACGGCCGAAAGGTCTACCGTGAGTGGCCCTGGGCCCCACCGTACTATTTTAACCACTTTCGTTCATCCAGGCATGTAACTAAGAGCGTAATTCACCGAGGTAGTTACACGTAGGCTACGACGAGGGCAGCCGTCGGCGTAGCTCTCGTACGCCGAGGGCAATTCTACTCCGACGGCCAACTTCCTGGATACGGATGTAACTGGTACGGATAATTTTCGCTCCGAATCCGCATCCGCGTCCGTTTTTTTAGGATATGGTATACATTTTTAGATATCCGGCGGATATAAATGCGGATGCGAATATCTGTCGGGCGGATATCCGACGGATATGGTAGCGGATATGGTATTGATGATATCCGACGGATAAGGATAATCCGACATTTTATGCGGATTATCCGAGGTACTCAAATAAGATAATCTAATAAATTTAACGCAACCCCAATATCTTGACAATCTAGTTTGTGTATCGGCTAGCTTTGCATGCTACGTATACATGTTATACTATGTTATTATGAATCTTGCACTTTTATACTACTTTTATCTAGTGTTGCACACTTTCTTGTCATTTCTTTTGCATAAACTAAATAAATTTTTATTTTTTTACGTGTATTTGTTTGATTATCCTCTTTCGATCCGAGTCCGCTCCGAATCCGCTCCATATCCGCAATCCGATATTATCCGTATTCGAATCCGCATCCGGCTATTATCCGCTCCGATCCGAATCCGTCAAAAAAATATGGTAAAGGATATGGTAATAGCAATATCCGATCCGATCCGATCCGTTTACATCCCTATTCCTGGGGCACCTTGCTCATGAACTACGCCGACGGCCCCGACGTTTGGCCGTCGGCGTAGCTATCTATTCCTGTAGTGAATTTTCAACTCCCATCACCATGATGATAAAAAGCAGACACATGCATAGAGGAATGCCATTGGCAAGGTTGAAGGCTGTAGATTTCGGTGACACCAAGGGAAATATATGACTATCACCCAACGAGAATAATTTTGAGCAGCTTGACAACCTGACAAATGGAGTGTCACATGTCATCCTACACCATCACTTAGCAGTATGAGACCATATTCTAGGTGTCGTTCTCTGGAACAACTACAAGCACTTTGCCCGGTGAGTTGTGCTAGGAATGCCATCGAAGGGCGTCGCTAAGCTCAAACTCCGCCTTTCTTGTGCCTTAAGAGATCTTCTTGTGGACCTACGCCTTCATCTATGATCTAGGAGATTGGGTTGTACTCCCTCCGTCTTAAAGGGTCTACGCGTATACCTAGATCGTTTATTTGACCAATAAAATATAAATTATTTAACACAAATGTTATATTATTACAAAGTATAATGTCTAAATTTTCTAATAATATAATTTTTGTTTTAAATAATTAATATTTTATTGGTTAAATTACAACCTACGTATACGCGTAGGCCCTTTAAACTGGGACAAAGGGAGTAACTATTTTTTTCTGATTTCCCTCTTTTGCCTTCGAGTAACCATGTACATATTTTTTTCTTCTTGTGTCTAATCAGATGTCATAGTGTCAACCTATATGTATTTCATCAAAAGAAAATACACCTCCCTCTATAGCACACTTAGCAATCATCACCATGAGAACATCACCGAGCACTTTATGTTGTGTGTTGTGACTCATGAACCATTGAAAGCCATCTTTCAACCATGGAGAACCGCACATTAAACATGTACCCGTCTTAATATCAAACGACTATCAGCCCACGACAAATCCAAATTAACACGTTGCACGGCATGAAGCGATTTGGTACAATAGAGATCCCTAGTGCCATCATTTTCCATCAAGAGAGAGCCATCGCCAAATATCAGGGTGGCCCTTCCAGCAAAGACGATAGGTGTGACGACGCTCGAGTACACCATGTAGCATCGGTGGAAGGACCAATGCTCATATTCGGTGACAGGGAGATGGCCCTCTAGTAGTCACTTAGCTCAACCAGTGGCGACTCTACGCACAATCTAGTTACTTAAAAAAAAATAGATTCATAAAACATTTTACAGTTACAAAGATCATACGGTTGCATGCTAATAGCCTCCCTCAATGGGCTCAATCGCATAAGACCGGATTTATTACACAAATATTTCTTGTGCATCATGGGGGCATTGCGGCACCAAGGTCGCGTACACCATATATTTTTCCGATTAAAAAAAATATATTTTTCCGATTAAAAAATATATGGTGATACCAAGTGATACATAGGAGTACCTAGCATCTGCAACATCTTAATGTCAAGCAAATAAATAATACTAGTAATGTATATTCAAGAGAGCACGAACAATCGTGCGATATTATTATTTTAAAACGGGAGTCATGCAATATTATTACGCACACGAGGAAAACTAAGTTCATAACCCAAGTAACCGGGCGAGGGGGGCCACGGATCTGCACGACCAGGCAGCTTTAGCTACTTGGAGCAAGTTTGCTCGCGGCCAATGTACGCGCGAATCACTGCCGACCCCTGAAGAGCTCCAGGCAGTGCTCCTGGTCCAGGTTCCTGCTCCAGAACCTCTTGTAGTACTCGTCGTAGGTGTAGCTCCGGTACACGGGCTCCTCCCCGTCGCCGACGAGCTTGGCCGCGGGGCCGATGACCGCGCTGTTGCACGGGCACAGGAAAGACGCCACCGACAGGCGCTCCTGCGCCGCGTTCACCACCGCCCTGTGCCACACGCTCTTGTACGCGCCGTTGCTCAACGCCTGTACGCACATATACTATTTGCATCAAACACGCCGCAACTGCGTGAACTAGCTATGTTGACTCGTGGGAACTTGAGGATTTACCTGCAGCTGGTCGCCGAGGTTGATGACGAGGGCGTTGGGCCGGGGGTCGACGGCGATCCACTGGGCGCCGTCCTTGAGGACCTGGAGGCCGGAGACGCGGGGGTCCATGAGGAGGATGGTGAGGGCGTTGGGGTCCGTGTGCTTGGGCAGGCCGTAGGTGAGGTCCGGCTCGGGGCAGCGCGGGTAGTAGTTGACGGCCATGTGCTGCTCCTGCTCGCCCAGCACCTTCTCCACGTAGTCCTCCTCCAGGCCCAGCCCGAGCGAGATCGCGCCCAGCAGCCGGAGCCCCAGCAGCCGGACTTCGCGGCAGTAGGCGCTGATGATCTCCCTGCGCGCAGCATGACGAGGACAAGTGGCGTCATGCATGATGTCAGTGTCCGGAAGTCGATCGCGGGTTTGTTTGACTACTCCAGACTTGGAGCAAGCGAAGTTGGGCACTGTACTGGGTTTTCGTTGGAACCGTATGTTTCTTCCATAGTTTTTCCGCATGCCGAAGCAAATTTAGGTTTGAAGTCTATATTCAGATCAGCACGTAGTCCGTGCATATTTCTCTCCGCTTGGTCACTGATGACGACGAGCAAACTAACTAATGGACACTAGTGGCGTAGAATTAGCTTGGGGGTGATGAACTTGCCTATTGTCAGTTTATTTGTCACCCTCCAAAACGAAGTCTATATGCTCCGTCTCGCAAAGACTAACCAGCGACGGACGTCTACACAGCCGTAAGCTGTTTTTGTTATCATCCACTAGCGTCCCGAAGGTGTGGTGCACGTGCAAGACGATCGACGACAGTTCTGAGTGATCACTGATAAAAAGAAGTCGGCTGGGGAGATAGACATTGCAAAAGAAAATCTCGCGACCAACCAGACTAGCTGGCAAATTTTTGAAGGGACAAAAGGCAAACCACTTGGCCAAACGACAAGGGCCCGCACCGCTATACACACGTGCTCACTTCGCTCGCATAGTGCAGGCAGCACTTACCAGGCATCTACAACTGATCACTAGAGAGAATCGCATGCAAATGTACCCTAGCTAGATGAGCCATGTAGTACTATGCTAGATAGCTAGTAACATCGAAACAGAGGTAGTAGCTGGTAAGAGCAAGGGCAATAGTAGAGCCAGCTGTTGGCTATAAGCTATGTATATGTCATCTAGAGTTAATCTAATAGTTAACATGTACAATAGTAAGAGATCAAAATATACGAATTTATTAATATATGATCCACTTTTCACTCTCACATAGTGCCTAGGAGCACGTGCTACAACTGGCTCTTAACTAAGCACCCACTCCTCTTCTCTCTCCTCTTCTCTCTCATCCAACTAAGCACAAATATGCTATTTTAAATCCTATAGTCTGCTGACTGAACTTTATTGTACTTCTCTAACATGACATGCACAATGCCCGCCCTTATGGGCACGCTAGTAGTACTAGATCGGCGACGGACTGAAATGTTTTTGGGCCAGTAGTGCGTGTCATCTTCATCTACACCGGGGTCCGGAGGGCTAGCGCGGCGGATCTGGCACTGCTCGTCCATCGCCAGGACAATATCAGAAAAGACTGATTCGGCAACGCCGGCGGGTCCAATGTTGCCAGCTGAGAGGCTTCTAGAGTTGCTATCTAGGATACCCACAAGCTTATCTGCAAGATAAGATTTGTTTCTGATCTGGGTCTCGTCTTTTCTATGTTGCGGTGTATAGGGAATAAACAGCCGCGGAGATTTAAATCTCTAGCTTCCAAAACTGCTACCAGTATTTGGTACCGTCCAGTTCACTCTATAGGTTCTTCGGGCTAGCCTCCAACCATTTTATTAGTATCTTCTTGAGCATGCTGGTACGTACAATTATCTTTTGTTGCATTACCAATCACTTCAGCTTATTTTGTTGCACGTTTTTTCTAGTAAGGGGATGTTACTTTTGCACAGAGGTTATTCAACTCGGGGATCGGAATCCGATCATCTTTGTGCGGCGAATGGGAAGTCTTGGTTGGTACCTTCATTCGAGCTGGATTCTTCTATAGGAAATGAGTTTGAGTTTGGACACAAGAAGGGAGTTTCCTCACACTAACATTAGAATAAGTAAGTGAAGGGTGATCAGAGTTTTGTAGCACAATTTCTCCAGATTGTTGTTTCTTGTTCAAGCTTCGCCACAGTTTAAAATCAACCACACACCAACGCACGAGGATTTATCAATGACCGGACACATGGAGCTAAATGAACAATGATGTTGTAACTAGTTAGCATCATATAACAACTCTTATGACTTAAATTAGGTTCTTCCAATGTGGCACATAATTTTTGTACTTCGATTTTTTCACTAGATAATTCAAAGGATGACAAGAAGTGGTGTTCATGTAGACACAACAAAGATACTGTTACTCCAGGCAGCTAGTAGCTCGAGCAAAAAACAGGTTGTCTTTTGTCATATGTTCTCTGTAACTTTTATCTATCTCCAAACTAGGATCAACTTCGAATGCACTGCGTCGGTGCAAAAGCCGGAGAAAAAAATAGCGATGCATTATTCACTCATAATACTACATGAAAATGAGGTGGACGACAAATCCTAGCACACCGCACCATCGAGTAAATAAGCCACACTAACATGATCGCTCCAAAGGGTATTCTGTTTCTAGTCCAACCAAATAAGTATGAATATCATATACTCACTATAAAAATGATGGTCTATGTTTGTAGAATTTGTAAATTCATCTGTTGCCACTCAAGCATTGCCACTATATGACCAGTCATATATGATATCTATATCCGCAGGACAATAATACATCGAGTGTTGAAACATCGGTAGTAATGAACAAGGAGTGGTGAATTTAACGGTTTTCCATTCATGGGGTAACTATAACTATTTCTAAGTTGTCGCTAAGAACCATCTTATTTACTCATTGAGATTAGTGTGGAAGGTTGACGGGACCTTTTCCGAAGGACTATGAATGTTGACTGCGAAATAACTATTTTTAAGTGACTAGGAAATGGTCACTCATGTCCATCGTACCCAAGATTTATAGTAAGTTCAATACATGCATGTGTTCAGAACATCTCTGCAACATTGCGCATCATCTTAGCAAGCATCAAAAGTGATGTGTCAAAATGTAAGCTTGTTGGGACCAGGGGTAGAGAGAAGCCTCACGCAAACCTAGCCAGTGCCCGGGGCGTGGTCAAGAAATTTGCGTATTTTTATTTTTTAGTACTATTTGACGAGGTTTAGCAATGTTTGACACTGTTGCTTAGCTATTGACCCAGGGCGTTGCTCAGTGCAGGCTCCGCCTCTGATCAGAGATATACCCCTTCAGGCATATATTATTAGCCATCACAATAAGTTTTTCTTATCATACACTTTTTTATCATTTAGATGAATTTACTTTTATTCATGTAATATATAGACTCTCCGATTATCAATGAAACATGTGGAAGTTTTTGTCACGGCCGTCTCACCCTGTTCGAAGAAATGGTACGATGAGTGCTCTGGTCATTGGTAAATATGCATTAATAGATCATAGTAGTTACCGCCACTTCGTCTATGTCACTTGCTTAACTCATTTTAGTGTTTTGCTTATGTGTTTAGTCGACTGGTTTTTTCTGATGCAATCAACCAACTTTTTTGGTGAAATCAGTCGATTCCTTTTCACTACAGTTGATCCATATTTTTCCCTCGAATGAATCCGTCTGATACCATTTTTTTCAAAAGTGCGCAACCACTATATTAGAACGTGCAACGAAATTATATATTCGTTCTTTTACTTGCACATTTTGCTTCTCCAAACTTCATATGGTTGATTTCACTTTAAATATACACCGGCCTCACAGTTTCAAAATCTTCAACATATGTTTTTGTAATGTGCAAAAGTTACTAGTGTTTTTGACGACTTTTTTCTTATGAAGTGCAAATGAATTTTGGTCTCCCGAATGTGTTTTCATAACTTTTTCTTGCATTTCTCCAACTTTATTATTTTGGCGGACTAATTTTCTGAGTGTTTGCACTCAACGGATGAGTATGGAAATTCCATTTGACTGTTGTGCAGTCAGATCCTTAACTATATTGGATAGACACGTACATGAGGATTCTATATACTCAACCTGCCCAAAGTCATGTGCAATCAGGCTTCATACGTTCTTATATACTCGTCCGATGACGACTATGAACAGGAGTTGGCTTACTTGAAAGTTTCAGGACTGGACGGCCAGTCGGGCACGAACTCCTCCAAGGGGTGGCAATGAAGGCGCAGATAGTCCCGCCAGTTGTGCACTGTCTCCTTGCGGACGTTGAAGCTGGTGGAAAGCCTTATCTTCTTGGACGGCTCGTCTGAGTAGAGCTTGGCCTTCTCCTCCGGCGGGAGCCGGAAGAACTCCAGCCCCACGGCCATCACCTTCGCCAGCAACTCCTCTGATATCCCATGGTTTATGACCTAGAAGAAAACATTGGCACATCTAACCTCATTTGTGATCCATGTGTCATCAATCAGAGCAAGCACCGCGAGCTAGCTAGCTCCAACATTCCAAATCGGCCGCGTTCGTGTCCCAAGAAGCATACGATACCTAGCGGGTCCATGCCTGAATTAGCAAGCGTAGAGCGAATCAAGATAAAAACCTGGAAGAAGCCGTAGGTGCGGCAAGCCTGATCAATCTCGGCGATAACGCGATGCATGTCCGGCGAGGCGAGGTCGATGAGGGGTATGTTGGTGTCGGTCGCCACATCGGCGAGGCGCGGCCGGTCGTGCTCGGGCCGGGCGTAACCCTCCGGGAGGCTGTCGCGGTACGTGACGGTGGATAGAAGCTGGTTCGCCATGCCGAAGCCCCGCCGAGCAGAGGCACACTCCAGCAGTAAGCGGAGAAGAAGGGGATCGCGCGAGAGAGTACTTGAAGACTTGGTTAGCCGAGCGCCGGCGGTGGCACGCGTCTAAGGGTTGACGCGCGCGGTGACCGGGACGGTATAGTGAGCCTTGCCCGGGCGTCACGTTGTATCTAACCTGGCCCACTGGCTGGCCCATTCCCACATTGGCCCGTCCAACCAATCAGGACTATCCTCTCCCCCACCCAAAAAGATACTAGTACTATATAATCACGTTACACCCCTGCAGATTTTCTTGGCCTCGTAACGCAAGCTGTGGAATATACCGCAGATAAAACGGAAAGGGCCGGCAACCATGGCGCATGTCACGCTAGAGCTGTCTCTTTGTCGTCAATCTTATAAAAATGAGACGTACACGTTGTTAGACGTGACGGGACTCATGGCACGTCAGCAAATCGATCAAAGTGCTTTACCAAGAGTAAATCTTCCAAGTGTCATGGGTATCCATACGATTACCACATCAACGATAAACACTAAGGCCCCGCTTGTTTTGTTGTTTGACTTACAAATCAGATCTGCAATATACGGAGTATGCGGCGGTTTTAGTGAGACCTAGATGAGTTCGTAATATTTACGTCGCTAAAACCAGTGAACCAAGCGCGGCCTAAAGATTTATTTTGCTATCTGGGCTCAACGTACGTCCGCGATGAACTCTAACAAAAGAGGATGCTAGCTGGGCATCTAAGCTGGAAGATCTTCTTTTCTTTACTACAATATTTGGTGGTTTTGCATGTCGACTGGACTGCTACTATTGGTTTTTTGTAATGCAGTTATGCAAGTCTACTCAGGGTCGTTCTTTCTAATTAATCGTGCGCTCCATGAATCGGTAGTATGATTGTTGTTGAAGTACATCGATGTAAGCTTTACACGTGTGATTGGTTGTAGCCGTACAGTAACGTGGTTGTAGTTCAAATTTAAACTACAATCACGAAAAGGATATTATGAAGGAGTAATCTATTATCAAATTTAAACCATGAAGGCAGTACATCATCCCCTCTTGCTTCGTCACTTGTGGAATCAAATCCTTGCGGTCGTGATCTGCATATGTCCGTACTAGCAAGACCCGAGACCAGATCAAAGTCACCGAACTATACGCAGTCGTCAGGCTGCTTTGATCGAGCTTATTGCCCCCTAAACTGGCATATATTGTCCGTAGCACTGTAATCATTAGCATGGATATGCATGGCATCTTGACCTGGCCATGCGTTGACGCACCCAATCAGGGCAGAGAAGTTCGGTATACGTAGTCTTTCCAGTAGTTAGGCACCCTACCTACTCAAATTGCACATCGTCTCCCTTACGACACGTTCCGAATCCGGACATGACGAAGACGAAACCAGTGAAGGAGAGCTGCTTGGCGGTGTAAGGACGGATCATCCATCGCGGATTTTCCAGCGACCGTGAAAGGGTAATGGATAGATTCATAGATCACTCCTGCACACACGAGAAAATCGCATAAAGCTACCACAATTATGATTAGGGCTTAAAAACTAGTACCACTTTCAGGTCTTTTGAAAAAAACTACCATTTTCTTGCCCTATTGTTGTAAAAAACTACCAGCTTCGCTTAACCGCTCTTGCTGACAGGGATACTCCACATTAGGTGATGACATGGCCAGTGGTTACGGCATTCGTACAGGGCCATCTGTGACCGTTAACGACACGTCTGTGGGGCGCACCGGTCGGTCACCGTGGAGAGAACATAGCACAACAACCACACGGTTGGTGCCTCGTCGTCTCCTTTCGCAACTGCTCCTGACGAAGCTCATGCCACAGTTGTTGCCGCTGCTCCGCCGACATCCGTGCATTCGCCTTCGTCGCCGCAATGCCAAGCAAGAAGCACGGCGAGAGCTCCAGTCCGCTGGTGCTCAGGATAAGTTCCCCAATTTTTAGGGTTAGAGTTCATACTCGAATTGGGATTTTTCGAATTTGCCTTTGATTTGGTCAATTGAGCTGCAATTTATCTAGACATCACGGACCTGGACTACGCTCCATATACGTGTGAGGACCCCACATTTCATGGGATTGTTGTGGGGTGTCCGGAGCGCTGTCGCGTGCACGAATTGGAGCCTTTGATGTGTGTCGCCTTCAAAGCACAAACACAAACCGAAGATTTCACCTATATCCAGTTCAAAATGTGAGTAAAATCTTGTGTTTTACTTTTACATTTGATATTCATTGCCATGCATGTGTGCTGTGACCAAGTTTATAGGTTAAGACATCTTAATTTAGTTGTAGACTATTGTATATATTCTTACATAAATGCAAAGACTATATAGGTAAAAAGAAAAACTTGCAGATACATTGTTGAAACCATTAGTTTTGAGATCTCTATTATTTCTGAATGTACTTGTAGATACTTCCAAAAGCATAGTTGATTTTTTTATTAGACTTAGCTATATAAAATTCATATAGTTGCATTACTGTAAAAGCCTAGTTGTTATTTGCCTATTTATAATATATACACTAAGGCTGTTTACATGGATAGGTATATTTCGATCTTTATCGTTGCATATCTTAGGCAGATTAGATTTATAGCTCCATTTATTTGTATTAACTTGTTAGAAACTATTATTAGTTCTTTTTGTTTATGATTATAGATAGAATGCAATATGTACATTCATTACTCCCTCCGATCCAAAATAAGTGTCGCTGATTTAGTAGATACAACCTGTTACTAATTGTGTGTACCTTTTTCGTTTTACAAGAAGTGGAGAGTTGTGTCTTTGTCTCTTGGTTAGATACTCAAGAGTGACCAGTCACTCAATGTCACTCAATAATGCTTTGGCAAGGCTATGGGCAATATACAATGACAACAATAGTGGTAGAATTGTTGATAATGTGGAGAATGGTAAGCTATTGCAAGACCTATTTGAGGAGAAGAATAAGACTGAGAAGAAGTACACTGGTCTCATTGCATATGTCAATAAATTCTTTGAAGAGACTAAGAAGAAGGTGTTGAAAGAAAACTTGGCAAAGATAAAGGGAAAAGTTGAGGTGGATTTGGTGGAGCTGGAGAATGAGAGGGATTTCCCGAAGAATGAAGTGAGCACGCTTAAACAAGTGCAAAAATCACAAGCAGATGTAATGAAGGCCAAGGAGTAGCAATTGGAGAGAGAAAGGGAATCTTTGAAGGAGGAAAAGAAAAAAAATTGATTATATGTTGTATGATCTACTGAAAGTCAAGGATGCCAACAAGGAGAAGGTGGAGAGGATCAAGTCAATATGTGATGAGCGATGTTGTTTATGGCCTAATTTTCTTGTGTTGAACTAAGTGAAATGCTCATATATTTAGCATTTTGTTGAACTAGGTTTTAATTGGTGAACTATTTGAGTTGATCTATTTGTGTTGTAAGATTTGTGGTGCTCAACTATTGAACTCTTTGTCCTCCATATTTGTATTGAAATTTTTGTGTTGTGTTGATATGGCTGTGAGCACACTATAAGATAGGATAGGATGAGGCTAGCTAGGCAACAAAAAATGTAGGTGTTAGTGAGCATGCTTGTTTTGACAAAACTAGTGGCAGAGGTAGAAAATAAGTTTGAGGGGGCCAATCAAAGATTTTTCCTCTTGCATATTTTTGGGGAGGGCCTAAATACATAATTTCAAAAAAATTAAGCTGTTGTAGGTAAGAAAACAAGGGGTGTATTAACGAAATTCGGAATGTTAGGGGGGGGGGGGGGGGGTCGGGGCCCCTGCTGGCCCCTTGTCTCCACCACCGGACAGAACTAAAACATTGCTAGTTTGGATAGCATGATGTTCTCTAGGTGGGAACATGTAGCGACAAATTCAGTGTTAGTGGACTGTTTACCTATGACAACACCAATGTGTGCAACATATTTACAAAAGATGGCTTTATGTGTCCATTCTACGCACGAACCCATGGAGGAAGAAGCATACACTCATAGGAGGAAGTCCACTAGTAGCAGTGAGCAGGAGAGGTAGAGTATAGTGTATAGAAGAAGAAGTGAGAAAGCGACGCAGGAGCGTGTAGCAGTTGATGGTCTGCAGTAGCTAGGAGAGGGCATTGTGTAATCATGTGGCCTTTCTCTTACTACTACAAATGCTCCACGAAGGCCAGTCATGCCTATGATGCATGGACTTCCTAAAAGGGTGGATGGATTACATCCTAGAGATGCAACTTTGGAAGCTATGTAGGAAGGCAAGTACATTTAGAGAAATGAGTATGTGCTGCCCCACTGAAAGAGAATTTCTAGTAGCTAGTTCTTTGTGTAAGATTAAGCAGGGAATCAATTATTGGTAAAACATGATAAAAAATGGGACAAGATATGAGAAGAAAGGCAATAATGGAAGGACGTAGCTGAGATGTACTAAGAGTGTGTTGGCAAGAGTCTTTGTAATGGTGTGGAATGTATCTGAGTAGTTTATCATGAATGAGTACTATGTACTATGAACTTCAAACAAATAAATTCCCTCTATGTTTGAACTTCTTGTAGCTAGAGTGCTTCCCAACAATGTTCTAGTGCATGCAAGCATCATTCAACACAAGCACACAGTTGAACATATAACACAAGTTCCAGTGCAAGCAATAGTCATTTTCTTACATAAATAGCACAAAATATATAAATGTCTTACACACATTAGTACCGAACAAACCATTGTCTTACAGAAATAGTAGCAAATAGTTCATTATCTTACACAAATAGATAATTAAGCTACTTCTTTTAGCTGTTATACTTTCCTACATTCAGTTACCCTGCCATACTTTATGTGAGTTTACTTTATCCTTTCCCAACAGACCTTGGTGCAAAGAATGGTGTATTTGATGCTGTTTGTGCTCTTTTGGGTGCTGAATTTGGTGCTACTGCTTTAGTTGCTGCTGTTGGTGCCCTTGGTGGAGGTGCTGCTCTAGATACTGCTACTTGTGCCCTTGCTAGAGGTGGTGGAGGTGATGTTGGTGCTGATCTTCTTGCTACTAGAGGTACTTCTACTGTTCTTCTAGGTTGTGATGATACTAGAGGTGTTGTTGGTGCTGCTGCTCTTCCTACTTTAGGAGGTACTGTTATTGTTCTTCCAGGATGTGATGCTGCTGGAGTTGGTGAAGGTGTTGTAGGTGCAGCTATTGTGCTAAAGGAGCTTCTCTAGCATCGTTCCTATTTTCCTGCATTAACAATTGGAAAATTCTAATAAGAAAGTCAAGTAAGAGTCCGTGGACAATTAAAACCTTAAAAAATTGTGCCCATGCCTATATTACATGGTGTTGATTTTTCCTGATATGCAATTATGGCTTAGGAGTCTATGTATAGTTTGTATATCTATGGCCAAGTAGTTTACAGTTGCTACGTGTTATAGTTGCCATCCTAGATGTATCCTTAGGTTGTGGGACATCAAATTTTCTTTTTCTCCTCTTAGTCTGTTGTCTACCCTTCTTTATTATGAACACATGTGTACCCGTCTTTCTCTATTCTGAACACAGGGTTGTATGCCTCCAAGTACATACATTTTTTGAAGAAAGCATGAACAAAATCCTCTGGTTGCTGCCTTGATTTGTAAATCTATCCAGTAATATCCGATGCTAGGGAGGACATCTTCACATGCAAGTCATGCATTGTAGTGCACTTGTTTTTATTTTTCCATGCCTGATTCACTAAACTATGGAATTTCTTGTAGGTCTCCCCTTTTGAATATGTATATGTACATGAACTATGGATAAACCTATTGGTTTACTCAATCTCGCCTAGAATACCCAAATGCACAAGTAAGAGATGATCTGGCTACCAACTGAGTCAAATCCACCGGCTAGCGGAGGTAGCTGGGTTATTGATTTGAAGAAGTGCCAGAATGTGAGCCTAGGGTGAATAGTGCTTCGTTGAAGTTCAAGCGTGGAGAATGTTGCAAGAACCAGAAAGTTTTAGCGCAAGGGTGAGAAATGTATTTCCCCGATGAAGAGTTCCTAAGAGCATAGTTAGGAAACCGACCGTCGTAGTTTGGGCAGGAATATGTGAAGGGCGTGATGTTATGAAGAAAATTTGAATTCCGAGGATTGGTATGGGGAGCGATGGCATGGTTGCATGGAATTCCAGTTATGTCCCACCTCCTGCACCCACAAGTTCTAGCATCCAGGTCAACATCATAACTACTTTCCAACCCTCTACTCACTTGCCACAAATTTTCCACTAATTTCTAGGATTTGTAATACCTAGAGAATTTTTTATTCACCTCTAATATTTCACAATATGTTGGAGTGATCTCATGCCTTGTATATGCAACACCAGTCCTCTTCCATTCATGCCTAACCATGAGCTTTGATCTACTGCCTTCAAACATTGTTTGGACTGGTTTGCCTCTAACATCAAGAATCATTTTATTAAAAACCTCACTTAGGTTGTTCACAACAAGGTCAATTTTACACTTTGTGTCCATTGCATACCTTCCCCAGCACTCCACTGGAATCTTGCTTAGCCATGACCAAGATTCCTCTAACTCATTTTTCATGTTCTGCATTTGTACATCAAATAAATGCTTTGTGTAGGAGTAGCTAGTAGCATACATATAATTTTTGAGTTCTTCCCCTCTAAAGCCTGCTTGTTGAAAGTTGGCATAGATATGTCTTAGAAAATATCTTTGAGGACAATCTGGGAATGCTTGGTTAATGGCTTTAAGAACCCCTTGTTCATAAAAAAGCTGTATTAATACTAGTGAGCATAGGGGCAGAAAGTAATTACTACCTACGGCTACCAACTTGCAAGTGAGCATATGAATTACCTTATGCATATTAGAGATAATAGTATATTTGCCAAATTTTCCTTCAAGTTCACCGATAGCTAACTTCAGATGAGTGACAAACCATCACCAACTTCCAAGTGTATTCCTTGTCAACTAGTCCAAATGTAATTGGATGCATATTGTTTCCATCTCTTCTAGCTGCTGCAAGTATTTGTTGTCATGTGGTTAGCTTAATGAGCATCCATCCAACCCTAAAAAATTGTATAAATGTAAGGCAAATAAACATACAAAGGTAGAGTCAAGGACCAAAAAAGTACACAAGTAAAGGGTGGAAAATTACCAATGAATGGTCTACAATGAATAAGAAAGCTCTCTTTTGATCCATTAAGGCATATGCACATAGCATGGAATCTAGGATTAGGGCTTGGATTCTCTACCATTTCCTTGGTGGTAACAATGCACCTACTTTCATGATTGGTGTCAATCATTGTCTGCAGATAGTCTCTAATCCTTTTATATTGCTTCACTTAATCACCTAACACCACCTGTAATGCTCTCTTCCAGGCTCTGTAAGCCATTACCTTGCCAACCTCAACACCATATTTTTCCTTTGTAGTTTCCATCACAGTCTCAATACTTGTCCTTGTATTCATTCTCATGTTCTTCTCACAAACTTCGGAAACCCATTTTCTAGTTACCTTGTGGGATTCACCCGAAGTTAGACAGGTGTGCTGCAAGTTCATCTTCCCAAGACAAAATGTTTTCTATTTTCCCATGGTTGAACCCACCATGTAGAATTGGCACCCTCAAGTTTCCCTTTTTGAGCACTATGCAATTATTCTGTTTGGCCCATTCCTATGGTACCCATAATTTTTTAGTTGAGCAATGTTGCAAATTTTGAAGTGCTCTTATGGACCGATGAACATCACTAAAGCACATCTTCATGCATAACTGATCTTCTGGCTGCAACCATACTCATCATACCAAACCCTGTTTGTTTTCTTCTTTGCCTTGCTCTTTCTACCACTTGGCACTCCCTGGGACATTAATTCAGCCCCATCACCATCTGCTTCTCTAATGTCATCCTATGAGCCAAAATTAGAAGATGTCACATAATATGCAGGTGTCAAACTCTATGCACTGCAATGTGTCCTCTCTATTGGTCCTTTCCTAACTAGATTAAGCTTCCTCCTCTTCTAATGCATAGGCTCATCCATAGGCTCATACTATGGCTCCACCATATTTATGAAGTTAAAGTCATCATCCCCACTATTTGAATGATATAAAAGGTCATCCACTTCTCTATATCCATCACAATGCTCATCCGGTTGTTGCCTCCTCCTTTTCATCACTATTAACCTATGACTCAACTCATTCTTATCTTCATGAAGTTAGGCATCATAATCTTCAACAAAACATTCCCCTTTGACAAACACAAACTCATTCTGAGATCCTCGGCCAAATCATAAAAACTATATGCCTTGTTCTCTTTAACACAAATATCTTTGCCCTTCTTCACATTGTTGCTTTGTTGAGTTAACAAATAAGCAGCAGTAATTACCTATATGCCACCAAGGTACATGAACTCATAATACTATGCAAGTGGTTGACTAGGAAAAATGACCCCTTCATCATCAACTGAATAAGCCAATAGATCTGCTAGCTGTAAGAAAGTATTTTGAACATCATAAGCAAGGATCAATCTAGTAGATGTGACTTTTTTATTTCATAACAAGAACTAGCTTGGCCTGCTTATGCTCACATCTTCCCACAATTTTTAGCACCTTTACCATTCCATCTAGTAGCTCATACCCAGCCACTCCATTTCCGCCTTTAATTAAACAGTACATAGAATCTCTAATTCCATAACCCTTGGTCTCAGTTATAGTTGGAAATTGCAAATATGTGATGTTAGACCTCTCAATCTTCCTCTCTATGTGTTCACTAGCCTCAAATTGCATTATGATAGAGAACAATTCATCACCCACATTACACAACTTAAAAAACGTATTCAATTTCCTTGTTTCTAAACCTAAATCGGCTCAAATGCAAGAACAAACACCAGATATGGAGTGGATGAATACTTACTCCATGATGCCAGCAGAGGTGGTCCAACACGAGCTCTGCAAGGCATAAACCTTTGGTGACCTCAACAACGCGATGGGAATTGCCGCCGGTGGGAGCTATGAGTAGGAGACGAGCGGGTTCGAGCTCCCGTAGATCTCCCCTCCTTGCCCAAATTATAGAGGGGTAACCCGCTACCGTGACCTAGCATACCACTGCATGATGTAGTAAACTATAGTCGTTGATATAACACCAATGAAACACTGTTCACTAGTATTACATCCCTCAGAGTGGTACAACAGAAACATAGCAGGTCCAAGACAAGACTATAGATTACAACTCGACTCTTTACAAAAGATCCAGAGAACACTCTATGTCAAAGGGAGATAAAGAAACTTCTATCAAGAAGAACCAGAAATAATATCCTAGAGCTATCTAGCTAAAAAGACTATCATCTAAACTATTTGGCTTGCAATTGCTACTAATGCAATGCTCTACAGAAGTAGGTTTTATGGCTAAAGTATCTACTCCTATCTAATCAGAACTTCGTCTTCACTTTGGGTGATGAACATGTTGACTTGAGCTGTCGATGATGGTTTCTTGAGCATAAGTTGGTGTTGACGTCGTCTTTAATGGCTTCAGCATCTAGCAAGGGTTAAGAAGGTACGGTTGACTACGATCATACTCAGCAAGATCACTAAAAAGAAGTGTATGATGCTCTATCTTACAACCACCGATCAAAGGTCGTAGGCAATGCAGGTTTTCGTAAACATTTCTTCAAAGGTTGCCTTTATTCTGAAAACTATGCCCGACAGCCTTCACAGGTTGACCAGAACTTTCATGGAGTTCCTTTCCTGCCACGTTCATAGATCCTTCCCAGAACAGGGAGTAACATGTCACAGTTCTTACACTCTGCAGAGGTGTGTTGCTTTACCCATGAGAGATCAACTCCTTGTTGCACAACCGGGCGATCTTTCCCGTCCACAATTCCTTGATGTGGGGCCCAGTAGGTGATCCAAGCCAATCACTATCCCTCTCCGTGACCCCGCATGAAGACACGATCCTCCAGGACCCGCCCTACCTTTGTTAAGCCCCATATAGGACAAGCTATAACTCTGGTAGGCACCCGAAGACTCTATGAGCCGCTTGTGCCCCTAGCAAGCCCCATAAAGGACTAGCTATACCTCCGGCTGCCCCTCATATATAATCAAGACACAAGTATCGCGGGGAACTAAGGGGTCCCACCCATGTGCTGGATTCTCCACGAGAAATTCACAGCCTCACGATAAGGTCATCCGTCGATGCGAATGGAACAAGATCCAGATGACTTCTCTGTCCCATTCCAAATCTCATGGTTAACGCGTAATATACGGCGCTAGAATCACTGGCGACATTGGTTGATTAAGTCCTAGATATTATGTTCCTTTACCACTAGAACTGTATCAGTAGATTATTACCTATTGGTAAATAATCCATAATCATATTATTATGAAAATAGTGTTTTCTGACCTTTTTGAAATGCAGGTGATGACAACATTTGAGTTACACTCATTTGATAGAAAATAATCAAAGGGCATGAGCAAGTTGTGAACTTGCCTTTTGTGATTGCAAGGTAGTGAAGTCGGATATTTCCACTTAACCTTGAGCTTAGGTTTCTAAGAAAACCATTATTACCCGGTAAGGACAATATTTAAAGAAGCAATATGCAATGCATAGTAATGTCATGCAGTGATTTATTTTCTTTCTTCTTTGCATGTTTTACCCGCCTTGTAAAGGTTTTAAGTTCTTTTAATTAATAAAAGAAAATCATTATTTAAGAAATCATTAAATTCATATTATTTTGATAGTTATCATTTTTATAATAATTAGTATTGTTCTAAGAGTTTAAAAATGAATTTATTTAATTTTTAAGTCTTTTAAATATTTAACTAAAAGTCCTTTAAGGAAATAAAACTTTGTTCTTATTACACTTGATTTTATTTTCAAAAATACAAACTAGTATTTTTCTATGATAGTACTTTCCTTTAGAATCTTAAAAATGAATTTTATTCAATTTTAAGTGTTTTTATATTTTTATAAAATTCCAGAAGGAATAGATATAATTTTAATAATAGATCTATATTTAATTACTGAAATTTACTATATATTATTTTTTTATTAGATAGAGGATATTTTTGTGATTTCATAAATATATTATTTGTATTTTTAGGAATTTTATTTATTTTTCTAGAGCCTAATTTATCTTAGGGGTATATTTGTAATTAATTATTTTATAAAAGTCCTCCTTTTAAAACTTGGGCCTGGCCCTCTGGGCTGGCCCGGCCCGACCCAGCCCACTAGGGTGGGTCAAACCAACCCACGGTTACTAGACCGCCCCCACCGGCTAGTACCACTTACTCGCTCACTCTCCTCTCTCTTCTCTCTCGCTCAACATCCTCTCTGGCTACTCGATGCCGCCGCTGCCACGGTTGATTCCGACCGCTCCAGGCCGCCGTGCCTGTTGCCGCGGTGCAAGATGATGCGGATGACGCTACTGCTTGATGCTGTCCTGCATGATCTAGCGCTGGCGCTCTCTGCTGGCCGTGCTGACCCACACCTCGTGGCTAGGGTTAGGGTTCCACCGTGCTCTAGCGCCCCCTTGCTGACGCTGTGGTGCTCCCTCGCTGACGCTGTGGTTCTCGTGGTGCCACTCTTCTATGGTCACCACCGCCGTGTGTAGGCGCGGGTTGCAGTGCCCCCCCTTCAGGGTGCTCCCCGTGTCATCGTGTGCTGCCTCGACTCTAGCCTCTTCTTCCTCTTCTGTATACTCACGAGGACCTCGAGTAAGTTCTTCTACTTCTCTTTCTGTGCTCTATTGCCTCTATTCCATGCTATGTGGTCACCTACGATGGATTTCCCCATTTAGGGTTCATCCCTAAATTTCTAGGGTTCAACCCCCAAAAATGGTGATTTAGCATAGCTCTAGGTTAATCTTGCCTATGCTAATCCTTTGATGTTGATCTACTATTAGTGTAGTGTCACTCTCTGTTGAGCATGTTGGTTATTCTGTTCTCTATCAGAGAACACTCTGCTGAAGTATGATTAGATTGATGTGGATGTCTAAGTTGCTATGGTTGTGGATTTAATCCTATGAAGTTAAGTTGAGATACTCTCTATACAGATGTTTGGTTATTGGCTTGCTTGTGAAGCACTAATGTGTTCAGTCTCAGGATTTAATCCTGTTACTGTGTAAATCTAGTGCTAGTCTCTGCTCTGTGATTAATAAGAAGATGATTTATAAAAATATGATTCCTATATACTTGTAAGAAAGTGATTATACTTAGTGGTTTCTGTATAGTGTGGCCTAGTGGTAGACAGTGTTGATCTTTATTGTCTTTTCTAAAAGAAAGTGTCTAGTTATGATTCCTAAATCATTTAGGAAGATGATTATTATTTTTGAAGAGAATAGGCTTGAGCTTGCACTCAAACAAACATGATCCTTCTAGGTACAGAGGTGCTACCCTTCTGGGAATGTGCTCTGTACCAGCAGCAATGATGTGTATCTATCTAGTTAAAGATAGATCATATGGTCAGTGATGCTGGTCTGAAACCCTTCCTATGCAAGAACACATGCATCAATTGGTCATTTATTATCTGTTGTCCAATATGCATACTTATCATATGTTTGCAAGCAAATGAATGTATATGATGAAAAATGATCAGATCTTAAGGTTGGGATATACCCTTGTAGCCTTAAATTGATGTTGCCTTTTACTGTTGGCTGATGGTAGGCCTGGATGTGTTGTGGCTTCCTCTTGGCCTGGTCTTACTCCTCCTGATGATGTTGTTCCTGTGTGGCCTTGCTGTCCACCTAGAACATTCCCCTCCTCAAGTCACCATCTTGGATGGTGATCTCCTAGGTTTTCTATGGTGGAAAGTGATTTGATCTAGTGATTTGATTTCAAGATCTTGTGCTGTTCTTGGTTGTGTTGGTGACAAACTATGGCTGTGCTCTCTTGCGAAATGAATAGCAAAGCTACCTTTGCTCTATATGGTTGTGATTTAAACTGCTCCTTTTGCTCTCAGCTGTTGACACCTCAATGCATGCATTTAGGTGTGTAAGCTGCTTCACTGTTTGCTTTGGCTATGGATGAGATCACATAGTTTAAACTCCCCCATACTTTTACTATTACCTATTCTGGTGAAACTTTCCCCTTCAGCCTGTGATGTTGTTCTGAGGCTTTTATTGCTTAAAAGAACATATTCTACACTTGATGGTCTTTGTCCCTTCTTTAATTTAACTTGCTCAATGAGGATTGGAAAACAGTGCACTTCACTGTTTGAAACTAAGAGCAATCTAACATTAATGCACTCTTTGTTTTATTTCTATTTCACTCTTATTTGTAGGTACACGACCAAGTGATCAGAAGAATAGTTTAGGATTTTTCCTTTATTTACCTTTTGTAATACAAATTTCTACTCTTTGTAAAGATCATTGTAATATATATTCATTATTTAATAAAGCTTTTTATTTATGTAAGGTCGTTACTTCAAATAGAGTTGTATTTATTTAATACTTATGAATAAAGGGAAGAATTAAGAAGTTCTATTTAAGTTGTACTAATATATTGTTATTAATTTCCTTTATTGTTTTATAACAATGATATATTCAAACAATAATAATAACTAATTCTTTTTGGAAATTAGATAAATGCTAATTACCTCTAATGTTCTAACCTTATTCAATTGTTTCAAATTTTTAACTATGAAACCCACTTTATTCACTCAAAACATTATAATCCCTAAGGATTAAAGGTTAAAGATTGATTTCTATCTAGGTAGTTATAGTTGATATCCCAACCAGAGTGGAATATTATATAGCCTCATACTATGATATCGATTAAAGATTTCTCCAGAATTCCTAGCCCTAACACTTCACTAAGTTTGGGTTCTAGGAATTCCTTTCCTAAATATACACTATTTAAATCTCTCCTCTACTTCACTAAGATCTCTTTTGTCTAATTGATCTAGTCCTCTGGTTCTATTATAGCCAACACCCTTTGACGACATGGTCATGTCCTTTCTTCAACATTCCTTCATTCTGCTCCTAGTACATTAGCTTTGTATCTGTTTCTAAGGCTTGCAAGGTTTCCATTCTCTTTATATAACCTATGATATCAAACTCCTATAATGGGTAGGGTACTACTCCTCTCAATACAAGTTTGTTTTTGTTATAAGTTTGATTAAGATACTTTGCTTTCAACTACTCCATACAATTAGTATCACTTACTTTATCATACCCTAGCTTGATTCCTCATGACCAAACTAGATGATTCAACTTACTAAGGTTTAGCCTAATTTATGTACTCACAATACTTCTTCATCAACTGGTCACCTATCCTCAAGAGCCTTGAGAATAATGACCACCATCCTTTGATCATACAAAGCTTAGGCTTCTAATTGTCTGATCAGGATCTATACTCAACTAAGTAGCAGGCTTGCACTAATCCCTCTATAGGATTTATCTTTTTTAAAGAAACTGACTTTAGGTTTATACCTACTTGCCTTAACAAGGTTATTACTTGATACTCTAACACTACTAGCTTTCTTATAGCTTCTCAAGTATTAGTTAACTCTTAGGTTTAGATACTTATTCTAGTTACTCATGTGTGAGTTAACTCCTCCAACATCCAATGGTTTGATCATCACTAAGGATCTCGTTCCATTGATGATGGCACACTCTACCACAATTAGTTCCTTCTTCTTACTAATTTACTTAAGGTCTTTGGAAGGTCAATATAATAGGTCAAAACTAAGAGTCAATAAGTTCTAGGTCAAGAATTGATCACTTAATATTGATGATCAATTGACACTAGGACTTAACTACTTGGGAATGTCAGATGTTAATATGACATCAAGGGCATGTAATGAATGGTCGTGGCTTGACTTCTATTTTCTCTCTATTGTATAAGAGTTAATATTTAAGAACTACCATGATGCTCATGATGGGAATAACTATGGCAAGCAAGTGTATCAGGATTTAGTTATAGGGTATCTTTGCTTAAGTTATATACTTAACTTGGTATTCAGGGTTTGTTGTAGATAATACCTTGATATCATCTTTAGAATATTAAGCATTCCTCCTTATGTTATTGTATGGAATACCATGTCCTGATCTCTAGAAGATCTAGTACTCCTTAATGAGTAGTGTGTTGTGACTTAGTTTTATTACAATTGATCTACCCTTAGATCAAATTATATTACCCAAAGATAAAGTTTTAGCAAAGGTCATATTGAAACTTATCGCTGTCAAGTTGATAACATACTTCAGTTCCACCAAGTTAAGAGAAGATTCAATCACTTTGACAAGTTTTTTTAAAAGCGCGAAAATTATCCAGATTTTTTATGCATGAATGCAATGCACACACCTCATCTCAGCTTATTTCTAAGTTATAATGCTGGGGTATTAGACCCGCCTACGCAGCCGCCAAGAAGACTGCTTCCCTCTCCACCACCACCACCACCGACATCGTCTTCTCCGGCGACCTCACCGCCAAGGCAGCATGCACCACCACACCTAGGCCCCGATGTCATGACCTAGCTCAGCGAGCTCTATGCGTGCCCCTCACAGCGACATGCTTCGACAGGTTCCTTTGTACAACAACCATCAATGGATGTCAAGGTCGTACATGCAGGGACTGCTCCCACATGCCACTTTAGCATCGAGGTGGGATAGCCCTATCATATTCATGATCAAATGAGTTCAAACGACGGATTAGACTGAAGTAGTAGTTTTTCGTAAAAATCAGACACATATATGGTAGTTTTTTTTTGCATAAGAGCGGAAAAGTGGTATATTTTAAGCCCTAGCCAGAATTGTGGTAGCTTTCTGCAATTTTCTTCTCTTGCGTGCATGCATGGGTACGGTAGCATGTCCATAACCATGACACACACGTTGGTGTGTCTGTTATCACAAAGCAAGATACTATCCCCATAACACATGTTGGTCTCTGTCTGCACGTACAGTACAAGGCACTGCCACGTGACACACGTTTGATCCAGGTTGATATGACTATTTCCTCAGTTCTCATCAAAATTCTAGGTGTGTCACTGTGCTTTGGTCTATAAGAAATCAACTAGTTTTCGTGAACTCATTATGTTCTATACCCCTAGATGTAGATGACACAACTGCTATTACGTCAGGCTCATCTTCCATCTGTTTGACTTATTTCATTACATGTAGTTCCCATCTAACCTAGTCGTTGTTGTGACTGTTGTCCTGACCAGTAGGGCCTACCATCTTAACAGTGGATGGAGTTAGGGCCATCCTGAGATTTCAGGGGCCTAGAGTGAAACTAAAATTTGGGGCCCTTGCTATTTTTTCTTCAGTATACATATATATGAAACCATGAAAAACAAATACTTCACCTATAGCTAATTGCAATACTTATATAAAAATAACAGTGTTTACATATTACCTTAAAAAATCTCCGTGAACTCCTAGAAGAAAAATCTGTCACAATGGAATCAATATCAATCTTGTCCAATAACTTCTTATTGATGCATAGAGTTGCCAAACCATTTAACTTCTCTTGAGGCATTACCAATCTAAAATAGTTCTTCAATAGTTTGAACTTTGAAAAGCTTCTTTAAACTAGTTCAACAGTCACATGCATAGTAAATAAGATCTTATAAGCGATAAAAATATTAGGATAGCAATCCGCTTCTGTGACATTGGTGTATCTAGAAAAGTTAACTTCATAACACTTAACTCAAAAATAAGATCATTTAACTCAACATTAGATAAACCACATGAAGCATCTTGAGAGAAAGTTTTTGCAAATTTAGTGCAATAGTCTCTTAGTTGAGAACCATCGAATGCCTTCAAGTATGTTGAACCCATTAAAAACTCAAATATACTTTTGAATGATTGGGGTTCTTCAAATATGTGCATCAATGATTTGGCCGCCATATCAACCACACTAGAAAGTAGTTAACATTAAAATCCTCCTCAGCTTGCAAGATTACTTCCCCGCATCATTTTCATCAAATTGCTTTATCCTAGAAACATGAGAGTTTACAGGGAATGATTGCTCTACACCTAGTTTAGATGCAATATCCTTGGCATTATTCAAACTACTAGCAAACCCTTCATTTTTATATGTATGAAAGTCAGTGCGCATACCTTATATTTGATGTATTGTAGACTCCATGCACATGGATTGTGATTGCTACTTCTTACTGACCATGTTCACTACAAATTAAAAATCATATCAAATAGCCATACGAAATATAAATTTAAAGCTACCAAGCACTCTAAACATTTTTTCGCATCACTCCTATCCTTGGCTCCGGCATCACCATCTTCACTTAACTCAAGAGCAACATACCTTAGATGAGGAGCTTCCCATATAGTTGCTTTCACACTTTTGATTCAACTCTCCCAACGAGTATTGGACAAATAGTTCATGGTTAAAGCTTACACGTGGTTAAGAAACACTTTTCATCTTCTGGTAAACCCAGCAAGCAAACATAAATCTATTGCACAATTGCAAAAAAAATAAACAACGTTACCACGAGATTTATTCATATCACAAAGAGTGAGATTAAGACTTTGGCAATCACACAACATGTACAAAGCCCTTGGATTTACCTTAAGCAAAATGTTTTTGCACTTGTTTGTTTTTCCTTTCATATTAGAGTCATTATTATAACCTTGAGCCCTAATGTCATCAATATGAAGACCATATGACTAGATTGGATTCAACCAGTACATTCAAAAGCCCTTCACTGGATGTGTCATTCACCACCAAGAAACAAAGAAAATAATCCTCAATTTTACCTATTCATTAAATGTATTAACACATTGTCGTCGGATTGATGACAAGTACGCCATGAGGGGGTCCTCGAGGCATGCGAAAGAGAGGGGTGTGAGACGTACTGTGTTCCGGGACAGTGAGCACACAACTTTACCCAAGTTCGAATCCGCCGGCTTTGGACGGATCCTACTCCTGCTAGCAATCCAAAAATACGGCAGAGCCGGAATATGGGTTACAAGGGTTCGCCTGTGCGAGTTGAGATTGTATACTATTGAGGATGCCCTAAAGGCTCTCCCTAGGACGGCTTATATAGATATTCGGCCTAGGGTTTACAGGAGAGATCTATCAGGCCACGACTAAGAGTCGGTTACAGAGTACATCTTGAACTACAAGTAACACTACGGGCCTATGTCGGTAAGTCTTCTGGGCCTTCCTGTAGCCGGATTGGAATCCGTCTCTTCTCCTTGACTGGGCCGCCCGTGAAGTAAAGCTCTAACCCGAAGTAGGCCACCCTGGTTAGTTAGGAACTATGAGGATACCCGAAAAGTATATCCCCAACAGCAGCCCCCGGAAGTCTTCAAGATCCAAAGTCGGATTCATCATCATCTAGTTTGATCTTCGGCTTGCAGAATCTTGAAGGGTTCCTGAAACTTCAAAACAAAAAATATGATCCGGGTTTAAAAAATAAGTCGGACCTATCAACATATTACTCAGATTTTCTAGCTTGATATTCAAACTAAGCCAGAACTTAGTCTCTGACGTCATCTGACACTGTTCATGGTCAAGTCACGTCATCTGACAAACATCCTGTTGATACGTCCATTTTGCATCACTATTCTATGTCATAATTCACTGTTATTCATTGATATATTTCGTATTGAGAGGTGATACTTATGTTATTTCATCTGTTTTTGCATGGTTGATGACTTTTGGAGCATGGACCGCTGTAGTCAGGATTCTGATGGAAAAGGTGCTATTTGGAGGCAAAATTCGCGAAGATCAGAAAATCCGGGAAAATATACGGAAACTCCTATTTTTCCAGACGACGAAGGAAGCTAGAAGGGGAGCTGGAGATGGGCCACAGGGGGCCCACACCACCCCCTGGCGCGGGCCACCCTAGGCCGCGCCACCAGGTGGTGTGGCCGCCCTGGTCCACCCCTGGCACTCCCCTCTGGCGTATATTATCCTCCCGAAACCCTAAGACTCGGGGAGCGACCATAGAAAGATTTCACCGCCTCTGGCAGACAGATTTCTGCCGGGGGAAAACACCGAGAGAGAAAGATCTCTCTGGCAGACAGATTTCTGCCAGGGGAATTCCTTTGTTCCGGTTTTATTATCATGTCCGGAGAAACTCCATTACTGCTGGTAATCCTTATATTACCGGCACTATTAGCCTTTTAGTTAGATGCGAGTGTGTTTATCCTCACATTTTAGCTAGTGAGTCCGTCAAACAGTGGCCGACGACTTTCTTTTATCATAAGGATATTCCTGCTCCCGGCAAAGCTACTGCTTTGCCGGCTTTCATCGACGGAGCTGCCACGGCCCAACCGTCTTGGGACGAGGCCCCTCCGGCTCTCAGTGACGATCTGATCCTCGCGAAGAGGCAGATTGAATATCTGATGAAGCACAAGGGACTGAGGGGATCCGACTTGGTCCAATCCTGGGTGGCATGTCGGATCCAGCCTCTCCAGTACCACGGCGACCGACTGATGCATTCCATCACGGCATCGAAAAATGACTCCCTCCGCATCAGTGCCAAGGCTTTGAAGCCACTGGATTACATACGCCAGATCAAATGGCTGATTAAGGAGCGGATCGAGAGGAAAATTCCAGATTTGTCTCTGGACATGCACATAGCGGAAGACCTTGTAGTTTCGGTAAGCTTTAGAAATAATCCCATTTTATGTGTTTCACCTTTTAGTTATTTCAAAATACCGAGATATTTTTTTCTTTTCAGCTTGACGACCTCCCCAAGTCGGAGCTTGCTCCTATTGAGGGGTATCCTCCGGAGTTTTCTCAGGAGGAGGAACCGGTCCACTGCCGGACGTTGTGCCTAGGAAGCGCTAGGCTCCGATAGTGGCTGTTGGTACAAAGGAGGTGCCAGTTGTGAAGAGGTAACTTTTAACACAACTTCCGACTTTGTACTTTACTCGTAATTTCTTCTGAGATGTAATATTTTCCATTATTTTACATTCCCAGAGCTAAGCAGGTCATTAAGGGCAAGGGGAAGGGAACTTCTTCGAAGCCTTTCCGGCAGACGAAGCTGACTATCGCTTCTCCCGTCTTGGCTCCTCCGACTCCTGCCCCACAACCTTCTGCAACGTCGGTGATCATTCCATCGCCGGTTATCGTAGAAGATCCGGCCCCTTCAACGGGGCCAGCGACCCTTGAGTCGCAAACTGACGCCGCCATGGGTGGCTCAGGTTTAGATAAGGGTGAACCCTCTTCGGGTAATGATCCCTCGGCAGAGACCTTTGCCGAAAACCTCCTGAACAATTCGGGACTTGCTAAATTTGGCTTGTCTCGGAAATCTGCGGAGGAGATCCAGCGGCTGGCCTGGCAATGCCTGGAGAGCCGTAATCTCTCTACCGAAGAAGAAGCACAAGAGGCAGAGGACATCAAGCACCCTGACCTTCTTGAACAAGTGCGTCTTCGCCCAACCGGATCTGCTCCGGGCCTGGATTAGCCGATAGGATTTCTCGGGCCGCAACAGTGTTCTGAACTAGTGTTGGATACACCCAATCCCCTTTGCTGTCCTTCTGAGGCATCCCCATCTCTCCTCCGAAGAGGACTTTGTGGATCTATGGGAATTGGTTGTCATTAGCGTGACACTTCCTAGTCTTCTGATGTTGCCTGGAGTTGTACTTCTCCGCAGATGCCATGCATTTCTTTTCCTCCTCAATGTTTTTGGCTTCATCGAGGAGTACTTGACGATGCGCTTCTAGGGCCTGAGCCCTTTCATCCAGCTCTTCAGCAGTAAGTTATGCAGCTGTAGGAATAGGTGTGGTTAATGCAGCATCAATGAGTTTACGCGCACGTTTAGTGATCACGTGTCCATCCACCGACTCTTCTTTTTTGGGCTCATCTGGGATGAGTGCTCCATCCGAGTCTTCCTCATATTCCTCGGCAATCACCTCCTCTGCCGGAGGATCTTTTGCTGGGGTCTTGTTCTCTTGTTCTTCTTCTTTGCCTTCTTGGCTGCATCGGTAGCAAAGACGGCTTTGGGCCCGTTTCCCAGAGTCAAGCTCTGATCGGTACTTTCGGCCATTTGGTTCTCGGGATCGTCTCCAAGATCCATGTTGTCCTGCACTTTGGGAGAGTTTTCTCCAGATCCTTCGTCCATGTCTTCTCCTTCTGCTACAGCTATGGAGTTAAGCTCCTCATCATATTCCGCGTAGAACTTTCGGAAATCCGCCGACGTCATCGACTCGTCCGAGGATGCGGGTACATCGGTGTTTGTTCCGATCGTCCCCAGCACACAGTCGGTGTTGTCTCTAGCGTCGGCATTGCCGGATCCGGATCCCACATATCCGACAAAGTGCGACGCGTGCTTCCTGAGATACCTGCGGCTCTCGTGATCGGCCTCGTCGAAACTTTTGATGGTCTCGAGAATTGTATCAACGCCTGGGTTTTGCATTATCATACGCCGCAGCATGTACCTCAGAAAAGGAATGTCCGTCCCGGCATCGTTAGAGCCGGAACTGTAGTTATTATTATGCTCCTCCTGGATTTCGACTTCAGCGGGTGGGTCGATCTGGGATTTGGCCTCTCCAGGGAGATCCACTCCAGATTCAACTTGGACCGCTAGGTCTGCTTCAGGCTCGGATTTCTCCACTATCTCCACAACTGGTGCGGGCTGGGTGGGATTAGGATTTTCTGAGATCCGGAACTCTACCGCCTCCGCGGACAAAGGGGACCCCAGAGATTTCTTCTGCCTCTATCATCACCGCTGGGGGTGGGTGGGACAGGTTCAGCAAAACCGATGTAAACATCGATCTCGCCAAAAGACATGATGGTGTAGGCAGTCACAGCCTCCCTAGCCGGAATCCAGGTCTCGTCGAGAACGATGAGAGGGACATCGCTGGCGTAGAGGATGCGACCGACGGCGATAGTCTCGCCAATTTCGATTCTTGCAGATTCCGCTCGGAACGCAGATCCGAAGCTCACTTGCCCCACGCTGGGCGCCAACTGTCGTCGGATTGATGACAAGTACGCCATGAGGGGGTCCTCGAGGCGTGCGAAAGAGAGGGGTGTGAGACGTACGGTGTTCCGGGACGGTGAGCACACAAGTTTACCCAGGTTCGAATCCGCCCGCTTTGGACAGACCCTACTCCTGCTAGCAATCCAGTAATACGGCAGAGCCGGAATATGGGTTACAAGGGTTCGCCTATGCGAGTTGAGGGTGCCCTAAAGGCTCTCCCTAGGACAGCTTATATAGATATCCGGCCTAGGGTTTACATGAGAGATCTATCCGGCCACGACTAAGAGTCGGTTATAGAGTACATCTTGAACTAAAGTAACACTACGGGCCTATGTCGGTAAGTCTTCCAGGCCTTCCCGTAGCCGGATTGGACTCCGTCTCTTCTCCCTGACTGGGCCGCCCGTGAAGCAAAGCTCTAACCCGAAGTGGGCCACCCTGGTCAGTGAGGAACTGTGAGGATACCCGGAAAGTATATCCCCAACACTCATTGAACAAACAAACTCATTTTTTCTTGGTCACTTACATATGGGGTACAATCAAGAATAACCAAAAAATATTTGGCTTCTTGACCACCTTCAAAATAATTTCTATAACATTAGAAGTCATTACAGAAATCAACTCATTCTGAATTTATGGCTAAGATAATGATAATGAATTCTTTGTTTTAAATCCGTCTCAGGTGGTATTGCATTACCATGTCAAATTTTGCAATCATCTTAACACGAGGTAAGAAATTACCATTATGAGCATTGTAAAGTTGCTCATTGGATCCTCTAAATGCCAAACTACATTTACCAACAAAATCAAAATAGAACTATTCTTAGTAAAACTTTCCTTAAGGCTCCTTCTCTTTTGTGATCTCATGTTGCACATCCGTCTCAATGTTTCATGTTTGCTCGGTCAAGTTCTTAGTTCATTCCAAGATATCATGATCATAATATGCTTGACACTAGCTTCATGTTCTTTGAGTCTATCAGTGACATGTTTCCAATCTCTAAACCCATCATGTGCCAAAGTACTCTCGCAGTTTATTGAGTTGAACAACTTACATGCAAGACAGAACACTTTGTCAACATGTCTTGAATAAACTAGCCATTTTATTATACACCTCTCCATTGCACATGTGTCTAGAGTAATGAGAATATGAAAAATGTATTGAAGTATTAACATATAAAGGAAAAGTATATTTTCTTCTTTGATAGGCTCTTTCTCCACTAATGTATCCCTTGCTTTTTTATCAAGACTACCTCAATTTGTTAGATCATAAATATCCACACTAACTAGTTCCTCATCAACACTAGTAGATTTTCTAGGAGATGAATTAGATATGTGCACGTGATCACTCACATTGTCATTACCCACGTTGATGTCAATGTTGTCCTCCATACCGATATCATACCCCAAATCAACATTACTAAGTGAGCCCACAAGAACTAGTGCCAAATCATCTGGATTCCTCGAAGTGCTGGTGTTACTCTTTAAAAACATTATGAAGTGATCTTCACTATAATTCTATCAACTTCTATTCTTGTTTCCTCTTTTTTCCCTTTCTTAGCACCGGAATCAGGCACCCTAGCCAATTAACCACACTGAAAATAAGAAGAACTAATACTCAGAAATAGAATCAGGGCTAAATCAGAGCTAAATCCTTTCGAGCGGTGACTGTGACAGATGTTTGATAATACATGGCATGGTTTACCTTCTGACCAACAATGAATGAGAGACATATGAGATGGACAGATGGGCGACAGACGAAGATGTCAGGTGATCATGTCATGGCTATGATGGAGAGGCAAAACAAAGAGAAACATCAAACATGGAGGGGAATCGTGAGCAGGCCTTGGTCATGATCATGAGATCGATGTGATCGCCTGCTGATTGCTCGTCCTACTCCTGATGTCCTGGACTCTAATCGAAAGTGTATGTCTACAAAAGGAAAATGGCACAATTTGGCCCAAAGGAAAATGACTCTAATTTCTCCTAGGATTTATATATACTAGGCCTATATGAAGCAGATATCTTTGGAGGGCCCCAATTTTTTTGGGCCCGGGCCAGCCGTCCCTTCAGCCCTCGCCTTCATGTTCGAGGATTGGAGCCCACATTATTGTGCAATTTACCATATTTTGTTGCTCCTCGGCTCCACTTCTCTACTCCTCCCACCACCACACCGTTCCATATTGCACCGCCGTGAACCTCTCTTGGCCTCCCCTTAGGCATATACCTGTCTCCCTTGTATTTTGTCCCTTGTCATCCTTCTTGGATGTTTTTCACTGCCCTGGCATGCTCAGTGGTTTGAAGCAAAAACAGTGAGCCTAGGCCTTTGGATGCACGCGTATGATGGTGATGTGAAGCAGGTTTGGCTTGGAGATGGATCTTGCAAGGCTAGAGAGCATGGAGACGATCAAATGAATCCTGCAAGGCTGGAGAACACGGACGAGGGCGACCAGGGGTAGAGGACGCGTGAATCGAAACTTTGTAGATCTAGAGCCTAGTGAATGTGTCGTTCATCCTCCCTGAAGGGTAAGAACTAAAATTTATTCTCTAGCTTTTTTAATTAGACATTCAAATCCCGTAGTAATCACGAGGATATGTGTTTATAACCAGAGGACGTCGGATAATAGACACGGCAAACTTAACTCTATGTTACTTGTACACATAATTTGGCTAGTTCCCAATTAGTCGGGACGAGCAATTCATACTCAGGTATTATGACACAAATTCTTAGAATTTCTACGATGGTAGGACTAGCGAGGCCTTGGGTATGATATGAGGTAAACATATGGGTGTGAGGACAGTGTTGATATCTGTCCATATTGTTAACAAAGAGATTAGGGAAGAGACTGTCATCAATGTTTTAGTGTTTTAAGAGATAAGCTAAAGACAAAAAATGTTGTGGCAAACGCCATATGTAGACTTTCAACCTGAATGACACCTTCACTTTCTACATCAAGGTCTAATAATGGTGTACCTTGTCCACAAAGATTTGCGCGTGAATGCCATGAGCCCAACTTTATTTGTGCGTGTGCGCGTGCATTTGGAAACCGAAGATGTCATTAAAGTTTTAAGTTCTACTACATGCTAGAGGGGAGCATCCCAACTTCAATTGGAAACCGAAGATGTCATTAAATATTTAAGTTCTACACGCTATGTTCTGAATTATAATAGGCTCTAGCAATAATTTTCTGAATAGTATGTACTAGGTGAGCAAGCGAGCTTCGCCTCGCCACCTGCATCCCGTCATGGCACAACATGGCTAGTGTAGTAGAGTTGCAGGTGTTTTTGTCTATGATGTCACCAGGCATAAGATGTTTAGATTGTTTAATGTTTTGTATTAATTTTATACACATGATCAACGCAACCAAAGATTTCTTGAGTATCAACTTCGGTGCCTTTTAGCCATGGTTGATAGACCTTGACGTCAACTCTTTGCACCATAAAACAAACCGTAGAAAGCATGAATCTTATACGACGAATAAAAATCAACCTTAGATTTGGAATTATATGGTGTATGATCATTTTGTGTGACAGCTGAATAACCTGAAAGCAATAACTTTACTAAAATCCACCCCGATTGTGCCGTCTGAATAAACGACCAACCTTAGATTTGTGATTATATGGTGTATGATCATTTTGTGTGACAGACGAATAAGCTGAAAGCAACATCCAAACATGTGTATTTATACTGAGGTATGGGAAAACAATCACAAACGGTTATACTTGATGCACATGATTATATCATTAAGCATGATCGCAAGCCTACAATTCAATTTTGAAACATGAATGTATATTTCATAATGCTAAACTTTTGGAACATAGGATGCTTACATAAACAAATTTTGGAACATCACAAGTATGGTAGCTGAACGACATGCAAGTGTGCCTCGTAGGCGGAGATGACCAACATGTTTTATCATGGTATAGTTGAAATCTTCTTTCTTGAGGTAAAAGCAGAGCAAGTATGGATCTTTCTACATACACGAACGAAAAGTTGTTGACACCCTCTTTTTTTCCAAAGCTATATATCCTGATAGCCTATTTGTGTATAGCTATGTTTATGTTGTATATCAAAGAACATAAAGATCTGCTAAAGTGACAGAAATCTACTAATGATGGAGTTGTATAGCAAGAAATATTTCCATGTACTCTGCACCGGATGGAGTGTGATGATTCGGGACACATCATAATTCTGATGTATCTCCAAAAGTATCCTATGCAGCTACTACAATGATCAAATCATTCGAGGGTTGTCGACAATGGTAGAAGAGTAAGGAATGTGCTTGAAAGAACACCGTGTCCTGAAGCTCAAGCTAGTTTTGCATGAGAACTAAATGTACTGAATATACAACAGAGGGGAGAAGATCTTTGCATTATGCTTGAAACTCGAGCAAGCTTTACACAAGAACTGTAGTCTTAAACAAAGAGGATTAAGCTAAAACTTCCATGAGAGGAAAAGATGTTATGTATGAAAGACTACAAGTGCTTGTGCATATATTTGAGATATGACCACATATACATAAGTTTAACTCTAGACCTAACATTAAAATTTGAGGGAACAATATATACACAAATCTGGTAATTGTATCAACTATGAATCATTAAGACATATCAATTAACATACATCTTGAGTATATAACTCCCTAGGATTATGTTCTTTTCTTGTGGCTGGAAAGGAACATCCCTCATTAGATGTCTGCGTCTATGAAAAACAACATAATATATCCTAAACAATACAATTCTTAGTAGTAAAAGGAGGATACATATTAGAGAACATGAAATTCTTTTGAAGAACAAATGCATATAGGCTCCAAGAAAAATAAATCTCCTAGTAAACTGTGGTGAAAGACTGAAGCAAAGATAAATAGGAGGTCTCCCACTTATAAAATTGTAAGATCGTGCATTAATAAAATAAAATGTCAAGGCAAACAACCCACTACTCTACCACTTGAAACAAAAACGGATTAACTACAGGATTCTGAATATTTGCAAGATAGGCTATCATACATAAGCATTTCACTAAGTGTTTCACTATCACTTCATTTGGGTTCCTTTTATGATGTAATAGGGTGTTGCTTCAGAGAAATAATTGTGTTGGTCATAGATTACAATATGGTCCAAGCTCAAGTTTAAAGTTCGAGAATGACAACCTGATTATTAAAGATGTTGTAGCGGTATATGAAAAATGTCAATGACCAATTAATTTTAATAGGTGAATCATAAGTCCATGGCAACAAAATTTAAGCATTCACATATTTTTAAGTGGCAAAACATGGAAATGAGTAGATGCAGAAAAAAGAAAGAGTATAAACTTTGATGTTCTGGCAAGTCCTAGACTTTTAATCAAGTATCTTGTGATTGTTTCCTGATTCTACAAAAAATAAAATGCCCACATGTCAATAAGATCGATAATCCAGGGAGCACAATGTTAGTATAGTCATAACCAACAAAATATCAAGCAAACAAGAAATAGAAACTCGCCTCAATAAAATGCAGGAAAAGGGGGTGTCTTTATTCGTGGGGTCAACCAAGCTTAAATGACACAGGAATATGCATCACTAATCAGTACTCGGTAAATAAGAGTAAAGCAGATAAAGAAAGATGGTGAAAGTAACACAGTTAAAGAGTCCTAATGGCACAAATCCAGTTGTAAATGGAAAAAAAATCACAGTGGCACATGTTTAGATTTAAAACGAACCAAGAAGTTTAGAAGCAAAACTTGTGAGGCTACTTCATGTTCATCAAATAAAATGGAAATTTATTTGGAGAAAGAATGTATCTAAATGGCCTACAATTTCTAAATATCAAACATAATGAGCCCTTCTACCTTAATTCGTGTCCACCTATGCTGAACAAATCTTTAGGCATCATGAACACTCCACCATACCACGTTTCTTTCTAATACCAATTTGGCATAGGACATGGTGATAAACTACTAAAAATGGAATGAATTATTATCATTAATATAAATTATTACTCACAACAGTACCTACATGCCTCAGTACAACAGGGAACTGGCAGCCTGGCACACAAAATATAGCCAGAAGTATATTACCTGAAACTTCGTGGCACTGAACAGGGATGGGTTCTGCTAGAGCCTTTGGTTCCATATCTGTGAAATGAACAAATATGAAATATCGTAGAACTTGGGCCTGGCACATGTCTAGGCCCACGTGTTTAGTGGTTTAATGAAGTAGGTCTAACATAGTGCATAGGTATATCACAAGAACAACAACTCAACAATTAAGATTTTCTGTCAATTCCTACAAAATGGAAAAAAATACCTTCCTCTATTCTAGTACTACATTATGCAACAATAGAGTGATCAGAAATGTGTTCTTTTCATCTATAAATGATGTCGCGTCAAACAAGTGTAGTCAACCAATGTATAAGTACATACTTTAACATAAAAATTCATAAAAAACCCTGTGCTTAATATAAAGTTGGATCATTTTAAGGAAAAAATTATAAACATGGATCGTTCACAAAATAAGCCATACCTTACATGTGCACGGGTGTGGAGGGGGGGGGGGGGGGGGGGAGATCCGGCAGCAACCATATGGCATAGCTTGTGGAGGAACGACGGAGGGGATATGAGGGGCGCAACTTCTGTGCCAAGGAGCCCAAACAGTAAAGTTTATCCCATTGCATAGTCAGGAGTATGGAGCAACAGAGATTTGAGTTTTTGTATATCAGATATATACGGTTAAATTTATGAACTAAGCTCTACCTTTATTTATTAGCCTATGGCGATACCTAGAGATAAGAAGCAGGGAAGACGCAACTAGAGCCATCGTGGAACATGCGCCTGACCAACATGTCAGGCACACTCGATCGACAAATACCTCAGTGTGTGCCTAGGTATCTTGGCATACGGTATAGAGGTATATGAAATATCGCCGGCTAACACCTCTTTCGATTGCAATGTATCAAATCACAAATTCCCAAAGAATCCACAAAAGTCAAGCAAATAGGCAAGTTTGGATCATCTACTTTTGTCACCACCAAACAATGTTCTGTAGTAGTAAATAGAAAATATTAACTCATTTGAATTCCATATTCTCCACATTATGATTGTTTTGTTTTTTGTGGTTATATTTGGACTACTCAAGCAACTCCTTTCAAAAATGTTATACACTTGCGGTTACTATTAAACAATTAGTGTGAATATTAGTAAAACATGACACTTTCATCATAAGAACAATAAACTGAACGACCATAATTGAAACAAAATTAGGATTGAAGGGGAATACATAGATCAACCAAGCCAGGATTAAGTGACACTATTTAGGGCTCCAGGGTTATAGTCTAGTGGGGAATCCTTCCTCAAAAGAGTAAGCACTTTGGAACTGAAAGAGACGACTAAAAAATTGAACTCCATAAATAAGAAATGAAAAAAAGAAGAATAGGTACCGCATTAAATTCTTGGTATTTAATACATGCAGTTAGGTGCGTCTTCCTCTCCTAATAAACAACAAAAGGAGGTTGCATGACAAAAAAATTCATAGAAGAATAGCAATGCACAATTGAGATGCATAACACTAAAATGCAAACAATCAGTTTGACCAAGTCTATGGCACCTTATTATGTCCCGCTCACTACAAAAATATATTCTATGGATTCTATTCCTCGGCGATTTTTTAAATAATATACTTTTTTTAATCATTTTGGAAAGTATTGCACGAATTTAGCAATTTACATTTCTAGCATATTGTCAGCTTCGGCCTAGACGAATGGGTTTGATTCGACCTAGGTCGCACCGAATGGGTCGTCAGCTGGCCAACAACATGCAATCGGTCAGGCCTAGGCAGAATGCTTCAGTCGGTCACGTCGTGATCAAATGACCTAATCGTCTTAGACGACACCAACTCTTGCATGATCAATGCAACACTACGTCATTAACCTAAATCGATTCCGGCCTCTTTTTCCCGCTATTTTTTTCCGCCGATTTCTCTCGCCACCGGTTCCCGCCATTTTCTCCCGCCGAATCTTTTGAGTGCTTCTTCCCAACTTTTTCCCGCCATTTTTCCCACCAACTTCTTCCCGCTAGATTCTCCCGTCAACTTCTTCTCACTGTTCCTTCTATTTTCACTCTATAAAACCCTCCCATCCCTCAGATCTGTAAGCACACAAGAGTTTTACTCTCCTGCAAATGTCTAGTTCTCCTTCCGGTCGTAGGTTTGAGAAGTGGGAGTCCCGCCAGCTTTTACGTTTGGCCAAAGAGTTTTCCATAGACGAAGCTCCAGTTACTTGGGACACTCTCATTAGTAGTGATGTCCTCCTTAATGAGCTAGCTGAGAGATTATTTAGGTTTACCCACCGTAAGAGGACTCCTGAGGAAATTCGCAAATAACTTCTCAGGTTGAGTGCATTGTGAGAAGCGTTAAAGCTTCGAATCACCAAGCTGATGGAGTATTGGGTAGAAAACACTTGGTACTGGTTAGAGAGTGAAGGTGAGGAAGAAGACAAAGATGATATCTTCATGCCACCTTTCGGCAAGAAGTCTAGAGCTGCCTAGGAGATGGCAACAGCAGAGAAGGAAAGAGCAAAGAAGGATAGAGAAAAGAAGGACAAGGGCACGTCATCATCGACGAGCAAGGGAAAGGGCGAGGCATCATTGTCGTTTGGTTATCTAAGTTTAATTCGGATTTCGTATGTATCCTAATTATCCGTTGTAGTTGTTTGTTAGCGATTGTATACTAATGGTCCCTTGTAGTTCGTGTTTGTATATTAATTATCTATTGTAGTTGTTTTCAGTGAAATGAATAATATTACAAAATAACAGTAATGTGTTTCACACGTAGATACACATAGATAGGTCCATGTCTCATAAGTAGATAGACATATGTCTCATACATAGATAGATAGACGACTCGTACATAGATGGTTGAGAGAGGTATCAGTCAAGCATACGTAGATATCTAAATGTCTCATACATAAATAGATAGGCATGTCTAACATATCAACAACGTCATCTGCCATGACGCTCAGGTGGTGGATTAGGGGGCATCGACCAGCCGAACCTGTGGGGAGGCCCAACTTTCAAGGAGGAATTATTGACCCGTGCTCCTCGTACTGAGTTTCCTGTGTGGGGTCTAGGGGAGGAGTCTAAAAATGTTCAACCAACTGCTTTGTGTCATGAAATCACGAGTGTTGTGATCCACGTCGTGATCACTCGTCCACGTGGATCTAGACATAGATGACTGATAGCCATGCATAGACCCCTGAACTCTGAAGGCTCCTGCATGTGAAAACAGAAGTACATTAGAAATTGATATGAATCGATCCTCGGCACTTTCCGTCTTAGAAGTGAACCCTATGGCTGCGGCTGTGGATGAAAACCATAGTTCGGCGCGGGAGAGTGGCCCCACAGCGAACCTCCACCCTGAAAAGGTGGCTGCTGCTCCCACCAGTCAAAAAAATTCTGTTGCTGCCACGATGAACCTCTAGCCTGGTCTGTAGGGGGAGGTCTTAGTGTGATCTATGGTGTAAGTCGTGGACGCGGAGACTGTCGTAAGAGCGAAGGTGGACGTGGCTGGTGCTAGTCCATCGAGTGATGCGGAGGCCATTGTCGTGTCGGGTGGTGAGCAACATCCGAAGAGCAGGTGCACATGATAACCGCGTGGATACGTCGTAGCTTCTCCTCCAGACGGCTTAGCTAGGTCTGCTGGTCCTAGCGTTGTATAAGCAGAGGTCCAGGCGAAAGGAAGCGTCTACAATTGCACTGACCATCTCAAGATTGGCTATCAACGATGCCTGCAATTGGCACTACTAGGTTGAAAAATGGATTGGAAACTACGTAATAAGTTGGTGCATTAGTTAAAGATATTGTATTACCGCGTGTGTCTAGTGTCCGTAGTAGACTGGCTCGGATAACTATCCCAAGTAGCCGCGCCCGGCATCTCCTCTAGGTGAGACTATTGCACGATGCATAGACGTGTGGTGTTCATATAGCTATCCAAATAGTTTTTGAACTCTTCCATGTCAAACTGAGCATCCGAGTCCCAGACACTTGTCATAGCGATGTCCCACTCTGCAACGTGCACCCCAACCCTATGGAGCCAACCAATGGCAGTCTTGCTACTTCCCTTCCTTGACAACCTACAATTGGGAAGTGATCATGGCCGGTCAATCAATCATGTAAGATGGAAGAAATGTGTAAAAGAAACATAAGTGTGGACGACCAATGGTATGGAACTCTCCGTAGGACGAGGATCAACCAACTAGCAAAGACCAACTAGCAAAGACCAAACTGCCTCATTACTCTCTCTATGCTCATCTCCTCTGCCTGCATGTCGAAGATGATCTTCGATTTTGTTAGCCAATATGCAGCGTATCTGATGCAGAGAGTAGAAATACCCATGTAATCCCCAACCCTGTGGAATCTAGCACCAATGGATGCATTCATGTAGGGCTCCCACATCACCAAACTCACGAGCAGCACATCAAACAACTCGGACAATGCGGGTAGCAAGCCCTCGCCTGACCGTGAGAACAGCGTCTCTGCCAAAAAACTTTTTCATTTCCAATAATATTGTACGTGAACTAATTAATGAAATTAAAACTTTGCACATACCTTGCAGCGTGTCCAAACTGTACCGAAAGTAGGTAAGTCAACATGCTCTGCGTCGAACAATCTGGTCGGAGGGTCACCCAACTCAACCGATGAGTAAGCCTTGTCAACCCAAACGTCTGGTCGGCTAATAGGAAACCGCTCCCAGGACCAAAGCTGAAGCAGTAATGGGCATTCAAACAAGCCTGACTTAGGCGCCTTATGTTGGAAACCACTGCACATACCTCGGTACGTAGACGCTAAGACTGCAAAATCCCAACTCCTTTGTATAATCATGTCGGTGCTAGTTGCATTAGCAGTCTCCAACGCAATAGGGATGTAGCGAGCGGTGATAGTGGTGACATGGTTCTTGGTGAACATCACCTTCCCGAGAAGCCATAGAATGTATATCTGTTGGGTCTGCAGCATAGAAAACAAAAAATTTCCTACGGTGTAAACTACACGCCAAGATCTATCTACTAGGTACAAAGCAACGGGTGGACATACATCCAACGAGAACTTACCCTCGAAGACAACGAGTTTTGTTAACGAGTAGGAACTCGTGGTTGATGTAGTCGTACACTTGTCGATCTCAAGATCGTGAGGAAGTCCGAGCGCCGCAACTCAGCAGCGCATCCGCACTCGCACACACGTTCAAGCCACCGGACAACCTCCACCTCCTCGCTCCAGCGATCCAGCAGAAGCAACAACTCCTTCTAGACGAAATGCCACCAGGAACATGTATCTCGCTAATCCGAGACCATGGGGGAATAATTCTAGAGGGGGAGAGAGATCCTTCACAAGGAGGTGTGTGGATGAGGGAGGGAATGAGTGGCCTTTTATAGGAGGAGGGGGGGGTCCCCCTCTCTCCATCGCTGGCGCATGGGGGGTGACCCCTCACCCCCCATTCATGTGGTGGTAACCCCTCCACATTAAAATGCCTCTTCACATTCCCTTTTAAAGTCTCCACTTTAAATGCATTAAATTTCTCCAAATTTAATGCTCTCTCATTTAATGAAACTCTTTTTATTAAATTTATTCAGAATTTGTTAATTACTTTAATTAACAAACATTCACATATAGCCCCTTGCAATATTTCAATATCACATGTAGAACCACTTTCTGCAATTTCACCCGAAACAATTTCTGGTTTCTATTGAAACAATTCATGCGCTTTGCAATTCTTTCGTCTGAAAAATATGTGCTCCAAAATGGTGTCCGGTAACTCTTAAGTGTGCCACCCTACGGTTTGCGAATAATGCAGACATGATCGAGACCCTTCTCCGATCAATAATCAGCAGCGGGACTTGGAGATCCGTACTGACTCCTACACATTCAACGATGACTTCTGTGATTGTGAGAACCTTTAACGCTTGTAACTAAATCCCTTTGTCTCTCGATATATTACATGTCCGAGATTCGATCATCGGTATCTCCATACCTAGTTTGATCTTGTTACCGACATGCACTCTTTTCTCGTTCCCGTGATATAACATTCTAGTGATCACATCACTTGCTTGCAAGCTATCTTAATGTGATATCACCGAGAGGGCCCAGAGTATATCTATCTGTCATCTGGATTGACAAATTCCACTCTTGATCCATGAGCCTCAACATATCACCTTCGTAGTACTGAACCCATCTTTATAGTCACCCTGTTAGGGTGTGACGTTTGATGTTATCAAGATACTCTTCCGGTGTTAGCAATTAACATGATCTCATGGTCTAAGGATAAAGATTACTTCGTATGATGTTATAGCAATATAAACATAATGACTTGATCGTAATGCTATACTTCGGATGAATGTTCATCACATCATTCCACCAATGGTGTGACCTTGTTATTAACAACATCCAAGTCCATGATCAGGAAACCTTGATCATCTTGTTAATCAACAAGCTAGTCTATAAGAGAGGCATAACTAGGAACCCTTTTTTGTTTATTAAACACACATGTATTGATGTTTACGATCAATACAATTCTAGCATGTAAAATAAACATCTATCATATATAAGGAATATATAATAACAACTTTATTATTGCCTCTCAGGGCATATTTCCTTCAATATCTCCAAGCACCGAGTTATCTGTGGCTCAGTCAACTAGGTCTCTAGATAGTCTAACCTTTCGATCTGCATTGATCAAAGATAGTTTTGTAAGTAAAACCATAGGATGATATGAGGTATTGTCTAACAGAATAAAGACAAGTTAGCGAACACACCTAATATCCGTGTACCTAGTTGAACTTGGGTCCAAGATCATCATGTTCAAAGGGACTAGATAAGGCACTAATACCCTAGAAACATTCTACCATATCGTGCTCCCAATTTTTCGGTGGCTGCAACGGCCCAAAGGGCTGGCGTACCAAAGGAAGTCCCAACAAGTACGACATATCCTGGAGAGTAAGAGCCATATCTCCCCAGCGAAAGTGAAAAGTGTGGGTTTCAGGCCTCCAGCGGTCAACTAAGCAGGTGAGCAAGGACTGGTCACATAACAAGCATGTAGAGTCTCTAGTGTCCTCAACCAGATGAGCGAAAGGTAAAAGCCCAACCACTTCAACCTGCATATCCAAAAAGCATGACAAATCATTTAGTGTGTCCCAAAAATATTCATGTAATGCATGATAAAATAAAAATCGTACCTAGGAACCCAAGCCGGAGGTATCCTCTAGTTTACGTTAGGAGTGCGAGTGACAAAGGGCTCGAGGGAATTATGTGCATCTTCCAAACTTCTAGCACGATGCTTCTTTTCAATTTCTGCATTTAGCAACCCGTATCTTTTCGCCACTTCTGCACATATTACAAATTGAAGCAGAGTTCACTACATATTACAAACTAAAAGACAGTTCAACATATATTACAAATTGAAACATAGTTCTCCACATATTACAAATTGAAACACAGTTCTCCACATATTACAAATTTAATCATAGTTCTCCACATATTACAAATTTAAACATAGTTCTCGACATATTACAAATTTAAACATAGGTCTCCACATATTACAAATTTAAACATAGTTCTCCACGTAGTCAGTCAACACCTAGTTTCGTAATCTTCCTCTACCTCTTCGACCTCGGGTGCCCCGTCCACGCACAGGAACTGCGCCTGTGCCGAAAGTGGGACAATGAGTATCCCTATGGACAAATACATTGCATAGAAAATACTTCCTAGTTGGGCCTCCAGCTTCTACTTCGTCCATATCATTTTGGATGTGCCTACACTAATGTTTGTTTGCATCTTCCTGTTCGCATTAGAACAAGGTGGGGGATGTACTGCCTTTCACACTAGGGTTCACGGTGTTGAAATTGCCCACTACTCGAAATCCTGACATCTCACTGGTCCAGGTATCGACCAAATATTCTTTCAGGTAGCAGGGAGACACGAACGAGATTGCGTCCATCCCTAGCTTCCCACAAGCAGCAAGCACATGCGAGCAAGGTAGGCAAAGCAACTTTGGTTTGTTGCACGTGCACTCACATGTTGGTCACTGCTCATTTCCAATCTTCACTCATGTGTTCTTAGTTCATTGCCACACCCAAACTTATCGGTGGGTAATCGAACTTCAAACCTATCTTCACTATAGTCTTCACTTCCATCGATTTGCACTCCACTATCTCCGTCTAAAGCAACCGAGCCATAAGCAAGGAGGAGAGGTTATGATGATCTCTAAGGATAGATGGAATCTCACACATGTGCGACACTAAGTCGCTCACCAACCAATTTGTGTCGTACTTAGGGAGATAGGCATGCACCCTGGCTGGACAATTTATATCTACGCATTCCATTGTCAAGTATTTTTTTAGAGGACACCGTTGTACTGAAAACCCTTTGCATGGATAATGCCCAAGCAATGATTGCATCTTGCAAATGTTTCTTATCTTGATATCTGGCATCCTAGGAAATTTTGTTCTTGTGATATTCCCACGCAAAATCATGACCGTCGTTAATGGTCATTCCAGAAGAGATGTGTTGATTCCATGAAGCAGGAATCAGCAAGTCCTCTTTGTTGCCTTCTCCATCAGAATCATTTGAATTATCAGAATCACCACTTTCACCATCCATGTAATCCTTCTCTTCCATCAAGTCCTACATGTGTCCAACTTCCTTGTACGCATCTGCCTCACCACTATCACCTCCTCCACCTCCAGCATGACTGCTCGGCCCTTGTTTGTAACCACCACCTTCTCCTCCTATTTGACCGCTCTGCTCTGATTCATAACTGCCACCTCCAGCATCTGACATAGAGTACATCCCGTAACTGGATTCAGCACTATGGCCAGGACCATATCCACCATCGCCTCCAAGCAGATCGTTCTCCTTCAGGACGGGAAGCACTAGTGCAATAGGGTTTACGTGTCTGTCCTCATAACCTTGTAACCACTTCAACCAGTCTTTGTTACGATCTACAGGCCTCAAAATATAGAAAATGTTCTTCGTTGACTTTGTCCATAATGCTTGTCACTAACGGTGTATGTTTCAAGGTTAAACCCTAAACAACTTGTCAACCATTCCTTCATCTGACTAACACTCCATGTTTGAGGGGCAATCAAATCCAACTCCGTAAACTCAAACTCACTCAAACCAGCTCCATACTCATTTGTTCGGATATTAGTAGGACCGAAGTAAAATATGAACTTCACTAAATTGGACATCTCTGTTGACATAAAAACATTTTTTGAACTAATCAATAAATTAGCAATAGTGGATATAACATGTGGTTGAAATTCATAGATCTGGAGTAATAGTTAACTTTACATCTACACATAATGGGGAAAAGTGGAGTTTGCTTAATGTTTATGGCCCTTGCCAAGGTATTGAGAGAGATAATTTTGTTTCTTGGCTTTACAATATTGAAATTCACCCACATGAACTTTGGTTGTTATTGGGAGATTTTAATTTCATGAGATCTCAGGAAAAAAGAAACAGATCTGGTGCTGACATGAATGATATTTTCATCTTTAATGATGTTATTAGCCATCTGGGTTTAATTGAGTTACCACTCAAAGGAAGAAATTATACTTGGTACAATATGCAAAGTCGGCCTCTGTTAGTTCAGTTGGAGTGGTTATTTACTTCATGTGATTGGACTCTCAAATATCCAAACACTATGGTTCTACCTCTAGGAAAAACGACATATGAATATGTACCCTGTGTGGTGCAAATATCCATTAATATCCCTAAAGCCCAACTATTTAGGTTTGAAAATTTCTAGGAACATCAGCCTGGGTTTTATGAGTTGGTGGAGAGGGTTTGGAAACAACCAGTAAGGGGAAATTCTGCCACTTTGATTTTGGCTGCCAAATTCAAAAACTCGAGATATGAGTTGAAGAAGTGGGGGGGAAATATCTCTCACATTAAACCCCTGATTGAGAAATCCAATTATGTTATTTTTCTATTTGATCAATTAGAAGATCAGAGGTATCTGTCTGTGCCAGAGTTCAATTTCAAAAACATTCTCAAATGTCATCTTAAAAAATTAATGGGTAGACAACCTGATTACTGGAAGCAGAGATGTACAATTAGATGGGGTACCTTGGGTGGGAAAACCACTAAGTTTTTCCCTGCTAAGGCCATCGAAAAGCAACAACCTTTTGGAAGTGCTATAAAAATAGGATAGGAGTTACACTTCCAACTGAAAATGCTTTAGATCTCAGTGCTATGCTTCCAGAAGTGGGCATGCTATCTGGTTTAAATGACCCTTTTAGATTGGAGGAAATAGATGCTATTGTTAAAACTCTCAAAACAGATAAGGCACCTGGCCCAGATGGGTTTAATGGGTTTTTTGTCAAAAATGTTGGCATATTATAAAGGAGGACTTCATTAAAAATGACTCCATAAAGGGAATTACTCATTGGAAAGTATCATTAGATCTTTCATAACCCTGGTGCCAAATAAGAAAACATCAGAAACTGTGAATGATTTTAGGCCTATTTCTCTCGTAAATACTTGCCTAAAATTCATCAAAAAGTTGTATGCAAACAGGATGCAGTCAAAAATAACTAGATGCATTCATGCTAATCAATATGGTATTATTAAAGCAAGAACAATTCAAGATTGACTAGCCTGGTCTTTTGAATATTTACATCATGAAGAGAATATGCCCTGAGAGGAAATAATAAACTTGTTATTATCGTATTCCAAGTATATGATAGGTGTTTATTTTGCATGATATAATTGTATTGATTGGAAAAGTTAATACATGTGTGTTTAATAAACAAATAAAGGGTTCCTAGTTATGCCTCTCATATAAACTAGCTCTTTGATTAACAAGATGATCAAGGCTTCCCGATCATGGACATTGGATGTTTCGTGAACCGTAGGGTGACACACTTAAGGATACCGACACCATTTAGGAGCAAATGTGTTTCAGATAAAGGTTAACAAAGTGCTAGAATCATTTCAATGGAAACTGGAATTGTTTCAGGTGAAGTTGCAGAAACTGGTTCTGCCCGTGATATTGAAATGTTGTAGGGGGTTTTATGTGAATCTTTGTTAATTAAAGTAATTAACAAAATTCTGAATAAAATAAATAAAAGAGTTTTATTAAATGAGAGCTTACATTAAATTTGGTGGAAATTTAATGGAGGTGAGTGGAATTTTGAGTGGAGGCATATTTATGTGAGTGGGAGCTCCACCAACATGAATGATGGAAGAGGTGGGGGCACCTCCATGGCCGCCAGCCATGGGAGGGGGCTTCCCCTCCCTATAAAAGGCCCCCTGACATGGGTATACCCTACAGGTACTCGAGTTTGGTATATACGGTCTAGATACGTCAGAAGCCCACGGCGTTGCCAAGGCCCAATGGAGAACTCGAGTGGCCCACGGACTCTCGATTGCTTATGAGACAAGAAGAAGCTTAAGATAGAAAGTTTAAAGGGAAAACCCTAATCTGTAACCGACTCGACCTGCTACCCGAGACCTAGCCTATCTATATAAAGGACTAGGAGGGGCGACGAGGAGGACAATCACCACCCTAGTTTCCACAACTCTTGCCAGATTGCATCTGCGCGCCCCTGTAATCTTTGATTCCTTCGTTAATTCCAAGAGCAGACAAGCAGGAATAGGGACCTCTATGAGGCTTAAACCTAGGTAAATCTTGCGTCCCTGTGTGCTTGTTTGCTAGCCGACTGATGCCTCCAGTGCTCCCTCCTTCTCCAAAAACCCAAGCCCATAACAATGGGCATTGACGAGCTAAACCGTCGTCAATTGGCACCGTCTGTGGGAACTGGGAGTGCTGATGTCACGGCTTCTTCGGCCCCATCAACCGAGATCTACAACTCTGCAACGGTGGAGATTCGCCAGCTCTTCAGCGCGTTCGACTTCACCGTCCACATGCCGGCCACTCGCCCGGCTTTCAAGTCCATGGGCGATGGAATCAGTCTGGTGATTGGGAGCTTCCGCTTCCAGGTTGGTTAGATGGGCACACTTCGCTTGCCTAACCAGCCGACGACACTCATGATTGCTCCAGCATCGTGGTTTCTGCCACCAATCGGCACCCTCAGCGAGCTTAACGCCTCAGCAACACGTGGGAGCACGGACAGCGACAGCAGTCGCGGATCCGATCTGGGCGACCTGGCCACTGACGATGGAGCCTACGGCTCTGGATCTGAAAGTTGCGGGAGCAACAACTTCCCCAACCACTTCATGTGCGCAGTCATCAACACAGGTGACACTACCGCCAATCACGAAAACACTGACACCGGACCGCCTAACGGCAACACGCCCAACGGCACCGGACCACCCAACGGCAGTATGCCCAACGGTGCCCCCACCAACGGTGGCAACGGCGTGCCCGTCAATAATGGAGCGGCAGGAGAACAGTCGACCATAGTGAATGAACACACTAGAGAGCGCGTGGTGATCAAGCCCAACGACAACGAGTGGGCCCGCTGTCGAGAAGCTCTGCGAGGCAATCCTCTGCCCCTCAATTCCCCGCAAGACATGCTGATGGGCTACCATTGGCTACTGAAGGAGGAATATAGACGACAACTACATGCAATCGCACAACTCAAAGCGTGTAAAAAGGCGGCAGACGAATCAAGCCTTCGACGAGCCGGGCTCTCCTCCCATGGAGGATCCTCCTCCAAAGGCAACGACTACCTGGCCAACAAGAGAAGATCTCGACTAGCCCACCTCACCGAGGAGGAACACTTGGAGGCCGCGAAAGTCCTCGACTTCGGCTCCATGATGATGGATACACGGGGCAACGTGCTCCCAAAGACGCCGGAAGCCGCGGTAACGGCGGCCACCATGTACCTCCTCAACAACCAGCTGCCAGCTGGAGATCCACGAGCCGCCATGCACCGATCTACGATCGCGGGCTTGGGGCTAGTCGAGGCAGCCCTCGACAAAGAGCCCATACCAGAGCCAAAGAAAAGCAAGGCTCCGGTAAAACGCTACTCCTCGCCCTCGTCCAGCGACGATAGCCACGACCTGTCTCGACGTCGCCGCTCATGGTGGCATGATCGTGACTACGATGCGCGTGATGACCTCACACAGCGCAAAGTCGACAAGATGTGGGCAAGACGTGCTCATTCGACTGACTCAGAAGAGGACGAGACTGAGATCTGTGGCGCCAGATGCTTCAGCAGGGCCATCAGGCAGAAGCGAATGCCTAAAGGGTTCAAACTACCGTCAGAGAACCCAAAATTCGATGGTCTACAGGACCCGAAAATCTTGTTGGAGGACCACATCTCCTTTGTCCGACTACATGGCGGGAGTCGAAGCATGGCCATGCAATTCCTGCAGCTACAGCTGCAGGGTGCCACCCGCTCATGGCTCAACAATCTCCCGCGTGGATCGATTCGCAGCTGGGAAGAGCTGGTCTACAGCTTCATGCGCAATTTCAAGGGCACCTACCAAAGGCCCGCATGAATCGAAGAGCTAAGAAGCTTCCAACAAAGGTCGGGCGAATCGCTACGCTCGTACATCCAAAGGTGGTCCATCATCAAGAACTTCGTAGAAAACATCTCGGAGGACCGCGCAATCGATGCATTCAACAGCAACGTTCGCCGCATAGAGCTCAGGGAAGAGTTGGGCCGCTTGAAGCCCAATACGATCGATCACCTAATGGAAATAGTGAATCGGTGGGCTGACGGAGAAGACTCGGTGAAGAACCGCACCTACTCTGATGACGACGATGACCTTGGGCGCAGGCGCGATCGCCGAAGTAAACGTCAAATGCGCGTGTACAATGACCGTGACAAGGTCAACATGGTCGCAGCCGGCTACGCCAACAAACACGACGACAGCCGCAACAACGGATACCGTAGTGGTGGATACCGCGACAGCGGAAAAACCACACAGGTGTGGCAACACCGCACTCGCGAAGAGGCACCCGCAACATCAATCGAGGACAAGCTGTCCGGGCCCTGCAACGTTCACTTCTACATCGACAAGCACGATGGCAAGAAGAAATCCAGCCACCTTCTCAAAGACTGCTGCGAGTTCCTCAAACTCTACGAAGGTTTGGCTCGGATGAATCGCGACGTAGTCAACAGGGCTATGGAGCCGCCCCAGACGTTGTGGCACATGGAGCTCCTCCACCACCGCCCGAACCACCACCACCTGCGCCTGCACTAGTCCAGCATCACAGAGGTGAACCATACCCACGAGCCGTGGGCAACATTGGGATGATCCAAAAAGGGCGTCCCTCAAATCGAGTGCAGAAGGCCATCACTCGCCAAGTCAACTTGGTGATAAACTCTCCACCTTCCACCACTGAGTACCTCAGTGGAAGCGACTCCTGCATCACCTTCAACAGGCATGACCACCCACGCCAAGTTCCTCGTCCAGGCCACTGTCCCCTCATACTCGAGGCGCAGATTGGGGTTTTTGACATGAGTCGCATCTTCATGGATGGCAGCAGTGGCATTAACCTCATGTTTGCGAGTACCTTGCGGGCGATGAGGATCCCCCTAACATGCCTGGAAGTTTCAGACACGACGTTCCACGACATCGTCCCAGGGAAGGCATATATCCCTTGGGAAAAATCAACCTCGACGTCATCTTGGGCATGCCACAAAACTTTTGGCAAGAGCGCATCGACTTTGAGGTCGTTGACTGGCTTACACAATATCACTGCATCCTCGGACATGTCGTGTTTGCGAGGTTCATGGCAGTGCCACACTATGCCTACCTGCAGATGAAGATGCCGGGTCCGAACGGTGTAATCACAATCAACGGCAACTTCGAGAGGCCCGACAGCTGCGACAGGGAATTCAACAGAATCTCCTAGTCCTTCGGTATGCAGGAGGAACTCGCAAGATTAAAGGAGTCGACAGACAACAGTTTGCCTCCCCTGAGCAGGCCAAGTTCACCCGACCTGTCCTTCGACTCGTCGGTGAACATGAAGAAAGTCCAGGTCCACCCAACGGACCCGACCAAGACGGCCCTCATTGCCAACAACTTGAGTTCCACATAGGAACTCGCGCTCGTCGAATTCCACCGTGAGCACTAGGAGATCTTCGCCTGGTGTCCAGCGGACATGCCAGGAGTTCCCAGGGAATTCGCCGAGCACTCACTCAATGTAAATCAAGACGCAAGGCCAGTCAAGAAGACAATTCGGTGACTGTCTGAACCTAGAGCAAAGGTAGTCGGAATGGAGATCAACATACTCCTCGACGCCAAATTCATATGCGAGATCAAGGAAAGCACTTGGCTCGCCAATACAGTGCTTGTGCCTAAAAAAGACACAGATATCCTATGGATGTGTGTGGACTTTACCTCCTTGAATAAGCACTGCCCAAAGGATTACTTCCCGTTGCCGCGAATCGACCAGATCATCGACTCCACCGCGGGATGTGAGCATCTCTGCTTCCTTGATGCCTACTCATGCTACAATCAGATTCGAATGAACGAGGAAGATCAGGAGAAAATGGCGTTTACAATGCCCTTTGGTGTGTTCTGCTACAACACGATGCCCTTCGGGCTAAAAAACGTAGGAGCCACCTATCAGCGGTGCATGCAGGCCTGCCTCAAGAATCAACTTGGTCGCAATTTTCAAGTCTACGTTGATGACATCATCATCAAAACAAAAGAGGAAGCCTCGCTAATCGACGATCTATGCGAGACCTTCGCCAACCTCGACCGATACCGGATCAAGCTCAATCCGGACAAATGCGCCTTCGGCGTACCATCTGGGAAGTTACTCGGGTATCCCATCTCCACGAGAGGGATCGAAGCAAACCTGAAGAAAATAAAAGCCATACTGGCCATGGAGAAGCCAAAAAACGTAATAGGCATCCAGCAGCTGGTTGGGCGAATCGCGGCGCTCAGTCAATTCATTTGTCGAATGGACGAAAAGGCACTACCCTTCTACCAACTTCTCCACAAAACTGACAAGTTCAAGTGGACAGACGGGGCACAAGAAGCATTCGAAGACCTCAAACGTCTACTATCCACCTCACCAGTACTGGTGACCTGATGACCCATAAGTATAGGGGGTGTATCGCAGTATTTTCGAGCGAAGTGAAACCCAATTTATTGATTCGACATAAGGGGAGCCAAAGAATATTTATAAGCCTTAACAACTGAGTTGTCAATTCAGCTGCACCTGGAAACAATCTTACTCACAGCAGTTTATCAGTAGCAACAGTTTTGTAGTCGGAATAGTAAAGTAACCGCAGTAGTAAAGCAAAGACAGTAGTAACAAAAGCAGTAAAAAGTGGGATTCGAGTGCGGTAGGCATAGGGATGGATGGACGGGCGTTGCATGGACAAGACAATTCACATGGCAATCAGAACATAGGGCAATTGCAGATAAATAAGATAAAGCACCCAAGTACTAGACAATCCTAGGCATGTGTTCCATATATAGTCATACGTGCTCGCAATGAGAACTTTCACAACATCTTTTGTCCTGCTAGCCCATTTGCAGCGGGGCCTCTAGGGAACTACTGGCAATTAAGGTGCTCCTTTTAATAGAGCACCGGAGCAAAGCATTAACACTCCGTGAAAACACGTGATCCTCACATCAAAGCCTTTCCCTTCCGGTTATCCCGATTTATGTCACTTCGGGGCCATAGGTTCCGGACAACAACGTGTGTATACAACTTGTAGATAAGACCAAAAACAATACTATCATAATGAATCAATAACATGTTAAGATCTGAAATCATGGCAGTCGGGCCCTAGTGACAAGCATTAAGCACACCAAGTCGCAACAAAGTCATAAAGCACTAATAAAAGATACTAGGCACCATGCCCTAACAATCTGATGCCATTACATGAATGATCTCATCCAATCCCTACCATCCCCATAGCCTACAACGGGGGATTACTCACTCATAGATGGGGGAAACATGGATGGTCGATGGAGAAGCGATGGTGATGATGATGGCGATGATCTCCTCCAATTCCCCGTCCCGACAGAGTGCCAGAACGGAGTTTCTGGTGCTGTTTCGTGGAATCTGGTGGTGGCAGCGGAGCAGAACTCCTTCTAGAAAAATGTCGACCCCCCCGAAGTTTTTAGGTCAGAAGGCTCCTTATAGGCGAAGAGAGAGGCCGAGTGGGTGCCTGGGGGGCCCACACCACCCCCTGGCGCGGCCTGGCCTAGCCCGCGCCACCAGGTGGTGTGGCCACCCCCTGGCTCTTCTCCGTCTCGTATTCTGGCTCCTGGAGTCTTCGGGTGAAATAGGATTTTTCGCATATTTTCCGGGATTTTTCCTGATAGTTGGTTTTCTGCACAAAAAGTAGACACCAAGGTAATTCTGCTGAAAACAGCGTCAGTCTGCATTAGTTGCATCCAAATCACACAAGTTTAGAGGAGAAACAATAGCAAAAGTGTTCGGGAAAGTAGATACGTTTTGGACGTATCAACTCCCCTAGCTTAGCTTATTGCTTGTCCTCAAGCAATTCAGTTGAAAACTGAGTGCGATAAAAGAACTTTCACGAACACATTTGCTTCATATGATGTAAATATTCTCAGCAATGTGATCAACTACTTGGACAATTCATAATAAAGAGTATGCAACAAAGTCTACTTAATAGTCTTTGCAAACTATGAAGAGATTCCAACTCAAGAATAATAAGTAGCATGAAGCATGAACATAAGCAACATTACAATGCTCATAGAAAGGTATGATAGAGTGGTATCTCGCTTGCCTTTGATTATGAATGTCCAGGCACCTCTAAAATTCAAGTGATGACTAGAAGTAAAGATATCAAAGATACAAGCATCAAAGTCATAACTAGGAACATAATGACTTGATCGTAATGCTATACTTCGGATGAATGTTCATCACATCATTCCACCAATGGTGTGACCTTGTTATTAACAACATCCAATGTCCATGATCAGGAAACCTTGATCATCTTGTTAATCAACAAGCTAGTCTATAAGAGAGGCATAACTAGGAACCCTTTTTGTTTATTAAACACACATGTATTGATGTTTCCGATCAATACAATTCTAGCATGTAAAATAAACATCTATCATATATAAGGAATATATAATAATAACTTTATTATTGCCTCTCAGGGCATATTTCCTTCAATATCTCCAAGCACCGAGTTATCTCGGGCTCAGTCAACTAGGTCTCTAGATAGGCTAACCTTTGGATCTGCATTGATCAAAGATAGTTTTGTAAGTAAAACCATAGGATGATATGAGGTATTGTCTAACAGAATAAAGACAAGTTAGCGAACACACCTAATGTCCGTGTACCTAGTTGAACTTGGGTCCAAGATCATCATGTTCAAAGGGACTAGATAAGGCACTAATACCCTAGAAACATTCTCCCATATCGTGCTCCCAATTTTTCGGTGGCTGCAACGGCCAAAGGGCTGGCGTACCAAAGGAAGTCCCAACAAGTACGACATATCCTGGAGAGTAAGAGCCATATCTCCCCAGCGAAAGTGAAAAGTGTGGGTTTCGGGCCTCCAGCGGTCAACTAAGCAGGTGAGCAAGGACTGGTCACATAACAAGCATGTAGAGTCTCTAGTGTCCTCAACCAGATGAGCGAAAGGTAAAAGCCCAACCACTTCAACCTGCATATCCAAAAAGCATGACAAATCATTTAGTGTGTCCCAAAAATATTCATGTAATGCATGATAAAATAAAAATCGTACCTAGGAACCCAAGCCGGAGGTATCCTCTAGTTTACGTTAGGAGTGCGAGTGACAAAGGGCTCGAGGGAATTATGTGCATCTTCCAAACTTCTAGCACGATACTTCTTTTCAATTTCTGCATTTAGCAACCCGTATCTTGTGGCCACTTCTGCACATATTACAAATTGAAGCAGAGTTCACTACATATTACAAACTAAAAGACAGTTCAACATATATTACAAATTGAAACATAGTTCTCCACATATTACAAATTGAAACACAATTCTCCACATATTACAAATTTAATCATAGTTCTCCACATATTACAAATTTAAACATAGTTCTCGACATATTACAAATTTAAACATAGGTCTCCACATATTACAAATTTAAACATAGTTCTCCACGTAGTCAGTCAACACCTAGTTTCGTAATCTTCCTCTACCTCTTCGACCTCGGGTGCCCCGTCCACACACAGGAACTGCGCCTGTGCCGAAAGTGGGACAATGAGTATCCCTATGGACAAATACATTGCATAGAAAATACTTCCTAGTTGGGCCTCCAGCTTCTACTTCGTCCATATCATTTTGGATGTGCCTACACTAATGTTTGTTTGCATCTTCCTGTTCGCATTAGAACAAGGTGGGGGATGTACTGCCTTTCACACTAGGGTTCACGGTGTTGAAATTGCCCACTACTCGAAATCCCGACATCTCACTGGTTCAGGTATCGACCAAATATTCTTTCAGGTAGCAGGGAGACACGAACGAGATTGCGTCCATCCCTAGCTTCCCACAAGCAGCAAGCACATGCGAGCAAGGTAGGCAAAGCAACTTTGGTTTGTTGCACGTGCACTCACATGTTGGTCACTGCTCATTTCCAATCTTCACTCATGTGTTCTTAGCTCATTGCCACACCCAAACTTATCGGTGGGTAATCGAACTTCAAACCTATCTTCACTATAGTCTTCACTTCCATCGATTTGCACTCCACTATCTCCGTGTAAAGCAACCGAGCCAGAAGCAAGGAGGAGTGGTTATGATGATCTCTAAGGATAGATGGAATCTCACACATGTGCGACACTAAGTCGCTCACCAACCAATTTGTGTCGTACTTAGGGAGATAGGCATGCACCCTGGCTGGACAATTTATATCTACGCATTCCATTGTCAAGTATTTTTTTAGAGGACACTGTTGTACTGAAAACCCTTTGCATGGACAATGCCCAAGCAATGATTGCATCTTGCAAATGTTTCTTATCTTGATATCTGGCATCCTAGGAAATTTTGTTCTTGTGATATTCCCACGCAAAATCATGACCGTCGTTAATGGTCATTCCAGAAGAGATGTGTTGATTCCATGAAGCAGGAATCAGCAAGTCCTCTTTGTTGCCTTCTCCATCAGAATCATTTGAATTATCAGAATCACCACTTTCACCATCCATGTAATCCTTCTCTTCCATCAAGTCCTACATGTGTCCAACTTCCTTGTACGCATCTGCCTCACCACTATCACCTCCTCCACCTCCAGCATGACTGCTTGGCCCTTGTTTGTAACCACCACCTTCTCCTCCTATTTGACCGCTCTGCTCTGATTCATAACTGCCACCTCCAGCATCTGACATAGAGTACATCCCGTAACTAGATTCAGCACTATGGCCAGGACCATATCCACCATCGCCTCCAAGCAGATCGTTCTCCTTCAGGACGGGAAGCACTAGTGCAATAGGGTTTACGTGTCTGTCCTCATAACCTTGTAACCACTTCAACCAGTCTTTGTTACGATCTACAGGCCTCAAAATATAGAAAATGTTCTTAGTTGACTTTGTCCATAATGCTTGTCACTAACGGTGTATGTTTCAAGGTTAAACCCTAAACAACTTGTCAACCATTCCTTCATCTGACTAACACTCCATGTTTGAGGGGCAATCAAATCCAACTCCGTAAACTCAAACTCACTCAAACCAGCTCCATACTCATTTGTTCGGATATTAGTAGGACCGAAGTAAAATATGAACTTCACTAAATTGGACATCTCTGTTGACATAAAAACATTTTTTGAACTAATCAATAAATTAGCAATAGTGGATATAACATGTGGTTGAAATTCATAGATATGGAGTAATAGTTAACTTTACATCTACGCATAATGGGGAAAAGTGGAGTTTGCTTAATGTTTATGGCCCTTGCCAAGGTATTGAGAGAGCTAATTTTGTTTCTTGGCTTTACAATATTGAAATTCACCCACATGAACTTTGGTTGTTATTGGGAGATTTTAATTTCATGAGATCTCAGGAAAAAAGAAACAGATCTGGTGCTGACATGAATGATATTTTCATCTTTAATGATGTTATTAGCCATCTGGGTTTAATTGAGTCACCACTCAAAGGAAGAAATTATACTTGGTCCAATATGCAAGGTCGCCCTCTGTTAGTTCAGTTGGAGTGGTTATTTACTTCATGTGATTGGACTCTCAAATATCCAAACACTATGGTTCTACCTCTAGGAAAAACGACATATGATTATGTACCCTGTGTGGTGCAAATATCCATTAATATCCCTAAAGCCCAACTATTTAGGTTTGAAAATTTCTAGGAACATCAGCCTGGGTTTTATGAGTTGGTGGAGAGGGTTTGGAAACAACCAGTAAGGGGAAATTCTGCCACTTTGATTTTGGCTGCCAAATTCAAAAACTCGAGATATGAGTTGAAGAAGTGGGGGGGAAATATCTCTCACATTAAACCCCTGATTGAGAAATCCAATTATGTTATTTTTCTACTTGATCAATTAGAAGATCAGAGGTATCTGTCTGTGCCAGAGTTCAATTTCAAAAACATTGTCAAATGTCATCTTAAAAAATTAATGGGTAGACAATCTGATTACTGGAAGCAGAGATGTACAATTAGATGGGGTACCTTGGGTGGGAAAACCACTAAGTTTTTCCCTGCTAAGGCCATCGAAAAGCAACAACCTTTTGGAAGTGCTATAAAAATAGGATAGGAGTTACACTTCCAACTGAAAATGCTTTAGATCTCAGTGCTATGCTCCCAGAAGTGGGCATGCTATCTGGTTTAAATGACCCTTTTAGATTGGAGGAAATAGATGCTATTGTTAAAACTCTCAAAACAGATAAGGCACCTGGCCCAGATGGGTTTAATGGGTTTTTTGTCAAAAATGTTGGCATATTATAAAGGAGGACTTCATTAAAAATGACTCCATAAAGGGAATTACTCATTGGAAAGTATCATTAGATCTTTCATAACCCTGGTGCCAAATAAGAAAACATCAGAAACTGTGAATGATTTTAGGCCTATTTCTCTCGTAAATACTTGCCTAAAATTCATCAAAAAGTTGTATGCAAATAGGATGCAGTCAAAAATAACTAAATGCATTCATGCTAATCAATATGGTATTATTAAAGCAAGAACAATTCAAGATTGACTAGCCTGGTCTTTTGATATTTACATCATGAAGAGAATATGCCCTGAGAGGCAATAATAAACTTGTTATTATCGTATTCCAAGTATATGATAGGTGTTTATTTTGCATGATATAATTGTATTGATTGGAAAAGTTAATACATGTGTGTTTAATAAACAAATAAAGGGTTCCTAGTTATGCCTCTCATATAAACTAGCTCGTTGATTAACAAGATGATCAAGGTTTCCCGATCATGGACATTGGATGTTTCGTGAACCGTAGGGTGACACACTTAAGGGATATCGACACCATTTAGGAGCAAATGTGTTTCAGATAAAGGTTAACAAAGTGCTAGAATCATTTCGATGGAAACTGGAATTGTTTCACGTGAAGTTGCAGAAACTGGTTCTGCCCATGATATTGAAATGTTGTAGGGGGTTTTATGTGAATCTTTGTTAATTAAAGTAATTAACAAAATTCTGAATAAAATAAATAAAAGAGTTTTATTAAATGAGATTACATTAAATTTGGTGGAAATTTAATGGAGGTGAGTGGAATTTTGAGTGGAGGCATATTTATGTGAGTGGGAGCTCCACCCACATGAATGATGGAAGAGGTGGGGGCACCTCCATGGCCGCCAGCCATGGGAGGGGGCTTCCCCTCCCTATAAAAGGCCCCCTGGCATGGGTATACCCTACAGGTACTCGAGTTTGGTATATACGGTCTAGATACGTCAGAAGCCCACGGCGTTGCCAAGGCCCAATGGAGAACTCGAGTGGCCCACGGACTCTCGATTGCTTATGAGACAAGAAGAAGCTTAAGATAGAAAGTTTAAAGGGAAAACCCTAATCTGTAACCGACTCGACCTGCTACCCGAGACCTAGCCTATCTATATAAAGGACTAGGAGGGGCGACGAGGAGGACAATCACCACCCTAGTTTCCACAACTCTTGCCAGATTGCATCTGCGCGCCCCTGTAATCTTTGATTCCTTCGTTAATTCCAAGAGCAGACAAGCAGGAATAGGGACCTCTATGAGGCTTAAACCTAGGTAAATCTTGCGTCCCTGTGTGCTTGTTTGCTAGCCGACTGATGCCTCCAGTGCTCCCTCCTTCTCCAAAACCCAAGCCCATAACAATGGGCATTGACGAGCTAAACTGTCGTCAATTGGCACCGTCTGTGGGAATTGGGAGTGCTGATGTCACGGCTTCTTCGGCCCCATCAACCGAGATCTACAACTCTGCAACGGTGGAGATTCGCCAGCTCTTCAGCGTGTTCGACTTCACCATCCACATGCCGGCCACTCGCCCGGCTTTCAAGTCCATGGGCGATGGAATCAGTCTGGTGATTGGGAGCTTCCGCTTCCAGGTTGGTTAGATGGGCACACTTCGCTTGCCTAACCAGCCGACGACACTCATGATTGCTCCAGCATCGTGGTTTCTGCCACCAATCGGCTCCCTCAGCGAGCTTAACGCCTCAGCAACACGTGGGAGCACGGACAGCGACAGCAGTCGCGGATCCGATCTGGGCGACCTGGCCACTGACGATGGAGCCTACGGCTCTGGATCTGAAAGTTGCGGGAGCAACAACTTCCCCAACCACTTCATGTGCGCAGTCATCAACACAGGTGACACTACCGCCAATCACGAAAACACTGACACCGGACCGCCTAACGGCAACACGCCCAACGGCACCGGACCACCCAACGGCAGTATGCCCAACGGTGCCCCCACCAACGGTGGCAACGGCGTGCCCGTCAATAATGGAGCGGCAGGAGAACAGTCGACCATAGTGAATGAACACACTAGAGAGCGCGTGGTGATCAAGCCCAACGACAACGAGTGGGCCCGCTGTCGAGAAGCTCTGCGAGGCAATCCTCTGCCCCTCAATTCCCCGCAAGACATGCTGATGGGCTACCATTGGCTACTGAAGGAGGAATATAGACGACAACTACATGCAATCGCACAACTCAAAGCGTGTAAAAAGGCGGCAGACGAATCAAGCCTTCGACGAGCCGGGCTCTCCTCCCATGGAGGATCCTCCTCCAAAGGCAACGACTACCTGGCCAACAAGAGAAGATCTCGACTAGCCCACCTCACCGAGGAGGAACACTTGGAGGCCGTGAAAGTCCTCGACTTCGGCTCCATGATGATGGATACACGGGGCAACGTGCTCCCAAAGACGCCGGAAGCCGCGGTAACGGCGGCCACCATGTACCTCCTCAACAACCAGCTGCCAGCTGGAGATCCACGAGCCGCCATGCACCGATCTACGATCGCGGGCTTGGGGCTAGTCGAGGCAGCCCTCGACAAAGAGCCCATACCAGAGCCAAAGAAAAGCAAGGCTCCGGTAAAACGCTACTCCTCGCCCTCGTCCAGCGACGATAGCCACGACCTGTCTCGACGTCGCCGCTCATGGTGGCATGATCGTGACTACGATGCGCGTGATGACCTCACACAGCGCAAAGTCGACAAGATGTGGGCAAGACGTGCTCATTCGACTGACTCAGAAGAGGACGAGACTGAGATATGTGGCGCCAGATGCTTCAGCAGGGCCATCAGGCAGAAGCGAATGACTAAAGGGTTCAAACTACCGCCAGAGAACCCAAAATTCGATGGTCTATAGGACCCGAAAATCTGGTTGGAGGACCACATCTCCTTTGTCCGACTACATGGCGGGAGTCGAAGCATGGCCATGCAATTCCTGCAGCTACAGCTGCAGGGTGCCACCCGCTCATGGCTCAACAATCTCCCGCGTGGATCGATTCGCAGCTGGGAAGAGCTGGTCTACAGCTTCATGCGCAATTTCAAGGGCACCTACCAAAGGCCCGCATGAATCGAAGAGCTAAGAAGCTTCCAACAACGGTCGGGCGAATCGCTATGCTCGTACATCCAAAGGTGGTCCATCATCAAGAACTTCGTAGAAAACATCTCGGAGGACCGCGCAATCGATGCATTCAACAACAACGTTCGCCGCATAGAGCTCAGGGAAGAGCTGGGCCGCTCGAAGTCCAATACGATCGATCACCTAATGGAAATCGCGAATCGGTGGGCTGACGGAGAAGACTCGGTGAAGAACCGCACCTACTCTGATGACGACGATGACCTTGGGCACAGACGCGATCGCCGAAGCAAACGTCAAATGCGCGTCTACAATGACCGTGACGAGGTCAACATGGTCGCAGCCGGCTACGCCGACAAACACGACGACAACCGCAACAGCGGATACCGTAGTGGTGGATACCGCGACAGCGGAAAAACCACGCAGGTGTGGCAACACCGCACTCGCGAAGAGGCACCCGCAACATCAATCGAGGACAAGCTGTCCGGGCCCTGCAACGTTCACTTCTACATCGACAAGCACGATGGCAAGAAGAAATCCAACCACCTTCTCAAAGACTGCCGTGAGTTCCTCAAACTCTACGAAGGCTTGGCTCGGATGAATCGCGACGTAGTCAACAGTGCTATGGAGCCGCCCCAGACGTTGTGGCACATGGAGCTCCTCCACCACCGCCTGGACCACCACCACCTGCGCCTGCACCAGTCCAGCATCACAGAGGTGAACCATACCCACGAGCCGTGGGCAACATTGGGATGATCCAAAAAGGGCGTCCCTCAAATCGAGTGCAGAAGGCCATCACTCGCCAAGTCAACTTGGTGATAAACTCTCCACCTTCCACCACTGAGTACCTCAGTGGAAGCGACTCCTGCATCACCTTCAACAGGCATGACCACCCACGCCAAGTTCCTCGTCCAGGCCACTGTCCCCTCATACTCGAGGCGCAGATTGGGGGTTTTGACATGAGTCGCATCTTCATGGATGGCAGCAGTGGCATTAACCTCATGTTCGCGAGTACCTTGCGGGCGATGAGGATCCCCCTAACATGCCTGGAAGTTTCAGACACGACGTTCCACGACATCGTCCCAGGGAAAGGCATATATCCCCTGGGAAAAATCAACCTCGACGTCATCTTGGGCATGCCACAAAACTTTTGGCAAGAGCGCATCGACTTTGAGGTCGTTGACTGGCTTACACAATATCACTGGATCCTCGGACATGTCGTGTTTGCGAGGTTCATGGCAGTGCCACACTATGCCTACCTGCAGATGAAGATGCCGGGTCCGAACGGTGTAATCACAATCAACGGCAACTTCGAGAGGCCCGACAGCTGCGACAGGGAATTCAACAGAATCTCCCAGTCCTTCGGCATGCAGGAGGAACTCGCAAGATTAAAGGAGTCGACAGACAACAGTTTGCCTCCCCTGAGCAGGCCAGGTTCACCCGACCTGTCCTTCGACTCGTCGGTGAACACGAAGAAAGTCCAGGTCCACCCAACGGACCCGACCAAGACGGCCCTCATTGCCAACAACTTGAGTTCCACATAGAAACTCGCGCTCGTCGAATTCCACCGTGAGCACTAGGAGATCTTCGCCTGGTGTCCAGCGGACATGCCAGGAGTTCCTAGGGAATTCGCCGAGCACTCACTCAATGTAAATCAAGACGCAAGGCCAGTCAAGAAGACAATTCGGTGACTGTCTGAACCTAGAGCAAAGGTAGTCGGAATGGAGATCAACAGACTCCTCGACGCCAAATTCATATGCGATATCAAGGAAAGCACTTGGCTCGCCAATACAGTGCTTGTGCCTAAAAAAGACACAGATATCCTATGGATGTGTGTGGACTTTACCTCCTTGAATAAGCACTGCCCAAAGGATTACTTCCCGTTGCCGCGAATCGACCAGATCATCGACTCCACCGCGGGATGTGAGCATCTCTGCTTCCTTGATGCCTACTCATGCTACAATCAGATTCGAATGAACGAGGAAGATCAGGAGAAAATAGCGTTTACAATGCCCTTTGGTGTGTTCTGCTACAACACGATGCCCTTCGGGCTAAAAAACGTAGGAGCCACCTATCAGCGGTGCATGCAGGCCTGCCTCAAGAATCAACTTGGTCGCAATTTTCAAGTCTACGTTGATGACATCATCATCAAAACAAAAGAGGAAGCCTCGCTAATCGACGATCTATGCGAGACCTTCGCCAACCTCGACCGATACCGGATCAAGCTCAATCCGGACAAATGCGCCTTCGGCGTACCATCTGGGAAGTTACTCGGGTATCTCATCTCCACGAGAGGGATCGAAGCAAACCTGAAGAAAATAAAAGCCATACTGGCCATGGAGAAGCCAAAAAACGTAATAGGCATCCGGCAGCTGGTTGGGCGAATCGCGGCGCTCAGTCAATTCATTTGTCGAATGGACGAAAAGGCACTACCCTTCTACCAACTTCTCCACAAAACTGACAAGTTCAAGTGGACAGACGCGGCACAAGAAGCATTCGAAGACCTCAAACGTCTACTATCCACCTCACCAGTACTGGTGACCTGATGACCCACAAGTATAGGGGGTGTATCACAGTATTTTCAAGCGAAGTGAAACCCAATTTATTGATTCGACATAAGGGGAGCCAAAGAATATTTATAAGCCTTAACAACTGAGTTGTCAATTCAGCTGCACCTGGAAACAATCTTACTCACAGCAGTTTATCAGTAGCAACAGTTTTGTAGTCGGAATAGTAAAGTAACCGCAGTAGTAAAGCAAAGACAGTAGTAACAAAAGCAGTAAAAAGTGGGATTCGAGTGCGGTAGGCATAGGGATGGATGGACGGGCGTTGCATGGACAAGACAATTCACATGGCAATCAGAACATAGGGCAATTGCAGATAAATAAGATAAAGCACCCAAGTACTAGACAATCCTAGCCATGTGTTCCATATATAGTCATACGTGCTCACAATGAGAACTTGCACAACATCTTTTGTCCTGCTAGCCCGTTTGCAGCGGGGCCTCTAAGGAACTACTGGCAATTAAGGTGCTCCTTTTAATAGAGCACCAGAGCAAAGCATTAACACTTCGTGAAAACACGTGATCCTCACATCAAAGCCTTTCCCTTCCGGTTATCCCGATTTCTGTCACTTCGGGGCCATAGGTTCCGGACAACAACGTGTGTATACAACTTGTAGATAAGACCAAAAACAATACTATCATAATGAATCAATAACATGTTCAGATCTGAAATCATGGCAGTCGGGCCCTAGTGACAAGCATTAAGCACACCAAGTCGCAACAAAGTCATAAAGCACTAATAAAAGATACTAGGCACCATGCCCTAACAATCTGATGCCATTACATGAATGATCTCATCCAATCCCTACCATCCCCATAGCCTACAACGGGGGATTACTCACTCATAGATGGGGGAAACATGGATGGTCGATGGAGAAGCGATGGTGATGATGATGGCGATGATCTCCTCCAATTCCCCGTCCCGACAGAGTGCCAGAACGGAGTTTCTGGTGCTGTTTCATGGAATCTGGTGGTGGCGGCGGAGCAGAACTCCTTCTAGAAAAACGTCGACCCCCCCGAAGTTTTTAGGTCAGAAGGCTCCTTATAGGCGAAGAGAGAGGCCGAGTGGGTGCCTGGGGGGCCCACACCACCCCCTGGCGCGGCCTGGCCTAGCCCGCGCCACCAGGTGGTGTGGCCACCCCCTGGCTCTTCTCCGTCTCGTATTCTGGCTCCTGGAGTCTTCGGGTGAAATAGGATTTTTGTCATATTTTCCGGGATTTTTCCGGATAGTTGGTTTTCTGCACAAAAAGTAGACACCAAGGTAATTCTGCTGAAAACAGCGTCAGTCCGCATTAGTTGCATCCAAATCACACAAGTTTAGAGGAGAAACAATAGCAAAAGTGTTCGGGAAAGTAGATACGTTTTGGACGTATCAACTCCCCCAAGCTTAGCTTATTGCTTGTCCTCAAGCAATTCAGTTGAAAACTGAGTGCGATAAAAGAACTTTCACGAACACATTTGCTTCATATGATGTAAATATTCTCAGCAATGTGATCAACTACTTGGACAATTCATAATAAAGAGTATGCAACCAAGTCTACTTAATAGTCTTTGCAAGCTATGAAGAGATTCCAACTCAAGAATAATAAGTAGCATGAAGCACGAACATAAGCAACATTACAATGCTCATAGAAAGGTATGATAGAGTGGTATCTCACTTGCCTTTGATTATGAATGTCAAGGCACCTCTGAAGTTCAAGTGATGACTAGAAGTAAAGATATCAAGAATACAAGCATCAAAGTCATAACACAAATAATCAAGTAATGGAACAAACATAAAGAATGACAACTATGCTCTCAAGAAGGTGCTCAAAGAATATGTGGAGACTCAACAAGTAGAAGAAAAGGTTTTGAATAATTTGAAAGGCTTCCAAATGCTGAAAGTGTGGTACTCGTTAGCTTTGAGCTCTTATTGCCCCTATCATAAGCATCTTTAATGTGGTTAAGGTGAAAGTGACACAACTAAGAGGATATGCTTGATAAGTTATAAATCAAAGTCTCATGCCCCTTACTTACGAAGACCGATCCTCATGCTACTCAACTTCAGTCACAACTAAGCTCTTGTCATTGTAAGTATATACGTATCATAGAGAACCGCCAACGGGGTACCCCTTGCACATGACACGGGAGCTATCCCATAATCAAAATACAAGCCAAGCAGACAATGAGCATCTCGACGATCTTTTTATTTACTATGTGCATAGATTTTTATTGAGGATGCTTCATAGAATGCTCATTATGGTTATGCTGCAAGTTTCCACCATGATTAGGCATGGCTTAGGCAAGCGGCCTAGACGTTTCTGTAATATACATACAAACTCCATGATCTTACAAGTTCCACTTTTATTTCACACCGCCGAGATCCATAAGCAAAAGAACATGATATCAACTAGGTACAAAGTACCTATGAAGCGTTGAAAGCGGTCCCCATGATACATGGTTCTGCTAACTTCAACTCATAAAGCGCAAGCATATGCACAACAAAGAAGGATGCAATGGTTCAGGTTTATTAAGTGCAAGAAAATAAAGTGTGCCATCAAGTTCGTGAGAGCTTTACTAACTAACTTTCTCATAACAAGCAAACATTTTATTCGGAAGAAAACAAGGCATATTGAATATGCACAGAAGTAGCAAATGATGCTAATGGGTAGGTATGGTGGACACTTTGGAAATATTTGGTTTAGGGAGTTGGGAACTTGAGTAAAACATACTGAGTGAAAGTGAAGGCTAGCAATAGTAAGGTAGCGACAAACGAGAGAGCAATAGTTATCATTATCATGCTTGCAACAAAACAGGACTACTCATGGCATGAAAGTGATTCAAGATCCTCAAGACAAAATAATTCATCGAGGCTTAACTGATTATTACAGTCATGTGCATGCGTGAGCATGTGCCAAGTCAATCAAATGAAACATTCAGAGGAGGATACCATGGCGTCATACCAATTTATGAATAGGGCAATGCAAGCAAACATTCATAAGACATGCTACCAACTATTAGCGAGCTAGAGCTAATCATAATAAAGCAAGAACTACTAAGCATCCAAAGAAAACATACACTCTACATGAACGGACTAAGTATGACCACAGTGATGAGTATATGTACAAATATGAAAACAAATAGAGTTCGTTACCAGCCTCTTACCACGCCTCAAGTTGTCATTAATCCTCATTATTGCTCTTCACTTGTGTGGCTTGAATAATAAAATGAAACCAATATCCACTAAGGACTACCGAACCCTGAAGCAAACTCGCAAAAACCAAAGAAGAACGACAAATATTTTTGGTGTTTTCGATTTTTAAACAAGAACTAAAAGAGAAAAACAAGCAAGGCAAAATCTTTTTTGGGTTTTTCGAATAGTTCAAACAAAGCAAAAAGGGAAAAGCAAACCAAGGCAAAAATAAGAAGCAAACCAAAGAGAAACAACAGAAATATTTTTGGTCTTTTTGTGTTTTTAGAAAGCAAAAACAAAGAAGAACGAAAACTAAAAAGAGAACGACAACATGAATATACAAAGTACCGACGCAACATGATAAGGAGATGGGTGCGGTGTCGGCGTACCTCCCCCAAGCTTAGGCTTTTGGCCCAAGTGGGTACCAATCCATGTACGAATAGGGGTTCCAAGCGGGCGGATCTTGGTAAGAATGGTCGTAGCTGGGCCCATGAGAAGAAGAGGAAGCTCCCCAATCATAAGCGGGCTGCTGATATGAAGACTCTCCCTCATTCGAGGGCTGGACCGAATCATCCGTGACCTCCCTTCTAGTGTCCTGCTCCTGTTGGGAAAGCTCTCCCAGGTGCGTGTCAAGCTCCTCCTCAGTGAGGGACCATCCTTCCCAGTTATCAAGGTTAAACAAAACAGGTGCAGGCAAAAGAACAACACGCTCGAACTTGCTCTTTCTCCAACCAGCCTTGAGAAAGGTTATTTCATAAGATAACTCACTCATACTAGCCCACGAGGAAACAAATTTATGTTGTATCATGGAATTAAGATCAAGCCTCTCTATGGGAAACTGTAGGTCTAGATGATGAGGCGCTAAACCATGCAATGCTAGCAAACGAGAAGCAATGAGGCCTCCACAAATTCCACCTTTCTCACGGTTAGCAGCAAGACGGAAAGCTATCAAAGCATGTAAGACCTATCTCGTCTAAGAGCAGCAGAGATAAATGCTAAATCAAACGAAGATAACTTATTGGCAGTTTTCCTAGCAAGAACACACTTGGCAATAAAGTAGGCAAAGTAGCGAATGGAGGGAAGATGAATGTTACGGATTTTTCCACTCTCCTTCGAGAAGCTACTCCCTTGACAAATTTCTGCATATAAATCCATGAGTGGTTCTGGTCTCTCTTTAATCTTCCTACATGATCCCCATTGAGGTACCTTAATAGCTGCACAAAAATCATCAAGAGAAAGGTTGATAACAATATTGTAAATTTTGTAATGGACCATGGGGTTAGGCAAAGAGTGACTAAATTGGAAATCCTGCACCACAGACATGGTTAGCTTCACAAATTGACAAGGTTCATCTTCCAAAAAGTGCTCTAACCCTGCATTAGAAACCAAAGTGTGGAAATCTTGTAGAATTCCTGAAGCTCTCATGAACTCAGGGCATGGATAAATGGAGGGAAAAACTTCCTCCTCCCGGTGGAACTTCATGACCTCAGGCACCCAAAGCTCATGTTGGTTTAGGTGGTGTTCACTCATCTTCTATTCTGAAATTTAAACACCTATTAAACAAGTGATTGCAAAGTAAATATAATGAAGGATTCTACTCATAGGGACTTGCAAGAGGCCTAAACATGCATCAAAACTATATCTCTAAGCATCAAACAAGCTTACAAGCTCTCATAACCAGTCACCTACAGCAGCAAAATACTCAACATAAAATCCACTAAATACAAATCTACTTGGACAAGGGGAGGAGTCGCATACCATGGAACAAATGCTCCAAATTTCAGCAAGAAAAATGGGCTGAGCAAGGAGATCGAAAAAATCAAGAGCAAGCATAGCAAGAACGCGATTTTGAGCTATGAACTGGAGCTTACTCGGGAGAGAGAAGAAAGTGGCAGGTGAGAGAGTTAGTGGGGGGCCAGGAGTGGCCCACACCAGGGCATGGCGCCACCCAAGGCTGGCCGTGCCACCATGTGGTGTGCTTGCCTGGTGGGGCCCCTAGTACCTACCAAGTACTCCTCTGCTCCTTTTTTCACGTAAAAAATTAATATGAATTTTCTGAAATTTTCCGAGACACTTTATTTTTGGGCATTTTTCAGAAATAGAAGAATAATTTTTCTGCCATATGTATAATGTGATATGATATGGTCTTTCTTGCGCCTTGATCTCCATCGAGCGCTCCAACATGATCTCCATCTTTCCCTTGGTTTGACGCCAAGTCCAAGACGCCACCACCAGGTCGTCCATCGGAATGATGACTATTACTATACTACTTAGTAACACCAAAGTAAACTACTTTATCTTTGTAACGACCAATGCCATATCATAATCACATGCCCCCTGCAAAATAAAGTTATACGCCTCTACTTTATCTTTTGCAAGTTTTACGTGGTTGTTAGGGCTTTCGCACTAGAACCGTTTCTAAACTACGAACTTTCCAACCACAACATGGATCCGAGAGTTGTCTCTATTACACCCCTTTCGGGGCCCTCCGTTGTAAATGCTATATCAACTATCGAATGAGAGACAGACATCCGCTAGCCACTTATACGATACAAGCCGTATGTTGAGCGTGGAATCAGTCTCGCGTACGAATACGCGTAAAGTCGGTCCGGGCCGCTTCATCAAACAATACCGCGATATAAACAAGTACACGTTAGAGGGTAACAACTAAGGGATCAATGCCTGCACAATACTTGTGCGTACTGGCCGTACAACACTCCTACGTATAGATCGGCTCTGATACCACTGTTGGGGATCGACGCGGAAAACAAAAAATTTCCTACGAAGAAACCCTAGAAACTTGCCTAGGATCTATCTGTGTAGTAATGCGGTAACGGCCGATGCGTACAGAATACATACCCTTGTAGACCGTACGCGGTTAACGTTCCGCAGGGAACGTGGTTGATGTAGTCGTACTCGAAGCCGACCTCAAGGTCGCAAAGCTCCTCGCAGGTCACCTCTTGCTCCTTCTTGATCTTCATCATCTTCATCGTGCAACAGCTCCGGCTCACGACATTCTAGCGCCCCAACTGTTGTGCCTCGTGTCTTCATACACATCCGGTGCATGATGAGACCTCCGGCTCCCCGATCCCGCCGGGAGTGCGGAAGTTGATATCCGGCTAGGAATCCCTGTAGCACAACGGCTTACTGCAGGTGTGCCTCGATATCACAGCCCAGACTTGGGGCCATGGTCACGAGGTATAGAGAGAGGGAGGAGGAGAAAATTCAACCAAAGGACTTCTCCAATTGTGTATTTGGTGTATCTAATCCCACCCATGGGCACCCCTTTATATAGGCTAAGGGGGTGTACCTTTCTCAAAGGCTAAGCCATGTGGGACTAATACTAAAGGAAAAAGTCAGCAAAAATTCGGACTACCAAATGGGCCAAATTAACTCAGCCCAATAGACAAAACAGAAAACAAACTAAAAAGAAAAAGAGGCAAGCAGCAGCCAACCGGGTGGGCCGGCTCGCGTAAGGTCGGTCCGGGCCGCTTCATCAAACAATACCGCGATATAAACAAGTACACGTTAGAGGGTAACAACTAAGGGATCAATGCCCGCACAATACTTGTGCGTACTGGCCATACAACACTCCTACGCATAGATCGGCTCTAATACCACTGTTGGGGATCGGCGCGGAAAACAAAAAATTTCCTACGAAGAAACCCTAGAAACTTGCCTAGGATCTATCTATGTAGTAATGCGGTAACGGCCGATGCGTATAGAGTACATACCCTTGTAGACCGTACGCGGTTAACGTTCCGCGGGGAACATGGTTGATGTAGTCGTACTCGAAGCCGACCTCAAGGTCGCGAAGCTCCTCGCAGGTCACCTCTTGCTCCTTCTTGATCTTCATCATCTTCATCGTGCAACAGCTTCGGCTCACGACATTCTAGCTCCCCAAGTGTTGTGCCTCGTGTCTTCGTACACATCCGGTGCACGATGAGACCTCTGGCTCCCCGATCCCGCCGGGAGTGCGGAAGTTGATATCCGGCTAGGAATCCCTGTAGCACAATGGCTTACTGCAGGTGTGCCTCGATATCACAGCCCAGACTTGGGGCCATGGTCACGAGGTATAGAGAGAGGGAGGAGGAGAAAAGTCAACCAAAGGACTTCTCCAATTGTGTATTTGGTGTATCTAATCCCACCCATGGGCACCCCTTTATATAGGCTAAGGGGGTGTACCTTTATCAAAGGCTAAGCCATGTGGGACTAATACTAAAGGAAAAAGTCAGCAAAAATTCGGACTGCCAAATGGGCCAAATTAACTCAGCCCAATAGACAAAACAGAAAACAGACTAAAAAGAAAAAGAGGCAAGCAGCAGCCAACCGGGTGGGCCGGCTCCACACCGGCGACCCAAGAGCAGGCAGGCGGCCAGCAGCAGCCAGCGCCCCGGGTGGGCCGCCTGCCCGCCGGCCCGGTGGCCTGGCCGGCTCCCCTACGAGCTCCTCATGGGCCGGGGTTGAGCCAGGCCGGCCGCTGCGGCTGGTAGCTGGCGCCCGCCCCTGTGCGGCGCGGAGTATCCGCTGCCCACAGGCGGCCTTCCAGTGGCGGTTAGTACATGCTGCTGCCCCCGTGCGGCGGCAACTTATTTGCCGCCCACGTGGGCGGTTGTTTTTTTCCTTTTTCCTTTTATTTTTCTGCAGCTTTTATTCTAGGCTTTTTCCCTCTAGGATTTGGCCTAATATAAACGTTTCCTTTGTAAATATTTATTTAAATATCATTTAGAATATATTAATTCATAATTAACATATAATAAATATATATTTAAATTCCCATTTATCCGAAAACACTTTTTGGGGCTTTTCCTTTATCCTTTCTCCGAACAACTTCGGATCTCTCCGCGGAACGATTTCGGCTTTCTCTCTTTCTCTACTGTGATTCCATCTTACGAATGATCGCTCTCATCGTACCCTTAAGTGTATCCTTTCACGGCTCGGGAATGCTCTAGACATGATCTATATCAATGATCAACAGAGGGACCAGGGATATCCATGTGACCCCTATGCATTCCTGATGACAATGTCGTTTGAACCGTCTAAATGTACCATCCTCTTCCTTTTGTTTCTCGATACAACTTGTCCGAGATCCGATCAATGGTATCCCATACTTTGTTCAATCTCGTTCACAACAAGTTCTGTTTTCTTGTTACCGTGATATTACATCCCCGTGACCTAGTCACATGTTGCAACATTTATAGATGTAATCTCACCAAGTCGGCCATATGTATCTTTACCCGTCATGTGGGTGAACAAATCCCAGTCTTGTAGTCACATGTCATCTACTGTTCCTTCGGAATACCCAATGTACACCTTTATGGCCACCGCATTACCAAATGACGTTTGATGTAGTCAAAGCGGCCTAGGGAAACAGTGAGTAATATGAGCTCACGGTCTAAGGAGAAGGAGTCTAGGTATAGCTATTGCAACAATGAACTATATGACTTGATCGTGTTGCAATCCTTCGAGGAATGTCCAACCACATCATTCTCCAATGACATGATCTCGTTGTCAGTCGGCATAAATGCCCATGATCTTGAAACCCAGATCATCTCCGTGACCAATGAACTAGTATGAATAGAGGCTACTAGGGACTTGGTTGTTTTATACCACACCTATACCAATGTTTCTACTTGGCACAGTTATAGCACAATATGAAACTATTATAAACTAATTGAGATATGACAATAAAAACCTATATATTATTTGCCTCTAGGGAATATCTCCTTCAAAGTTCTCTATGGATGTATATCCACCTGGTGCTTGTATCTAGTAGATAGATCTTGGCGTATAGTTCGCAACGTAGGAAATTTTTTGTTTTCTATGTTGCGAACCCAACAGAACCATGTCCTAGGTCATACCTTCCGTCGGGGTCAGCGGCCCAGCAGCAACAGCTACAACGTCTATGTCCGGCCTATGCAGTCGCAACAATGACAATGCAGCCTTAGCACCCGCTACTAACTGTTGTCGTACACACTCGTGAACCGCACTCAAATCCTGAAACTTCGCCAGAAGATCCAACATGCTTGAAGGAGCGATGTCCAACGGAAACATCGTTTGATAGATATGTCTAAGGCACGACTGTGCCTTCTTCAATAATTGAAGTACTCGAGAAGCACGATCCTGCAGGGTCGCAAGCGCGATCGCACGATCGTGGTCCACCCAAAAGTACCCACTCTCCTGTAGTTGCTCCTGGGTCAGATCATTCAACCGAACGGCAATCCGGTCCTTCTCATCTTGCGGATGACGGGCACTGACAACTACACCAAGCAAAAGGGCAAAGTATGAAGACAAGGAATCACCGTGACTGGCTAAAAGAAAAGATAAGAGGGCAGAAAGCTAACATTTGAACTGCTCGCTCAGCTGCGTCACCTCCTCCAAGAGATACTGCTCGCGAGCGGTAGGCTTCTCCGCCTTCGACTTCCATACATACGCGCTACCACAGAGGATGGGCAACTCACGCTCCAGTTGCTTAATGCGACCGTGTAGTCGCGAAAGCAGGGATAACTCATCCACCTTTGAGCGTGGCTGCACCAACGTTTCATCGGTGGGTGGAGGATCACGAGGATCACTCGAGGGACCACTCGACATACCATATCATAAACCAGCCAAGAGCAAACTTAAGGAACCAAGAGTACATTGATAAAGGCTCGAATGCATTCAGAAACGGCAAAGTCTCGATAGGGATACTCCCTCAAAAAGCATGGTTTCAACAGAAAAATAAAACTACAACTATTACAGAATAGCTACTAAGGAGCCGCCTGCTTCTTCGACTTCGACTTGGGCTTTGGGGGCCTCGTCGAATCTGTGGCGGTCTCTGACGCCACAGACTTTCCAATGCTAGCCCCTGATGTCGTAGCCTTCCCCGCATTCTTCGCTCACTGTAGCTCCTCAGAGTATTTGGCGACTGTATTGATGAGTTGCGGCCCATATTTACCACATCCAGTAGCAAAGGGAGCAAACACTACATGTTGGCCATCTGCGCCGATGGGCATCGCCTTGGAAATCGCGGCGAGATCCACCTCCATGCCATGGGCTTGCACCATCGCAAGTGCCATGGTGGCACCGACAGACCGCTGGGAGTTCCTGAAGTCCATGGGAATACCCCCAGCAAGGGATTCCACCAGGTCCTCAAGATTGTCAAGCAGCTCAGCCTTGGGATTTAGATCCCTGCGTATGCGACTGAGCACACCCTTGGCCTTCGTCAACATCCCTTTAAGGGAAGTGTTGCGGTCTTTGACTGTGGCGACAGCACCAGCCAATGCATCATCACGATGAAGGGACTGGGCATCAAAGCTCAGACCGCCGGCATCTACATACAACAAAGTGTTAGCACCATAACATGAAGTTGAAGCAAGAAACAACAAAAATTCAGCTGAAAGAGTACCTGAGAGGGACTTAGCAATCGAGAAAAGCTGCTCCTCGAGCAACTTCTCCCTCTCGGCATTGGACGAACACAAGTCCTCTTCACGCTTTCGCAGGTTCTCCTCGCGCATTTGCGACTCCTCCAAGGCCGCGATTGCTTCGTCGCGACTCTTCGTCACCGTGGCAAGAGCCTTTTCGAGTGAAGCAGCATGACGCAGAAGTTCGTTATGCTCAACTACAAAAAACATGACATATCATCAATCGAACCTAGAAGCTTCACCAAGGCAAAGACAAAAGGCAAAAACCAACCTTCAACAACGCGATGGCGATTTTCTAGCCGCACATGCTGTCGACCCATGTCTAGGACTTGCTCCGCCAGGCGGGCAGCTTCCTTCACGGTTAGCTGCATTAGAAGAAAACAAAGTTCAGCAACAACACCAAGTATATATTCAATTGACAAAGCAGCAAAGAGATACTTACATGGTCCTCCAGAGACTCCGAGGATGATTGTTGCATAGTTATCTGGGCAACCACCTGGTGTCCCCCAGCATGTGGGGAACTCGATGAGTTGTGCCCGGAGTGGGCCGCCAATGGAGGAGAGGACGATCGTTCGGCCACTTGCTTGGCCTTGGAGTATGTGACTCCGGATTCCTTCACAAATTGGACATCGCCCGAAGACGACGACACCGCTTGACTACAAAACACATCCAGCAAAAACCTCAGGGAACGAAACTCCAAAAAAGAAATCAAGGCAAAGTCATGAACTCACCAGTCAAATCTATCAAGGTCGAAGGATTGCTCCTCCGACTCCGATGACTCCTTCGACAGTCGCAACTTCTTCCGAGCAGGAGGAGCCATGGAGCGCACAGGAACGGCGGGGATTGGCTCCTCTGTGACAACAGAAGGGCCTTCTGGCATCATCGGCGACGAGGCATCCGAGTCCTCACTGCGGGAATGCTTGCGAGTGTCCAGGTCACTAGACTCGGGGGCTCCCTCCTCCTCTTCGATTGGGACGTTCGACTCCGACTCTTCCTCTTCATGCACCTCGCGAGGGATAACCCCTTCAGGATGAGGGGGCAAATTGGGAGACACCTGCCAATCCTGCATTCAGAAGATACAATATTATATATCACAGCATTGTAAAAGGCAACCGAAAATGACAACTACTTCATCATACAATTCTACCTCAGGAGGAGGGTTTGAGGCGTCAAAAGGAGGCACGACTGGTTCGGGTGGGAGAACCTCCTTGGCGGTATATTTGGTCACCAGTCGCACCCTCTTATCAACCTCACCCGTGGAAATGCCATCGGCAGATATGTGAGTGGCATCATTCGCACCAGCCCAGTGGAACATGGGGTGGACTCTGGCCTGTAGAGGCTAGACACGACGGTGCAACCATGTGCGAATGAGGGCAGCGCCTCCCTCTTCTTTGCCTATGCGACTCTCGAGGTCACAAACACCCTTATACAGCACCTCCGTTTCCTCGGACTCACCAGGCATCACAATGTTCTTCCAAGAGCGCCTCCTCTTGCATGGCGTCGCCTGGTCAAAGGGCACGAGTCCATAGTGCTCTCCGTTGGCATTCTGGTCGCGGATGTAAAACCACTTGTCTATCCACCCTTGGCTGGACGCAGTAAGCTTGATATCGAAGTAGGTGGCGGAAGAGTCGACATGGATTCCATAGCGTCCTATGTCGTAGACTAGCGAACCGGACGCTGACTAGCGTTTCAGCTTAAAAAGCCTCTTAAATAGGCCAAAGGGTGGCTCGACTCCGAGCCAGCACTCACAAAGGGTAATGAAGCAGGAGATGTGGATAATAGAATTTGGGGACAGCTGATGCAGCTGGAGCCCGTAGAAGCAAAGGAGGCCCCTAAAGAAAGGATGCAGGGGCAGAGAAAGACCTTGGATGACGAACGCAAGGAACATCACCCGGAAACCAGGAGGAGGACATGGGATTACCTCCTCGCCGGGCACTCGTGAATCACCCTCCGCGGGTGGAAGAAATCCATCTTGACGATAAAGATGAAGCTCGGAGGATTTGATGATAGATGCTCGCCAAGCGCCATTGGTGACGTGGGTACCCACACCCTTCTTCTTCCCAGCGCCGGTGGCGCTGGTGCCCACAGTGGCGGCGCCGCCCTTCTTCTTGGTGGCGGTAATGGTGGCGGCAGACCCAGCGGTGGCACCTCCCTTCTTCTTGCCCATATTCCGATGGCCGTGAGAATGGAGGAAGTAGCTGGGGAAGATATGGAGCTGGTCCAGTGCAGCAATGAGAAAGTGCGTAAGGAAGCAGAGAGCAGCAGCAATGGCAATGGAGGCAAGAATAAAGGAGAAAGATGGGGAAATTAGCGTAGCTGTGCTACTACTTAACCTCCTCGCAGAAACCATCCAATGGCCAGCAGAAACCCTACTACACGCATGGCGCACATCTCCATCGACACGTGGCGAAGCTGAAGCACGAACCATCCCCCCACTATTCCCATTACACGCGGAAATCAAGGAGACACAGTTAAAACAGAAGATTACGCACGCCCGATCAAATCGAAGTCAGAAAGTGGGACCCACCGCTTGTCATGTCCCGTCAAAGACGCTCACGCGGGCAACCAAGGTCATCACATCGTCAGCACTGACGTCATTGATTGCAACAGCAGAAGATTTCGACTACTTTAGTTCTTGATCGAGTCTTTGACTCAACCAAGCACTCGTGGGCTACTCCCATAGGGAGCGCTGGTCGCGCACCCTACGATTTATCTTTATGCAGGTATATGAGCATTCAAGACATACCCACTACTCGAATCTACGATTCGATTGTGAATTATGGGTTACTCCCATAGGGAGCACCGGAAGCAAATTCGAATGAAACAAGCAACAAAAGACGACAACAGTCACAAAAGGTCTTTAGTCCCCTCTTGAGTCTTTGACTCAACCAGGCACTCGGGGGCTACACCCAAAGGGAGCACTGGTCCCGCACCCTATGATTATTTGTACATCGTACTGTGCGTTGATAATATCCACACTCGAAGTCTATGGCGACTCCGCCTCATATTTTCCCTACAAAGAGACTATGTCTCCTAGGCCACCCGAATCATCTCCGCGATGATAAAAAATCGGATGTCGTGCTTACAGCGTGAAGATAAGACCTGAATAAGGCCTAGCAACGCATCTGCTGCGCACTACCAGAAATATATCCGTGCCTGCAGGTGCGATGAACATGCCTTGATGGACTCGTCGAGTGCTCACACCTATACACTGGAATTCGACTCATGTAAGACCTCCGCGGCTTGAGTCGAATTACACCAGTACTTTTCTGAACTCGAGTCTGGGAACTCGAGTTTGAGTAGATTGTGTTGTTTTTCCCTAAGGCAGTTAACTGATACCGATACATCAGATAAATCTGGCGCGTATATCAACAATCCCTATGACATTAAAAAAACACTCGGAAAAGGCTCAGTCATACACTCGAAAGACTTCATAAAGTCTCCAGTCGAATCTGCGATTCCACTGGACAATCGGGCGATACTGACATGGGTATACCCTATAGCTACTCGAGTTTGGTATATACGGTCCAGATATGGCAGAAGCCCACGGCTTTGCCATGGCCCAATGGAGAATTTGAGTGGCCCACGGACTCTCGATTGCTTGCGAGACAAGAAGAAGCTTAAGATAGAAAGATTAAAGGGAAAACCCTAATCTGTAACCGACTCGACCTGCTACCCGAGACCTAGCCTATCTATATAAAGGACTAGGAGGGGCGGCGAGGAGGACAATTACCACCCTAGTTTCCACAACTCTCGCCAGATTGCATCTGCGCGCCCCTGTAATCTTCGATTCCTTCGTTAATTCCAAGAGCAGACAAGCAGGAGTAGGGACCTCTACAAGGCCTGAACCTGGGTAAATCTTGCGTCCCTATGTGCTTGTTTGCTAGCCGACTGATTCCTCCAGTGCTCCCTCGTTCTCCAAAACCCAAGCCCATAACAATGGGCATTGACGAGTTAAACCCTCGCCACCCCTCTCCCTCCTCTCTTCTCACACCTCCCCGTGAAGGATCTCTCTCCCCCTCTAGAATTATTCCCCCATGGTCTTGGATTAGCGAGATACATGTTCCCGGTGGCTTTGTCTGATAGGAGTTGTCGGAGGACCGGACGTGTGTGTGATCACGGATTCACCGCTGAGTTGTGGTGCTCGGCTTCCTCACGATCTTGAGATCGGCAAGAGATCAACTACATCATCCACGAGTCAAATATCATTACGCTTTGTCGCTCTTCAAGGGTATGTTCTCTATGGATGTATATCCACCCGTTGATTGTATCTAGGTAGATAGATCTTGGTGCTTCACATCGTAGGAATTTTTTTGTTTTCTAGAACCCAACAGTGGTATCAGAGCCTGATCTATGCATAGATGCTTTGCACGGGTAGTACACATATGAGTATGTGGGCGTTGATGATCATGTTATTGCATCTTCTATGTATTTTGGAAATTGGTGGCATAGTGGGCTGAAGTGGCCCGGACTAACTTTACATGTCCTCACACATCAGACCTATTCCACGATTGACATGCAACTAGTTTTGCATAAGTGGCTAGCGGGTGTCTGTCTCTCCTACTATAGTCAATATCTGATTTACAACGAGTTGTTTATAATTTGATGATCATCGTTGCGGTTCCATGTTCGTAGGTATGAACGGTTCTATCTTCCAAAGCGCTAAGCCACGTAAAACTTGCAATTGATAAATTAGAGGTGTCTAGTTTAGATTGTTGTTGGGCAAGTGTCATGATATGGTAATGCTATAATTTGTAGTATGGATTGATACTATTGGAAATTATAACATACCAAAGTGTTTGTTCCATAGACCTTGGCCTTACACATGTTGGAATGATAAAGTTCATACCACAATGCACATGATAGTGATCAAGTGCAAGAACCATATCATATCACTTTTTGCATATGATGTTTGTTTGCATCTTATATTGCTCGTTTGGCGCTTTAGTAGCATTATAATATGATCCCTCATTTAAATATCAAGATAAGAATGTGTTCTTCCTTGAGTATGCACCTTTAAGAAAGTTCGGCGTTTCGAGACACTACATGATGATCGGGTGTGATAGACTCTACATTCGCATACAACGGGTGTAAGACAGTTTTACACACGCGAATACCAAGGTTCTTACTTGGCGAGCCTAGCATGTATAGACATGGCCTCGGAACATGGACCGAAAGGTTAAGCATGAGTCATATGGTTGATATGGTGACCATCTAGATGCTCACATTTGAAGCTAGACCAACTCACGTGATGATCGGTCTTGATGTAGTGGATTTGGTTCATGTAATCACCAAAAAGACATGAGGGATGTTGTTTTTAAGTGGGAGTTCATTTGTAATTTGGATTAGCTAAACTCAATCTATCATAAACTTAGTCTAAATAAACTTTACAAATTCTATTGTGGATGACACCACCTGCTTTTAATTTCAGTGTATTCATGGAAAGAGAAACTTGCAACAAATGGTAGCAACTTTACCAACTAGTCCCTGAACTTGAGGATTCTCCTCACTGCTGCATAGAAGCAATATGTGCTAGAAGCGCCATTAGTCCCCCCACCTCCTAATTCCCCTGATGAGGAAAAGAATGTTTTCCTAACTCATCAGGAGGACCACAATATGGTTCACTACGGCATACTGTATGGTCTAGAGCCAGAACTCTGAAAGCATTTCGAGAATGGCAATGCCTTTGATACAATATTGAAATGATTTTCAATACCCATGCTGTCGTAGAGAGTTATGATGCTTCATAAAAGTTCTTTAGCTACATGATGGAGGAGAATAGCTCCGTTAGTGAGCACGTACTTAAAATGTCTAGGTACGCCGATAAGCTTGCGTCCTTGGGAATAATGATTCCCATTGACTTAGGCATACATCGTGTTCTCCAATCTCTGCCACCAAGATACAAGAGCCTCATGATGAACTATAACATGCAGGCATGAAGACGTCTCTCCCCGAGCTTTTTTCAATGCTTAAGACCGCTGAAGTGGAGATTAGGAAAGAACATCAAGTGTTGATGATCAATAGGACCACTAGTTTCAAGAAAGAAAACAAGGGTAAACAGAAGGGTAACTTCAAGAAGGGCGGCAAATCTGTTGCGCTGAGAAGAAGACCCGGGTTGGCCCTAAGTCTGAGACCGAGTGCTACTATTGTAAGGGTACTGGCCACCAGAAGCGCAACTGCCCCAAGTATCTAGCAGATAAGAAGGCCGGCAAGATGAACAAAGGTATATTTGATATACATCTTATGGATGTGTACTTGACTAATACTTGTAGTAGCACCTAGGTATTTGATACCGGTTTGGTTGCTAATATATGTAACTCAAATCAGGAGCTGCGGAAGAAGCGACAACTAGCAAGGGCTGAGGTCATGATGCGTGTCGGCAATGGATCAAAGGTTGATGTGATCGCCATCAAATCGCTACCTCTCCATCTACCATCGGGACTAGTTATAAACCTGAATAATTGTTATTTGGTGCCTACACTGAGCATAAACATTTTATCCGGATCATGCTTATTGCAAAGCGGTTATTCATTTAAATCTAAAAACAATGGTTATTCGATTTATATGGACAATAACTTTTATGGTCATGCACCTGTGATGAATGGTTTATTTCTGTTGGATCTCTATAGTAGTGATACACATATCCATAATGTTTATGTCAAAAGGATTAAAATCGATAATGATATATCTGCATATATGTGGCACTGCTGTCTAGGTCATATTGGCATAAAACGCATGAAGAAGCTCCATTGTGATTGACTCTTAGAATCACTTGATTTTGAATCATTTGATACACGTGAGCCATGCCTTATGGGCAAGATGACTAGAACCCCATTTTTCGGTACAATGGAGTGGGCGACAGATTTGATGGAAATCATACACACTGATGTGTGTGGTCCAATGAGTGTGTCGACACGAGGTGGATATCGTTATTTTCTTACTTTCACAGATGATTTGAGTAGATATGGATATATCTATTTGATGAAACACAAGTCTGAAACCTTTGAAAAGTTCAAGGAATTCCAAAGTGAAGTGGAAAATCATCGTAATAGAAAGATTAAATTTCTGTGGTTTCACCATGGAGGTGAGTATCTAAGTTACAAGTTTGGCACACACATGAGAGAGTTGGAATAATTTCACAACTCACGCCTACCAGAAAACCACAACGTAATGGTGTATCAGAGCATCGTAATCATACATTATTGGATATGGTTCGATCTATGATGTCTCTGACTGACTTGCCACTTTCATTTTGGGGTTATGCACTAGAAACCGCCGAATTCACTTTAAATCGGGCACCATCAAACTCTATTGAAAAGACATCATATGAATTGTGGTTTGGAAACAAACCTAAGCTGTCATTTCTTAAAGTTTGAGGATGCGATGTTTATGTGAAGAAACTTCAGCCTGATAAACTCGAACCCAAAGCAGAAAAATGCATCTTCATAGGATACCCTAAAGAAACAATTGGGTATTCCTTCTATCATAGATCCGAGGGCAAGGTTTTCGTTGCCAAGAATGGATCCTATCTAGAGAAATAATTTCTCGTGAAAGGTGTGAGCAGTCGGAAGGTAGAACTCGAAGACCTTATTGAACCTTCCCTTCATGAAACGGCGAGTGGCGCAACACCGCTGACCTTTCTGAAGTTGACTTCACCAAATGAAGAAGGAACTAATGATAATGATCATGAAACTCCGAAAGAGAACATTACCAAACCTCGCAGGTCAAGCAGGGCACGTGCAGCTCCTGAACTGTACGGAAATCCTGTCGTGAATTTCATGGAATATGGAATTTATGACCCTATGACGTATGAAGAAGCGATGATGAGCCTAAGTTCCAACAAATTCTAGAAGCCATGCAATCCAAGATGGGATCCATGTACGAAAACCAGGTTTGGACCTTGGTGCACTTACCTCACGACCGAAAGGCCGTTGAGAATAAATGGACTTTCAACAAGAAAATTGATGTTGATGGTAATGTGACCATCTATAAAGCTCGACTTTTCGCAAAGCGTTTTCGACAAATTCAAGGAGTTGACTACGATGAGAATTTCTCACTCGTAGTGATGCTAAAGTTGGTTAGGATTATGTTAGCAATTGCTGCATATTTTGATTATGAAATTTGGCAGATGGATGTCAAAATCGCGTTCCTCAATTGTAATATTGAAGAAGAGTTGTATATGATACAACCAAAGGGTTTTGCGATCCTAAGGATGCTAACAAGGTATGTAAACTTTAGTGATCCATCTATGGACTGGAGCAAGTATCCCGGAGTTGGAATCTCCACTCTGATGAGGTGATAAAAAAGTTTGGATTTGTCCAAACTTATGGAGAGGCTTGTATTTACAATAAAGTGAGTGGGAGCTCAGTGCCATTTCTAATATTATATGTGGATGACATATTATTGAATGGAAATGATATAGATCTTTTAAATAGTGTTAAAAGTTATCTAAACAGCAAATTTTCGATGAAGGACCTTGTTGAAGCATCATACATATTAGGCATCAAGATCTATAGAGATAGATTAAGACTCCTAATTGGGCTATCACAAAGTACATACCTTGATAAGATTTTAAAGAAGTTTAAAATGGATAGAAGTAAGAAGGGTTTCTTACCTATGTTGCAAGGCTAGACATTGAGTAAGACTCAAAGTCTGGCTACGATAGAAGAAAGAGAGATAATGGATAAGATCCCCTATGCATCAGCCATAGGCTCTATAATGTATGCCATTCTATGCACAAGACCGGATGTGGCACTTGCTATTAGTTTGACTAGTAGGTACCAATATGATCCTGGTACGGAACACTGGATAGCGGTCAAGAATATCCTTAAGTACTTAAGAAGGACTAAGGATATGTTTCTTGTGTACGGAGGTGAAGAAGAGCTAGTTATGTCGATGCTAGCTTTGACACCGATCCAGATGACTCTAAGTCTTAATCTGGATACATATGTCTCATGAACGGAGAAACAGTTAGTTGGAGGAGTTCTAGACAACCTATGGTAGTGGGATCAACAACGGAGGTGGAATATGTTGTTGCTTCAGAAGCAGCACAGGAAGCAATTTGGATGCAGGAGTTCATAACTAAACTAGGTGTGGTTCCTAGTGCGTTGGACCCAATGGTGACCTATTGTGACAATAATGGAGCCATAGCCAATGCTAAGGAACCAAGGTCTCACAAGAATTCCAAGCATATCAAGCACCGTTTTCACTCCATCCGCGAGCATGTCAAGGATGGAGATATAAAGATTTTTAAAGTACATATGGATCTGAATGTGGCAGACCTGTTAACTAAAAATCTCCCTAGGTCAAAACATGATCAACACCAGAACTTCATGGGTGTTAGATTTATCACTATGTAAACTAGATTATTGACTCTAGTGCAAGTGGGAGATTGAAGGGAATATGCCCTGACAGGCAATAATAAAGTTGTTATTATCGTATTCCAACTATATGATAGATGTTTATTTTGCATGCTATAATTATATTGATTGGAAACGTTAATCCATGTGTGTTTAATAAACAAATAAAGGGTTCCTAGTTATGTCTCTCATATAAAATAGCTCGTTGATTAACAAGATGATCAAGGTTTCCTGATCATGGACATTGGATGTTGTTAATAACTGATACATTGCAAATGTATCTATAAATTTTGATGTTCCATGCTTGGTTTTATCCACTTTCTTGTGTTTTGTTCCAACTTTGGAGTACTTTTCATATGATTTCTTGGACTAACCTATTAACAAGAGCCACAGTGCCAGCTGCCTGTTTTCTGCTGTTTTTGGTTCCAGGAAAGTCAAAAAATGAATATTCTCGGAATTGGACGGGACAAAAGCCAAAGTGCCTATTTTTCGGGAAGCGATCAAGTGCCAGAATACGAGACGGAGAGGGACTAGGGGGCCACCACACCACCTGGCCGCGTGGCCTAGCCTGGCCCGCGCCAGGGGGTGGTGAGGCCACACCTGGGACCCCCTAGGCCTCCCCTTCCGACTATAAGATGCCCTCGGGATGTAAACCCTAAGTAGCCCGATCAAAAATCCACGAAAGAGTCTATAGCCGCCGTCATCTCCATCCCTAGATCGGGAGGGATCTGAAGCTCTTCCCGGCACCCTGCCGGAGAGGGGAATTCACCCTGGAGGCCTTCTTCATCACCATGCAAGCCTCCGGTGTGATGCGTGAGTAGTTCATCCTTGGACTACGGATCCATGTAGTAGCTAGATGGCTGGTTCTCCTCCTTTGTGCTTTCATGTTTAGATCTTGTGAGCTCCGTTCATGATCAAGATCATCTATTTGTAATTCTGCATGTTATGTTTGCGGGGATCTGATGGATATTGAGATGCTATTTCAGATTGATTATTGATTCTATCATGTCTTTGTTATTTGAGATCTTGCATGCCTTCCGTTGCTAGCAACTCCAAGAGTTAGTATTTATGCCCGATAGTGGGTTCATGCCTCTGGTAATCTAGGGAAGTGACAGAAATCTCTAAGGTACTAGATGTGTTGTTGCTACACGCAGTTCGTAAAGCAATAATCTGTTGCTTGCAACTTAATACTGGAGGGGGTTCGGATGATAACCTGAAGGTGGATTATTAGTCATAGATGCAGTTGGATGGTGGTCTATGCATTATGTTGTAATGCCCAATCAAGTCTCAAAGGGAGCCACCTCTAGTGAACTATGGATCTCGGTCCTTTTCTTTACATACAATCTATAAACTGTTTCTGCTTTGTGTTTACTTTCTGCAAACTTTTACTTCTTTCCATTTGATACGTTCAATCCTTTGTTTTCCGCAAAACACGGTGAGATTGACAACCTCATCGCAAGTTGGGGACAAAGTTCTATGGTTGTGTTGTGCAGGTCTCCACATTGCTACTAGCACCAGTAGTGCGTCCTGCCAAAGCTCAGCTAGTAACACCTTTGGGGTGTTTCCTTGCTCCTACTGGTTCGATTAAACCTTGGTTTCATAACCGAGGGAAAACTTACTACTGTGCTCATCATACCTTCCTCTTGGGGTTCCCAACGAGCTCTACGTCGAAAGTCGAGCGCATCAAGATCTTTTCTGGCGCCGTTGCCGGGGAGTCAAGGACATCTTCACAAGGGGAGTACCTCATAACCAATCTCTTTACTTTGTTGTTTTTGTTTTGCTTAGGTTTCTTTTTGCTTTGTTTTCTTGTTTTGTTCTTCAAAAACACAAAAATTAGTTTTGCAAGTTTGCTTTCTTATTTGAAAACCCAAAAAAATGACTACTCTTGAAAACACTAAGTTGTGTGACTTCACTAGCACCAACAATAATGATTTTATAAGCACACCTATTGCTCCACCTGTGGCTGAAAATACTTTCTTTGAGATAAAACCTGCTTTACTCAATCTTGTTATGAGAGAGCAATTTTCTGGTATTGGTAATGAAGATGCTGCTTCCCATCTAAATAACTTTGTTGAACTTTGTGACATGCAAAAGCATAGGGATATAGATGGTGATATTATTAAGCTGAAATAGTTTCCTTTCTCTTTGAGAGGAAAAGCTAAAGAATGGTTGAATTCCTTAACTAGGAATAGTATTGATTCTTGGACTAAGTTCAAAGATGCTTTTATTGGAAAATACTATCCTCCTGCTAAGATTATATCCATGAGAAGTGAAATAATGAAGTTTAAACAACTTGATAATGAGCATGTTGCTCAAGCTTGGGAAAGAATGAAATCTTTGGTAAAGAATTGTCCCACTCATGGACTGACTGCTTGGATGATCATCCAAACTTTTTATGCAGGATTGAACTATTCTTCAAGGAACCTATTGGATTCTACTGCTGGAGGTACCTTTATGACCATCACTTTGGGTGTTGCAACAAAACTTTTGGACAATATGATGGTTAATTATTCTGAATGGCATACTGAGAGAGATCCACAAGGTAAGAAGGTAAATTCTGTTGAGGAAACCTCCTCCTTGAGTGATAAAATTGATATTATTATGTCTATGCTTGTTAATGGGAAAGCCCATATTGATCCAAATAATGTTCCTTTAGCCTCTTTGGTTGCTCAAGAAGAGCAAGTTGATGTGAACTTCATAAGAAATAACAATTTTGGCAACAATGCTTATGCTAATAATGCTTATAGGAACAATTTTGGTAACAACAATTATAAGCCATACCCTCCCAACAATGGTAATGCTTATGGAAATTCTTACAACAATAATAAGAGTGCTCCCTCTGAACTTGAAGTTATGCTTAAGGAGTTTATTAGTAAACAAACTGCTTTCAATAAAACTATTGAGGAAAAAACTCTCTAATGCTGAAAGAAATATAGCATCTTTGGCTGAAGCTCAATCTACTTTGAATCAAATGGCTGCTAAACCTGAAACTAATGAGAATCCCTTTGCAGCTACTAATGCCATACAAGTAAGAATTGATGAAAATGTTAGACTATTAGCTGACTTACATGCTAAGTGGGAAAGAGAAGATGAAATTGCTAGAAACATTAGTGTTTCTACTATCACCACCACTAGTGTTGAGGCAGGTAATAGTTCTACTACTTTAGATGATAAAGTTGATTTTGATCTTGATGGTTGCAATATCTCTGAAGTTATTAAGTTCCTACAAAATCTTGCTAAAAGTCCTAATGCTAGTGCTATGAACATGGCTTTTACAAAACACTTTACTGATGCTCTCATAAAGATTAAAGAAGAAAATATGAAACATAAAGCTTCTATTCCTATAAAGCAAGAAGATGGTTGGTAACCCATCATTAATATGAAAGTGAATGACTTTGATTTCAAAGCTTTGTGTGATCTTGATAGTAGTGTTTCTATTATGCCTAGAAGGATTTATGATATGCTTGATTTGCCTCCTCTTGAAGATTGTTATTTGAATGTCCCACTTGATGCTAATGCTAAAAAGAAACTCATGGGGAGTCTTAATGATGTTCTTATTATGGTTAACGATTCCTATGTCCCCATTGATTTCTATGTTTTGGATGTTGAATCCAATGCTTCTCGTCCTATTACTTTGGGAAGACCTTTTCTTAGAACTGTTGGTGCCATCATTGATATGAAAGAAGGCACCATTAAATATCAACTCCCACTCAATAAAGGTATAGAACACTTCCCTAAAAATAGAGAAAAAATTTCTTTTGCTTCTCCTATGAAAACAAAATTTGGTTTTAATGCTTCTTCATTTGAGAACACTTGATTCTTTCTTTGCTTCTTATACCTAACTTAAAGGCGTTAAAAAAAAGTACTTATTGGGAGATAATCCAAAAGTTTTAGATGAGTCTTGGAAGTTATTACCTCTGTAATAACCTCTCCTTATCCTTTTTATTTGCTTTTTGTGCCAAGAGTAACCTCTAATGAGATGGAAATAATGATTGGGAAAGTTGCTGTCCCGAAACAGATTTTTGTGCTTCACCGTAAACATTCGTGAGAGAGCTATGTATATCGGATTGAGCTATAATGTTTTGTGCTTCTACCCCAGGTTGTTATCTAACTTTCGTTAGTTCAGCACTTTTTGATTGGAGCAACAGAAGGTCTTCGAAAAAATTCGTCTTTACCTACTGGTCTGTTTTGACAGATTTCTGCCATTTTCTGCATTTGCTTCTTGTTAGTTCCTTCTTGAGTTCTTTTGGGGAATTGAGATTTTTGAGGGAAGTGCTATAGTATATAGTGTTCTAATGGAAGTTTATTTGGTGTTAGAACTGAACTTGAGACTTATTTATCTTAAGTGCACTAATGTTGCTAATGAGATTGTGTGAAGTTTTGTATGAAGGAAAATTTTCAGGTGTATGGAAGGAATGAGTAATGAGATGAAGGATGGACTAAAGCTCAAGCTTGGGGATGCCACGCGTGTCACCCCAAGAAATATCCAAGAAGTACAAGCGTCAAAGCTTGGGGATGCCCAAGGCATCCCCTTCTTCATCAATAAAAATCCCAGGTTTCTTCCAAACGCTTCATTTTTATTTGTTTCATACACAATTGTATTTTTATTGGAGCGTCTTCTTTTTCGTTTTTGTTTTGGTTTTTAGTTTGCTTGGTTTGCTTAGTTTTCTGAATAAATTGGTTGGACCCCCTCTTTCATACATTTGGTTTGCAAATAGTTTGGTTTGGTTTGGAAAAGTGTAGGAAAGTTCATACTTATGTGGTAAAAAGAGCTCGTTTTTGACTGTGGCCTATGCTTTGTCATGCCATGCTTGATATTGTTTTGGCTTTATGCTTAGTATTCTTTGCTGTAGCATGCCTTGTTATAAACAATTGAGATTGCTTAATGTGCCTTGGATGAATCATGCATTGTTTTAGCATATTAAAGCATAGTATAGTGGTATTCTCCTTTGATGCTTTATTTGGGTTGACTTGGCGCATGCTCACACCATGTTATGACTATCTCAAGTCACCATAGCCTGTATGATCATAAGCTAGTAGGGAGTTGAAAACTAAAGGATCATACAGGCTATGGTGACTTGAGATAGTCATAACATGGTGTGAGCATGTGCCAAGTCAACCCGAATAAAGCATCAAAGGAGAATACCACTATACTATGCTTTAATATGCTAAAACAACGCATGATTCATCCAAGGCACATTAAGAAATCTCAATTGTTTATAACAAGTTATGCTACAGCAAAAAATACTAAGCATAAAGCCAAAACAATATCAAGCATGGCATGACAAAGCATAGCCACAGTCAAAAACGAGCTCTTTTTACCACATAAGTATGAACTTTCCTACTCTTTTCCAAACCAAACCAAACTATTTGCAAACCAAAGTATGAAAGAGGGGGTCCAACCAACTTATTAAGAAAACTAAGCAAACCAAGCAAACTAAAAACCAAAACAAAAAACGAAAAAGAAGACGCTCCAAGAAAAACACAACTGTGCATGAAACAATAAAAATGAAGCGTTTGGAAGAAACCTAGGATTTTTATTGATGAAGAAGGGGGATGCCTTGCGCATCCCCAAGCTTTGACGCTTGTACTTCCTGGATGTTTCTTTGGGTGACACGCGTGGCATCCCCAAGCTTGAGCTTTAGTCCATCCTTCATCTCATTACTCATTCCTTCCATACACTTGAAAATTTTCCTTCATACAAAACTTCACACAATCTCATTAGCAATATTAGTGCACTTAAGATAAATAAGTCTCAAGGTTCAGTTCTAACACCAAATAAACTTCCATTAGAATACTAGCTACTGTATCACTTCCCTCAAAAAGCTCAATTCCCCAAAGGAACTCAAGAAGGAACTAACAAGAAGCAAATGCAGAAAATGGCAGAAATCTGTCAAAACAGACCAGCAGGTAAAAACGAATTTTTTCGAAGAACTTCTGTTGCTCAAATTAAAAAATGTTGATCTAACGAAAGTTATATAACAACCTGGGGCAGAAGCACAAAAAATTACATCTCAATCCGACGTACAGAGCTCTCTCAGGAATTTTTACGGTGAAGCACAGAAATCTGTTTCGGGACAGCAACTTTCCCAATCATTACTTCACTCGGATTAGAGGTTACTCTTGGCACAAAAAGCAAATAAAAAGGATAAGGAGAGGTTATTACAGAGGTAATAACTTCCAAGACTCAACTAAAACTCTTGGGTTATCTCCCAACAAGTACTTTTCTTTAACGCCTTTAAGTTAGGCATAAGAAGCAAAGAAAGAATCAAGTATTCTCAAATGAAGAAGCATCAAAACCAAATTTTGTTTTCATAGGAGAAGCAAAAGAAATCTTTTCTCTATTTTTAGGGAAGTGTTCTTGTCGTGGTGGTGTCACGGCAGATGCCATGTATAGGCTAATGGTGGGGACTAATACTCGCTAGGGGAATCCAGGGAGGGATAGTGAAGTGATTCTTCACACAAGAGTTTGTATTGATTTCTTCCAAGGTTACAAGTGCTGCTAGAGCTGTATTGGCGAGAGGAGGAAGAAGGAGCTCTCGTACTCTCACCCATAGATCACACCTGAAACCCTAGCCCAAAACAGAATCGCAGAGAGATCAACCCCTTCTACAGAAGCCCTAGCCCCCATTTTATAGGGGAGGCTCGGTTTCTGCCTAGGTCATACGTGGAGGCATATTCCCAAGAATATGCCTCCTCCCAAAGTGGTAAGCCGACCGGGGTGCTTTTTCCCCCACGTCACACATGCTTTAGCTACGTGAGCCTCTGCGGCGCCCTCGTCAGCCGACACGGGCGTCGTCACGCTTGTCGGCCACGCCCCGGTGGTCCTGTCCTTGCTCGCTTCGCTCAGGCAGTGCGTACCGGGGCTCCTTTTGACCAGCGAGATTCCTTCCTTCTCCTAGAAACTTGCTGTGACCCGGATGATGGTTCATCTAGCCACACCCGTTCCTGCATACAGGTAAAACATGCACTTCCGACTTACTGCTTAAGTCGGTTGAGACCTAGTTAGGCAAACGCCCCCAGGTCCGGATTACCCCGTGATTCGGCCTGCCTTGAGGTGACCCGGCCAGCATCTGCTTTGGCCTTGCCGAACCTCGGCTAACTCGGCCTTTATACCCCGGCGTGACCCTACCCGGGGGTATCCCCCCAACATTAGTCCCCGAAGCTGGTGCGGTCTTAGCTTCCTTGGCCGCTAAGGCCAGACCAGGTTCAATCTTGTGCCCCGGTCTTTATTACCGAGTTTCCTCTATACCTCGGACTGCTTGGATTTACGTTCCCTTCGCACATTTCAAGTTTTCACTTGCCGACCGGGTTACCACAGTTCCATCCGGGTCTTGCTTCTTTTTCTCGTACGTTAACCCATGTGAAGGGTAATAATTATGTCGTATTATTTTAAGGGACGGTACAGTAACCGCCGCAGTAATTGTCAGTTATCACTGTGCGCGGGTCACGTCATGCCTGCCTCCTCGTTTACCGCATCAGCACATCGCGTCACAGGACTTTCTCCGCCCTGTGGCCCTCCGTGTGGCTCCTCACCGATTGGTCCGGACGGGTGATACACGGCCACAGCGTGTGGCCGGCCCACAGAGCGCGATCCCACTCACCCCTGATGGGAGTGGTTAAGTAGCGGAGGGGTGCGTCCCTTAGGATTTTCCCCCCTCCGCACCCCTCTGCCCACTCCTATTCTCCTTCCTCTTCCTCGCGACCGCGCTGCCGCCAGCATCGCCAAATAGCAGCGTCGCCGCTGTGCTACTTCGTCGTACCTCCGCGTCGCCGCCACCGCGAAGCAAATTTCTCGCCATGGGTCCGCGCCAGTCCCGGCCACTGTCCCCCGCCGCCTCCAGTGCCAGCATGGGCCTCGAGGACCAGATGACTGAAGAGGAACTCATCGTTGCTGAGCGGGAGATGGAAGAGGACGCCGCGGCGGCGGACCGCGACGCGTGGGCCGGCTCCTGGGTCTTCCAGGATGACCTAGACTGGCTCTACCGGACCAGACGCATCCCTGCCGACGTCGCCGCGCGCCTCCCTTCCAACGAACTAGCCCCCTCACCCAATCCGGGCGAGTTCGTCGTGTTCTTTTCCCATTTCCAACGGGGCTTCGGCTTGCCGGTGAGTGATTTTTTCCGGGACTGGCTCGGTACGTACCAACTCCAGCCACACCACCTTCCAGCCAATGCCATCACCTCTCTTTCCGCCTTTGCTTCTACGATCGAAGGCTACGCCGGACTATGGCCCACGGAAGAGCTATGGATCCGGTTCTTCGGCCTTCGTCGCAACGTCATTCGCAACATCCACGCTGATCCGGAGGACAAGCGGCTCACTCAATTTGGAGCGGCCTCCATTTCACCCCGGCGATTTTCTGTTTTTCCCCGGGTCACCGGGTTAGAGTCCTGCAAAGGATGGGCCCGGACCTTCTTCTATGTCTGGAATACAGGCACCGAAGACTTGATCCGGTTGCTTCCCTACACTCCGGGTCCGCCTAACCCGGACCTATGGGATGTGATCCCCAAGAAGCCCACAGCCTTGGCCAACCAAGTGAGCAAAAGGTTCGCGGAACTGAAGGGGCTCGGGCTATGCAACGAGGATGCAATGATCACCTTTGTGCGTAACCGAATCTCACCCCTTCAGAAGCGCACCCACAAGGTGTGCCACATGAGCTACGGCCGCGATCCTCACCGGACCTCATCCTTCGAGCTGACCAACTCGGAGATTTATCGCCGGGTTAAGGCTCTCTTCACCACTCACAAGGACTTTTCCACTGATTGGGCTTGGGGGATTGAGCATTTCTACCGTGACCGGCTTCCTCCCACGGTAAGTTTCATGCCACAAACTTAACCCGGACTAATTTCATGTCAGTTATTGTTGCAATTTTTGACTCTTTTGTTCGCTCTTTTCCTCAGCAATTCCTTCAGCAGACCCTTGAGGACGGCACCGATCCGTCCCTTAAGTAGGCGCCGGACCGGGAGACTCCGGATAAGGAAGAGCCGGACCAGGAGATGTTCCTTCCTATGACCGACGCCACGAAACGACCCACGGGTAAATCCTCTTCTATTAGAGATTGGCCCGATGATGAAGATGACTCGGAAATCGAGGTGATTGAACCTTTTGAGGCTGTCCCCCTTTCTTTTGCTTTTTCGCCATCAGCTCACCCCGGCGGTCATATTCACGAGGATCCCCCTCTCGCTACGGCCGAGCCTGTTCTGGTGGCAACGAAGAAGAAATGTGGGGCTTCTTCGAGTTCCTCCTCCGAACCCTCTCAGCCCGTTAAAAGGCGAAAGAAGTCCGGGGACAAGACTGCCCCCAAACCAGCAGGCAAGGCACCAGCACGAACGGTTCGGAAACCCAAAGCGGACGAAACCTCGGATGCGTAAGTCCTTCTTTCTTCTGTAACACGTTCGTCCTTACTTCGTCGTAATTTTTCTTCTGACGTTATTTGATTTCGCAGGGCTCCAGTGGAGGTCCCTCAAAGTTGATCTAGCATCTCTTCACCTCTTCGACTTAGCCCTTCTCCCCGGCGTGACGACGAGTCACACCCGCTGAGCCCTATCCCAGAGGGTTCTGCGGCCGCTCCGGGTTCAGCTCCACCTCGGCAAGAGGAGGGTAACCTTGGAGTGGGGGAGACCGGCCTAGCCGGAGCAACGGCATCCACCGCCTCGACAACACCTCAATCAGCAGCCACTGAGGCTACTTCGGCCCCAGCACCAATTCCAGTACCAGCAAGCAGACCAGCACCAACTCTAACCTCGGCATCAGCACCAACTCCGGCAGCGAAAACTTCAGCGTCGGCACCAAGCCCAGCAGTGAGAGTACCAGCACCTAGTTCCTCTGCATCTTCCGAGTCCTCTCAACCTCGGCAAGGAACTACCCCGGCAATTTCTAAGGGGAAAACCACTGCTACAGCTTCCTCTACCCAGCAAGCCAAAAGCAAGAAGGCTCCAGACGCTACCAAGTCCACTACCGTCGAGTCTGGGCAGCGCACCCTTGTGTCAATGCTCCCAAAGAAGACATCAGTGGCAAAGGACGCGCCTGCCGAGCCAACCGAAGCCCAGCAGTTGGTTCTGCACACCAGCCCCGCCCTTGCCTTGGTGGAGAGGAAGGAAGCACATGCAAAGGGCTTGGTGACGCCCCATATGCCCACGGGTGAACGGTACCCTCCGAGCCTGATGGAATTTGTTATGAATTGGAACAAGGCCGAGGTAGTCCAGGAATCTGATCTCCCGGAAAAGTTCGGTCCTGCCGAGTTTTCCGCTCAGATGAACACGGCCGCAAAGGCCATTAACCTCGATGGGCGAATGATGGAGGTACGTTACTTCTCCTTGACAAGTTGTAGATAATAACCATTAGTCCCCGAGCCTCCGGGGGAGTGACTTGTTACTCGGCCGGATGCTCTTTTAGAACACTAACATAACTCCGTGAGAACATCGAACATGCATATACCTAGAGCCGGGTTAAGTTCCACTTGGCCTGGATTTTAGTACACTTCGAACATGCACACACCTAGAGCCGGGTTAAGTTCCACTTGGCCCGGATTTTAGTACACTTCGAACATGCACACACCTAGAGTCGGGTTAAGTTCCACTTGGCCCGGATTTTAGTACACTTCGAACATGCACACACCTAGAGTCGGGTTAAGTTCCACTTGGCCCGGATTTTAGTACACTTCGAACATACACACACCTAGAGCCAGGTTAAGTTCCACTTGGCCCGGATTTTAGTACACTTCGAACATGCACACACCTAGAGCCAGGTTAAGTTCCACTTGGCCCGGATTTTAGTACACTTCGAACATGCACACACCTAGAGCCGGGTTAAGTTCCACTTCGCCCGGATTTTAGTACACTTCGAACATGCACACACCTAGAGCCGGGTTAAGTTCCACTTGGCCCGGATTTTAGTACACTTCGAATATGCACTAGGCTGACTTAAGTTTCTGTATCTCTTTTAGGTGACCACCAACCGCCAGAGTGCTAAATTCCAACGCTTGCTGGATACGCACAAAAATCTTCGCGCAAAACAAGCTGCACTCATCGCGGAGTACGAGAAAAGGGTAAATTTCTTTCTTATTCTTTCCTGATTTTTCTTCAACTTCGTTTGCCGAATTAATTTGATTGTTCGGTTTCTGCAGCTGGGGTGGAGGCTGAGAATAAGATAATGCGGAAGAACTTGGAGCAGATCAAGGGTACGTCCCTTTTGTCTGTCTTTACCGTGGTTTCCATCGGCTTTCCTCCTCGGCTCGGCAAACATTCATTCCTCAGCACTGCCGGGCCAACGCACTATTTCAGCATCGCTTGAAGATAGTGTGCCTGTGCCTGACGTGATGCTACATTTTCTCGAACAAGCAGGGCAGCACCAAGCCGAACTGAAGAAGAAAGATGATGAGCTTGCCCTCCTCCGGACCAAAGACGATGAGATAGCCAAGCTCAAGGCTAAGATGGCTAAAATGAAGGCGCGGCACCAAACCGAGCTACAAAAGGCTGGCCAGGACTACATCGAAGAACGTGAGCGCCTCAAGCTCCAAAATGCTAAGGGTCGTGAGCTTCTTCAGGAAGCTGAGGTCAAACTTGAGTCGGCAAGTGCTGAGCTCGAGCAGCTTCGGAAGAGGCGTGATGCTTGCACCAAGGAATTGACCCGGATTCACAGTCACATCTCACGTAATTTCCTTTCCTTTATCCGCCTTACTTCTCTGGGTTACTTCATATGTCCTGTTTCCTCAACTTTGTCCTTTGCCTTGTTTCCCAGGCCACTTTCTAGAGGGTACTGCCATTGCAAGTGCTGCTATTGCCAATTTCCGCCGAGAAAGGGGTACTCCCGTCGCTCCCGACGGTGAGAGCATTCCCTTTGACATGGAGGACCTGTTGGTCAGCCTGTCATCTCGCGTGGAAATCATTAGGAACTACGGCAAGGACCTCCTCGATGTTTCAGTCCGAGTCTTCAACGACTTCTGGCCCGCCGATGAAGCTCCGGAGAGAGTCACACAGCTCGCTGAAAAGCTTTAGGAAATCGAGACCCAGCTCGACCTCTGGCGAGAGTCCGCTGGACGTGCTGCAGCCGATACCATCCTTCACCACATTCTGACGTGGTATGAGAAGATAGATCTCAGCCTCCTCACACACCTGCGCACCGGATCCGAATGGACAGATGACCCGGAGTGGGTAGCTTGGCGCCAGGCTTGCACCCATAGCCTCATCGAATATGCCCCCATTCACGAATGGACTGAGGGTCCGAGCTTCCTGGAAGTCGCTGGCGAAGAAGAAGTTGAGAACGTTGAAGATGATTCGGGTGAGGACAAAGAGGACACTGCCTCGGATATCGAAGAGGGCGATGATGATGCCGAACTTCCTCCCGCAGCTCCTTAAGTAAAAACACTTGAAAATTTATGAGATCCTTGGTATGCCGGGTGGAATTGTATTCCAAACACATGTGATATTTTGCTACTAAGTGCTTCTGCCGGATTAACTTGGGCGTAGTCCCCGAGTTTCTTTTTCTTGTTCGTTCAATCTTCTTGCTCAGATCGTGTCTACCTTGATTCGGTTTTACGACTTACGAATCCGAGCTTGAAAAATTGTCTTAACAATACTGGGAAACTTTTAGACTTAGCTCAAAAATAAAACTGTATAAAAATTTGAAAATGAATACGGTGTTAGTCCGAAACACAAACGTCAGCTCGAATAAATTCTTTTCCTTAGTCGTTTTTCATGTGCTACGCAATTCCAAACTTGTTCTCTTGCTTGCCATGAAGCCAATTCTTGTTGGACAGCAGCAAGTCGAAGAGTTGGGTTTTTGGTGCTCACACACTACTAATCCGAGTTAAGTAGAATAACTTACTCCAGTTGACGCGCAGAAAATAACAAACATTATTAAGGCAATTCCCGAGTTACTGCTCGAGGTGAAAACATTTCATTGATAAGCTCATTGCTGACATACATACCGACATATGAGATAAGCCGGATACATACACTTCTTAGCTAGGTGTAGAAAGGCCGAAGTAGAGCTATGTTCCATGGTCGCTTGGATTCCTCTTCGGACCTGTCCGCCTTGTTCTTTTCCTGTGGCTTTGCATCTATAAGATAGTAAGAATCGTTGTGCAATGCTTTGCTCACGATGAACGGCCCTTCCCATGGGAGGGATAATTTATGCATTCCAGTAGTACGTTGTACCAACCGGAGCACCAGATCGCCTTCCCGAAAGACCCGGGGGCACACTTTCCGGCTATGATAGCGTCGGAGATTTTGTTGATATATGGCGGATCTGGACAGTGCCAGTTCTCTCGCTTCTTCGAGCAGATCAACATCATTTTGCCGGGCTTCTCGCACTTCGGCTTCTGTGTATTGGGTGACCCTAGGCGACTCATGCTCTATGTCGGCTGGTAATACAGCTTCTGCCCCATATACCAGAAAAAAGGCATATAGCCTGTTGATCGATTCGGAGTTGTTCTTAAACTCCACAGTACTGCTGGTAGTTCTTCTATCCAGCACCCCGCTGATCTTTGCAGCGGCTCAATGAGCCGGGGTTTTATCCCGGATAATACTAATCCGTTGGATCTTTCCACTTGCCCGTTCGATGCGGGGTGGGCTACCGAAGCTACGTCCAGCCGGATCCTCTTATCCCGGCAGAAACGAGAAAATGCTCCTTCCGCAAAATTCGTGCCATTATCAGTTATTGTACTGTGTGGATAACCGTACCTCAAGATGATATCTTTGAGAAACGTTACGGCCGTAGCTCCATCACATTTTCTTATAGGCTTTACCTCAATCCACTTTGTAAACTTGTCCACCATTACCAGAATGTGAGTCATATTTCCCCTTGCTAGTTTGAACGGGCCAACCATATCCAAGCACCATACGGCAAATGGCCAAGTGATTGGGATGGTCTTGAGTTCCGACATTGGCATATGTGTCTTTGTAGCGTACCTCTGACAACCATTACATTTTCTCACCAGATCTTCAGCTTGCTCTAAGGCATTTGGCCAGTAGAATCCGTGTCGGAAAGCTTTTGCTACCAAGGCTCGGGATGAGGCGTGATGCCCGCATTCCCCCTGATGTATATCTCGGATGATTTCAAGCCCTTCTTCCGGGTCAACACACCGCTGGAGGACATTGGTCACACTTCTTTTGTATAACTCGGAATTGATGATCGTGTAGGCCTTTGCCCTCCTCTGTGTTTGCCTGGACAGCACCTCCTCAGTGGGTAACGTTCCATTCTTCAGGAATTGAAATATAGGCAGTGCCCAAGCCGGTATAGGCCGCACAGGGAACACGTCCTCGTCTATCTCCATCTGATCCACCGGCATAACTTCAACCGGACCATGCTGAGCAGTCCCCGGGTCTTGCGAGGCAGTCCCCAGGTTTTGCGCACCACTTCCCGTGTCAACCTCCATGGGCACGGCTCCGGATTCGGTGTCCTCCGGGACATAGATTGACTCGGATTCTGGGGATGACCTGATGGATGGTTTCCTGAGGTGCTCTAATGCTACACCCGGTGGAATTTCTTGTCTGGTTGACCCAAGCTTCGACAGCATGTTGACAGCATGTTTGGATCAAGGGCGTCCCACACTCCGGACACTTGCTGCACCACCAAATCCGAGTCGCCAAAGCATATGATCCGACGTATACCAATTTCTTTTGCTATATTGAGCCCATGCACAAGTGCTTCATACTCAGCGACATTGTTTGATGCCGTGAAGTGGATCTGCAGCACATATCTCAACTGGTCCTTCTTCGGCGACGTGAGTACAACTCCGGCACCTAGCCTAGTTTTGGTCTTTGATCCGTCAAAGTGCATTCGCCAATAGTTCGGATCAGGAAGCGGTGGTTCGTACTGCACCTCGGCCCAGTCCACGAAAAAGTCCGCCACACCTTGAGATTTGATAGCTTCTCGTCTGTCATATTGCGGAGCATAAGGAGCTAGCTCAATTGGCCATTTTGCAATTCTGCCGCTTGCATCCTTGTTACTCATTATCTCGGATATGGGGGCCTCACATATGACCCGGATGGGATGCTCCTCAAAGTAGTGCTTTAGTTTCTTGGCGGCCATGTACACGCCATATGCCACTTTCTGATAATGTGGGTAGTTCTGCTTTGAGGTTGAAAACACTTCACTCAAATAATACACCGGCCTTTGCACCGACTTACCTTCCTCATCGCGCTCCACCACTATCACTGCACTTACAACTCGGTTGGTTGCGGCTATATAGAGTAACATTGGCTCCTTTGATAGTGGTGAGGCTAGAACTGGTGCCGTGGCTAACATCTTCTTCAGGTCGGTAAAGGCTTCATCGGCCTGCGGTGTCCAAATAAACTTATCCGAATTTTTCATGAGTTGGTAAAGAGGCAAAGCCTTTTCTCCCAACCGACATACAAACCGACTTAACGAGGCCAGGCAACCTGTGAACTTCTGGACATCGTTAAGACACTTCGGCAGTTCCATTTGTTCGATGGCCCGGATTTTGGTTGGATTAACCTCGATACCTCGGCTGGAGACGAGAAAACCAAGCAATTTTCCAGCCGGGACACCGAAGGTGCATTTTTCCGGGTTAAGTTTCATCCGGAACCTTCTTAGGTTCGCAAACGTTTGCCTCATATCGTCAAGGAGCATTTTGCTTTCCTTGGTCTTGATAACCACATCATCCACGTACACCTGTACATTTTGACCTATTTGGTCATGCAAACATGTTTGCATACACCTCTGGTACGTTGCCCCTACATTACGTAACCCAAACGGCATGGTGCGATAGCAATAAGCCCCATACGGGGTAATAAACGCAGTCTTTATTTGATCATCCGGATTCAGAGGTATCTGGTGGAAACCAGAATAAGCATCAATGAATGACAACAGTTCACATCCAGCTGTTGAGTCTATGACCTGATCTATTCTTGGCAGCGGAAATGGGTCTTTTAGACACGCCTTGTTCAGGTTCGTGTAATCGATACACATGCGCCAAACCACTGCCACGTTCGGATCATCCTTCTTCTTTTCCACCAGCACCGGATTGGACAGCCAATCCGGGTAGAGGACCTCCATGATAAATCCTGCAGCTAGCAACCGAGCTATCTCATCCCCAATGACTTTCCTCCTATCTTCGGCGAAGCGGCGGAGAGGTTGCTTCACCGGCTTGGCTCCGGGTCTCACATTCAAAGAGTGGTTGGCCAACTCCCTCGGAACACCTTGCAAGTCCTGTGTGGACCAAGCAAAAATATCCCGATTCTCACAGAGGAAGCTGACGAGCTCGCTTTCCTATTTATCACTTAGCCCGACACCAATTGTTACGGTGCGCTCTGGGAACATGTCATCAACGGGAACCTTCTTGGTATCTTTCGTGTCCTGGAAGGAGACAGTTCCATGCGGGTTACTTAGCGCCGGCATATACTGCTGCGCGGACTGAGCTAATGCCGCCACCTCTTGAATTTTTCTTTTTTCCTGCGCGATCACAAGTGACTCGGCTAAGTTTGATCCGGCCGACACACACTCCATGGAACGTCGGAAGTCCCCGGCAATGGTAATCACTCCGTTTGGTCCGGGCAATTTCATCTTCAAGTAGCTGATATGACAACTTGCCATAACTTGTTCAGCGCCGGCCTTCCGAGCAACGCATGATACGCGCTTTCTAAGTTCACCACTTCGAACTCCAGATTTTCAGTTCGGCGATTATCCCTCGTGCCGAACAAGACGTCAACTCGGACCTTGCCTATGGGCTCGCAAGAAATGCCGGGCACAATGCCATGGAAAGTTGTCCTCGTGGCCTGGAGCATGTTCTCCGAGATGCCCAACTTGCGCATTGTGTCCGCATACATGATATTTATGCTACTGCCGTTGTCAATCAGTACCTTTGAGAACCTTACATTAATGCTAGGTCCAATGAACGTAGGATCCAGCACCAACGCATACGAACCAGGGCTCCACATGAGCTTGGGATGATCCCTAATGCTCCAGGTGATTTCCTGATCGGACCAAGGCATGTACCTCGTCACTGCAGGCATTACTGCATTCACCTCCATATGCCTACGCTGCAAGCTTTTTCTATCAGTTTCTTCTGTGGTGAATACGCAGTAGCTCTGGTGATGCTCCCTGTACTCGTTTCTCCCCTCATTTCTGGGGTGCCTCTGATCCGGCAGATGCTGATTTTCTACCTGATGCCCTGCATCCCTTCTTTCATTGCTATCATACCTCGGTGGAGGGGGAGGCAACATTAGCTGTTGCGTGTTCGCTCCGGAGAGCAATTGCTGCCGGGGTAACTCCTGCCGAGGCTGATCATTCCGGGGTGCCTAAGCATTCCCCGAACCACCTTGCTCGATCTTGCGCATCCACTCGCATTGCCTCGTCGTATGACCTGCTGGGTTGTTCGGATTTGGCGTGTGAAACTTACACGGCTGGTCCAACATCGACTCGTAAGTATACCTCGGACGGTCTTTCCTCTCTTGCCACTTCTTCTTTTGTTCCAGTGTCCAAGTTTTCTTCCCATCGTTCCTTGGAGTCCATTGACCTCCAGTTTTCTGGCGCTGGCTACCCCCTGCTCTGGGTTGATCTGGATTCACAGCTGCAACTTCGTGCGAACCGTACCGATGGTCCGGTCTATCATCTCTCCTTTTTCCTCTGTAATCATTCCTCCGAGATGATCCGGATCCATCCCTCTGATAGTAATCATCGCTTGACTCGTTTGACGCGAGTCTTGGTTGGGTCGGGTCACCCAACGCATACGAATCCGCAATCCGGATCATCTCTGCCAACGTAGCTGGCATTTTCCTTTGCAACTTCATCCACAGCTCGCTTCCATATCTGCACCCTTGTGCAAACCATGCTATGGCCTGTGATTCTATCACGCCCTCACATGAGTTTCTCACGGTACACCACCGGGTCAAGAACTCCCGGTCCGTCTCATTGGGTCTTTGCTTGCACATAGCCAGGGTCTGTGGTCTATTTAGCCTTTGATACGTACTCACAAAATTGCTGATGAACATCTCCTCGAAATCTATCCAGCAGTTGATGCTTCCTGGTGACAAATTGTTCAACCACACTCTTGCCAGGCCTTCCAACATCTGGGGTACATACCGTACAGCCCATCTCAGGTTGCCTGTGGCAATTTTTACAGCCGTAGCATAGTTTATCAACCAATCCTCTGGCTTGGTACTACCGTCATAGGTCTTGGTGCCCCTGGGCAGCTGAAAGTTTGGTACTGGTGGCTCTTTCATGATCCGGGGTCCAAAACACGCTGGACCCAGTGGACCTTGACATTCAATCTGTTCCGACCTATACAGTCGATCAAGTTTCAACCTTGCATCGTCCGGCATCAACTCCCTACTTCCCAATCTCGACCCTATCACATGATAGTCTGGTCGTGGATATCCCGCATTTGCCATCTCCGAATCACCATCGTTGTACCGGTTTTGCTCTTGCGGCGCACCTTTCTGTTGCGCACCTCGGCCGGCACTGTGCTCTTGGCTTGGTATGTTCCGCTGCTGCGGTTGTCTTGCTCCAGCTGATTTTTGCTGCCCGGCATTGCCGTTGACAATGTTCCCTTGACCGGCATTGCCTTGGTCACGGTTACCTCGGCCAGCTTCGCCTTGGCTCACACTCCGTCGATCATCATTTTTCTGCGCTTCTTTTTCTTTCCCTGCCCGTGTCGGGTCATACGGGACAATCTGTTTGTTCCGTCTGGCCGAGGTTACCACCTCCTCTCTCCTTGGACCACCATGAGGGAAGATGCGGCTCCAGCGGATTTCTCTGGGTTACCCACCGCCGAATGGACGATCTTGGAGGCTCCAGCTCTCTCCAGGTTTGCCCTGAGCAGTTCCTCGTTCTTCCTATTTGCAATCCGAACCAGCTCGTTTACCCGATCTTGCTGCCTTTGCCGGGCTTCACCCGTCAGTCCCTCTAACTCGGACGCAGCTGCATCCGCTGCCCTAAGGTTCTTGGCCGGGATACTATACCTCGGCAGCCCCACGGACAAACAGTTTTCTCATTCCTCGATTTCAGCATCACCTTCTCTGTTCATCTCGCTCATGTGATTTCTCCCTTTGACTTTTACATTATCAACCTTGTTCGCCTTAGCATACTCACGCAGCGTCATGTTCAACGACTGCTAGGACGCGGCTATTTTCTTTGCGCCCTCTAGTATTTTCTGCCTAGTTTCTTCCAGCCCGGCTTGTGCGCGAGCCGGATCTACCGCTGCTACTATAGGGTTTGCTAGGCTATCCATTGCCTCTCTCAACACGTTTTCCGGCCTCTCTAGCAGAGGACCTCTACCTTTTCTTGGTGCCTTGGACGTCACCTCCGGATCTGGCGCCGGATCTTTGCTCACGCCCGCACCTGGCGCTGTCATCATTACCTCTGCATGGTCCGGGGAACGAGCGATACGCTCCCCGCGAACCGCAGTGAGGGGCGGTTCGCCTGCTTCGATGACGTGGCGCGGATGAACGCTAGTCACGTCCACCGCAACGTAGACCTTGTGCGTGCCGAGCTTGATGAAGATGTCGTTGCGCGGGAGAGGGCGCGTGCCAAAGCAGCCTGCGTTGTCGCTGACGAAGTCCCGCGCTCCAAAGCGCTGAACGAGCCCGGAGACGATGCGCTTGCCGGTGGCGATGAAGTTTCCCGTCCGGATTTTGACCCCTGCTAGCGCCGCTAGCCCCACGGTGGGCGCCAACTGTCGTGGTGGTGTCACGGCAGATGCCATGTATAGGCTAATGGTGGGGACTAATACTCGCTAGGGGAATCCAGGGAGGGATAGTGAAGTGATTCTTCACACAAGAGTTTGTATTGATTTCTTCCAAGGTTACAAGTGCTCCTAGAGCTGTATTGGCGAGAGGAGGAAGAAGGAGCTCTCGTACTCTCACCCACAGATCACACCTGAAACCCTAGCCCAAAACAGAATCGCAGAGAGATCAACCCCTTCTACAGAAGCCCTAGCCCCCCTTTTATAGGGGAGGCTCGGTTTCTGCCTAGGGCATACGTGGAGGCATATTCCTAAGAATATGCCTCCTCCCAAAGTGGTAAGCCGACCGGGGTGCTTTTTCCCCCGCATCACACATGCTTTAGCTACATGAGCCTCTGCGGCGCCCTCGTCAGCCGACACGGGCGTCGTCACGCTTGTCGGCCACGCCCCGGTGGTCCTGCCCTTGCTCGCTTCGCTTAGGCAGTGCGTACCGGGGCTCCTTTTGACCAGCGAGATTCCTTCCTTCTCCTAGAAGCTTGCTGTGACCCGGATGATGGTTCATCCGGCCACACCCGTTCCTGCATACAGGTAAAACATGCACTTCCGACTTACTTCTTAAGTAGGTTGAGACCTAGTTAGGCGAACGCCCCCAGGTCTGGATTACCCCGGGATTCGGCCTGCCTTGAGGTGACCCGGCCAGCATCTGCTTTGGCCTTGCCGAACCTCGGCTAACTCGGCCTTTATACCCCGGCGTGACCCTACCCGGGGGTATCCCCCCACCAGTTCTATACCTTTCTTGAGTGGGAGTTGATATTTAATGGTGCCTTCTTTCATATCAATGATGGCACCAACAATTCTAAGAAAAGGTCTTGCCAAAGTAATAGGACAAGAAGCATTGTATTCAACATCCAAAACATAGAAATCAACGGGGACATAGGAATCGTTAACCATAATAAGAACATCATTAAGACTCCCCATGAGTTTCTTTTTAGCATTAGCACCAAGTGGGACATTCAAATAACAATCTTCAAGAGGAGGCAAATCAACCATATCATAAATCCTTCTAGGCATAATAGAAACACTACTATCAAGATCACACAAAGCTTTGAAATAAAAGTCATTCACTTTCATATTAATGATGGGTTCCCAACCATCCTCTTGTTTTATAGGAATAGAAGCTTTATGTTTCATCTTTTCTTCTTTGATCTTTATGAGAGCATCAGTAATGTGTTTTGTAAAAGCCATGTTCATAGCACTAGCATTAGGACTTTTAGCAAGCTTTTGTAGGAACTTAATAACTTCAGAGATGTTGCAACCATCAAGATCAAAATCAACTTTATCATCTAAAGTAGTAGAACTATTACTAGCCTCAACACTAGCCTCAACACTAGTTAGTATTTATGCTCGATAGTGGGTTCATGCCTCTGGTAATCTAGGGAAGTGACATAAATCTCTAAGGTACTAGATGTGCTGTCGCTACTAGGGAGAAAACAAAAATCCTTTTTCATAGAACAATCGTATTGTTTACTTTACACGCAGTTCGTAAAGCAATAATCTGTTGCTTGCAACTTAATACTAGAGGGGGTTTGGATGATAACCTGAAGGTGGATTATTAGTCATAGATGTAGTTGGATGGCGGTCTATGTATTATGTTGTAATGCCCAATCAAGTCTCAGAGGAGTCAAGATGATTAGTATATGCATGAATTGCTTTCTCGGTGTTTGTCAATTGCGCCACTGTAATTTGTTCACCCAACATGTTATCTATCTAAGGAGAGCCACCTCTAGTGAACTATGGATCCCGGTCCTTTTACTTTACATACAATCTACAATCTTTTACTGCTTTGTGTTTACTTTCTGCAAACTTGTACTTCTTTCCATTTGATACGTTTAATCCTTTGTTTTCCGCAAAACACGGTGAGATTGACAACCTCATCGCAAGTTGGGGACAAAGTTCTGTGGTTGTGTTGTGCAGGTCTCCACGTTGTTACTAGCACCGGTAGTGCGCCCTGCCAAAGCTCAGCTAGTAACACCTTTGGGGTGTTTCCTTGCTCCTACTGGTTCGATTAAACGTTGGTTTCATAACTGAGGGAAAACTTACTGCTGTGCTCATCATACCTTCCTCTTGGGGTTCCCAACGAGCTCTACGTCGAAAGTCGAGCGCATCAATAACAAGGTCACAACATTGGTGGAATGTTGTGATGAACATTCATCTGAAAGAAATAGCAATACGATCAAAGTCATTGTGCTAAAATTTCTGTGACATCATAACGAAGTAACTCTAGTCCTTAGACCATGAGATCATGTCAATCACTAACATCGTAAGAGTAACTTGATAACATCAAACATCACACCGTACCAGGGTGACAATAAAGGTGGATTCAGATAGTCCGACGGTATATATAGAGGCTCATGGATCAAGAGTGGGATTTATCCTTCCTGATGATGGAGAGATATACTCTAGGCCCTCTCGGTGATATCACATTGATGTAGCTTGCAAGCAAGTGATAAGATCACTAGAATGTTATATCACGGGAATAGGAAAAGAGTACATGTCAGTAACGAGATCAAAATAGGTATGGGGATACCGATGATCGAATCTCGGACATGTAATATATCGTGAGACAAAGGGATTTAGTTATAAACGTTAAAGGTTCACACGATCACAAGAGTCATTGTTGAATGTGTGGGAGTCAGTACAGATCTCTAGGTCCCCCTGCTGATTGTTGATCGGAGAGGGGTCTCGATCATGTTTGCATTATTCGTGAACCGTAGGGTGACACAGTTAAGGGATACCGACACCATTTAGGAGAAAATGTGTTTTAGATAAAGATTAAGAAAGCGCTGGAATCATTTCGATGGAAATCGGAATTGTTTCGTGTGAAATTGTAGAAACTGGTTCTGCATGTGATGTTGAAATGTTACATGGGGTTTTCTATGAATGTTTGTTTATTAAATTAGTTAATAAAATTATTAATAAAAATAAATAAAAGAGTTTTATTAAATGAGAGCTTGTATTAAATTTGGTGGAAATTTAATGGAGGTGAGTGGAATTTTGAGTGGAGGCGTATTTATGTGAGTGGGAGCTCCACCCATATGAATGATGGAAGAGGTGGGGGCACCTTGATGACCGCGGGTCATGGGAGGGGGATGCCCCCCTCTCATCCTGTCATCTCATACCTCCTCATGAAGGATCTCTTCGCCTCTAGAATTATTCCCCCATGGTCTCGGATTATCGAAATACATGTTCCCGGTGGCTTTGTTTGAAAGGAGTTGCTACTTCTGCCGCATCACTGGACCAAGGATGCGGTGGTTGACAGAGGACCAGACGTCTGCGTGTTCACGGATGCGCCACTGAGTTGCGGTGCTAGACTTCCTCACGATCTTGAGATCAGCAAGAGATCGACTACATCATCCACGAGTCAAATCTCGTTACACTTTGTCGCTCTTCAAGGGTATGTTCTCTATGGATGTATATTCACCCGTTGATTGTATCTAGGTAGATAGATCTTGGTGCTTAGTAGTTCACATTGTAGGAATTTTTTGTTTTCTATGCTGCGAACCCAACACATCAGTGTTAGGAGTCAAAGAGGATAGTTATGGTAATTAAATTGACTTTGAGAAGGCCTTTAATACCATTGAACATCATGTCATCATGCAAATTTTGGAGCAAAAAGGATTCCCCACACAATTTGTTAACCTGGTCAAGGAGATCCTATTCTCTGGTTCATCTTCTGTATTTTTGAATGGAGTGCATGCAAAAGCAGGTTTAGGCAGGGGGATCCTTTATCCCCTCGTTATATGTTCTAGGTGGAGACCTTTTGCAAAGTATTGTTAATATGGCATTGCAATAGAGAAGGTTAAAATTGCCAATTTTAAGGGAAGGAAAATACCCTATTATTTAATATGCAGATGATACTCTTATTGTACTTCCTGTAGAGGATGAACAACTACTTGTCTTCAAGGAGTTACTTGATAAGTATGATGGGTTCACTTGATTAAAAGTTAATTATCATAAATCATCCCTAGTTCCCATTAAACTTTCTGTGGAGGAATCTGTTCATCTGGCCTCTATTTTTGATTGCCAACTTGGGAATATGCCTTTCACATATTTAGGATTACCCATGGGCACTACCAGGCCTCAGATCAAGGATTTCTCACCACTAATTGATAAAATAGAGAGAAGACTATCAACAACTACTTCCTTTTTTATCATATGGAGACAGTCTGGTCTTGGTAAATTCTGTATTATCCTCTCTACCAACTTATTTCTTGTGCAACCTTTCCATTCCTTTGGGGGTTCTAGAGATTATTGATAAGGCTAGGAGGGGATGCCCATGGAGGAAATTTAAACACAATGAGAGGGTGAATTCTCTTGCTTCCTAGGAAATGGTATGCAAACCAAAGAAAAAAAGGGGGACTTGGTGTGCTAAATTTGCAGATATAGAATAGAGCTCTTTTGTTAAAACATCTAGATAAGTACTACAATAATGCAAATCTACCTTGGGTGGGTGCCACATGCAGTAACTTTGAGTGGGTATTTCTAGTGGAAAAGTATCATCAGCCTCACAGATGAGTGGAGGGCTATATCTAAATGTAAAGTTGGCACACGGTTTTCTATCTTGCTCTGGAATGATTTATGGACTTATTCACTGATGGCAGTAAAATTTCCAAGGCTATATTCTTTTGCGAAATATAAAATGGCCTCGGTTAATGATATATGCACTCTAAACAACCTACATGAAGCTTTCATGTTACCCCTATCGGCTGAGGCATATCTGGAATATATGCAACTTCGGAGTTTACTTACAGATACCAATATTTCAGCAAAGGATGATAAATGGATCTGTCAGTTAAGTAAGGATACTTACAGGACCAAGTTATACTATGAAAGAAACTTCATAGGACCAAGTTATACTATGAAAGAAACTTCATGCGATTACCTAATAATATAGTTTCAAATCAGATATGGCATAGTAAATGCATGTCCAAGCATAGGTTTTTTGCATGGTTGTTGCTCCATGACAAGATTAATACAAAAGACATGCTTATACGTCGGCATTACAGAGTCACATATGATCATGACTGTGTACTTTGTCATGCATAGGTCAGAAAGGACTAGAAGCATTTGTTCTTCCAATGTATGTCCAGTACCAGAGTTTGGAATTATATGCAAGTGGAATGGAATGAGTTGGATATATGAGAGTCATTGAAGCATGCTAAAAAGGGGTTTCCTAGTCCTTGCTTCATAGAAGTGGTAACCTTGGCCTGTTGGAATATTTGGAACAAGAGGAATGCTTTAATTTTTAAGAATGAAATACCCACTTTCAGGGGATGGAAGGCTGGTTTGTTTTATGATCTGGCTATGCTTAAGCATAGATTAAACAAGAAGGCTGGGTATTTATTGTCATCAGAGCTTGACAATTTACCTTAGACCTTTTTGGTTCATAGATAGCTCTTTTTTAGTTCTTTTATTTCTTCTTTTGTACATGTAATCTGGACCTATTTGTTTTGTTCTTAATAAAAGGTTGTGGGGGACTCCCCTACAATAGGAAAGTTTAAATAAAATGTACTGCCCAACGGCCAAAAATAGTAACTAAACCACCAGGCAAATTTCCCCATGTATGTGCAAGACAAATGTTCTAATAAAATGCGCCGACCAACATCCGGAAATACAAACTAAACCACCAGACAAATTTCCGCACTAATCCACCACTCAAATATTCTAATAGCCTCCTAACCATACCCGATTAGCCGCATAACCATATAAAATGACTGTGATTATCTATGGGATTAGGGTTTACCCATGAAGCATGAGAAGCCACTCAGTACAGCGGCCTCGAGTCACTGAACCAGCAACACGGCGTAGCTCATACTACCCCTAACACCAAGCTCCACCGCAGCACCACCATTGCCATTGCTCCAGTGGCATACCACCACCATTCCTCCAAAGAACCACCACCAAATCGAGTCCCAAGTTAACCATCAGTAGACCGGGCTTCCCCTACCTCTCTAATCATTTTAGAATTAAGATTTCCTGGAAAATTAGGGAAAATCAGGGTAAACTGGGTGCAGGGAATAAGAGCTCTCGCGTTGGGAGAGGAGAAAGAAGCTGGGCATGGGAGGAAGAAAGGAGAGGAGAGGGCGGTCGAGCGCGTGGCACGAATCAAGTCACTTTCATTCGGCGAGGCGAAGACCGAATGGGCGATTTTCCCATTCGGCCAGGCCAGGACCGATTGGGGCATTCGGCCAACATAGGCCCCACCGGGTCACACGACCACATGCACTCGGCCAGCTCCTCGCCGAGTGGAGCTGATTCGGTGCGGCCTAGGCCGACTGGCCCATTCGGCTAGACCGAAGCCGACCATGTGCTACAATTGTAAATTGCTAAATTCGTGTAATACTTCCTGAAATAATTAAAAATGTGTATTATTTAAAAAATCACCTGCTCCTCATCGGATATTGAGGCAGTAGTGGCTTGTGCAAACTTTTCTATTTTTGTAGATTAAACACCCTTATATATTAAACATATTTAAGCAAGAAAAAGGAATGTGACAGAGTAATTAACCTCATGCTTTCCTACTCCGATCTGCTCCCTGACAGCAGTGAGTATCGATAGGAAATAACATCGTTACATCGTCAGAAACCTCCCGAGTAGCACCTAGATCACATGGCGAAAAAAGGCTATTCGATCGGTGTAAGAGCCAACAGAAACACATATAAGAGTATATAATGCTTATTACGAATCACGTTATTTGGACTAAAACATGAAGAGTATATAATGCTTATTCTGAATCACGTTATTTGGACTAAAACATGAAGCTTGTGCTCACGCTAGCAACACACTTTGGCGAGCCTCTGCAACAACTGTTGTGCCACGCCTCCAGGCTTGCGCTGATGCACCTCGCCGTGCAGCAAACCACATACGACATGCAAAAACAAACTGAAGCCGCTAATAACCATATCAGAGAATAACCCAAATAGGCCAAAATGCACTAAAATCAGAAGAACATCTAGAGGCCATTAACTAAATTCACGAACAAAGCAAACAAATCTGCAATAACCAGATCAACAACATTGAGAAAAAGCTATAACTCTTAGCCAATCGAACATACAACTCGGGGAGAACAGCCTCGTACCGAAATCGCCACACAATAATAAAAACGAGTTCAGCAATTCACTCCCAAGAAGGCCCCCAAGGACAATCCGGCACACACTGACCGGAGGAGAAAACCAGGAAGGGGATCCCTCCTCTAGCTCGTCCTCGTGAGACACGTTATAGGGCAAAGGCCCCGCCTGATGTCGTCCTTCCCACGACTTATGTACGACTCGTCCACACCCTGGCCACCTCTTCGCAGGCCGCCGGCTCGCAGCGAAGCTTGTGCTCACGACGTCCCTTCTAACAGGACTGCAGTGTTCACCTCGATGTGATGCCTGGTTGTCCATAGGAGTTTGTGGCGGCGCTAGGAGGGCTCCATCCATAGGAGAAGCCGGCGGCGGCACGCGTGGGGATCGGCTCCTAGTCCCTGAGAGAAGTAGGCACCAATCGACCCGCCTGGCAAAAATCCATCGAGGAGCCACATGGTCCGCGACAGCAGGAAAAGAAGCAAGAAAGAGTCAAATTACCCGGTGCTATGGGGTAGTATTTCGTCAAGAGAAGCCGTGGGCTCGGCGCCAGCGGCAGAACGCACCTAGGCTCGCCCCTTCTTTTGCTACGGAAAGAGAATGAAGTTTTTTTTTACAGCGGGGGAGGAGAAACGAGTGTTGTGTTGCTGGGCCAAGCTCATGTGGGACCAGGGGGCGGTCAGGGAACAAGGAGTAGGTCAACGTAAAAAAAGCCCATTCCACTGGTATAAATGAACTGCTCGGGCTGTTTTAACCGGGAATCAAACGGCGGAGAATGACTAACGCAGGGAATGCATGAGCGGCCGGGTAGACAACCAGTCTTTAACATTTATTACTCCTTCCGATCCAAATTAATTGACTCAGATTTGTCTAGATTCGGATGTATCTAGACATGTTTTAGTGTTAGATACATCCGAATCTAGACAAATTCAAGTCAATTAATGTGGGTCGAAGGGAGTAGTATATATATAGACGCGTCTAATGTGTTTGTTAGCTCATTTCAGCTTATAGTTATTAAAATATTTAAAATCTGTTTTAATTTGCTCTGGTCCCCCGCTTTTACCTGGATCTTTTTTTAGTAGGACTCAACATAATTTGGAGTAAGGAGGTGAATTTTGAGTGAATTGAAGAACTAACGCTGTGTTTGGATGTTGGAATTTTAGCTCGGAAATGAATTGGGCTAAAAATTCCAAATCCAAGATGGAAAGGAAATTGCCTCTGTTTCCAATTTCATTGTTTGGATGCGTATCGAATTCACGGTCGGAATCAAAGGGTAACACTCAATTCCAAAACTTGTTTGGATGTCCAAACCATGTAATTGAAAGTTTTCTTGAGTTTTGACAATATATTCTTGTGTACATGTATACAGATAGTTGTGTGTACACAGATTCTGCAATTTCAGAAGAAGAAAAAACAATTTTGCCAATTAGAACATGCTTTGTACATGAACTAGAACAGGGCAAGGAGAGGGCGTTGGGGATTGGCTAGGGCGTGGCCACCGGTCGCCTCTGGCTGCCGCCCCCCGCCGCCGGTCGCCTCTGGACGCCATTCCCTCGACCACCACTTTCCCTCCCGCTGGCGTTTGGCTCAGGTTCGATCTAGGGTTAAGGGTAAGGGCAGTGGAGGGGCGCATGCCATGGCTGCCGCTGGCCTGCTCTGAGGGCGCGGGGAGCGAGAAATATGAGCAGGAGGGGCGGGGATGGGGAGAAAGGAAGGGAAGGCTCACCGGAGCGTTGCCGCCGTCTTCCCGCTATCGTGCGGTCGGCTCCTCCTGCGAGCTATGTTCTATCGAGGCTGTGCGAACAGGTACACGAGCTATCTTTCCGAGCGTTTCCGAGCTTGGGAGCTCGGAAAAGAACGAGCACGACTTACACAGGGCGCGGGTGGGCGTGGAATTGGGCTGAGTTTCCGCGGTGCAATTCATAAGCCACCCAAACAATCGAATTTGACTGGGCCATTTCCAAAAGGTCAATTCCGAGCCTCAATTACGACATCCAAACACAGTGCAAATGAATTTAAAAAATAGTAGTGTTCTCTCATCTTGGAAAACAGAAACAACTCGGCTTCTGATACACGGGCTGAATATTGGCACCTTACCTGGACTTCCTAGAATCTCTTCACTCTCCCCCACCCCTGCCCCGGGTCGATCCGACGCCACTCCCGCCAGCGCCGCCGGTGGTGAGAGGCTAAGGACCGGCGCCGGGGCCCCCTTGTATATAGTAGCTCTAGGGTTTGGCTATATGCCGGTTTTTGGCTCTGTGCCAGGAGGTCAACGGCGGTTTTCTGGGGCCAGATCCGTCGTGGGCTGAGTCTCCTCGTCGACGGCGTAGTGGTGGAGAGCCACTCGTGCCTCTAATAAGGCCCCCTGGCGTCACCCTGCTCGATGTGTCGCCCCCCTCCTCGGCCGGCCATGGTGGCGAGGGAGGCTGCGGGGGTGCCGGTCGTCGGAACAGTGGTTACTGCCTCTCCGTGCCCTCTCTTTCGCATGACGGCTGCTCGCCCGCTGATCCCCTTCCGGCTGGCCGTGGCGGCGTGGGGGGGTGGGATTGGTGCGTGGATGTGGCTACGGGAAGGAAAGGATTTGGATTATGTCTCCTGGCGTTCTGGCGCAGCGGTAGGAGGCCGCGGTGGGTGACTCCCGGTGAGCTTCGGAGGTTGAAGACACCGGCGAAGCGAATCCAACAAATAAGCGCTGGTTCGGTGCTCGGGCCAATCTAGATGCTCGCTGCTTTTGCCTGTTCCTCTTGGGTGGCCGTGGCGGCGAGGAAGGGGATGCCGTTAGTAGAGAGCGAAAGGCTGGGCCAGAGTACCCTAGGGAGTTTCGGTTCTTCCCATTTCGACGAACTTCTCCCCGCTTCTCTGACCATCTCTGCCCTCCTTCACCCACCCGTAGCAGGAGTGATGTGCTGGAGCGCGGGTCATTCGACACTGACGGAGTTTTCGAGGTCTATTCCGTCAGGGATCGCCGGAGCTTGGAAGCGACATCGGTGAGCTTCATCTTGATGGCTGTGAGCCGTCAGTTACAGCCGGTGTGCTCCGGCATCTCTTCAACCTCCATCGGAGGCCCCTTTTCTGGTCAGCGGCCGCGTCCAACGTCGGCTCCGAAGCAAGTGGTTCTGTCCCCGCGGCGGTGTTCGGCGGCGGTGTTGCTGGCCTTCTGCTCGGCAGTGGAGATAGGGAGGTCCTGGTTTTCAGCAGGGCCTTATCCACTTTAAATGGGGACATATGTTTCTTCTTCTTCTTATGGGGTCCTTTGTAATCTTGTACACCTCCGCTGTTTGCTCTTAATTCAAAGCTTCCAGGCCCTTCGGGGCTCTCGTTTAAAAAAAACCTAGGACTTCCCAGATATTATTAAGAAACAGTAAAACTCAACCATCTAGAGCCTCCCACAGCGATTTGGCATAGATGGCCGTCTGATCAGGCTCACACACGGTCCAGATCTCACCTCTCGTGCCGCACACAATTTTTTTACAGCATTATTACTTCGATCGTGCAGACCGAACCAACACCATAAAAGGGGATGCTACTCCACAGCCTGACTTGGACGCCCTCTCGTTAATTGGGCTTACCAACCGCGAAGCCCTTACATGGGCCCACGAATCGATGCGGCAGTTTTCTCTCCTCGTAAGCTCCATCCATCTGTCGCTCCCACTTCTCTACCGCCACGAGCCCACAACCACGCACTCCGCAATTGCCACCCGATCTTGGCTTAGCAGAAAGCTAGGTGCGCCACCAGTTAATGCGGAAGGGAGATGTACGACGCCCACTTCGATGAGCGAGATTGTCTGGCGGCTGCGCCACCGGAGGCGGCATCCACAAGCATGCTGCACTCTAAGACCGCAGCCGCGCATGTACAGTCCGTCGATGCCGTCCGTGCTCTTTCTATGTAGGTACCGCTTGCCCTTCGATCCGATCAAGATCAGGATCACGGCCAGCGCTGCATCTGCAGGACAAGGCCATAGAGATGCCACCGCCGTTCCAGGAGTCCGGACACTTTGACGTCTGGCGATGCACCTTCTCTACCTTCCGCCGCCGCCCCGTATGCATCCTCTCCTCCCTCATATCATCATATATGTTGATACTTTTTCGTTTGGATGTTGTGAATTAAACGTAGATGGGAACACTCAGGCTGCAAGTTGGAGCGGGCCATACGCGGCGCCGCAAACCCAATCCTGCATACCAGCTTATGCGGGGGCCCGCAACAGATCAACGCAAATAAGCAGAATATGTGGGCCATGCCGCGTATTACGCATAGTCCCGCATATGGATTTCCGCAACCAGGCACAGGATGGTGGAGCTGAGCTGCGTCCGAACGCCGCCGGCTAGCTCCACTATGGTCGCCGCTCTGACTCTGGGGGACACTCCGCTATAGCTGCTCTTCAACCCGTTCATCCCCTCTCCCTCCATTCCCGTAGAAGGAGAAATAGGCAAGCAGCAGAGCTTGTGCGGTGGTCGGCGACCTCCATGGCCACGCCCCTCCCATCCCCTGTGTCGCGCCTCCCCGGCAACCCCTGCTTACCACACGCACGAGCGCCACCGGACCTGCTGGACAGAGGGAGCGGCACCCGTCTCCGCTTCGCCGCTCACCCAGGTTGCACGTCTCGGCCTCCGTGAATGGCCTCCCGTGCCGGTGCTCGTAGACCGAGAGGCTGCAAGCTCCGACGACATCGGGTTGGTAGCCTGCGACAGGACAGCTGCAGGCACTAGTGCTCTGTGCTCAGCATGATGTTGTGCACGTATACAAGGGTAAGTGGCCAGAAAGCAATTGATCAATTTTGGTAAGCTAGCTGTGTAAAGACCGCAAGCGTCATCAACTTGTCATAGCCAGCTTTTTTTCCTTTAGCAAAATCGCCTTAATCTTTCGCTAGCTAGCTTGGTCGCTGTCAGGTGCACAACTGCGGAGGATGAAGGCCAATGCAGACAAATGCGGGTGCCGCGGTAAATGCGAGCTCTGCTTAGCGGGCGGCCGCGGTGGCCCTCTTAATTTCTGCCGGCACATGTGGCAGAAATGCGGGCACCCGCGTAGCGTCCCACTTGCAGTCTGAGGGAACACCATGCCTATTATTCTGACGAATTTTACTCTCTCACAGCCCAACTATATGCTTTGGTAGGTATGTGCCAACGTAATTACCCTATGATGCAGAATATTTGTGTCATTTCCTTGACCGCAGATGGAACCAAAGCCAAATAAATCCTCTAGCAACCAGGATTCAGCCGAATCAAGCCCGAAGAGTCTTCAACTACTTCCGGCTGTAATTCAAAGTTTGCAGGCTTTACTTTTATACATGTCTAAGAGGAATGCATAACGTATGCATGTTTATTGTTGTTGAGATGCAAAATGTACTTAATTCAGAATGACAATAGCTACTTTTGTTTTCGCTAGATACTTCCGTATATTGTTTAACTTTTAGCTCTTTCATTTAGTTCCAACCAAGGGCTAAATATTTTTACATTTTAATTAGGCCCTAGGTAAGTGTAGAAAATCATAATTAGCGGCACAAGACCTTGCTTCAATTGGTGTCTTATAGTGTGTGGTGCGCAGCGAGATACTTAAAAGTTCTTCTGGATCATTAATTGTTATATTACATTTCAGACTTGGAGTTTTGTAGTTTTTCTCCCCCTCTCAGACCATGATGATTGTACTTTTTGAGGAATTTGAATGCACTGTACACACCTTTGCGCACTAACATGGTTCTTATCAGATACAACATGCAAATACAACCTTTGCATGTTGTACTTTTTTTTGTAGGTGAAATAGCAATGATATTAAGCTTTTGAGGGGACAAGCCTTAACAAGGTGCATATGCATATTTTGGGAATTTAAGTAAACCTGAATCTTCTGTCCAATCTTCTCAAGCATCTGCTTAAGATTTATGACTAATACGCTCAGATTTCTTATTTCAGCTAAGCTTATTTAGCCTTCAATTAGTGACAATTGTTGTATTCACTATATAAGTCTACATGAATTTTCATGTAGTGTACTCATTTAGGGGTTTAGTTACATAAGCCATACCAGTTTTAGAAACTTAACCCCTCTTAATAGTTTCCACTTCTTCATTCCAATCACACAATCTTATTTCCTTTGCCTTTTGAACAAGTTTTAGCATATCTTTCCATAGAAAATAGGTAAAGGTATCGATTTTATTTATTAGGTGAAAACTTAACTATGTGCGGTGCATGAACCCACTGACAGGTGCCAGCCATGCAATGTAACCCACGTTTCATAATTTTTGTCATGGTTTTAGATAAATTTTTAAAACTAAAACCACGACAAAAATTGTGAAATGGAGGCAGTACTCTATTAGATAGGATTGATTCACAATCTGGTATTTAAAAAAGGAATGACCCCTACATTATGGAAGGGGTTGTAGTTTTTAATCATGTTGCATATTGGTTATTTTCAGAATATAACAGAGTACACCATCAAGATTCTAATATATATGCAACTATCTTCTTTTATAAGAATGAGATGTATTTATTTTCCCGTGCAAATATTGAGAAACTTCTTCCCATTTTGTACTTTTTAAGTGACCCTTCAAGTCTGAGCACAACTTAATCATATGTTTTGCAATGTTATTTTATAGAACTATCCACCCATAATGAATACAATTTCTATTCACCTCTTCACATCTAATTTGGCTCGTGCTGAGGTTTATGGTGTTGTACCACGCTACCACCACCTTACTTTGTTCGAAACTAATTAAAGTTACTATTTCTAAATAAAAAACTGCAGTATATATGCGTGAATTTATGTATATGATTCCCAACTTTCATACCTTTGTATTTATAAAATTCTTATTAGTCTATCTTAAAACGACGGGCGCAACAACGCGCGCCTTCACGGTCTAGTATATAAGATAGTGGGCTCTATTCAGGCTGGATCGTAGGGGCTTTCTTGCAAGCCTAGTGTCGGCCTGTTTGAGAGATGTTTTCTGGTCACAGCAAAAGCTTTTATTATTTAGCCATAACGGTTACTCTCTCCATTTCAAAATATAAGATGTTTTAGTTTTTTTTTGCGAGAAATATTTGGATCTATTCCACGAGTTCACAAGCAGAAGTACAAGGCACCAAACATAATAAACATTACATTAAGGTACTTGAACCAACTAACGCCAACTACTGCTGCCAGAACGAGCCACTGTCGCTGCTCCCTTACCAGAACCAGCTTGTCGTTGTTGCTGACAGTCGGAAAGTCTTCGTGCACGTGCCCCTAAGGACCAGCGCCTCAGAGCCGAAGTCGTCGCCATTGAACCCTTGAATTGATCCGAATCTTCAAACACCAAATCTAGAACACACGTAGACTGTTAAGATCGACCACTCCATGGAAGCAGCGACCAGGCGAATCCCGCCTTCCTCGGCACCACCGACGAGATCGCCGACGGCGAGGTAGCTTTGTGAAATAATGTATCTAGACTATTTTTAGTATATAGGTTCGGAGAAATTCGAAGTGAACCTATACACTAAAAAAAGATCTAGATTTGTTTTCACAAGGTTCAAACATCTTATATTTTAAAACGGAGGAAATATATATCCATCATGATCTGAATATCAAAACCTGGTGAATCATCACACCGTACATTTGATCTGAATATAAAAACCTGGTGAATCATCACACGGTACATTCGTGTGTTCACGCCTTGTAAATCTAGTTGAAAAGCGTGCAGCTCCATTCGCCTCTCACTCCAACGGTGCTAGAACTCGATTTTGGTGAAATCCAGAACCATCCGGTAGCAATCCCAGCGCAGGTGCCAAACCTGCCAATCGGACTCCCGCATTCATCATTTCAAATAGAAATTACTAGAGAACGAAAATTTTCTGTTGACTCAACGTATAGAGCTTTGATATAACCTGATATTTCAGTCGATGATACAAAAATATTCGCTTGGTATATCCGTAAGGGGTAATTCTTACAAAAGATAATCTTATTAAGAGGACTGGCATGAAAGTACACAGTGTGTTTTTTGTCATCATGGTGAGACAATTCTGTATTTATTTTTCGAGTGTAAATTTGTTTGTGCTATATGGTCAATCATCCAAGTAGCTTCTGATTTATCCCCCATATTTAGTGGCCAATGTATCTGGTGATTGATTGCATGGGATAGAGATAAATACAAAACTTTGTTTAGGGTGGGAGCGCTACCATTATTTGTTCGCTTTGGTATGTAGAAATAACAAGATTCTTAATACCCATCCGTCCCCGGTCACTAGTGGAAACGAGGCCTTTGGTTGAGCCTGCAAATGGGCTTTAACACTGGTTCTTCTACGAACCGGTGTTAAAGGGGGGGCCTGTACCAGCGTGGCCCGTGCAGCAAAAAGGAGCCCCCCTTTAACACCGGTTCATGGCACGAACCGGTGTTAAAGGCCCCTGCACCAGTGGCCCGCGCAGCCCCCCCCCCCCTTTAACACCGGTTCGTGGCTTGAACCGGTGTTAAAGGGGGGGGCTATATAAGACACCGCAGCCCACACCCAACTCTTCCATTTTTTCACTATCTCATTTTGGAGCCTAGCAAGAGGGTGTGAAGTGTGCTAGTTTGTGTTTTTTTCGTATGCACAAGAGGTGTTCGGTGAAATGTCCGAGAGCTCAAAATAAGTTTTCTCATTGCTCTTTCCTTCTCGGTCGAGGTCGGCAACTATCCTTTCATGTGTCATTGATGTAGTATATATATAAATGGTCATCTCCCTATTATTTTTTGATATATACTATATATTAATGCAGATGAACCGGCAATGGATGTACGGTGACCGCCGCACTTCCGAGTACATTACGGGCCTCCAAAATTTCATCGTTGTGGCTAATGCAAACCGTGGTCACAATGGTTTTATGTGCTGTCCGTGTGTTCACTGTCAGAACAAGAAAGACTACTCAAATAGCAGAACCATTCACGTCCACCTGCTTCGATCCGGTTTCATGCCCAGCTATAATTGTTGGACCAAGCACGGAGAAAAAGGGGTTGTGATGGAAGACAACGAAGAAGAAGAGGATGATGACAACTATCATAATATGTATCCTGAATATGATGATACTGCAACGGGGGTAGATAATGAAGATCAAGAGGCAGCAGATGGGCCCGCTGATGACGATCTTGGTCGGGCCATTACTGATGCAAAGGAAGAATGTGAAACTGAAAAGGAGAAGGAGAAGCTGGAGCAGATGTTAAAGGATCACAAAACATTGTTGTACCCAACTTGCGAAGATGGCCACAAAAAGCTAGGTACCACACTGGATTTGCTGCAATGGAAGGCAGAGAACGGTGTGACTGACAGCGCATTTTCAAAGTTGTTGGTAAAAATGAAGAATCTTCTTCCAAGAAATAATGAGTTGCCCGATAGTACATACCAAGCAAAGAAGGTTGTCTGCCCTCTAGGATTAGACGTGCAGAAGATACATGCCTGCATTAATGACTGCATCCTCTACCGCGGTGAGAAGTACGAGAATTTGGATGCATGCCCGGTATGCACTGCACTGCGGTATAAGATCAGACGAGACGATCCTGGCGATGTTGAGGGCGAGGCCCCTAGGAAGAAGGTTCCTGCCAAGGTTATGTGGCATGCTCCTATAATACCACGGTTAAAACGTCTCTTCAGAAATAAAGAGCATGCCAAGTTGTTGCGATGGCACATGGAAGACCGTAAGAAAGACGTGATGTTGAGACACCCCGCTGATGGGTCACAGTGGAGAAAAGTCGAGCGAGAGTACCCGGACTTCGCACGTGACGCAAGGAACTTAAGGTTTGGTCTAAGTACAGATGTCATGAATCCTTTTGGTGAGCAGAGCTGCAGTCACAGCACCTGGCCTGTGACTCTATGTATCTATAACCTTCCTCCTTGGTTGTGTATGAAGAGGAAGTTCATTATGATGCCAGTGCTCATCCAAGGCCCGAGGCAACCCGGCAACGACATTGATGTGTACCTAAGGCCATTAGTTGAATAACTTTTACAGCTGTGGGCCAAACCAGGTGTACGTATGTGGGATGAGCACAAAGGGGAGCCATTTGACCTACGAGCATTGCTTTTCGTAACCATCAATGATTGGCCTGCTCTTAGTAACATTTCAGGGCAGACAAACAAGGGATACAATGCATGCACACACTGTTTAGATGAGACTGAAAGTGTATATTTGGATAAATGTAAGAAGGTTGTGTTCCTAGGGTATCGTCGATTTCTTCCAAACCTGCATCCAGTAAGAAAGAAAGGCAAGCATTTCAAACGTCTGTCAGAACCCCGGAGGAAGCCTGTCCTCCGTACCGGTGAGGAGGTATTTGGTATGGTCAAGGACCTAGAAGTAATCTTTGGAAAAGGTCCTGGCAGTCTATCTGTTCCGAATGACGATGCCGGACACGCGCCCATGTGGAAGAAGCAATCTATATTTTGGGACCTACCCTATTGGAAAGTCTTAGAGGTCCGCTCTTCAATCGACGTGATGCACGTGACGAAGAATGTTTGCGTGAACCTGCTAGGCTTCCTAGGAGTGTATGGGAAGACAAAAGATACACCGGAAGCACGGCAGGACCAGCAACGTCTGAAAGACCCTGAAGAGCCTATGCATCCTGAGAACGAGAAGGGTAAACGATGCCACTTAGCTCCTGCCAGCTACGCTCTTACCAAAGCAGAGAAGGAAATCTTTTTTGAATGCCTGAGCAGTATCAAGGTCCCGTCTGGCTTCTCGTCGAATATAAAGGGAATAATAAATATGGTAGAGAAAAAATTCCAAAACCTGAAGTCTGGCTTCTCAGAAGGTAATCGATCCAGAAAGCCTACCAGGGTTACAGACAGATGTGGCCCAATGTCTTGTCAGCTTTGAGTTGGTGTTCCCACCATCCTTCTTCAATATTATGACGCATCTCCTGGTTCACCTAGTAGAAGAGATTGCCATTCTCGGTCCTGTATTTCTACACAATATGTTCCCCTTTGAGAGGTACATGGCAGTCTTAAAGAAATATGTTCATAACCGTGCTAGGCCAGAAGGAAGCATCTCCAAGGGCTATGTAACAGAGGAGGTCATTGAGTTCTGTGTTGATTTTATTCCTGACCTTAAGGCGATTGGTGTTCTAGAATCACGACATGAGGGGAGACTGCATGGAAAAGGCACCCTAGGATGTAAAGCAATGATATGTAGGGACGGGCATTCTCTCAATCAAGCACACTACACGGTTTTACAAAGATCTATCTTGGTTGCCCCGTATATCAATGAACACAAGAATTTAATACGCCTCAAACACGCGGGACAGTCTGATGAATGGATTATAAGTGAATACATGGCGAGTTTTGGCGGCTAGCTGCAAAGACTTCTCACGAATAACACCACTGTTGGGGATCAGCTGTACTTGTTGGCCAGGACACCATCTTCGACTGTATGTACTTTCCAAGGGTACGAGATAAATGGGAATACATTTTACACGATATGCCAAGATAAAAAGAGCACCAACCAAAATAGTGGTGTCCGCTTCCATGCAGCAGAAGACAATGGGCAAAAGACCACGTATTATGGGTTCATAGAGGAGATATGGGAACTTGACTCTGGACCTAATTTTAAGGTCCCCTTGTTTCGATGCAAATGGGTCAAGCTAACAGGAGGGGGGGTTGAGGTAGACAAGAACTACGGAATGACAACGGTGGATCTCAACAATCTTATGAAGGTAGACAAGAACTTAGACGAACCATTCGTCTTAGCCAATGACGTGGCTCAGGTTTTCTATGTGAAGGACATGTCTACCAAACCGAAAAAAGAAAAAATAAGCAAAAAGATACATCACACGATGAGCCAAAGTGTCACATAGTTCTTTCAGGGAAAAGAAACATTGTGGGAGTGGAGGACAAGACAGACATGTCAGAAGATTATAATAAGTTTGATGAAATTCCGCCCTTCCGAGTGAAGACTGACCCAACCATCCTGTTAAACGGTGTTGATACTCCATGGTTACGGCCGACGCGATCATAAGATTGACTGTATGTATTAATTGAGCCATTTTTGGCACACATATGTATCTCAACATGGAAATCAATGTCATATTTCTTCTGTTAACAGTATATGTATTAAATGAGCCATTTTTCTTCCTTCTATTTCTTCCCTCCATTTTTCTTCCCGCCATTTTTTCCCGCCATTTTTCTTCCCGCCATTTTTTCCCGCCATTTTTCTTCCCGCCATTTTTTCCCGCCAGTTCTTCACTATATATATATATGTAGGGTTGGCCTCCATTGTCATTGCACATCTCTAGACTCATATCTGCAACCTCATCACTCTTTCCCATGGCTTCCACCGTAGCACTAACCCCCAGGGAGGCGGAGGCGCTTTGCGCCTCGAACTACCCCTACCCGCCGGGCTACTGTGTCCCCGTCGGCTGGATGCTGAGCGCCGGAGGCGTGCCGATTCCTCCTGTCCCTCTAGGTGTGGCGCGCTGGATGGCTATCACGAACCACTACTACTTCGAGCTCACGCCGGAGCAGCGGAGGAATCCCAGATGGCATCCCGACTATTTCCCTACTTGGGAAGCCTTCTTCGTGGATCGGCGTGAGAGGGCGCTCGCCAGGCACGAGGAGGAAAGCCCACCTCCTCCGAACTTCAACGAGGCCGGCCGTCGGCTATGGTGGCGCGGTCGGACTCTCCAGAGCGTCATGTCCTATGACACTGCCACCGACTCTAACCCCCGTCTGCGCTACCCTCAAGTCCAGCCCATGCGTACTCAGCCTTCAAGGTTCAATTACAGCGACCCCGACAACGACAGCGATGACAGCGGCGGCGAGTACGACGACTACAATGGCGAGTATTACAGGTGTAGGCAAGAGCATGACTGAATCACTCCAACATTCTGAAACAAGTTCGGCCGATTGTTACTTAATCTGGCCATGTATCTTAATTTTTAGTTCTTTTATGTATCTTAATTTTCAGTCGTGCTTTATGTTACTTACTATTAGTTGCATTCTGTATTTTAATTCCAGTTCTATCTCCTTCACAAAATGAGCTATCTCATTCGAGGTTTCTTGGCTTTCGGGTCAAATGACCAATGTTATGGCTAGAATCAAGGCATAGTTTGTGATAATATGGCCATATTGTGCATACATTTGCATCATGGCATGGCAAACAATGTTGCAAGAGGAAGTTTTCCTTTTTATCACACCAAAAAGGCATTTTACATTTTCCGAGCATAAAAAACGGACGGTTTTGTGAAGCAACCACCAAATGGCTAATTCAAAAAATCACCACCACATTTTGAAAAATACTAGACTACCTTATATGGACAATGTACCAACAGGGGGATCTGAAACCTTTCCGTCCAGCTCTGGTGAAAAAGACAAATTCCTGCCGAATCGGTAGGAAGTGGGTCAGATATGAACTACAGGTACATGATACGATGCTCATGATTTTTTACAAAAATCATTTTTAGGTTCACAATATGCTATTTTATCAAAAATCCAATGCAAGTTGAGCGAGGCTTTGTCAGATTCAAGTGTATACAAAAGATGCGGCATTTAAATATCCAATCAATTCAAAAATGTTAATACAAAATAAAATATGATTTGCTCTAATAAAATAGGGTTAGATTCCTTTTTAGATGCTTAATATTTCTTATGTTCAAAGTTTTAGGATTTGACAATTTATTTTTGTTTGAATTGAATAATCAAAATTTATATGTAAGTGTTTTAATCATTTTGAAAATTTTCATCTAAAGTAAGTATAAAATGTTTTTACATGAATGGATAGATATTATTTTTCTGAAAATTATGATATATTATTCATATTTTTCTGAGTTGAAATGAATAAGATATGAATTTTCTAAATTCATATCCTATTTTTTGAATTATAAATGCCCCCACCCCTTTAATGCATGAAATAAATGCCCCCCCTTTAACACCGGTTCTAGCCACGAACCGGTGTTAAAGGGGGGCGCATTTATTTCGTTTCGCGCGCGCACACCCCCTCCCTTTAACACCGGTTCGTGGCTGGAACCGGTGTTAAAGGGGGGGTGCGGGCGCGAAACGAATTCCCCCCCCTTTAACACCGGTTCCAGCCACGAACCGGTGTTAAAGGGGGGGGGGGTTATAACGCGCGCGCGTTCCCCTTCCTTCTTCCCCCCAGCCATATCGCGCACGCAGAGAAAAGCCTTCGCCGTCGCCGCCCTCGTTGACGCCCCCCGCCGCGCCAGCACCACCCCGGCCCGGCCGCGCCACCACCCCCGCCACGGGCTCTGCCACCGCCCCGGCCACCGCCACGAGCTCCGCCGCCACCGCCCCGGTAGCGCCAGCACCACCGCTCCGCCACCGCCACCGCCCCTGCCTGCCACCACCGGTTCGTGGCTGTAAATTTGTATATAGGGAATATATATTTGTATATTTGTATATAGGGAATATATATTTGTATATAGGGAATATATTTGTATATAGGGAATATATATTTGTATATGCCCTATATTTGTATATAGGGAATATATATTTGTATATTTGTATATAGGGAATATATATTTGTATATGTATAGGGAATATATATTTGTATACATTTGTATTATATAGGGAATATATATTTGTATATATATAGGAAATATATTTTTGTGTATATGTAGGAAATATTTGTATTATATAGGAAATATTTGTATTGTATAGGGAATATATATTTGTATATATATAGGAAATATATTTTTGTGTATATGTAGGAAATATTTGTATTATATAGGAAATATTTGTATTGTATAGGGAATATATATTTGTATATATATAGGAAATATATTTTTGTGTATATGTAGGAAATATTTGTATTATATAGGAAATATTTGTATTATATAGGTGCTCGTGGGAGACCGGACTTTGGGTTAGGGTGGTGGTGATCGCGGGCGACCGGACTTAGGGTTAGGGTGGTGGTGTTCGCGCCCCCCCCCCCCCCGGAGATAGGGTTAGGGAGTTGGTGCTCGCGGGCGATCGGACTTAGGGTTAGGGTGGTGGTGCTGGCGGGCGACCGGACTTAGGGTTAGGGTGGTGGTGCTGGCGGGCGACCGGACTTTGGGTTAGGGTGGTGGTGATCGCGGGCGACCGGACTTAGGGTTAGGGTGGTGGTTTTCGCGGGCCCCCCGGAGATAGGGTTAGGGTGGTGGTGCTGGCGGGCGACCGGACTTAGGGTTAGGGTGGTGGTGATCGCGGGCGACCGGACTTAGGGTTAGGGTGGTGGTGTTCACGGGCCCCCCGGAGATAGGGTTAGGGAGTTGGTGCACGCGGGCGATCGGACTTAGGGTTAGGGTGGTGGTGCTAGCGGGCGACCGGACTTAGGGTTAGGGTGGTGGTGCTCGTGGGCGACCAGACTTAGGGTTAGGGTGATGGTGTTTGCGGGCAACCAAGCTTAGGGTTAGGGTGGTGGTGCTCGCGGGGGACCGGACTTATGGTTAGGGTGGTGGTGCTCGCAGGCCCCCGGACTTAGGGTTAGGGTGGTGGTCCTCGTGGGCCCCCGCATTTAGGGTTAGGGTGGTGGTGCTCGCGGCCCCCCTGGAGATAGGGTTAGGGTGGTGGTGCTCGCGGGGGACCGTACTTATGGTTAGGGTGGTGGTGCTCGGAGGCCCCCGGACTTAGGGTTAGGGTGGTGGTCCTCGTGGGCCCCCGCATTTAGGGTTAGGGTGGTGGTGCTCGCGGCCCCCCCTAGAGATAGGGTTAGGGTGGTGGTGCTCGTGGGGGACCGGACTTATGGTTAGGGTGGTGGTGCTCGCAGGCCCCCGGACTTAGGGTTAGGGTGGTGGTCCTCGTGGGCCCCCGCATTTAGGGTTAGGGTGGTGGTGCTCGCGGCCCCCCTAGAGATAGGGTTAGGGTGGTGGTGCTCGCGGGGGACCGGACTTATGGTTAGGGTGGTGGTGCTCGCAGGCCCCCGGACTTAGGGTTAGGGTGGTGGTCCTCGTGGGCCCCCGCATTTAGGGTTAGGGTGGTGGTGCTCGCGGCCCCCCCTAGAGATAGGGTTAGGGTGGTGGTGCTCGCGGCCCCCCGCATTTATTTGTGTATTTTTGTATGAATAATATGTATATTTGTGTATGAATCCAAGTCCACTTGAATGTTTACTCTCTTACTCTAGATAATATTATTGTTTTAGAAACTATGGATCCACTTAGTAGAAACCTTGAAGAAGAAGAAATAATGGAGAACATTATCGATGAGGACACCTCACAATATCTGAACTTGGAGGGACATGATGACAGCTCAAGTAGTCATGGAGAAGATGAAGACTCCGGTGAACGCAATTTAGTGATTACAAAGTCCGTCGAGGTATATGCATTGATTAAGCCTCTGCTGACTTCCACCAACAATCTCCTTCTACATGTATTAATTAACGCTTCTTTCTTCTTTTAGCCCTCTGGATCGACAAGCCAACAACCATCTTCTTCTACGAAAAAGAGCAAGCGAGGCGCGAGCCATCGGTTGAAAGATCGTGCAAAGTTCACGATCGAAGCAGTCCGTGTTGATGGCAGGCCCATGGAGCCCAAGAAGGCCGCAGACAAATTTGTACGTCAGGCTAGAGTTCTTGTTAGGGACCAAATCCCAATCATAATTGAATATTGGAATAAGCCAAAGAAGGGCGACGGTACCTTTGTCAATGAAAGATCCAAAGAAACGCTTTGGAATTCGCTGTTGGTAAATTTCACCCTTCCGCTAGAGGAGGATGAAAACAAACCGGTTATAAAGGAAAAGGTCAAAGAGTGGACTCTAAAGAAGATGGCTGACGCTTTCCACAACTGGAAGACAAAATTGAACAAATTTGTCAAAGCTCGCGAGACTCCAGATTTCGAAGACGCATATTATGCGAAGATAAGACCTCATTGGCGCGAATTTGTGGCATACAAGAAAGGTGCTATAGCTACAAAGAGGTCAGAAACCAATACGCTAAATGCCCAGAAGAAGGAATATCACCAGAGGACAGGGTCAGGTGGCTACATATCTCAGAGGCCTAAGTGGGAGGAAGCTGAGAAGGCCCTGCGCGATAGAGGGGTCACACCCCAGACACATGGGTGGGACCTACGTGCAAAGACTTGGTTCTACGGAATCGGGGCAAGGTTGGACCCAGAAACAGGATTGTGTATCTTCCCAACCCTCCTTGCCAAACCCGTCACTGAACTCATCACGGCATACGAGGAAACAGCCGCCAGGACCTTCCATCCCGACAGAGAGAATGACCAGCTCACACGCGCCATCGGTAAAAAAGAACACCCTAGACATGCACGAGGCACAGGGGGTATGACGTGGAAGGATAGGTTTGCCGAGTGGAGCGACTCTTACAGATGGCGCGGCAGAAAAGAAAAAGAGCGTACAGAGCGGATGACACAGATATAACATGCACTTGTGGCGCTGCATGCGCAAGTGAATGCACAACAGAGCCATCAAGCTACCGGCCCATCTCAGCGGCACGAAGAGCCTGCATTGGAATCTGCCGGCGGCCCAGACTCTACGCGGAAAAGCAGCGTGGCTTCCACGGAGAACGTGCAACCCACGCTTGAAATGGCGGGTCCTCGGTACCCCGTGGATGAGATCACGGAGAGCAAACACGCTGAGCTGCATGTGAGATTAATGGGCTTATCCATTAAGGTGGCTGTCGGCTATGCCTTACCTCATGTAGCTGGTGGAACTTACCACTGCCGACCAATTCCAGATGGCTATGCTATTGTCGGGGTGGATGAGGTTGTGAAGGAATATGAGGAAGCACAGCTTGACCATGCTACAGGTGAAGGGGAAACTCAACTCAAATTTGAAGTGAAAACAACCATTCTTTGGAAGAAGGAACACATCATGCTTCCAAATTGGAGGCCACTGGCACCCCCGCCGTCTCCGCAGCGTCAGCAGTCTGAGCCGCTTCAGCCATCTCCTGCGCGGCAGCCATCTCCGGTGCTTCAGCCATCTCCTGCGCGGCAGCCATCTCCGGCGCGCCAGCCATCTCCTGCCCGTCAGCCATCTCCGGCGCTTCAGCCATCTCCTCAGCGTAAGCGGAAGAGCACTGCCACGAAGAGCATCACTAGCACTGCCACAAAGAAATCCGCAGGAAACCGTACGACAAAGAGTTCAAAAAACTACGTCCCGCAGCCTTCCGCCAAGCCATTGCCGGTTTTACCGTGGAATCGCAGCGACGAGGAGACCAATAGGATCTCGGAAGAAGAGGTCAAGAAATTCTTTGCACCTAGACGGGCCGAGCCAAAGGAGAAAATAGATCCAGCGGTGGTGGAGAAGTTTTACAAAAATCTTTTGAAACCTGAAACCCCACTTGTGCCGGACTGCGAGCGCCAGATTTTGAAGGCGGATGCAAGGCGCCGTAGGGAGACTGAAAGTAGCAGTCGTGCGGCACCCCAGAAAATAGTTCCCATGCTCGGAGAGCAGGAAAACCAATCATGCGCCCCGCTCCAAGTGTTCGACACACGGGACGCTCCTCCCGTAAATGATTACGAGGCAGAGCTACAAAGAAAGGCCAATGAGATGGGGATGACTTACATTGCATACTTGAACATCATGGGAGACAACTTGCCCAAATGCGATGCCAACCCCATACAGCCATGGAAGTATGGGAAGAATCTCGTCAAGAAAGAGGAGCTCAAGAATCTACCAACAAAGATGCGAAGATTGCACAAGTGGTACCTTGATTTCTGCAAGACGAGAAAGGAAGAATGGATCACGACGCATATAAGAGATGAGATTTTCTTGTGCGGAGACGACGAGATCGACTTCAACATTCAAGACTTGCATTTTCTATTCAATCAGAAGGAACTCGACAAAGCTGCCATCAGCCTTTATTGTGTGTAAGTACTATTTCTGTATTTTCTATCTCATCAGATTCACTTCATTAATTGCATGTATATATATATGCTCACCATATATGTATATACTATTATGCAGGAAAAAGGTTATGGAATGCATGAAAGGAGGACCTTTTGACATTGGGTTCGTTGACCCAAATAGAGTCATGAAGAAGTGGTAAGAACCAAACCCGGGCAAATAGAAGATTTATTGCTAAGGTCTTTACTGAGACAACAAACCAAAAGGGAAATACTATTGCCTTACAACTTCTCGTGAGTACTGTTACCCTCTCTTGTACACATTCTGTTTCGGCTTACTCGATGTTAAGTGTAACTGATGATGAGTTATGCGTGCGTAGGTTCCACTTTATTCTGCTAGTCATTCAACCTGACTCAGGAAAAGTCCTTGTCATGGACTCGTTACGAAAAGAAAAAGAGCTATGGGCAGACTTTAGAGAGATGCTCCAAAGGTAATTTCAATCATATTATCGCACTAGATCGGCAACTTTCGTGACAACAAGTAATTAATTACTCCTTTATCCATTTTCTTTGCCGGACAGGGTTTGGAAAAGGTTCACGGGCAGGGCCGTGGGTGAATGGTCAGAAGAACTAAAATTTGTAGACCAAAATGTAAGTAATACTAGCTAGCTAGGTCTGCGTATCTCTTTGATTCTGCTTCCAATTCCATTATATCATGCTTTATTGATTATTATTTTGATTGAACTCTCTATTCTCGTAAAGTGCGCGCATCAGGGACACGGCAATAACTTATGTGGGTACTATGTTTGCGAGTTCATTCGCAACACGATATGTGTGACGGGCCAAGCCGCACTAGAACAACTTAGAGTACGTAAACAAAGTACACAACATTATTTTATTACCATCAATTGTGTTGAGTTTTATTCTTATATATATATTGACCCTATTCTTCATATATATTCAGATCGAACGGATGCGGGACCAACTCCTACCATTTGACCGCATACGAGCCATTCAAGAGGACTTGGCGGGGTTCATACTTGATGAGGTCGTCACGCCAGGCGGAGAACTCTTTAGATATCCACCAAAATGAACGTTGTATATATGCTTGAACGTGTTTGTCTTGTACTTAATGCTTCAACGTTTACGGAGAATACCACACAATGACGATGTTGTGTATAATAATAGTTGCTTAATTATTCATGTACTCGTATGTACCAATGACGATGTATGTGTATACCGCTCCCGATCGATTCCCCCTCCCCCCTCCCCGTCCCCGCCACGCCGCAGAAATACGCCCAGAACGGGGCAGGGGCAGAACTCTACCGCGGCAGAGATTTAGGCCGTTTTCCTGCCGCGACAGAGATTTATCTCTTTTTCCTGCCGTGGCACAGAACCTTTAACACCGGTCCGTGCTACGAACCGGTGTTAAAGGGGGGGCCTGAGCCCTGCGGCAGCCCCACGTGCGCCACCCTTTAACACCGGTTCGTATAAGAACCGGTGTTAAAGGGGGGCCCCTCTAACACCGAACCCTCAACAGCGGTTCTACAACCGCTGTTAGAGGGCCCTCCAAACCGGTGTTAGAGGGGGGGTGTGCACTAGTGGGTTTTTTAGGCACACAAGTAGTTTAAGAGCAATTTTGATCATTAATTTTTGTTAAGAAATTTTACATAATATATTACAAAAAATATATCATCGGATTCATCTTCGAAAGAAGTTTCGAATGGTATATTTTTTGAGACACATATTGTATATTTTATTGGTTAAAATTGATGGTCAAATATTTTCTTAAACTACGTGCGCACCTAACAAACAGGGACGGAAGGAGTAACATTATATCTTCTTTCCTGCTGGTTATCTATCGAGCAAGGACTATAATCCGATCATGGACTAATCCCCAACGTATGGAGTTTCGCAACTTGTTTGTGGATGGGTGTACACGATTGGAGGACACGGCGAGAGATATTTTCTCCCGACATGCATGACAGCGTGATCTACGGATAGATCTGCCATAGCTCGAGACCGTTTATTTATTTTTATAGCATGTTTTGTAATGCTAGTACTTTTACTATGTTCTCTAGTTGTATGGTTCATCGGTTGTGTGCATCCTAGCTATACAGAGACGGGGTAAACATTATTATTAAGTAATAAAACGCGCATTTCTAAAAAAAATCATTTCAATGACCTCTAATGGGTCTATTCAGAAACCTTTGTTACTTCCTCCAGTTGAAAATATAAGACGGTGTTACATATTTCCTATAGCAACCAAAAGTGTGCATATGTACACAAATGTCCCCGTGAAACTCTCCGAACCTGACTCTCGAGCCGACAGTTTGAATTTTAAATCTCGGGATCCATGTCCAGCTCACTCGCCGCCCCACAAGAAGCATTCCTCACCCAGATCTCGCACGACCCAACCGGAATCACCACGCGCCAGCTAAATCGATCCTTGGGAGCTAGCTCACGCACCTTGAATAGATGCACGCGTCTCCTAGCTCACGCCCATCACCAAGCTCACCAGCAACTGTACCTTCAATCGATCCCCTCCCAGAATCGATAGGAAGCTCATCGGCATGCCGACCACCACCCAGTAGCTCGCCAGTAACTACACCTTGAATCGTTCCCCTCCCAAAATCGATCGACAGCTCGCTGGCATACCGGTCACCACCCATTAGCTCGTCGCCCTCCCCCACCAAGCAGCAGCAGAGCATCAGCCAGGGGAGAAGGCCAGCGATATGCACCAGGTTGGGGGAACCTCCCTTGATTGCCAACAGTAGGAGCATACCACTAGTCAATCAGCTCGCCGACATGCCGATCTCCAACCAGTACATCACCGAGCAACATCGCCTTCTCAATGATAGCATTGTCTCATATCCTCGGCACTGTCGACCTCCCACCTAGGTGCTCTTCGCCTCTTCCTCTCGACCACCAGTGCCTCGACGCCCAAATGCCCCTTGCACATTCCTAGCATAGAGATCAGTAGCAGCAGACATCAACATGTATGGTGAACAAAGAACATCAACGGCCCCAAAACTAAACAAAGAGCATTAGGAGTAGATAAGAGCAGCAACAATCCCATACCCGAATAAAGAGGAGCAGCAACAATCAGATCAGTATGGTGCTACCAGACTTGAATTTCACTCCACCCGAAGAAGAGGACGTCCATCTAGTACAAGGAGAACATGCAGGTACATTAGCTATCAAAACTTTAGAGGAATTCATCGGTAGCAGTACATATAATGATGTGTTTGTGTGTATTGTTGTTGTTGTGTGTTTATATTTATGCACATCATCAGTCCCCAACATCTGTATGCACACTGTTAAATTTAAATGGACTACTGCAACAATTAGTACCACTATGTTTTGTTGGGTCCGCAGCATAGAAAACAAAAAAATTCCTACGGTGTGAACTACACGCCAAGATCTATCTACTAGGTACAAAGCAACGGATGGACATACATCCAATGAGACCTTAACCTCGAAGACAACGAGTTTTGTTAATGAGTAGGAACTCGTGGTTGATGTAGTCATGCACTTGCCAATCTCAAGATCGTGAGGAAGTCCGAGCAGGTCTGGCTCCAGCACGTCCTTCAGATCCAGCTCCAGCACCACCAAGTCCAGCACCGCAAAGCAGTGGTGCATCCGTGATCGCACACACGTCCGGTACCCCAACAACCTCCGTCCCTCGCTCCAGCAAAGCAGCGGAAGCAGCAACTCCTTTCCAGATAAAGCCACCGGGAACATATATCTCGCTAATCCGAGACCATGGGGAATAATACTAGAGGGGGAGAGAGATCCTTCACAAGGAGGTGTGTGTGAGAAGTGAGGAGAGGGTGGCCTTTTATAGGAGGAGGGGGGTGCCCCTCCTTCATGGCCGGCGCATGGAGGAGGTGTCTCTTCACCTCCTCCATTCATGTGGTGGTAACCCCTCCACATTAAAATGCCCCTTCACATTCCCTTTTAAAGTCTCCACTTTAAATACATTAAATTTCTCCAAATTTAATGCTCTCTCATATAATAAAAATCTTTTATTATTTTTTATTCAGAATTTTGTTAATTACTTTAATTAACAAACATTCACATAAAACCCCCTGCAACATTTCAATATTACATGCAGAACAAATTTCAGCAATTTCACCCGAAACAGTTTCGGTGTCTATTAAAATAATTCCATCGCTTTCTTAAATCTTTATCTGAAACATATTTGCTCCAAATGGTGTCGGTATCCCTTAAGTGTGTCACCCTACGGTTCGCGAATAATGCAGACATGATCGAGACCCCTCTCAGATCAATAATCAGAAGCGGGACCTGGAGATCCATACTGACTCCTACACATTCAACGATGACTTCTGTGATCGTGAGAACCTTTAACGCTAGTAACTAAATCCCTTTGTCTTGCGATATATTACATGTCCGAGATTCGATCATCGGTATCTCCATACCTAGTTTGATCTCGTTGCCGACATGCACTCTTTTCTCGTTCCCGTGATATAACATTCTAGTGATCACATCACTTGCTTGCAAGCTATCTTAATGTGATATCACCGAGAGGGCCCAGAGTATATCTATCCGTCATCAGGATTGACAAATTCCACTCTTGATCATGAGCCTCAACATAACACCTTCGTAGCACTGAACCCATTTTTATAGTCACCATGTTACGGTGTGACGTTTGATGTTATCAAGATACTCTTTCGGTGTTAGCAATGAACATGATCACATGGTCTAAGGATAAAGATTACTTCGTATAGTGTTATAGCAATATAAACATAATGACTTTGATCATAATGCTATACGTCAGATGAATGTTCATCACATCATTCAACTAATGTTGTGATATCGTTATTAACAACATCCAATGTCCATGATCAGGAAACCTTGATCATCTTGTTAATCAACGAGCTAGTCTATAAGAGAGGCATAACTAGGAACCCTTTTTGTTTATTAAACACACATGTATTGACGTTTCCGATCAATACAATTATAACATGCAAAATAAACATTTATCATAAACATGGAATAAGATAATAACCACTTTATTATTGCCTCTCGGGCATATTCCCTTCAGTATCCCACTTGCACTAGATTCAATAATCTAGTTTGAAAAACTTTGCGTATTGAACACCTATGGCTTTCTGGTGTTGCATATACGCTATTGCTAGTGGTTAACATAATCTTCGGATCTGACAGTTTCAGGTCCGTGTGTATTTGCATGTCTTTGCGTCTCTACGCGTCACTCATTCTCAAATGAGATGGCATTGTATAAATTTGGTCCTTTGGTGAGACCTTTAGTTCGTTCGGCTCAAAATATGTTGATATTATTGTCACACAATATATCTTCATAGTATTAGCCCACTTTGAACCACACCTAGTTTGATAACAAACTACTTAACACAAATGCCCTCCTTTGCTGCTACTATAGCAGTTATATACTTAGCCTTTTGTTGTAGTATCCGTCACAATGTCTCAACTTTGGAACTCATTCAAATCCATCATGGAACATCCTTTCCATTACATTGTGCCACCCATAGTCTAAATTGAGATAAATTTAATTTGTATCTTATGAAAAAATTAGTATCAATGTAACACGTTACAATGAACTACTTTTAACTATTTGTCACTTATACATGATATCTTCTTAGTTCTTCCAAAGCTCATAAGAATATCTTTACTATTGTCCAATGATCATCTTATGAATCATTCTGGTATATGCTCATAACATTTAGAGCATAGGACATTCTGGATATATACATATCATGGTATAATCGATCAAAATCTTCATGTGATTTTACTCACCAAGTGTTGAAACACTTGAATTTTGATACAATCATTTTCATGCAGCAAGAACCTTTCTTGTTGTTTCCATATTGAACCCTTTCAATATCTCATATATGTATGTCTGGCACAACCATATTTGCGCATTAATCTATCCATATAGATAATGATGCCAAATATTCCGGGTTTGCCCAAGTCTTTCATAGAAATCTTATTTTAATGAAATTCTTACCTTGTGTCAATACAAGATACATCATTTCCAATCAACAATATGTCATCTACATAATGTATTAGAAATATGTCTCAGCGCTCCCACTTAATTTCTTGCAAATGCAAGCATCTTCATCATCTCCGATGAATTTAAACTCTTTTAACAGTTTCATCATGGTGAAGATTCCAAATCCGCTATGCTTAATTCAACTATTGAAGTTTGCATGACCTTTTAGCACCCTTTGAATTAACAAAAACCCTTCGGACCGTGTCATGTACACGTCCTAGGTAACCATTCTATTAGAAGAACCTTGTTTTGTTTATTCAACTACCATATACCAAATTATATGTAGTGGTTGCTACATTAATCCGTCAAGACTAAATATCGCTATGAAAGATCAAATCTTGTCATAGTCAACTCCGTGAACATTGTCGTAAACTTCTTTCTGACATGTCGACTATTTCATAGATGTTAAACATCCATGTCTTATTTCTTTATAGATCCAAACACGACCGATAGGCTTCACGCCTTTCTAGAGGGTCTTCCAAGTTCAGAAACTTGATTTCTCGTGTATGGATACTATCACAGATTATATGACTTCTAGTCATTTTATGGAGTGAGGCCCCATCATCGCTTCTTTGCATGTAGTCGGTTCATCATTGTCAAAACAATAACGACTTGCTTATCAAATCTTACTATTTGATTCTTACCGACCCACACGGTTCTATAGGAACTCTAATCTCCGAGATCACACCTTTTGTAATCACGAGAGCCATGAGCATTGTGGCCGCCACCGGGACACTTTCCGGCACTGCGCTACTTAGCACATATAGCTAAGGTTCAACAACCTTATCAAAGTTCTATTGTCCTCCCACTTAACTTTTCACGAAAAGTTCCTTCTCAAGAAACTTGACGTTCCAAGTAACAAACTCTTTTGTCCTCGGTGTTATTGAGAAATTCCCAACAAATTCTTTGGGATAACCTACAAAGACGTGCTTATCCGACTTTGGTTGTAAACATTTTACTTATGCATAACATACCAAAATTTAAGAAAAGACAATTCGGGTTTTATCCCAAACCATAATTCATATGGTGTCATTTCAATGGATCACGATGGTGCTCTTTTCAGTGTAAAAGCGGTAGTCTCTAAAGCTTCAATCCTTAAAACATAATGGCAGTTTTATAAATGACACCTTTGATCTTACCATGTCAAACATGGTTTGATTTCATCTCTCAAACATACCATACTCCTGTGGTTTATCGGGAAATCCAAATTCATGGAACAATTCCTCAAATCTTAGGTGTTTTGCTAAACATGTAACTCAAATATCTTCCTTTATGATCGAATCATAAACTCTTTATTTTCTTGTTACAATGATTTTTCACTTCATCTTGAAAGTCTTTGAAAAACTTTCAAATGTTTCATACTTCTTCCTTATTAAGTAAATATACAAATATATTCACTCAAATTTTCGAAGAAAGCATATGAAGCAAAAAGATCCATCGCATATGGCTACACATAATGGACTATGCACATCAGCATGCACAATTTCCAATAATCTAGTCATCCGTTCCTCTCTGGCCTATGGACGGAGTTTCAATTATCTCAAGGAAAGTCTCACATGCGTCAATTGATCAAAATCAAAGACTCCAAAAATCCATCAACATGGAGTTTATTCATGTTTTCTTTCCAATATAATTTAAACAGCGATGTCACTTCATAAGTGATCTTTCAATCATTTTGTCTTGTGACATTTTAGCAATAGTGTTTATGGATGTGATTTCTCCCACTAGACTTGTAAAATTTCATCCATCCTTTATGGAATACGGTAATTATTTGAACAACCATTGTTCTCGTAATACCGGAACAAAATAACAATTATTAAAACAAATCTTGGAGGCTAGGTTTGACGACAACGAAAAGCACAATAACACCTTATTTGTTTTCGATGATCATCATCACTTATTCTCTTGCTAGTTACTTAGGCCATTGCAGTTCATGAATTGCGTTGTCCTATATGACACTTCATACCAACCAATTCGGTATCCAATACCGGTATCCAATACCTAAGAACCATATTATTTAATAAGAAAGGAATACAACCATAACATGTACATCTTCTATATACCCCAGTTGGACATCTCCAACCTTTTATTTTCTGCCAAATATTTTATAGATTCTCTTTCAGCAATCCCTTTTCTTTTAAAAGAATCTATCAACATCAATAGTGGTGTCATCAACATGACACATGGTACAAAGCTTGTATATAGTCAAATACTAATACCTTTGGACTTGCACTTTGAAGTGGATCACCATCATTAAATGTTTGGCATTCTTTCAAAAATCCATTCTTTAGTAATCTATTAGTGTAGTAAATATTTTACTTACATCTTCTATTCATCCTTATCATGACAACTTTCATGATCAAGCTACTATAGCCTATAAGGAAGAATCGCGAGTATAATATTAGTTCCCAAAACCTTTTTGGTAGATTCGGATGCCTAGCATCTCCATCCTTCACAAATTCTCATACAATATGAGAACATGTATTTTGCTAAATTATACTCTATCATAATGCAACCAAAAACATTGTTTCAGATATCACAATATCTTTCACACATGATGGTTTCTGAAACAATTTTTAGCTCCAATATAATCTTGATATTAAAACAACTTTTGGATATCAATAATCATGGAGGCAAACATGATACTTTAGATACTAACATTGGAATTCTTACTCTTGATTTAATACTACTTATTAAATTTCATGGAGTAAATAGAGTTTGCTGAAAGTTTGCAATAGGACTTATCAACTTTAAATTGACATTCAAAACAATACGATACCGGTTCGTAAAGTAAATATCCAGAATTCAATAGTTCTATTATCTCAAATAAAAACTAAGCATAAGGTAGAAAACAAATGCCAATGACTACAACAAACTATGCAAATTCACTTTGATTTAATTTATGACAAATTTGGTTCGACCAATCCAAATTAGAAATGAACTCCCACTCAAAAGCGACATCCCTGGTGCCTTTTTGGTGATTACATGAACCAAATCCACTACACCAAGTCCGATCATCACGTGAGTTAATGTAGCTTCAAAGGCGAGCATCTATATGAGCATCATATCAACTATATGACTCATGCTTAACCTTTCGGTCCGTGTTCCGAGGCCATGTCTGTACATGCTAGGCTCGCCAAGTAAGAACCTTAGTACTCGCATGTGTAAAACTGTCTTACACCTATTGTATGAAAGCGTAGAGTCGAGTACATCCGATCATCACGTGATGTCTCGAAACACGATCCATAGAACGGTGCATACTCAAGGAAGAACACATTTTATCTTGATATCTAAATGAGGGATCATCTTACATTGCTACCAAAAGCGCCAAACTAGCAGTATAAGATGCTAACATCTAATGTGTAAAGTGAGATGATATGGTCCATGCATTTGATCTCTATCATTTGCATCGTGTTATGATCTCTATCATTCCTTTGTGTGTAAGGCCAAAGTCTATGGAACTTACACGTTGAATGTGTTGTAAGAGTATCTATCATACATCTACTTACAACAATACCATATCAATACACTAGCCCAGCAACGATCTAAACTAGACGCCTCTAATTTATCAATTGCAAGTTTTACGTGGCTTAGGGCTTTCGGAGATAGAACCGTTATCACCTACGAACATGAACCATAACGAGGATAACTAAGTTATTAGCAACTCGTTGTAAATCAGATATTGACTATAGTAGGAGAGCCAGACACCCGCCAGCCACTTATGCAAAACAAGTTGCATGTTAGTCGTGGAACCGGTCTCATGTACGATGACATGTAAGGTTGGTCCGGGCCGCTTCATCCCACTATGCCACCAATATCCAAAATACATAGAAGATGCAATAACATGATCATCATCGCCCACATATAAACATATGTGTACTACCCGTGCAAAGAAGCTATGCATAGATCAGGCTCTGATACCACTCTTGGGTCCGCAGCATAGAAAACAAAAAATTTCCTACGGTGTGAACTACACGCCAAGATCTATCTACTAGGTACAAAGCAACGGGTGGACATACATCCAATGAGAACTTACCCTCAAAGACAACGAGTTTTGTTAACGAGTAGGAACTCGTGGTTGATGTAGTCGTACACTTGCCGATCTCAAGATCGTGAGGAAGTCCGAGCAGGTCCGGCTCCAGCACGTCCTTCTGATCCAGCTCCAGCACCACCAAGTCCAGCACCGCAAAGCAGTGGTGCATCCGTGATCGCACACACGTCCGGTACCCCGACAACCTCCGTCCCTCGCTCCAGCAAAGCAGCGAAAGCAGCAACTCCTTTCCAGATAAAGCCACCGGAAACATTATCTCGCTAATCCGAGACCATGGGGAATAATACTAGAGGGGGAGAGAGATCTTTCACAAGGAGGTGTGTGTGAGAAGTGAGGAGAGGGTGGCCTTTTATAGGAGCAGGGGGTGCCCCTCCTTCATGGCCGGCGCATGGAGGAGGTGTATCTTCACCTCCTCCATTCATGTGGTGGTAATCCCTCCACATTAAAATGCCTCTTCACATTCCCTTTTAAAGTCTCCACTTTAAATGCATTAAATTTCTCCAAATTTAATGCTCTCTCATTTAATAAAACTCGTTTATTATTTTTTATTCAGAATTTTGTTAATTACTTTTATTAACAAACATTCACATAAAACCCCCTGCAACATTTCAATATTACATGCAGAACCAATTTCAGCAATTTCACCCGAAACAGTTTCGGTGTCTATTGAAATAATTCCAGCGCTTTCTTAAATCTTTATCTGAAACATATTTGGTCCAAATGGTGTCGGTATCCCTTAAGTGTGTCACCCTACGGTTCACGAATAATGCAGACATGATCGAGACCCCTCTCAGATCAATAATCAGAAGCGGGACCTGGAGATCCATACTGACTCCTACACATTCAACGATGACTTCTGTGATCGTGAGAACCTTTAATGCTAGTAACTAAATCCCTTTGTCTCGCGATATATTACATGTCCGAGATTCGATCATCGGTATCTCCATACCTAGTTTGATCTCGTTGCCGACATGCACTCTTTTCTCGTTCCCGTGATATAACATTCTAGTGATCACATCACTTGCTTGCAAGCTATCTTAATGTGATATCCCCGAGAGGGCCCAGAGTATATCTATCCGTCATCGGGATTGACAAATTCTACTCTTGATCATGAGCCTCAACATAACACCTTCGTAGCACTGAACCCATCTTTATAGTCACCCTGTTACGGTGTGACGTTTGATGTTATCAAGATACTCTTTCGGTGTTAGCAATTAACATGATCTCATGGTCTAAGGATAAAGATTACTTCGTATAGTGTTATAGCAATATAAACATAATGAATTTGATCGTAATGCTATACTTCGGATGAATGTTCATCACATCATTCAACTAATGTTGTGACCTCGTTATTAACAACATCCAATGTCCATGATCAGGAAACCTTGATCATCTTGTTAATCAACGAGCTAGTCTATAATTGAGGCATATCTAGGAACCTTTTTTGTTTATTAAACACACATGTATTGACGTTTCCGATCAATACAATTATAGCATGCAAAATAAACATTTATCATAAACATGGAATAAGATAATAACCACTTTATTATTACCTCTCGGGCATATTCCCTTCATGTTTGTATAAGCAATACAAATGCTAGAGCATTTAGTCTGCATAGTAAAGCAATGGCAAGCTAACATTATATTAAAGCAATTATCAGAATATTCCACTATTCCCAGCTACTACGTAGTAGTCTGGACATTAGGATTTATGCAATCATTACAAATACTCTGTCAAGGCAACATGGCATTGGAATCAGCAAGCAAACCTCATACTAGACATTGGTGAAAATGACAGCAGAAAGAAACATAAGAAATTAGTGATGAGCTGCATTTGTTTTCACCCCATGAAAAGAGACCGCTTCAAGAACAGAAAAATGTGAAAACAAAGTTAATCCCAAAAGTACCAGATGGGACTGCTGACTTGCCCCCCATGTTTTTTAAGGACAGCAACAAGTTCATCTGTTTGAGTGTTTTTATCTTTGTAAGCTATAGGTTCACCACTATGCATACAATTGTGTGCTACTACTCCATAGTTCCAAAAACAACTAGTATGTTGTAAGTTAACTGGACATATACACATGCATGCACGAACATGTTCAGAAATAGAAGAAGGCAAGCTACAACTAATATCAATCATATTTAACAGCACCTAATAGCAATCATATTTAACAGCAGGAGTGCATGTGTTGCAACTAATAGGATATACAAGGGTTTGCATAGCATAAGATCTGTTACTTGAAACAGTGTGAACCTGACTGTTAAATGTTCTACTCCTATATACTACGACCTTATCAACTAAGTTGCCATCACTGATCTAGTATGTCATTGTATCCAGCTATAGGAGATCATCATGAACAAGAAATGCAAGATGCTACAGGTGCTCAATAAGTAGTGAGGCATAGAAAATCGCACGATGACCAAAAAAGATTTGATGCTTATGTATCAATGCATTTGCAGTGTATGAAGAATGGTGGAAAGTATTAAAAAACTGACAAGAAAGACATAGCAATATTTTTGGGGTAGATATTCAAATCATACAAAGGATATGGAAGATTGCAATGAGAGAGCTCACTGGCAGTTTAGAGGTGGATGTTTCAAACAAGAAGAAGGGAAGGTGTGGATGAAAACCGATAAATATAGATTTATCTCTAGTTCCCACTATACCACTAAACAAGAGATCAACTATCAAGTCCCTCACATGGTAGTTGGGAGTCAACCCTACTACACCGTGCAGAAGATTCAAAATGAAGTATCCAAGGAGGCACTCAAATTCCTTGAAGCCATCTCTAAAAGAAAATAATAAGAGGGCTAGGCTAGAGTTTTGCATGTCAATGCTTGATGAAGCTACTAGAGGAGATGCAACCCCAAAGTTCACTAATATGCACCATCTTGACAAAGAAAAATAGGAATTATTACCTGCTACCATAGGAAGATGTTCCTATAAGAGTTGTGCATAGAAAGAATTGCATTGGAAAGGTTATATTCCTAACCGCCGATACTAGACCAAGGTTTGGTAGTGCGGGTAATGTGACATCTTCTGTAAAAATAGGTTGATGGCCATTTGTTAAGGAAATTCCAACTGCACGGAGAATTGAATATAGACCAAGAGGGACATTGGAGACAAAATCTATCAAAGTCAATAGATAAGTGATGAGGGAGTTTCTAATTGAGAAGGTACTGCCATCTATCCTATATGCTTGACCTGTGAAAGATGTTGGACAAACTATTCTCGAACAATGAGACAATGCAAAGCCTCATATTCTTCCCGATGACCAAGCATCCCTCGAAGTCGTGGCCAAAAGTGGACAGACCATCAAGCTGATACAACAACTAGCAAACATTCCATATTTGAACGTGCTTGATCTTAGGGTTTTTCCGCTCCTTAGAATCTCTAACTGATACCAAAAATCCTAAGACTCTACCAGAGTTTATTAAAGGCGTGAAGGAAGAATTTGAATAATACAAAGTTTCTATGCTAAGCAAGATTTTCCTAACTCTACATGCTTGCATGATTGAAGTCATAAATCATGCGGGAGGAAATGGGTTAAGTCCCCCTCATGCAAGCAAAGATAGATTGGAAAGGTTGGGTCGTCTACCTATAAGGCTTCAAATTTCAGCAAAATTTTATGCAAATTCCAAACATATCCTAGGCCAAGATGTGAAAGAATGTGCACAAGAAGATGTGCACTAGACAAGATATTGTATGTTGTTATGCAAGCAAGTAGTGCAAGCAAGCAAGCTACTATGTATTTTATGTGTCGTATGCAAGCAAGTCATATTGTTAGTATAATCTGAATAAGACAAGTTCATTTCTCAACAATAATTACTCCATTTTTTGCATGTCATATTGTTACAAAGAGTACAAAGATTAATCGTGTACATGTTTAGATTATAAGAATTTTCAGAGTAGTTCCAGAATTACTCAAAGAGCACAGGTAGTTTCAGAATTACTCAAAGAGTACACATACATCCTTAGGTAAAATGGAACCATAGTACTTGTAGGAGATATGCCCTAGAGACAAATAATAAAGTTGTTTTATTGTTATATCTCAAATGTTCATAATAAGTTTTATACCATGCTATAACTGTATTAAGCGGAAACATTAGTACACGTGTGGTATGTAAATAAACCAAGTCCCTGGTAACCTCTAGTCAACTGATGATCGAGGTTTCCTGATCATGGACATTTATGTCGATTGACAATAGGGTCATGTCATTAGATGAACCATAGTATTACAATGAGATCCAATCACAAAGTTCAATATTGCGACATCTAGTAAAACATAGTAACTCATTCCTTTGATCTTGAGATCATATGTAATCATTATCAACCGAGGTTGCTTTGACTGCATCAACTGTCACACCATAACAGGATGATCATAAAGGTGTCTATCAGGTATTAAAAAGAGGTAGGTTGAGGTGTATGCATTGAGATCGAGATTTGGCCATCCGGGTGACGGATAGATACTATAGGCCCACCCAGTGAGATTACATCTACAAAGTTTGCAAACATGTGACTAGGTCACGGGGATGTAATACCACGAGAACGAGTAAATGTGTTTGTCGGTAACAATATCGAACTAGGTATAGAGATACCAAGATTAGATCTTGGACAAACTAGGTATCGTGTAGCAAAGGGAGAACTCGACGTTTAAGGTTCAAGCGATCAAGTTAATTTGTGGAATGCATGAAGCCATCATGGGTTTCCAGATCCCGTTGTTGGTCATTGATCAGAGAGATATCTCGACCATATCTGTGTATTGCCGAACGGTAGGGCGGCACGCTTAAGGGTAGATGACACTTAGGGTTTGATCCAAGATCGTAGCTGAAAAGAGAGAGAAAATCAGAATCGTCGAAAAGGTTCTGAAGGATGTTCGGAGGGATCCGAAAGGTGTTTCGGAGTGAGAGAAATTAAAAAATATATATTTAATATTAATTAAATTAACTAATATTAAAATATATTATTAATTGGATTTTAGGGGCAGAGCCCACCTAAATGGATCTCACTCGGAGAAGGCAAACGTGTCAAACAAAGCATGGGCGCCCTCAGATTAGCTTAACTTTTCTCATGAAAATATCGTGCACGCCAACCAATTGTCAAATTGACAACCACCCAACTCGCAACCCCCTTGATGCATCGCAGCACACCAAACTTACTTGCAAATGGCGATTTATAGAGGCGTGGTTGTGGCGAAGTTAATATACCTACGCGCAGCTCAAGCGTTGCTGATTTAATCTACCACAATATGGCCCATCCCTGGCCCTGCAGTGATCACAGCTACGACCTTGTGCTGCGGCGCAATCTCTTGGCCCTCCACCACCTCCTCGACTGTGTCCGCTTCGTCGCGGCAGTCGTCCTGGACCGCCTCGGCGTCGTCTCGTTCGAAGGCGAGATGCTGCCGCAGGAGGCTTGGGGTGAGCTCGTCGACACTGCGGCGATGGAGCGCCTCATGGAGGCAGCGTTCTGGCAGCCCGGCTCGCCGCCACCCACGAAGAAGCGGTCGTCCGTGGCGCCGCTGTACAGGCGACGGCGGATTGCACCGGGGGAAGACAGCGAAGCAGATGATGACGATGGGAGCGAGGAGATCTGCGCGATTTGCTTGGCAGGGCTGGACGTGGGTAGGCACCGGGTCAGGGAGCTGGGCAAGTGCTCCCACGCGTTCCACGCCGCGTGTATCGAGTCTTGGATCGCCGGCGAGGAAGCCGGCACCTGCCCGCTGTGCCGCACGCCGACGCTACCAGCGGCGTGGAGTGGTTGGCCTGAAGCAGTGCCACGCACGTCTTGATCGAAACCTTGAGCGCTGAAGGGCATTAGGAAGTCAGGATCGAAATATCTCAATCTCGTCACTGAATGCAGGGCGACACGCAGATGTGTACGTGTACAGTATAAACAATTCTACGTGGCGAAGAAGCACTTTACATGCATCAGGCACTTTTTTACTCTGTTTCATGTTACTCCACACGTTAGGCATGGTAAAAATTAAACTTCATACTCACTCCGATCCATATTACTTGTCACTAAAATAGATATATTTAGACATGTTTTAGTGCTAGGTATATCCATTTCAACGACAAATAATATGGATCGGAGGGAGTAGCTTTTTTTTCTGGGCGGAAACTTCATAGCACTTTTTTTTTTGGCTAGAAAACTTCATAACATTTGACAAGTACATCGTAGGATATCTAAAATCTAAAGAGAAAACGAGCGTTCCCTAGTCCATCGGTGCTCACACAAACATAAATTATCAGGAGTTTTATTTTTATTTTTTTATGGCATTTTTTATTTTTGTATTTTGTTTTTCAGAAAAATGCCTAGCCGTCGATGTTTGGATGCACGGGCTAGCAGGACGTCGGGTGTGAGATTCCTCACATTCGTGCGTTGGCACAGCTCTAAAGTATTAATATTTACAATATTAAATATATATATATAATATGATGGTATATTCCACCTTATCTATATTGTTATTGATTTGTTATTATAATTATTAATATATTTATCTATATAGTGATTCAAACTTGGTGAACCTTATGTGCGAAGTAATATGAAACGAAAGTATTAGCTCTTGTTTAATAAAGTGGTAGATTTGGCATGTTTATCGATTGGCTTGAGATAAGAATAGCTAAGATTATTGGACGCTTAATGCTCTGGAATGTTACCAATACCGAATCAGTACGGGAGAGACGAGAGAGGCTCTCCAAGGCAACGGCTAAAACCCATCTAGGGTTCTTTCCCTCCATCGTCGACGACACCGGTTCGTCCCATCCCTGTTGGGCTTAGAGTCTTGGAGGCGTGGCGGACCAAGACCCCTCGCCAGCGGGAGGTCTCTGTATTTTGTTTAGACTATTTTTAGTATCTTTTTCAAGATGTTGGTCGACGGTTACGTCATGAAGTCAGAATAAGATCATTCCCATATCCTCGCTCCGTTGGCGTCTAGCATCGATCGATGGCGCGTGACGTCGTGTATCCGACGAATTTGTTGGGATCTGGTAGTTTTTCGTATTTGTTGGATGATTTGAGGTCAGTCTCTTTCGATCTATGTTTATCATCTTCGGAGATGGTTGCTACTCTGGTGCGCTGGTTCTTTGGGCCTTAGTACGGCGGCTTCCCTTCCTCTACTACACCAAGCTTTGCTCGGCTCCGGTGATGGAGGGGCGAAGATGGTGGCGCCCCTTGGGCTTATGCTAGTGTATGTAGTTGTTGCTAGGTGGTCTAATGATTGATTTGTAATTTTTATTACTTTTAGTACCAGTGTTGATGATTACTAATAAATCAGTGGAATTTCGAAAAAAAAACTATGGAATATTTTTTTGGGGTGTTCAGTTAGAGTCGGTATGTCATATGTGTGCCGCACATGCATAGAGGCATACTTTTTTTTGCACCAAATCTTTTTCCTTGGAGGCGTTAGAATTACACATGCACGAGGCCTCACGTACACCTATCTAGGAGTCGAGCTGCTCGTTCTTTATTTGGCACGTATGTTGGTCGATGGGGGTTGTTAAACTATTGCGGAGACGATTCAACCTCATAAGGTTGACTATCTTTGTATAGTCTTAATCATGTATTGGTTCATCATTGATACATATCAAAACTAACACTGATCTTACTGGAGAAAATAATAGCGCATGAAAGTTTTGGCTGATGATGTTATCCACGTCGTCCCCATTTTTTAGGTTGTTGGATGACGACGGGAGGACACACGGCGACATAAGGGCGGAGCTCCACTCTCCCAGGAAGAGGACCCGATCACACGGGATTCCCTGATGTGGAGAGAATGTGTGCCCTTTCCTGCCGTTCGTCGTTGGCCTATGGGCGGCGCACGAGGACTGGGTCCGTTGTCAGTGGCCATGGGCAAGGACGCGCTCTGTCAGAGACGTTTCGAGAGTAATAGGCGCCTGGCCCCACCAGGTAGTGGGGCCCGTAGACGGCCGACGTGGCAGCGGAAACCCTCGCCCGTCGCAGGTTTTTGCAGCGTATAGCCGACGTGGCAGCAGAGACTCTCGCCCTCCACGGGTTCTCGCGGCCAAGGGCGAGCTGGTTGCGGAAAGTCTCGCTGTATGCTGGTTCTTGCGGCTAGCGGCCGACGTGGCAGCGGAAAACCTCGCTCGTTGTGGGTTCTCACGGATAGATCGTGCGGTGGGATTTGTATCGTCTGAGCTGGCAGTGCAAAGTACTCGCTGTCCGCGGGTCTTCGTGTCGCGACCGTGCGTTGTTTACGTGTTTATTCCGCTACATGATACACCTCATGTACGCTTTCTAAAGTGGACGTCTTTAACTCACGATAAGAACATTGCTGCCTCTAGGTTCTCATGATGTCGTGCCTCCGGGTCCTGGCGACGCCGCTTGGAATATAAAGCATGGCTAGCGAATCCTTCTCCCTGATGTGTGTTGCTTAGCCTCTAACTAAACGATAGCCTCTGGGCGCTGCCTCGCTCCCATAGTCAGTTCCATGCGTCCCCCGGAGCGGACGCTGGAGGTGCCGACGCGCAAGAGCCGGATTAGTGACACGGTGCGCTTGGCGTGCTCATACGCTACCGCCCTTCCAACGATCTTTCACGGAATGGGCGGCATGGCTGAAGTGTTGCCCTAGGCAGACCCACCACGCGTTAGAATGATGGCTACCATACTAGGCTTCTTCCTTTCCTCGTAGGACAAAAGGGGTCACCAGACGCGGTAGTCCCTAATAGGGTAAAGATGGTTAACCTAGAGGGGGTGAAAAAGGTTTCTACGATGGCGAACGGACGACGATGGCGGCAGTGAGGCTTAGGCGGTGTGAGAAGGCAGCTTTCCGACGTTGTCAGGCGAAAGTGAAGTGAACTACGATGTGCAGCTCCTCACGGCGACCTTGCAGGTGTCATGGGCAATGGATTTCCATTCCTCGAGTGGTTGTAAGGTACGACGGGTCTCCTCAGCCTCTGGTGAATCTCCAACATCGTGGTTCAGTGGTTTTGTGGCTCTCTTGATGGGTAAAAACATGTGAGGCTATGCGGCCGAGCAAGCAAAAAATAATATATGGAAAGAGGGGGCCGGGGGAGACGGAATTGACGCCCACCTCGAGCTCTGAAGAACTGGCGGCAATATCGAAATCAATCTCGATTTTGATAGCCTAGAGACTTAGAAGTAAGTGTTTTGGGGCGCAAAGGATTGCGGGGTCATGGGGTATTTAGGGGCAGAAAAGCATGGACGAGGCGGCAATATCGGATATTTTTTCTACCGGTTTGGGTCGGAGGCGGAGGCGGAGGCGTGCTTGTGCGGGAGTTCGTCCCAAGTTGGACATCAATGATGAAAAGTGTGTCCCACGTGTCAGCGACACACATAAGCGACGCCTTGAGGACCATCGGGTGAAAAGGAGGGTCGACAACTGATGGCACTTCATACTGTCCGTGCGGGCTATGTTCTGATTCCCTAGACTGTCTGGCTCGTCAGTTGGCTTGGCCTGGTCGGGTGACCTCCTCTTATATACTATTCCTTCTCTTCTATTCGATTCCACTTTCGATTTTCTATTTTAAGTTTAAGATTTTATTTTAGAGCTCCAATTTGATTCAACCCACTTTAAATTTGTTAAATTCAGGATAACAATTTAGGACATTGAGGGAACCTTTTCATGTCCAAGAAAAATAAAAAGTAGTATTTGTGTGTCTACTGACGATGGACAGACTCAACACACGAGACATGTTGGTTAGAAGGAAATGCCCCGTAAGTAATGTCAATTGTGTCATTTCTTAGTAGCTACGGGACGATAAAGATCACTTATTTTTTGGCTGCCAGTTCAGTCCTATTGGTCAGCTATGGGAATAAACATGAATTTGGATCTAAATAACAGAATTTCACAGGCATCTGTGGCTTGGACTAAACCAGTCTTTCTCGAATATGTTATTTTGGGGGCTTGGAACATTTGGAAGCAAATAACCAGGAAGCACTTTGACAACATTGATACCTCCACTATTACCTGGCTAGCCCAACTTATTGCTGATCTAGACATCCCGAGGTATAGGGTAAAACCAGACCTAAGAACTAAAATAGATTCTTTGTAAAAGAAATTAGAGTATGAGTTTGAACATTGTAGGGACCTAAAAGGTCCTTGTAAATATGTTGTAACCTTATTCTTTTTTATTTAAGAACAGTAGGAGCATCTCCTGTTGTAATTCCTCAAAAAGTAAAAAGTAAAGTAATATTTTTTGCAATTTTCTTTATAGGTAAAATAGAAAGTTTAAAATAGATTTTGATTAAAAGGTTTTCAAATGGAGGGTTTTGCATGATGACATGATGAAATGCATATGAATGCTATGCAGTTATCCAATTCTAAAAATTGGGATATTACATCCCCTCTATTAGAAAGGTCAGCAATATTGTCAACAGTATGAAAAACATCTTAAACCAAATTCAAATGAGGCTGAGTAGTTAGGCTCAAAATGAAAGAGAACAAGAGATACAAGCGAGCACGACCGAAGTTTGTCAGCAAGAATTAAACCACCCCAAGATCGAGCCTCTGCCCCCAGAAGACCTTGTCCTTGATAAGAGAGACATCGTATAGGGGCAGAGGTAGCATGTAAGCACTAGTGTCAAATTACACCAATTTGGAGTATGTTTTAATCTCCTTTCAGAACTAACAAAAACACCCTCTCAAATATGCAGTCATACCACAATACTTGGAGGAGGTACACCAAATGTGCTTTGTTTTGGCTTCGCCTTTCCAGCATATGTACCTTAAGATTATGGATGAAACCATCAATACCTACTCAAAGGCCTCCAAAGCTGGAAGAAAATGATCACTTGTAGAACACATTAGCGTGGTGCTTAACAAAAACGTCCTCGATGAGTGACTTATTCCTAATGGTCTAAAGGGAGCAAGACGGGTCTGTGAAACCAATTCTAATTAATAAGGTGCCAAGCTAGCCATAAAATTCCTTTAAGATCATAAAAAGAGATGCTATAGATGAGATGAATTGCTACCATGCTTGGAGATAAGTTGTACAACTTCATTGTTACGTTTAAAGTTGATATTTCCGAGCCTCCTCCAAAACCAACTTATCCTTATAAAATATGACCGACTCTTGCTAAAATATTAGAACTGGAAGAAGACTTGTTAGAAATGTATGATATTCTAGTTGCAAATGATTACAAATTAAAGTTTTTCATGGCATTGTCTTAAACACATGATGATATGTCTGAAATCTTCATTGGTGATGCAATGGTGTAAAGATTGGATATTTATAAAATTGGCTCACTTTGGTATTTGTGACCATAGTCTTCTGTAACTTGCTTAATAGTGCCCTAAAGATCTTAATATAATTGATTCTGGTTGTCTCTATGTATTTGTGCTTTATGGACATGAACCTGGCATTTCTAATTGAGTATGATGAGATAATAAATGTTAGATTCTATGAATTTGTGTCGTGAGTTGAATAGTATATGAAAGATTGTGTGTTAGCAACTCATCTCATGTTGACATGTATTTTTTATATTTTAATTTTTTAATGATATGGTTCATTTTTAAACCAAACTTAGTATTTTCTTTGAATGCATGTCAAAATTGTAGCCAAATTCCATTTGAAATTCATTTCAATTTATAAATCCGCATGTGTGCCAAACATGAAATTTGATCCACGAGTCTCAATCAACCTAATGAAAAGATGTTGAAAGTTTCGCTTCATTTTATTTCCACCAAATGAAATAAATCCCTGGGAGCCAAAACAAACTCTGGTTATGGAAGATGGTTAAGGTCTTCTAGCTTACCAAATATACCAACGTAAATCACCTTGTGGACTTGATCACTGTTTTGGAAGGCGACCCGCTCAGACAAGCCCCCACAAGAACTTGATTTTAAGGGGAATATTTGCTTCCTAATTTCCTTGATCTCAAATATACACGCGTCACCCCTAGAAAATTGTTGCATAATCAAACCCATGGAGAGCTTCCATGCATGATTACTCTAGCGCCCATGAGAACGAGTCATCCTCAAAATCTTATGGATGGGGTCCAGGAGAAACAAGGAGGGTGTCCCAATGCGCAAGGTCCTCCAAATCCACCTTCCTTCTAGGATGGCCTCGCTAACTAGCAAATATATTTGGTACGCGATAGTGAACAAACATATGGATGTGTGTATAAACGGCCTTATCCTATCCCGTGATCTAGTCAGAAACTAGTTTTGGCCCCGAGTTGCCTAGAGTGCTTATATGCCTCTAGTCCCGGTTTGTAAGGGCTTTTAGTCCCGGATTGCAATCCGGGACTAACGTACCGGGACTAAGGTTCAGACTTTAGTCCCGGTTCTGTTACGAACCTGGACTAGATTGTCTCCACGTGACCCCGCTGGGTGCGCTGGGCTGGATGATATTTAGTCTCGGTTCGTAACACGAACCAGGACTATAGTTGTTCTGCCGCGGCAGCGTTTTGCGTCAACCTGCTGCCGCGGCAGGAGATGGGGTTTTAGGGTTTTTTTTTTGTGTTCAATTATTTTTTATTTTGTGTTTTCATTTTAAACAAGTTTTTATATACATATTATTCTACGCTAATACATGTTGTATACGTTGATGCATATATAATATCATTTCTCTCATGATTACATACAGACATATATATGTACACAACTTGGTATACGAGTGCCAATCGAGAGTAGAGGTCGTCTATTTGATTTACACGAAGATCATTACATTACATGGATACTTTAAGGTCTATCCACGTTGTACTGTCTTTTTGTGTTTATGACGTCCCCGAGAAAAATACCGACAACTCCTCTTGAATTGCTAGTAGGCGTTCATATGGTAGGAGCTTATCCCGCATCACATCCAACTATACATAAAGAAGTTGATCATTATGAATGTGTACAACAAGAATTATGGTATAAAATAAATTGTGAATATATTGTTTACGTACTCGAAAAAAGTCTGTGCCCTGCTCCATACACCCACGAATGAACTCGCATACGTAATATCCACATAAATTAGTCCCCTGTGACTGCGTCGCACACTGTTCTAGAATATAATTCAATCAAATAATAATCAAGCATGATAATTGTATGGAGACTAGAATTAAAGAGATGCGAGGACCTAGCTCTCGTACTACTTACCGGGATCGGATGAAAAGTCAGCTTTTTATGCCAATCATCCTGAACCTCCTTCGTGAACCTTTTCCAAATCATGTCCGGCAAAAAATAAATGAATGAGTTATTAATTACTTGACATCTCAGAGAATGAATGAAAGAGACAGATATAGTGCGATAATGATTGAAATTACTTTTGGAGCGTATCAAGTATGCTTTGGTAGTCTTCCATCGGCTTCTTTAACGAGCCCGAGATTTCAGCTTTTGCACGGTCAACGCCAATGTTTAGAAGAATCCAGTGGTAGCTGCGCACGTTTATATACACTTAACATCGAGTAAACAAAAAGTGAATGTGTACAAGACAGTAAGACTCTCACCCATAGTGGTAAGGAAATAGTATTTGCGTCTTGTAATGTTGCGCCATTAAAAACATTAGCAAGTTATCCTCCGTATCCTCGGGGTGCTCCTTTAACGTATGTCCATTAACTCTGTTTGGGTCAACGAACCCAATGTTGTAGATTGATTTTATTCTACATTCCTGAATCTTCATTCTGCATATATAATAGCATACAGAAGGAGATATAGTGAGGATAACTACAGACAATGAATTGAACGAGCTGAGTTAGAGATTTAATTACTTACATACAATAGCAGCTGAGGAGGGACTTGTCGAGGGCGTCTAGGTTGAATAACTGAAATAATTCAGAAAGTTAAATGAGATAATGTCTGGATGGAAGTACTCCTCCCAAACTTTACATAGGAGAAATTGTCGCTCTTCCTTTGTGACTTTCAAGTACCAGACATGCAATAGTCGCATATGTGTTGGCAGATCATCGAATACGTCATCGCTGACCAGAGGCTCCCCGTAGACAAATTTCCGTGCTATTGGTGCCTTGGCGACATCTCCGCCGCGTAGAAGTAGTTCGACAGGCACGTTACACTCCTTGGCTAATTTAATAGCGTCTTCCATAACTATTGCACCTTCAGCGGGCTGGGGGAGGGGGGGTAACACCTGGAGCGGGTCGATCGATTGTTTTGCCTGTTTGCCGAGCTAGGCAACTTCTTTTGATCTTCTCCCGCTTGCAGTACTACTTGATGACTTCTGTTTTAGTGTCTTCGTAAGACATCGTGCATAGTCATCTTTCCTATTTAACACATGTTGGGGTGGTTGTGCAAGGAATGCCTTGAAGTGCTTCTTGACTTTTGGATCAACTTGCACATGTGGCTTGGATTGTTTTGGTGCAAAATGGGCCTTCACTTTGTCTTGGGAGATCATCATGCTTTCCTCATCAGTCCGGTGATAGGCTAACTTGGGAGGAGACGGCGGTACTCCTGGGAGGGGCTCTTGTCGTTTTCGGTGTCGGCTATCCCTCGACGTAGCGGTGCTATTCTTCCGCTTTCTTCCCTTTGATTCAGTGGGCGGAGGCGGAGGCGCCGGAGATAGAGATGCACTCGGGTTGCAGTCCCTCTCAGGGAGGGGTGGGCTATTGTTTCTCGGTGGAACCGGTGGGCTCGGAGGTGATGGATTGCTTCTCGGAGGAGAAGATTGCCTTGGCGCCCAGCTTGGAAACACGATGTGCTGCTTTTTCCAAAGAATGATCCCTCCCTCCACTTCTCCTAGTGTTTTCTCCCCTTCACCTGCAAGGATGTCAAGCTCGAGTGATCGCCATGTCGGTTCAATTTCATCCACACCGACACGAGCATAGCCAGCTGGAATCTGACTTCCATGGTAGATTGCTTCCGGTGGACAAGGTAAAGCAAAGCCAAGCGCCACCTTCATGGAAATGTTCTTCACAGTCACATGTAGATCACAGGCTGTCCTTGCCTCGACTTGATCCACAGGGTAGCGAACCATCGTTGCACCGGCTGTATCTATCACTGGTGCATTATTAGCTGTTACCTCTGTGGAAGCCATGCTGCTTCTCCGCTGAGATGGGCCCACCGGACTGTCGAATGCAGGATCTTGCTGTCGGGCCAGTACTCTAAGTTCATTAATATGCTACTGCTGCAGCTTGAACATGGCTTGAAATTCCTCGTTCCTTTTTTCAACCGCCTTCAACCGTGCTACCTCCAACCGGTTCGTTTTTCTGGATCGGTTTCTATAAGTGTCAATGCCCTGGGGAAACCCAGTCTTCCATGGAACAGATGGTCCAAAGCCTCTTGTTCGTTCGACTTTTTCAGGATTCCCGAGGGCATGTGTCAACTCATCGTTCTCTCCGTCGGGAACGAACTTTCCATCTTGTCTCTCTTTTATCACTTTAACAAGTGCATCTTTGAGTTCAATAATGGCCTTCTTTGTAACAATAATCTCCCCGGTTTCAGTGTCATACGACCCCCATGCCCAAGTAACCAATTTTTGACCTCACGGGCCACTGATTTGTAGCTGGAATGACCCCTTTTATCACGCATGGCTTTCTCGGTTTTTTCCCACTTAGGCATGGCCGTCTGATACGTTGCAAACGTATCTATAATTTTTGATGCTCCATGCTTGTTTTATATCATTTTTCCTATGCTTTATCTACACTTTGAGGTATTTTTATACACTTTCTGGAACTAACCTATTGACAAGATGCCACAGTGCCAGTTGCCTGTTTTCTGCTGTTTTTGGTTTCAGAAAAGGTAAAAAATGAATATTCTTGGAATTGGACGGGACAAAATCCAATATGCCTATTTTCCCAGAGCAACATGGAAACATGACGCAGAGACGGAATAGGGCACCAGGGTAGGCACACCCTGTGGTGGCGCGGGCCAGCCCTGGTGGCGCCACCAGGGGGTGTAGGCCCCCTGGCTGCCTCCTCGCCTCGCCTCTTCGCCTATAATAAGCCTCTTAATGAGAAAACCCTAGATAATCCAAGAGAAAGCCACGAAAACCTCCACAGCATCGCCGCCACCGAAGGGGAGATTCGGGGGATAGAAAGTCTATGTTCTAGCACCCTGCTAGGATGGGGAATTGCCCCCGGAGCCATCTCCATCGATCTCCACCACCATCTCCATCACCGTTGTTGATTCCCATGATGAGGAGGGAGTAGTTATTCCTCGAGGCTAAGGGATCTACAGGTAGCTATGTGTTCATCCCTCTCTCTATGCGTGATCTTATTTAGATCATGAGCTTTGTAGTCTATAGATCTATTATGCTACTCAAGTGCTTTAATGAATCTGTGCTTATCCCCACGTGTGTGAAGTTGATAGTGTGCACACCGTGTGGCAGTTTGGCTAAGGTGACATAAATACTTGTCATGAGTATAATTTGAGTTGGATGTCTCTATGAGATTGTGGTGTTTGTTGGAACCATCTAGCGCTCAAGGTGATAGTGAGGGGTTATCTAGATGGGGAAAGCGAACTTTGAGGTGTGCTGTTATAGCCCTACCGTGGATTAGAGTTATCCAACCGGAGAGTAGTTCAAAGTAGTATCATAAAGAGATGATATTTATATGAGAGTGTTCACTAGTGAAAGTATGATCCCTAGGCCTTGTTTCTAAGCATTGAAACACCGTTTGCAACTAGATATGTTACATGTTTGATTGCTTCCATCTTTATTTCAGATTGCCTTTAGTCTCTTCCTACCCGTCAAGCTCTTTTATGGCATCGTTACCGCTTATAATTATCCATACCACTTGTATTTCACCATATCTTCGCCGAACTAGTGCACCTATACACCTGACAAGTGTATTGGGTGTGTTGGGGACACAAGAGACTTCTTGTATCTTGATTGCAGGGTTGCTTGAGAGGGATACCTTTGACCACTTACTCCCTGAGTTCGATAAACCTTGGGTGATCCACTTAAGGGAAACTTGCTGCTTTTGTACAAACCTCTACACTTGGAGGCCCAACACTCTCTACAAGAATAGAAGCGTGCGTATACATCAAGCTATTTTTTGGCGCCGTTGCCAGGGAGGTAAGGTAAAAGGTAGTCACATCCTCTGGCTACTAAGCTATCTTATAGTACTGTTGCTGGTGTGTGCGTGCTCGAAGTTATTTCCTTTAGATTCTGCAATTATATTTTTTTGTTTCTTGTTTTTATTTACAATAGTTAGGCTTAATGGAAAACAACAACAAAATTAGAGAACTTTATAGTATTTATCTTGAGTTAGGACATGAAGTGTTTGAAGAGAAAATTAAAAAACCTATGGAACTTTATTTGCATGCTAAAAGCAATGTTATTAGTATGAATTCTTTGAACACCATTATTGCTAATGCTATGGAAACATCTAAGCTTGGAGAAGCTGGTTTTGATGAGTATGATATTCTTAGTCCCCCAAGCACGGAGGAGAAATTTTACTTTGATGATACTATACCTCCAATATATGATGATTACAATGATGAATATGATATTTTCAGTCCACCTACTATTGAGGAGAAAATTAATTATGATTACAATATGCCTCCTATATTTGATGATTATGGTGATGATAATAATAATGATAGCTATTTCGTTGAATTGAAGTGCGTAGAAATCAAGCTATTTTCTGGCGCCGTTGCCGGGGAGGTAAGGTAAAAGGTACTCACATCCTCTGGCTACTAAGCTATCTTCCAGTACTGTTGCTGGTGCGTGAGTGATCGAAGTTATTTCCTTTAGATTCTGCAATTATGTCTTTTTGTTTCTTGTTTTTATTTTCACTAGTTAGGCTTAATGGAAAACAACAACAAAATTAGAGAGCTTTATAGTATTTTTCCTAAGGTAGAACATGAATGGTCTGAAAAGAAAATTAAAAAACCCATGAAACTTTCTTTGGATGCTAATAGCAATGTTATTAGTATGAATTTTTTGAACACCTTTGTTACTAATGCTATGGAAACGTCTAAGCTTGGGGAAGTTAGTTTTTATGGAAATGATCTTTTTAGTTCCCTAGCTTTAAAGAAGAAAATTTGCTCTGATGATACTTTATCTCCCATATGTGGTAATTCTAATGATACTTGTGATATTTTAAATCCACATACTGAAATCATCCCTTTTAAAATACCTATAAAAATTGTTGAACGTGTTATGAATAACTGTTATTTTGGAGATGGAACTGTCCATCCTAGTGATCATTTACTCTTTATACACGGATTGTGCGAGTTGTTCAAGTGTGCAGGTATTTCAATGAACCAAGTTAAGAGGAAGCTATTCCCTTTTTCACTTAAGGGCAAAGCAAGGGAGTGGTATGAGCTACTAGATGATCCTCATCATTTGGAGTGCAAGGAACTTGAATCTCTCTTTTACTCTAAATTTTATCCTCCTCATGAAATTCATAAAGATAGGAATTACATTTATAATTTTCATCCACATGATGGAGAAAGTATTGCCCAAGCATGGGGGATATTGAAGTCACTAATGCTCAAATGTCCCATTCATGAGCTCCCCAGTAATATTGTTATTAATAATTTCTATGTAAGGCTTTTAGGACATTACAAGGACTATCTAGATACTTGTTTAGAGGGATCCTTCACACGTAAGGAGGTCAAAGCTAAGTGGGATCTTCTTGAAACAATTCAAAGCAATACCGAAGATTGGGATAACGACAAAGGTAAAGAACTAGGTATAAACTATGAGTATGATTGCATTAAGTCTTTCGCTGAAACTGCTAATTTTCATGAGCTTAGTGCTAAATATGGTCTTGATCCTCAAATACTTATTGATTATTTTAGATCCTTTGCTTCTCATATTAATGCTCCTAAAGAAAAATGGGACATGTATCATGAGTCTTTTAAAGACACTTGCATGGAAAATGAAATTGTTATTAATGATAGCAATAAACATGCTCAAACCTCTGAAAGTACTATTTCTTATAAGCATGTTAATTTTTGTGGAATACATAGACCTTGTGAGAATAATCCAATTGAATAAGAATATTGTATCACCCACAGGAATGAAAAAACTAGAACGTGGTATAGGGCTCTAAATGATATTGGTAAAAAAGTTTGTGCCCTCTATCCTTTTATTTGTGAACTTTGCTTTGAAGTGGGTCATTTCAATTTTCAATGCTCAGGCCATAATAATAGCCCTTCTAATCCAATAAGCAGTGCAAGTTTGTATTGTGATGACATGATCACTCCTAATCAGCATGATGAACTTACATTATTTTTGGGGTGTGAAGAGCTATCAAGAAAAACCTCTTTGGTAGATATGGGTGCTTTTGATATGAATAGTGTCCTGCATGGTTGTCATCTTTATTGTGTTGATAATTTCCACACAAAAACTTACATACAAAATATTATAAAAGATGAGGTTTTACCAAAATATGACAAGACTAATATGTGTTTTGATCTTATTAATGAAAAGAAGGAATCCTCCAAAGTTTCTTCTGTTGTCTCTAACAATAAACCAGGGTACATGGAGAAGCTTCCTTTCAAGCCTCTCCCTCCTAAAGAGAAGAAGAGGAGGAGTAAAAGGAGGGAGGAAACGGTATTTTCCCCTAAGCATGTTGCTCCTATTATAGTTTTTGATGAGTCTGAACTCGATGATGTTCCTATGCCTATTACCTAGAGTAGTGATCATGATTGGGAAAACCACTCTACTTTTGATATTGAAAATCTCTTCGGTACCAATTCTGAAAATAATGATGTTAATAATTGCTGCACTATTAGTACTATCTATGTTCCTTCCAATGATGATATGTTTACAAATGAACACACTTATGAAGATAACTATTCTATTGCTTATGATGATACTATGTGATGGCTCAAAATATATCGAGCTTGTTGGGGAACCCCAAGAGGAAGGTATGATGAGCACAACAGCAAGTTTTCCCTCAGTTATGAAACCAAGGTTATCGAGACAGTAGGAGCAAGGAAACACCTCCAAGGTGTTGTTTCCAACTTGGAATCCTACACAACACAACCACAGAACTTTGCCCCCCACTTACAATGTGGTTGTCAATCTCACCGGTTTTGCTGAAAACAAAGGATTAAGCGTATTGTGTGGAAGATAGTAATAGCTTGCAGAAAGTAAATAGAAAAATTAAACAGTAGATTGATAGTAAAAGAAAGGACCTGGGTCCATAGTTCACAAGTGGTGATTCTCCTTAAGATAGATGACATGTTGGGTGAACAAATTACAGCGGGGCAATTGACAAACACCAAGAAAGCATACATGTATATACTAATCATCTTGACTCCTATGAGATTTGATTGGGCATTACAACATTATACATAGACCGTAATCCAACTGCATATATGACTAATAATCCACCTTCAGGTTATCATCCGAACCCCCTCTAGTATTAAGTTGCAAGCAACAGATAATTGCATTAAGCATTGTGTGTAATGTAAATAATACGATTGTTCTATAAAAAAAGGATTGTTGTTTTCTCCCTAGTAGCAATAGCACATCTAGTACCTTAGAGATTTCTGTCACTTCCCCAGATTACTAGAGGCATGAACCCACTATCAAGCATAAATACTCCCTCTTGGAGTTGCTAGCATCTACTCGGCCAAGATAGCTACTAACAATGGAGAGCATGCAAGATCACAAATAACAAAGACATGATAGAATCAATAATCAATCTGAAATAGCATCTCAATATCCATCATATCCCCGCAAACACAACATGTATGATTACAAATAGATGATCTTGATTATGAACGGAGCTCACAAGATCTAAACATGGTAGCACAAAGGAGAATAACCAACCATCTAGCTACTACATGGACCCGTAGTCCAGGGATGAACTACTCACGCATCACACTAGAGGCAGGCATGGTGATGAAGAAGGCCTCCAGGGTGAATTCTCCCCTTCGACACGGTGCCGGGAAGAGCTTCAGATCCCTCCCGATCTAGGGATGGAGATGACGGCGGCTATAGACTCTTTCATGGAACTTTGATTGGGTACTTAGGGTTTATGTATCAAAGGCTTCTTATAGGCGAAAGGGGAGGCCGAGGGGGTGCCCTAGGCGGCCACACCACCCCCTGGTGCGGGCCAGGCCTGGCCGCGCGGCCAGTTGGTGTGGCCGGCCTCTGGCCCCTCTCTGTCTCGTCTTCTGGCTGCGTCTCCCCTCGGAGAAATATTGACTTTGGCTTTTGTCCCGTCCAATTCCGAGAATATTCATTTTCTGACTTTCCTGGAACCAAAAATAGTAGAAAACAGGCAGCTGGCACTGTGGCATCTGGTTAATAGGTTAGTCCAAGAAAGTGTGTAGAAATACTCCAAAGTGTGGACAAAACATAAGAAAGTAGATATAAAACAAGCATGGAACATCAAACATTATAGATACATTTGAAAAATATCAACATCCCCAAGCTTAACTCATGCTCGTCCTCGAGTAGGTAAGTGATAAAAAGAAAGAATAATTTTTGAGGTGACATGCACCATCACAAACTTGATCAAAGTATTTGTAAAACATTGATAGCTAGGATCATAGTACTTTAACATAGCATGAAAGATATAGTTCTAAAAATAAGACATAACAACTATGTTGTAGCATGAAAAGGTACAAACAAAATATTCATGAATAACAATGCTTTGCAAGATGTTTGTTTGTTTCACATATAGAAAATATAGCATAGTGGCATTCAGCTTGTCCCTCATAGTGTAGCAAAACATAAATGCATAGGACACCTTCAAAGTTCATAAGGGTGACTAGATACAAATAGTTTAAGAACAAGCAATATCAAAGTTATGCATCAATCAACAAGTCTTGGGACAATGCACATTAAACTAAGAATGGCCACTATGCTCTCTTAATAGGTGCATAAAGATAGAAGAGGGAGACTCAACATAAAAGTAAAAGAAAGGCCTTCATAGAAGGAAGCAGGGATTCAAGTCTCACAAAGAGCTTCCAAAAATTATGGTACTTATTAGCTTTAAGCTCTCATTTCCCCTACATAAGCATCTTGAAGTGATTAAGGTTAAAGTGAACAAACTATGGAGTATATGCTTGACAAAGTATAAGTTGGCAATCTCATGTCCCTTGAATACGAGGGCCGCTCCTCATGCTACTCAAGTTTAGTTACCGGTAAGTTCTTGTCATAGTAAGTACATGTGTATCATAGAGAACTGCCAACAGGGTACCCCTTGCCCGATGATACAGATGAATCCCCATATCAAAATGACAAGGCAAGCAGACAATAAGCATCTCAACAATCTTCTTATCTACCATGGGAAAGTGGTGCTTTTTTCTCTCTTTGCTCTTTTCTCATCTCTTTTTTTTTCTTTTTTTTTTCTCAATCTCTATCTCCTTTTTTATAAGAAGAATGCTTCATAGATTGCTCATTATGGTTACGCTGTAGGTTTCCACCATGATTAGGCATGGATTAGACCAACGGCCCAGGAATTTCTCTAACACACATACATAACTCCATGGACTTACAAGCTCCCCTTTCATTTCACACCGACGACATCCATAAACAAAAGAGATGATATCAACTGGGTACAATCTACAAGTGCAATGTTGAAAGCGTTCCCCATGACATCATGGCTCTGCTAAATCCCAACGTATAAGTGCAAGCATATACAACATAGATGACACAATGGTTTAAGTTTATTAGGGGCAAGAAAAGTAAAGTGTGCCATCAAGTTCGTGAGAGCTTTAATCACTAATTTTCACATAACAAGTTTAATTCGGAAGGTAGATAAAAACATGAATATACTTGGAATAGCAAATGCTAATTAGGTAGGTATGGTGGACTCTTTGGAATAAGTTGGTTTTATTTGGAGTTGGATGCATGAGTAGAACTCATACTTGGTTATGGAGGCTAGCAAAAGACTGGGAGCGACCAACTAAAGGAGCAATAATGGCCATAATCATGCAAAGCGACAAAAAAATATTAATTAAAGCATAAAGTGATATTACAAGATGAAAACTAAAGGATCATAGAGGCTACGGTGACTTGGGATAGTCTTAACATGGTGTGAGTGAAAGGAGAATACCACAATACTATGCTTTAATATGATAAAACAACACACGATTCATTCAAGGCACATTAAGCAATCTCAATTGTTTATAACATGTCATGCTACAGCAAAAATCACTAAGCATAAAGCCAAAACAATATCAAGCATGACATGATAAAGTCTAAGTCACAGTCAAAAACAAGCTCCTTTTACCACTTAAGCATGAACTTTTCCTACTCTTTTCTAGTCCAAACCAATCTATTTGAAAACTAATGCATGAATGAGGGGGTCCAACCAATTTATTCAAGCAAACTAAGCAAACCAAGCGAACGAAAACTAAACCGAAGACGAAGACGCTCCAAGAACAACACAACTGTGCATGAAACAATAAAAATGAAGTGTTTGGAAGAAACCTGAGATTTTTATTGATGAAGAAGGGGATGCCTTGGGCATCCCCAAGCTTTGACGCTTGTAATTCTTGGATATTTCTTGGAGTGACACGGGGTGGCATCCCCAAGCTTGAGCTTTTGTCCATTCTTCATCTCATTATATCATTCTTCCCTTACACCTGAAATTTTTCCTTCATACAAAACTTCACACAATCTTCATTAGAAACATTAGTGTACTCAAGATAATAAGTCTTTTGGTTATGTACACAATCTTCACGATGAAGCTGTGTACTACAGGGCTAGATATGATTATGACTAATTTTTACGTTTTAATATTAATAAATGTCTTTGTTGTTGGCCACAACAAGTTGCAATACTACCTATTGAGATCGAGATAGTTCATATCCATATATATATAAGCAGATCATTAAAAATAAAGGTTTAATAATATTGTACATCACCAACATCCACACATCTCTATTTTAAGGGTTTTCTTCTAATCCGTAACTATGGAGCATCTTCCTTACTTAACGGGATGCTTGGGTCATCCTTCATAGTGAAGGGCGGAATTTCATAAAACTTATCATAATCTTATGTCATGTCTGTCTTATCCTCCACCCCCACGATGTTTCTTTTTCTTGAAAGAACTATGTGGCACTTTGGCTCATCATATGTTGTATTCTTTTGCTTATATTTCCTTTTTCTAGGTTTGGTAGACATGTCCTTCACATAAAAAACCCGAGCCATATCATTGGCAAGGACAAATGGTTCATCTCTATACGCAAGGTTGTTGAGATCCACTGTCGTCATTCCGTATTTCTTGTCTACCTCAACCCTGCCTCCTAGCAGCTTGACCCATTTGCACCGAAACAAAGGGATCTTAAAATAAGGTCCATAGTCAAGTTCCCATATCTCCTCTATGTAACCATAATATGTATCCTTTTGCCCATTTTTGTCTGTTGCATCAAATCGGACACCACTGTTTTGGTTGGTGCTCTTTTTATCTTGGGCAATCGTGTAAAATGTATTCCCATTTATCTCGTACCCTTGGAAAGGCAATATAGTCGAAGATGGTGACCTAGCCCACAAGTACAACTGCTCTCCAACATTGATGTCATTCATGAGATGTGTCTACAACCAACCACCGAAAGTCCTCATATGTTCATCTCTAATCCAAGAGCCAGGCTTCCCTGGGTTGTTGGAGTGTACAATATTCTTGTGTTCCTCGATATACGAAGCCACCAAGGTGGAACTTTGCATAACTGTGTAGTGTGCTTTAGTGAGAGAATGTCCGTCCATACATATCCTTTCTTTCTTTCCTAGTGTGCCTTTTCAACTCAGTCTACCCTCATGCCGTGATTCAGGAACACCGATGGGTTTAAGGTCAGGAATAAAGTTAACACAAAACTCAATGACCTCCTCTGTTCCATATCCCTTTGATATGCTTCCTTCTGGCCTAGCATGGTTATGAACATATTTCTTTAAGACTCCCATCAACCTCTCAAAGGGGAACATATTGTGTAGAAATACAGGACCGAGAATGTTAATCTCTTCGACTAGGTGAACTAGGAGGTGCGTCATAATATTGAAGAAGGATGGTGGGAACACGAACTCTAAGCTGACAAGACATTGGACCACATATTTCTGTAACCTTGGTAGACTATCTATACTAATTACCTTCTAAGAAATTGCATTAAGAAACGCACATAGCTTCAGAATGGGTACTCGAACATTTTCTGGCAGGAGTCCCCTCAATGCAATGGAAGCAGCTGTGTCATAAGCACGTGGCAGTCATGAGACTTTAGGTTTTGAAAAAAATTTCTCCGCCTTATTTATTATTCCCTTTATGTTCGACGAGAAACCAGACGGGTGTTGGGTCTGCAGCATAGAAAACAAAAAAATTCCTACGGTGTGAACTACACGCCAAGATCTATCTACTAGGTACAAAGCAAAGGGTGGACATACATCCAACGAGAACTTACCCTCGAAGACAACGAGTTTTGTTAACGAGTAGGAACTCGTGTTTGATGTAGTCGTATACTTGCCGATCTCAAGATCATGAGGAAGTCCGAGCGCCGCAACTCAGCAGCGCATCCGCACTCGCACACACGTTCAAGCCACCGGACAACCTCCACCTCCTCACTCCAGCGGAAGCAGCAACTCCTTCCAGACGAAATGCCACCGGGAACATGTATCTCGCTAATCCGAGACCATGGGGGAATAATTCTAGAGGGGGAGAGAGATCCTTCACAAGGAGGTGTGAGGATGAAGGAGGGAATGGGTGGCCTTTTATAGGAGGAGGGGGTACCCCCTCTCTCCATGGCCGGTGCATGGGGGTGACCCCTCACCTCCCCCATTCATGTGGTGGTAACCCCTCCACATTAAAATGCCTCTTCACATTCCCTTTTAAAGTCTCCACTTTAAATGCATTAAAATTCTCCAAGTTTAATGCTCTCTCATTTAATAAAACTCTTTTATTAAATTTATTCAGAATTTTGTTAATTACTTTAATGAACAAATATTCACATATAGCCCCTTGCAATATTTCAATATCACATGCAGAACCACTTTCTGCAATTTCATCCGAAACAATTTCCGGTTTCTATTGAAACAATTCCTGCGCTTTGCAATTCTTTCGTCTGAAAGTTATGTGCTCCAAAATGGTGTCCGGTAACTCTTAAGTGTGTCACCCTACGGTTCGCGAATAATGCAGACATGATCGAGACCCTTCTCCGATCAATAATCAGCAGCGGGACCTAGAGATCCGTACTGACTCCTACACATTCAATGATGACTTCTATGATCGTGAGAACCTTTAACGCTTGTAACTAAATCCCTTTGTCTCTCGATATATTACATGTCCGAGATTCGATCATCGATATCTCCATACCTAGTTTGATCTCGTTACCGACATGCACTCTTTTCTTGTTCCCGTGATATAACATTCTAGTGATCACATCACTTGCTTGCAAGCTATCTTAATGTGATATCACCGAGAGGGCCCAGAGTATATCTATCCGTCATCTGGATTGACAAATTCCACTCTTGATCCATGAGCCTCAACATATCACCTTCGTAGTACTGAACCCATCTTTATAGTCACCCTGTTACGGTGTGACGTTTGATGTTATCAAGATACTCTTCCGGTGTTAGCAATTAACATGATCTCATGGTCTAAGGATAAAGATTACTTCGTATGATGTTATAGCAATATAATCATAATGACTTGATCGTAATGCTATACTTCGGATGAATGTTTGTAACATCCCAAAACTTCAATCCAAGCTTATCAAGATCAAATCAATCAAGTTTGGGGTTAACAAAAACTTTTTCAAAGTTAAAATGAAAGCATTCATATATGTGTGCATTTAAAATAGGAGTTGTTTGAATTGCCATGATTGCGTGATCCAATGCTTGTAAAATGTTTCTTAGGTGATTTAAACATCATCTACATCATTCCCAAACTTTGCCTAAAGAAAATCAATCCAAAAAGAATTAAAAAGGAGGAATGGTCATTTTGCCAAATTTAACTCTCATGCCTACTTTGGCTAGTCCTAGTGCTCAAAACTTAACAGAAACAATTCTTGATCTTTGCACCCCTTGCTAGTACACATAATAAGGTACCAAGGCCCACCTTTTGATCTGCTAAAAACATTCTGCAAACTGTTTTAAATGACAGTTTAAAATTGAATCTAATGTATATGCATAGATCACCCCTATTTCAAAACCCATCTTTTTGAGCTCAACTTTCAAAACCCTTGCAACCAGAGACTACCTAGCACTAGTGGAGATCACTCAAAACTTTTGAAACCAAAATTCAAAACTTTCTTTCATGCGGCCATTTAATCAAACACTTGGCATGCATAATCTCTCCTCTAATCCTAGCTCACTGTTTACTACAGGGTTTTGCCCCCAATTGATCCCCTTGTCCCCTCTTGATCTAACCAGAGCCTAACCAGCGTCTCCCCTACCCCCTAGCTGCACTGCCATGCCATGCCGAGCACCACCTCGCCGGCCGACAGTGCACTCGCAGCAGCAGCCCTCTCCAGCCTCTCTCCTCATGTCTAGCAACTTGCTTGTGGTCCACCTCCACCGCCCAACCAACCCCAGGACATAGACAGAGGGCAGAGCTGCTAGGAACTGCCGCGCCCGGAGCTGGCTGAGCTTGCCGACGCCACCCCTAGAGCACGCCCTGTCCCCGCTCGCACAGACCACCCCTTGGCACCAGCCTGCGCCCACCGCTCCGCCTCAACCTAGAGAACACCCCAGACATCCCCGTTGGCCGCCCAAAGCCTCACAACCACCGCTCGCCGTGGACACCGCCGCTTTTGCCGCGCAGAGCGCCACCTCGCCCCGACCGCATGCCACCGCCCCTACGGCCGCATTTAAGTTCTAGAGCACCGCTAGGGAACCGCCCATCGATCACCACCCCTAGCCATGCCTCTACCTCGCCGTAGCCATGTCGCCACTGTCGACCGCCCATCCCGCTCGGTCTCACCGTCGGGCCTATAAAAGGAGCCCTCCCCAGCCTCCCTACTCCACACCATTCCACTCCCCTCACCTCTCTAAACCTCCCCCACCTCTAGCCGGAGCAAGGCGAGCTCTGCCTCGCCGGAATTGGAGCCGGAGCAGCCGCGGCAGGAGGAGAAGGGCGTCGTTGATTGCGACCACCCCAAGCTCCGCCGCGACCACGCCTCGCCTCGCCATTGTCTTCCATGCCGTTTGCCCGCCTCGCCGACCCCGCTAGAGCCCTGGTACGTCCCCAGCAGACCCTCATCGAGCCGCTAGGGTTCGAGCTCGCCGGGGACCTACTCGTCGTCGACGATAACCCTCAGCCGTAGATCTAGCTTCTAATCCTACGGCCCACAGCGCGCGTACCGTTTCGCGTGTTAAGTGCCACTGACAAGCGGGACCCCCTGTCAGCTGAGCCCCGCGCCGCGGAGCGCCACTGGGCCAGCTCATTCCATTTCCCACGCTAGCCCACACATTCAAATCTGGATTTTTCTTTTTAGTTAAATCTAGTTTCTATCCACTATTTCAAAATTTAATTCTGTGAGTTTGACAAATCCAAATTGCATGAAACTAATTTTTCCTGAAAGGTATAGAAGTAATCTACCCAAGCCCGTTGGATTTAATTCATTTAGAGTTATAGATCTCTCCTAATAAAAATAAGAAGACAGAAGCTTTTGCAACTTGCAACATTTTTATAAAATCAATCAAGTTAGCTTTTGAGTTGATTCCAACTCTCAAAAATCACATTTCACCATATCTATCCAAATATGTAATAATATTAAGGTTTACATGCAGTGACTTTGGACTAGTACCAAAATAATGCTATATAGGCATTTCTAGTCACTTTAAATCATTAAATAATGAACTTAAACCAAAGTAATATTGATCCAACCTTTAATTCTCATTCCCATATGTTAAGATGTGTGGTGATGACATGTGTCCACATGATCCCATATCTTAAGTGGTGAATATTAAATCTTAGTTAATCTTTCAATGAGTAGAAATTACTTTTCTAAAATAAAAAGAATAAAACTATGGAATTAAACTTGTGATACTTGTGATGATAATAGATCATCAAATGTGTGTCCTAGAATGCTACTTAGCCTAGTTAAGTATTGTTTGGTGATTGTGCACTCCCTATGTATTTATAGACGATAGTACCGACCAAGCTCTCGAGGAGGAGGAGTTCTACCAAGAAGAAGAAGAAGAAGAAAACTTCAACCACTGCACCAACCAAGGCAAGCTACTATTAGCAAGCTAGCACTATCTAAGTGCCAGCCACCTTTAGCAATGCAAGCTAGCACTTGCAAGTTTAGTGTTTAACAAGCTAGGATCAAACTAGATGGTTTAGCAAAGATTCCCTAAGTATGCCTTGATCACACCCCTTTGACTATTGGTACTCCAAGTCTTAGTTACAAGTTTTACCCTCTCAGTTTATACAAAGTCCTTTACTTGTTTTGAAGGTAGCATAAAAAGTATAAAACTTGACTTATTTAGAACCCTTTAGATGTCATTCCATGGCATGAGATTGAACCCATCTTTACCACCTTAGTGAACACTCTTAACTTAGTAGTTTAGAGTAGATCCAAAAACTTGAGTCACTTTAGATGGGAATACTTGGTGAAAATGAATTATGAAAACCTTAGAATGATGAGTCATTCTATTGAGATGTTTTGACATGTGTTGAGAAACACAAATGGGTGATGATGATGAAAATGTTGAGGCATGAGCCTTAACCCTTTTATAAAACTGATGGTTGGATTTGGATGCGATACCATTCCAAATTAACCGTACAACCACATTACCTGAATTGGGTAAGGCTTAGCTGGAAATTTATATGCATTAGTATTAGTTCCCTCACGGGAGAGGTTTGAGCTGAGGCTACCTCTCGATGTTGTCCACCTATACAGTGCCCAAGATGACTGATGGTCATGGTTGGGAGGCCATGCTCATAGGAGAGGTGCTTATACTAGGGTGTGTAAAGGGAAGGTTATGTTTGATTATCTGCATACTAAGTACGATGATTCAGGGTTATCCCTGACAGATGTATCGAATCTTGTGGTGAAAGTGTACCACCTCTACAGAGTGTAAAACTATTCGAATAGCCACGTCCGCGGTTATGGACAGTTGGAATGGCCATACTGTTTCGTTGTCAGATGTTTTCTAAATACTTTGAAAAGAATGATGAATCTTGACTTGACCACAACAGGGTTGTGTTTATTACAATAGCTTCCCAACTTAAGTGATTTTAGGACTTTACTTTATCTTTCTTTGCTTCAGAACTCAGCTTAGGTTTCAACCTTAACTTGATAGTTAAACATAGAGTTAGCATTTTAACTTAGATTTATAATACTTGTTAGTGGTAGTTTGCGAGTACTTAAAGAGTACTCATGGCTTTTGTCCCTGGCTATTATCATGGCCAGACTATGAAGGAGACTATCAAGAGGATGGTCAGCAGGACGGCTATGATAACTAGGACTATCTGCCTTCGTCAGCATTGCCTGTGCCCCTGAAGATGGACCCCACCGCTACGCTATCTTTTATTTCCGATGTTGGTTGTATTAAGACTGGATCATGAGATCCTTATTTGTATAAGAACCTTATGTATGGTTTGTAATGGATGATGTACTCTGATACCCAATCCGTTATGTCTCGCAAAAATGGTAATCCTGGGATTGCGAGGTATGGCATAACGGGCATCTGGGATTCAAAATCTGGGTGTTGACAATTCTTGTGACACCTCGGTTCCTATGCGTTGGCTATGGATCCATTGTTTTCACAATAGATCACCATTGGGTCCAATGCACTAGGAACCACACCTAGTTCCGTAATGAACTCTTTCATCCAAACCGCTTCCTGCGCCGCTTCTGAAGCAGCAACATATTCCGCCTCCGTCGTTGATCCAGCCACCACAGGTTGTTTGGACCTCCTCCAACTAACGGATGCTCCGTTCAAGAGAAATACGTATCCGGATTGAGAATTAGAGTCATCCGGATCGGTGTCAAAGCTAGCATCAACATAACACTTAGCGACTAGCTCTTCTTCACCTCCGTATATAAGAAACATATCCCTAGTTCTTCTCAAGTACTTGAGGATGTTCTTTACCGCTATCTAGTGTTCCGAACCTGGATCAGATTGGTACCTACTAGTCAAACTAATAGCATGTGCCACATCCGGTCTTGTACATAGCATGGCATACATTATAGAGCCTATGGCCGAGGCATAGGGGATCTTATCCATCATCTCTCTTTCTTCCGCCGTAGCCGGACTTTGAGTCTTACTCAATGTCTTGCCTTGCAACATAGGTAAGAACCCCTTCTTACTTTCGTCCATATTAAGCTTCTTTAATATCTTATCAAGGTATGTACTCTGCGATAGCCCAATTAGGCGCCTTGATCTATCTCTATAGATTTTAATGCCTAATATAAATGACGCTTCACCAAGGTCTTTCATTGAAAATTTGCTGTTTAGATAACTTTTAACACTGTTTAAAAGATCTATATCATTTCCAATCAATAATATGTCATCCACATATAATATCAGAAATGCCACATTGCTCCCACTCACTTTCTTGTAAATACAAGCCTCTCCATAAGTTTGGACAAATCCAAACTCTTTGATCACCTCATCAAAGCGGAGATTCCAACTCCGGGATGCTTGCTTCAGTCCATAGATGGATCGCTGAAGTTTGCATACCTTATTAGCATCCTTAGGATCGACAAATACCTTAGGTTGTATCATATACAACTCTTCTTCAATATTACCATTGAGGAACACAGTTTTGACATCCATCTACCATATTTCATTATCGAAATATGCAGCAATTGCTAACATAATCGTAACTAACTTAAGCATCGCTACGGGAGAGAATGTCTCATCGTAGTCAACTTCTTGAATTTTTCGAAACCCCTTTGCGACAAGTCAAGCCTTATAGATGGTCACATTACCATCAACATCAGTTTTTCTTTTGAAAATCCATTTATTCTCAACGGCCTTTCGATCGTGAGGTAAGTCCACCAAGGTCCAAACTTGGTTCTCGTACATGGATTCCATCTCGGATTTCATGGCTTCTAGCCATTTGTTGGAATCCGGGCTCATCATCGCTTCTTCATACGTCGCAGGGTCATCCATTTCATCAACCATGAAATTTACAACAGGATTGCCGTACAGTTCAGGAGCTGCATGTGTCCTGCTTGACCTGCGAGGTTCGGTAGTTTCCTCTTTTGGAGTTTCATGATCAATATCATTAGCTCTCTCTTCATTAGGTGAAGTCAACTCCGAAACAACTTCCGGTGCTGCGCCACTCGCCATTTCATGAAGAGAAGGTTCAATAACCTCTTCGAGTTCTACCTTCCGACTACTCACACCTTTCGCGAGAAACTCCTTCTCAAGAAAGGATCCATTCTTGGCAACAAAAACCTTACCCTCGGATCTGTGATAGAAGGTATACCCAATCGTTTCCTTAGGGTGTCCTATGAAGACACATTTTTCCGCTTTGGGTTCGAGTTTATCCGGTTGAAGTTTCTTCACATAAACATCGCATCCCCAAACTTTAAGAAATGACAACTTAGGTTTGTTTCCAAACCATAATTCATACGGTGTCGTTTCAACGGATTTAGATGGTGCCCGATTTAAAGTGAATGCAGCTGTTTCTAGTGCATACCCCAAAATGACAGTGGCAAGTCAGTCAGAGACATCATAGATCGAACCATATCCAATAAGGTACGATTACGATGTTCCAACACACCATTACGTTGCGGTGTTCCAGCAGGCGTGAGTTGTGAAACTATTCCACACTCTTTCATGTGTGTGCTAAACTCGTAACTTAGATACTCTCCTCCACGGTCAGACCGTAGAAATTTGATATTTCTATTACGATGATTTTCCACTTCATTCTGAAATTCTTTGAACTTTTCAAAAGTTTCAGACTTGTGTTTCATAAAATAGATATACCCATATCTACTCAAATCATCCGTGAAAGTAACAAAATAACGATATCCACCTCGCGCCGACACACTCATTGGTCCACACACATCAGTATGTATGATTTCCAATAGATCTGTCGCCCATTCCATTGAACCGGAAAACGGCGTTCTAGCCATCTTGCCCATAAGGCATGGCTCACATGTATCAAATGATTCAAAATCAAGTGATTCCAAAAGTCCATCAGAATGGAGTTTCTTCATGTGTTTAATGCCAATATGACCTAGACGGCAGTGCCACATATATGCAGATATATCATCATCAAGTTTAATCTTTTTAGCATTAACATTATGAATGTGCGTAATATTACTATCGAGATCCATCAAAAATAAACCATTCAACATAGGTGCATGACCATAAAAGATATTATCCATATAAATCGAGCAACCATTGTTTTCAGATTTCAACGAATAACCACTTTGCATCAAACATGATCCGGATACAATGTTCATGCTAAGTGCAGGCACAAAATAACAATTATTTAGGTTTATGACTAATCCCGATGGCATATGGAGAGGCAGCGTTCCGATGGTGATCACATCAACTCTTGATCCATTGCCGACCCGCATTGTGACATCATCCCTTGCTAGTTGTCGCTTGTTCCGCAGCCCCTAAATCGAGTTACATATATTAGCAACTGATCCCGTATCAAATACCCAGGTGCTACTGCGAGTACTAGTCAAGTACACATCAATAACATGTATATCACATATACCTTTGTTTGCCTTGCCAGACTTCTTGTCCGCCAAATACTTGGGGCAGTTGCGCTTCCAATGGCCAGTCCCCTTGCAATAGTAGCACTCGGTATCGGACTTAGGGCCAGCTCGAGGTTTCTTTTCAGGCGTGGCAACTTATTTTCCACCCTTCTTTCCCTTGTGCTTACCTTTCTTGTCCTTCTTGAAACCGGTGGTCCTATTGATCATCAACACTTGATGTTCTTTCCTAATCTCCACTTCTGCAGTCTTAAGCATTGACACAAGCTCGGGAAGAGACTTCTTCATGCCCTGCATATTATAGTTCATCACGAAGCTCTTGTAGCTAGGTGGCAGAGATTGGAGAACACGATGTATGCCTAAGTCAATGGGAATCGTTATTCCCAAGGACACAAGCTTATCGGCGTACCCAGACATTTTGAGTACATGCTCACTAACGGAGCTGTTCTCCTCCATCATGCAGCTAAAGAACTTTTCAGTAGCATTATAACTCTCTACGGCAGCATGGGTATCGAAAATCATTTTCAATTCTCCCATGGTATCAAAGGCGTTGCCATTTTCGAAATGCTTTCGAAGTTCTGGCTCTAGCCCATATAGTATGCCGCAATGAACTGAGTTGTGGTCCTCCTGACGAGTCACATAGACATTATGTTCCTTGTTAGGGGCATCAGGAGCTGGTGGGGGTCCTAGCGGCACATCTAGAACATATTGCTTTTGTGCAGCAGTGAGGAGAATCCTCAAATTCATAGCCCAGTTGGTGAAGTTGCTACCATTCGCAGCAAGTTTCTCTTTCTCCATGAACACATTGAAATTAAAAGCAGGTGGTGCCGTCTACAACAGAATTTGTAAAGTTTATTTAAACTAAGTTTATGATATATTGAGTTCAAATAATCCAAATTACTAATGAACTCCCACTCAAGAACGACATCCCTCGTGCCTTTTTGGCGATTACATGAACCAAATCCACTACACCAAGTCTGATCATCACGTGAGTCGGTGTAGCTTCAAAGGCGAGCATCTATGTGGGCATCATATCAACTATATGACTCATGCTTAACCTTTCGGTCCGTGTTCCGAGGCCATGTCTGTACATGCTAGGCTCGCCAAGTAAGAACCTTAGTACTCGCGTGTGTAAAACTGTCTTACACCTGTTGTATGAAAGCGTAGAGTCGAGTACATCCGATCATCACGTGATGTCTCGAAACACGATCCATAGAACGGTGCATACTCAAGGAAGAACACATTTTATCTTGATATCTAAATGAGGGATCATCTTACAATGCTACCAAAAGCGCCAAACTAGCAGTATAAGATGCTAACATCTAATGTGTAAAGTGAGATGATATGGTCCATGCATTTGATCTCTATCATTTGCATCGTGTTATGATCTCTATCATTCCTTTGTGTGTAAGGCCAAGGTCTATGGAACTTACACGTTGAATGTGTTGTAAGAGTATCTATCATACATCTACTTACAACAATACCATATCAATACACTAGCCCAGCAACGATCTAAACTAGACGCCTCTAATTTATCAATTGCAAGTTTTACGTGGCTTAGGGCTTTCGGATATAGAACCGTTATCACCTACGAACATGAACCACAACGAGGATAACTAAGTTATTAGCAACTCGTTGTAAATCAGATATTGACTATAGTAGGAGAGACAGACACCCGCCAGCCACTTATGCAAAACAAGTTTCATGTCAGTCGTGGAACCGGTCTCATGTATGATGACATGTAAGGTTGGTCCGGGCCGCTTCATCTCACTATGCCACCAATATCCAAAATACATAGAAGATGCAATAACATGATCATCATCGCCCACATATAAACATATGTGTACTACCCATGCAAAGCACCTACGCATAGATCAGGCTCTGATACAACTGTTGGGTCCGTAGCATAGAAAACAAAAAAATTCCTACGGTGTGAACTACACGCCAAGATCTATCTACTAGGTACAAAGCAACGGGTGGACATACATCCAACGAGAACTTACCCTCAAAGACAACGTGTTTTGTTAACGAGTAGGAACTCGTGGTTGATGTAGTCGTACACTTGTCAATCTCAAGATCGTGAGGAAGTCCGAGCGCCGCAACTCAGCAGCGCATCTGCACTCGCACACACGTTCAAGCCACCGGAAAACCTCCACCTCCTCGCTCCAGTGATCCAGCGGAAGCAGCAACTCCTTCCAGACGAAATGCCATCGGGAACATGTATCTCGCTAATCCGAGACCATGGGGGAATAATTCTAGAGAGGGAGAGAGATCCTTCACAAGGAGGTGTGAGGATGAAGGAGGGAATGGGTGGCCTTTTATAGGAGGAGGGGGTACCCCCTCTCTCCATGGCCGGCGCATGGGGGGTGACCCCTCACCTCCCCCATTCATGTGGTGGTAACCCCTCCACATTAAAATGCCTCTTCACATTCCCTTTTAAAGTCTCCACTTTAAATGCATTAAAATTCTCCAAGTTTAATGCTCTCTCATTTAATAAAACTCTTTTATTAAATTTATTCAGAATTTTGTTAATTACTTTAATTAACAAACATTCGCATATAGCCCTTGCAATATTTCAATATCACATGCAGAACCGCTTTCTGCAATTTCACCCGAAATAATTTCCGGTTTCTATTGAAACAATTCCTGCGCTTTGCAATTCTTTCGTCTGAAACTTATGTGCTCCAAAATGGTGTCCGGTAAATCTTAAGTGTGTCACCCTACGGTTCACGAATAATGCAGACATGATCGAGACCCTTCTCCGATCAATAATCAGCAGCGGGACCTGGAGATCCGTACTGACTCCTACACATTCAACGATGACTTCTCTGATCGTGAGAACCTTTAACGCTCGTAACTAAATCCCTTTGTCTCGCGATAATTACATGTCCGAGATTCGATCATCGGTATCTCCATACCTAGTTTGATCTCGTTACCACATGCACTCTTTTCTCGTTCCCGTGATATAACATTCTAGTGATCACATCACTTGCTTGCAAGCTGTCTCAATGTGATATCACCAAGAGGGCCCAGAGTATATCTATCCGTCATCGGGATTGACAAATTCCACTCTTGATCCATGAGCCTCAACATAACATCTTCGTAGTACTGAACCCATCTTTATAGTCACCCTGTTACGGTGTGACGTTTGATGTTATCAAGGTACTCTTCAGGTGTTAGCAATTAACATGATCTCATGGTCTAAGGATAAAGATTACTTCGTATGATGTTATAGCAATATAAACATAATGACTTGATCGTAATGCTATACTTCGGATGAATGTTCATCACATCATTCCACCAATGGTGTGACCTTGTTATTAACAACATCCAATGTCCATGATCGGGAAACCTTGATCATCTTGTTAATCAACAAGCTAGTCTATAAGAGAGGCATAACTAGGAACCCTTTTTGTTTATTAAACACACATGTATTGATGTTTCCGATCAATACAATTCTAGCATGCAAAATAAACATCTATCATATACAAGGAATACATAATAACAACTTTATTATTGCCTCTCAGGGCATATTTCCTTCAACGGGACCTTGATACTGTAAAGGACTTCAAAAAAGATTTCCTTCTCTTCTTTGGTAAGAGCCTAGCTTGCAGTACCTTCAAACAACTCTGGATGCATGTCGTCTCGGTCTTTCATACGATGTTGGTCCTGCCGTGCTTTCGGTGTATCTTTGTTCTTCCCATACATGCCCAAGAAGCCTAGCAGCGTCACACAAAGATTCTTCATCATGTGCATCACATCAATTGCAGAGCGGACCTCTAGGAATTTCCAATAGGGTAGCTCCCAAAATATAGATTTGTTTTTCCACATGGGTGCGTGTCCGACATCGTTCTTCGGAACAGATTGTCTACCAGGACACTTTCCAAAGATTACTTTTAAATCCTTCACAATATCAAATACATCATCACTAGTACGGAGGACAGGCTTACACCGGCTGTCTGCCTCACCATTGAAATGCTACCTTTCTTTCTTAGGGTGTGCATGGACGAAAGAAAACGACGATTCCCCGGGTACAATTCTTCTTACATTTATCCAAATATATACTTTCAGTCTCATTTAAACAATGTGTGCATGCATTGTATCCCTTGTTTGTTTGTCCTGAAATGTTACTAAGAGCAGGCCAATCATTGATTGTTATGAACAACAACGCTCGTAGGTCAAATTCCTCCTGATTGTTCTCATCCCACACATGTACACCTTGTCCGTGCCACAACTATAAGAGTTCTTCAACTAATGGCCTTAGGTACACATCAATGTCGTTGTCGGGTTGCTTCAGGCCTTGGATGAGCACTGGCATCATAATGAACTTCCGCTTCATGCACAACCAAGGAGGAAGGTTATAGATACACAGAGTCACATGCCAGGTTCTATGACTGCAGCTCTACTCCCCAAAAGGATTCATGCCATCTGTACTTAGACCAAACCATAAGTTCCTCACGTCACTTGCAAAGTCCAGGAACTCTCTCTCGATTTTTCTCCACTACGACCCATTAGCGGGGTGTCTCAACATCTCGTCTTTCTTACGGTCTTCCATGTGCCATCACAACAACTTGGCATGCTCTTTGTTCCTGAACAAACGTTTCAACCGTGGTATTATAGGAGCGTACCACATCACCTTGGCAGGAACCCTCTTCATGCGGCGCTTGCCCTCAACATCACCAGGGTCATCTTGTCTTATCTTATACCGCAATGCAGTGCATACTGGGCATGCATCCAAATTCTCGTACTCCTCGCCACGGTAGAGGATGCAACCATTAATGCATGCATGTATCTTCTGCACCTCTAATCCTAGAGGGCAGATAACCTTCTTTGCTTCGTAGGTATTGGCGGACAGTGCGTTATCCTTTGGAAGCAACTTTTTCATTATTTTCAGCAACTTTTCAAATCCTTTGTCAGTCACACCATTCTCTGTCTTCTATTGCAGCAATTCCAGTGTGCTACCAAGTTTTTTGTGCCCATCTTCACAATTTGGGTACAACAATTTATTGTGATCCTCTAACATCTGCTTGAACTTCAACCTCTCCCTTTCAGTTACGCATTCTTCCTAGGCATCAGCAATGTCCCGACTAAGATCATCATCAGGCAGATTTGATGCCCGTTCTTCATCTTATTCTTCATCATTATCTTCCATTGTAGTACCATCGTATTTAGGGGACATAGTAGGGTAGTCGTTATCATTCCCTTCTTCTTCGTTGTCTTTCATCATAACCCCTCTTTCTCCGTGCTTGGTCCAACAATTATAGCCGGTCATGAAATCGGACCGAAACAGGTGGCTGTGAAGGACTCTTGAGGAAGAGTATTCCTTATGATTCCGACAGACACCACATGGACAAGACATAAAACCATTCCGCTTGTTTGCCTCGGCCACAAGGAGAAAAGAATGCACTCCTTTAGTGAACTCGCTAGAGAGTCGGTTAGCGTACATCCATTGCCGGCTCATCTGCATTATATAATTAAGTACATCAAACAGAATCATGATGATAAAATTAGTACTGGTCTAAAAAAACAAAATTAAAGCCAACAACCGGGACTAAAGATATGATGAACCTTTAGTCCCGGTTGGAGGCACCAACCGGGACTAAATGTGGATGTGGCGACAACATGTCGACACTATGTCCTCAGTGGGCAGCACTAAGCCAGTAAATGACGACACTATTTTGGGTGGGTTGCAGCACTATGCCAGGGGTGAGTGTGTCGATATTATGTCATCAGTGCCCGACACTATGTTGTGTTGCTTAATCTATAAACAGGTATGCATTCTTGTGAAGAACTGTAAGATGGTGTGCGAGACCAGGGACACCACTACGGCGGAGCTTCTCGAAGATGTCTTAGGACCTCGTCCTTAGACATCTTCGAGGAGCTCTCCGTAGAGGCACTCCCTAATATGTGAAATTAGTTAGCTCCACCAGCATACTGATGTAGCTAGAGAAGATATAAACTGAAAGATGGTGTGCGAGAGCAGGGACACCACTACGGCAGAGCTTATCGAAGATGTCTTAGGATCCCGTCCTCAGACATCTTCGAGGAGCTCGCAATAGAGGCACTCCTTAATTTAATTTGGTAGCTCCCCGGCGTGTTCATGTTTTTGGTTTGCTTAAACGATCGATGATTAAAATGTTAGGGCACCACTATATATATGTATGCCTTCATAGTTTAGGTTCTTATTTTTGTTGCAATGGATTTTGTGACGGCGGGTAGAAGAAGAAGAAGGATATTTTGTTGCTCGACGGCTGCATGATGCATCTGTGAATCATCTGAATTTCGAGACTATGTGCCAAACCAAGATATATAGATAGGATGGACTCATGTATCTCTGTGCTTCGATGAATCTAATGAATTTCGAGGACTATATGTGCCAAATTAACCAGATATATAGAGATATAATCTACACAAATCCCTCCATTTCTAGAGCATGAAATGAGGTAAAACTAGCAATGAAATATGAAAGGAGGAAGTTGCTAACCTCTTAGGACCCTTAGATAGATGTGGAGCCAAAAATCTTCACAAATCTTGAGAAAAATCGGCAAGAACTCGAGCTTGAGGGAAGAAATTTGAGGGAGATGCTTGTGTGAGCTTGAAATGACTCGGGCAGGGAGAGGAAGAAGATATAGTCGGGTCCTTTAGTCCCGATTCGTTTAACAAACCGGGACTAAAGGCCCACACATCCGCTCCTTTTCAGCGCCGGACCCTTTAGTCCCGATTTGTTAAACAAACCAGAACTAAAGGTCCCCTACGAACCGGGACTAATGTTTTCTGGGTCCTGCGGCCATTTCTAGCCGTTGGGACCAGGACATTAGTCCCGGTACCAGAACCAGGACTAATGCTCTGGACCAAAGGTCCATTTTCTACTAGTGTTCGTGGACCTTCATTGTGTTTTCCAGGAAAAAAAAAACTCCATAGTATACTGAAGGCATTCCGATATTAATTTAACTATTAAAATATATGTTATATACTGTCTCCGTCTCGGTTTGATCTCGTGTTTCAGAAAAGATTTGAATGATATAGGGTACGCGTACACGTATGACTTATAAACCAGGACATGAGGGATTATGTCATTGAACTCGTGTTTGAAAAAAAAAAGATTTGAATGATATAATTTGTATTGAGCTTATCTAAAATATTAACAATTAAACTTTTGGTAAAAACACGGAAAGAAAGGCGCCACCTAAATTCACAAAACAGACAAAATTCAGGGGTACCTCGCCTCCTCTTAGATCATTAACACAGTGGTAGTACTTACGGAGCACGGCTGCGCCATTCAACGAGTCAATAACTAACTACGTACTACATAACATGTAAACTGTATGGCATGCACGTCTAGGGAATGCCACTAGGAACCATTTCGCGTGTATCTTCTCTGCTGAATTGATTGGGCTGGCTTGACGTAGCGATCGTCTCGACTTTTCTCCTACTAACTACTATCAAATTATGGATGTACGTCCACGTACGTAGACACGAACTTGTAGTACGAATTGATCTTGAACCACTCCTTTCTCCTGTACAAAAAGCAAGCTAGTACCACTCAATCCTCATCTACGCAACTGCTATTATTGTGCTTATCCTGCCAGCCACTAGCAAAGCCTATATAATCTTCTCCATAACCTACTGTTGCAGATGACACCGGCCAGCTTTCACAAAAAAAGAAAGACGTCACTATCTTTCAAAACTATTTTTTCTCGCTTTATGGTCTCTAAAGAAAGAGCTCCCTTTCTATCTTCTCTAGCAGCGCGCGAAACGTCCAGTGGTTTCTTTCTCTGAAATCTCTGAGCTTACAGTACGGCTTGGCGGTTTGGCACTAGCATATGGTCTGAGGTAGGTAGGTATATGCATGTCAATATTGCCGGCCGGCCGCCAAACTGGAGTGACATCGCGCGCACGACATGCAAGAGACCCTGATCACGCTGAACTCGTGAGTCGCGAGTGTACCGTGGAACGGTTTAATTCTGGACGACGAAGTCCCAACCGCAAACAAGTATATCAGCAAAACATTGTATAACCAAATCATGAAAAACATTGTATATTCTAGCCGTGCGATGCACCAGTTCCATTTACCGCATCGATCAGTATCACCATATATATGTGCACGTGTCTGGACGACGACAGCACGTTCCAATCCACGTTTCTCGTGCCATCGAGGGAGGGGTCACAGTGACCCCGTACCGGTACCGGATCGACCGATCGGTACGGCGAGCTGCACCGAGGAGCCCGCGACGACGGCGATGCGCGCACGAAATTGTAGAGCCGCGCGCGACAGCCACGCCTCAACGGCAAACCTTTTCCGGTCCTTTGGCTTTCCCTCGTGGACATGAGCGACACACACACCTCTCGAAACACGATAAAACGAGCCGCTTTCGTGAACGTACCCGCTCCCATTCTTCCCTCTGAATCCGAGACGCACGCATCGCGCACGGCGCGCTCGTGTCGTGTCCGTCTGGTCGATCATCGGCTGCCTTCCGCGCTCCGACGACTGTCTTTCTCCTCGCGCGCCGGCCGGCCCCGCGCGCGCGCGTGCGCGATGACCTTCCCGCTGGTGTGCTACTGCAACTCGGTGCCCCGGCCCGTCGCCGCCGTGTTCAAGTTCTTCCACGCCACCGCGCTGGCCGTGGTGCTGGTGCTCTGCCTCCTCGGCCTCTACGAGTTCCCCTACACCCCGGAGGACCACGCGCCGCTCATCCACGGCCGGCGCCGCCGTCCCATCACCGACGACCTGCCTCCGGAGACGGTTAAGCAGCGGCTGCCGCCGGTCAAGTTCGTCGTGCACCTGCAGGCGGAGCGGTCGCAGTTCTCGGCGTCCAAGAGGACGACTGCTGCGGGCCGCCACGACGCCGAGCAGGAGAGTACGTGCAGGGTGTGCCTGGAGCCGCTGGAGCTAACGGACGAGGTGAGGCGGCTGGGCAACTGCTCCCACGCCTTCCACACAGGCTGCATCGACCGGTGGATCGACGTCGGCGAGGTCACCTGCCCGCTCTGCCGGTCCAACCTGCTGCCGCGTCAGCGCGGGGGGCTGCTAGCCAGAGCGCGGCGCCTAGCCAGCTAGCTAGTCCTACTCCTACCCAAGATTCAGGAGTGCCTCGGTACATGTGCAGGTAACAGTTTTGTCAATTCAGGCGGCAGTCACGGCTGCCGGATGTGTGCAGGCCAACCGCGGTTCACGGCGATCAAGGACGACTAACCACCAGCAGTACCTGTGCTAATCAAGAAATTATTGACAAATGGATGATGGCCACAGGTGTACCGTCCGCGCGTTGGGGACAAAGTATACTATCACTGACCAGTGATCACAATAAAGATTGCGTGATTGAGATGGGCTGGCAATATGTCCTATATACGCCTATTGCACTACATGTCTGCATCCTTCAACTAATAAACTGTTCTGGCATTGGGTACAAAAGCTGAACCCTGTGTTGATATGTTGTTTTCGATCATTCATTTCTTCTCATTGTTCAGTTTCAGCTGCATGCAATCGATGTGTAACCAATCATCATTACATTACTATGTAAGATGATAAATATAGGCAATTAATGGAAGAGGAAAGTACATTACGTAAACCTGTCACCTTTGTAGGATGCTTTATGGATTCAACAATCTTATTGGAATTTTTTTCTAATGATTCATTTATACTAAATTTTGTCGAAATCTAGCACCCACTCAAATCTCAAGGAAAAGATTCTTTGTTCCCCCTATTTTGAAACCAAACAAAAAAATCATGTACAATTTGAATGGACATGACGATATTGCGAGGTTGTGACTTTCTTATTCTCATGTTTTTAGAGCCCTGCAAATAAAATGGCCCTTGAAGGCCTAGGGTTATCAAGGCCGAGAAAATAATGTACATCCACGTGCCAAGAACACGTGTCAACCATCGTCAGAAGTCGCATCCATGTACTAGTTGTGATTTACGATCAATAGTGTTTCTGAAATGGTGGATAATCCATTGACAACACCTAGAGTTTGCATTGCCGTCTCATAGCCTTGAAAAATTGAAGAACTTTTCTGCCATATTATTTTTCAGCTATTCTAGAGTATATTTCATCTTGAGTGTGTCTTTAAGTCATATGCATAAGAATTCGGTTAAAAAGTCGACCATTTATAAATTTAACCAAATATATAGAACAAATATCAGCAAAACATTGTATAACCAAATCATGAAAAATATATTAAAATGTATCTATTAATAATAATTTAGTATTATAAATCTTTACATTTTATATAGATTTGGTCAAGCTTAGAGCCATTAACCTTTCGACTCAATTCATAGCGAGTAAAGGAAAACAAACAAAAAAACGTGCTCCCTCAGGCCCTACCGGAACATACAGTACTCCGACTGCTGCCATAAATTTAGAGAATCTAATGGTCGAGTCCCATCTGCATTCAGGTTCACGCATCACGCCTTAATGTCAGTACCTGAACAAATCACGCGAAAGGAAAAGAAGACTGTACACGACTTCATCTTATATTCTGCCGGTAGGTTGCAGGTCCTTTTCTTCTCCAGTACGCCCCCTCTACGTATACGGCCAACCCGTTGTCATATACTCCACGATATATCATTGCTCCACGAGTCCATCGGACATCTCCTACGAATGGATTGGCAGTATTAGTTGGAACTTGGAAACATCTCTGCTCCACCCAACAGTGTGTATCGGACATCGATTGCTGAGTGGATTGGGAGCGACTAGGTGGTGGTCATGGAGGCGGCGAAGAGAACTTATATTCGTGAAACCTTGTTTCGAGTCGCTGCTCGCAACAAATAGGTCCTGCTAAAGTTGTTACTATCTTCGTTCCACAATATAATCCTTTTTAGCAAGCTGTGTTCAAAACCACATATTTAGTTGCTCTTGTGACTTGTAAAAGGTTGAAATGCAGCCTAGCTAAACACCTCAGTTCGAAAGTACACCCAACCTCAGTATCAATTGATGCACGCGGCTAAATATTCTTCCTCTTTAAAAGTGTCGTGCAAATCTTAGACTAGATTATTCCTCTTTTATAAATATTCTTTGGTTCATCGACTTTGGTAAAGTGTCACGCGACTATATATGGTCATCCATTTTTGTTCATCGCCTAAATACTTTTCCTCTTTTATAATAATCTTGGTTATTGGAAAACCCTGTCAGAGCCGGTTTGTTTTCTGATTTAATTTTTGAAGGCGGGAAAACCCATTTGCTTATTTTTTTTACTTTCAAGAACCTTTGGAACGACACAAAAGAAACCAAGTAAAATTATGGATCAGCTAATATCGAATAAGAAAAGAGGAGCCACGAGGGGCAAATGGGTGGCCCCAGCGTGGCTTGCCCCCTAAGCCACGCTGAGGGGTGCCATGCTCCCCTTGTATGGACCTCATTTGGCTGAGAAATCAATCTTGGCCTTAAACTCTTATACATACCACTTATGTTTTTTTATAGAAGAGGAGGTGCCATACGAGGAAGAACAAGAAATAGAGAAGGAGTTTGCCATCAGAGCAAGACTGAAGGATTTTTTACTAGAATCACCTATAGTCACATCTTCAACAACTCCTTCTATATCCATGATGAATATGCAGTAGTCCATCCCAAGACTATTGAACTACTAGAAAAACCCTTACCTGTGGCGCACCGGCCTTCACTACCTATGGTCCACCATCCATACGCCACTAAGATCGCACCACTGGTAAAAGTTAGTCGTGGCGCACCAGCTGGTGTGACACGGGCAGTAAAAGTTATCTGTAGAGCACCACCCAGTGTGCCACGGGTAGGGGTTATTGGTGTGCCACTGGTACATTTGAAAAAAAACATTTATAGAAAACACCCTAAATTTGAAAAACAAAAGCAATCGACCCCCTCGTTGTCGTCGCCTCGCCAGAGCTCAGGCGTGGAGGTCGTGGCCGCAACCACAGCCTACAACCGAAGGAAGGTGCGAAAGTCCATGGCCACGCAGGTCCTCCTCAGCGTCGATCGGGTGCAGGCGGGAGGTGGCGGGCCGAGACGGTTGAAGGTGGCGCCCGAGGCTGCTAGAGGAGGGAGCGGCCGAAGGAGGTGCGGTCGGAGGAGAGCGGTGCAATCGGAGGAGGAAGGCATGGTTGAGGTGGTGGGGATGAGATTGAGGTGGAGGATAAGTGGAAGGTGGAGGTGAAGGAGAAAGAATAGGTGGAGGTGCAGGAGAAAGAGAAGAGGAAGGGGTGAAGGAGAAGGGGAGAAGGAGGAGGAGGAGGAGGAGGAGGAGAGTGAAAGGGTAGGAGGAGAAGGAGATGAGAATGGAAGGGGAAGGTGGAGGGGAAGAGTAGGAGAAGGGAAAGGGGAAGGGGTAGGCGACTAGTGGGATTCGAAATCGAATCCCGCCCTACCTTGTCCGTGGCACACCACTATAGGGTGCGCCATGGGTAAGTGAGTTCTATTTTTTATTTTTTGTAGGAGAAAATCTTATTTTTTCCGTAACTTTTTCCCTTTTTGAATTTTGGGATTCTAAAAAATCATAAACAATTAGATATTGTTGCAATCGGATGTAGAATTTTGTGTAGATAAATTTTGATATTAAAATTTTTTATCCGAGGTCGGATGCAAAAGTTATGCCTATTTTACTGAGACATAACCTTTTTTTGCAGAATTCATATTCCTTAGTTTTCCTATAACCAAGATCACGTAAACTAACTACATCTCAAAGGATTTTATTTTTTTATGATTTTATTTATTTTATTTTATGTTTTCTAACTTAAAAAGGCGATCCACGGGAGGGGAGAGGGGAGTTGAAAATCGGCAGCACCCCTACCTGTGGCGCACCCTATGCCATGCACCACGGGTAAGTGGGGACACTCCCACCAGCCGGGGCAAAACTTACCTATGGAGCATCACTTTTAGCGGTTATATTTTTTTTGTGGCTTATAGAACACAGAGCACTTAAATAGGTCCTGCTAAATATGGTATAAGCCAAAAGCTGATATCAAAACCACATATTTAGTTACTTTTGTGACTTATAAAAGGCTGAAATTCAGCCTAACTAAACACCTCCGTTGGAAAGTACACCCGACCTCAAATCAATTGATGCACGCGGCTAAATATTCTTCCTCTTTAAAAGTGTCATGCAAATCTTAGACTAGATTATTCCTCTTTATAAATATTCTTTGGTTCATCGACTTTGGTAAAGTGTCATGACGGCTATATATGGTCATCGACTTTGGTTCGTCACCTAAATATTCATCCTCTTTTGTAATTAACCTTGGTTATTGGAAAACCCTATGAGAGCTAGTTTGTCCTTTTGCTTATTTTTTTACTTTCACGAACCTTTGGAACGCAAAAGAAACCAGGTAAAATTGTGGACTGAAGAAAAGAACCATCACCTGATGCAACCAAGAGGAGCCATGAGGGTCAACTGGGTGGCCCTAGCGTGGCTTGCCTCCTAGGCCACGCCGAGGGGGTGCCATGCTCCCCTTGTCTGGACACCGACCGTCTCATTTGGCCGAGAAATCAATCTTGGCCTTAAACTCTTATACATACCACTTAGGATTTTTCTTTCACATAAGAGGAAGCGCCAAACAAGGAAGAACAAGAAATAGAGAAGAAGGAGTTCGCCATCAGAGCAAGATTGAAGGCAAAAATGTTGCCGAAATCACCTATGGTCACATCTCCAATGTCTTCATCAACTCCTTCTATATCCATGATGAATAGAAAGTAGTCCATCCCAAGACTATTGCACTACTAGAAAACTGCTTACACGTGACGCATCGATTTTCACTACCTGTGGCCCACCACCCGTGTGACAGTAAGATCGTGCCGCTGGTAAAAGTTAGTCGTGGCGCACCAGCTGGTACGACACGGGTAGTAAAAGTTATTCATGACGCACCACCCAATGCGCCATGGCTAGGGGTTCCCAGTGCACCACAGATACATTTTTTGAAAAACATTTTTTTACAGAAAACACCCTAATTTTGAAAAACAAAAGCAATTGAGTCCCCCTCACTTGCCAAAGCTCAGGCATGGAGGTCATGGCCACGAACACAACCTACAACCGCAGGAAGGTGCAGGAGGCTGTGGCCATGCTGGTCCTCGTTGGCATCGAGCGGGTACGGGCAGGAGGTGGCGGGTCGGGAAGGTTGGAGGTGGCGATGCGAGACGGTCGGAGGTGGCACCAAAGAATGTCAGAGGAGGGCATGGCCAAAGGAGGTGTAGTCGGAGGAGAGCGGGGCGGTCGGAGGAGGGCAGCATGGTTGAGGTGGTAGGGATGAGATCGAGGTGGGTGAGATGGGGAAGGTGGAGGTAAAGGAGAAAGGGAAGGTGGAGGTGGAGGTGGAGGAGAAGTAGATGGGGAGGGGAGGTGAAGAAGGAGGAGGAGGAGGAGGAGAGAAAAAGGGTAGAAGGAGGAGGAGAGGAGAAGGAGAGGAGGAAAGAAGAATGGGAGGGGAAGGTGGAGGAGAAAAGTAGGAGGAGCGAAAGGGGAAGGGTGGTCGGTGGGGTTTGAATTCGAATCCCGTCCTACCTTGCCCGTGGCGCACCACTATGGAGTGTGCCACGGGTAAGCGAGCTCCACTTTTTTGCATGAAAAAATCTTCTTCTTGCTGTAAATTATTTCCTTTTCGAATTTTAGGATTCTAAAAAATCGCTAAATAATCGGATATTGTTGCCATCTTATGAAGAATTTCGCGTAGATGAATTTTGATATAATTTTTTATCCGAGGTTGTATGCAAAAGTTATGACCATTTTGCCGAGACATAACCTTTTTTGCAAAAAAAGTCAGAATTCATATTTGTTAGTTTTCCTAAAAACTTGATCACGTAACCTAACTACCTCCCAAAGTATTTTATTTTTTGAAGATTTTGTCATCTTATTTTATTTTTTCTAACTCATAAAAGCGATCCGAGGGGAGGGGTGGAGTTGAAAATCTGCAGCACCCTTGCATGTGGCTACCCGTGGCGCAACTCTATGCCATGCACCACAGGTAAGGGGCACCCTCGCTGGCCGGGGCAAAACATACCTGTGGCACATCACTTTTTGCAGTGCGCCATAGGTACCTTCCTACCCGTGAGGCACCCTCTTTTCGGTCCCCACGATTATGCAATCTATCTATAGCTAGTTTCCTAGTAGTGTTCTTTTGTGATAGTAGTTTGATAAAATCTCTTTGTGAGCTTCATTTGTTTAGACCATATGCAATGCCCTATATGATTTCACCATTTATTACGTTTATTTGTTGATAGATATTTTGTTTATCATGTAATTTATTGAGATGTAACCTTTTGTATGTTTGTCTTGGATATATATAGATGCATATTTAGGATATTTGATGCTAACATGATAAATAGAGAGGGACAGGAAATTTGTGGGAATAGTATGCATAAACTAGATAGATTTGGATCTTTTTGTGTGATTACCTCAGTGATAGAAAGAGTTAAATCACTTACAGCCACTCGTCAATTACTGAACCGCCTCACTAGGGATAAAATGTATATGTACTACCAAGGCATATAATATGCATCTATTATCTTTATAGTTTAGTATGCCATATTACCTCATAGTTGATCCATATAAGTGGTTATAATCATGCTTTAGAATGTTTTTTGGGATTTTCCTAAACTATCCCTTTTATTTGTATTATAACTCTACATACAGTAACCCTATTTTGTGTATTTTTACTTTCACGAGCGTTCATGAGCTCAAAAGGATCTAGGGTCTACTTATTTTTTATGGAACAAGAAGACCTGGGGCACCTGGACCTCACTTGGGCATGTAGGAGGCCGAAGTTGAGGCCCATGGCACGATTAGATACCCTAGCCACACCATGGAGCCCATTTTGAGCCCTGATGCTTTGATGAGGTTGATCTTTGCGCCCCTGAACTCGTCTTCACCTAAAAACTCCTATATATAGTGCCCTGATCGCGATCTTGGAGTACGGGGCACCATAGAGACAGAAACAAAAAATATAAGAGATCATGTGAAGATTGGGTGGAATGATGTCGGAGCGCCATTGGCTTGCATCTAATGTAGTGACAAGAACACAAGTTCCCAAGTCCTTTACATCCAAGATTCCACCAAATCTATAAAAACTATATGAAGCGGAAACATTGTGTTAACACTCGGATTTTTAATCCCAAATGCCTGTTATGCCATACCTCGCAATCGCAGGATTACCATTTTTGCGAGACATAACATAATTGGTACTACAGTACATCATCCATTACAAACCATAATAAGGTCTTACAAATAAAGGATCTCATGATCCAGTCTTAATACAAATCAAGCAGTGGAAAAATAAACGTAGTAGGGGCTCCATCTTCAAGGTCACAGGCAATGCTGACGATGGGAGATGATCCTAGTTATCGTAGACCTCCTGTTGTCCATCATCCTGGTAGTCCTCCTCATAGTCTGGCCAAAGAGAATAGCCAGGGACAAAGTCATGAGTACTCTTTAAGTACTCGCAAACTATCACTAACAAGTAAGATAGTTCTAGTAGGAATCTTAAGCTCTAGGTTTATTTGCAAACAGCCAGGTTTATCTCATACTGAGTTTAGAAGTAAAGAAAACTAAGTTAATGTTCTAAATCACTTAAGTGGGAACCTAGTTTTCATGTCCACAATCCTATTGTGGTCAATTCAAAGTCATAGTTCAATTCACAAGTTATTTTTAAAACATCTGACGATGGAACAGTATGGCCACTCCAACTATCCATAACCGCGGACGCGGCTATTCGAATAGTTTAACACTCTGCAGAGGTGGTACACTTTCACCACAAAATTCGATACACCCATCAGGGATAACCCTGAATCATCATACTTAGTATGCGGATAATCAATCATAACCTTTCAATTACAAACTCTAGTATAGGCACCTCCCCTATGAGCTTGGCCTCCCAGCCATGGCCATCTGCCATCCTGGGCACTGCATAGGTGGACATTCACACTCACGAGGTAGCCTCAGCTCAACCTCTTTCCGCGAGGGAACCCATACTAAGCCATATAAACTTCTATTTAAGCCCTACCCAATTCTGGTATTGTGGTTGTACGGTAAAATTGGAATGGTATCGCATCCGAACCCAACCATCAGTTTTTATAAAGGGCTAAGGCTTATGCCTCAACATTTTCATCATCAAATCCTTTTGTGTTTCTCAACACATGTCAAAACATTTGAATAGAATGAATCACCATTCCAAGGTTTTCATAATCATTTTCTCCAAGTATTCCCATCTAAAGTGATTAACTTTTATGTTTAGCACTAGCCACTAAGGTTGAGGGTATTCACTAATGAGGGGTGCTAATCAAGGGTAAGTATCCAACTCTAATCTCATGCCTTGGAATGAAATCTAAGTATAACTACTTAGGCCTAGTTTTATACTCTTTATAGTATCTATACTATTCTTCCAATACTCACAAAGCACTAACTAAAAGTAAAGAACTTTGGTAAAGTAAAAGAATAAAGCTTGCAAGTAAAACTTGGGATTGGTATAACCAAAGTTGTATAACCAAGCATGCCTAATGCATTTTGCTTAGGTTATCAAGTGGGCAAGTGTTAACTTGCATAGTTCTAGCTTGCAATTAGTGATGGCTTGCATAGGTATAATACTTGCAAGTGTTAGCTTGCCTTGAGTAGTGCAGTGGTTGAATTTTTCTTCTTCTTGGTAGTACTCCTCCTCCTCGTATCCCGGGTCGGTACTATCGTCTATAAATGAATACGGGGTACACAATCACCAAACAATACTTAACTATTTCTATTTAGCACACTAATGGTCACACTTGATGATCTAGCATCATCACAATCATCACATGAAATAAAGACTTAATCTTATTTGTCTTATTTTAGAAAAGTAATTTCTACTCATTGAAAAATCCTTAAGATTTAATATTCTCCAATTAAAATATGGGATCATCTTGACACATGTCATCACCACATATTCTAATACTTGTGAATGTGGTTTAAAGGGTTGGTCATATTTTATAGAGTTTAAGATTATCATTTAATAGGATTAAAGTGACTAGAAATGCCTAAATAGCATTCTTTTGGTACTAGTCCAAGTTCACTGCATGTAAACATAAATATTTTTACATATTCAGATAGATCTGATCAAATGTGATTTTTGAGAGTTGGAATCAACTCAAAAGCATTTATGGTTGATTTTTGAAAAATGTTTGAATGTGGAAAAGTCTCTGTTTTACTATTTTTGGTATAGGTGATGTCTAATTCCAAATGCCTTGAATCCAATGGGTTTGGATAGATAATTTAAATATCTTTCTAACAAAATTGGAATCATGCAATTTGGTTCAGTGAATCTCTTTGAATTGATTTTTGAATCTACTGACAGAATCTGGTTTTAACTAAATTGGAAAATAACTATTTGAATCACAGGCCTGCGTGGGAAACTAACTGGGCCGGCCCAATCCGCACAGCGCGGCGCAGTGGGCTGCTGATAGGAGGGTCCCACTAGTCAGCGACTCCATCTAACCGAAACGGCATCTTTCAATCTAGGCCCTACGATTAGAACCTGATCTAACGACTGAGGTTCATCGTCGATGATGAATAGCTCCGACGAGGTCTGAACCCTAACACGGCGGTGGGGGTCGTGTGAGGCTCATTAGGGCTCCAGCTAGGGTCGGCGATGGGGGCGAATGACGTTGTCGACGACGACGGTTCGAACGGTGCTCGCGGCGGCTCCTAGGGCAGCTCCAATCAAAGGCTCATCTTCTCCTCTACAGTGGCGGGATCTAGCCAAATTTCGGCGATGTGGTGCTCGCCTTGCTCCGGGGAGAGGTGTGGGAGGTTCTGTGAGGAGAGGGGAGTAAGGTGGTGTGGCGAATTGAGGCGGAGAGGGCCTCTATTTATACACCAACGAGGAGAGCAGAGCGAGATGGGCTGGCTTCTCCGGCGATGGCGGTACAGCGAGCTATCAGCGTGGATAAGGGTAGGGGCGACGCAGTGCTCCCTGGCGGTCATCACGGGCTTAAAGGCGCAGCACGGGGCGATCGAGGATGGTCGAGCGCGTGCGGTGCTCTACGCGGAACTGGCGGTGTTCGAGACGGCGCACAGGGGCTACGGGTCACACAACAGCGAACGAGGATGTCTGGGAGCTAGCTTGTGTTAAGGTGAGAGTGTGCACGCACGGAGAGGGAGAGGCGCCGCGCGTGCGAGCTGGTCGGCTGCGGCGCTCTGGCGCGCTCTCGGCAAGGCGCAGAGAAAGTAGGCGCAGCGATGCAGGGGTAGTCCATGGCCTGGCTGCGGGCAAGGGCTGGACATGGGGTGGCGGTGGATGGTGGCCTGCCTCCTGATCATCATGGACGAGGGCGGCGTGGTCTGTGGCGAACGGTCCATGGTCGGCCGGCGTGGCCAGCTTCGGGCGGCGCTTCACTAGCGCAACGACAAAGGGGGGTGCATGTCTGGTGCTGCTAGATGCTGGGGGAGACAGGGGAGTGCAATGAGGGCAAGTGGTCAAATGTGAAGGAGATATGCCCTAGAGGCAAATAATAAATAGGTTTTTATTGTCATATCTCAGTTAGTTTATAATAGTTTCATACTGTGCTAGAACTGTGCCAAGTAGAAACATTGGTACAGGTGTGGTATGAAACAACCAAGTCCCTAGTAGCCTCTGTTTATACTAGTTCGTTGGTCACGAAGATGATCTAGGTTTCAAGATCATGGGCATTTCTGCCGACTGACAACGACATCATATCATTGGAGAATGATGTGATTAGACATTCCTCGAAGGATTGCAACACGATCAAGTCATATAGTTCATTGTTGCAACAGCTATACCCAGACTCCTTCTCCTTAGACCGTGAGCTCATATTACTCACTGTTTCCCTAGGCTGCTTAGACTACATCAACCGTCATCTGGTAATACGGTGGCCATAAAGGTGTATGTTGGATATTCCGAAGGAACAGTAGATGCCATGTGACTGCAAGACTGGGATATGTTCACCCACATGATGGGTAAAGATACATGCGGCCGACTTGGTGATATTACATCTATAAATGTTGCAACATGTGACTAGGTCATGGGGATGTAATATCACGGTAACAAGAAAACATAACTTGTTGTGAACGAGATTGAACAAAGGTATGGGATACCAATGATCGGATCTCGGACAAGTTGTATCGAGAAATAAAAGGAAGAGGATGCTACATTTAGACGGTTCAAACGACATTGTCATCGGGAATGCATAGGGGTCACATGGACATCCCTGGTCCCTCTGTTGATCATTGATACAGATCATGTCTAGAGCATTCCTGAGCCGTGAGAGGATACACTTAAGGGTATGATGAGAGCGATCATTTGTAAGACGGAATCACAGTAGAGAAAGAGAGAAAGCCGGAAATGTTCCGCGGAGAGATCTGAAGTTGTTCGGAGAAAGAATAAAGGAAAAGACCAGAAAAGTATTTCGGATAAATGGGAATTTAAATATATATTTATTATATGTTAATTCTGAATTAATATATTCTAAATAATATTTAAGTTAAGGTTTATAAAGGCAACTTTTATATTAGGCCAAATCCCGGAGGGAAAAGGCCAAAAATAAAAGCTGCAGAAAAATAAATGGAAAAAAGGAAAAGAAACAGCCCACGTGGGCGGTTTTTATTAACCGCCACACGGGAGGGGCGGACCGCAGCTACCAGCCGCTACCCGGGGCCTGCTCGACCTGGCCCACGCGGGCGCCAGGGAGCTAGGCCGCCGGGGCGAGCCGGCCCACCTGGGCGGGGCGGGGCGCGGGCGCCGGCGGGCCGCCAGCCCACCCGGGCTGGGTTGCCAGGCCGCCAGGGCAAGCTGGGTCGCCGGCGCGGGGCAGGCCCACCCGGGGTCGCTGGCCCCAGCAGGCCGTCGCCTCGCGGGATTGAAGCTGAGCGCGGGGTGGGCTGCGGCCAGGGCCTCCCTAGCCAGCCCCTGTTGTTTCCCTTTTTCTTTTATTTAGTTATTTTCTGTTTTGGCTATTGGGCTGGTTTTTGGCCCAATCGGCAAGGACGAAAATTCCTGTTACTTTCCTTTAACTAATAGTCCCACATGGCTAACCTAATTGGGAGGGCACACCCCCTCCGCCTATGTAAAGGGGTGCCCATGGGTGGGACTGAACACACAATTTGGAGAAGTCCTTTGGTTGACTTTCTCCTTCCCTCTCTCTCTCTCTCTAGCCCTTGTGACCATGGCCCCAAAGTTTGGGCTGTGCGATCAAGGCACACCTGCAGCACGCCGTTGCGCTGCAGGGATTCCTAGCCGGATATCAACTTCCGCACTCCCGGTGGGATCAGGGAGCCGGAGGTCTCATCATGCACCGGATGTGTACGAAGACACGAGGCGCAACACTTGGGGCGCTTAAATGTCGTGAGCAGGATCTGTTGCACGATGAAGATGATGAAGGAGCAAGGGGTGACCTGCGAGGAGCTTCGCGACCTTGAGGTCGGCTACGAGTACGACTACTTCAACCACGTTCCTCGCGGAACGTTAACCGCGTACGGTCTACAAGGGTATGTATTCTATACGCTCCGGCTGTTACCGCATTACTACATAGATAGATCCTAGGCAAGTTTTAGGGTTCCATCATAGGAATTTTTTTGTTTTCTGCACCGATCCCCTACAGTGGTATCAGAGCCGATCTATGCGTAGGAGTGTCGTACGGCCAGTACGCACAAGTTTTGAGCGAGCATTGATCCCTTAGTTATTACCCTCTAACGTGTACTTGTTTATATCGCGGTATTGTTTGATGAAGCGGTCCGGACCGACCTTACGCGTATTTGTACACGAGACTGGTTCCACGCTCAACATATGGCTTGTACCGTATAAGTGGCTAGCAAGTGTCTGTCTCTCATTCAATAGTTGATATAGCATTTACAACGGAGGGCCCCAAAAGGGGTGTAATAGAGACAAATGTTGGATCCATGTTGTGGTTGGAAAGTTCGTAGTTTAGAAACGGTTCTAGTGCGAAAGCCCTAACAACCACGTAAAACTTGCAATAGATAAAGTAGAGGCGTCTAACTTTATTTTGCAGGGGGGCATGTGATTATGATATGGCATTGGTCGTTACAAAGGTAAAGTAGTTTACTTTTCTGTTGCTAAGTAGTATAGTAATAGTCATCGTTCCGATGAACGACCTGGTGGAGGTGTCGTGGACTTGGCGTCAAACCAAGGGCACGATGGAGATCATGCCGGATCACTCGATGGAGATCAAGGCGCAAGAAATACCATATCATATCACATTATACATATGATGTTGATACCAGTTTTTACATCTTATTGTGTGCTAGTATTTAGTGAAGGGTTCGTAGCATGGAAAACAAAAAAATTCTACCGCAAGAACGAACAAAACCTAGATCTAATCTAGATAAAAGCCAAGATCTAATCTATTAGACATGTGCAACGAGATAGATCTGTACTAACCCTTGTTGATCCGAAAGCGTTACGAGATTCGGATCTCGTTATTGATGTAGTCGATCAGTTGCCGATCTCAAGATCGAGTAGACGATCCTTCCGGCGCCGCATTCCTGCAGCGCTTCCGCAGTCGGTCACACGTGCGGAGTCGAAGTAGACCTTCCTCTCCTCGTTCCAGCGACCAGCGGAGATAGTAGATCTTCTCCACGGAATCCCAGCAGCACGACGGCGTGGTGGTGGTGGTGGAGTAGAGAATTCTGCAGGGCTTCGCCTAAGCCAGAGCAGAGGGAAGGAGGAGGAGAGAGGTGGCTAGGGTTTGAAGTGCAAGGGGGCTAGGGGGTGGCGCCTCCACCCCTCTATTTAAAGGAGGGAGGCGCCATGGGGAGGTGGAGTCCTTGTAGGACTCCCCTCTCCCTTGGCCGGCGGATCAAGGAGGTGGGGAGAGAGTCCTACTCCCCCACGAATCCTTGTCTTACCCCACAAGGATTCCTTGATCCTTTCTTGGTTTTCAAGTAAACTCCAAGAAATCTTCCAGAACCTTCCGGAACATTCCGAAACCTTCTAGAATCCCCATACAAATACTCCGGAACATTTCCTAACTTAGAAAATGATCCCCAATATATGAATCTTATTCCCCGGACAATTCCGGAGCTCCTCGTGACGTCCCGAATCCAATCCGAGACTCCGAACAACATTCGGTCTCCAACGCACATTCCATATCTACTTAAAACAACTTCGAACCTTAAGTGTGTCACCCTACAGTTCGTGAATATGCAGACATGATGGAGACACCTCTCCGATCAATAACCATTAGCGGGATCTGGAGATCCATAACGACTCCCACATACTCAACGATGACTTTGTGATCGATAGAACCATTAACATACGAAACCAATTCCCTTTGTCACGCGATACTCTACTTATCCGAGGTTTGATCGTCGGTATCTCCATACCTAGTTCTACCTCGTTACTGATAAGTACTCTTTACTCGTTCCATGTTATGTCATCCCTTGTGACCCAGTCACATGCTTGCAAGCTAATTAGATGACATTCCACCGAGAGGGCCCAGAGCATATCTATCCGTCATATGGATGGACAAATCCCAATCTTGGTCCATGCGCTTCAACACATACTTTCAGAATACCCAATGACACCTTTATGACCACCCAGTTATGAAGCGGTGTTTGATGTCATCAAAGTACCCATCCGGTGATGGTGATTAACATAACCTCATGGTCGAAGGATTAGGTTACTATGTTTTTTAAAGCTTATAGCAAACGAACTTAATGACTTGATCTTATGCTATGCTTACTACGGGTGTGTGTCCATCACATCATTCTCCTAATGATATGATCTTGTTATTAACGACATCCAATGTCCATGATCAGGAAACCATGATCATCCATTAATCAACAAGCTAGTTTAACAAGAGGCTTACTAGGGACTCTTTTATGTTTACAAAACACACAAGTATTAATGTTTCTGGTTAATACAATTATAGCATGGGATGTAAACATTTATCATAAACATAAAGATATAATAATAACCACTTTATTATTGCCTCTTGGGCATATCTCCAACAGTCTCCCACTTGCACTAGAGTCAATAATCTAGTTAAAAAACTTGTGCATTCAACACCTATGGCTTTCTAGTGTTGTATAGACACTATTGCTAGTGGTAAACATAATCTTCGGATCTGACACTTCCAGGTCCATGTGTATTTGCATGTCCTTGCGTCTCTACGCATTACTCATTCTCCAATGAGATGGCATTGTATAAATTTGGTCCTTTGGTGAGACCTTTAGTTCCTTGGGATTAAATTATGTTGATACAATTGTCATACAATGTATCTTCATAGTATTATCCCGCTATGAACCACACCTAGTTTGATAACAAACTACTTAACACAAATGCCCTCCTTTGCTGCTGCTATAGCAGTTATATACTTAGCCTTTTGTTGTAGTATCCGTCACAATATCTCAACTTTGGAACTCATCCAAATCCATCATGGAACATCCTTTCCATTATATTGTGCCACCCATAGTCTAAATTGAGATAAATTTAATTTGTATCTTGTGACAAAACTAGTATCAATGTAACACTTTACAATGAACTACCTTTAACTATTTGTCACTTATACATGATATATTCTTAGTTCTTCCAAAGCTCATAAGAATATCTTTACTATTGTCCAATGATCATCTTATGAATCATTCTGGTATATGCTCATAACATTTAGAGCATAGGACATATCTGGATGTGTACATCTCAAAGAATGATTGATCAAAATATTCTTGTGATTTCACCAAGTGTCAAAACACTTGAATCTCGTGTCAACACACTTGAATCTTGATTTAGTCCTTTCCGTGCGTCAAGAACCTTTCTTGTTGTTTCCATATTGAACTCATTCAACATCTTATCTATGTACATTTGGCAAAACCATATTAGCGCCTCAATCTATTCATATAGACATTGATGCCTAATTCATGAGCTATGCCTAAGTCTTTCATCGAAATGAAATTCTTAACTTGTGTCAATAAAAGATACATTATTTCTAATCAACAATATGTCTTTCACATAATGTATTAGAAATATGTCTTAGCGCTCCCACTTAATTTCTTGCAAAATGCAAACATCTTCATTGTCTCTGATGAAATTAAACCTTTTAACGGTTTCATCACGGTGAAGATTCCAACTCCACGATGCTCACTTCAACCATTGAAGTTTTGCATACTCTTTTAGCATCCTTTGAATTAACAAAACCCTTTGGATCGTGTCATGTACACGTCCTAGGTAACCATTCTATTAGAAGAACTTGTTTTGTTTGTTCAACTACCATATACCAAAATATATGTAGTGGTTGCTACATTAATCCTTCCAGACTAAATATCGCTATGAAAGATCAAATCTTATCATAGTCAATTCCTTGAACATTTTCGTAAACTCTTTCCGACATGTCGACTATTTCATAGATTTGAAACATCCATGTCTATTTCTTTATAGATCCAAACACGACCGATAGGCTTCACGCCGTTCCGGAGGGACTTCTAAGTTCAGAAACTTGATTTCTCGTGTATGGATACTATCACGGATTCCTTGACTTCTAGTCATTTTATGGAGTCAGGGCCCATCATCGCTTCTTTGCATGTAGTCGGTTCATCATTGTCAAAACAATAACGACTTGCTTATCAAATCTTACTATTTGATTCTTACCGACCCACACGGTTCTATAGGAACTCTAATCTCCGAGATCACACCTTTTGTAATCACGAGAGCCATGAGCATTTTGGCCGCCACCGGGACACTTTCCGGCGCTGCGCTACTTAGCACATATAGCTAAGGTTCAACAACCTTATCAAAGTTCTATTGTCCTCCCACTTAACTTTTCACGAAAAATTCCTTCTCAAGAAACTTGACGTTCCAAGCGACAAACTCTTTTGTCCTCGGCGTTATGGAGAAATTCCCAAGAAATTCTTTGCAATAACCTACAAAGACGTGCTTATCCGACTTTGGTTGTAAACATTTTACTTATGCCTAGCATACCAAAAATTTAAGAAAGGACAACCTGGGTTTTATCCCAAACCATGACTTATATGGTGTCATTTCAACGGATCACGATGGAGCTCTTTTCAGTGTAAAAGCGGTAGTCACTAAAGCTTTAATCTTTAATATATAATGGTAGTTTTATAAATGACACCTTTGATCTTACCATGTCAAACAAGGTTTCATTACATACCTTGAACACTCCATACTCCTATGGTGTTTTGGGAAATGCAAATCCATGGAACGATTCCTCAAATCTTAGGTGTTTTGCTAAACTTGTAACTCAAACATCTTTCTTTATGATCCAATCATAAACTCTTTTATTTTCTTGTTACAATGATTTTCCACTTCATCTTGAAAGTCTTTGAACATTTTTCAAATGTTTCATACTTCTCCCTTATTGAGTAAGTATATACATATACTCACACAAATCTTCGGAGAAAGCATATGAAGTTGAAATCCATCGCCCACGACTACATATAATGGACTATATACATCAATATGTACAAATTCCAATCAGTTAGTCGTCCGTTCCTCTTTTGGCCTACGAATGGAGTTTTAATTATCTCCAGGAAAGTATCACAAGCGTCATTTGATCCAAATCAAAGACTCCAAAAATCCATCAACATGGAGTTTCTTCATATATCCTTTCAATATAATTTAAACGGCGATGTCACTTCGCAAGTGATCTTTCAATCATTTGTCTTGCGACATTTTAGCATTAGTTTTATGGTCGTTATTTCTCCTACCGGACTTGTATATTATCCATCTATTATGGAATACGGTAATTATTTGAACAACCTTTTGTCGTCATAATACCTGATCAAAATAACAATTATTGAAACAAATCTTGAAGGCAAGCTTTGATGTTAACGAGCAACACAACAACCCTTTGTTTGTTTTCGATGAACATCATCACATTTTCTCTTGCTAGTTACTTAGGCCATTGCAGTTCATGAATTGTGTTGTCCTGTATGACACTTCATACCAACCAATTCGGTATCCAATACCTAAGAACCACATTGTTTAACAAGCAAGGAATACAACCATAACATGTATATCTTCTATATGCCTAAGTTGGACATCTCCAACCTTTTATTTTCTGCCAAATATTTTATAGATTCTCTTTCAGCAATTCATTTTCTTTTAAAAGAATCTATCAACATCAATAGTGGTTTCATCAACATGACACATGGTACAAAGCGTATATAGTCAACTACTAATACCTTTGGACTTGCACTTTGAGGTGGATCACCATCATCAAATGTTTGGTGTTCTTTCAAAAATCCATTCTTTAGTAATCTTTTAGTGTAGTAAACATTTTACTTACATCTTCTATTCATCCTTATCATGACAACTTTCATGATCAAGCTGCTATAGCTTATAAAGGTGAATTGCGAGTATAATGTTTCTTTTTCAAAACCTTTTGGAGGATTAGGACGACTAGCGTCTCCAACCTTCACAAATTCTCATCAAATATGAGGACGTATACTCTATCATGTTGTAACCAACACATTGTTTTAGATATCGCAATACCTTTCACATATGATGGTTTCTGAAACATTGCTTTCAGCTCTTAGATAAACTTGATATTAAAAATAATCTTTTGAGTATCAAGAATCATGGAGGCAAACATGATACATTAGATACTAACACTGAAATTGTTACTCTTGATTTAATACTATTTATTAAACTTCATGGAGTAAATAGAGTTTGCTGAAAGTTTGCAATAGGACTTATAAACTTTAAATTGACATTCAAAACAATACGATACCAGTTCGTAAAGTAAATATCCAGAATTTCTATAGTTCCACTATCTCAACTATAACTAAGCGTAAGGTGGTGAACAGATGCCAATGACTACAACAAACTATGCAAATTCACTTTGATTGTGTTTATGATAAATTGAGTTCGACTAATCCAAATTACAAATGAACTCCCACTCAAAACAACATCCCTCGAGTTGTTTTAGTGATTACACGAACCAAATCCACTACACCAAGTCCGATCATCACGTGAGATGATGTAGCTTTAAAGGCAAACAATCAACATGTTCATCATATCATCCATATGACTCATGCTTTACCTTTCGGTATTCTGTGTTCCGAGACCATGTCTGTACATGCTAGGCTCGTCAAGGTTAACCTTAGTTTCCGCATGTGCAAATCTGGCTTGCACCCGTTGTATGCACACGTAGAGTCTATCACACCCGATCATCATGAGATGCTTTGAAACGACGAGTCTTAGCAACGGTGCCAACTAAGGACGAACACTTTATTACTTGATATTTAGTGAGAGGGATCATCTTATAATGCTACCGTCGCGATCTAAGCAATACAAGATGCATAAAGGATTAACATCACAGGCAATTCATAATTAGTGTGATATGATATGGCCCTTTCTTCTTGTGCCTTTGATCTCCATCTCCAAAGCACGGACATGATCTCCATCATCACCAGCATGGCGTCAAGGTCAGTGGCGCCGCTTCATGGTTGTCCATCATCACTAGCAACTATTACAACTACTTGGAACAAAGCTATTACAAGATGAATAGACACGCAGGTCTTAACAGAATTGAAGACAACCATTAGGCTCCTGCCGGTTGCCATATTACAACAAGGATCATTGCATACATCAAATATAATCACAATCACATGATGGCCATATCACATCAGAAAACCCCTGCAAAAACAAGTTAGACGCCTCTAATTTTCTTTGCATGTTTTACGTGGCTTGAGGCTTTCGAATAAGAACGGATCTTACCTATGAAACTGAACCACAACGTTGATACAAGTGCTATCAAGTTGCAAAGTGTAAATTAGATCTATACTATGGTGAGAGAGATAGACACCCGCAAAGCCACTTGTGCAAAGCAAGTTACACGTTAAGCGTGGAGCAAGTCTCATGTGCGATGACATGTAAGGTTAGCCCGAGCCGCTTCATCCCACCATACCGCAAGATGCAAAGTACACAAAGCAAAAGACGGCACGAGCACCAACGCCCACAAAACCATTGTGTTCTACTCGTGCAACAAATCTACGCATAGATACGGCTCTAATACCACTGAAGGGTTCGTAGCATGGAAAACAAAAAAATTCTACCGCAAGAACGAACAAAACCCACATCTAATCTAGATAAAAGCCAAGATCTAATCTATTAGACATGTGCAACGAGATAGATCTATACTAAACCTTGTAGATCCGAAAGCGTTACGAGATTCGGATCTCGTGGTGGATGTAGTCGATCACTTGCCGATCTCAAGATCGAGTAGACGATCCTTCCGGCACCGCATTCCGGCAGCGCTTACGCAGTCGGTCACACGTGCGGAGTCGAAGCAGACCTTCCTCTCCTCGTTCCAGCGAGCAGCGGAGGTAGTAGATCTTCTCCACGGAATCCCAGCAGCACGACGGCGTGGTGGTGGTGGTGGTGGTGGTGGAGTAGAGAATTCTGCAGGGCTTTGCCTAAGCCAGAGCAGAGGGAAGGAGGAGGAGAGAGGCGGCTAGGGTTTGAAGTGCAAGGGGGCCAGGGGGTGGCGCCTCCACCCCTCTATTTAAAGGAGGGAGGCGCCATGGGGAGGTGGAGTCCTTGTAGGACTCCCCTCTCCCTTGGCCGGCGGATCAAGGAGGTGGGGGGAGAGTCCTACTCCCCCACGAATCCTTGTCTTACCCCACAAGGATTCCTTGATCCTTTCTTGGTTTTCAAGTAAACTCCAAGAAATCTTCCAGAACCTTCTGGAACATTCCGAAACCTTCTAGAATCCCCATACAAATACTCCGGAACATTTCCTAACTTAGAAAATGATCCCCAATATATGAATCTTATTCCCCGGACAATTCCGGAGCTCCTCGTGACGTCCCGAATCCAATCCGAGACTCCGAACAACATTCGGTGTCCAACGCACATTCCATATCTACTTAAAACAACTTCGAACCTTAAGTGTGTCACCCTACGGTTCGTGAATATGCAGACATGATGGAGACACCTCTCCGATCAATAACCATTAGCGGGATCTGGAGATCCATAACGGCTCCCACATACTCAACGATGACTTTGTGATTGATAGAACCATTAACATACGAAACCAATTTCGTTTGTCACGCGATACTCTACTTATCCGAGGTTTGATCGTCGGTATCTCCATACCTAGTTCTACCTCGTTACTGATAAGTACTCTTTACTCGTTCCATGTTATGGCATCCCTTGTGACCCAGTCACATGCTTGCAAGCTAATTAGATGACATTCCACCGAGAGGGCCCAGAGCATATCTATCCGTCATATGGATGGACAAATCCCAATCTTGATCCATGCGCTTCAACACATACTTTCAGAATACCCAATGACACCTTTATGACCACCCAGTTACGAAGCGGTGTTTGATGTCATCAAAGTACCCATCCGGTGATGGTGATTAACATAACCTCATGGTCGAAGGATTAGGTTACTATGTATTTTAAAGCTTATAGCAAACGAACTTAATGACTTGATCTTATGCTATGCTTACTACGGGTGTGTGTCCATCACATCATTCTCCTAATGATATGATCTTGTTATTAACGACATCCAATGTCCATGATCAGGAAACCATGATCATCCATTAATCAACAAGCTAGTTTAACAAGAGGCTTACTAGGGACTCTTTTATGTTTACAAAACACACAAGTATTAATGTTTCCGGTTAATACAATTATAGCATGGGATGTAAACATTTATCATAAACATAAAGATATAATAATAACCACTTTATTATTGCCTCTTGGGCATATCTCCAACATTTAGATACTCAACGGTAGAAAATAAGATAATCCCTATTGAATTCCAATGTTCCGTGTTCCCCTTGTGTGTGCACCACCAAGAAAGTTCTGCGATATGAGGCGATCCAGGGTTACAGGCTTGGGTGTCAGATATATCTACGTTCGCATACAGTGGGTGTAATCCATGTTACACAGCGAATACACACAAGTTAGATTTGGTGAGCCTAGCATGCTAGAGAAGCGTGGCCTCGGAACACAAGAGATCGAAAGATCGAGCATGAGTCACATGGATGATGTGATTGACATTAGTGAATGTCTATCTTTGATAATGCCCTGATGGCCGTGACGATCGGGGGAGGTGCAGAGAATAGGGATTATGCGATCACTAAAATCGTCCAGGGGATGACAATTTTAGTGGAGACCAATTGTAAATTGATCTCTTATTATAAACTTAGTCTAGATGTCTGTTTGCAAATATCTTAGCCTATCCCATTGAGGTCCTTTGCGACCATGGGAATATATTGCTTTACATGGAACTTAGCAAAAGGGTCCAACTTCATAGATTAATACCCACGCCTTAGGGATATCCTCGTAAAAGGTGATCTTCTTTTCTTGGTACAATAACCATTAGGAGATAATTCAATGACTCTGGATTGTTTGCAAAAACACTCAGTGATCTTGCATTAGAGTTGAGAACTCTTAGAAGGGCTTGATTGCAAAAGGAGGTCATGGATGAAAAAGGTATATGTTAGATTTACAAAATTATAAATGTGTTTCTTGCAAAACTCGTTGTAGTTTGCAAAGTATTTGATACTTGTCCCGTTTTGTGAAAACAGGAGGATCTGCTTGAGAATTGCTGGTTTTGAGGCAACGTGACTTGATGACGGCAAGCAAAACAGTTGATGGCCAACATCACCTCTTTCTTCAAAGTTTATCATTTGGATTAGTGGACTTGAATATAATTTTGTAACCCTTGTATGTGTGTCTTGCTTTTGGCAAGACGATTATTCATATGAACAAGTTATAAGCCAGTTTGTACTATCCTTATGAACAATACCTTATGGTCACATTATGATTATAAATAAGTTATTCTGGTCACTATGTTAATGATATGGTTTAAACATTTCTAAAAGGATTAGAATGCTAAAATATATCCAAAGGTTAATAATGAAATGACACTACAGTTTAAGTCATTTTAGTTATTGCATGTTCTTTATGAAAGATCGGGGTCCTAGATGCTTAATCTAGAGACTTTGCAAAACTATGCCTCTTGGGCAGAATGACTAAAACTCCGCATTCTGCTAAAATGGTGATATGCAAAGAAATGTTGAATCTTATACATAATGATGTCATATTTCCAACAAGTAGTGGAAATCATTTATTGTGGACTTAAGTGAATAAGTGTATTTACTTAATGAAACATGAAGTTTGAAATGATTTGAATTGTTCAAATGAGTTCATAACTAAATAGGATATTGAAATTAACAAGAATACGAAGTCTCTTCAATTTGATCAACACGACTAAGTATTCAAGTTAAGTTTAGCATAAAAGGAACTTATGAAAGATGTTTCATAAATTATGATAATTGGATAAATTCGAACTGTGTTGAAATATCTAAACATCATAATCATTATGTATTAAGATACATATGGTATAATATTATCTCTTATTGGGTTTATAGTTGTCGTTTAGAGTTAGAAATCAAAATAAGCAAACACTCATTTGAAATACAAAGGAACATCTAAAGATTCGTGGAAACAACACCATAAGTGTTATGGCACGTTCGAGTTTCTGGAGATTTCGATAAGTCGAAGTCGTGGCGAATAAACAAGTCTTTGTAAAGCATTCTTAGGAAGCTATGAATGCATCTTCCACGAAGGGGCAAACCTTCTGTTTTCCTAAGTTGATGTGTCTTGATGAAGATACATGTGGAAGAAAGTAAAAGATCAAAACAAGGTATTTGACCTTGCCTCCCAATTGTTGAGTGGCGCAACGGCATTTGTTTCGTGAAACCAAACTCTACAAATAGAGCAGAAACCAATGATAATGATCATAAAGTTTCAGTGAATACTTTTACTAAAGCAAGTAGGATTCAACTATATATTCTACAAGTTTGTGGAATTATATTGTTGATTCACTTGTCATGTTTTGAACAAGACATACCTACGAATTACAAAGAAGCGTGACGGACCTAAGTACGAGAAATAAATTGTCATTGAAATCTCGTTAGTGAAATTCTCGATTTGATAGTGATCAAAGAATTTTGGAATGTCCAAGATTATTGAGAGGACCTAGATTTGATTGGGAGCAAATCAGCTTGGATAATTCATAATATGTTGCTGACATATTTTGAGTGGGAGCTAAGTGAAATCCCTGGATCTCAAACATGAATGTCATATTTGAGTGGGAGCGTGAAATCATTCTGTGATATGTGGACGACATATGTGAATGATGTGATTGGTGTTAATAGTATTTAGGATGAAGTTGAAGTTATTAAACAATGAGATCTATCGAGATAGATTTGTGAGTTTAATAAACACTGAATGTCAAATGCTTCTTGGACTTGATTCTGAAAGATGTTCAGAAAGTCCTAAGCAAGATTCTGAAGTAGCTCAGAATGGAACAAAGTAAGAAAGAAGCTCTTACTGCATGAAGCATTGAGTATTGCAACTATGGTTGAAAGAAAGAGATGTGTTGCGGCATAGGTTCTTCCATATAACCATGTTGTATACTCGACATAATGTGACCCGAGGTTCTGGTTGGTTGGACAAAATCTTAACTGTAAGAGCATGTCTTTAAGTGATTGTTGAGTTAATCACTGAACCAGAATTATGTTTGTACAAAAATGGCAAGAAGCAATGTAAGTGGCATAGTTTCATTTCATGCACTAGGATCTACATAGATATAGAAGTATAAAGGCTACATCTGATGTGATGTATAATGTTATGGCGGGGCTAGTTCGCTTTTAACGTAGAATGATGTGTCCCAGGGCCCAGTGCCCATGAGAAAGCCCTCGAGGTAGATCTAACGTCACTGTAAGCTCCTGGAATCCGGCCTCGTTCTGCTGCCATGAATATAGTATATACACAAAGGATAGCAAAGTGTGTTTCGAAGTTTAGATGACAATAAAACGACCGTCATCATAAACACTAGAAACAAAGTCTCACTTTGTCGCCAAACAAATACTTCGACCCATTATACGATAATGGTGTGAATGTCAAAATTAGGAAGACATTAACAATTTCCAAAAGACATAATGATCTGGTAAAACAGAACATGGACATGACGTTTCTCATGAGCATGCATGATTTGTAAACGCATATGGTATATGGTTTATATGAGTAAAATGCAAGCTAGGTTATTTGTACTCTAGTGCAAGTGGGAGACTGAAGGAGATATGCCCTAGAGGCAAATAATAAATAGGTTTTTATTGTCATATCTCAATTAGTTTATAATAGTTTCATACTGTTCTAGAAGTGTGCCAAGTAGAAACATTGGTATAGGCGTGGTATGAAACAACCAAGTCCCTAGTAGCCTCTATTTATACTAGTTTGTTGGTCACGAAGATGATCTGGGTTTCAAGATCATGGACATTTATGCCGACTGACAACGAGATCATATCATTGGAGAATGATGTGATTGGACATTCCTCGAAGGATTGCAACACGATCAAGTCATATAGTTTATTGTTGCAACAACTATACCTAGACTCCTTCTCCTTAGACCATGAGCTCATATTACTCACTGTTTCCCTAGGCTGCTTAGACTGCATCAACCGTCATCTGGTAATATGGTGGCCATAAAGGTGTATGTTCGGTATTCCGTAGGAATAATAGATGACATGTGACTGCAAGACCGGTATTTGTTCACCCACATGACGGGTAAAGATACATACGGCCGACTTGGTGCGATTACATCTATAAATGTTGCAACATGTGACTAGGTCACGGGGATGTAATATCACAGTAACAAGAAAACATAACTTGTTTTGAACGAGATTGAACAAAGGTATGGGATACCAATGATCGGATCTCGGACAAGTTGTATCGAGAAACAAAAGGAAGAGGATGCTACATTTAGACGGTTCAAACAACATTGTCATCAGGAATGCATATGGGTCACATGGACATCCCTGGTCCCTTTGTTGATCATTGATACAGATCATGTCTACAGCATTCCCGAGCAGTGAGAGGATACACTTAAGGGTACGATGAGAGCGATCATTCGTAAGACGGAATCACAGTAGAGAAAGAGAGAAAGCCGTAAATGTTCCACGGAGAGATTCGAAGTTGTTCGGAGAAAGAATAAAGGAAAAGACCGGAAAAGTTATTTCGGATAAATGGGAATTTAAATATTTATTTATTTTATGTTAATTGTGAATTAATATATTCTAAATAATATTTAAGTTAAGATTTATAAAGGAAACTTTTATATTAGGCCAAATCCCGGAGGGAAAAGGCCTAAAATAAAAGCTGCAGAAAAATAAATGGAAAAAAGGAAAAGAAACAGCCCACGTGGCGGTTTTTATTAACCGCCGCACGGGGGGCGGACCGCAGCTACCAGCCGCCACCGGGGCCTGCTCGACCTAGCCCACGTGGGCGCCAGGGAGCTGGGCCACCAGGCGGTGTGGCGCGAGCTGGTCCGCGGGGCCGCCAGCCCACCCGGGCTGGGTTGCAAGGCCGCCAGGGCGAGCTGGGCCGCCGGCACGAGGCAGGCCCACCCGGGGTCGCTGGCCCCAACAGGCCGCCACCTCGCGGGATTGAAGCTGAGCGCGGGGTGGGCCGCGGCCAGGGCCCACCCGGCCAGCCCATGTTGTTTCCCTTTTTCTTTTATTTAGTTATTTTCTGTTTTGGCTATTGGGCTGGTTTTTGGCCCAATCGGCAAGGACGAAAATTCCTGTTATTTTCCTTTAACTAATAGTCCCACATGACTAACCTAATGGGGAGGGCACACCCCCTCCGCCTATATAAAGGAGTGCCCATGGGTGGGATTGAACACACAATTTGGAGAAGTCCTTTGGTTGACTTCCTCCTTCCCTCACTCTCTCTCTAGCCCTTGTGACCATGGCCCCAAAGTTTGGGTTGTGCGATCAAGGCACACCTGCAGCACGCCATTGCGTTGCAGGGATTCCTAGCCGGATATCATCTTCCGCACTCCCGGCGGGATCAGGGAGCAAGAGGTCTCATCGTGCAACGGATGTGTACGAAGACACGAGGCGCAACACTTGGGGCGCTTAAATGTCGTGAGACGGAGCTGTTGCATGATGAAGATGACGAAGGAGCAAGGGGTGACCTGCGAGGAGCTTCGTTACCTTGAGGTCAGCTACGAGTACGACTACTTCAACCACGGTCCCCGCGGAACGTTAACCGCGTACAGTCTACAAGGGTATGTATTCTATACGCTCCGGCCGTTACCGCATTAGTACATAGATAGATCCTAGGCAAGTTTTGGGGTTCCATCGTAGGAAAATTAATGTTTTCTGCACCGATCCCCTACAGAATGATCACTACTCCAAACAGTGGAGTTAGGCAGTAATTGATTTGTGTCTGCCAGGTGTTCGACTAAATGGCCGCAAGAATTTAAATTTGAAATTTTCGAATGAAATTTGGTGAGTGTTTTTATCTTATGCTTGAGTGTCTAAGGTTGCTTGGAAAAGGCAAGGTGAGTTGATTTGGGTGGTTTTTGCAAAATTGTGATCTTACCATATGAACTTGATTCAATATTGAACTATCCTTTAAATATATTTCAAAATAGTTTTTGTGAGTTTGTAAAGTGGGCTTGGGTTCATTTTTACTTGGTCTAGCAAGGGGTGAAAATAAATGGAAATGTTTTGTTAGAAATTCTTTACTAGGAACACTCAAAGTGGCCTAGTGGTTAACTTTGGTCAAAATGACCATTTGATCATTTGATTCATATTTGATTTCTTTTTCTTTGGATTTTGTTTGTAATTGGCCTAGATGATGTAGTATTCATCTTTAAACCATTTCTTATCATTTGTAGTAATCAAACATGGCAATTTCACTCAATCATACACTAATGCAAAATCACACATGCATTCATCTTCAATTTAGTGATAAAAGTTTTTCGTTAACCCTAAATTTGGGTGATTAGAACTTGATAATCTTGATTAGTATTTTTGCGGTGTTACACATTGATACATGTGCGGTATGTAAACAAACCAAATGCCTAGTAGCCTCTATACAACTAGTTCATTAGGAAACTAATGATCAAGGTTTCCTGATCATGGAGAATTTATGCCAATTGATAGTGAAATCATATCATTAGTGAAGGATGTGATAAAAAAAACTTACCCAACGTAAGTATTGCAACACTATCAAGTCACATAGTTCATCATTACAATAATTAGGAAACAAAGTGACCTTCTACTTAGACTATGAGATCATATCTAATCAATATCGCTAGAGGCTGTCTTGATTGCATCAACTGTCGTACCATAATATGGTGATCATAAAGGTTCCTATCATGTATTCCAAAGGGATATGTTGAAGCGTATGCATCAAGATCGGGAGTTGTTCTTCTGCGTGACAGGAAGATACACTAGCACACTCAGTGAGATTGCATCCAAGAAGCTATAGCGAACTGGGTCATGAGGATGCGATATCATATAAACGAGATAAAGTAGACTTGTTAGTAACAAGATTGAACAAGATATGATTCTACCGGTGATGAGATATCGGACGAGTTATGTATCGAAGTAACAGAAGGAATTAAACTCGATGTTTATGGTTCAAACAACAAGACATCATGGAATGCATGGGGGTTATTTTGGGTATCCAAATCCCGCTAATTATCATGGATATAAGAGGTGTCTCGATCATGTATGTGATGTTCCCGAACTATATGGTAACACAATTAAGTGTTCTGCAACAATAAGATATCATTTTGGAATCATCGGGATCATTGATAGAAAGAAGAGAGAAAACTAGAAGGGTTCTGGGAAAAGTACGAAGAAGTTCGAAATGTTCGAAAAGGAGTTTTTGCTCATGAGGAAACGTTAAATGTGATTTTTATCTTAATTAATTGAACTAATAAATAAAAAACTAATTTAAAAATGATTTTTGGGAAAATCCTCCCTAATGGGCCACTTCCCGGAGGGAAGCGCCCATGTGGGGAGGTAGCCGCCCAAGGCCCCCGCCCAGCCAGCCTTGGCAGCGCACGGGATGGGGGTAGGGCCTGATGGCTCAATACACGGCGCCCAGAAAAGTGCTTGGTGCGTGGTGTTGATGTTGAGCTCGTTGGGAACCCCAAGAGGAAGGTATGATGAGCACAGCAACAAGTTTCCCTCAGTTATGAAACCAAGGTTTAATCGAACCAGTAGGAGCAAGGAAACAGCCCAAAGGTGTTACTAGCTGAGCTTTGGCAGGGCACACAACCGGTGCTAGTAGCAACGTGGAGACCTGCATAACACAACCACGGAACTTTGTCCCCAACTTGCGATGAGGTTGTCAATCTCACCGTGTTTTGCGGAAAACAAAAGATTAAACGTATTAATGGAAAGAAGTAAAAGTTTGCAGAAAGTAAACACAAAACAGTAAACAGTTGTAGATTCTATGTAAAGAAAGAGGACCGGGATCCATAGTTCACTAGAGGTGGCTCTCCATAGATAGATAACATGCTGGGTGAACAAATTACAGCGGGGCAATTGACAAACACCGAGAAAGCAATACATGCATATACTAATCATCTTGACTCCTCTGAGACTTGATTGGGCATTACAACATAATACATAGACCGCCATCCAGCTGCATCTATGACTAATAATCCACCTTCAGGTTATCATCCGAACCCCCTCCAGTATTAAGTTGCAAGCAACAGATTATTGCTTTACGAACTGCGTGTAAAGTAAACAATAAGATTGTTCTATGAACAAAGGATTGTTGTTTTCTCCCTAGTAGCAACAGCACATCTAGTACCTTAGAGATTTCTGTCACTTCCCCAGATTACCAGAGGCATGAACCCACTATCGAGCATAAATACTAACTCTTGGAGTTGCTAGCATCTACTTGGCCAAGATAGCTACTAACAACGGAAAGCATGCAAGATCACAAATAACAAAGACATGATAGAATCAATAATCAATCTGAAATAGCATCTCAACATCCCTCGGATCCCCGCAAACACAACATGTATGAATTACAAATAGATGATCTTGATCATGAACGGAGCTCACAAGATCTAAACATGAAAGCACAAAGGAGGAGAAACCAGCCATCTAGCTACTACATGGATCCGTAGTCCAAGGATGAACTACTCACGCATCACACCGGAGGCTTGCATGGTGATGAAGAAGGCCTCCAGGGTGAATTCCCCTCTCCGGAAGGGTGCCGAGAAGAGCTTCAGATCCCCCTCGATCTAGGGATGGAGATGACGGTGGCTACAGACTCTTTCATGGATTTTTGATCGGGTCCTCAGGGTTTTCTTCCCGAGGGCAACCTATAGGCAGAAGGAGAGGCCGAGGGGGTGCTGTGAGCGGCCACACCACCCCTGGCGTGGGCCAGGCCTGGCCGCGCGGCCAGGTGGTGTGGTGGCTCCCTGGCCCTTCTCCGTCTCGTATTCAGGCATTTGATCCCTTCCGGAAAAATAGGCACTTTGGCTTTTGTCCCGTCCAATTCCGAGAATATTCATTTTCTGACTTTCTTGGAACCAAAAACAGCAGAAAACAGGCAGCTGGAACTGTGGCTCTTGTTAATAGGTTAGTCCAAGAAATCATATGAAAAGTACTCCAAAGTTGGAACAAAACACAAGAAAGTGGATAAAACCAAGCATGGAACATCAAAAATTATAGATACATTTGCAATGTATCAACATCCCCAAGCTTAACTCATGCTCGTCCTCGAGTAGGTAAGTGATAAAAAGAAAGAATAATTTTTGAGGTGACATGCACCATCAAAGACTTGCTCAAAGTATTTGCAAAATACTCAAAGCTGGGATCATAGTACTTCAATCATAACATGAAAGACAAAGTTCTAGCAATAAGCAAAGAAACTATGATGCAACATGAAAAGGCACAAACAAAAGATTCATGAATAATAATGCTTTGCAAGACGTTTGTTTGTTTCACATAAAGAAAACATAGTATAAAAGTATTCAGCTTGTCCCTCAATAGAGTAGCAAATATAAATGCATAGGACACCTTCAAAGTTCATAAGAGTGTCTAGATACAATAGTTTCAAACAAGCAATAACAAGTTATGCATCAATCAACTAGTCTTGGGACAATGCACATAGAACTAAGAATGGCCACTATGCTCTCAAAGTAGGTGCATAAAGATAGAAGGTGGAGACTCAATATAATGGTGGAAGAAAAGCCTTTTGTAAAAGGAAGTAGGGATTCAAGTCTCATAAAGAGCTTCCAAAAATTATGGTACTCATAGCTTTCAGCTCTCATTGCCCCTATCATAAGCATCTTGAAGTGATTAAGGTTAAAGTGAACAAACTATGGTGTACATGCTTGACAAAGTATAAGTCAAAAATCTCATGTCCCTTGTATACAAGGGCCGCTCCTCATGCTACTCAAATTTAGTCACCGGTAAGTTCTTGTCATCGTAAGTACATGTGTATCATTGAGAACCGCCAACGGGGTACCCCTTGCCCGATGATACGGAAGAATACCCATATCAAAATGACAAGGCAAGCAGACAACGAGCATCTCAGCATTCTTCTTATTTACCATGGGAATATGGTTCTTTTTTCTCTCTTTCCTCTTTTCATAGTATCTCTTTTTTTTCTTTTTTTTCTCTTTTTTTTCAGCATAGGACTCTTTTTTATAAGAAGAATGCTTCATAGACAGCTCATTATGGTTACGCTGCAGGTTTCCACCATGTCAGCATGGATTAGACCAGCGGCCCAGGCGTTTCTCTAACACATATACATAACTCCATGGACTTACAAGCTCCCCTTTCATTTCACACCGACGACATCCATATACAAAAGAGCATGATATCAACTAGGTACAAGTACCAAGTCCAATGTTGAAAGCGTTCCCCATGAAAGCATGGTTCTGCTAATTCCCGACAAATAAGTGCAAGCATATACAACATAGAAGACATAATGGTTCAAGTTTAGTAAGGGCAAGTAAAGTAAAGTGTGCCATCAAGTTCGTGAGAGCTTTAATCACTAGTTTTTTCATAACAAGTGGAAGGTAAACAAAAGTATGAATATACTTGGAATATCATAAGCTAGTAGGTAGGTATGGTGGACTCTTTGGAAGAACTTGGTTTAGGGAGTTGGATGCATGAGTGGAACTCATACTTTTTTTTGTGGAGGCTAGCAAAAGACTGGGAGCGACAAACTAAGAGAGCAATAATGGCCATAATCATGCAGAGCGACAAAACATCATTGATCAAAGCATAAAGTGATACTACAAGTTGAAAACTAAAGGATCATAAAGGCTAAGGTGACTTGAGATAGTCATAACATGGTGTGAACATGCTCCAAGTCAACCCAAATAACGCATCAAAGGAGAATACCACTATACTATGCTTTAATATGCTAAAACAACGCATGATTCATCCAAGCACATTAAGAAATCTCAATTGTTTATAACAAGTCATGCTACAGCAAAGAATCTAAGCATAAAGCCAAAAAAATATCAAGCATGACAAAGCATAGGCCACAGTCAAAAACAAGCTCTCTTTACCACTTAAACATGAGCTTTCCTACTCTTTTCCAATCCAAACCAAACTATTTGAAAACCAATGTATGAAAGAGGGGGTACAACCAACTTATTCAGAACACTAAGCAAACCAAGCAAACTAAAAACCAAAACAAAAACGAAAAAGAAGACGCTCCAAGAAAAAGACAACTGTGCATGAAACAATAAAAATGAAGCGTTTGGAAGAAACCTGGGATTTTTATTGATGAAGAAGGGGATGCCTTGGGCATCCCCAAGCTTTGATGCTTGTACTTCTTAGATGTTTCTTGGGGTGACACGTGTGGCATCCCTAACCTTGAGCTTTAGTCCATCCTTCATCTTATTACTCATTCCTTCCATACACCTGAAATTTTTCCTTCATACAAAACTTCACACAATCTCATTAGCAACATTAGTGCACTTAAGATAAATAAGTCTCAAGGTTCAGTTCTAACAACAAATAAACTTCCATTATAACACTAGCTACTGTAGCACTTCCCTCAAAAGCTCAATTCCCCAAAGGAACTCAAGAAGGAACTAACAAGAAGCAAATGCAGAAAATGGCAGAAATCTGTCAAAACAGACCAGCAGGTAAATACGAATTTTTTAGAAGACCTTCTGTTCCTCAAATCAAAAAGTGTTGAACTAACGAAAGTTAGATAACAACCTGGGGAAGAAGCACAAACAATTACAGCTCAATCCGACGTACAGATCTCTCTCAGGAATTTTTACGATGAAGCACAGAAATCTGTTTCGGGACAGCAACTTTTCCAATCATTACTTCACTCTTATTAGAGGTTACTCTTGGAACAAAAAGCAAATAAAAAGGATAAGGACAGGTTATTACAGAGGTAATAACTTCCAAGACTCAACTAAAGCTCTTGGGTTATCTCCCAACAAGTACTTTTCTTTAACGCCTTTAAGTTAGGCATAAGAAGCAAAGAAAGAATCAAGTGTTCTCAAATGAAGAAGCATTAAGACCAAATTTTGTTTTCATAGGAGAAGCAAAAGAAATCTTTTCTCTCTTTTTAGGGAAGTGTTCTATACCTTTCTTGAGTGGGAGTTGATATTTAATGGTGCCTTCTTTCATATCAATGATGGCACCAACAGTTCTAAGAAAAGGTCTTCCCAAAGTAATAGGATAAGAAGCATTGTATTCAACATCCAAAACATAGAAATCAACGGGGAAATAGGAATCGTTAACCATAATAAGAACATCATTAAGACTCCCCATGAGTTTCTTTTTAGCATTAGCATCAAGTGGGACATTCAAATAACAATCTTCAAGAGGAGGCAAATTAAGCATATCATAAACCCTTCTAGGCATAATAGAAACACTACTATCAAGATCACACAAAGCTTTGAAATCAAAGTCATTCACTTTCATATTAATGATGGGTTCACAACCATCTTCTTGTTTTATAGGAATAGAAGCTTTATGTTTCATCTTTTCTTCTTTAATCTTTATGAGAGCATCAGTAATGTGTTTTGTAAAAGCCATGTTCATAGCACTAGCATTAGGACTTTTAGCAAGCTTTTGTAGGAACTTAATAACTTCAGAGATATTGCAACCATCAAGATCAAAATCAACTTTATCATCTAAGGTAGTAGAACTATTACTAGCCTCAACACTAGTGGTGGTAATAGTAGAAACACTAATGTTTCTAGCAATTTCATCTTCTCTTTCCCACTTAGCATGTAATTCAGCTAATAGTCTAACATTTTCATCAATTCTTACTTGTATAGCATTAGTGGCTGCAAAGGGATTATCATTAGTTTCAGGTTTAGCAGCCATTTTATTAATCAATGAAGATTGAGCTTCAGATAGAGAAGATATATTCCTTTCAGCATTAGAGAGTTTCAATTGTAAACTAGGAATTTCCCTATTTAGACTCTCAAGTTGATGGCTATTGTTCTTCAAAATAATATATTGTTCCTCCATAGTTTTAGTAAATAGCTTATTTTGCTCATATTGCATTTGCATGAAGTTTTTAGTGGCTCTTTCAACTTCTAAGATTCTTCCTTCACTAGGTAATTCAGATTTACCATTGTTGGGAGGGTATGGCTTATAATTGTTGTTACCAAAATTGTTCCTATAAGCATTATTACCATAAGCATTGTTGCCAAAGTTGTTATTTCTTATGAAGTTCACATCAACTTGCTCTTCTTGAGCAACCAAAGAGGCTAAAGGAACATTATTTGGATCAATATGGGCTTTCCCATTAACAAGCATAGACATAATAATATCAATCTTATCACTCAAGGAGGAGGTTTCCTCAACATAATTTACCTTCTTACCTTGTGGAGCTCTCTCGGTATGCCATTCAGAATAATTAACCATCATATTGTCCAATAGTTTTGTTGCAACACCCAAAGTGATGGTCATAAAGGTACCTCCAGCAGCCGAATCCAATAGGTTCCTTGAAGAATAGTTCAATCCTGCATAAAAAGTTTGGATGATCATCCAAGCAGTCAGTCCATGAGTGGGACAATTCTTTACCAAAGATTTCATTCTTTCCCAAGCTTGAGCAACATGCTCATTATCAAGTTGTTTAAACTTCATTATTTCACTTCTCAGGGATATAATCTTAGCAGGAGGATAGTATTTTCCAATAAAAGCATCTTTGCACTTAGTCCAAGAATCAATAGTATTCCTAGTCAAGGAATTCAACCATTCTTTAGCTTTTCCTTTCAAAGAGAAAAGGAAACAATTTCAGTTTAATAATATCACCATCTATATCCCTATGCTTTTGCATCTCACAAACTTCAACAAAGTTATTTAGATGGGAAGGAGCATCTTCATTACCAATACCAGAAAATTGTTCTCTCATAACAAGATTGAGCAAAGCAGGTTTTATCTCAAAGAAAGTATTTTCAGCCACAGGTGGAGCAATAGGAGTGCTCATAAAATCATTGTTGTTGGTGCTAGTGAAGTCACACAACTTAGTGTTTTCAGGAGTAGTCATTTTTTTGGGTTTTCAAATAAGAAAGCAAACAAGTAAAACTAATTTTTTTGTGTTTTTTTTTGAAGAACAAAACAAGCAAACAAAGCAAAAAAGAAAACTAAGCAAAACAAAAACAACAAAGTAAAGAGATTGGTTGTGAGGGACTCCCCTTGTGAAGATGTCCTTGACTCCCCGGCAACGGTGCCAGAAAATCGCTTGATGGCTCAATACACGGCGCCCAGAAAAGTGCTTGGTGCGTGGTGTTGATGTAGAGCTCGTTGGGAACCCCAAGAGGAAGGTATGATGAGCATAGCAGCAAGTTTCCCTCAGTTATGAAACCAAGGTTTAATCGAACCAGTAGGAGCAAGGAAACACCCCAAAGGTGTTACTAGCTGAGCTTTGGCAGGGCGCACTACCGGTGCTAGTAGCAACGTGGAGACCTGCACAACACAACCACAAAACTTTGTCCCCAACTTGCGATGAGGTTGTCAATCTCACCGTGTTTTGCGGAAAACAAAGGATTAAACGTATCGAATGGAAAGAAGTAAAAGTTTAAAGAAAGTAAACACAAAACAGTAAACAGTTGTAGATTGTATGTAAAGAAAGAGGACCAGGATCCATAGTTCACTAGAGGTGGCTCTCCTTAGATAGATAACATGTTGTGTGAAAAAATTACAGCGGGGAAATTGACAAACACCGAGAAAGCAATACATGCATATACTAATCATCTTGACTCCTCTCATACTTGATTGGGCATTACAACATAATACATAGACCGCCATCCAACTGCATCTATGACTAATAATCCACCTTCAGGTTATCATCCGAACCCCCTCCAGTATTAAGTTGCAAGCAACAGATTATTGCTTTACGAACTGCGTGTAAAGTAAACAATACGATTGTTCTATGAACAAAGGATTGTTGTTTTCTCCCTAGTAGCAACAGCACATCTAGCACCTTAGAGATTTCTGTCACTTCCCCAGATTACCAGAGGCATGAACCCACTATCGAGCATAAATACTAACTCTTGGAGTTGCTAGCATCTACTTGGCCAAGATAGTTACTAACAACGGAAAGCATGCAAGATCACAAATAACAAAGACATGATAGAATCAATAATCAATCTGAAATAGCATCTCAATATCCATCGGATCCCCGCAAACACAACATGTATGGATTACAAATAGATGATCTTGATCATGAACGGAGCTCACAAGATCTAAACATGAAAGCACAAAGGAGGAGAAACCAGCCATCTAGCTACTACATGGATCCGTAGTCCAAGGATGAACTACTCACGCATCACACCGGAGGCTTGCATGGTGATGAAGAAGGCCTCCAGGGTGAATTCCCCTCTCCGGCAGGGTACCGGGAAGAGCTTCAGATCCCCCCGATCTAGGGATGGAGATGACGGCGGCTACAGACTCTTTCATGGATTTTTGATCGGGTCCTCGAGGTTTTCGTCCTGAGGGCAACTTATAGGCGGAAGGAGAGGCCGAGGGGGTGCCAGGAGCGGCCACACCACCCCCTGGCGCGGGCCAGGCCTGGCCGCAAGGCCAGGTGGTGTGGTGGCTCCCTGGCCCTTCTCCGTCTCATATTCTGGCACTTGATCCCTTCCGGAAAAATAGGCACTTTGGCTTTTGTCCCGTCCAATTCCGAGAATATTCATTTTCTGACTTTCCTGGAACCAAAAACAGCAGAAAACAGGCAGCTGGCACTGTGGCTCTTGTTAATAGGTTAATCCAAGAAATCATATGAAAAGTACTCCAAAGTTGGAACAAAACACAAGAAAGTGGATAAAACCAAGCATGGAACATCAAAAGTAAAGTATCAGGTCCTACCTAGCTGACCCTCCTCCCATGGCTTGGCTCCCCTCCTCCTTTAGCCCCACATTACCAGATAACATGTGGGGGTCCCTCCCCTTCTCTTATATAAATAAGGGTCTAGGGAGAGGGAAAATACACGATAAATTGGGAAAATCCTAAATGCAATATTCCTTGGGGATTCTCTCTCTCATGTTTGCTCTCGTGGTAACGGTTCCAAGAAGAACTATGCATGTGGGAGAGGACACCACTATGACACGTCGTCACACTACTGGATCCTAGTTCCAGAAGGTCTATTTCCGCATATCGGCTGGATTAGGGCAAATGAGAGTCACTATCGAGCACTGGATGTGTGCGAGACCATAGATGTGCTGCCAGTTGTGGCACTTGGACGTTTTGCGAGGAGCAACACGGCCTTGAGGTCGTATACGAGTACTACTACATCATCCATGTTTTTCGTGAAACATTAAACTGCATTAGCTCATAGATAGATCTTGGCATAGGTGTTGCACTAGTTAGAAAAAATATTATTTTCTACTACAAATCCCTTTAGTGGTATTAGAGTCGATCTATATGTAGTTATGCTAGTACAGGTAGAACACATGTTTAATGTGGGCATTGATCGTCTAGTTCTTACCCTCTCAGTTGTACTTGTTTATATCACGACACTGTTTGATGAAACGGGTCAGACCAACCTTACGTGTAAGCTTACGTGAGACTGGTTGTGCACTTGACATATGGCTTGTGCCGTATATGCGGCTGATGGGTGTCTGTCTCCCTCATGGTAGTTGAAATGACCAATGGAAGGCCTCGAAAGGGGTATAGTAGAGACAACTATTTGATCAATGTTGTGGTTGAAGTTCATAGATAAGAAACAATTCTATCACGAACTCCCTAGCAGCCACGTAAAACATGCAAAAGATAAAATAGATGCGTCTAACTTTATTTTGCAGGGGCACATGATGTGATATGGTCATTTTATATTATTGTATGAAATGCACTAGATGTAAAGTAATCAACATGAGTCATTTGGTTGTTCATTCTATTCTAACGGCATGCGTGCCGAGAGCATGATTTATAGTAGATTAATTTCTGTTAATAAGTTGTTGTAGTAGTAATAGTAGTATCATAATGATGGACGACAGACTAGAGGCCCCATGGAAAGATGGCGTCATGCTGATAGGAAAGATGGAGATCATGCCGGAGCACACGATGGAGATCATGCCATGAACACGAATGACCATATCATATCACATATTATGACTTGCATGTGATGTTAATCCTTTATGCATATTATTTTCTTGCTATTATTAGCCAGGGAGTCAAGAAAATGGCCGCTCCCACCTCCTCTCTAGCGACCTCCCTGGCGATCTATGGCGATTCTCTCTAATTCTCCCATGCAATGGATCCTCGTGCTCTCAGAGATACTCTGGATTTCTCCCATGGCATGGGACTTGAATTTAAGGTTCAATCTTCCTTTTCTACCCATGTGCAACCCCCATCTCCTGGATCTGGTTTTACCCTTGTGGTCTCTTTTGGCCGAGCCAATTTTCGACTCGACGTAGACAATGTTTGCACTGCTCTTCAATCATGCCTTGGAGGAAGTAAGCATGGTTTCTATGTTAGTTTGATTCATGATCGGACATTTAAATTTGAAGTATTCTCCAAAGCTGTGGGTTTCTTGATCTACAAACTCAGATGTTTCGAATGTCCGACTTTTAAATGCTATTTTTCTCTATGGGGTTATGGGGGTCCGAATTGGATCAAGGAATCATCTGATTGGTTTTATAAACAAGAGATGAATTGGACTATGGTTTCTCGCCGGAGATCTCGTCTCACCGGCGCCAATTCCACGTTGTTAGCTGCTCATCGGAGGATGGCCTATGTGGCTAGATCGCCGGCCTCATCGCTACGTGATCCGATCGCCTCGGATCGGACGCCAATTTCCCGCTTGGACTCTCTCAAATTCTAGCGATATTCGGCCTGCTGTTTCTGCCAGCCCATCACCGCAGCCCATTTCGGCCCATGTTATCTGCACTAGATGCCTTGCGATGGGCCACTCAAGCAGCGATTGTATTTCTCAAATTCGTTGCAGAGGTTGTTATGGATATGGGCACATTAGGAAATCTTGTTATATCCTTAAGCATAAGTCTCAGGTTTATCGCATTAAACAAAAACGACCTGAGCACATCATCTCCTCTGAAAGAGGGCTTTTCGTTATGACTTCCGAAACAGAGAACCTTGACCCCTCCGCTCTCCAGCTGAACCCTGTTCATTCCTCACCATCGTCGCCACCTCAATCTCACACCTGCAACATCCCCCTCCCCTCCTCAACAATGGCGAACTATCCCTACGACCCTGACCCCCACCTCCCTCCTGGAGCCGAAGTCATCCAACCCTGCATCCATCGCTGACGCCGGGGCTTTCACATATTTAGTGGAGATGCCCTGCTTCGGCGTGATGGCATGGCCATTGTCATCCTCGAGCCCCCCTCGGACCCTGAGCAGTTTGCCGCGGATGCCCACCTGATCAGGAACTACTTCAATAATCGTGGCCTCAACATTCGCAACTTCTCCAGGTCTGCCATGGGCGCCGCATTGGTACAGTTCTCTAACACCTACGCAAGGGATACTGCTATTGAGCGTAGTCCTTTTTTGTTGGAGACAGTATTCTTAGGGTGATTCCCCACAACAGAGGTCTGAATCATAGGAACATGACCTTCACACATGATGTTTGGCTGATGATGGTAAATTACCCCCAAGATGCATAGTTAGTGGACAAAGTTAGAGAATCTGTCAGTGAATTTGGGAAATTTTTAGTCTGAAATAGAGATTACTCTAATAGAGCTAGAATCCTGGTTAAGATCAGAGTGCCATATATGCTTGAAATCCCTATTAGCTTGGTTCTAGGGGATAATACTAGTGATGAAGGTCATGGCCACTCCTGGACTGTGGTTAATTACATCCTGCAGGCTAGAGTTATTGGATGCCTGGGTGGTGATGAGGAACCTCTTCCACCTGATGGTGGTAACCCACACCCCATGCCTCATCCATTTGGTGGACACTGGGATGATATGGTTCATGATCATGTTCCAGAAGAACCTGCCAATGCTGCACCTTATATTCCTAATGTTGCAATCTCATATGGAAATGATGCACCTACTGCTGATATTGAACCAATGGTTGCAACCCCTCCCCAACACAGTTCTGCTCATGCTGATCACCTTGCTGAACTTGAACCTATGATGGAAGTTGTTGACTCCTTTAATGCTGCCCATGGTCTGCTATCTGACTTGGTGAAAAATGCACACACCACTCTGGGAAACACTGATATTCCAAACATACATGGTGCTGGTTTCCAAATTCTTGATGTGGACACTGAATATGGTAAACAGAGGAAGTGCCTCCTGAAATTGTATGCCACTGCTCCCCATGTGCCTGCCACCTCAACTGTTTGTATTACTGAAATCTCAGAAGATGATGTGCAAGACTCTTTGGATACTTCTATTAGTATTTCTTCTTTTGCGAATGAGGACAGTAACTCCCAGGTGGCTTAACGCAAGCATCTTGCTCCCAAGGATGTCACTGCTGTCAGGCGTAGCAAAAGGATTGCCAACCAATCTAAAGGATATAAGAACAAAGAGGTTGCAGATAAATCTCATGAGAAGGACTCAGCTATTTCAACTATGATCAATGCCTTAGGAAAATCTAGAAAGGTGGCCAAAAGCAAAGCACATCCTCATGAGGTTGTTATTATGGACCAAGATGCTCCACCCCCACCCGTCCTCCCTATTGACACCATCCAGTCCATTGGTGTCGATCATTGCCTGATCTCTCCTAGTGAGATTTCAGAGGACAAGCTCTTCTCTAAATGTGGCTAATGTGTTCTCACTCTGCTGCCTGTAATAATGTGTGTCATACATGTCTAATGACACATAGTTTTAAGTTTCAGCTACTATATCTATTTTGCACTATCTGGCACGTAATAAGCACTATTATATTGCTCATGATGAGCAGAACCATGTCCTTAGATCTGTTTGAGTACCTGGATGTTTCTATCTCCCCTGTTAAGCATTATGCCTTCATTTTATACCGGTGGATTTATCAACCTGGGTACAATGTGCATCATATTTATATCTCTACCCTGCCAGCTACCCCCAATGAAAACCTGGTTAACTATGTTGATCAGATATTGTGGATCCATTACATGTTGAATTATGAATAGGAGCTGGATGATTCTTGACTAGAATGTTAGAGGCATTAATTCTGATTTGTGACATGATCAAATTAGAGAAAAAGTGGATTCTAGCAACTGTGATATTATTTGCCTTTAGGAGACCAAAAGAGAACATTTTGATCACTCTTATTTAAGAAAATTCTTCCCTAGTAGATTCTCACATTTTGCATTTTCTCCATCCCTTGGTAATTTTGGAGGATTGATAACTATTTGGAATGGTAATCTTTTTAAAGGGGAAGTTCTTTGGCAATCCAAATACCATATCTCTGTGGCTCTCACTTGTAATCATTCTGGTACCACATGGATCCTGACCAATATTTATGGACCTGCACACAATGAACACATAGCTGATTTTTTTCAATTGGATGCATAATATTGATACTTCCAATTATCCATACTGGATGTTAATGGGGGATTTAAATCTCATAAGAAGCCCTGAAGATAGAAACAGAGAAGGTGGTGATGCTCATAATATTATACTTTTCAACAATGCCATCCAATCACATGATCTTGTGGAAGTACCACTAAAAGGAAGATCATTCACCTGGAGTAACATGCAAGACCCCCCACTACTAGAAAAACTGGATTGGATTTTCACATGCCCTCTATGGACTACAACATTCCCCAACACCATGGCCCATCGGCTTTCAAGAATTGGTTTTGATCATACTCCCATCAGTATCCAAGTGGGCACTACCATTCGTAAAGCCCAACTATTCAGATTTGAGAACTTCTGGCTGGATTTTGATGGATTTTATGACACTGTGAACACTCTCTGGAATTCTGCTCCCTATAACAGTGATGCTGCCCTTGCTATCAACTGCAAATTCAAACATCTCAGAGCTGGCCTTAAGAAATGGAGCAAGAAACTTTCAAATCTAAATCAGACTATTGGAAATTGCACATTTATTCTGGCTTTACTTGAAGGAATTGAAGATCACATACCACTTGCCTTACATGAGATGAATTTCAAAAAGATTCTGATGAAACATACCAATGAACTCCTGGAGGCTAAATGAATTTATTGGAAAAGCAGGGCTAAAATTAGATGGGCCAAATTGGGGGATGAGAACACCAAATTTTTCCATGCTGTGGCAACCCAGAATTTCAGGAAAAATCTCATCACACATATCAAGACTGAAGACAATTTGGTTCAGACTGAACATGAACTCAAGGCTGCTGCAATTTGGCACTCATACAAACAAAGACTTGGTATAAGTGAAAATATTACCAGTGACTATAACCTTGATGAATTGGTCTTACCTCATGATCTTCTTCACCTGGATGCTCCATTCACAAATGAGGAGATTGAACTTGTGGTCAAAGAATTTCCTTCTAACAAAGCACCTGGTCCTGATGGATTCAATGGGAAATTCCTCAAAAAATGCTGGCCTATTATCAAGGAAGACTTTATAAAACTGGTTCATGACTTCTATGATGAAACAGTGAATATGAATGCCATCAACACTGCCTTTATTACTCTCATCCCCAAGACAAATGATCCTGAGACTATGAATGATTTTAGGCCTATTTCACTAGTTAGCCTTCCACTAAAAATCATCACCAAGATTATGGCGAATAGGCTCCAGAAGGTTATTAAATCCATTCTCCATATTAATCAGTATGGCTTTATTAAAGGGGAAAATATCCATGACTGTCTGGGATGGGCATTTGAATACCTACACATCTGCCATGTGTCTAAGAAACCCATTATCATTCTGAAGATTGACTATGAGAAGGCATTTGATAAGATTGAATATAATGCAATCATTAACATGCGGAAAGCTAAAGGATTTGGGCCCAAATGGATTTCCCTGATCGGATCTATTATGTTCTCTGCCTCTACCTCAGTGTTACTAAATGGTGTCCCAGGGAAAAAATCTATTGCAAAAGAGGTGTCAGACAAGCAGACCCCTTATCTCCCCTTTTATTTGTTTGCACAGCTGAATTATTACAAGAAATTGTCAATGATGCCTAGCACATAAATGAAATCAGCTTGCCTCTAGATAATGATTATGGACAAAAATATCATATCCTTCAATATGCTGATGACACCCTTTTGATTATGCCTGCTGATAGCATTCAACTGAATAATCTCAAGGACAGACTCCAACAATTCAGTAGTATGACTGGTCTCAAGGTAAATTATGATAAATCTACCCTGATACCTATTAATGTACCAGAGGATTATGCATGTCAACTTGCCTCATCTTTTGGATGCAAATTGGAAAGCTTACCTTTTACCTACCTGGGTCTCCCACTTGGTACCACGAGACCATCTATTGATAGATTGATGCCCATTGTATCCAAATTTGACAGAAAGATCTCGGGATTATCTTCTCTCATGTCATATACAGGAAGACTCACATTATTGAATTCTGTATTGAACTCTATGCCCATCCATGCCATGTGTTCTTTTAAAGTTCCCATAACAATTTTTGTCCATTTCGAAAAAGGTGGCAGACAGTTCCTTTGGGCATGGAAAGATATCCATAAACATGGCAAATGTCTTGCTAAATGGGATTTGGTCTGTAGACCAAAGGATCAAGGAGGTTTAGGTGTCATAAACCTCAGGGTACAAAATCAGGCCCTTCTATTGAAAAATATTCATAAATTCTACAACAAGATTGATATACCCTGGGTTGATCTCATATGGAAAGCCTACTATCAAGGAGATTCTGACCCACACTCACTGAATCATATTGGGTCCTTCTGGGGGAGAGACTGTATGAACTATGTTGATATTTACAGAGACATGACTCACTGTAAAATTGGCAATGGAAAATCTATGCTACTCTGGAAAGATCTATGGAAGGATGAATGTTTTGAAGATAAATACCCACACATGTACTCTTTCTGCCACAATGATACCTTAACCATGGACAAGGCCATCTCTGCAGCTGACAATGATTTCTATGATCTCTTTCAACTCCCCTTGTCCATTATTGCTCATGAAGAATTTATTGATATGTTGGAGAATATCAGAAGTATAAATCACACTGATGACCATGACTCATGGTACTTTTCTTGGGGTGAGACCTTTAAAACCAGGAATATATACAGAGCGCTGATTGGGGCCCACCCAACACCAAAGCCTATTCTTGATATATGGAAGTCATGTTGTCTCCCAAGACACAAATTTTTTGCCTCGCTCCTTTTGAATATGAGACTAAATACCAAAGATTTAATGACAAGAAAGAATTTCTTCGTGGAATACAATGACTGTGTAATATGTGACACATGTCCTCAGGAAACTCTACAGCATCTATTTTTTGAATGTAGCTTCAGCCAAGGGTTCTGGTGGGCCATGGGACTTGAATGGAACATTGATATGGATATTCATCAAATGATCAATGATGCTAGAAGCAGATTCAATCCCAGTTTTCTTATGGAAATTATCATCACTGGATGCTGGAGTATATGGGACCAAAGAAATAGCTATATTTTCAAGGATCTTAATCCTTCCATCATTAGATGTATCTCTTTTTTTAAAGCAACCTTCTCCTTGACTATGCATAGCTAAACCTAGTCTCAAGGAAGGTATGCAGCAGTGGCTTGACACACTATGAATGTAAAACATCTATAACTGTAACTGAGCTTGGCTTAACCCTCTGTACATTATAAAATTTATAAAATGACACAATAGGGGTCTTCCCTACTGTTTTTTGTCAAAAAAAAGATACATGATGGTAGTAATTATAAGATGGTCCCTATATTAATACGAACAATAGTGTTCTCCCTTAGTGTGCACCACTAAGAAAGTTCTTCTTTATGAAGCACGCCGTGATGATTTGGTGTTATACATATCGATGTTCGCATACGGTGGGTGTAAGCCATATTACACATAAAATACACTTAGATTAAATTGGCGATCTTGTATGTACATACATGGCCTTAGAACACGAGAGATCGAAAGATCGAGCATGATTCACATGAATGATGTGATCGACACTGCGTTATGCACCTTTGCAGCTATATCATTGTCCATGATGATCGGGGGTGGTGTAGTGAATTTGAGTCATGTAATCACTAAAACCGTCTTAGGGATGATAGTTCTAGTGGAATCTCATGTAATAATTTTATTATAAAACTTGAACTTGAATTTTGAACTTAGTCTTAATGTATTTGCAAATATCCGTCGGACCGTCCTCTTGTGTACTTCGACCACGGGTCTTTCTTGCGTGATGAGGAACTTAAAATAGATGGGGCTAACTTCCTAGACTAGTATCGACGCTTAAGGGACATCCTCAAAGTTAATGACATACTCTACACAATACAAAAACCACTAGGAGATGCTCCCGATGATAATGCAAGTGAGAAAGATGATGATGAGTTTTGTGATCATCGTGACATGTTCATCCTTGTCTTATGCACCATGCATTTTAGTATGGTACCTGAGTTACGGCAGCGGTTTCCACAGACCGTACCATATGATATGATCGATGGGTCAAAGGCAATGTTCGTAGAACAAATAAGGCTTTTGAAGTTTGAGTTGCTGGACAAGTTTCTTTCACAAGAGATGGAAGAAAACACATGCTTGGTGAATCACTTGGAAACCATGCATGGGTTTCATGCTCGTCTTGTGTATGATGTGGACTACTAGATGACGGACCGATTTGTTATAGATGGGGTGTTGCGCTCGCTTCCTCCCAGCTACAAAGAGGTCATCAGAGAGAGGAAACATTCAACTTTCATCAATTCATGGCACAATCTATCGCGGGAGAAACCATAGATGGGGCATGTATATATATGATATACAATTTATAAATGTGTTTTCACAAAAACACTTATTGCGATTTTACTAAGTATTTGATACTTGTTCTGTCTGCCTGCTTGAGAGTTGAATGCACAAGATGAGAAGGCAGGGCATGTTAATGGCAAGCAAGATGTTGAACTTCATCTACATTTGTTCTCTGGATTAGTTTAGAATTTAAATAATTTTTTGTAATCGATTTGAGTATGTGAACTTATTGGTCTTGCATATCGTGAGACGGTTATTCATAATGAGTCAGTGACAAATCAATTGTTCTATTACCATGAATAATTTATATTATGGTCACATTTTCTGGTTATAAATGTGTTATTCTTGTTGTAATCTTGATGATAATGATTTAGCATTTATAAAATATTGAATGCCAAAAGATATCCAAAGAAAGGCACTATTATTTAAGTCATGTTGGTGTGCCCATGTAATAAATTCATCTTGATGAAAAATATAAAGTCTTTAGACGATCGATCTCTTGACGCGTGCAAAAACATGCCTCGTCAGGAAAGATGACTGAAACCACGCGTTCTGGTAAAATAGAATATGTGCTAAATTGTTGGAATTCATATATAGTGATGTAATGTAGTGGATATCATTGTTTCGTAAAACATGATTTTGGATTTAAGTGAATATAAATATTTACTAAATGAAAAATATGATGCCAAGGATGTAAAGGTTTGAGCTCTCCACGAACGATACGATCAAGTTACTCACTTGAGAGGCCCTCTTGATAGTACGGCTATTCTATCATATAACCCGGTCTGCCAACTAACAACATGAGACTGGTAAAACAAAAAACCTATCAAAATCATATATTTTTCCTTGTGAATACCACTTGATCTTGATGATGCCAATCTTGTCCTTCTCAAGATGGAACAATTTTCTTGATTGAGCTCGCTTGTGCTTGCTTAATGAAGACTTGCGAATAGCTACCTCATACTCTACTATGGGAGGGCCTCTTCTTTGGGCATGTCTTCGTATATCCATGATCACCATAAAGACATCAAGCTTCTAGCACACATCCTCTCGAGATGGCTCGTCACAACAATAATGTTCTTGCACCATAAAACTTATGTTTGTCTATATGAACATATCTTCATTAAATGCAAGTATTTCAAAAAAAATCATGTATTCACAAAAAAAAGAAATGGAGAGAAGATCAAAGAAAAAATCGAAATAAATATTCATGATCTACTTATCCAAACGATAAAGGAAAAACAATTTTAATAAAAGGTAAATAGAAAAGGCAAATAAAATATAATGAATAGATATTACCAAAAAAAATAACAAATTGAAACAGAAAAACTTAACAAAAATTGAAGACAAATGGAAAAAAAATCACACCGGCTAGCCCATCTGCCCCAAAGGAGGTGTGCGGACCATACCTAGGGCCTGTTGTCGGCGGGAAATAGGACTCTTTTACAAATGGTAGAAGGTTTTAGGGGATGAAAGAGGCTCAACTGCTATTCCATCGTGTATATTAGGCTGTTCTCTTCTTGAATTATCCATTCGCTGCTTGAAATACGACCAGCCTACTTGGTCCTTCAACCATGTACTAGTGACTTCGTTAATTTCAAGACCCGCTCCACCGGTTCAGTCTCTCGGAGGTGCTCATAGGGGTAGGGTGTGCGTGTGTGTGTTCATAGGGGTGGGTGCATGTACGTATTGTGAGCGTTTATAATTGTACTGTGTTTCTAAAAAAAAACATCTGGGGCCTCCCAACTTCGTGAAGGCTGGACCTGGAGTTTTTTTTTTTTAATAAACCATATACTTCATTAGACAATCCAGAGATTACATATATGGTCAACACCTAAGACAAAAATGCTTATCAAGCAACTTTGCACAAAGAACTTCGCAAGTAAAATTACAATTCCACATTTGGAGAAGCTTGTGCCTCGCCGAACCGTCGTCCATCTACCTTCGCCGCCACCATGGTAGCGTCGGAAAAAGAGGCGAACAACCGCCATACGTAGATCTGAGAGAGCACCATCATATACGAGGATGCTTTTTGAGCCGATGAACCGAATCGTCGCAAGCGACAAGCCCGAGACTTTGTGGCACGTCGGCCGGTATCGTCCTCGTGATCACCAGATCTCGACATCGTCGTCTTCATCCAGCTCCAGGTCCAGCTGGACCTAGAGCCGTGACTGTGACAAACCAAATTGTAAAAGTAAGGTAAAAACTCGCAACGGAGATCGGCAATTGCTCGTCGCTCAAACCAAAACAAACAATAAATTCCGGAACTCCTGTTTTTCATAGGTACACCCACCCAACCCAACCGAAACTCGATCCAGGAAAAGAAGCTGTTTAACCATCTGTTACCGCCTGATGGCCGTGCTGCTGCGCCGTAATAATGTGTGTCCGGGCCCCCAAATTATAGCGCCATATGGAGCGAGGAGACAGTCCCTGGACAAGCTATAGTACGCAAAGCCTACTAATGCTGCTGTGAGCACGCCGACGCCCGCGCAATCATCATTTTCAGCGAGATCAAATCGCGCACAAGCCACAGAGAACCTCCGGCGTCCAGAGCGTCTGTTACATTCCTCCTAGTGGACCAAGTCACTGAAACTGAAGCTGACAACTGAACCAGCGGGAACTGTATGTGTACAGTGCAGAAGATTTTTCAGGTCAGAATGAAAAGTGTCGCGAAGAACTAAGAGGCGAGTGCCGTAAAATTTATCTCTCGGGACCAACAGTTCTGAAGAATCCTCAGTGACCCTGCACTTAGTGTAAGCCACACTGCTTGTAAAGGTTGATCATATGTAAGTGTAGCTAACTGCATCCGGCAATAAAATCATTGTTTAGTCAATGTAGAGCAAAATCATACACAATCCCTTGAAATAAGCAATCTGCATGAGCACCTACTCTGCCATCCCGAGATGTTCTGAACGAAGATCAATCTTCACTGTTCACCTGTGAGACAGAGAATTATTTCTTTCACCTGTCAGCGAATACAACCTGTGGCAGGCTGGCAGCTACATCTATCTTCCTCGGAAATTAGAATGTTCCGTAGCACATATGAACATACTCTCTCCGTCTCAAAACAAGTGATTTGACTTTGAGTAGATTCAGATGTATCAAGACGCGTTTTAGTATGTAGATATATGCGAATTTCGATAAAGTCAAGTCACATATTTTGTGACGGAAGGAGTACATGTAGGGTAAGATGGTCAGCGTGGAGCAATGCCAGCTGCAGTTTCCTAGAAAGGCCTCTTCTTTGGAGCTTTGACAAACGGCCGAGAAGCAACTCACCTGTCAGAGCTAGCTAGCTAGACCGGCATGAATGATCATTACTTTTGACAGACGAAGAACCTTCATCTCCAATCCATGTCTCTCGCAAGTTGTGAGCTTTACTGCCCCCTTACCACCGGAGCTAATCAACAACCCTATACAAGGCGCCTAGATGATCCACTGTCCTCTCCTCTGTCCCAGCAAATTAACCCTACGTATACGTACATTTGCGCCCGATGCACCTCATAATTACATCCAAACATCATCATGCCGTCCCGTACTAATGTATCATCCTCCCCATCAACTTAGATCGGATGCCCTGTAGCCATGTAGCTCGTGCCAATGCTTCACTCACAAGTCAGTAAATCGCGAGAGAATACATCCGTTGCTTGCCCGTTGGCAATTGTCATCGGCCACTACAACGGCCCTTTCCTTTGGCCGTCGCCATCATGCTCGCTTTTGCTCCTCCAACAAAAATGTCCCCATGCTGTCTTGGTCTCACGCTGCTCCTTCTATTTCCAGCCATGACGACCACCACTGGCCTGATCAGTCGCGAAGCTCTCCTCCTGCTGCTCCTCGCCGCGGCCGGCATTGCGCTCCTACCGCCGTCATGCGACGCGCTGCAGCTGGAGGACGCCGCCCTGGTCGACGACGTCGTCATGGAGGCCGCGGAGGAGTGGTACAACGGGAAGCACCGGAGGACGGGCGTCACGTACCCGCTCTCGCTCCCGGGTAGCCTGTCCGCCGTCCAGGCCAGCGTCTCGCGGTTCCGCTCCGGCAGCCTCAGGCGGTACGGCGTCCGCGGGCTTGGCGAGTTCACCGTGCCCAAGGGCCTCGTCGTGCCCGGTCGTCCCGCTTCCGCGCACCTCCTCGCCGTGCGCGTCAACATGGGGAACCTCTCGGCCGTCTACGCCGAGTACGCGGCGAGGGGCGGCGGGTACCGCATCGTGTCGCCGGTTCTCGGCCTCATGTTCTACGGCCTGGAGCAGCGGAATGGCACGGCGGCGCTCGAGGTCCGGGTCACGAACGCCGCCATCCGCGCCAACTTCTCGATGGCGGTGCCAGCGCTCCAGCCAGGGGTCGTGCCGCTCTGCATGGCGGTGTGGCTAAACGGCAGCGTCGCCGTGACGGACGTGCAGGCCGGGAGCAACACCTGCCACGTGTGGGACCAGGGGCACGTCGCGCTCGTCCTGGGCGGAGTGGGCGACGGCGGCGACGACGCGGTGGCGGAGGCCGGGGAAGCGAGCAAGTGGAAGCTGGCATTGTTCGGCGCGGCGCTGGGCGCGGGGGGCACGGTGCTGCTGGGGCTGGTCCTCGTGGCGATGTTGAGCGTCCAGCGCCGCAAATCGGAGATGGCGGAGATGGAGCGGCGGGCGTACGAGGAGGAGGCGCTGCGCGTGGCCATGGTCGGTCACGTCCGTGCGCCGTCGGCGTCTGGGTCGCGCACCACGCCGGACGAGCTTGAGAACGACTACCATACCACCTTGTGACCGAAACAAGGCCGAAACAAGTGCACATCTGGATGGAGTAGTATTTATTTATTTTTCTGTAAAATTATTTATGTATGTTACAGTAGTATAATAATTTGTTTCACAAATAAAGGAGGTATAAGTAGTCCATCTAAATTGTAGTTGATGTTTAAAAAAAATAGTAAAATAGTTGTGATGTATCCAAGGTACGTCACTTATCGTCATTCATTTTATATTACACTAATACGAGCATTGTCAAAATTTTCTCCGACTTCCTTTGTATGCTCGTTTTGGTCCATCGACTTCCATTCTTACAGCAACTCTAGCACACGTTGGAAAACGCGGGGCGCATATCAGTGTACTCAAACATGACGGTAAACATCGCGATATATCACAAACTCTAGTAGAAGTCGTAAAACGCAAGTACAGGCGACTTCCTTTTGACGGGTCGCGTTTGAGGGCACTGATTGCACCACGCGTTTTCGAATCGAATGATGCAATAGTTCATAGTTGTACATCAAATCGTCATGATCACATGGACTTAGTTCATTATTGCTCAAATGACAACCACCAAAAGGATACACATACTAGCGAGATGTATACAAGGGAATCAAGCGACATCGCCACTCACCGGAGACTCACCAAGGCCGCTTGCGGAAAGAGCATCACATTGACGCGCCAGCCTCCTCCTGTCTAAGATATCTGCAAGCATAATCCAACCAGGGACGGAGGGAAGGGGGACGAGCGGGAGCGAGACCCCGGCCAACTGTTCGCTCGTGTTTTAAAACGACTAGTGATATCGCTAAATGTTGTCTTTCCAAGGTACTCCCCTCCCCGTGTCGATAGCAAGCCCATCTAGTTTGTTCATGTAATAACAGGCAGGCCAAACAAGTACCTCTAGCTTGCTAAAAATGATTATATTATAGAACGGAAGTAGTAGTTAGTAAAAGCCCATTGGGTGGAAAGCATTGTGGAAATTGGAAGCAGCACACACGCACGATCAGATCGGAATCGATCGTTCTCGCTTTCTATACGCCTGTGTTTCCCGCCATCCAGGGCTCCTCCAATCCAATCAAAAGTTCAATAAGAAGACAAGAACTAAGCAGCCAGATGGGCGTGGGATACACGACTTGACGACCGGCCTCTGTCAGAGCTATGGCCTCGAAGGAATTAGTAATGGATCTCATAGCCTCAGATTTGACAAAGATCTAAGTAGAGAGGACAACATGTTATAGCAGACATAATTCTCAAGACAAGGTATTGCATTACTTGATCCCTCTTATTGCATTATTGTATATACAGTTTGTAGAAGATTTAGTTCATCAACATATACTCCCTTTTCAAGTAAAAAAACATATACTCTCTTTTATGTCAATTCTTGATGATAGTTTGACGCCACCGTCTCTTTGCTCACAAACATGGTAGGTCGCCTACACGTGAGTTTTTTTGTGTGTGTGTGTGAGGAAATTTTTTGCCCCACCCCCCTCCCCCCCATGTTGGAATCCTGGCTCCGGCCGGCCCTGAATCCAGCGGCATCGGCTACGACTGGACGCGGGGTGAGCTCCCCGACGGCCGATGCTTGCTCTGTGGGGTCCATTCTCATAGATCTGGTGGGTGGCGGCGCTGGAAAGCGAGGCGGGCGGCAACTTGGCGACGACGGCGCGAAAGCGGAAAATGGAGGAACTGAAATGTCCGTCGCGTGCAAACGCTTGTAGCAGTACAGGTCTCGCTCGGTTTGGTCGCTCAACCCTTGTATGTAGGTTTCAGCGCTCAGTTTTTGGTGGGGGTTGTAAAATTATTTTCGGGCCGGACGTGTTTTAGTGGTACTGAACGATGGCGATTGTTTTCCACCAACGATAAATCGGCGTTTATTTTACAATTTTGAGTGTTTTACCGCTTCTGCTAGAGTTGCTCTTACATTTTAGAAAGCTAGAAAAATGACATGCGGTTGTGGCTGGAATTTCAGTGTGTTTGGCATCGATCGTAACACATTTTGACTAGGACAGCTGAGCTCTAACGGTACTTGTAAATAGGACAACTGTAAAACTGGTTTACAGTCCACAGAAAACGTGTTTTACCGTTCAAAAATGGCTCGCGCAGAATAAAAACGCAAAAACAAATTGTAAACATCTTTTCATGGGTCTCGCGAATATCCTCGTTTTCCACTACTTCCGCGCGCAGCGCCGCCCAGCCATGGTGCCGACCTCCGCGCCACCCCTGCTGCGCCGCCCGCAACCCGCCGCGCCATGGCCGACCACATCACGGGAGCACTCTAGGTACCACGAGAGCGGCAAGGGCTCGGGTGGTGGTGGCGGGGGCTACGCTAGGCCCTGACGGTCCTAACGGGCATCGGCAGGAGGACCTCGTCGACCGTGCTGGAGGAAGAGACGCTGAAGAGCGTGGCGCGGGAGGCGCGACGATGCCTGCGACGAAGGCGACGACGAGTTCATCCAGCCGTCCCGCCATGGTCGGCCGCCCGCAACGTACCTGCCCAATTCGGACCGGCGGCCGCCTCTTCCGACGTGTGGTGGACAATTTTGGCCTCTTCCGACGACTCCCATGGCGGTTCTGCGGCGACGCTTCTTTTCCGACGTTTGACCTTTTACAGGTACCAGCAAAAACAGCCTCCCAACCTGCACATTTAAGATTCATGCGGATGGATTTTCCGTTCCCTGTAAATTGTTTAAGGGTCGACCACGTTTTACAGGTACCATTAGAGCGCGTATTTTCAATCGAAACTGTAACTCACCTTTTTTATAGGTTTGACCATTTTTATAGGCTTTGTTAGAGCTGCTCTTACATTTTAGAAAACTAGAAAAATGGCATGTTGTTGCGGCTGGAATTTCAGTGCGTTTGGCACTACGTGGTAGGCACGCGTATTTTCGGCCATGTCACTGTCAGTCGTAACACATTTAGATTTGGGGACCGCTGAGTGTCCTCGGGGATTTTTTTTCCGAATCCCTGATGACCCACAAGTAAAAGGGGTGTATCGCAGTATTTTCGATAAGTAAGAGTGTCGAACCCAACAAGAAGCAGAAGGTGTTGACGAGTGACTTGGATAAAAAATTCTCTGTAAATACTTAGCAAACGGATTTTTAGTAGTTTTTGATAATGCAGATAAATAAAGTGTGAATAAATAAAAGACAATAATAATAATTGCAGTAAGTGGCCCAATCTTTTTTTAGCAAAGGAAAAGCCGGTTGTATTAATTAAGATAACTAAACGTTCTCGAGAACACATAGGAATATTGTCAAATGTTTTCGTTTTATATAGTTGTTTAATCTTCTCTGGTTGGATAAGTATTGTGTGGGTAAATCTGTGCTAATGTACTGACCTTTCTAGGACTAATACATATTTGTGATTATACCCCTTGGAAGCATCCGCAACTATAAGAAAGTAATTAAAATAAAACCTAACCACAGCCTTAAACTCTGAGATCCAACACTCTGTTATGTAAAGGTTTCCTAATGGGAGTTTAGGTTTCTGTCACTCTGGCAACCCCTACGATTAGTAGCCAAATACACAATGCATTCCCCTAGACCCATAAAGGTGAAGTATCATGTAGTCGACGTTCACATGACACCACTAGAAGAATAACACCACAATTTAATTATCAAACCATTAAATCTTTCTCAACACAATTCCACTACTAACAACATGACTTCTCCTATGCCCTCAAAAACTAAAAAAACTACTCACGAGATATCATATAGATCAAGATCAGAGATAAAATAATGATAAGTAACAATCTGAACATAACAATAATTCAATAGTTCCAATCAATAGTATCAACTATAACAAGTAATCAACACCGGAAAAGTTTTTCCTAAGAACTATGCAAGATTCAACCCAATTGTTACAGTGGTACGGAGTGGTGATGATGGTGCTGGTGGAGATGATGGTGGAGATGATGATGATGATCCCGATAAAGTCCAGCTTGATGGTGGTGTTGATGGCGACGAACTCTCCTCTCCGGGAAGGAATTTCTCCAGCAGATTTCTGTCTACGAGAGAGCTCTTTTTCTCTCTATAGTTTTTCGCTCCGCAGAGGCGGCGGAATCTTTCTGTGCTCGTCCCCCGAGTCTTAGGGTTTTTAGGAAATTATATATGCCAAAGGGCGATGTTGGGACTGGGCCAGGGTGGCCACACCACCTGGTGACGCGGCCAGGGGGACCCGCGCAGTCGGGGGTGTGGGCCCCCTGTGGCCCATCTCCGCTCCTCCTTCTGGCTTCCTTTATCTTCTGGAAAAATAGGATTTTTCGTATATTTTTCAGAATTTTCTGATCTTCGCGAATTTTGTATCCAAACAGTGATTTTTCCATCAGAATTCTGACTCCAGTGGTTCATCCTCCAAAAATCATCAATCATGCAAAAATAGATGAAATAACATAAGTACCATCTCTTAAAATGAAATATATCAATGAATAATAGTGAATTATGATATAGAATAGTGATGTAAAATGGACGTATCAATCCCCCGTCCTCCTACAAGAAAAACGGTTCAGTCACGAAACAAAAGAAAAGGACTGATTTTGCTGGAGGTCTCGCCGGAGATCTCGGCGAAAATGTCCTAGCAAAAATATTATGATATTGTACCAAAAATATTGTGATATTGTAGTAAAATAGATCTTGTCAGAGACATCGTCGGAGCTTTCGTAGGAAAAAATGCTACTGTAGCAAAACCGATCTCGTCGGAGACATCAACGAGGAAACTTGCCAGAGATCTGGTAGCAATAATTTTGTTCTACTGTAACAAAAACACAGGACGATTTAGCAAAAACTAATTTCACCGGAGATTCTCGCCGGAGACCTTATAGCAATAATTTTGTACTATTATAGCAAAAACACAGAACAATTGTAGCAAAAAATCGGCTCATCGGATACATGGTAGCAAATAATTTGTACTATATTAGCATAAATAGAGAACAATTGTAGCAAAACATCTGTTCGCCGAAGACATCGCCAGAGACATAGTAGCAAACAATTTGTATTATATTAGCAAAAACAGAAAACAATTGTAACAAAAAACATATAATATTGTAGCGTCCTCGTCTTTGGATGGCGGAACCTCCGCTTGTGGCTGGCAGCATCACCGACCACCACTGGGAGCACCTCCGACCATCATTGGGAGCAAACTCTAACCTGGCCGGCTGAAGCACCAACCACCGATGTCCGATGGGAGCATCGACGACCACCTATGGGAGCATATATGACATGTGCTGGTAGAAACACTGCCTGCCCCTGGTAGCACCACCAGGATCCTTGACGACACACCATTGCCCTGACCTGGTAGAGGAAGCAAGCTGTGTAAGATTTTGCATACTTGCAAGTGTCGCAACAAGAATATAAGTGAAATTACGATGAGAGAGAGATACAAAAGAGCGAGAGTACATGTTTTTCCTTTTGTTTTCAGTTCCGATGATTTAAAATGAAAAATTTCGAGAACTGCTTGCTTAAATTATGAACGGTTTTCACGTTTGAGCTCCTCTTTGTCCAAAGATTTAAAACTAGATCCCACGTTGATAGCTTGTTAACAACTTTTCTTGTACTTTTAAAATCGTTGTGTCCGTATTTTAGATTATTTAAGTTTTATACTTTTTGTACTCCGGGTTCTTAATATACTTTGTACTTGGATTACTACACCCTTACACTTTTGTGTACATTGATAATGAATATACTTGTACTTGTCTATACTTCGGCTCTTAGCATAGTAATATTTTCATGTACTTAGCTCTGAGTATACTTGTACCTTCGTGTACTTCGGTTGTGAGTACACTTGTACTTATATTTTGGCTCTTAATACAATTATCATTCCGCGTACTTTGACTCTTAGTACATTTGTACTTTCGCATACTTTGGCTGAATCGAGTTGTCTTTCATGTATTTTGGCTTTGAGTGCAATTATACTTTCATGTACTTTGTCCGTGAGCATAATTGTACTAGCATGTACTTTGGATCTGCATGTACTTGTACTTGTGTACTTTGTCTCTTAGTACACTTGTACTTCTATGCTTCGATGCGCCGTAGACGCCTTGATTCAAGACGAAGTCGAGCCGTAGAACGCGCTACGACAAATTGGAGGAACGACAAACACGCGCTACGACCAATGCACCCCCTTCAAAAGGTTTATGCAAATTTGAAGTGCCGTAGTCTCCATGATCCGAGGCGAAGCCGAGTCGTGATATATAATACATATTTATTATTTGGCTCTAACTATAATTTTAACTTCATGTACTTTGGTTGTGAGTACACTTGTACTTTGGCTTTTTGTATGCTTATACTTATGCGTACTCTGGTTGTGAGTACACGTGTAGTTTCGTGTATTTCTGTTTTTAGTATCTTTGTACTTACGCGTACTTCCGTGTACTTTGGCCTATACTTTTTTGTACTTTCGTTTTACTATACTTTGTATTTGGAGTAGACTTGTACTTTATACTTTTGGTAGTGTATTTATGTACTATTTTATACTTTAGTAGTTTAATTTGTACTTTTGGTAGTCTACTATGTACTTGTATTTTGTACTCCAAACCATAGTCGTGTGCGTAGGTGTGGAACAGGGTTGCGATTCAATTCGTTAGTTCCATCTCGTGACCTTGACCAGCTGGCCACGTGGCGAGCGTGGAAGACCTCGCGTGGGAGGGCGCGAAGAGACCTTTGCAAAGGTCGGTATTTTTCTAGCCGTACCCTTTTCTTCGCACTCTAAGGATCTCGTTGGATTGTAGGTTTTTCATAGAAATTTTAAAGGATTAGAATCCTAAGGAATTTTTCCTTTAAAAAGCCTTCGGATCCTAGGATTGGACTACCAAATTCCCGTGGAATCCACTCCTATGCCCCTATTCCATAGGAATCTCAACATGAGTTCAAACCTCATTTTAATTTTCCTTTAAGAAGTTCAATGCACTTTCACTCTATCTCTATCTACTCTCTTTCATCAATCCTCCAAAATTCCTCTGTTTGATTATTGTGCACCATCCAAAGACACTTGCTTTAGAATTTCTACGTTTGAAATTATGTAGGAATTCACCTGCCAGCGCTTGTTCCCATCGATGTGGCGGAAGTGGCGTGTTTCGGAAGGCTCCACCGACGAACTCCCATGGGCGAATAATGCCTGGAGATTGCTGGATTCGAGGGATTCGGTCGTGCGCACCCATGTTTTATTCTGACCGTTTGGACTCATAGGGAGCGTTTCGAAGCTCTCTTGGCTGTTAATATCATGGGGCATGCTCTCGTTCCATGGTGCTGAGGGAGAATGTCATGGAGACCGAGATCCGAGGATTGACAATGGTGGTTCGAGTCTAGTTGGTGATGAGGAATTGGCTTGGTGACTCGTGACTTGGTGCAGTGGCATGTAAGTGGGGGCGACTACACAGGAGAGGTTCTCAGTCCTATATTTCAGGGTGAAAACCTAGGATCTGGCCTTAATTGGTTGTGCCTGACAATGACCTTGTTGAAGGTATTGTTTGAGAGCGTGGACTTTCTTCAGGGTGAAAACCTAAGATCTATGATCGGGCGATGACGGTGTTGGTGCACTGTTCTCTTCTTGGAGGCGTCGCTTTTGGAGAAGCTGGACTTCTGGTGTTATCTTGGTGGTGGTAGTACCGTTGTTTCAACGAATGGGTCGCTGTAGCGGGATTTTTCTTTTTTTTAGTTCTTCTTTCTTTTTGGTTGTGTGCATCCGTACGGCTATTAGGACAATGCGTTATTGCAGAGGCTGGGCGTAATTGGTATCTTCTGATATTAATATATGCTCATTTCCAAAAAAAAAATGTAGGAATTCACCTCACGTGACATCTCAATCCTATTATTTTCTTGTATTTCTACTTCTGCAAAATCCTGCAATCTAAAGAAGCCCTAGGAACGTTGCTGGGCCGAGAGATCACCCCGAGGTGGAGGCCCAGCCCGTGCGTGCCATCGACTTTCCGCCGCCGCCTTATACAGACAGAAATCCCCAATCAAAATCGATTGTCTGCCGTATCCCCAGTCGGGTCGGAGGAGAAAAGGAGGGTAGAAATCCCCTTATCAAAATCGATCCCTTCTTTCTTCTTTCCTTAAGCGGCCGGCCCTCGATTGTCTGCCGTATCCCCAGTCGGGTCGGAGGAGAGCAAATCGATCGATCGATCGACCCGGGATGGCAGCCATCCCCAATCGAGTCGGAGTCGGAGGTTCTATTCTCCTCCTCGACCGGAAACCGTACTTCACCGCCAGCGGGAACGACACCACGGCCACCGCCAGATCCATAGATGGCAACACCATGGCGGTCTCCTTCTGGGTGGCCGACCCGCCGCAGCTCTCCATCTTCTCCATCCACTGCACCTACCCCAATGGGGAGCGATGCTTTTTCTCTATCTGGCCACGCGTGGTCGGCGCCGACGGCCCTTTCGTCCTTCCCCGTGGCGTCTTTCAAAGCTCCTGCACCAGCCGCGAGTATTTCCTCTACAAGGCCGCCGCCCCGTCGTCGCTCGAGCGGATTCCTGGTCCCGACGACCGTGATGATCTGGTCGATGTCAGGGAGCTGGGCATCCTCACCCAAGGCAATACCAACTATCTCCTGGCCGCTCTCCGTGATGCGCCGTCGTCAGAGTCGTCGGACGGCTACCAGCTCCGGATCTACTCGTCCGAGACGAAATCATGGACCACCAGGACGCTGCCAAATCCATGTCCTGGGATCGACAGGGTTATGCCAGATAAGTGATCAGGCTTGGCGAAACACAACTGGGCTGGGTTGATTTGTCGCACGCATCCTCGTCTGCGACCTACCTCTTCTTCTTCAGCACCAACAAGCTGACGCTGCTGCTGCAGACTTCTTCATCCCCTTGCCCGAGCCGTTGCCTGGAAACAGGTACAAACTCAAATATCCCATTCCCCCAACCCAAAAGATGAGGAGAAGCCCTTTAGCGGACCCACCATACCGCTCAGCAAGCTGGTTTCGGGATCTCACATGCGTGAATGGCGGGGGCGTGCTCAAGTTTGTCGAGATGGAGAATCCTCCTCCTGAAGACAACGAGGATAATGTCGTCTACGGATCAGACTTGCTCGTGTCCCTCAAGCGCAAAGCCGTCGATGGGAATCGCGAGCAGCAGCTTGCCTGCTTTAGGGATGCCTGGAGGGCTGTGACATGGACTCTGAAACTAGTTTCGTCGTTGCCGACTGACTTGGTTTGGCACAAGACATCACAAGCTCGTGTTGCTGAGATTAAGGAGAAGGAAGGTACACAGCGGCTGACGGACCTCTACTCAGCTTTCCCCATCCTGAGCCCGGATGATGATGCTTGTATTCTTCATCTCAAATCTGTGCTGGAACCCAGTCAACGGGGTGGAATGGTGGTTGCTGTTGAAATAGGAAACAAGTCATTGAAAGCAATCGAACCATATTGTCTTCCAGACGCTTCTCTCTTTCACAGGCCTGAACATCCTTTCCGCGCCTGTACATTGTCCCGCCATCTGGATATGACTAATCCTGGTACCTGCTCTTATTATTATTTTTGTTTGTTTGTGTGTGTGCGTGTGGACCTATTTGATGATATTCGTTTGCGGGTTCCCTAAAAAATATTGGGATTATTGCTGTCTCTGTAGGCATTCAAGTCTCGGTGTATCGCAAGATCACCGAGGCTAGCAGCTCTGCAAATCATCCAGGCGAAACCTCAGTTAGTATTTCGCATCACTTCTTATTTCGAAGAATTGAATTGAATTGAATTGCTGCCAACTAACTTGCCCTCTCTCTCTCTCTCTCTCTCTCTCTTTTGTCTGTGCATAGATCCGCAGTGTGCGTTCCTGCAAACCACTCCCAAGGCAAGTTTCTTATTCTCTGTCATGGGAACTCTTTTCCTAGCTGCTATATGTTCCGGTTTAGATCAATTCATTCTATAATTTGATAGCTATTCGCTGTTATAGTTTTATGTGATATTGCCATATTGGGTCTAATTGCTTTCTGTTCCTCAGCGTATCAGAATGTTTGGCGGAACTCAGGCATACACTAAATCAAGCTGGTATCTATCCCCCTGAAAACAATCTGGTATGATGAATTCCATATGCCCTGATTCCAATCTATTAACCCATCATCGTTCAGCAGATTAATTACAATGCACCATTTCCAGCCACAACAGCAGTGCTTCAACAAGTGGGACTATGCCCCTGGGTATCCATCGTGGGCCCTTCAGAACAATGTGGTATGTTGTATTTCATATACCCTGTTTCACGTTTGTCTATTTTCTCATCATCACACAGCAAGATTAATTTAGAATGTACCTTTGCAGCCCCAGCAGCAATACTTCAACAAGCCAGATGGACCCTGTGGCCCTGGGTATGCATCGTTGGCCCCTGTACATGGTCGTCACAACTACCAGCCGCTGTGGCCACCATCAAATCATCAGTTGACGCCTATCAGTGAGTTTGGACCTCACGAGGTAAACACATTGGTGATATTCTCCTCTGTTGACCTGTAGCTGTGGAACGGAAGACCACCTCCACTTACTCGCAAGATAGATATATTCTTAGTAGTAATTCTCTAGCATGTGCCGATGGACCCAATTTGACATGTTCTGTGCATTGTTGCGTTGTGTGTTTTGAAAGTAAAAGAGGAGGGGGATAAGCTATGGGCACGTAGTGTAAACATATGTCTAAAAGCAACTAAACTGTTATGATGAACTAGATCATGTTGGCACTCGTTGCCGTGCCCTGTCCGTTAGAACCAAAGAATGTTAAGTAATCTTAGAAATATATTCAGATTTGAACTGAAAGTTACCTTCAGGTTAAGGTAAACATTTGAAGTTTTTGGTAAATTTAGTTAATTATATATATCAAGATGGTGGTGCATTGTTGTGCCCATCTATTTTTTTCAAATAAAACGCCTTGAATGTTTATAAATATGCGAGACGTGGGCATTAGCCAAGACTAACTCAAGTGGCAACTTTGGTGGTGGTTGGGATCATAATATGACACCTAGTTTCATTGGTTTCATACATTCATACAAACAATATTCAATTCTGTAAATGTCAGCGATCATTACAAATCACTCCACAAGCTCGGGATCGTCTACTTATTTCAGAGCAGACATACTACAAAGAGTGACATTTTAAGAAAAAAAAATAGATGCGCCATCTTTCTTCTCTAGAAAGCCAGGCCCTTCTATTTCAAGCTCTAAGAACAACCTAGGAAACCAACAACGTTGGCCTGCTCATATGAGATTGAAGAAGATCAAACGGAGCAGGGGCGATCAGACGGTTGAAAATGACCAGATCGTGTGGGAGCTCCAATTTGGCTCAGTTATAATATCCCTAATTAATCATAGCATCAGACCTGCAATAACTGGGTAGCCGATGATATAATTGTACAGGAAAAGACACTTAATACGCTAGGAAGAAATGCAAAAGTAAAACTATTATATATCAAACAATAGTACCTGGTGGTAGATGCAATGAATAAAGACATAGCTCCATACAAAATCTTAGATATTCTATTGAGCTGATGTCTGAGATCCCCTCATATGGTCCCTGGGCGGTCACGTAAACAGATAATAACTGTCACATGGATCGCTACTGTCGTGTATTGGACAGAAAACTGGAATTGGGATCAAATTTAAATATTTATCTTCGAACTATCTAAAACAATAAAACATCTATATAATTGGGCACTGAAAACTGGCCAATGAAAGGTACGTAGTAGAGAAAAAACAGTAAATTGTTAAGTTATATAATTGTATCCTTCTAGCTCCTTAAGCAAAACTGACAGGAATCAAAGGTAGTATATTTTAGCTCCGTTCTAGAAAGAACTAATTCACAACTACAGAATTATTTTCTTACCATAGTAACCTGCAAGGCAAAACTGAATTTTATAGGAACTAAAGCATATTTCAAACTAAATGTCGATTTTTTACAAGCAAGTGGCAGCTACTCAGATTTTGTAAATAGCAAATTTGACCGACAACCTTTTCTAAATTGGAAGGAACACAGTTCGTACTACGAATGAACGAGTTGTGCAGCATAAGAAATTGTCATCAAGTAGTACATAATTGCTATTTGGGGTAACTACAGAGCAAATAACTACCAGGGTACCCTCAGGACATAAGGGAACACATAACAATGCATCAGAGATCAGACACAACTCGAAGGAAATGCTGTAGTGCAGCACTTGAGTAGGAACAAGTGTACCAATCAGCCTACACGTTGGCCAGCGGCTCACCGTGGGCCAAGCGTGCACGGAACTCCTCCATCTTACTCTTCATCTGCAAGAACACATAAACCAATCAGCCACATAATAAACCTTGGGAGAACCATAGAATCTGGTAGGGCTGTCCACGCAGCGCTCCGAAGGACGAAGGCTAAGAGAAAATGGTAGTCGTGAACTACCCAGTCATTGAGGATGTATGGGTCAATCGGAACCGGCCTTGGCCTCAGCAACCGTGGTGGTGGGTGAAGGGGAAGGGGACAGGGGACGGATGGGAGTCCATAGCCGCTATGACGCCTGCACGTACCTTCCTGCCTTCCTGCCTGAGGGATGTTGGCGGCATGCCGGAGGACTGCAAATATTCGCGTACAAACAGGTTCGTCGTGGCGTTGGTGATGTAGCGCCGCTGCCGGTCTTAGAGCGGAGCTTCTTGTCGTCCCAAGGCGGAGCCCTCCCTGCTGCACTGCCACAGAAGGAGGAAGGCGGTGGCTGGACGACAACAGGGGCACCACTCCACCTTGAAGGACTGAACGACATGTCGCTCGCCGCATCGCCTCCCCTGCTGCTTCTCCTCCTGGCCTCAATCCTTAATCCCTGATTCCTCTCTCGATCAAATCGTCGTGGCTAGATGAGCCGAACGGGTAGATCCTTACAATTCCTCAAAAAAAAAGTAGATCCTTACATGGGCCTTAGTGTTTTCCTTGGCCCAATTAACTACAGCAGGCCAATTTGTGCTCTAGAGTAGTTTCCCCTAGGGATATTTTGGCCCATGCGGGATTGAAGAAGATCAAACGGCCAGGAAGTGCTAACAGGGGCGATCACACAGTTGAAAATGACCAGATCGTGAGGGAGCTCCAATTTGGCTCAGTTATAGTATCCCTAATTTCTTATTTGAGGTCATTGTAATATATAATGAGGAACAAAGATGAAATTATCTATTTCTGCTACGCTGTTATGATGAATTCCTTATTTGAGGTCATTGTAATATATAATGAGTAACAAAGATGAAATTATCTATTTCTGCTACACTGCTTTACTGCTATGATGAATTCCTTATTTGAGGTCATTGTAATATATAATGAGTAACAAAGATGAAATTATGCTGTGATGTGCTACTTTTGACGTGTTGCCTAGGTGTCCGTTTTTCCATAACTACATATATGAAAGTGGAGCACTTCATCGATCGTAACATGCATCCACGTCATCCCATGTTACTGTAGATGCACGAATTTGGAACTTCTACAGTGCACGTTCGATGGCGGCCACGCGAGCTGCCACGTTTTTTTTTCCCCTCTGCCTACTTATCCTCTCTTCTTCCTTTCTTTTCCTGGGCCTCTTCTCTACGACTGCCTATCTATTCCGGTCAAAGCGGTGAGATTTGAGGAACCAGTCCAACCACGTCTCCTTTCTTCTCTCTTCCTTCCCATCTCGCGCTCCCCGTCATCGACCGCCTCACCACTGAAGAGAAGGAGGCCCTCTCCCTCGCGTGCGCCGGCGAAGGGTGCCGACTGTGTCGCTCCCCGTCATCGATCGCCTCACCACTGAAGAGAAGGAGGCCCTCACCCTCGCGTGCGCCGGCGAGAGGGTGCCGACTGTGTCGCTCCCCGTCACCGACCGCCTCACCGCTAAAGAGAAGGAGGCCCTCACCCTCGCGTGCGCCAGCGAGAGGGTGTCGCCGTGGCTGCGGTGGAGGGCTGCCAGAGGAGATGAGGTGGGGGTTGAGCAGCGCGGTCAGGTGCTAGGCATCGGCCCACATGAGCAGGCTCGAGCTGAGGCGACGACAATCTGAGGTCGCTGCAGCGGCGCGTTACGGACGTTCGACGGCAGGACTCAACGGCACGGGTAGCAAAAACGCGTGGATAGGTGAACCAATTTTCCTTATCTTCTTTTCTTCTGCAAAATCCTATAGCCTCTCTCGCCTCTCTGCTACGGTGCGTGGTGGTGCGCCGTGGCACGCGCGAATTGCTGGATGCGATGGCACCATTCATGGAGTGCAGCAACGGTGGATGTAAAGCACAATGGAGGTGCCTATAGAGGGACACACTCGCGGTTGCCTCTACTGAATGAAGAGGAAAAACACTGCTACGTATCTGCATAGAGAGATCTAGCTGTACAACGTTGTCTCTTTCTCAATGAATCTCATCGAATCTATGTTGTGCATCAATATAATGCCATGTTCAGTATCAAGAAACAGTGATGTGCTAACCTCACGATTTCAGTTCAATATAGTTTGTTGGAAGTAAAATTTACCAACTTCACCCTGCCATGTTGATTTGGTGTTGGCGATGTTAGGCAAAATAAATTAGCATGGATATATATCTCATATGTCCTTTTGGCTCTTTTGTGCAGTCTAATCTTTCAAGTTTCTGTTCTTGAGTTGCGAGAGTACACTAAGCCCTCCAAATTTTTAAAAGTTGTAATTTCTGTGCCACATAATTGGGGCCAACTCATCTCTATTGCTGCATGGTTCCTTATCTGGTTTATAAATTTTGTTTATCTGCAGTCTTATACTGCACATACTAGAGAAAGAATCTTGGTCTGTGTCTTCAAATACATAGAATCTACATCCTGAACCTTTATTTCCGACTTACTTTTATGTTCATGTATTTGGGATGTCTATTTTTACCGCTTTAGTGACCCATACGTTTCAGCATTTATAGCTCGCATCAATATTTGCATCATTCATGCTATTGATCTATAGTTGTTGCAGGATACCTAAGGAAACATATGCATTTTGCAGGTTTCTTAGCATATGCAGTACATCTCAGGACATGCTAACCTCTGGAGCAACTTGGCTAAGAGTAAAAGTATTGACGACCCACCACACGAGTTGTTTCCTACCACCTGCAGCAGCTCGGCCTTGCTCGGCCGCCCCCACCATCTTCCCGCCGGAGCTGTACGCCAAGGTGGAGGTTGACCCGCTGGCTGCTGGTATCCTCCCTATATGGCACAATGCAGAAGAAAGCCTTTTGAATTAGTTATTCACATTATGTTTTCATCTGGGTCTACAAAAAATATATTTAGGTTGTTGCAAAATTAGTTGAACTACATATACAACCATTCTCAAACGATATTGTGCCGCAAGTTTGCATATTCATGATTATCACAAAGTAGGCATAAGTTGCCATCATATTCTTACAAGAGCAGAATGAATGAGACATCAGTGATGCATTATACATGCTTTTCATATGCAAATCGTATAAGATTTTCATCCTACAGCTAGAAGGTTTTCTAAAGGCATTATTCTGGATGCATCTGCCGTGATGTTTCTTCATTTTTAGGATCCTTTTAATTGTCCTACAGCGGGACTCAATTCTTAGTACGTACTTTCTTGACTTCTAATAGTAGTTGTCCATTTTTTGAGTCAAATCACCACTTAGATATTGCTACTATTTTATCAGGTGGAATTTCCTTATGTATTTCTTTCTTTTTTATTTAGTTTCGGCTTCTTCTGGATCCTGATCTATTGTTGCAAAGAAGTGTCCTGCTAGAGCAAGGTAAATCAAGTCCCAATTTCATGCGGCGACTAATTAGCTGATTCACTGTATTTTTCGTTTTCAGACTATGGGATAGCAAACATCTTATATTTCTTGCCAAAGATGTATGCTGTACTCATATCCATTTTATTTCAAAGTTGTGGTATGGTTAGTCAACTTCTTTATTTGCAAGAGTTAATACTGAAATCATGCTACCATAAAGTGACTTGCCACACTTCCCTTTTTTGGATTTTTCTTCACTAATGACTTTAGGCCACAACCCAGTCCCTAATATTTGCTGCTCAATTTATTTGTCTGTACTGAACAATTTAGGTTATGTGCAGGTAAATAGAGAGACACCATGCAAGCCTTAGTGGTCAAGGGTATCTCGCCCAATTCTTACAAATGCAAGTCATGCCTTCTCCTGCTCCGCTTTCATCCGTGTTCGGCAGGCCCACTTCATCAGCCGCCTGTTCACCGCCATCAACCGATTCCGGCGAGCAGGAGGATAGGCAAGCCCATGGGGGAACAGCCTGGACGACGGCGTCGCCAACAGCTCAAACGGCCTGCGTGCTCCTGCCGAGGATCTCGATAACTGGGACGCCGACTTCGTCAGGATCCACAATCTTATTTTCTTCCTTGCCCACGTCTCGATTCAAGGTTACTTTCTTGGTCCGATCAGACTCTATTGTGTGCATGGTTGTTGTATTTCATATTTATTTTTTTGGCGTCTTCCTTTCGGCAATACACATGAGTAGACATAGTACAGATTCAGCTATATGAACAGATGGTACACATGGGATGCATTGTAATATGACCATGATCCTTTCAGGTCTGTCACTCTCGGGTTGTTCACCCATGGAGTGATGGAATCGCTCTCCAGGATGGATGCATTGACTGATCCAGGCAACTGACACACCAAAACCACAGAAGATAGCAAGATTGCAGCGGCTAAACCTACCAAAGACATTATAGCGATGGTCGAGGTAAACACATACGAATTTCAGCTAGCTGTGCGAAAACTTCCATCAATAAATCATCTTAAGTATTTTCGTTCTTCACATGCAAGGAAACAAAAGGAACACATGACAACACGAAAAAGAGCTCGGACACACCAGCCAAAAAAGGTTCTATTTTTCTGTTTCCCAGGATTTTTTTCACTTAAATTTTAAATTGTGTTTTAAAGAGATTTCAGTTTTTTTTGCATGGTTCATAGGGTAAGATTTGTCGGCAATTTACATTATTTGCTTATTTTCTCGATGCAGTTGACTGGCACATATGAAATTATGTTCCCGAAATTTAGGTGAATATTATTATCCTATTGTTGTCCCATTCTGTGTTCTTCTTTCTTCCTTTATTATAAAACCAATGAAATATTTGCAAATTACATTGAACATTATTATGCCAGATTGGGTAACCTTCCTTGGTTCTTAGCAGAGGTAACATCATATGTGGTATGCATGTATGTTTTATTTGGCTAGGTACTTCTCTTTTACTACTATAGAAAAATGTCAAAGTGATTTATTTATTTTTACTATTCTGGAAAAATATGCATAGATTGCAGGAGGTTCAGTAGATGTTCTTTTTTCCCGTTCTGAAAGAAGAAACTGAGATAAGACCTTTTTGCAGGTTGTGCATTTTTTTACTTGGAATAAATAGTTCCTGAATAGCATGAACATTCATGAATAGCATTTTTTACTTGGTATAAATCGTTCCTTAAAAAATACTCATTACAAGTACCATACTTTTTCTTCTTCTCAATCTGCAGCCCTATTTTTTAGATCCTTCCTCAACCCGTCTGCGTACAACTCTGATGTTTTTATTTAGCTTTGCTAGGTTCGTTAGGCATCACGTATAGCACACAGGTAGCACCATGTACCATGCACCACGAGTGCTCCCTGGTCATTCACCAAAGAAAATGCAAAATACTATACATCTGAATCTTTTAATGGAAGTTTTTTTTGGCATAGCATAACTCGGAGCAGAGGCCAGAGGGCACGAAGGCTCAGGCCAAAAGCACCACAGATTTGTAGATACCGATTGCTTCGGCGCGGCGAAGACATATCTACAGATGCTTACAAGATCTTCAAACCGAGGTAAGTATATACCCTCCCTAAGGTATTCTCAACTTCAGCTTTTCCTGGTCAAAGGAAGTTACGGATCATATAGTTGCCTGGTTTGATTATACTTAGATAAGGGGCTATTGGTTTGGCCACCCGTAAGTGATAATCCCCCCGTTGGGTCAAAGAAAGGTGAAAGTTCGTTTCTTGAGTGGTAATTTTATGGTTGCAACCGAAACCTGAACTCCTTTGTATTTTCTTGGAGCCTCAACTATTGATTTGCAGGAGTATAAATGCAGTCAGTATATATCACCCATTATTTTTAGGGCTATGTTGCTACTTGATTCTTACTTAAAGGATATATAGTCCAACTCAACTTCTTATTCTGAGTTTTGAGAAAGAGATTCCATTGCTCGGTGCTCATAGTGATATGCCTCTCACTAGCTATTGTTCCATATGCAAGAAATGTTTTTTGAGTTGGCAAATCAACCCGGCAACTTTCCGCTCCAAATGTTATATGTTCGACAAGAAGCCTACTGTCTTTCAAGATAACACTTATGTAACAGACTTAGTGCATCATACAAATCAAAACACAAGTGAAGTAGAAAAACAGAATTTGCGATTTCCTTTATGGACATCTATTCAAAAGAAAATTTATATCCTTTAAAGAAAAGAAAATAGGTTGTTCAAAAGTGAATGGGGGCTTTCCTCAAGATCAAATCGTAGATTGATTATATATGGTCCTTCAGATTAGTATGACTCTCCTTGCACGGTTATATGTACTGTCTTTGTTGGATTGATGTCCATTTTTTTCTTACTACTGAAACAGAGGGGTGCATTTTACATCAAAGCTAGAACATTAGAATTTATAATTGCTTTAGTTAAGGCCTAGGGATAAGTAGTCAGTGTTATCTCAGTCTTCCCTATGGATTATCCAGTACCACTAGCAGAAGCATCGAACATACATGACTGAAATATCAGGCAAATAGGATAAACTTTGTAGTTTTTTACTGAACCTTTGTCTGCTTTGTCACTGTGTGTGCTAGCCAGGTATAGTACTCATTTGTAGCACAATTTAGAATGCACCAGCCTTGCATTTTTGTATCATTTGTGTGGTCAAATTATTAAGATGTAGTAGCCAGAATTCTGGATGATAAAAGAAGTGCTAGGGACATTAATGCCGTGGCACAGCAACAGAAAGTGAGTGTTAAATCATCCATTGACATGTTCTGCATACAGGAAACAAGCTCTACAACCGACATCATGATAACAAAGAATTCAGGACCAATCTGCACCGGCCAAAAAGAGGTATGGCTTTGTATCAGTTATGTGATTCAACACTGTCTGAATATAAAGGAGAAAGCATTGAAGGATTTATTTCTAGCTAAATAAATTGTTGTCCTTGGTAAGGTAAGGATTGCAAAAAAATTGGATATCGCAAATCATACCAAGATGAAATATTTTGATTAACTTCCATGATTATCAGTTTGGATAAAAGTGAGGTCCTAATTGTTGGTCCATGGATTGCATTGCAAAGGAAGGGATGCAAGCTTAACGATTTTTAGCTGAATTCTTTCTTCTGTGTATGAGTTTCTCTTTTATTCAGGACTGCTACTTCCATGGGTCATTTAGAAATTTAGAGTTGAGATAACCTTCTTATTTTTCCAAAAATTTTGGTTGTTGCTATGTTGTCCCGTCGAAGTGTTCAACGCACCATCCTTGGAAAATATCCGCTTTTGCTTAATGTCCAACCTAAAAAATTCATTGTTGGAAGAAGCTTTGGTGCTCTCACTTTCTTGCAGGTAACCCGAGAGACATGCGGTCATGGGTACCATGTATGCTTCGAAGTGTTACCCGCTGATTTCCGCAACACTTCTAGATTATCAACAATAACAACTCAACAGATGAACCCATCAGTAGCTCTGTGCTACTTCCTAACTTCCCAGCAGCTGACGAGCACCCTGCACTATCTATTCCGTCCAATAAACACCAAAGCCACCAGAAGATGACAAAAACCTAGAAGTTACACACACAAAGGAGATCACATGATCCATCTGAGGTAAAAAGGCCTATCTATGCCAAACTATCTACAGCTATGATGCATACATATAAATAACCTCACATGCTGTCATGTTACTCTCTGTACAAGGGGACAAGATCAACACTTAACAATAAGAAAAGGAGGAACACATGACCAACTACTCCACCAGCTAAAAAAGGCACGCTTCCAGATCCCATTTTATAATTGCAAAGTCATGCTTCCAGATCAATTCCCTACTTGCAAAGTTATACTATCAGTAGCAACTCACTGTATATACATCCCTTACAGTGAAACTGATTGGAAGAGAAAAACGTCCAAGAAACTGTTCCCAGCTAAATAAGTCCCTGCATCTCGCAAGGTAAAACTTTCTGGAAATTTCGCTTTGCTGAAGCACGACAAAGTATACGAAATGCAGACATTTTTCCTTGCAGCAAACACAAGAGTTCTGTCTGCAACAGGAAGTCGATTTGAACCAAAATTGAGAAGATGAACTACCCAAAATGGTGAACCAAGTGGTTCACTAGAGGAATACATTTTGCTCATGCCTGCCGCTGCAAATGCAGCGTAGAATACCGCTGATTTAAGGCAATATGAGAGAACTACTGATTTACTGTCATGTCGACCATCGATGTATAATTATGACAAGCGAGCAGTTGTTTATCATGCTTATTGGATCCAATAAAACTAAAAAATTATATGCCTCTGTTATATTTTCTCTTTGAGTACGCAATGCCTTTTTCTTACATTTGTTGATCAGATCACACTTTATTTTCAACAAAGATGACTTCTATTATTTACCCTGCTGTCAGTTTACGGGCGCGGCGTGCCGCCGCGCCAACTTTCCTAGTCATCTTACTATAAGCTGTTTGTTGCCTATGATTTCAGGCACCGCAGCCATGCTTCAACAGTTACCATGGAGCCAGCTACCATGTGTATTCACAACCCCCTAACTTATTTGCCTATGGCGCACACACAGGGTATGACAACTACAGACATCAGCAGCTTCCCCCTACTGTAGAGTTGCCTATTGGTGCATCTAGGCAGCATCCAACGCCTCCTGTGGTGCAGCGTCAGCCAAACCTTGTGAGGTAAACACATTGTTGACATGTTCCTCTTTTGCACAGCACTACTCAGGGAGTCTCATTAAGGTTACTTGTTCAAGATAGTTGTTGCTGCACTCATTACATGTGCAAAAGCCCTGTGTGTTCCAAACTGAAATTTAAAAAAGGTTACATAGTGCCAAGACTGTAAGGTCGTTGTTTCTCGAAGCATAAACCATTTTTTTGCTGAAATGTGAGGGAAGTGTTTGAAAAAGAGGGAAGTTTGTGGAAAGGAGCAAATGTTGGAGAAAGTTGTGGTAAGGGCTGGAGTAGCATATTTACGGGTAAGGGTTGTATATTATCTTCCTTGCAACATGTATGGACATTTGAACACCGATAGAATGGAATGAACTCCCGCCATCATTTTGTTATTCATTAAGGAAGCCATGTTATCAATACTTGATATTTTTAAACTGCCTTGCATGCATATTGCAAAGTTCTTTTATCAAAGTCTTTTATTACTTCAGCACTATGTTTGAGTTGTTTGAGGACAAATAACAAGCTAAGTTTGGGAGAGTTGATATATTCCAAATGTATTTACCTTTCCAAGTACTTTGCTCGGTGATTTGCTTCAGAATCTCATCGGACTAGGATAAAACTGCTGAATCTGACGCTGTTTTTAGCAAACAAAATCTTTCTACCCGCAGGAAATAAAATCGGAGAAAAATACCATGACGGTTTTTCATCGGAACAAGGACTTCTGAGCTTGGAAACTCACGAAGCCTAGGTGGCGCGGCCTATGGTGGGGCTTGAGCGTCGCCTCGTCTGTTCTTTTGGCGTACCCCTTTATATACCTGAAAAACCTACCCGTCGAGGAGGTTAATGCTTTCATGAATCAGAGCGTCGCCGCCATCATGATCTTTGTTTTGGGGGTCAGATTATTCTTGATTTCCACGCCGGAGAGGGGGATTTTGACGCTGTCTTCACCAGCATCATCACCGGCGTCATCTCCATCAACCATGTGCTCACTCTTCATCTCCATCAACCATGTGCTCACTCTTCATCTCCATGAATGAGTAGTTCTCTATAGGCATGTGAGGTAGATGGGGATTGAATGAGATTGAGCATGTAATCATGCATATACGTCGAGATTTGAGGGGTTTATCTTGAGGATATTCTTGTGAGTGTTGATGCAATATTGGTATGTTTAATGCTTGTTACTAGGATCCGAGTGACATGATTTCAGTACTGGACTTTGATCGTCGTATTATATATACGAGTTTGGTATTTATCTGCAAATTGTATTAATAGTTATTATGTTGAACCCGTGAACCCTAAAGTGACTCTTAGGGAAAACAAGAGGAATATGTGATAGTTTGAAGATATTGGGTGTTCATAGAGTGTTAATGCATTGTTTCGGGCTATTTGAAAGGATAGATCTTAGTTATCTGTAGTTTTAACTGTCTCGGTGAAATGGGTAGGTAGAATGATAGATATTGTGTAAATTCTCTTAGTTAGTTAGTAGGCTGTACATAATGGGATTGAAGATTGACACCATGTTATTTGTATTTATATTATATGACCAATCTTATTCATGCAACACCTGCTATCACCTCATGTATATGCTTTTAGTTATTGAAAGCACTTCTGGTGAAAATTGGAAATTTGTTACTACTGTTTACTATTTTGCTTTACTGTTTTATTTCAATTGCAGCAATCACCATTTGTTTCTAGAGAATATTGATACACAAGCGTAGTAGTTGAGAGCGACGTCTCAATTGCTAACGTCTTATTGATATTCTTGTGCTCCCCTTTATCGAACTATAAATTTGAATAATACTTTTCACTGAAGATTTTAGCGATCCCATATACTTGTGGTCGTCATAGATGGCTTGATATCTTAAAGAGATAGTATCATATCTATCTTGAAACCTTGGCCACCTGTCTGGTGGTGGCTGGATAGGGGCTTAACATCTTATTTTCGCACACATTGAAATAATCCAACTTAGCCACGTCGGTAAGGATAAGTTGATTAGTCTAATAGACAAACGAACTAGCTAGATAAATACAATGTTGGCTAGAGCTTCAATATTTTGTACTCGTCAAAATACGATGTAAAGCTTGATCAAGTATGTGAAAAGGTGTAAGAACAACTACGAATCATAATGGTTCTTATAACAATAACTTGATGTTGTAGATGTTGTTTCTACATATTTGATCAAAAACTTTATAGTATCATTTTACTAATTAAAAAATAAGACACACTACAATTTGGCACGGAGAGAGTAGCTGTTGTGGCATAACTTTCCCCATGGTACCAATTTTCCTGGAGGAGTATTTAATGCAATATAACATTTCTCTTTTATTTATTTTTTGATATTATTTCCCCAAAAAATACTTAAACTCATTGAATAGTTGGGATGGAAAATAGATTGTGTGAAATCTTGTAGAAAATTAGTATTCTTAAAAAATACATTATTAAACTCTCGGGACATATAGAGAAGTGGTTAGAATAGTGGAATAATAGTTGAGACAAATATGGCACAAATAGAAAAATCTGACATTCAACAATGGCAATTCGTGAAGCGCGCGGAGCACTTTCATGTAGACACGTGTCACTATTTTGTTTCAACATTTTATAGTTCAGTGCAATGCGCGTGTAAGTGTAGTACGACTGTACTTCGTTCTGCTGTGCACTAAAGATTAAAAGCACTGAGAAAGAAACATAATACATATAAAATTAGGGTGCACTAATTAGATACTGCTATCTCCATTTTTATAATATAAAATATTTTAGCTTTTATGAAGCGAAATCATCTTTTAGTGTGTAGATTTGGATTGAACCCACACACTAAAAAATGTCTAGATACATTCGTTTCATATAAGCTAAAACGTCTTATATTTTGAAACGGAGAGAGTAAAACTGAAATAGTGATATTACTAAAAAATGGAGTATGTGTATACTAAATAGAAGTACATATATATTTTTTCTTTGCTAATTATGGAGCTTCATTAATCAACCAGCATCCTTACAATCATTGTTCGGTATGTCAACTAAGAAAGGTGGATTATTGTTGATCCACAAGCACCTTCTTCTATGTCTAGTAGCTTTTCTAGCACAAGTATAGACGGCTTCATTAGCTAGCCGGCCAATAAATTAGGAGTTTAAAACTGGGGAACACCTCACTAAGCTCCTTTATTTCCTGGCGAATGCTGGCGATATATGATCCGACACCACCTGGATGTTCAATAAGCTTGATGACCTCCTGTGCATCAGTTTACACCTCTACTTCCTGATAGCCAGGTTCTATAGCCATGTGTATGCCATCTATGATCGCCCAAGCCTCCATTGGTAGAGGATTTGCTGCATGTTCAACCCACCGTGCCTCAGCCCTGATGAGAGCACCCGAGACGAGTCCCTCACAACGAGCCCGGTAGCCCCCTGCTTGGAATTCTTCATATAAGCTAGCGTTAACATCGATCTTAAAGTACCATGGTCAGGTTTCTTCCATTATGTCTTTGCTTGCATCGGTCTAGGTTTCTTCTCTTCTTACTAATTTGGGTGAGGTAAAAGGTTTTTTCAATCGCCCAACAGACCGACACTAGTAGAAAACAGACCTTTGGTCCAGGGATATTAGCCCGGTTTAGCTACAAACCGGGACTAATGCCCCGGTCCAACGGCTAGAACTGACCTAGGGGGTGGCAGACACTAGCCTCGGTTCAAACGGGACCTTTAGCCCCGGGTCGTGTAATAAACCCGGGCTAAAGGGTTTCAGGCAGGCCGGGTCGGGCGTCAGACCCTTTAGGCCCGGTTTGTTACACGACCCGGGGCTAAAGGTCTGGCTATATCTTCTTCTTCCACTGCCCGAGCCACCATTCAAGCTGGTGGCTCTTCTCTCTCTCTCTCTTTCTTGCTTCAAGCTCGAGTTCATGCCCTTTTTTCCCTCAAGATTTGTCTAGATTTTGTGGTGCCCCATCTATCCAAAGGTTCTAAAAGGTGAGCAACTTCATCCTTTGAACTCTCATTGCTATATTAGCTCATTTCATGCTCTATCTTATAGATAGATTTGTGGATTTAGTTTGGTGGTAATTTTTGCAGTGATAGCACGATATCAATGTTTAGATTCTATCTATCTTGTATTAATGTAAGAAACTTTAAGGTAAATATCACAATATGTGGATTATTCTATCAATATATATCTTATTTTGGTACATAGAGTCTCGAAAATTGATTTTAGAAGCACACACATGCGTGAGTTCATCATTCTAACTAGCTAGCTGGGGAAAATATCCTTCTTCGTCTACCTGCGTTCAACAAACTGAAAAATTTGTAATAAAGATAGGGTTAATTCATAAAAGCTTGATAAGAAGACATCACAATTCACATATTAGGGAGTGCCTCTATGGCGAGCTCCTCGAAGATGTCTGAGGACAGGATCCTAAGACATCTTCGAGAAGCTCTGCCGTAGTGGTGTCCCTGCTCTCCCACACCATCTTTCGGTTTATATCTTCTCTAGCTAAATCAGTATGCTGGTGGAGCTAACTAATTTCACATATTAGAGAGTGCCTCTACGGCGAGCTCCTCGAAGATGTCTGAGGACGAGATCCTAAGATATCTTCGAGAAGCTCCGCCGTAGTGGTGTCCCTGGTCTCACACACCATCTTACAGTTCTTCACAAGAATGCATACATATTTATAGATTAAGCAGCACAACATAGTGTCGGGCACTGATGACATAATGTCGACACACTCACGCTGGCATAGTGCTGCCACCCACCCAAAATAGTGTCGGCATTCAATTTACTGGCTTAGTGCTGCCCACTGAGGACATAGTGTCGACATGTTGTCTCCACATCCACATTTAGTCCCGGTTGGTGCCTCCAACCGGGACTAAAGGTTCATCATATCTTTAGTCCTAGTTGCTGGTTTTAGATTAGTACTAATTAATTATGATTATGTTTGATATACTTAATTAATTATATATTGTAGATGAGCCGGCAATGGATGTACGCTGACCGACTCTCTAACGAGTTCATTAAAAGCGTGTATTCTTTTCTTCTTGTGACCGAGGCAAACAAGCGGAGTGGTTTTATGTCTTGTCCATGTGGTGTCTGTCGGAATCATAAAGAATACTCTTCCTCAAGAGTCCTTCACAGCCACCTGTTTCGGTCCGGTTTCATGACCGGCTATAATTGTTGGACCAAGCACGGAGAAAGAGGGGTTATGATGGAAGACAACGAAGAAGAAGAGAATGACAATGACTACCCTGAATACGATGGTACTACAATGGAAGACATTGATGACGAAAAATATGAAGAACGGGCATCAGATCTGCCCGATGATGATCTTAGTCGGTCCATTGCTGATGCCCAGGAAGAATGCGTAACTGAAAGGGAGAGGTTGAAGTTCAAAAAGATGTTAGAGGATCACAAAAAATTGTTGTACCCAAATTGTGAAGATGGGCACAAAAAACTGGATAGCACACTAGAATTGCTGCAATGGAAGGCAGAGAACGGTGTGACTGATAAAGGATTTGAAAAGTTGTTGAGAATAATGAAGAAGTTGCTTCTAAAGGATAACGAACTGCCCGCCAGTACCTACGAAGCAAAGAAGGTTGTCTGCCCTCTAGGATTAGAGGTGCAGAAGATACATGCATGCATTAATGACTGCATCCTCTACCGCGGCGAGTACGAGAATTTGGATGCATGCCCAGTATGCACTGCACTGCGGTATAAGATAAGACGAGATGACCCTGGTGATGTTGAGGGCGAGCGCCGCATGAAGAGGGTTCCTGCCAAGGTGATGTGGTATGCTCCTATAATACCACGGTTGAAACGTTTATTCAGGAACAAAGAGCATGCCAAGTTATTGCGATGGCACATGGAAGACCGTAAGAAAGACGAGATGTTGAGACACGCCGCTGATGGGTCGCAGTGGAGAAAAATCGAGAGAGAGTTTCCGGACTTTGTAGGTGATGCGAGGAACTTATGGTTTGGTCTAAGTACAGATGGCATGAATCCTTTTGGGGAGCAGAGCTGCAGTCATAGCACCTGGCCTGTGACTCTGTGTATTTATAACCTTCCTCCTTGGTTGTGCATGAAGCGGAAGTTTATTATGATGCCAGTGCTCATCCAAGGCCCGAAGCAACCCGGCAACGACATTGATGTGTACCTAAGGCCATTAGTTGAAGAACTCTTACAGTTGTGGCACGGACAAGGTGTACGTGTGTGGGATGAGAAAAAACAGGAGGAATTTGACCTACGAGCGTTGTTGTTCATAACAATCAATGATTGGCCTGCTCTTAGTAACATTTCAGGATAGACAAACAAGGGATACAATGCATGCACACACTGTTTAAACGATACTGTAAGTATATATTTGGATAAATATAAGAAGAATGTGTACCTAGGGAATCGTCGTTTTCTTCCACCCTCGCACATCCTAAGAAAGAAAGGTAAGCATTTCAATGGTGAGGCAGACAGCCGGTGTAAGCCTATCCGCCGTACTGGTGATGATGTATTTGACATGGTGAAGGATTTAAAAGTAATCTTTGGAAAGGGTCCTGGTAGACAATCTGTTCCGAAGGACGATGTCGGACATGCACCCATGTGGAAAAAGAAATCTATATTTTGGGAGCTACCCTATTGGAAAGTCCTAGAGGTCCGCTCTGCAATTGACGTGATGCACCCGACGAAGAATCTTTGCGTGACGCTGCTAGGCTTCTTGGGCGTGTATGGGAAGAGCAAAGATACACCTGAAGCACGGCAGGACCAACAACGTATAAAAGACCGAGACGGCATGCATCCAGAGCTGTTTGAAGGTACTGCTAGCTACGCTCTTACCAAAGAAGAGAAGGAAATCTTTTTTGAAGTCCTTTACAGTATCAAGGTCACGTCTGGTTTCTCATCGAACATAAAGGGAATAATAAATATGGCAGAGAAAAAATTTCAAAACCTAAAGTCTCATGACTGCCACGTGCTTATGACCCAGCTGCTTCCGATTGCATTGAGGGGACTCCTGCCGGAAAATGTTCGAGTACCCATTGTGAAGCTATGTGCGTTTCTCAATGCAATTCCTCAGAAGGTAATCAGTCTAGATAGTCTACTAAGGTTACAGAAAGATGTGGTCCAATGTCTTGTCAGCTTCGAGTTGGTGTTCCCACCATCCTTCTTCAATATTATGACTCACCTCCTAGTTCACCTAGTCGATGAGATTAACATTCTTGGTCCTGTATTTCTACACAATATGTTCCCCTTTGAGAGGTTCATGGGAGTGTTAAAGAAATATGTTCATAACCGTGCTAGGCCAGAAGGAAACATCTCAAAGGGATATGGAACAGAGGAGGTCATTGAGTTTTGTGTTGACTTTATTCCTGACCTTAAGCCCATCGGTGTTCCTGAATCACGGCATGAGGGTACTGGGAGGTCTTATTATGATGGCTCCGAATATCTTAATTTGTCTCGAGGAGACGATGGTGGACCAAATAGTGGAGACGATGGTGCTGACCATCGTGGAGACCATGGTGAAGACACCATAATAATGACAAACTCCGTCAAGGTATATAAAGCCTCTATCGATGGTTCACTAGTATAGATGCACTAATTGATTCGTATATATGTACTGACGAATGTTTCTTCTCTTAGACCTCCGCTTCCGGTCAATCTTCTACAAATACAAGAGGCCCGACACACAAGTTGCCCGCTGATGTCCGTTTCAGCATTGACTTAGTCTCTCCGCAGGGTCAACCGCTGGAGCCCAAAGAAGCTGCGAATGCATTTACAAGTCAATGCGAAGTGATTGTTAGAGACAAAGTCCCGATCACCACGCGAAACTGGAACAAGCCAGGAAAGAAAAAGGATCCAGCTGAGGCTAGTTTTGTAGATGACAGAGCGAAAGATACAATGTGGAATTCTCTCATGACACATTTCACCCTACCTGTCTTGGAGACTGATGAGCTCACACAGCAAATGACGAGGAAAGTCAAGCACTTTTCTCTTAAGAAGATGGCCGAACTATTCAAGGAATGGAAAAAAAGATTGTACCACAAGTATGTCTTGAAGGAAACAACTCCTCCATTCGTTGGCCCACTAGAGTTGCAGCAGGATAACTGGGCCGCATTTGTGGAATACAAGACCTCAGCACCAGCTAAGGCAATATCAGCAAAAAATAAGGAAAATGCAGCCAAAAAGAAATATCACCATCATATGGGCACAGGTGGCTACAGGAGTGCCATGCCTAAGTGGGATAAAGCTGAGGCTGACCTAGAGGCTAAAGGGGTCACTCTAGCTACGTCTAGTTGGCCCTTGAGGTCAAGAAATTGGGTATTCGGGCATGGGGCATCATTAGACCCAGAAATAGGCGAGATTGTTGCAGCCGAAGAAATTTCTACACCCAAGAAAGAACTTGTTAAAGTGATCAAAGAGGTTGAAGAGGGAACGTTTATTCCCGATAGAGAGAACGATGAGCTGACAAAGGCTCTCGGGAATCCTGAAAAGGCTGGACGAACAAGAGGGTTCGGACCTTCTTATCCATGGGTTATCAGGTTTCCCGAGCACCGTGACACGTACAGAAGCCGATTGAGAAGAACAAAGCGGCAAAAAGAGGAGGATACAGAGCGGTTCGCGAGGTTTGAAGCCGCGCTGCAGGAGTATCGCCAAGAGCTTAATGAAATTAAAGGACTCCGACAGCAAGATCCTACACCGGACAGTACGGTCGGCCCATCGCAACGGAAAAGCAGCGTGGCTTCCACGGATGGCCACGGTAATGATGCAACGATGGATGTGTACCCCATGGATGCAATTAAGGAGAAGACTAGTTGTGAGCTGCATGTTGAACTGAAGAATATATCCATGAAGGTGGTGGTTGGCTTTGCTTTACCTTCTGCACCGGGAGCGACCTACCATTGCAATCCGATTCCAGCTGGCTATGCTCGTGTCGGTGTGGATGAAATTCTACCTATGTGTCAGTCACTACAGCTTGACATCCCTGGACGTGAAGGGGAGACGACACTGGGAGAAGTCATGAGTGGCTTCATTCTTTGAAAAAAGAATACATCAAGTTTCCAGGCTCGACACCAAGGCCACCTTCTCCACCAAGGCAACCGTCTCCTCCCAGTGCACTGTCTCCTCCAAGTCCACCTCCAAGTGCACCGTCTCCTCCCAGTAATAGTCCAATCCATGACCCCAACACGAGTCCATCTCAATCTACGCAGCCACCTCCACCCACTAAGGGGAAAAAGCGGAAGAATACCACCGCTCCGTCGAGCGATAACCAATGCCCAAAGAGACAGTTGTCGCCCCTCCCAAGAGTACCGCCGGTTCTTCCCAAGAGGGCTTACGACCTGACTGATGAGGAGACCGATGCGGTCGTACGTGCCGAAGTGGATGCTCATTTTAAAAAGAAACAACCTGAGCTAGAGGTCCAAATAAAACCGGAAACCAAGGAGCACTTTAGGAAATTACTGACACAGCCATCCCAAGCTCAGTTAAATGCGCCAGATGACTATACACGATGTCTTCAGAAGACATTGAAACAAAAGAGATCAAGCGGTAGAGGAAGCATCAAAAAAGAGGTTCCCCAGCAGGGGGAACAAGCAAAATAATCGAGTGGTAGCGGAAGCATCAGAACAGACGTCCCTCAGCTGGGGAAACAAGCAAAACAATCGAGTGGTAGCCGAAGAACCAAAAGAGATGTTCCCTAGCTGGGGAAACAAGCAAACCAATCGCTCCCCCCACTCCAGGTGAACATACCCAAACCTCAACTATATGAGGAAGAACCTATGGATCCGGAAACGGCTAGGATATTGGCCGAGCAACGTGGTATGCCTATTCATGAAATTATTCACGGCGTTATGCCCAAGGCTGAGGTAGCACCCAAATTTGTTAACGGGGAGCCTCTGGTCAGTTCTGAGAGGCTTCGGGATATGCCAACACAAATGCGATGATTCCATGAATGGTACATGAAAGCATCAAAAGAACAGCGAAATTGGCTCATACTGAAAGTTCGAAAATCACATTACTTCATTGAAGATGAGGTCTCTATTGAATTTACATAATTATTTCAGTTATTCAATCTAAAGGAACTTGACAAAACTATCCTCAGTTCGTATTGTTTGTAAGTGATTACTTTATTTATGTAATTAGGTCTCTATCTCAGCTTTTTCAATTCATTGCCGGTAAGTATACTCACTATATTCTTTTGTACGCTATATATAATGATGCAGAATGAAGATGCTCGATTGTAAAAGAAAGGCTATCAACGGATTTGGGTATATTGACCCACATCGAGTTCATGGGTCTATACTAAAGGATAAACCACTGGAGACCGAGCACAACTTGTTGCGATTTCTCACGAAATAGCATTTCTGTAACGAAATACTATTTCCTTACCACGACGGCAAGTGAGTTTTTATACACATTAACTTTTGCTTACTCGATGTTCAGTGTAAATGATGAGTTACTAACGTATGTAAACCTTGCGTAGGTACCATTGGATTCGTCTAAGCATTTCACTTGACATGTGAAGAGTTCACATCATGGACTCACTAAACAAAGACATTAAAAACTACCGCATCATTATCGATGTGCTCCAGAGGTAATTTCAACCATTATCGCACTATATCGGTTTCTTTCGTTCATTTTCTGAGATATCAATTAGTTATTAACTCATACATTAATTTTCTTTGTCGGGTAGGGTTTGGACACAGTTCAAAAAACATGTCCGCGGTCAATGGTGTGAGGAGCTATTTTTTAAATCACTCTCGGTAAGTAGTATGAGCTAAGTCCGTGCATCTATTTAATTCTAGTTTATGTGCATTTATCATGCTAGCGTTATTATTTGATTGAATTCTATTCTTGTAAAGTGTGCGAGGCAGCCACATGGAACTAATCTATGTGGATTCTACGTGTGCGAGTTCATTCGCATCAGTATTGAGAAGCCCTCGGAAAATGTTCGAGTAAGTAAACAATATATTCACCCTTTATTTTTATTACAAAAAATCGTGTTGAGTCTAATCCGTACGATCTCCTTTTTACATAGTTGGACACGATGCGGGACAAGCTCCTACCAGAGGACCGCCTAATAGCAATCCAATAGGAATTTGTTGCATTTTTTCTCGACGAGGTCATAGGCCCACGCGGAGAATACTATATAAGTAGACCCTAAAGCATCCATGTAATGATCTCCATGTAATCAAATAGACATGCTCTGGACCTTGTTGGGACTCCATATATGCTTGTAAGAGTAATTATATTATATATTGCGTCAATGTGGCCAAGTACTGTGTAGTAGCATTCTGTATGTATACGAAAACTTCTTTCTAATGAAAACACAGAATGAAAAATAATTGAACACAAAACACAAAATGAAAAGAAAAACACAAAACCTTAAAACCCTATCCCCTGCCGCGTTAGCCAAATGGCCCAAAATGCTGCCGCGGCAGGGAACCTTTAGTCCCGGTTCGTAACACGACCCGGGGCTAAATGTCCTGCCGCCCAGCGCGCCTAGCAGACCACGTGGTTGGACCTCTAGCCCCGGTTCGTAACTGAACTGGGGCTAAAGCTTGGACCTTTAGTCCCGCTTCTGCAGCCCCGGTTCGAAATCCGGGGCTAAAGGCCCTTACGAACCGGGGCAAATTGCCCGGTTTCTACTAGTGCGACCCTACCGCACTTCTTCCTCCTTCCCCATGCCAAGTTGCATTCCGTTCCGACATATATACTATTTCTTGAAATTCAGAAAAAATCTATCCAATCCTATCAACATGTGATCTCCATGGAGGAATACAAACAGTGAAATCCACACTTTGATTGAAAAAAAATTCTCTTGAATTTCATTTTTTAGAATAAATACAAAAGATATAGCCCTCTACCTTACCGTGTCCCCCCTCTCTCGTCATCTCTTCGGTTTTCTTTCATAGAGACACGTGTCGGGTCCATATGATGACAAAACTAACCTTCGTAGAGATCAGCCATTTTCTAACGAATTCAGAGAACTGTTGTTCAATACTCATGCTAGTTGTTTCCAGTGATCATATTCCCTGTCACTATTGACCATGTATGGTGTATCACTCGTATGAACTAATACTTCTCACTCGAGTAAGGTGTGGTAATATGATACTAGTCCTGAACCGGTACCGTACGAGAGAAGAGAGAGGGCTCCAGGAGGCGGCGGCAAACCCATCTAGGGTTCATTTCCTCCGCTGGAGATGCCACCGGTCCGTCCCATCTCCGACGGTCTTAGGGGCTTGGAGGCGTGGCGGACCACGGTCCCTCGCCGGCGGGAGGTCTTAGTGTTTTGTTTAGATTGTGTTTAGTGCCTTGTTCAGGATGTTGAGGCGGCGGCTACATCCTGAAGTCAGAATAAGGTCCTTCTCGCCCTATCATCGCTATGTGGTGCGTCTAGCATAAGTGGAGGGCATGTGAAGTCATGTGTCCTCCGGTTGTTTTTCCTATTCATTGGTGTGTTTTGAGATCAGTCTCTTCCGATCTAAGTTGTTCATCTTTGGTGATGGTTTCTATTCTGGCGCGTTGGTCTTTTGGGGCCTTAGCATGACAACTTCTCATCCGTCTACTACAACAAACTATACTATGACAGGATTTTCCCGGCTCCGGTGACAGAGTGACGAGGACGGCGACGCGCCTTTGGCTCGTGCCAGTGTTTGTAGTCGTCGCTAGGTGGTCCAATGAACTATTTGTAAATTCTATTACTTTTGGTACTATCTGTATTGATGTTGATGATTATTAATAGATAGGTGCAAAAAAGGTGTGGTAATTCTAGAAATTGTAGGGTGGAATGGCTTAACCTCTCTGAGGGGCCAGTTGCATGCTATATTGTGAGAAATATCCCATCACATGGCAATACAAGTTTGGTATGTATACAATTATTTGTGTACTACTCCATATCGTATACACCCGGTATATTACGTGTCTAATACCCCCTCCCTTAATCTAGACCTGGGACCTAGGAGAAGTTTAGATTACGCTTAAACTCGTCTAACTTTTTGGTACATAAAGTTTGGTGAATCCATCAGAAATATGATCCTTGCTTGAGATGAACCTGACATCAAGTTGTTTGTTGGCAACTCGTTCTCGAATAAAATGAAAATCAATCTCAATATGTTTAGTGCGTGCATAAAAAACTGGATTTGCAGACAGGAATATTGCACCAAGATTGTCACACTATAGACATGGTTTCTCTTTGAGTGAAACACCGAATTCATGAGCCAGTGATTCAACCCTAATAAGCTCATTTGTGGTATTTGAAGGGCCTTGTATTCAGCTTCTGTGCTGGAACAAGACATAGTAGGCTGTTTTCTAGCACTCTAGAAAATAAGATTAAGACCAAAAAATATAGCAAAACCACCAGTAGAGCGTATGTCAACTAAATCACCTGTCCAGTTGCATCTGAATAGGCACTACGAAGAGTAGAATTTGACCTCTGAAATGTAAGACCAACCTTACATGTACCATGAATATATCCAAAAATCCTCTTGATAGCAGTCCAATGTGCAGTTGTGGGGACATGAAGATACTGACAGACCTTATTAACTGAGAAACAAAGATCAGGTTTGGTCAGTGTCAAATATTGAAGTGCAGCTACAATACTCCTATAGCGAGTAAGATCCTCAGGACCAAGAGAGGAGCCATCTGTCAGGCTCAACGCATCAGTGGTGGAGAGAGGTGTTGGACATGATGTACAATCACGCATTCCAACACGTGTCAAGAGATTTGTAGCATATTTCTCTGATTGAGCAACAATCCATTGGACTGTTTATGAACTTCAAGTCCTAAAATAAATGTAAATCTCCAAGATCCTTAGTAACAAATTACGAACTCAGGTTATGAAGAAGGGCCGAGAGAGCCAAATCAGAAGAGCTTGTGACTATGATGTCATCAATGTAAATCAATAGAAACACGGCAACACCTGACTTGTTATAAAGAAACAGTAAGATATCAGCCTTGGATGGACTGAAGCCAAGGGTATGCATCTTGGAACTGAGCTAGAGTACCAAGCACAAGGAGCTAGTTTCAGACCATATAATGCTTTGTCAAGTCTGCAAATATAGTTTGGAGTAGCGGAAGACTCAAAACAGGTGGTTTTTTTATATAAACCTCCTCTTTCAGAACATCATGTAAGAACGTTCTTGATATAAAACACATCCTCTAGAAACTAATATAGATAGGACAAGTCGAATAGTAGCAGCCTTAACAACAAGACTAAAAGTATCTTCATAATCTATATCATACCTTTGTTTGAAACCTTTTGCAACAAGACGTGCTTTATACCTGTCAATAGTACCGTCAACATTCTTCTTGATACGATAAACCTATTTACATTCTTTTTATTGGAGCTTGGAGGTACAAGGTGTCAAGTATGGTTAGCAATGAGAGCATCATATTCATCTTGCATAGCATGCCTCCAATTTTCATTAGTTAGAGCCTTAGACAGATTTGTTGGTTCACCTGTAGTTGTGAGCAAAGCATATCTTACAGTACCATTAGTATATTTATTTGGATGACTGATACCTTTTTGTAAGCGAGTTTGAACACCAATAGCCGGAGGTGGCACAGAAGATCCTGGAGCCTGCAAGCTCGACGTGGAGTCAGCAACCGAATTGGCAGGAAAATCCTAGCCGACAGCGCTGCTGCTGCTTGTCTACTGGTCGGGTCGGGTGACCGCGACAGCGACTTGTCATGGGGTGACGCGGGTGACACGGGAAATGACGACGATGTGCGCAGACGTGATGCGGGCGACGCAGACTCTTGGGGTGACGTGGGCGACCCATAATGGCGCATATTTGGAGACGGCGCACACGAGCTGGAGACGCGACGTCGTGTGTGTCAGGTTCTGGCGGGGAGTGATCCGAGGTAGGATCAACCTCGAGATTGCTGTGATCCAGGTATGTCCTATTCTTCTGAGTTGCACTGTTATTTGATGTGCTATTTTTACTGTATTCTTTAGTATTTGGAGGAGATTCTGTAGCACCTCGGGTAAAACCAGTACTATAAAATCGCTTGTTATTTTTATTTTGTGCATCATCATGATCGTATGCTCATGTCGCCATGCCACATTGTATTTGAGCATCATCATGTCATCATGCATATGTTTGCTTAAAAACTATTTCTCTAAAAGTCTATCTTTGTTTTCTAAATATTCTCCTTCTTTATTTCAAACTATAAACCCCGGTCCTCCGGATTATTTTGTGTGTCTAAACTATTTATAAAATGGTTTATTAAAATAAAACAAACAAGTTTAAAATAAAGTTTGTACCAGGAAAGGCAGCCCGGCCCGTAGGTCAGGCCACCTACCACCCCGGTAGGCCCAGCCCAAACCTTACCTAGACCCACCTAAACCCTAATCCTGTTCCTAATCCTAGCTCTACCACTCAACCCAACCCAACCTGCCACCGCAACCTACCCGGGACACAGCCGCCCACACCTGGTACACACAGCCGCCACTACCGCCCGCAGCGACGCAACCCACGCGCGCAACTGCCCCGACCCTGCCCTGTCACGCTACACGTCTCTCGCCCTGCCACGCGATCTGCCTGGCCCCACCCGTCCCCGTGCGCGCTATGCGGCAACCGCCGCGAGCGACCCAGCCCCGCACCCTCGCTCGCTCGCCAACCCGACCTGCCCACCTGCTCCCCGACAAACCCAGATCCACCATCCCGATTCCACCCCACCGACCACACCGCGTGGCCTCCCTCTCGCCTTCCGCGCTGTTATAGTGCCCGCCGTAGTCCAGCCACATGCCCGACCTTCCTCGACCGCACCGGCCTCCGCCTCTACAGCCTCGTTCACCACGCCATATCCTCCCCGAATGAGCAGCGTACTCCGCCGAGCTTCCCCTATGCGTCTGCCGCTCGCCGTCGACCACATCGCCATGCCGCTTCTCTGCGACGCCAAGCCGTCCCGCTGCCGCGGTTGCCCCTTGCCACCACTACCTCGTCTTACCCGGCCCGCCTCGAGAGCTGCTACCACCGCTCTCCTTCCCCTTGCTCGCCCCGGCAAGGGTCCTTCGCTGCCCCTTTGTAGCTTCCGGAGCTCCGCCACCGCCGCCTGTGCGGTACCCCGCCCCCGGCCGTCCTTCCTCACAGCCGCCAGGAGCTCACCGCCTCCTCCTCCCTGGTTGCGCCACGCCGACCCTCTCCAGCCGCTGCCGGCCAGCACTTCCGAGCCTCGCATCCCCGAGCGCCCGCACCGAGCAGAGAGAGCTCCTCCACCGTCATGCCCTGCGATCCGCCCGTGAGCGGGCCCCTGCAGCACTGATGTTGCCTCCCCGTCCTTCAGAGCTCGCGCGGCCATGCCCCATCTCCACCAGGGTCGTCGTCGTGCACCTCCTCAAGGACCCACCAAGCTCCTCGTCGCCCCCTGCATGTTCCTTGTGGCCGTGTCTGTCCTAGCACAAGTTGCGTGCTCATCGCTGTCAGTTCAGTTCTGGGTACCCATAGATGGGCCCTGCGCTATCTCCTGGACGCCCGTGCCCAGATCGCAACCGTGTTCTAGCGGTGTGATATGCGGTGAGGATGGTGTCCGTGAAGATGCGACAATAGGATGTACTACTACAAGAGCTACAAGAGTCCTCTCTACAAGACCTTCGGTGAATGAAGTCGAACTTGAGGAATCGCGTCAAAAACCCGAACTATCGAAAGATCGTAGCAACGCTGGAACCAAGTCCGCCAACGATCATCGAGATGGGACATCAAGTTCTTCCTCATGGAACCGAAGACCCCAATCTCGGAGTCATAAAATCGAGACCGATTCCACCGAACCCGAACCCTATCGAACCCCCGAGTCCTTCGACCCTAATGTGTGACCCCTATCCGAGACCCCCTATTTTTTATAATATATGACATCTATCTTGTTGCATTTAAATTGTTCATCCTTGCATCTCATCATGTGGTTTGGAGGTATTTTGTTGGCTCACCTAATAATTAGATATGGAGTGCATATGCGGGCTATTCTTGTCTATTATCGCCTCCATTTAAATTTTTGTAGCGAACAGATGCCATGTTTTGCCTTGTTAATACAAAATTTAAATTGTGGGGTACCTAAACAACATGAACCCTCTAATTAATTTTTGGGACCTGATTCTGCTTAATATTGGCTAGTTGCATCGCATCTTTGCCATGTCATGCATCATGCCTGATCTTCTACCGTAGTATTAAATAGTGCATCCGGTGTTTCTTTTAGTGTTTGCTTCTTCATGGATTAGGCCGTTGAGTTGATGCGATCTTCGACCCGTTCTCCAGATATATCTTCGGCTATGTTTCTCAGGCGAGCATTCTCCCCCTTTCTACCTATTTTTTGCATTTATAGTTTTTACTTCCTCATGTTGATCTATTGATATCCGTGTTGCGATGCTTTAGTTTCTGTACCATTTATATCCCTTGAAGTCTCTATATTTCCTTGGACACCTCCTATTTCTTGTTGTTTGATAGACAATTGGCCTTACGAGTCGTAGTTGCTTACTCAGGTGTTGCACACATCGTCGATGTTCCACCTATGTTGGGAGGTGGCACATGCTTAATGGTGGAGATCATCATGGCTTTAATTACAACTTGTTAATTAAATGTTGGGAGTAAGTAAAATTAATGCAAAGGCACCGATGGGTAATAGATGTTATTTGGTTTTTACCCGCCCACTTGTGTCCACCTAGGACCCGAGTTCTTGACACCTGTTCCGAGATCGTGCGTGTTAACCACATGTGGGGTGTGTGGGCACCCCTATCGGCTTATTACCTGATTTCAAAGTACTATACTAGGGGCCACAAACTAGTTTGAAGTTTTCATGCCATGTATATTATATGTTGCTTGATGAGCGTTTACTACTGTACTATTTAGGATGTGGGTCGTTATGTTGAGGATTATACCTATGGCCTCTGATCTCTTGTCCGATCTCGCAACCTCTGGGTTCGTCTTCGTAACCGGCCGACTTCGTCATGAGTAGCTTAGTGGGGTGGCCCCCATGTACTTGCTTTGCGTATGGGAAAGTGTCATGTCCGAAGCCCCGCCGACATACCAATTGGTGTATGTTAATTGATCTGGCAAAAAGGGTAGAAGTGCGTGTGGATACTTTTGTGCACCCCTGCTTTTCGAAAAGCCGCGTCTGCGGTTATGCACGACTTGGAGCACAGTTTCTCGATCATAGACAACTATAACTAAAGAATTATTGTTATAACTTGACTTGGATCTGACATGACTAGTATGTTGGATAACTACCATGGAATGAATGGATAAAACTGCCAACTGTGTGATTTCCTTGGGATGACTTCCTCGTTTGGTCTCGAGGGGGAAATACCAGGATGGGTATGTTTGATTTTAGTATCAGGTGGTTCCAACTAGGTCTTTCTTATCCCTATCTAATAGCTGACAGTTGTATCAAGTCTCTATAGGTTGATTATGTTGGAAATATGCCCTAGAGACAAATAGTAGTAAGGACTATTATCATGTTTCATATAGTTTATGATTAAGTTTTATATCATGCTATAACCGTATTGAGTGGAAACATCAATACACGTGTGATATACAAACAACCAAGGGTTCCCAGTGAAACTCTAGTCACCGGTTCATTGGTCAATAGATGATCATGTTTCCTGATCATGTGGCATTTATGCCAGTTGGAAATGAGGTCATCTCATTCTAAGAATGAGATGATGAACCAATACCCAACCTAAACATCGTGACCCGATCATGTCACGAAGCTCAAGTTACGATGATTAGAAATGGATCCTCGTAGACTATTCCTTAGACCATGAGGCTATATCAATCACCGTCTCCCGAGAATGCTTTGATAGCATCAAGCGCCACTTGGTAATACAGTGGTTATAAAGGTGTGTTCAGGTATTCAGAGGAAACCGTTGAGGCAATATATGTCAAGAGCGGGATTTGTCTGTCTATGTGACGGGAAGATACTCGAAGGGCCCACTTGGAGAGGTTATATCCAATAGCTGCGCAGCGTGTGATTTGATCACGGGGATATCACTTGTCGGAACAAGTCAAGTAGCATTGTTCAGCAACGAGATTGAACACCACATGGTGATGTCATTGATCAGATCTCGGGCAATGCAAGTATCGAGTGACAAAGGGAATAAGACACGACTGTCCCGGTTCAAACGATAAAAGATCTTCGTGGAACGCACAAGGGTCACATGGCCATCAAGGTCCCTTTGTTGATCATTGGTGCGGGAGTGTCCCGACCATGTCTCGAGTGTTCCCGAACCGTGGGGTATCACTCTTAAGGGCTTGATGATGCTTAGAGAGTGTTTATAGGATCGGTGGAATCACCAAAGAAGAGTAGGGAGAAAACCGGAAGGGTTTTGGTAAGTCCGGAGGATGTCCGGAGTGGAGGTGGAAGGTGTTCCATATCCACAGAGATTGAATAATGTGCGAATGAATGTTAAATGTTGATTTAATCATTTATTCATAATTATTTAAATAAAGAGAAAATCAATTTCAATGGTCAAAGGCTTAATGGGCCAATTCCGGAGGGAAAGGGCCCATTAGGGGAAAGGAGAGAGGGAGAGGGGCCAAAGGGGAGGCCTGCTTGGCCTAGCCCCCCTCCCCCCTGCACATGGCCCACTAGGGTGGCCGGCGGCCACCCCTCCCCCCTCCTCTCCTTTAGTCCCACCCCGGGACTTTGAGGGAGGTAGTACCTCCCCTCCCCCTATGTATAGTGGGGGTATTTGGCCAAAATAAACACACCAATAATCAATAAAGGTCTCCCCACTTTTGGGAGGACCTCTAATTGATATTTTCTCTCTCCTCCTCTCTCTCGCGTGACCGTGGTCCCAAGTCTAGACTGCGCGAGCGAGAGATATCTTCACCGCGGAGCGCCGTCGCGCTGCAGGATTCGGATCCGGGAGCTCTACTTCCGCAACTGCTACTGGATCAGGGAAGCGGGAGTCATCGTCAGACATCGGACATGTGTAACTCCCTGCGAGGTGTCGCACTTGAGGCACTCAAGTCATTGGAGCCAAGGAGCGCAAGGACTTCATCACGACCTTGAGGTCGGCTTCGGCTCGTCTACATCAACCACGCTCTCTTGAGCATTGACAATGCTTTTCGGTCTTCAAGGGTAAGTTCATGAAAAGACCCTCTCATTAATGTATTACTAATAGATAGGTCCTGGCAGCTTCAGGGGTTCAGGGGCGTAGAGTAAAATTTATTGTTTTCATGCGTGGAACCCCAAAGTGGTATCAGAGCTAGATTTATGCATAGTAATACTAGTACGGGTAGAACACACGAGATGTAGCATGTGGGCGTTGATCTTTTAGTTGTTACCCTCCCACGTGTACATGTGCATACCGTAGTAATGCTTGATAAAGCGGCCCCCAACCAACTTTACGCGTTCATTCGCGAGACTGGTCCACGCTTGACATACGGCTTGAACTGTATAAAGTGGCTTAGGGGGGTGTCTGTCTCTCTTGCATTAGTTGGTATGCCATTTGCAACGGAGGGCCCCGAAAGGGGTGTAGTAGAGACAACTACTTGATCAGCGTTGTGCTGAAAGTTTGTAGGTAAGAACGGTTCTTGTGCGAAAGCCCATTCAGCCACGTAAAACATGCAAAGATAAAGTAGAGGCGTCTAACTTTGTTTTGTAGGGGGGCATTGCTTTGTGATATAGTTGTGGCAAAGGTAAAGTGATTACCTTATGTCACGTAGTAGATAGTCACGGAGGTGACGGACTACCACACCAGGAAGACACCGGTACCCTGGTGTCTACGACGCCGGAACCCTGGCGCCGGAACCCGGTGACGGCGGATGAAGATCGCGACGTGAAGGACCATATCACATAGCATTTGAATTCAATGTTATTATTTGTATGTCTTATTGTGTGCTAGTATTAGATACTCGACGGTAGCCTAATAAGATGATCCCTGTTAAAATTACCAACGATTATGTTCACCCCTTAGTGTGCACCACCAAGAAAGTTCTTCGGTATAAGGCGATCCAAGGTTACAGGCCTGGGTGTCAGACATATCTACGTTTGCATACAATGGGTGTAAGCCATGTTGCACACTGAATACACTAAGGTTGAGTTGGCGAGCCTAGCACGCCACAGAAGCATGGCCTCGAAACACGGATGGTCAAAAGATCAAGCACGACTCACATGAATGATGTGACCGATGTTTAGCGTCCACCTTTGAACCCACATCGATGGCCGTGTTCAATCGGGGGAGATGTGCTGATAGGGGTCGTGTTATCACTAGGAACCGTTTTGGGGATAGGTGTTTCTGAGTGGAGTTATTGTTAACTCATTTAATTATAAACTTAGTCTAAAATTCCTTTTGCAATTATATATGTAGATGGCTCATCGTGAAGCTTACTTTGTCATTGAGGATTGGGTAAAGGGGGAAACACTTAGACTTGATGGATCCAACTTCCCTAGTTGGCTTGTGCGCCTGAATGATCTCCTTACTAGGAATCATGTGGTAGACTACATACGCCGCACGATGGATTTGACTGAGCCAGATTACTATGAGACCCCACAAGGGCTGGCAGACCGCTACTATCGTCAAGAGATGTCCACCTACATTCAGATAATAATGCATTACGGGATGGTGGATGAAATACATCCGCTCATGGGTGATCTTGATCCTTTTTCAATGGTGGATCAGCTGAGAGCAGAGTTCATAGGCCATGTGCACATGTGGAAGCACGAGCTGCTTGGAGAGTTCCTTTCCATACAGATGGAGGAGCATACATGTCTGAAGGGTCACTTGGAGCGCATGCTTGATGCACATATGAGACTGGTTCACTTCGTGGATTACTGGATGGCTGGTCCATTTGTGATAGACGTACTGCTTCGATCGTTACCTCCTAGCTACGAAGGACACGTCCTGAGTAGCATCATGAGTGGTGATACGGAAACATTGGATTTCCATGAGTTCATATTACGTTTCAGGAACATAAAGGTTGAGCCAATCACCAGAGAGGTCATCGATGACAAAGGTATATATTTGATATACAGTTTTATAAATGTTATAATCTTGCAAACACATTTGCAGTGTTAAGTATATCTGGTATTTGTTCTGTTTTGCTAAAAACAGGTCCTTCTGCATGAGAGGTGCTTGCTGGAGAGGAGGTGACGTTGCGTGTTGATGGCGAGCATGATGATGATGGCCGACGACACTCTCCCTCGACATTTATCACTTAGTTTATGTTTTAGGATGATTTTTGTAATCAAGAGATTGTGAACTTCTTTAGTGTGTCTCACATTTCGTGAGACGGTTATTCATATGAGTTTGTAACAAACAGTTGTTCTACTTTTATGAATGATTTCTATTCGTGTTCATATCTTGTTTGATTATGTGTGAATTGTCCTTGTTGTTTGAAACTAATTGATAATGCACGGACATTTGTAAAACATTAAAAATGCCTTGTTTCAAATACCCAATTTAATGATATATTCATTAATGAATGAAACCATAGTTTAAATTCAAAGTTATGTGATAATATGTGAAAGTCATTCGATTTCTTATCACATATAAATCATGCCTAAGTTCGGCAAAATAACTTGAACACCGTGTATTACTTGAATACAAAGTGTTTAAAGAATTGTTAAAAGTAAATACATATTCGATGTATTGTGTTTTAACGAAAATGGTAATTATCATTATATGATTGTTTAAATGTGTAAAGAAGTTTACCAAAGGAAACATTAATATGAAACTATTTGATTTGATCAAAGAGTTTCATCAACAAAGGGTATTGATACATTACAAATGTATCTATAATTTTTGATGTTACATGCTTGGTTTTATCCACTTTCTTGTGTTTTGTTCCAACTTTATATTACTTTTCATATGATTTCTTGGACTAACCTATTAAGAAGAGACACAGTGCCAGTTGCCTGTTTTCTACTGTTTTTGGTTCCAGGAAGTCAGAAAATGAATATTCTCGGAATTGGACGGGACAAAAGCCAAAGTTCCTATTTTCCTGTAAGACTCATGGAGCCATAAGACGAGACGGAGAGAGGCCAGGGGCCAGCCACACCATGTGGTGGCGCGGGCTAGCCCTGGCCGCGCCACCAGGTGGTGTGGGCCCTCTGGCACTCCACCGACCTTGCCTCCTTCGCCTATAAGAGCCTCCCGATACCAAAACCCTAAATCATCAAGCCTCTAGCCATGAAAAGTTCCGCAGCACCGCCGCCACCGAAGGGGAGATTCGGGGGACAGAAAGTCTCTGTTCCGGCACCCTGCCGGGACGGGGAAGTGCCCCGGAGTCATGTCCATCGATCTCCACCGCCATCTCCATCACCATTGCTGATTCCCATGATGAGGAGGGAGTAGTTCTCTCTCGAGGCTAAGGGTTCTACCGGTAGCTATGTGTTCATCTCTCACTCTCTATGCATGATCATATTGTGATCATGAGCTTGTAATCTAGTAGATCTACCTTGCTACTCAAGTGCTTAATAGATCTATGCTCTCCCCATGTGTGTGAAAGTGACAGCGTGCTCACCATGGTGGCACTTAGGCTAGAGATTACAAATAATTGTTATGAGTTATATTTGGAGTTGGATGTCTTTATGAAATTGTGGTGTTTGTTGGACTCATCTAGTACTCAAGGTGACAGTATGGGGTTTTCTAGATGGGAAAGACTTACTTTGAGGAGTGTTGTTATAGCCCTACCATCGATTAGAGTGTTCAACCGGAGAGTAGTTAAGAGTAGTATCATAAAGAGAGGATATTTATATGAGAGTGTTCACTAGTGAAAGTATGATCCCTAGGCCTTGTTTCTTAGCATTGAAACACCGTTTGCAATTAGATATGTTACACGTTTGCTTGCTTGCATCTTTATTTTAGTTTGCCTTTAGTCTTTTCCACGCCATCAAGCTATCGTCTATCACCATTACCACTTGTATTTCACTATCTCTTCGCCGAACTAGTGCACCTATACACCTGACAAGTGTATTGGGTGTGTTGGGAACACAATAGACTTCTTGTATCTTGATTGCAGGGTTGCTTGAGAGGGAATACCTTTGACCACTTCCTCCCTGAGTTCGATAAACCTTGGGTGATCCACTTAAGGGAAAACTTGCTGCTGTTCTACAAACCTCTGCACTTGGAGGCCCAACAACTGTCTACAAGAATAGAAGTGCGTAGACATCAAGCTATTTTCTGGCGCTGTTGCCGGGGAGGTAAGGTAAAAGGTACTCACATCCTTCGGTGTGAGTACTCGAAGTTATTTCCTTTAGATTCTGCAATTTTGTCTTTTTGTTTCTTGTTTTCACTAGTTAGGCTTAATGGAAAACAACAACAAAAATAGAGAGCTTTTTATTCTTTTTCCTAAGTTAGAACTCGATTTCTTTGAAAAGAAAATTAAAAAACCCATGGAACTTTCTTTGCATGCTAATAGCAATGTTATTAGTATGAATCTTTTAAACACCTTTGTTACCAATGTTACTAATGCTAATAGCAATGCTTGGGGAAGTTGGTTCTTATGAAAATGATCTCTTTAGTTCCCCAGTTTTAAGGAAGAAAATTTGCTCTGATGATAGTTTATCTCCCATATGTGGTAATTCTAATGATACATGTGATATTTTAAATCCACATACTGAAAGCATCCCTTTAAAATACCTATAAAATTATTGATCGTGTTATGGATAACTACTATTTTGGAGATGGAACTGTTCATCTCGGTGATCATTTGCTCTTTATACACGAATTATGCGGGTTGTTCAAGTGTGCAGGTATTACAACCGATCACGTCAAGAAGAAGTTATTCTCTTTTTCACTTAAGGGCAAAGCAAGGGAGTGGTATGAGCTACTAGATGATCCTCATCATTTGGAGTGGAAGGAACTTGAATCTCTCTTTTACTCTAAATTTTATCCTCCTCATGAAATTCATAAAGATAGGAATTACATTTATAATTTCCATCCTCATGATGGAGAAAGTATCGCCCAAGCATGGGGGAGATTGAAGTCACTAATTCTCAAATGTCCCATTCATGAGCTCCCCCGTAATATTGTTATTAATAATTTCTATGCAAGGCCTTCAAGACATTACAAGGACTATCTAGATACTTGTTTAGAGGGATCCTTCACAATTAAGGAGGTTAAAGCTAAGTGGGATCTTCTTGAAACAATTCAAATCAATACCGAAGATTGGGATAACAACAAAGGTAAAGAACCAGGTATAAACTATGAGTATGATTGCATTAAGTCTTTTCCTGAAACTGCTGATTTTCAAGAGCTTAGTGCTAAATATGGTCTTGATCCTCAAATTCTTATTGATAGTTTTAAAACCTTTGCTTCTCATATTAATGCTCCTAAATAAAAGTAGGACATGTATCATGAGCCTTTTAAAGACACTTGCATGGAAAATGAAATTGTTGTTAATGATAGCAATAAAGATGCTCAAACCTCTGAAAGCACTATTTCTTATAAGCATGTTAATTTTTGTGGGATACATAGACCTTGTGAGAGTAATCAAGTTGAAGAAGAATATTGTATCACCCACAGGAATCAAAAAACTAGAATGTGGTATCGGGCTCTAAATGATCTTGGTAAAAAAGTTTGTGCCCTCTATCCTTTTATTTGTGAACTTTGCTTTAAAGTGGGTCATTTCAATTTCCAATGCTCAGGCCATAATAATAGCCCTTCTAATCCAATAAGTACTGCAAGTTTGTATTGTGATGACATGATCACTCCTAATCAGCATGATGAACTTACATTATTTTTGGGGTGTGAAGAGTTATCAAGAAAAACCTCTTTGGTAGATATGGGTGCTTTTGATATGAATAGTGTCCTGCATGGTTGTCATCTTTATTGTGTTGATAATTGTCACACAAATACTTACATACAAAATATTATAGAAGATCAGATTTTACCAAAACATGATAGGACTAATATGTGTTTTGATCTTATTAATGAAAAGAAGGAATCCTCCAAAGTTTCTTCTATTGTCTCTAACAATGAACCAGGGTATATGGAGAAGCTTCCTTTCAAGCCTCTCCCTCCAAAAGAGAAGAATATAAAGAAGAAAAGGAGGAGTAAAAGGAGAGAGGAAACGGTATTTTCCCCTAAGCATGTTGCTCCTATTATAGTTTTTGATGAGTCTGAACTCGATGATGTTCCTATGCCTGTTACTTATAGTAGTGATCATGATTGGGAAAAGCACACTTCTTTTGATATTGAAAATCTCTTTGGTACCTATTCTGAAAATGATGATATTAATAATTGCTATACTATTAGTGCTATCCATGATCTTTCCAATGATGATATATTTACAAATGAACACACTTGGGAAGATAACTATTCTATTGCTTATGAGGATGCTATACCTCCAATATATGATGATTGCAATGATGATTATGATATTTTCAGTCCACCTACTATTGAGGAGGAAATTAATTATGATTACAATATGCCTCCTATATTTGATCAACAAGAATGACTATTTTTATGTGGGGAGTATTAATTCTTTTATGCATGTGGCTCATGATAAGAACGTTTCTTGTGATATTTATATTGTTACTTTTATTCATGATGCTACTGAAAGTTATTATGAGAGAGGGAAACATGGTTCTATGCATCTCAATAATATTAGGTTTCCCCTCTTTATGTTGAAAATTTTGAAGTTGCACTTGTTTTGCCTTCCTATGCTTGTTGCCTTGTGCTTTCATGACTTGTTTATCTATAAGATTCCTATGCATAGGAAGTGGGTTAGACTTAAATGTGTTTTGAATTTGCTTCTTGATGCTCTCTTTTACTTCAATTTATATTTCTTATGTGAGCATCTTTTCAAACTACCATGCCTAACTTAAAGGCGTTAAAAAAAGTACTTATTGGGAGATAACCCAAAAGTTTTAGTTGAGTCTTGGAAGTTATTACCTCTGTAATAACCGCTCCTTATCCTTTTTATTTGTTTTTTGTGTCAAGAGTAACCTCTAATAGAGAGAAGTAATGATTGGAAAAGTTGCTGTCCCGAAACAGATTTCTGTGCTTCATCGTAAAACTTTGTAAGACAGCTCTGTATATCGGATTGAGCTGTAAGTTTTTGTGCTTCTTCCCAAGGTTGTTATATAACTTTCATTAGTTCAACACTTTTCTAATTGAGCAACAGAAGGTCTTCGAAAAAATTCGTCTTTACCTGCTGGTCTGATTTGACAGATTTCTGCATTTGCTTCTTACTGGTTCCATCTTGAGTTCTTTTGGGGAATTGAGATTTTTGAGGGAAGTGCTACAATATCTAGTGTTCTAATGTAAGTTTATTTGGTGTTAGAACTGAACCTTAAGACTTATTTATCTTAAGTGCACTAATGTTGCTAATAAAGATTGTGTGAAGTTTTGTATGAAGGAAAAATTTCAGGTGTATGGAAGGAATGAGTAATGAGATGAAGGATGGACTAAAGCTCAAGCTTGGGGATGCCATGCGTGTCACCCCAAGAAACATCCAAGAAGTACAAGCGTCAAATCTTGGGGATGCCCAAGGCATCCCCTTCTTCATCAATAAAAATCCCAGGTTTCTTCCAAACGCTTCATTTTTGTTGTTTAATGCACAGTTGTGTTGTTCTTGGAGCGTCTTCTTTTTCGTTTTCATTTTGGTTTTTAGTTTTCTTGGTTTTCTTAGTTTGCTAAATAAATTGGTTGGACCCCCTCTTTCATACAGTGGTTTGCAAATAGTTTGGTTTGGTTTGGAAAAGAGTAGGAAAGTTCATACTTATGTGGTAAAAAGAGCTTGTTTTTTACTGTGGCCTATGCTTTGTCATGCCATGCTTGATATTGTTTTGGATTTATGCTTAGTATTCTTTTCTGTAGCATGACTTGTTATAAACAATTGAGATTGCTTGATGTGCCTTGGATGAATCATGCGTTGTTTTAGCATATTAAAGCATAGTATAGTGGTATTCTCCTTTGATGTTTTATTTGGGTTGACTTGGCACATGCTCACACCATGTTATGACTATCCAAAGTCACCATAGCCTTTATGATCCTTTAGTTTTCAACTTGTAGTATCACTTTATGCTTTGATCAATGATGTTTTGTCGCATTGCATGATTATGGCCATTATTGCTCTCTTAGTTTGCCGCTCCCAGTCTTTTGCTAGCCTCCACAACAAAGTATGAGTTCCACTCATGCATCCAAATCCCTAAACCAAGTTTTTCCAAAGAGTTCACCATACCTACCTACTAGCTTATGCTATTCCAAGTATATTCATGCTTTTGTTTACCTTCCACTTGTTATGAGAAAACTAGTGATTAAAGCTCTCACGAACTTGATGGCACACTTTACTTTATTGCCTCTAATAAACTTGAACCATTGGGTCCTTCTTTGTTGCGTATATGCTTGCGCTTTATAAGTTGAAATTAGCAGAACCATGCTTCATGGGGAACGATTTCAACATTGCACTTGTACTTTGTACCCCGTTGATATTACTATCTTTTGCTTACGGATCCCAGCGGTGTGAAATAAAAGTGGAACTTGTAAGATCATGGAGTTTGTATATGTGTTAGAGAAACGCCTGGGCCGCTAGCCTAAGCCATGCCTAATCATGGTGGAAACTTGCAGCATCACCATAATGAGCACTCTATGAAGCATCCTCAATAAAAACCTATGCAAATAGCAAATAAAAAGATCGTTGAGATGCTCATTGTCTGCTTGCCTTGTCATTTTGATTATGGGAAAGCTCCCGTATCATGTGCAAGGGGTACCCCGTTGGCGGTTCTTAATGATACACATATACTTACAATGACAAGAGCTTACTCGTGACTAAAGTTGAGTTGCATGAGGATCGGTCTTCGTAAGTAAGGGGCATGAGATTTCGGTTTATAACTTGTCAAGCATATCCTCTTAGTTGTGTCACTTTAACCTTAATCACCTTAAAGATTCTTATGATAGGGGCAATGAGACCTGAAAGCTATAAGTACCATAATTTTTGGAAGCTCTTTATGAGACTTGAATCCCTACTTCCTTTTACAAAAGGCCTTTCTTCCACCATTATATTGAGTCTCCACCTTCTATCTTTATGCACCTACTTTGAGAGCATAGTGGCCATTCTTAGTTCTATGTGCATTGTCCCAAGACTAGTTGATTGATGCATAACTTGTTATTGCTTGTTTGAAACTATTGTATCTAGTCACTCTTATGAACTTTGAAGGTGTCCTATGCATTTATATTTGCTACTCTATTGAGGGACAAGCTGAATACTATTATGCTATGTTTTCTTTATGTGAAACAAACAAACGTCTTGCAAAGCATTGTTATTCATGAATCTTTTGTTTGTGCCTTTTCATGTTGCATCATAGTTTGTTTGCTTATTGCTAGAACTTTGTCTTTGATGTTATGATTGAAGTACTATGATCCCAGCTTTGAATGTTTTGCAAATACTTTGATCAAGTCTTTGATGGTGCATGTCACCTCAAAAATTATTATTTCTTTTTATCACTTACCTACTCGAGGACGAGCAGGAGTTAAGCTTGGGGATGTTGATACATTGCAAATGTATCTATAATTTTTGATGTTCCATGCTTGGTTTTATCCACTTTCTTGTGTTTTGTTCCAACTTTGGAGTACTTTTCATATGATTTCTTGGACTAACCTATTAACAAGAGCCAAAGTGCCAGTTGCCTGTTTTCTACTATTTTTGGTTCCAGGAAGTCAGAAAATGAATATTCTTGGAATTGGACGGTACAAAAGCCAAAGTTCCTATTTTCCCGGAAGACTCACGGAGCCAGAAGATAAGACGGAGAGGGGCCAGCCACACCATGTGGTGGCGTGGGCTAGCCCTGGCCGCGCCACCAGGTGGTGTGGGCCCTCTGGCACTCCACCGACCTTGCCTCCTTCGCCTATAAGAGCCTCCCGATACCAAAACCCTAAATCATCAAGCCTCCAGCCACGAAAAGTTCCGCAGTGCCGCCGCCACCGAAGGGGAGATTCGGGGGACAGAAAGTCTCTGTTCCGACACCCTGCCGGGACGGGGAAGTGCCCCCGGAGCCATCTCCATCGATCTCCGCCGCCATCTCTATCACCATTGCTGATTCCCATGATGAGGAGGGAGTAGTTCTCTCTTGAGGCTAAGGGTTCTACCAGTAGCTCTGTGTTCATCTCTCTCTCTATGCATGATCATATTGTGATCATGAGCTTGTAATCTAGTAGATCTACCTTTCTACTCAAGTGCTTAATAGATCTCTCCCCATGTGTGTGAAAGTGACAGCGTGCTCACCATGGTGGCACTTAGGCTAGAGATTACAAATACTAGTTAGGAGTTATATTTGGAGTTGGATGTCTTTATGAAATTGTGGTGTTTGTTGGACTCATCTAGTACTCAAGGTGACAGTGTGGGGTTTTCTAGATGGGAAAGACTTACTTTGAGGAGTGTTGTTATAGCCCTACCATCGATTAGAGTGTTCAACCGGAGAGTAGTTAAGAGTAGTATCATAAAGAGAGGATATTTATATGAGAGTGTTCACTAGTGAAAGTATGATCCCTAGGCCTTGTTTCTTAGCATTGAAACACCGTTTGCAATTAGATCTGTTACACGTTTGCTTGCTTGCATCTTTATTTCAGTTTGCCTTTAGTCTTTTCCACGCCATCAAGCTATCTTCTATCACCATTACCACTTGTATTTCACTATCTCTTCGCCGAACTAGTGCACCTATACACCTGACAAGTGTATTGGGTGTGTTGGGGACACAAGAGACTTCTTGTATCTTGATTGCAGGGTTGCTTGAGAGGGAATACCTTTGACCACTTCCTCCCTGAGTTCGATAAACCTTGGGTGGTCCACTTAAGGGAAAACTTGCTGCTGTTCTACAAACCTCTGCACTTGGAGGCCCAACAACTGTCTACAAGAATAGAAGTGCGTAGACATCAGGTATAAACATAAAAGAGAATCTAATTACTATGATTTGATCAATAGTAATGAGATTCGAATTTATAAGAATGGCATAAAAGAAATTGTGGAATGCGAAGCGTTTTGAAACGTCAAAATGCGAAGCATCATAATGTGATATTAGATATCAAATGGGTTGAATAGAAGGCACCAAATAAATCGTTGTAGTGTAGATGTAGAGACCATTAGAAATAGTTAGCACTCAATTAGAATGTAGTGAACCATTTGAATTCGTGAAAGTTTTGGGGTTATTCGATATAACCAAAACAATAGAGAATAAGTCCTTGTAGATTATTCATTGGAAACTTTGAATACGAAATCCATAGCTGAAACCAAAAGTAAAGCAAAATTCGTATTGCTTGGATTTTGGTGCATTCTTGGGAAAGCTCACTTTTAGTGATATTTCTCGATTATGAAGCAAATGGGAGATAGTGAAAAACACGATGAGGATTCATATCCCTGCATCAGAGTGTTGAGAAGCGCAACGGACAACGTTCCTAAATGATTCCCTTCACAGGAGGAAAGAATCAATGATATTGATCATTGTGTTTTTCCTCCACTATTGTTTTTCACTACATGAAGTAGGATTCAAAATGTAATCCATATCTTGTATGGAAACATTTGTGAATCATTTGTCATGATTCTTGGAATATGACATAGCTACGAACTACTGAGGAAATAATGGTAAACTAAAATTATGAGAAATCCTAGAAGCAATATTCACTTGAGATTAGAAAGCAATTTGTTGCTGAATCTCACAAGTAAAAGGAGTTTCTTGAATTTTCCCAAATGACTGCAAAGCCATAGTGGAAAAGGGGGGTGAATGACAAAATCAAAATTTGTCAAGTATTAGATAAGTTCAAATGAATTTGATTCAAATGTGCTAAATGTCTAGTGGATTTAAAACTACTAAAGTACTAGTATCTCATAGTAAATCTCCAAGTTTGATATTTGATCAAAGGATTTTTGAAGTTGTTCAAAATAGTGAGTGGATACACAATTTGCATAAAATTGAGTGGGAGCTATGAATGTCTTCTTGAAACAATATGTGACTGACATATTTTAAGTGGGAGCAATATAAGACTCAAATTCAAATATGTAGGAACATATTTTGAGTGGGAGCTTATAGGAGTAATTCTTAAGTATGTTAAGAATGAAAGCGCAAATACGTATGAATAATGATTTATAAGATATAGAAGTTGATAATAGGTGTATTATGATATTATGTGGTATTCCTTAAGGGATTCTGAAAGGGGTTTCAGAATAGAAGTTAATTAAGGAACCGGTCCTTAATAAGTCAAATTAGGAATAGCATTAAGTTTAACATCAATGGTTAAAAGAAAGAAAAGGATGATCGTCATCCACTATGTTGAGACATAGGTTCTATCTTAGTAAACCATGATGATAACTTAGCATAATATGTGATCCAAATAAGGAACGTTTGAAAGTGATTAAGTTAGAATCACAAAACGTTGAGCTGAGTTTTGTCCGCAGTGTGTAGTAGAGAACTGTAGACATGTTCTCCAAATCCATAAATGATGACATATCTTAAAGCATAAAGAGTTATGTTATAAGGGAATATATTGGAAACTCTTGTAGATACCGATTAAAGTCAAGTAGGAAGCAAGGTGAACAAAGACATCGAAAGTTGCACAGAGTGCACGGGAGTTTCGATGAATACATTTATAATAATAGATAAGGGTACCATCTAAAGTGTTGTATAATGTTATGGCAGGGCCAGTTCGCTTTTAACGTAGAATGATGTGTCCCAGGGCACAGTACCCATGAGAAAGCCCTAGAGGTTGATCTAACGTCACTGTAGGCTCCTGGAATCAGGCCTCGTTCTGCTGCCATAGCGATGATGCATACACACAGATGCTATCATGTGATGATAAAGTATTAATGTCAATCAAGGTGACATTAGTAAGTTGCAAAGGATTTGGGACTGTAAAGTACATACCCAAGACTCAACCTCTTCCATGAGCAAGCATGTTCATGGTACCGAATATATGGCGCCAATGATTGAGAACAAATGCAGCTAGTGTATTTGTACTCTAGTGCAAGTGGGAGACTTTTGGAAATATGCCCTAGAGACAAATAGTAGTAAGGACTATTATCATATTTCATATAGTTTACGATTAAGTTTTATATCATGCTATAACTGTATTGAGTGGAAACATCAATACACGTGTGATATACAAACAACCAGGGGTTCCTAGTGAAACTCTAGTCACTGGTTCATTGGTCAACAGATGATCATGTTTCCTGATCATGTGGCATTTATGTCAGTTGGAAATGAGGTCATCTCATTCTAAGAATGAGATGATGAACCAATACCCAACCTAAACATCGTGACCCGATCATGTCACGAAGTTCAAGTTACGATGATTATAAATGGATCCTCGTAGACTATTCCTTAGACCGTGAGGCTATATCAATCACTGTCTCCCGAGAATGCTTTGATAGCATCAAGCACCACTTGGTAATACAGTGGTTATAAAGGTGTGTTCAGGTATTCGGAGGAAACTGTTGAGGCAATATATGTCAAGAGCGGGATTTGTTCGTCCATGTGATGGGAAGATACTCGAAGGGCCCACTCAGAGAGGTTATATCCAATAGCTGCACAGCGTGTGATTTTATCACGGGGATATCACTTGTCGGAACGAGTCAAGTAGCGTTGTTCAGCAACAAGATTGAACACGACATGATGATGTCATTGATCAGATCTCGGGCAATGCAAGTATCGAGTGACAAAGGGAATAAGACATGACTGTCCCGGTTCAAACGACGAAAGATCTTCGTGGAACACACAGGGGTCACATGGCCATCTAGGTCCCTTTGTCGATCATTGGTGCGGGAGTGTCCCGACCATTTCTGGAGTGTTCCCGAACCGTGGGGTATCACGCTTAAGGGCTTGATGATGCTTAGAGAGTGTTTATAGGATCGGTGGAATCACCAAAGAAGAGTAGGGAGAAAACCGGATGGGTTTCGATAAGTTCGGAGGATGTCCGGAGTGGAGGTGGAAGGTGTTCCATAGCCACGGAGATTGAATAATGTGCGAATGAATGTTAAATGTTGATTTAATCATTTATTCATAATTATTTAAATAAAGAGAAAATCAATTTCAATGGTCAAAGGCTTAATGGGCCAATTCTGGAGGGAGAGGGCCCATTAGGGGAAAGGAGAGAGGGAGAGGGGCCAAAGGGGAGGCCGGCTGGGCCTAGCCCCCCCCCCCCCCCCCCCGCGTGTGCGCAGGGCCCACTAGGGTGGCCGGCGGCCACCCCTCCCCCCTCCTCTCCTTTAGTCCCACCTCGAGACTTTGAGGGAGGTAGTACCTCCGCTCCCTCTATATATAGTGGGGGTATTTGGCCAAAATAAACACACCAATAATCAATAAAGGTCTCCCCACTTTTGGGAGGACCTCTAATTGATATTTTCTCTCTCCCCCTCTCTCTCATGATTGTGGTCCCAAGTCTAGACTACGCGAGCGAGAGACATCTTCACCGCGGAGCATCGTCGCGCTACAGGATTCGGATCTGGGAGCTCTACTTCTGCAACTGCTGCTGGATCAGGGAAGTGGGAGTCATCATCAGGCACCGGACGTGTGTAACTCCCCGCGAGGTGTCGCACTTGAGGCACTCAAGTCGTTGGAGCCAAGGAGCGCAAGGACTTCATCACAACCTTGAGGTCGGCTTCGGCTCATCTACATCAACCATGCTCTCCTGAGCATTGACAATGTTTTTTGGTCTTCAAGGGTAAGTTCGCGAAAAGCCCCTCCCGTTATTGTATTACTAATAGATAGGTCCTGGAAGCTTCAGGGGTTTAGGGGCGTAGAGTAAAATTTATTGTTTTCATGCGTGGAACCCCAACAGATTAGTGCATGCTTCGCTGCTGCTTCAGTCCACCATACCTATGTAGGGGAGAGCCACCAAATTCTAGACTCGCCGTGTACTGGCCTCAGTACTGACCGCTTCCTTTTTCCTTTTCCATTTGTCGGCACCCCTTTTGTTTAATAGGTATAAGTTCGACGTTGTTAGCAAGGTTACCCTTCTGGCTTGGCCTAGACAGGGTTATGGATGCCATTGGTTATACTTCAGGGCTCTTAGCCCCATTTGCATCTTATCCATACTCAGATGTTGTATTGTTTTCAAAATGATTTGAAACTTTGTACTGTATATCTGTATTCTTGACTCATGGAGTCGTTGTTCTATATATATGTTCTGTGGGTTCTATCGTGGACTATTGTGTAATGATATTACTTCGTTTTCCACCCGCACGCAAGTGCCTGGTGGGCATCTTTGAATCCTTCCTATGTGGGTTTGGCGGGAATCGCTAAAACTTGCATAGGGCTGATTCGAGGGTGTTACAAAGTGGTATCAGAGCCCAACTGTTGCGATACCCCACTGGTCTAGCATGTAGGATGACCTAGCTAACGTATGAGGTAGAGTGTCAAAACTATTTTGAAAAATCGGTTGGATAGATCTAATTAGGTCTGCTTTTGCTCCTTGCCTCTATGCTCTTCTCCTCTTACTTTGCGTGTTTTGAATCTACTCTCTTACTTCTCTTTGAGTCTAGGAATTCTCGTGGTTGGGTTTCCATTGTACCTTCATGGTTTCAATTCCTTCTTCTTGGAACGGTGTTGCTACATCCGGTCTTCATGCTATCTAAGGAATTTTTCTCCGTGTACCTATCAGTGGACCAAAAATTTACTAAAAATTTTCTATGTATCTTCCGATGTTTACCAATGCGACGACATCATCTGCACCAGATCTGATGAAGAGCATGTATCACTCCGTTGTTTCTAAACATTGCTTGTCAAGATCTTCAGTCTAAATTCCGAGAGTTGGTTGCATAATTCTCCTATTCTTGTGTAGGGTAATTCTTTGGGTGCGCGATGGACTGATCCCCATCTGACCACTCTTACCATTCGCTTTGTACATTGAATTGGTGGATAATTGTAATTTTACTCCTTCCACGGAAGTTAGAGGTGGCCTTACCTTTGGAGACCTTTACCTTCGTCCTTTGTATCATAGTAAGATTGTCATTTGCATGGGTATTTAATTGGGCTCATTTGTGCCAGCTCTCGTAACTAACCAAGTCTTGCCTAAAAACTGCTAAACAATTGTAATAAGAAAAAGTCTCACAGTTGATGGCTTGGGTGTTGTAGTGCTTAGTCTTGAAGGCCTATTTTTAGAGACACTCGACACCACTAAAAATGTTGATTGACTTGATAGCTCTCTTTGAAAGGATTTTGTGAGCATGCCAAAGTTTGACTTGTTAATCATAAGGATGACATAGCTTTACGCGTGTAAAACTTCATGGGATGCCAACAACTCCGCTGGCCTACGAACGATCTTCATGGAGGAAACTCCTATATTTCGGCTATGAGTTGATTAAACACCTGTAGCAGCAATGCTATAGTGGGTAACATTCTTGGCACTCCCAGGTAGCTGTAATCATGATGAAATCACTCCTATGGCTATTATGAGTAATCATTATGCAAAAGGAACAAAAACCTTAGTGATGCCACGAGTGTCCATCACAACCCGATAAACTAATAAAAATCTTTGGCATGCTCTCAATTACTTAAAAACTGAAATTCTTGAAGGACAATGAATAGAAAAGTAGTGCTTGCAAAGTCTTGATTCATTGATGTGGGATAATTGAGATACTCTAGTATATATACTTTTAATGACAACTCTCACACTCTTAATTTACATGATTATACTTTACTATTCAAAGGCAAGCCTATGAGTTGATTACTTGACATGGAATAAAGTTTACTCATTTGGATCATCCATGTTTACAATAATTTTGCTGCGCTATAAGGATGCATGAAACACGTATGATATGCTTGCCATTACTCTATCTATGCTGAAGTTTTTCAGATTTATGAAGTGGAGGAAACATGAGACTATTAATCATGAGTAAGATCACCATCTCATTATTTCAGTTTAAATGTTGAGTTCCTTTTTGATTTTGGTTTTATTTCTTGGGACGATCAAGTTTAAGCTTGGGTAGGTTGATGGCTCTGAAATATAGCCATCTACGTCCACATTTAAACTGGATATTAATCATATTTTTGATTGAAATATCTCTCTAAACCCTGTCACTAATGCTAATATTCAGAGGGGTATGCAATCCTTTCTTCTTGTATTTTTCCTACGTAGATAATGTCGTTTAAAGGAGGGAATCACTACATTAAAGTCAAAGATACGAGATTTTCAACAACCAGAAGAAACCAGGAGCCGAACAATGGAGGCAGACGCTGTAACGACCAACTATACGGCCGGAGCAAAAATTCCGACCATATAGCTCTGGTCGTATAGTTGGCGCCGCCACCGTTAGGTCAAACAGAACAACTTTCGTGAAGGGACCCCTATATAAAGAAGCTTTGGACGACGAGAAACAACACCGGGAAGAAGCCAGACCTTGCAAAAAGCCTCTACCATAGATCTCCAGCCGCCTCTAGATCTCCAAACCCTTCTCCATCTCCATAGCCATATTCCACCACTTGTAATAGTAGATCTCTTCTCCAATTGGTGACATTGTACAACTATTGCTATCAATCTTATGATTTTCATTACAATGTTTGTGATTGTTGATCTCATCTCTATACGTGAGTAATTCTCCTTGGGCTAAGGGCTTCGGCCTAGCCATGTAGCAATTGTGCATGTTCTTTATCATAGATGGGATCGTGTATTAGTTTGTATGACATGATGATTAGTGTATCCTCGCTTGCCTCAATCCAAGGACTTGTCAGGTACGCAAGACCCCGAGAGTTGAGCCAGGTATAGGGAGTATGAGTGATGACTGATCTGCAGGTTGGGAACCCTAGTGACAGAAGGGGTAGTACGGCTGTATGTGAGGGATTTGCTTGGGATTAACGGTGACATCACTATGCATATCGTTAGTTATCTTTCTTCTATGGATGATACTAGTAGGTTATTGCTATAAGCGGTTGCGGAGACAATAGCAATTATGTATGCACTGCCCACATATAATTTATCTTGCTCTAACAAGTACACGCATACTTTATTTCTATCTTTTATTTCCATCAGATGTTTTTGCACAGCTACAGGTGAAACCGAACGCCCTAGGCCCTCTCTCTACATCATCAACAACAACAAAAAGACGCAAGCTACTGGTGCGGTAAAAGCACAAAAGGAATTCTAAAACTCTCGTAGGTCCGTTAAAGTAACTTCACTACGCATTCGCTTCCTGTGGTTCCCGCCATATAGTTGCTCGTTAGAGACTCTATGATCTCCCCTCGCGTGCTTCCAAAGTGGGACTTGCTTGTTTTCTCTAGAATATTGTATTTCTCTAGTTAAATCCTTCTATTGATGTTCAGAACCTGAAACACATATTAAAATCCAAGTTTTCTTCGCTACCAAAGTATTAGCGTTAGGTAAAGCCAGAAAACAATCAAATCCGGGAGAAAACCATCAATAAAAGCAATAAAAAATGTGTCGAATCTCACAACTATCAACTCCCCCAAGCTTAGATGTTGCTCGCCCTCGAGTGACAAGGAAATAAGGAGGAATAGCAGAGATTCGAGACTGAAAATAATGGAACTTATAAGTTTGAATTGGTGTCAAATTATTTTCTTCACAATTCCTGCAATCTTAAATATGATCATACAAGTATTCACAAGATTGCACTGCGTCCACTTCCTAACAACGTATATCTTGCTAGCAAATAAATCGCCCAAGCAAGTGTCGAAAGTTTAGCTAGGAAGGTGAGACAAATTCTTTTGGTGCCTCTCTTTGTTGAGAGATGAAAAAAATTTGTTCTTGTTCATTTAACCAATTAAGAGTACTCACGTTGACATCAAAACACTTAATTTAAGAACAACTCATCCACTCCCACGTCAAAATTTCAAGACTCTCAAAGAACCTTTTTCTTTCTCTTATCTTTCAAAAACTTCAGCTCTTTCATAGAGAAATCATGCCACTATTTTTAACATGTTAATTGGGGTTGTGTTGTGCACTCGTGACCATGCCAATAAATAATGTTGAGTAATAATGGGATAGAGGAGTACTACAACTTCACTTGGAAATGAAACCATGAGGAGACTAAAATCTTCACACGTCATAGCATTGTTGCTACAAACGTTTACATAACTCAATAGCCAAAATCAAGTGGTTTCCCACATTTAGATCGTTCGTTGGCCAGCGGAGTTAATAGTTCCCCATGGAGCACGACAGAGTTGTAATGACATGTGTAAAGCAATATCTTACGGTAATTATTAGAAAAAGTAGTGGCATAATTTCTACTACTTTGAAGCATCCATTTAATCAAACAATTTCAATCAAGGGTACTATCGAGTCTATTTATATTAAGCTCAAATGAGATGGAGTAGTTCTAAAATCAAATTCTTTGAGCTAAGCATGGACTCAAGTCATCTTTCAGATGCTTTTTGTTGTTGTAAAAATGTAGGAAGTATTTTAACCAAGTTCATTGCTCATTGTTTTGAAGCTAAAAAGGAGACACTAGTAGAGGAATATAATTTGTAGGATAACAAGCTAAGTGGGGAGTGACTCCAGTGGAATTAAGCAATGTCCGAGAGAAACAAAGAAACAAACTTGCAAATAAAATTACAACTATTTTTTGTATTTTTGCTTTAGGAATGCAAAACTGAAAATAAACATGCAATTTTTGAAGAAATAAATCAAAAGAAGAAATAAAAATATAAATGCAAATTTTGGAGGTTTTAAAACCTCCCCCAAGCTTAGGCCATTGCCAGGCTCAGTTGTTGCGGTCATTTGGCGACTGGCGTGGGTACTGCTGGTAGAAGTCGGGGAAGTGGGTCATGAAGTGACCGAAGTTGTGAGTCAAAGCATTCACATATTCATTCAGATCCTGAAGAGTGTGGTCGATCTCCCCAACATCCTGGTTGAGCTGCTGGAACTCCTGATAGGGGATGTAGTCATACCCCTGCTATGGCTGGTTGGGCCATGGTTCCTAGGCTCCTCCTGGCTGCTGTTGATGTCCTTCCCAAGCAGGGTGGTGTCCCTGCTCTCCCTCCTGCTCATGCTCCTACTCATCCTGCTGCCCTTCATCTTCCTCTTCCTTGGGCTGGTTCTCGGCCAAGATCTCCTTCACTTGGTCCTTGGTGAGGATCCAAGTGTCCTTCTCCACAATCGAGAAGGCTTGGGGGCATGGCAACTGGACCTGCTCAACCTATGTGTCATCAAGATAACTAAACTGATATGCTCGGAGCCTCCGGTTAGCATGGTAAACACGAAGGAAGCCACAAGCAGTCAAATATTTGACGTCCATAAGTTTAGAGTCGTCAACAGGTTCCATAATAGGTAGTGCAATGTTCAATGCATATGCAAGGTGGGTTACCAATCCACCAATGTGAATATCACCTTTAGTCTTGTTGCTTTGGTGGCGAAAGTGTTGGATGAGTAGAGCTGCGGGACTGGGGCTTTGCATTGCATTGCATTGGGGAAGAGAGCCTTGGTGATCATTGCCATGTCCGCATTGGCCATGGAACCAGTATCACCCCTTCCCAACATCGTGTTGCGAGGAACAAAGCAAAGTAGCGGATGGTTGGGTTCTGAATGGTGGACATCTTCTTCTGATAAAAGTGACTGCCACCATTAACAGAAATAACCTTCCAAGTCTCTCCACTTGTGACGCTATAGAGGTTAGTAATATTGGGCTCCCCAGTTTGAGGGAAGCTAAAAGCATTGCAAAATTGCTCGAAACTCACTTCATAGTGTGTACGGTTTATGGTGAAGCTTATTGTGCACATGTTACCATTCTCCCCGTGGAAGGAGGTGAGGAACTCATGGGTAAGCTCAGTGTAGGTGTCATGGATTGCGAAGCTAAGCGCCGCCAACCCCATCCTGCTGCACATGAGGTCGAAGTCCGTCTTCAACCCTATTGTAGTGAGAAAGTTGTGGTCGGCCCAGCGTGTGGGCATCACCCTCCTTGATTAGACAATTGCCATCTTGGAGTTGTGCGGGGCTCGGGTCCCCAAGCTTGAGCCCTCTCCCCGTTGGCGCTTGCTCGAACAAAAAGGCTACCGATTTTGTTCATCGTGATACATGAAAAAATTTCACCATAAAACCTCAGGCACATAGTTTCTATATGATATATGAACGATTCTATGTGGAAAAATTCAATCCAAACGTGATAAATTAATAGGGAAAATTTAAATAAGCTTGATTTCATCCACTAGATCAATGTGAGAGTTTCAACCATGGATATCTGAAAATAAAGCATGGATAGGGAGAGAAACATACCGATCTGTTGATTCCCCCTCTCAAACGAACAAAATTCGCGAAGAATCAAGAGTTCTAGGTGGATTTTGAGAGGTTTGGAGAGAGAATATGAGAGAAATAATGAGGAGAGGAGGAAAACCTAGCCACCCGGTGCGATTTTGTGGTCGCACCAAACTATACGGCCAGAACTATATGGGCGGGTGATGGTGCTCCCCTCGTATAGTTGTGCCGGTGCCACCAACTAGGGTTTCTTTATACAGAAAAACAACTATACGGGTGCAAGTATACGTCCGGATCAAAGTTATCCCGCCGTATAGTTGGTCGTTAAACTATCTGTCTCTCGAGATAAATTTCTAAAACTGGCATCGATATCTGTACGGCCGGAATTTTTATTCCCGTCATATAGTTGGTCGTTAAAATCCTAGTACTTTTGGATTCAAATTCAATGAAGGCATCGATATCTATACAGCCAGAACTATACGGCCGAGATTTTTATTCCCCCCGTATATTGGTCGTTAAACTCCCAGTACTTTTGGAATAAAATTCTATGAAGGCATCCATATCTATACAGCCGGAATTTTTATTCCCGTTGTATAGTTGGTCGTTAAACCTCAGTACTTTTCAGAAACTTTTGTACGAAGGCTTCGATATCTATACGGCCGGAACTATACGGCCAGAATTTTTATTCCCGTCGTATAGTTGGTTATTAAACTGTCTGTGCCTTCGAAGAAAATTTGTTGATGGCAAAGATAACTATATGACCGGAACTATATGGCCGTAATTTTTATTCCCGCCGTATAGTTGGTCATTAAACCATCAGTGATCATCAAAAAAATTCTATTTCTTCGAGGATACCTTCTTATCCCATAACTTAGCGAAATACCAAGTTTTTAATAGAAAATTGATAGTAAAAACTGTCGACCAACATTAGCATATTAAAAGCAAAATTTTAACTTCTGTAAATAGAAAACTCAAACTTTTATTCTTATTATTATTCTCTACTCATTCAATCGACATTTCTACTACTTTTTGACTGCTGCATCTTCACGGAAGTGCTTCCGCGAGAATGTCTGTGAAAAAGTGGTGAGAATGCGATGAACTTCTTATTCTCTATTCTACTATATTAAATAAAATGGGTTGACTCCTGTTAAGCATTTATTGAGAATGGTTGAATCACTCAACCTCTTCTCTCTTCTCGAATTCTTACCTTTGGTTGCCCCTTATCAATGGCACTTATGACATGAACTTGTTTAGCCGGTGGAACATATCTTTCTCCTGCTTCTAGCTTCTTTGGAAAATACCGGATGATTTCAGCATCAGAAACATTGAAGATTATCTTCCCTTCAGCAGAATCTATTGATGCACCTGCAGTACAGAGGAAGGGTCTTCCAAGTATTATAGATAATCTTTCATCTTCTGGCATTTCAAGAATGATAAAATCAGTGGGAATAACATGCTCATCTATCCTAAGTAAGGAGTCCTCAATCATACCAACAGGTTGTTTAGTGGACTTGTCAGCCATCTATAAAGTGATAGTAGTAGGAGAATACTCCCCTAATCCTAACCTTTTATAGAGAGAGTATCACATTACACTAACTCCTACTCCTAGATCACATAAGGCATTATGAATATCTGTTTTACCTATTGATCATGATATAGTTGGTATTCCAGGATCTCCAAACTTAGACAACAGCTTCCCGTTAGCATGATAGCTAGTTACCATGGCAACAGTTTCAGTTATTTCTTTCTTTCTACTAAGAATATCATGAAGGAATTTACCATAAGTAGGAACTTTGATTGCATCCACAAATGGAATTTCCAAATGAAGGTCACTGAGTGCCTTTGTAAAAGAGTTATAAATTACCTCATCCGGTGCTTTCTTTTTCGATCTGGAAAGGAAGCTTTTTCTCACCTGACTTACTCTTGTCTTTTACCTTTTTCGGGGGGGGGGGGGGGTAGGTTCTTTTGTTGTTGCTTATTGCTTTTCTTCTTTTCTACTACAACAACTTCATCTTCCTTACTTGTTTCTTTATCTTCTCTTGGATCAACCGTCTCTGCATCAGAGTCATAATTATCATCTTGTGCATCATTTTGGCCTTTCTTGGTTTGATCTTGTGTTTCGGTCTCATCTTGAGGATCCACCAACGTATCATCTTCTTGACTTGCTTCGAGCAAGGATTTTTTCCTTACGCTCTTTTTCAGCTTCATATTTAGATGGTCCTAAGGGTCCTGTAACAAATGAACCCCTTCTTGTGACAACATTAGTAGAAATAGAAATATATTTATCATCACAAAGAAAAAATTGATAACCAGATGCTATTTGTTCACACTGGGTTTCAATCATACTAAGATACGTATGAAATAGTTTTATTTCTTGGCCAATCTCATCATAATTTTTAGTGAGTTCCGCCAAAATATTTTTGTGTTTTTGAAGTGCTTATGCAACTTATTATGAGATTTTACTTGTCGATGTTTTAATTCTTGAAAAACTTTTATAGTTTCATCTTCTTTAGTTAAAACTTGTAAAAATCCTATTTATTTTCTTTAGCAAGTTCAGAAGGTATACCTTTTTCTTTCATGGTTTTACGTACCTCAGGCATAAGATCAGGAGTTATCCGAAGTATCCATTTTTTGGCTTAGTGCCAAAATCAGGATTATATAAAGAATCATTCTTAGCCCTAGTAGACATTAATTCCAAACATTCTTTAATAGTTAAGGTATTTATTGATCCTTCTGCTGAGAAGTCAAGTAGTTCTCTACATTGAGTATTGAGACCATGATAAAATAAATGAAAAATTGTTAGTTCAGAATAGCCATGATTAGGAATACTATTGATCATTCCAAAGAATCTTTCCCAGGCTTGTGGGTAGTTTTCTCCCATGTTCTAACTAAATATGCCTATGTTCTTTCTTAGTTTAGTTACCTTTTTAAAAGGAAGAAACCTGTTTATGAATTTAGTAATGCAGTTTTCCCAACATTTAATGTAATGGCGAGGGAGAGAATATAGCCAGTCTAGAGATTTATCTTTAAGAGACCATCGAAATAATTTAAGACAAGAGAAGTCTCTTGGCAAACCTTTTGGTCCAAGTGATGTTATCACATCGTCAAACTCTCTAATATGTCTTGCTGGGTCTTCATCTTCCCTTCCACTGAAAGCTTTCTCCTGCAAAATTTTAATAATTCCACCATCAAATCGATATTCTCTAACTCTAGGATTAGGGAACTCTATTGGTTGTTTAAGAAATTCAGAACTTGGAGCATTGTACTCCCTGAGAGTTTTCTCGGGTTTCATAGGAGTTGTCCTGTAAATAGACATGATTTACATAATATCACTCAGGTTTTCAACTTCAACTTTATTTGATCTTAAAAGTTTTTCAATAATTTCTTCGCGCCTCTGAGCAGGCACGCGCTCAATATAATCCGGCAGGTAGGTCCTACCAGAGCGTGTAGACCCTTTGTCTCCTAAGGAGAACATTTTGTAGTAGCAACACCTGAAATGTCAAAAGACAAACACTTAGCGCTTAGCTCCCCGACAACAGCGCTAGAAAATAGCTTGATGTATGCAAGTGCACAGATTGTTTGTAGCTAGTTTCAAAGTTTAGATATCGATCCCACAGGGAGCCCAAAGGTAAGTGTTTATTGATGAAGTCTGTGTCACACCCGAAGTTGTCATAGGTCTTTGAGTGAATTGACTGCAAGTGTTGAAATATGAATGGGATTTTGATTAAATGTGATAGATGTAAATAGAACTAAAATGTAAACTTCAAAAATATAATGCATAAAAGTAAAGAATGACTTTGCTTGTTTGTTGTTTCCTACAGATGGCGAAAGAAGGCGCGGGGAGATTTAGTTCATGGTGATAGTGCATGTGCCAGGTGGACAAGTGGTAAATGTAACAATTATAATGTTATAGATATATGTGTAGGAGAGCAACCCATAATTAGCCGGAACTACTCTTGGTAGATTTCATCCCAACTTCAATAATCCTACTAGCCTGCTACCAAAACCATGGTCAGACACTAGACGATTAAGACCCTTCAGGTCGCTTAGCGATTAAGCTCCTTGGATCGGACTAATGCAATAAGCACAGTGGTTACTCGTTATCCTCGGGTCAACTAGCTTTCCATTGATATCCCCATGTCACCCGGGGGTCGCCGGTCCACTAGCATACAAGATCTTATCTATGTAGAACAGGGTATCATGTTGTCTAGGCCCTTAATTGGACAACAAGCATTAAGCATCCCACAAATAGTTAAGCACACATAATATAGTAATTAGAATCAATCACAAACTAATGGAAAATATATGAAGGCACATCACATCTCACCAATCCCCTACATCTCCCACACCCAAGGGAATTACTCACACATGAGAGAAGAACGAATCATCAATATAATCAAATAAAGGGAATTCATCTTGGTATTACCGTGGAGATCCACAATAAGAATAGAAAATATCCAACACAATTCAAGATGGGAAGAAACAATCTTAAACCCTAGTCTTGCAAGGTGGAGATCCCTCTCTCTCTCAAGTACAAGTAGTGGCTATGGGGGTGTATTGGCTAGGAGGTCGAAGATCGTGGAGCGAGATGAAGGACGTCTTCTCCTTCTTCTTCGGATCCCTTCTTTCTCTCTTCTAGATGGTGTGGCGGTTGTTGTGTTGTGTTTTTGTCCTTGGTCCCTTCATGTAAGTTGTCCCTTTTGACAAGACAGAGGCGGTGGCAACTATACGGCTGGAACTATACGGCCGGAAAAATATCCCCGCCATATAGTTGCTCATTAGAGACTTTGTGATCTCCCCTCACGTGGTTCTGAAGTGGGACTTGCTTGTTTTCTCTAGAATATTGTATTTCTCTAGTTAAATCCTTCTGTTGACGTTCAGAACCTGAAACACACATTAAAATCCAAGTTTTCTTCGCTACCGAAGTATTAGCGTTAGGTAAAGCCAGAAAATGATCAAATCCGGGAGAAAACCATCAATGAAAGCAATCAAAAATGTGTCAAATCTCGCAGCTATCAATGGTTCCCGTGAAGATGCGACAAAAGGATGTACTGCTACAAGAGCTACACGAGTCCTCTGTACAAGACCTTCAGTGAATGAAGTCGAACCCGAGGAACCGCGTCAAAAACCCGCGCAACCCAAAGACCGTAGCGACACCGGAACCAAGTCCGCTAACAATCATCGAGATGGGACATCAAGTTCTTCCTCACGGAACCAAAGACCCTGATCCCGGAGTCAGAAGATCGAGACCGATCCTGCCGAACCCTGTCAAACCCCCGATTCCTTCGACCCTAATGTGTGACCCCTATCCAAGACCCCCTTTTTTTAATATATGACATCTATCTTGTTGCATTTAAATTGTTCATGCTTGCATCTCATCATGTGGTTTGGGGGTATTTTGTAGGCTCACCTAATAATTAAATATGGAGCGCATATGCGGGTTATTCTTGTCTATTATCGCCTCCATTTAAATTTTGTAGCAAACAGATGCCATGTTTTGCCTTGTTAATACAACATTTAAATTGCGGGTACCTAAACAACATGAACCATCTAATTAATTGTCGGGACCCTGATTCCACTTAATATTTCCTAGTTGCATCGCATCTTCTCCATGTCATGCATCATACATGCATCATGCCTGATCTTCTACCATAGTATTACATCTGATGTTTCTTTTATTGTTTGCTTCTTCACAGATTCCATTGAGTTGATGCGATCTTCGACCCGTTCTCTAGATGTACCTTCAGCTATGTTTCTCAGGCGAGCATTCTCCCCCTTTCTACCTATTTTTTTTGCATTTATAGTCTTTACTTCCTCCTATTGATCTATTGTTATCTCTGTTGCGATGATTTATTTTCCGTGCCATTTATATCGCTTGCAGCCTCTATATTGTCTTGGACACCTCCTATTGTCTGTTTTTTGGTAGATCGTTGGCCTTGCGAGTCGTAGTTGCTTACTCAGGTGTCGCACACATCGTCGATGTTCCACCGATGTTGGGAGGCTGGCACATGATTAATGGTGGAGATGATCATGGCTTTAATTACAACTTGTTAATTAAATGTTGGGAGTAGGTAAAATTAATGCAAAGGCACCGGGGGGTAATAGATGTTATTTGGTTTTTTACTCGACCACTTGTGTCCACCTAGGCCTCGAGTTATTGACACATGTTCCAAGATCGAGCGCATAACCACATGTGGGGTGTGTGGGTACCCCTATAGGCTTATTACATGATTTCAATGTACTGTACTGGGGGCCACAAACTAGTTTGAAGTTTTCATGCCATGTTATGCCATGTATGCCATGTTTATTATATGTTGCTTGATGAGCATTTACTACTATAATTTTTAGGATGTGGGTCGTTATGTTGAGGATTATACCTATGGTCTCTGATCTCTTGGCCGATCTCGCAACCCTCTGGGTCCATCTTCGGAGCTGGCTGACTTCGTCATGGGTATCTTAGTGGGGTGGCCCCCATGTACTTGCTTTGGGTCTGGGAAAGTGTCGTGTTCGAAGCCCCGGTGACATACCGATGTGTGTATGTTAATTGATCTGGCAAAAAGGGTGGAAGTGTGTGTGTGGATACTTTGGTGCACCCCTGCAGGGTTAAATATTTTCAAAAAGCCGTGTCCGCGGTTATGGACGACTTGGAGCACAGTTTCTTGATCATAGACAACTATAAGTAAATAATTATTGTTATAACTTGACTTGGATCTAATATTACTAGTAAGTTGGATAACCACCATGGAATGAATGAATAAAACTGTCAGCTGTGTGAGTTCCTCGGGATGACTTCCTTGTTTGGTCTCGAGGGGGAAATACCAGGATGGGTATGTTTGGTGTTAGTATCAGGTTGGTTCCGACTAGGTTTTTCTTATCCCTATCTAATAGCCGACAGTTGTATCGAGTCTCTATAGGTTGTTTAGTGCATGCTTAGCTGCCACTTCAGTCCACCATACCTATGTAGGCGAGAGCCGCTGAATTCTAGACTTGTTGTGTACTGGCCTCAGTACTAACCACTCCTTTTTTCCTTTGCCCTTTGTCGGCACCCCTTTTGTTTAACATGTATAAGTTTGACGTCATTATCAAGGTTACCCTTCCGGCTTGGCCTGGGCGGGGTTATGGACACCATTGGTTATTCTTCAGGGCTCTTAGCCCTATTTGCATCTTATCTGTACTCGGATGTTGTATCATTTTCAAAGTGATTTGAATATTTATACTGTATATCTGTATTCTTGAATCATGGAGTCGTTGTTGTATATATATGTTATGTGGGTTCCATCATGGACTATTGTGTAATGATATTACTTCATTTTCCACCCGCACGCAAGTGCCTGATGGGCATCTTTGAATCGTTTCTATGCGGGTTTGGCGGGAATCGCTAAAACTTGCATATGGACGATTCGAGGGTGTTACATATTCTTCATCTCAATCTACTGCAGACACTTCATTAATAACCTAGGGAGGGTCAACAACAGGAACAACTCACAAATAATGTTCATTAGCTTGCACACCCTCATTGTTAGATGTGGAAGGAAGGTCATTTTGTGGAAGGAGAAGAATCTCGTCACGGAAACATCTACCAGCATTAGGATGAATATCAGCAAAAAGGGAAATGTTTTCATCAAAGACAACATTACGAGAGACATAGACTCAGCCACTAGTTACATCAAGGCACCTTACTCCTTTATGCTTTGAACTATAACCAAGAAAAACACATCGTTTGGAACGAAAACATAGTTTGTGTTTATTGTACGGGCAGAGGTTTGGCCAACATGCACAGCCAAAAACACGTAGTGGTTCATATTTGGGCTTGACTTGCAAGAGTCTTTCCGTAGGGGTTTCAAAATTGAGAACTTTGGTTGGAAGCAAGTTTATGAGAAACATGGTTGTAAGAAAACCACCATACTAATATTTGAGAGGCATGGATGCATTAGCATGTAAGGAAAGACCAACTTCAACAATACGACGGTGTTTGCGTTTAGCAGAACTGTTTTAATTTGTTGATGAGCGTGAGCACATGAAACATGATGAGTGATTCCTACTGACATAGGTATGATTACTCAGATGCCTATGATTCACTACCCGGGCCTGTAGAAAGGATTATGACCCATGAAAGATCTAGATGATGGTCCAAGGAGCAATCGACAAAGTCTATAGCTGTATTAGGATAGAGAACCGACATTGAGTTAGTATTGTAATCATGTATATGTAACCTATCCGCATACAACTTTCAGACCCGGCCTATTATATATAGTACGGGAGAAGCCTAGGAGCAGCACCGAACAATCCCCAAGAAAATTGTAATAGTGCGATTCACCAGATATTCAAGCGACTTTGACTCCATTGTTTTCCTGGCATCCGACGAAATCCCCAGCGTTCTCTTTTCCGCGAAACCCCAAGTCCTTCCTCATGGACATTGTCGAGGTCACCCCTCATCAATTGGCGCCGTTTGTGGGAAACTTGAACACTGGAACCATGGATTCGGCAGAACTCTCTTTTCCAAGAAGCAACCCAACAAAAACAGTTCCACACCCGCCCACCCCTATGGTAGTACCCGGCGAATTCAATGGCGGATCCGATCTAATCATCAGAAGCTTCCACTTCCAAGTAGAAAACCCCCAAGAATCACACCCTTCGGCACTGATTACATAAGAACCGTCGGTGGAAAAGATTGCGCTTACGGCGATACCAGCATCATCTGTCGGATCCTCCATGGAGGTAACGGTAGAAATCAAAGCACCAGAAGGAAACAAGCAAGACGAGACAGATCTGGGGGATCTTGATGGTCTTTACGACAATCTATCCTTTGGATCAGAGCCCCCACCAACTCCACCACGTGGAACAAGCCCAGCAAACTCTAAACCCGAAGAAAGCAGTGAAAACATCGACTTCGGGATAAGGATGGAAGAAATCTACCCAGAGCAGAAAACAACGGATTTCATTAACCCACCCGATAGCGCCCCCCTCGGTTCAGATGGCAATGACACAAGACCATACATGACGTGCTACCAAGTGTACATGGTCAACGGGAATACCTCGACACCGCGCGATTCTAACACGGCAACCCTATCCTCGATCCCAATGATATTTTATCAGATGACAATGCAGGAAACCACAACAACGAAGGAGACCACGAAAACGGGGGAGAAGCAGCGAACAACCGCATAGTCCCGGGAGGAAGAGCAGAACCAAATGGGGAAGAAAGGTGAACTCTTTGGCTACTAGTGACGACATGGCAAAAGTCTAGGGAAGCAATTTCGGGTGCAGTTCCAATGATAGCCGACGCCTCACACGAAGATTTATTAGCATATCAATACTTGCTTCACCACAAGAAGAGAGACTAACTAAGGATGCACAGGCAACTCGACGAAAGAAAGAGGTTAGCTGACGAGTCTAGCCTATGATGGGTACAACTAAGCTCTACCCGAAGGTCTAGGAGCATAACAGGAGGAGCACCGCCAGGAAGGAGAACATCTCGATTGCAGAACATCCCCGAAATAGAAAGCAACACATTGATCCAAGACCTTGATCTATCGTTTATGTTAGTATATCAAGCAGGAAACATCAAAGCAAAAATAGCTCAAGCAGCTATTGTGGCCGCACAAACATATCTGATCACAACTCAACCCGCACCCAACGATCCCCATCGGGCTCTTCACCGTTCCTCCCTGATGAACCTCGGCATGGTAGGAGCAACTCTCCCACAAGTAGAACAAGGAATTATGCATCAACCCGACAGATCCCCGTGCCGTCACAGCAGCCCTCGGCAAGCGGGGCACACTCGATGATCGCGGTACCCACATCAGGAACATCTTTCAGGACTGGAGCCACGAAGTAACACAAAACAAAAATTGAAACCGAAGATACCACGACGGCGACAACAAAGACGACTATGAACTCTATGGAGCTAGCTGCTTCACTCAGCGGATTTGGAAAACTTCAGTACCCAAAGATTTTGAACTTTTGCATGACCGCCAAAAATACGATGGACTTCAAGAACCCAAAGCATGGTTGGTAGATTATTTGGCCACTATCAAATTACAGGGCAGGACGACAGCTACCGCAATGCAAAGTTTACAATTGCACCTTACTGGCGCCGCAAGGTCATGGCTCAGACAACTACCCGAAGATTCTATTATTAGTTGGAATGATCTCGAAGATAAGTTCATCCGACATTTTCAGTCCACATTCAAACGACCCGTGTCTTTAGAGCAATTGCGGGCATGCAAACAAAAGCCCGGAGAGTCAATAAGAGCATTCATCGAACGATGGAACATCATTAAAAATACAGCCAAATCCATATCCGACGAAAGAGCCATTGATGTCTTCAACGACGACCTCCGCCACCGAGAATTGATAGAAGAACTGGGTTGATTTAAACCTAAGACAATTTCATAGTTAATGGACATAGCAAATCGCTGGGCTGATGGAGAAGACGCGATGTACAACAAACAAACACGATCACCCCAATAAGGCAAAGATAAGAGCGGCAATGATAGGAGGCGACAAAACAATGACCAAAACACGGGACCAAGTCACGTCGTAGCCAGTTTTTTGGGTGAAGGCAACAATAGGAATAACGACTACAATAGCGGGTACCGCCGCAACAGGGATAAAGGCGGAGGAAGCCAGTCAATGCAACGATATCAGCCAAAAGCTTGGGACCCACCCATGTCCGCAATGCAAATATTGGAAGGGCCCTATAATATGCACTTTTATGTCGACTGAGTGGGAAGAAGACAATCCAACCACCTCATGAAAGACTACCGAACGTTCTTGAAAATGCAAGAGCTATGCAATGCAAAAGCAACCGAAGCAGCAAGACAAGGATACGCACCCACGCCTGGCACGTTAGCCATCGGTGCACCACATATGCCAGCAAGACAACCGCAAAACCCAACTGGTCAAAACACTGAATACCCCAGGTCAAAGGGGGCAATGTCAATGATTCAAAAAGGGCGTCCATCCAACAAAATTCAGAAGCTAATCACAAGACAAGTCAACATGGCGGAAGTGGATCCACCAGCCACACCCGAGTATCTCCATTGGTCAGAACAGGAAATCACATTCAGCAGAGCTGATCACCCACATCGAGTATCGAGACCGGGTCATTCAGCCTTGATAGTTAAAGCACAAATTGGCAGGTTCGACATGAGCAAGGTCTTCATGGATGCAGGAAGCATCATATACTTGATCTACGCGAAAGCACTAAAGGCAATGAACTACCCCTTGGCAAATCTGGCACCGACAGAAACATCCTTCCACGGCATAGTACGAGGTAAAGCTGAAATTCCTTTAGGTAAAATTTTCCTTGATGTCGTTTTTGGATCCAAAGAAAATTTCACGCGAGAAAAACTCGAATTCGAAGTCATGGACTAGCCATTGCAGTATCACGCGATCCTGGGACGCCCGGATTTCGCATGATTTATGGCAGTCCTGCACTATGCATACTTAGTCATGAAGATGCCAGCACCAAAGGGAATCGTAACAGTTAAAGGAAGTTTCATACGTTCTGACAACTGCGACAGGGAGTTCAACAAAATCTCCGAATCTTTCGGGATGGCAACAGAGTTCGAGCAGCTCAAACAGACAACAACCACAGAACCTCTGGCAGTAGCACGTATGAATCCCGACCAGGCCCGTGACACCGTGAAAGACACAAAACAAGTACAGATCCATCCCACCGACCCGAAGAAAACAACATTGGTGGCTTCCAACCTTGGTCCCACATAGGAAAGCATGCTCATCGAGTTCCTCCGTGAGCACTGGGAAATCTTCACATGGCTACCCTCTGACATGCCAGGAATTCCGAGGGAACTCGCTAAGCACGCATTAAACTTAGATCCAAAAGCAAAACCAGTAAAGCAATCGCTTTGTCGTTTCACAGAACCAAAATGCAAAGCTATTGGAAAAGAGCTACAATGCCTTACTGATGCCAACTTCATAAAGGAACTGAAGAAAGCAGAATGTGTCGCAATGCATCCCGAAGAAAAACACCAATGAGCTGCAAATGTGCATCGACTTCACCGCATTAAATACGCATTGTTCAAAGGACCACTTTCCACTGCCGCGAATCAATCCAAAAATGGATGCAACTGCAGGATGCAGATACCTTCGATCTAGATTCACAGATGTAATATAATAGCTTTTTCCCTAGAAGACCTAGGTTTAATCAAACCTCAGAAAGCACTGCTAAAAGGTAATAAAAAGGACACATCTACAAGACTTTGTTTGTTCATTTTACCTTAGTTGATCGGACCAATCTAGTTTACTTTATAACGGGTTTGAATCAATGGATGGAGATAGGCTAGGGTTGAAGATCCACCTACAGCTGCACATCAAATGGGATGAAAGATAATAATAAGCATAGTCATGTATAGTGTTTGTATTGAGATAATCTTTTGTGGGCAACACATCGTAATATTCTAGAGCCCCCGTGATGCAGCGGGCATAGCAATAGACTTTTAATCCAATAGAGAGTACACCGAAGCCACGGGTTACAGACGATTATTAAGTGTAACATAGATTAAAGCGTTAAGTGGTGATGTTATTGTTGATCCCGAATGGGGCACTAAGTGAAGACCGTACTTCCCTTTCTGTCATTGAGTTTCCTATGAGATCGCTGCTAGCTAAGTATCTCACCTCAAGCCTTCATCAATCTATGGGATCTTGGGTACCTACAAGTCCACGATCAAGACGAGAGATGAAGAAATAAAATATACAAATAACGAATCGAAACAAAATACAATTCTCCCATGATCTAGATGCACACAATTACTGCGAGGTTTCTCTCCAACCCGCAGCCCGTGAGGACTACTCACTCATAACAAATAGATCAGAGATAGAAAACATCATGCAAATACTTAGATTGAAATCAAATATTCTTACAATGGTCACCAAATCACAAGGAGATCTAAAAGTACAAAGCAATGGCTATGGCTAGTCGAGGGATGGATGGTGGAAGTGATGATTAATGGATGAACAATGGTGTGGATCTCCTTTTGGGGGTGTTGTGATGCAATCTGAGAATGGCGTCTCTCTGGCCGGTGGCTGGAGCCTCGAAAATATCCGCGTCTTCACGAAAGTTGTAGGGTTTGATGAGACAAAGCCGTTGCCACCTGGTACGGGCAGGCAGTATAGGCGGACCGTGCCCGTACCAGTGGTCGTTAAGCGTGTTGACGCCCTGGTTGGCTTCTCCAATTACTTGGCCGTGTGTACTTCCTCAAAATCTTTCATTATGACTCCTTATTTCGCCTTAAAAGCTGTGATTTCCCGCACAACATAAATCAAAGAAGGGATTTGCATATCTTTGCAATTATTAGTCATTAGTGGCAAGAGTTGAGGGTTTCTTTGGCAATTGCTTGACCAAAAACAATGTTTAAATGTAGTGGAAGATGGCAAAAATCAGAGCCATCAACTTTCCCAAAGCTCAAACCTTGATCGTTGATGACCCACAAGTATAGGGGGGTGTATCGCAGTATTTTCGATAAGTAAGAGTGTCGAACCCAACAAGGAGCAGAAGGTGCTGGCTAGTGGTATGGATCAGGAATTCTCTGCAAATACTTAGTAAACGGATATTTAGGGATTTTTGATAAAGCAAGTAAACAAAGTACGAGTAAATAAAAGACAGTAGGAATAAATGCAGCAAGTGGCCCAATCCTTTATGCAGCAAAGGACAAGCCGGTTGTATTACTTAAGATGACCAAACGTTCTCGAGGACACATGGGAAGACTGTCAAGTGCTTTCACTTCATATAGTTGATTAATCTTCTTTAGCTTGCTAAGTGTTGTGTGGGTGAACCTGTGCTAATGTACCGACCTTCCTAGGACTAATACATACTTGTGATTATACCCCTTGCAAACATCCGTAAGTACAAGAAAATAATTAAGGTAGAAACCTAACCATAACTTTAAACTCTAAGACCCTTACGTCCCTTGTGCAATGGTTTCCTAACGGGGGTTCAGGTTTCTGTCACTCCGACAACCCCTACGATTACTAGCCAAATACACAATGCATTCCCCTAGGCCCATATAGGTGAAGTGCCATGTATTCCACGTTCACATGACACCACTAGAAGAAGTACACCACAACTTAAATATCAAACTATTGAATCTTTCTCAACACAACTCCACTACTAACAACATGACTTCTCCCATGTCCTCAAGAACAAAACGAACTACTCACAAGACATCATATGGATCATGATCACAGATGGAATAATGATGTATAACAATCTGAACATAAACAATAATTCAATGGTTCACTCAATAGCATCAACTACAAAGAGTAATCAACACCAGGAAAGTTTCCCCTAAGAACTAATGCAAGATTCAACTCAATTGTTACAGCAATATGAGGATGGTGATGAGGGTGCTGATGGTGATGATGGTGGTGATGATCCCGATGAAGTCCAGCTAGATGGTGGTGTTGATGGCGACGATCTCCCCTCTCCAGGAAGGAATTCCCCCGGCAGAATTCTGTCTGTCGGAGATATCTTTCTCTCTCGGTGTTTTCCGCCCCGTAGAGGCAGCGGAATCTTTCTGTGGTTGCTCACCGAGTCTTCGGGTTTCGGGAGGAATATATACGCCAGAGGGGAGTTCCAGGGGTGGACCAGGGCGGCCACACCACCTGGTGGCGCGGCCTAGGCTGGCCCACGCCAGGGGGTGGTGTAGGCCCCCTGTGGCCCATCTCCAGCCCCCCTTCTGGCTTCCTTTGTCTTCTAGAAAAACAGGATTTTCCGTATATTTTCTCGGATTTTAAGATCTTTGCGAATTTTGCCTCCAAACAGCACCTTTTCCATGAGAATCCTGACTGCAGCGGTCCATGCTCCAAAAGTCATCAACCATGCAAAAACAGATGAAATAACATAAGTATCACCTCTCAATATGAAATATATCAATGAATAACAGTGAATTATGACATAGAATAGTGATGCAAAATGGACGTATCAATCGTTGATGTCTACGCACTTCTATTCTTGTAGACAGTTGTTGGGCCTCCAAGTGTAGAGGTTTGTAGAACAGCAGCAAGTTTTCCCTTAAGTGGATTACCCAAGGTTTATCGAACTTAGGGAGGAAGTGGTCAAAGGTATCCCTCTCAAGCAACCCTGCAATCAAGATACAAGAAGTCTCTTGTGTCCCCAACACACCCAATACACTTGTCAGGTGTATAGGTGCACTAGTTTGGCGAAGAGATGGTAAAATACAAGTGGTATGGATATAAGACAATGGTGCCAGAAAATAGCTTGATGGCGTGGAAGAGACTAAAGGCAAATTGAAATAAAGATGGCAGCATGCAAACATGTAACAGATCTAGTTGCAAACGGTGTTTCAATGCTTAGAAACAAAGCCTAGGGATCATACTTTCACTAGTGAACACTCTCATATAAATATCTTCTCTTCATGATACTACTCTGAACTACTCTCTGGTTGGACACTCTAATCCATGGTAGGGCTATAACAGCACTCCTCAAGGTTCGCTTTTCCCATCTAGATAACCCCACACTATCACCTTGAGGACTAGATGGTTCCAACAAACACCACAATTTCATAGAGACATCCAACTCGAAATATAACTCATAACAAGTATTTGTAATCTCTAGCCTAAGTGCCACCATGGTGTGCACACTGTCACTTTCACACACATGGGGAGAGCAGAGATCTATTAAAGCACTTGAGTAGCAAGGTAGATCTACTTGATTACAAAGCTCATGATCACAATATGATCATGCATAGAGAGAGAGAGATGAACACATAGCTACCGGTAGAACCCTTAGCCTTGAGGAAGAACTACTCCCTCATCATCATGGGAATCAGCAACGGCGATGGAGATGGTGGTGGAGATCGATGGAGATGGCTCCGGGGGCACTTCCCCGTCCCGGCAGGGTGCCGGAACAGAGACTTTTTGTCCCCCGAATCTCCCCTTCGGTGGCGGCGGCGCTGCGGAACTTTTTGTGGCTTTTTGATCGGGTACTTAGGGTTTCTGTATCGGAGGCAAAATATAGGCAAAAGGGGAGGCCGAGGGGGTGCCCTAGGTGGCCACACCACCCCCTGGCGTGGGTCAGGCCTAGCCACGTGGCCAGGTGGTGTGGGCGGCCCTGGACCCTCTTCGTCTCATATTATGGCTCTGTGTCCCCCTCGGTGAAATATTGACTTTGGCTTTTGTCCCGTCCAATTCTGAGAATATTCATTTTCTGACTTTCCTGGAACCAAAAACAGCATAAAACAGGCAGCTGGCACTGTGGCATCTTGTTAATAGGTTAGTCCAATAAAGTGTATAAAAACACTCCAAAGTGTGGACAAAACATAAGAAAGTAGATATAATACAAGCATGGAACATCAAAAATTATAGATACATTAGCAACGTATCAGCATCCCCAAGCTTAACTCCTGCTCATCCTCGAGTAGGTAAGTGATAAAAAGAAAGAATAATTTTTTAGGTGACATGCACCATCATAGACTTGATAAGAGTATTTGTAAAACATTGATAGCTGGGATCATAGTACTTCAACATAGCATGAAAGATAAAGTTCTAACAATAAGACATAGCAACTATGTTGTAACATGAAAGGGCACAAACAAAAGATTCATGAATAACAATACCTTGCAAGACGTTTGTTTGTTTCACATAAAGGAAACATAGAATAGTGCCATTCAGCTTGTCCCTCATAATGTAGCAAATCATAATTGCATAGGACACCTTCGAAGTTTATATGTGTGACTAGATACAAATAGTTTAAGAACAAGCAATATCAAAGTTATGCATCAATCAACAAGTCTTGGGACAATGCACATTAAACTAAGAATGGCCACTATGCTCTCTCAATAGATGCATAAAGATAGAAGATGGAGACTCAACATAAAAGTAAAAGAAAGGCCTTCATAGAAGGAAGCAGGGATTCAAGTCTCATAAAGAGCTTCCAAAAATTATGGTACTTATTAGCTTTCAGCTCTCATTGCCCCTATCATAAGCATCTTGAAGTGATTAAGGTTAAAGTGAACAAACTATGGAGTATATGCTTAACAAAGTATAAGTTGGAAATCTCATGTCCCTTGAATACGAGGGCCACTCCTCATGCTACTCAAGTTTAGTTACCGGTAAGTTCTTGTCATAGTAAGTACATGTGTATCATAGAGAACCGCCAACGGGGTACCCCTTGCCCGATGATACGGAAGAATCCCCATATCAAAATGACAAGGCAAGCAGACAACGACCATCTCAGCAATCTTCTTATTTACCATGGGAAAATGGTCCTTTTTTCTCTCTTTCCTCTTTTCTCATCTCTTTTTTTCTTTTTCTCTTCTCAATCTCTATCTCTTTTTTTATAAGAAGAATGCTTCATAGATTGCTCATTATGGTTACGCTACAGGTTTCCACCATGATTAGGCATGGATTAGACCAGCGGCCCGGGCGTTTCTCTAACACACATACATAACTCCATGGACTTACAAGCTCCCCTTTCATTTCACACCGACGACATCCATAAACAAAAGAGCATGATATCAACTGGGTACAATGTACAGGTGCAATGTTGAAAGCGTTCTCCATGATAACATGGTTATGCTAATCCCCAACGTATAAGTGCAAGCATACAACATAGATGACACAATGGTTCAAGTTTATTAGGGGCAAGAAAAGTAAAGTGTGCCATCAAGTTCGTGAGAGCTTTAATCACTAATTTTCACATAACAAGTTTAATTCGGAAGGTAGATAAAAACATGAATATACTTGGAATAGCAAATGCTAATAGGTAGGTATGGTGGACTCTTTGATATAACTTGGTTTTATTTGGAGTTGGATGCATGAGTGGAACTCATACTTGGTTATGTAGGCTAGCAAAAGACTGGGAGTGACCAACTAAGAGAGCAATAATGGCCATAATCATGCAAAGCGACAAAACATCATTAATTAAAGCATAAAGTGATATTACAAGTTGAAAAATAAATGATCATAGAGGCTATGGTGACTTGGGATAGTCTTAACATGGTGTGAGCATGCACCAAGTCAACCCAAGTAAAGCATCAAAGGAGAATACCACAATACTATGCTTTAATATGGTAAAACAACGCATGATTCTTTCAAGGAACATTAAGCAATCTCAATTGTTTATAACATGTCATGCTACAGCAAAAATCACTAAGCATAAAGCCAAAACAATATCAAGCATGACATGAACTTTTCCTACTCTTTTACCATAAAACAACGGTGCCATAAAATAGCTTGATGGCGTGGAAGAGACTAAAGGAAAACTGAAATAAAGATGGCAACAAGCAAACATGTAACAGATCTAGTTGCAAATGGTTTTTCAATGCTTAGAAACAAGGCCTAGGGATCATACTTGCACTAGTGAACACTCTCATATAAATATCTTCTCTTCATGATACTACTCTGAACTACTCTCCAGTTGGACACTCTAATCCATGGTAGGGCTATAACGACACTCCTCAAAGTTTGCTTTTCCCATCTAGATAACTCCACACTGTCACCTTGAGCACTAGATGGTTCCAACAAACACCGCAATTTCATAGAGACATCCAACTCCAAATATAACGCATAACAAGTATTTGTAATCTCTAGCCTAAGTGCCACCATGGTGTGCACGCTGTCACTTTCACACACATGGGGAGAGCAGAGATCTATTAAAGCACTTGAGTAGCAAGGTAGATCTACTTGATTACAAAGCTCATGATCACAATGTGATCATGCATAGAGAGAGATGAACACATAGCTACCGGTAGAACCCTTAGCCTCGAGGAAGAACTACTCCCTCATCATCATGGGAATCAGCAATGGCGATGGATATGGTGGTGGAGATCGATGGAGATGGCTCCGGGGGCACTTCCCCATCCCGGCAGGGTGCCGGAACAGAGACTTTCTGTCCCCCGAATCTCCCCTTCGATGGCGGCGGTGCTGCGGAACTTTTCGTGCATTTTTGATCGGGTACTTAGGGTTTCTGTATCGGAGGCAATATATAGGCCAAAGGGGAGGCCGAGGGGGTGCCCTAGGTGGCCACACCACCCCCTGGCGCGGGTCAGGCCTGGCCACGCCGCCAGGTGGTGTGGGCGGCCCCTGGCCCCTCTCCATCTCGTATTCTGGCTCCATGTCCCCCTCGGTGAAATATTGACTTTGGCTTTTGTCCCGTCCAATTCCGAGGATATTCATTTTCTGACTTTCTTGGAACCAAAAACAGCAGAAAATAGGCAGCTGGCACTGTGGCATCTTGTTAATAGGTTAGTCCAAGAAAGTGTATAGAAATACTCCAAAGTATGGACAAAACATAAGAAAGTAGATATAAAACAAGCATGGAACATCAAAAATTATAGATACGTTAGCAATGTATCAATCGTCCTCGAGCAAGAAGAACCAAAAGAACTATAAGGAATTCAGCGTTTAAACTTGAAACAACGAGAATAAGAGTTCACATACAGTCGATAGTCGTATGTGCTCAACACTTCATTCATTTCCTAAGCTTATCAAAGTTAGAGAGATGACAAGAATACTATACAAGCTTCGGTAAGTCAAGATAATCAAAGTAAAGTTTAATATAAGTATAAATAACTAGAAGTGTAGCAATCAATCCAATTCCTCTAATTAACTCTCAGCTTGCCAAGGAACACTAGGATGTTTTAAATAGCATAACTTAGTAAGAGAGTTTCATGTCCCAAGTAGTATAATAATGAAGTATCTTATTTACGCCCACATCAATAAATCAAGTCAATCTAAAACACTTCTAATCCAATCATTGTCTTTCAAGAAAAATTTGTAAAGTAGTAATGAGACCATGCCAAGGACTTGTTATGTGGATCCTCATAGATATCTTTTTTCTTTCTTTCTTCTTCATCTCATTTTTTCAAGGATTGATGTTTGTTTCTTTTTGCTAGTGTTTGCACAACCTTTGAGAGTACCAATACTTTTGCCCATACATTGACACGGATGTCAATCATGTCATCAACTCATAGCCGAAATCCATGGTTATACCATAGATCGTTCAAAAGCTAGCGGAGTTGTTGGCTTCCCAAAGGTGTGCATTAGAGATAAAACAAAGTTGTCTCACATCTTTCTCTTTTTTGAGCTAAAACCGCGGTTTGATCCACAAGGTTAGCTTTGGCATGCATCACAATTACACTAGACTTTATCAAACAATTCCTTTCATGAGTGTCGTCGAGACTGTCAAAATATCTATGGGGTTAAGTATAATCAAGGGTATACTCTCAAGACAATCATTCATCAAACAAGTCGTAAATTTTAGACTTTTTCTTATTGTACTTGTTTGGCATTATTATTTCCAAGGCAAGACTCAGTTAACTAAAAGAACCAGAGCAAGAGCTTCAACAACTAATCATCATACCAATAAAAGCCTTACTCTAACCATATTAAATTACTTCCCACTAGCATCGCATCTTAGAAAATCAACCAACTAAGATAAAAAATTCAAACTTCATAAGTGGGAGACATAGGACATTTTTCTCATAAGTAACTTCATGATCCTCTTCCTTATAGGGATGTGTTCCTTCAAAACTCAAACACGATTACTCTCAAAATGATATTAAAGCAAAGACGCAAAGTATGAATCCACGTTTACGAAAAAAGGATAAATGAAAAAATATTTTTGTATTTTTAAGGATAGGGATTAATGAAATAGAAAAGAACTTGCGATCAAGCAAGGTTTTAAGAAACGCAAAACAAAGGAAAACAAATAAACTAAAACGAAAGCAAATTAAAAAGCAAAAGAAAAAGAAAAGTGTTGGAACAAGCCAACAAGAGTGTTTCAAAGCTCACAAGGAGCTGGAGTACAACCTTGTTATTACACAAATAAATTTGCTAGGGGAACACATCCCCAAGCTCAGGCTTTTGCAAGCCCTTTTGTTGTTCATTGTGGTGGTGGTGGATAATCTCCCACGTTCCATTGGCTGCTCCAATCATGGAACTGGGTGGCGAGGCTTGCAGTGGAATCTCGATGGTTGATGGAGAGGTTGTTCATATTTTGAATATTTCCTTCAAGTGCATAGATATCTTCATAGGTGTTGTAGTAGTTTGGTGGCTGCACATCGTGTTTGGGTCCTTATTGTTCTACTTCTTCATCTTCTCCTCCTCCCACGAGTATTTCTTGTTGGGGTAGATTAGCTTCGACCTGCATGTCATAACGCAAACATCCATACTCAATAGAGAATAAACCGTTAGGCAAAGGAGCAGGGATCAAGTGATCCGCTCCAGGTATATTAAAGAAATATCTACCATGATTTTTAGAAATCATACCACATGCTCTTAGAGTAGATGGACCGAGACGGTTACCTCTAGTCAACGGTTGGATGTTACCTAGGTTGATGTGAAGTGTGCGTGCAAGAATGGTCACAATTCCTCCTCCACATATGGGTCCTCGAGATTGAAGAGCTTGATGCTTAAGATAAAACACAAGTAAAGCGCCCAAATTTGGCGTTAAGTTACAATTGATAAGTGCATATTTTGTGAGGATCAACATGTCCTCCTCATTAACTCTAGTAAACTCACCACAGGCCTGCAATGTGTTAGCAATAACATAGAACACATATAGAATAGTAGGATGATCAATTTGGTTCCCCTTGGGGGTGTGTCCACGAATTATCATCAAGTTAAAATAGTGTGAAGGGGAAGGATCTAAAACAAAGGTAGTTGTGCGTACACGGTGGTGTTGTTGGTAAACCCAAAGCATTGAGCCCATTGGCTGAGTGTCAAGTATACTCACAGTTCATAAGGCGGCATTTAATTCGATCAACTCCGGGCCTTTGTTCCCGGAACAACCATAAGGATCCACTTTGTGTATCAAGGTGCTGAAGAACTCAAGTGTCAAGCGGCGGTATGTAGCAACATCCTGAAAGACAAAATTGTACAAACCAACATTGTTGCAAAGTAAATCGAAATCAGCACAAAAGCCAAGTTGGTTCAGGATATAAGGACACACCCACTTGGTGGACTTGATATCTTGAATCTTGAGACGATCGAAACGGGTAAGATGGAACTCCTCGGTGAACTCGATGCCAAGTGACTCAGGGGTTAACGTATCAACGGGTGGCGCGGAGGACTCCGCGGCCATCTCACGTGTACGACTCCTCGTGTTCATCTAATAAATAAAAACAAGACATTGTAAATAAAGATTGCTAATAAATTTTTTGGTCCAATAGAAACATAGCATAGGTGATTCTCTACACTAACTACAAAAGAAACTTCTCTAAAAACAATGCTAAGCATACTTAGTACCAAGATTGAATTAAGAACAAGACCCATGTCTAGATTGGCAATGATGAATGATTAAGCCAAGCTTTTGCACAAATAAGTTGGGATCGGATGAGAATCATACCTTAGATCGAGTGAGTGCGAAGAATCGAAGAAAGATTGAGTAAATTTGAAGATCCAGTGGAGGTGGTTTGAAGTTTGGAGGAAGAAGAAAGAGAAAATAGATGATTTGGGATTTTTAGGTTACCTCCTCGGGGTGCTTATGGCGTCCGCGTACTCGGTACGGGCGGGTGGTACGGTCAGAATCCACCCGTACCGGGTGTCTTACCTTGGGGGCGATGACTGCTCCCAAGTGGTGCACTCGGTACGGGTACGCGGTACGGTCAGGCGCGCGTGTACTGCTGGTCGTTAACGTTGCGGTGACTTTGCTTGAAATCTGATGTTTCGCTCGAGTGTACGGTACGGGCGTGCGGTACGGGCGTGTCTGGCTGTACCAGTGGTCGTTATCGCCACTGATTCCTTCGGCAATCATCAAAATTTCTATCCCCCTTTGCCTTGAGGTGGTACGGGCGCACGGTACGAGCCACTCCGGCCGTACCAGTGGTCGTTATCGACACTATGAACTACAAAAACTCAATAATTTGATTAGTAGCTTCATGCGCCTTCGCACATCTTATCAAAAGGTTAGATAGCAGCAAAAACACTAAGTAATGATCCAGCAATACTTCTTGTGCCATGTGTTAGTAAAATAAAATATAGAGGATTACCTTATTTCTTCTCCTCTTTCCATAGGTCTTCTTGAACACTCTTTATTAAAAACAAAAACAAAAACAAAACTAACACGAAATAAAACATAATAAATAAAAACTTAGAGAAACTTTATTTCACATGGGTTGCCTCCCATGAAGCGCTTCTAGTTAAGGTCAATTAGCTTGACCTTGATGGAAATCACTTAGGTTTGGGGAGTGGAATGCCCACTCCAAAATAGTTTGCTTTTAAAGTAATTACACCATCATCATCATTAGGCTTGGCCTTCTTTTTCCTAGGGAAGTGGACTACAGAAGGATCTCTAGATGGTAGCCCTATCCTTACATTCCCTTCATGTAAATTAATCAAAGCTTTAATAGTTCTTATGAATGGCCTACCTAGAATTATACGTGCTATGGGATATTCAGGCATGTTCACAATAACAAGATCAATAAGAGCGGGACTACCTTTAATTTCAACAACTATATTTTCTTTGATCCCAACATCTTGTTTATAAGTTGAATCAGCTAGATGGCGTCTCAGTTCAGTTATAACAAATGGCTCTAAGTTTAACTTATCGAATAGACTTTTCAAAATCGTTGAGACGCTTGTACCAAGATCACAAAGTGTGGATATCTCATTAACTCCAACTTAATTTTAATAGTAGGCTCAAATGTATCATCTAGCTTAGCTGGAAGCTTATCAGCTAGTCTTTTATACTCCATCTCTAAATCACGAACCTTACATGCTACTTGTTGTATAAATTGTTGGTACATAGCATCATTACCTTGTTCTATACCTGGATTCTTAACGGTGATCATCTTCAATAGATCTTCCACGGTATATTCTGGTGTTGGCGCGTTGCTATAGTCCAGCTCTTCAAGCTTTTCATCATTGGTTACCACCCTCATCATTTTGAGGTCTTCTACCAGATTTGGATCGGGTTTGCCAGCGAAATTCGCTAGTATGAGAGCTTGGCTCTTGGCTACTTTACCTAGCTGAGCCTCCACGGTCTTTGTTCTTTCCTGTAGAGCCTGCACATCATTTCTAATTGCAATGGCATGGTTAGATAATCTTCCTAAACTACTTTCATGGTTCTCCCTAATCTTAATAAACATATTGTTTCGTTCGGTTTGAGCTTTCATAAATGTTCTAATAGTTTGCTCAAATGGGAGATTGCCATGATTTTCTCCATTAGTATTATCATAATTATTATAAGGATATCCTGCAGGATTAGTATGAAAATTTTGAACATTAGAAGCATAATTATTTTTCCATGCAGGATAAAAAGGAGCGCGAGCTATAAAATTAACATCAGTAGCGATAGCATTAACTTGGGTATCTTCCTTACCCTTTACTAAGCTAAGCAACTCATCTACCTTAGATGTAAGCTCCTCATTATTTACCTTGGTAATTGAACTTACTCTCTTCGAGGTTCTTTCCACATGCCACCAGGCATGGTTATTTTGCATATTATCAAGTAACTTCTTTGCAACACTCACATGCTTTCCCATGATCGTTCCTCTTGCTGCAGTATCTAGCATAGACTTAGACATTGGGTTAAGACCATTATAAAATAAATGTAATATAAGCCATTATTCCATCCCATGATTAGGATAGTTCATTATGGCCTATTTCATCCTTTCCCATGCAAGCGCTAGTGGCTGATATCTACGCACTTCTATTCTTGTAGACAGTTGTTGGGCCTCCAAGTGCAGAGGTTTGTAGAACAGCAGCAAGTTTTCCCTTAAGTGGATCACCCAAGGTTTATCGAACTTAGGGAGGAAGTGGTCAAAGGTATTCCCTCTCAAGCAACCCTGCAATCAAGATACAAGAAGTCTCTTGTGTCCCCAACACACCCAATACACTTGTCAGGTGTATAGGTGCACTAGTTCAGCAAAGAGATAGTGAAATACAAGTGGTATGGATAATTATAAGTGGTAACAGTGCTAGAAATAACTTGATGGCGTGGAAAAGACTAAAGGCAAACTGAAATAAAGAAGGAAGCAAGCAAACATGTAACAGATCTAGTAGCAAATGGTGTTTCAATGCTTAGAAACAAGGCCTAGGGATCATACTTTCACTAGTGAACACTCTCATATAAATATCTTCTCTTTATGATACTACTCTTAACTACTCTCCGGTTGGACACTCTAATCCATGGTAGGGCTATAACAGCACACCTCAAAGTAATTCTTTCCCATCTAGAAAACCCCACACTGTCACCTTGAGTACTAGATGAGTCCAACAAACACCACAATTTCATAAAGACATCCAACTCCAAATATAACTCATAACAAGTATTTGTAATCTCTAGCCTAAGTGCCACCATGGTGAGCACGCTGTCACTTTCACACACATGGGGAGAGCAGAGATTCATTAAAGCACTTGAGTAGCAGAATAGATCTATAGATTACAAGCTCATGATCTCAATAAGATCATGCATAGAGAGAGAGATGAACACATAGCTACCGGTAGAACCCTTATCCTCGAGAGAGAACTACTCCCTCCTCATCATGGGAATCAGCAATGGTGATGGAGATGGCGGTGGAGATCGATGGAGATGGCTCCGGGGGCACTTCCCCATCCCGGCAGGGTGCCGAAATAGAGACTTTCTGTCCCCCGAATCTCCCCTTCGGTGGCGGCGGCACTGCGGAACTTTTCATGGCTGGAGGCTTGATGTTTTAGGGTTTTGGTATCGGGAGGCTCTTATAGGCGAGAGGGGAGACTGAGGGGGTGCCAGGGGGCCCCACACCACCTGGTGGCGCGGGTAAGGCTAGCCCGCGCCTGGGGGGGTGTGGCCAGGCCCTGGCCCTCCTCCGTCTCGTATTCTGGCTCCGTGAGTCTTCCGGTAAAATAGGAACTTTGGCTTTTGTCCCGTCCAATTCCGAGAATATTGATTTTCTGACTTCCTGGAACCAAAAACAGCAGAAAACAGGCAGCTGACACTATGGCATCTTGTTAATAGGTTAGTCCAAGAAATCATATGAAAACTACTCCAAAGTGTGGACAAAACATAAGAAAGTAGATAAAACCAAGCATGGAACATCAAAAATTATAGATACATTTGCAATGTATCAACATACCCAAGCTTAACTCCTGCTCATCCTCGAGTAGGTAAGTGATAAAAAGAAAGGATAATTTTTGAGATGACATGCACCATCAAAGACTTGATCAAAGTGTTTGCAAAACATTCAAAGCTAGGATCATAGTACTTCAATCATAATATGAAAGACAAAGTTCTAGCAATAAGCAAAGAAACTATGATGCAACATGAAAAGGCACAAACAAAAGATTCATGAATAACAATGCTTTGCAAGACGTTTGTTTGTTTCACATAAATAAAACATAGCATAATAGTATTCAGCTTGTCCCTCAATAGAGTAGCAAATATAAATGCATAGGACACCTTCAAAGTTCATAAGAGTGACTAGATACAATAGTTTAAAACAAGCAATAACAAGTTATGCATCAATCAACTAGTCTTGGGACAATGCACATAGAACTAAGAATGGCCACTATGCTCTCAAAGTAGGTGCATAAAGATAGAAGGTGGAGACTCAATATAATGGTGGAAGAAAGGCCTTTTGTAAAAGGAAGTAGGGATTCAAGTCTCATAAAGAGCTTCCAAAAATTATGGTACTTAAAGCTGTCAGCTCTCATTGCCCCTATCATAAGCATCTTGAAGGTGATTAAGGTTAAAGTGACACAACTAAGAGGATATGCTTGACAAGTTATAAACCAAAATCTCATGCCCCTTACTTACGAAGACCGATCATCATGCTACTCAACTTCAGTCACGAGTAAGCTCTTGTCATTGTAAGTATATGTGTATCATTAAGAACCGCCAACGAGGTACCCCTTGCACATGATACGGGAGCTTTCCCATAATCAAAATGACAAGGCAAGCAGACAATGAGCATCTTAGTGATCTTTTTATTTGATATTTGCATAGGTTTTTATTGAGGATGCTTCATAGAGTGCTCATTATGGTGATGCTGCAAGTTTCCACCATGATTAGGCATGGCTTAGGCTAGCGGCCCAGGCGTTTGTTTAACGCACATACAAACTCCATGATCTTACAAGTTCCACTTTTATTTCACACCGCCGGGATCCGTAAGCAAAAGAATCATGATATCAACGGGGTACAAAGTACAAGTGCAATGTTGAAAGCGTTCCCCATGGTACATGGTTCTGCTAACTTCAACTTATAAAGCGCAAGCATATACGCAACAAAAAAGGACCCAATGGTTAAAGTTTATTAGAGGCAATAAAGTAAAGTGTGCCATCAAGTTCGTGAGAGCTTTAATCACTAGTTTTCTCATAACAAGTGGAAGATAAACAAAGCATGAATATACTTGGAATAGCATAAGCTAGTAGGTAGGTATGGTGGACTCTTTGGAATAACTTGGTTTAGGGAGTTGGATGCATGAGTGGAAACTCATACTTGGTGGTGGAGGCTAGCAAAAGACTGGGAGCGACAATAAGAGAGCAATAATGGCCATAATCATGCAGAGCGACAAAACATCATTGATCAAAGCATAAAGTGATACTACAAGTTGAAAACTAAAGTATCATAAAGGATATGGTGACTTGAGATAGTCATAACATGGTGTGAGCATGCGCCAAGTCAACCCAAATAAAGCATCAAAGGAGAATACCACTATACTATGCTTTTAATATGCTAAAACAATGCATGATTCATCCAATGCACATTAAGCAATCTCAATTGTTTATAACAAGTCATGCTACAGCAAAGAATACTAAGCATAAAGCCAAAACAATATCAAGCATGGCATGACAAAGCATAGGCCACAGTCAAAAACAAGCTCTTTTTACCACATAAGCATGAACTTTCCTACTCTTTTCCAAACCAAACCAAACCAAACTATTAGAAAACCAATGTATGAAAGAGGGGGGTCCAACAAATTTATTCAGAAAACTAATCAAACCAAGCAAAATAAAAACCAAAACGAAAACGAAAAAGAAGACGCTCCAAGAACAACACAACTGTGCATGAAACAATAAAAATGAAGTGTTCGGAAGAAACCTGGGATTTTTTATTGATGAAGAGGGGGATGCCTTGGGCATCCCCAAGATTTGACTCTTGTACTTCTTGGATATTTCTTGGGGTGACACGCGTGTCATCCCCAAGCTTGGGCTTTAGTCCATCCTTCATCTCATTACTCATTCCTTCCATACACCTAAAAATTTTCTTTCATACAAAACTTCACACAATCTCATTAGCAATATTAGTGCACTCAAGATAAATATGTCTCAAGGTTCAGTTCTAACACCAAATAAACTTCCATTAGAACACTAGCTACTGTAGCACTTCCCTCAAAAAGCTCAATTCCCTAAAAGAACTCAAGAAGGAACCAACAAGAAGCAAATGCAGAAAATGGCAGAAATCTGTCAAAACATACCAGCAGGTAAAGACGAAATTTTTCTAAGACCTTCTGTTGCTCAAATAAAAAAGTGTTGAACTAAATAAAGTTAGACAACAACCTGGGGAAGAAGCACAAAAAATTACAGCTCAATCCGAAATACATAGCTCTCTCACGAATTTTTACGGTGAAGCACAAAAATCTATTTCGGGACAGCAACTTTCCCAATCATTACTTCACTCTCATTAGAGGTTACTCTTGGCACAAAAAGCAAATAAAAAGGATAAGGAGCGGTTATTACAGAGGTAATAACTTCCAAGACTCATCTAAAACTTTTGGTTATCTCCCAATAAGTATTTTTCTTTAACGCCTTTAAGTTAGGCATGATAGTTTGAGAAGATGCTCACATAAGAAATATGAATTGAAGTAAAAGAGAGCATCAAGAAGCAAATTCAAAACACATTTAAGTCTAACCCACTTCCTATGCATAGGAATCTTGTAAAGAAACAAGTCATGAAAGCACAAAGCAACAAGCATATGAAAGCAAAACAAGTGCAACTTCAAGGCTTTCAACATAAAGAGGGGAAACTTAATATTATTGAGATGCATAAAACCATGCTTCTCACTCTCATAATAACTTTCAGTAGCATCATGAATAAAATTAACAATATAACTATCACATAAAACATTCTTATCATGAGCCACATGCATATAATAATTATTACTCTCCACATAAGCATAGTCATTCTTATTAATCGTAGTGGGAGCAAATTCAACAAAATAGATATCATTATTATTCTCATCACCACAATCATAAAATATAGGAGGCATATTATAATCATAATTAATTTTCTCCTCAATAGTAGGTGGACTGAAAATGTCACATTCATCATTGTAATCATCATATATTGGAGGTTTGGTATCATCAAAGTAAACTTTCTCCTCAATGCTTGGGGGACTAAAAAGATCATGCTCATCAAAACCAACTTCCCCAAGCTTAGACTTTTCCATAGCATTAGCAATAATGGTGTTCAAAGAATTCATACTAATAACATTGCTATTAGCATGCAAATAAAGTTCCATAGGTTTTTTAATTTTCTCTTCAAACACTTCATGTCCTAACTCAAGATAAATACTATAAAGCTCTCTAATTTTTTGTTGTTTTCGATTAAGCCTAACTAGTGAAAACAAGAAACAAAAAGACAAAATTGCAGAATCTAAAGGAAATAACTTCGAGCACTCACACCGGAGGATGTGAGTACCTTTTACATTACCTCCCCGGCAATGGCGCTAGAAAATAGGCGTTTGCCATGGGAGCTTCTTCTTCTTTAAACCTCCGGTGTGAATACCTTTTACCTTTCCTCCCCGGCAACGGCGCCAGAAAATGGCTTGATGTCTACGCACTTCTATTCTTGTAGACAGTTGTTGGGCCTCCAAGTGCAGAGGTTTGTAGAACAGCAGCAAGTTTTCCCTTAAGTGGATCACCCAAGGTTTATCGAACTCAGGGAGGAAGTGGTCAAAGGTATTCCCTCTCAAGCAACCCTGCAATCAAGATACAAGAAGTCTCTTGTGTCCCCAACACACCCAATACACTTGTCAGGTGTATAGGTGCACTAGTTCGGCGAAGAGATAGTGAAATACAAATGGTATGGATAATTATAAGTGGTAACGGTGCTAGAAAATAACTTGATGGCGTGGAAAAGACTAAAGGCAAACTGAAATAAAGAAGGAAGCAAGCAAACATGTAACAGATCTAGTAGCAAACGATGTTTCAATGCTTAGAAACAAGGCCTAGGGATCATACTTTCACTAGTGAACACTCTCATATAAATATCTTCTCTTTATGATACTACTCTTAACTACTCTCCGGTTGGAAACTCTAATCCATGGTAGGGCTATAACAACACACCTCAAAGTAAGTCTTTCCCATCTAGAAAACCCCACACTATCACCTTGAGTACTAGATGAGTCCAACAAACACCACAATTTCATAAAGACATCCAACTCCAAATATAACTCATAACAAGTATTTGTAATCTCTAGCCTAAGTGCCACCATGGTGAGCACACTGTCACTTTCACACACATGGGGAGAGCAGAGATTCATTAAAGCACTTGAGTAGCAGAATAGATCTATAGATTACAAGCTCATGATCTCAATAAGATCATGCATAGAGAGAGATGAACACATAGCTACCGGTAGAACCCTTAGCCTCGTGAGAGAACTACTCCCTCCTCATCATTGGAATCAGCAATGGTGATGGAGATGGCGGTGGAGATCGATGGAGATGGCTCCGGGGGCACTTCCCGTCCTGGCAGGGTGCCGGAACAGAGACTTTCTGTCCCCCGAATCTCCCCTTTGGCGGCGGTGGCGCTGTGGAACTTTTCGTGGCTGGAGGCTTGATGTTTTAGGGTTTTGGTATCGGGAGGCTCTTATAGGCGAGAGGGGAGACCGAGGGGGTGCCAGGGGGCCCCACACCACTTGGTGGCGCGGGTAAGGCTAGCCCACGCCTGGGGGGTGTGGCCAGGCCCTGGCCCTCCTCCGTCTCATATTCTGGCTCCGTGAGTCTTCCGGTAAAATAGGAACTTTGGCTTTTGTCCCGTCCAATTCCGAGAATATTGATTTTTTGACTTCCTGGAACCAAAAACAGCAGAAAACAGGCAACTAGCACTGTGGCATCTTGTTAATAGATTAGTCCAAGAAATCATTTGAAAAGTACTCCAAAGTGTGGACAAAACATAAGAAAGTAGATAAAACCAAGCATGGAACATCAAAAATTATAGATACATTTGCAATGTATCAGTGGCTCATAGTCTTCTTGTCTAAAGCTTGTAATGTTGGATCTTAGATGCATAGTCTTAGCTGAGGGAAAATTTAGTCATAAACAAATTAGTGCATTCCTCCTAAGATTTAATAGTGCCCTTTGGTAGAGCTAGCAAGCAATCCTTAGCCTTTCCTCTTAGAGAGAAAGGGAATATTCTTAGCTTAACAACATTTGGATCTACATCTTTAATACGCATCATGTCACAAATTTCAGTAAAAGTATTTAAGTGTAATCCCGAATTCTCAGAAGATGGGCTTTATCTCATATGTTTCCGCATCAACTATGGGTTGAGTGATGGGTGCATGAATAAAACCATCAGTGGGAGTAGCATACTCCCCTAGTCTCTTTTGAGCCATGGCTCTTATCTTTTTTGGTAATTTTTAAGTAATGAAAACAAATAACAAGTAACTAATTTTTTGGGTTTTCAAATAGATAACAAGAAATTAAACTAATAACAAGAATTAAACTACAACTAATAATAAAAATAAAAATAAGGTCTCTAATGACCCCACCAGGATAGCGAAATTGGTTCCCCGGCAACGGCGCCAGAAAAAGGGTTGATACCTTCGATCTGGATTCATGGATGTAGTATAATTGCTTTTTCCCTAGAAGACCTAGGTTTAATCGAACCTCAGAAAGCACTGCTAAAAGGTAATAAGAAGGACACGTCTACAAGACTTTGTTTGTTTGTTTTACCTTACTTGACTGAACCAATCTAGTTTACTTTATAACAGGTTTGAATCAATAGATGGAGATAGGCCAGGGTTGAAGATCCACCTGCAGTTGCACATCAAATGGGATGAAAGATAATAATAAGCATAGTCATGTATATTGTTTGTATTGACATAATGTTTTGTGGGCCACACATCCTAATATTCTAGAGCCCCCGTGATGTAGCAGGCATAGCAATAGCCTTTTAATCCAACTGAGAGTACACCAAAGCCATGGGTTACAAACGATTATTAAGTGTAAACATAGATTAAAAGCTTTAAGTGGTGATGTTGTTGTTGATCCCGAATGGGGCGCTAAGTGAAGACCGTACTTTCCTTTATGTCACTGAGTTTCCTATGAGATCGCCGCTAGCCAAGTATCTCACCTCAAGCCTTTATCAATCTATGGGATATTGGGTACCTACAAGTCCACAGATCGAGACGAGAGACAAAGAAACAAAAGATACAAATCACGAATCCAAACAAAATACAATTCTCCCATGATCTAGGTGCACATAATTGCTGCGAGGTTTCTCTCCAACCCGCAGCCCGCGAGGATTACTCACCCATAACAAATAGATCAGAGATAGAAAACATCATGCAAATACTTAGATTGATATCAAATATTCTTACAATGGTCGCCAAATCACAAGGAGATCTAAAAGTACAAAGCAATGGCTATGGCTAGTGGAGGGATGGATGGTGGAAGTGATGAACAATGGATGAACTATGGATGAACAATGGTGTGGATCTCCTTTTGGGGGTGTTGTGATGCAAGTCTGAGAATGGCGGCTCTCTAGCCGGCGGCTAGAGCCTCGAAATATATAGTCGTCTTCACAAAAGTTGTAGGGTTTGACGAGACGAAGCCGTCGCCACCTGGTACGGGCGAGCGGTATGGGCCGACCACGCCCGTACCAGTGGTCGTTAAGCGTGCTGACGCCCTGGTTGGCTTCTCCAGTTACTTGGCTGTGTGTACTTCCTCAAAATCTTTCATTATGACTCCTCATTTTGCCTTAAAAGTAGTGATTTCCTGCACAACATAAATCAAAGAAGGGATTTGCATATCTTTGCAATTATTAGTCATTAGTGGCAAAAGCTGAGAGTTTCTTTGGCAATTGCTTGACCAAAAACAATGTTTAAACATAGTGGAAGATGGAAAATATCGGAGCCATCAGATGGGAACACCTTTCCTTTTTGGACGCATATTTGGGATACCACCAGATTCACATGAAAGGGGAAGATCAGGAGAAAATAACTTCATTACACCTTATGTCATGTTTTTCTACACAACAATGCCCTTCGGCCTCAAGAATGCCAGAGCAACATATCAACGGATGATGCAAAATTGCCTGGGAAGCCAAATTGGCACGAACATGCAAGTATATATTGACGGCGTGATAGTTACAACAAAGCAAGTATCATCACTTATCAAGGATCTCGAAGAAACATTTAAATATCTCGATAAGTTCTACAGCAAATTAAACCCGACAAAGTGTTCCTTTGGAGTCCCAACGAGGCAACTTCTCAGATATCTGGTATCAGCAAGAGCAATCGAGGCCAATCCTAAGAAATCAGCAAGAGCAATCGAGGCCAATATCTACATGGTGTACAACAGTTGGCCGGGAGGGTGGCAGCACTTAGCCGCTTCGTTGCTCGATTAGGAGAAAAAGCATTACCATTTTACGCCCTTATGAGGAAGTCGGACAAGTTTGAATGAACCGAAGAAGCTCAACACGCCTTTGAAGATCTCAAAAAGACGCTTTCGATGCCTCCCGTCGTCATGTCTCCATGAGAAAAGAGCCATTACTTTTGTACATCGCTGCCACAAATCAGGTGGTAAGCACGGTTCTAGTCGTGGAGCAACCCGAAGAAGGAAAAACATATGGTGTTCATAGGCCAGTTTATTTTTTGAGTGAGGTCCTCTCGCCATCCAAACAAAGGTACCCGCATTATCAAAAATTAGCATATGAAATATTTATGACGGCACATAAGCTACACCATTATTTTTTGGAACATCCGATCATAGTGGTCAATGAAGCACCTCTATCCAACATCCTCAATAATCCAGAAGCAACTGGGAGTGTCTCCCTATGAGGTATCGAGTTATCTCCTTGGGACATCACGTATGAGAAGTGCAAACCGATTAAGTCACAAGTTTTGCTTGATTTCATCATGGAATGGACTAAGTTGCAATGTGCGGGTCCACCTGATCTCTCTAACGCTTGCACAATGTACTTCGATGGATAAAAAATAACAGAAGGAGTAGGAGCAAGAGTCATATTAATATCACCGCAAGGCGACAAGATGCGATATATACTTTGGATGATCTTCGCAAACGCATCCAATAATGAAGTTGAATACGAGGCCTTGTTGCACGACATGCGGATGGCCAAAGCCTGCGATGCAACTCGCCTAAATTTTTTGGTGATTCAGATCTTGTAGCATAGCAAGCAATGAATAAGCGCGATGTTGTCAGTGATAACATGATTGTGTACCGAGATCTATACAGTAAAATGGAAGCTCAATTCGATGGATGTGAAGTATTGCACATAGGAAGAGCAAGTAATGAAGAAGCCAACGATCTGGCAAACATCGGGTCCCTGTGTTTACCAGTGCCACCTGGTTTTTTTGGGAAGAAATAGTGGAGTGTTCTATCAAAGCAAAAAGAGTTTCCGAGATCATAGCACCCAAAGCAGGGAAAAAGAATAAGCCGCAAAAAGACTCGGGGGCTCCATCAGCCACTACAAGCACAAAAAAGGCCATTGAAGAAGAACCAGAAATTGATGAGGTCATGATAATTGAGCCTCCATGGATGCAGCCATACATATTCTATATGACCAAGGGAGAACTACTCGAAGACGTCACAAAAGCCCGACGAATCACTTGGAGATGAAAAGCCTTCAGGATAATTAAGGGGGAGTTATATAAAATAAGTATCTCGGGTGTGTTACAGCGATGTGTCACACCCGAAGAAGGGACAACTATACTCAAGGAAATACACGAAGGAATTTGTGGCCATTGATACCTTCGATCCGGATTATGGATGTAGTATAGCTCTTTTTCCCTAGTAGACCTAGGTTTATCGAATCCTCGGGAAGCATAAGCTAGTGAAGTTACTTTAATGGACCTTTGGGAGTTTTAGAATTCCTTTTGTGTGTTTACTGGACCAAGAGTTTGCGTATTTTTGTTGTCGTCAATGATGGAGAGATAGGGCCTAGGGCATTCGGTTTCACCTATAGCTGTGCAAAACATCCGATGGGAATAAAAGATAGAAATAAAGTATGCATGTAATTGTTAGAGCAAGATAAATTATATGTGGGCAGTGCATCCATAATTGTTATTGCCTCCACAACTGCTTATAGCAATAACCTACTATTCTCATCCATAGAAGAAAGAGAACTAATGATATGCATAGTGATGTCATCGGTAATCCCAAGTAAATCCCTCACATACAGCCGTACTACCCTTTCTGTCACTAGGTTCCCAACCTGCAGATTAGTCATTACTCATACTCCCTATACCTGGGGTACCTGACAAGTCCTTATATTGAGGAAAGAGAGGATACAATAATCATCATGTCATACAAACTAATACATCGTCCCATCTATGATAAATAACATGCACAAAAAGCTACATGGCTAGGACGAAGCCCTTAGCCTAAGGAGAATTACTCACACATAGAGATGAGATCAAAGATCATAAACATTGTAGTGGAAATCATGAGATTGATAGCAAATAGTCTTACAATGTCGCCAATCGAAGAAGAGATCTACTATTACAAGTGGTGGAATATGGCTATGTGGTGGAGAGATTAGATCTAAGTCTATTCCTCTAGCGGCTCGTCGGTGTTGTGGATGGAGATCTGGGGGGTGGCTGATGGTTTCTGCAAACTCTCATTTCTCGTCGCCCGAGGCCTCTTTATATAGGGGTCCCTTCAAGAAAGTTGTTCTGTTTTACCTAGCAGTGTCGGTGGCAACTATACGGCCAGAATTATACGGCTAGAATTTTATTCTGGTCGTATAGTTGGTCGTTAAAGCGTCTGCCTCCAACCCACGACTCATGGTTTCTTCTGGTTGTTGGAAATCTCATATCTTTGACTTTAATGTAGTGATTCCCATCATAAAACGTCATTATATGTGCAGGAAAAAATAGAAAGAAAGGATTGCATACCCCTTTGAATATTAGGCATTAGTGGCAGGGTTTAGAGAGATATTTCATAAAAAATATGAATAATATCCAGTTTAAATGTGGACGTATATGGCTATATTTCAGAGCAATCAACCTCCCCAAGCTTAAAATTGATTGTCCCCGAGCAAGAAAACCAAAATCAAAAAGGAACTCAGCATTTAAACTGAAATAATGAGGTGATGATCTTACTCATGATTGGTAGTCTCATATTTCCTCCACTTCATAAATCTGAAAAACTTCAGTATAGATAGAGTAATAGCAAGCATATCATACGGGTTTTATGCATCCTTATAGCGTAGCAAAATTATTGTTAACATGGATGATTCAAATGAGTAAACTTTATTCCATGTCATGTAGTCAACACATAGGCTTGCCTTTGAACAATAAAGTATAATCATGTAAACTGAGAGTCTGCGAGTTGTCATGAAAAGCATATATACTAGAGTATCTCAATTCTCCCACATCAATAAATCAAGACTTTTCAAGCACTACATTTCTATTCATTGTCCTTCAAGAATTTCAGTTCTTGAGTAATTGAGAGCATGCCGAAAAAATTGTTTTAGTTTATCGGGCTGTGATGGACACTCGTGGCATTACCAAGGTTTTTGTTCCTTTTACATAATGATTACTCATAATATCCAGAGGAGTGATTCCATCATGAACACAGCTACCCAGGAGTGCCAAGAATCTTATCCACTATCGCATTGCTGCTACATGTGTTTAATCAACTCATAGCCAAAATCTAAGAGTTTCCTCCATGAAGATCATTCGTAGGCTAGCGGAGTTGTTGGCATCCCATGAAGTTTGACATGCATAAAGCAATGTCATTCTTATGATTAACAAGTCAAACTTTGGCATGCTCACAAAAACCGCTAAACATTAATTCAATCGAACAAATCCTTTTAAAGAGAGCTATCAAGTCAATCTACATTTTCAGTGGTGTTGAGTGTCTCTAGAAATAAGCCTTCAAGACTAAACACTACAACACCCAAGCCTTCAATTGTGAGACTTTTTCTTATTACAATTGTTTAGCAATTTTTAGGAAAGACTTGGATAATTATGAGATCTAGAACAAAATGTACCCAACTTAATACCCATGCAAATGAAAATATTACTACAATACAAAGACTCACTCCACCAATAAAATATCTCAACATTTACTACTAACTAGCATGGGTTTCTCAAACTTCAAAAGTGGGGTTTCATAAGGCATACCTCTCATGTTTGGTTCCACTTATCTCTTCCTTTTTTTATTTGTTTCTTGGAAACTCGAAGTCGATCACTCTCCTGCAAATACATGAGAACCTCGACACGGAAAGAAAAGAAAGAGGGAAAATAAAGAAAAATGGAGAAATCTTTTTGTTGTTTTTAAGAGAGGGAATTTAAAGAATAGAAAAGTGGCGGCAAAGCTCGGCTAGAAAATCTTGAAAGAAAATAGAGATAACTAAAGATAAAGTGTTGGGGAAACCAAAATGAGTGCTTATAAACTCAAATTTAAAACATAACCTCGAAATAAATAAAAGCAAATGAATGCCAAATAAAGATACATGAGGAAACTTCCCCAAGCTTAGGCTTTTGCAAGCCCTTCAAATCATTGTGGTGGCGGGAAAAGTCGGAACTCCGGTTCTCAAATTGATTTGACAGGTTACTAGTTGATTCTCGGAGGTCCAAAGAGAGGTTGTGCATCCTCTCCAATGTCCATCCAAATTCTTGGGAGTCTTGGTATGTAGCGAACCGGGTTGATGGCTGCTCCTCTTGATGAGGGACTTCTTGCTCCTCTTCTTGGTCTTCATCCTCATCCAGAGTCTCCTCCTCAGGTTGGTGTTGCTCAACCTGCAAGTCATATAGAAAACGTCCTTCCTCGATAGAGAAAAGACCATTAGGCATAGGAGCGGGGTAGATACACCCAACTCCAGCAATATGCAGATAATAAACACCACCTCTCCTAGTGAGCATTCCACAAGCCTTTAAAGTAGAGAAACCAACACGTCGCTCACCTAGCACAGGTTGCAACTCACCTAGGTCGATGCCTAGGGCAGTGGCAAGCACAGTGATGACGCCTCCACCTGTGATCGGTCCTTGGCTTTGGGAGGATTGGTGCTCTAGGTATCACACAAGGATTGATCCCAAGTTGAGTGACAAGTTGCAGTTGTTGAAAGCAGCCTTTGCAAGGACTAAGATGTCCTCCTCATTGAATCTTGTGAATGCGTTTCTTGCCTGCAAGGTGTTAGCAATAACATAGAACAAATAGCGAATTGCATGATGTTGAATATTCTTCCCTTTGCTTACACTAGTAGTGAAACTCATTCCGTTATAATATTGTTAAGGGGAAGGATTTAAGCCAATAAAGGATGCACGTAAGGCATTAACATCATTTTTTGGGAAATTAAAACATTCACACCATTCATCTAGTGTTAAAATGTAGTAGTTGTTCATAAGTCGGAAAGAAATCGTGTCCTCTCCTTGCCATAGTTTAACAGTGCTTTGCAACAAACTTAGGAATTCAATGGTTAACCAGCGATAAGTAGGCACATCATTGTACACAAAGTTTTGCAGGCCAAATCTATTACAAAGTAAATTAAAGTCATCAGAAATACCGAGTTTATTTAATATAATGGGGCAAGCCCACTTGGTGGACTTCACTTCGCGGTTCTTGATCTTGTTGAACCGATCGCGTTGGAGCTCATTCCTGAACCGTATGCCTATGCGTTCTTAAGTGACAACCCGAGAAGCCCTATCGGCGGCACGAGCACGAGTTTGGCTCCTTGTGTTCATCATCTAAAACAATAAAGGAAGACAAAAATAAAACTTTTTGATCCAACAATAATAAGTATAACATATTCCTCATCATATCACACTAAAGAATCCTCTCTAAATAATACTCTTGGTAAGAGAATCATGGCAATTAGTTCATAGTAGGTATCACCCTAGATTGATAATGACAATAGATCGAAAATGAATTTGCAAAAAGTAATTGGAGGATCAGAGGAGAAACATACCGTAGGTCGCTTGTGTGCGAGGAAATTGAACGAAATTGAGTAGAAGTAAAGATCTCTTGAGGTTTTGAGAGAATTTGGAGGTAGAAGAAAGAAAAAGGATTGAAGTTTTGGAGTTGGAGGTACCTTCCCCTGCGATTTTGTGGTTGGACACAACTATACGGGCGCAACTATACGGCCGGAACATTGTGTTCTCGCCGTGTAGTTAGCCTTCTGTCAATTTTTTAGGGTTTCCACCTGGCGACGCAGCTATACGGCCGGAACTATATGGCCAGAACAATATGTTCCCGCCGTATAGTTGGTCATCAAACTGTCTGTACCTAGGAAAGAAATTGTGCAAAGGCATCGATATCTATACGACCGGAGCTATACGGCCGGAATTTTTTATTCCCGCCGTATAGTTGGTTGTTAAACCGTCAGTACGTGGAAAAGAATTCGTACGAAAGCACCGATATCTATACGATCGGAGCTATATGGCCGGAATTTTTATTCCCGCCGTATAGTTGGTCGTTAAACCATCAGTACGTATGAAAGAAAAACTATTGATGGCAAAAATATCTATATGATTGGAACTATACGGCCGATATTTTTATTCCCGCTGTATAGTTGGTCGTTAAACTCTCTGTATGCATCAAAAAAAATCTATTTCTTCGAAAATTATTTCTTATCCTGTAACTTAGTGATATACCTTGTTTTTTTGACAAAAAATGATAGTAAATATTGTCAGCCAACAATAGCATGTATAAAGCAGAATTTTAAGTACTACCGAACTTCTTCTCCTCAAATGGAGTTTTCTAGCACTCTTTATTAAACATAAACTTAAACTAAAACTTAAAAGTTAACTCAAACCTTTATTTCACATGGGTTGCCTCTGATGGAGCGCTCTTTTATGGTCAATAGCTTGACCTTGATGTTGCTCACTTAGGCCCGATGAGTGGAACACCCACTCCAAAGTAATTGGCCTTCAAAGTGATGGCCTCCTTTTCGTCATGCTTGGCTTTCTTCTTCCTAGGGAAATGTATAACAAAAGGATACCGTGATGGCAATTAAAGCTTCACGTTCCCTTCATGGGAATTAATTAAAGCCTTGATAGTTCTTAAGAAAGGATGGCCTAATATAATAGGAGTAGTAGCATCTTCAGGCATGTCAACAATAACGAAATCAATTAGAGCAGGACAGCCTTTATGTAAACTAAAGTATTCTCCTTAATTCCTACAGCTTGTTTATAGGTAGAATCTGCAAGATGTAGTTTTAGTTCGGTGATTTCGAAAGAGCCAAGATTTAACTTGTTAAAAAAGACTCTTTGGGATTGTTAAAACGCATGCACCTAGATCACAAAGTGCACCTATTTCATTTGTCCCAATTTTAATCTTAATCATAGGCTCAAATATATCATCTAGTTTAACATGTAATTTTTTAGCGATTTTCTTGTATTCTGCCTCAAGCTCACGTACCTTAATTGCTACTTGATTAATGAAGTGTTGGTACATGGCTTCCTCATTACCTTCACTTACCGGAATCTTAGCGTTGATCCTTTTTACGATATCTTCAATGGTGTAGCTTGGTGAAGGGGCATTACTATAATCAAGCTCTTCAGGCTCCTCTCTTTGGATCCTCATCATTTTGAGTTCTTCAATAGGATTGGGCTCAGTTGTACCTGCAAATTTAGCTAGAATGAGAGTTTGACTCTCGGTTATCTTACCTAGTTGTGCCTCAACAATCCTCGTTCTTTCTTGGAGGGCCTGCAAAATCATTCCTCAGACTTACAAATTGGTTAGATAATTTACCAAGCATAGCATCATGGTTCTTCATTATTTTAACAAGAATATTGCTTTGTTCATTTTGTGAGTCTATAAAAGACTTAGATGTTTCTTGGATACTACCATTACTAGTTCCCATATTATTATTAGAGTTACCTGTAGGATTAGAATAATGTTTCTGAAAATTGGGATTATAATTTTCTTCCAAACAGGGTTATAATCATTACGAGCTATGAAGTCTATTTCTTCAATATTAGTTTCGGGGATAGCTCTTACCTGGGTTTCTGTACCTTTTACGGCTAATATGAGCTCATCCAACTTAGCATTGAGTACTTCATTTTCATGTGGTGAGACGGAGTTCACCTTCTTCGTGTTTGATCTTTCCACATGCAATTGGGCATGGTTGTCTTGCATATTGTCTAGCAACTGCTTTGCTTCGGTAATATGTTTACCCATGAATGTTCCTCCAACTGCAGTATCAAGCATAGACTTAAACATAGGATTCAGAGCATTATAAAATAAATGGAGGATTAACCAATCTTCCATCACATGGCTGGGATAGTTTCTTAAGCATTCTTTCATCCTCTCTCATGCAAGCACTAGTGGCTCACGCTCTTCCTATCTAAAACCAGTAATATTATATCTTAGTTGCATAGTCTTTGCAGGTGGGAAAAATTTAGTCATAAATAAAGTAGTACATCCCACCCATGATATAATATTATTTTTAGGCAAAGCTAGCAACCATTCTTTTGCTCTCCCTCTAAGTTTTAAAGGAAATAAACGCAATTTGACCGCATCAGGATCAACATATTTTATGCACATCATATCACATATTTTAGCGAAAGTATTCAAGTGCATACCTGCGTCCTCAACAGCAGATCCTCCAAATTGACTTTGTTGAACCAAACTTAAATAATGGGGCTTCATTTCATAGTCATCAGCATCAATTGCTGGCGGAGTAATAGGAGTACACAAATAATCATTATTGGGAGTGGAAAATTTCCCAAGCTTCTTTTCAGCCATATTTCCTATGTTTTTGGGTTTTCTTAAACAGCGACTTATGATAATAATAATAAAAACAAGAATTTAAAGACTAACTAATTCTTTTGGTTTTTGAAATAAAGACTAAAAGCAAACTAAAAATTAAAAACAAGAATTAAAACTAGCAAGGTTCCTACTAACCTCACCAGGGTAGCTATTGCTTCCCCGACAACGGCGCTAGAAAAAGGGTTGATACCTTCGATCTAGATTACAGATGTAGTATAGCTCTTTTCCCTAGTAGACCTAGGTTTATCGAATATTTGGGAAGCAGAAGCGTAGTGAAGTTACTTTAACGGACTTTCGGGTTTTAGAATTCCTTTTGTGTTTTTACCGGACCAAGAGTTTGCATCTTTTTGTTGTTGTCGATGATGGAGAGAGAGGGCCTAGGGCGTTTGGTTTCACCTATAGTTGTGCAAAACATCTGATGGGAATAAAAGATAAAAATAAAGTATGCATGTAATTGTTAGAGCAAGATAAATTATATGTGGGCAGTGCATCCATAATTGCTATTGCCTCCGCAACCGCTTATAGCAATAACCTACTAGTCTCATCCATAGAAGAAAGAGAACTAATGATATGCATAGTGATGTCACTGTTAATCCCAAGTAAATCCCTCACATATAGCTGTACTACCCTTTCTGTCACTAGGGTTCCCAACCTGCAGATTAGTCATTACTCGTACTCCCTATACCTGGCTCAATCCACGGGGTCTTGGGAACCCTAGTACCAGTCCACTGGGCGATACTTGATGGCTCTGAAATATAGCCATCTATGTCCACATTTAAATTGGATATTATTCATATTTTTGATGAAATATCTCTCTAAACCCTGCCGCTAATGCCTAATGATCAAAGGGGTATGCAATCCTTTCTTTCTATTTTTCCCTACGCAGATAATGATGTTTGATGATGGGAATCACAACATAAAGTCAAAGATATGAGATTTCCAACAACCTGAAGAAACCAGGAGTCGTGAAGTGGAGACAGACGCTTTAACGACCAACTATATGGCGGGAATAAAATTCCGGCCGTATAGTTCTGGTCGTATAGTTGCCATAGACACCGCTAGGTTAAACAAAATAACTTTCATGAAGGGAAAAATGGTTAATTAAGTAATAGCATTTAGATTACCCCTATATAAAGAGGCCTCGGGCGCCGAGAAAAGGGCGCTCTTTCCGATCATCAGCCGCCTCCAGATCTCCATCCACAACATCGAAGAGCCGCCGGAGGAATAGACTTAGATCTAATCTCCAAACCCTTCTCCACCACCATAGCCATATTCCACCACTTGTAATAGTAGATCTCATCTTTGATTGGCGACACTGTAAGACTATTTGCTATCAATCTCATGATTTCTGATGACCCACAAGTATAGGGGGTGTATCGTAGTATTTTCGAGGGAAGTGAAACCCAATTTATTGATTCGACACAAGGGGAGTCGAAGAATATTTATCAGCCTTAACAACTGAGTTGTCAATTCAGCTGCACCTGGAAACAATCTTGCTCACAGCAGTTTATCAGTAGCAACAGTTTTGTGGTAGGAATAGTAAAGTAGCAGCAGTAGTAAAGCAAGGACAGTAGTAACAAAAGCAGTAAACAGTGGGATTCGAGTGCGGTAGGCATAGGGATGGATGGACGGGCGTTGCATGGACAAGACAATTCACATAGCAATCAGAACAAAGGGCAATTGCAGATAAATAAGATAAAGCATCCAAGTACTAGACAATCCTAGGCATGTGTTCCATATATAGTCATACGTGCTCGCAATGAGAACTTGCACAACATCTTTTGTCCTGCCAGCCCGTTTGCAGGGGGGCCTCTAGGGAACTACTGGCAATTAAGGTGCACCTTTTAATAGAGCACCGGAGCAAAGCATTAACACTCCGTGAACACATGTGATCCTCACATCAAAGCCTTTCCCTTCCGGCTATCCCGATTTCTGTCACTTCGGGGCCATAGGTTCGGACAACAACGTGTGTATACAACTTGCAGATAAGACCCAGAACAATACTATCATAATGAATCGATAATAAGTTCAGATCTGAAATCATGGCACTCGGGCCCTAGTGACAAGCATTAAGCACAACAAGTCGCAACAAAGTCATAAAGCACTAATAAAAGATACTAGGCACTATACCCTAACAATCTGATGCCATTACATGAACGATCTCATCCAATCCCTACCATCCCCATAGCCTACAGCGGGGGATTACTCACTCATAGATGGGGGAAACATGGATGGTCGATGGAGAAGCGATGGTGATGATGATGGCGATGATATCCTCCAATTCCCCGTCCCGGCAGGGTGCCAAAACGGAGTTTCTGGTGCTGTTTCGTGGAATCTGGTGGTGGCGGCGGAGCGGAACTCCTTCTGGAAAAACGTCGAACCCCCTGAAGTTTTTAGGTCAGAAGGCTCCTTATAGGCAAAGAGAGAGGCCGAGGGGGTGCCTGGGGGGCCCACACCACCCCCTGGCGCGGCCTGGCCTGGCCCGCGCCACCAGGTGGTGTGGCCACCCCATGGCTCTTCTCCGTCTCGTATTCTGGCTCCTAGAGACTTCGGGTGAAATAGGAGTTTTGGCATATTTTCCGGGATTTTTCCTGATAGTTGATTTTCTGCACAAAAAGTAGACACCAAGGCAATTCTGCTGAAAACAGCGTCAGTTCGCATTAGTTGCATCCAAATCACACAAGTATAGAGGTGAAACAATAGCAAAAGTGTTCGGGAAAGTAGATACATTTTGGACGTATCAACTCCCCCAAGCTTAGCTTATTGCTTGTCCTCAAGAAATTCAGTTGGAAACTGAGTGCGGTAAAAGAACTTTCACGAACACATTTGCTTCATATGATGTAAATATTCTCAGCAATGTGATCAACTACTTAGACAATTCATAATAAAGAGTATGCAACTGAGTCTACTTAATAGTCATTGCAAGAATTGAAGAGATTCCAACTCAAGAATAATAAGTAGCATAAAACACAAACATAAGCAACATTACTATGCTCATAGAAAGGTATGATAGAGTGGTATCTCTCTTGCCTTTGATTATGAATGTCCAGGCACCTCTGAAATTCAAGTGATGACTAGAAGTAAAGATATCAAAGATACAAGCATCAAAGTCATAACACAAACAATCAAGTATTGGAACAAACACAAAGAATGACAACTATGCTCTCAAGAAGGTGCTCAAAGAATATGTGGAGACTCAACAAGTAAAATAAAAAGGTTTTGAATAATTTTGAAAGGCTTCCAGATGCTGAAAGTATGGTACTTGTTAGCTTTGAGCTCTCATGGCCCCTATCATAGGCATCTTTAATATGGTTAAAGTGAAAGTGAGGTCCAATCTGAGTTATATGCTTGACAAACTATAAACTGGAAATCCCAAGTCCCTTGAGTACGAGGGCCACTCCTCATGCTACTCAACTTTAGTTACCGGTAAGTTCTTGTCATCGTAAGTATGTGCGTATCATTGAGAACTGCCAACGGGGTACCCCTTGCCCGATGATACGGAAGAATCCCCATATCAAAATGACAAGGCAAGAAGACAATGAGTATCTCAGCAATCTTCTTATTTACCATGGGAAAATGGTGCTTTTTTATCTCTTTCCTCTTTTCATAAAACTCTCTTTTTTCTCGATAGCTATCTCTCTCTTTTTTTATAAGAAGCATGCTTCATAGATATCATTATGGTTACGCTGCAGGTTTCCACCATGTCAGCATGGATTAGACCAGCGGCCCAGGCGTTTCTCTAACACACATACATAACTCCATGGACTTACAAGCTCCCCTTTTATTTCACACCGACGACATCCGCAAACAAAAGAGCAAGGTATCAACCGGGTATATATTTACAAGTGTTGAAAGCGTTCCCCGTGACAGCACGGTTCTGCTAATCCCCAGCCTATAATTTGCAAGCATATAACTTTCATGGAGAGTTCACAATGGTTCAGGTTTATTAAGTGCGTAAAATAAAGTGTGCCATCAAGTTCATGAGAGCTTTACTAACTAACTTTCTCATAACAAGCAAACATTTTATTCGGAAGAAAACAAGGCATATTGAATATGCACGGAAGTAGCAAATGATGCTAATGGGTAGGTATGGTGGACACTTTGGAGATATTCGGTTTAGGGAGTTGGAAACTTGAGTAAAACACTCAGTGGAAGTGAAGGCTAGCAATAGTAAGGGAGCGACAAACGAGAGAGCAATAGTTGTCATTATCATGCTTGCAACAAAACAAGACTACTCATGGCATGAAAATGATTCCAGATCCTCAAGGCAAAATAATTCATCAAGGCTTAACTGTTTATCACAGTCATGTGCATGCATGAGCATGTGCCAAGTCAATCAAATGAAACATTCAGAGGAGGATACCACAATGTCATACCAATTTATGAATAGAGTAATGCAAGCAAACATTCATGAAACATGCTACAAACTATTAGCGAGCTGGAGCTAATCACAAGAAAGCAAGAACTACTAAGCATCCAAAGAAAACATACACTCTACATGAACGGACTAAGCAAGCTCACAATGATGAGTATATGTACAAAAATGAAGACAAATAGAGTTCGTTACCAGCCTCTTACCACGCCTCAAGTTTTCATTGATCCTCATTATTGCTCTTCACTTGTGTGGCTTGAATAATAATATGAAACCAATAATCCACTAAGAACTGCCGAACCTTGTAGCCAACTCGCAAAAACCAAAGAAGAACGACAAATATTTTTGGTGTTTTCGATTTTTAAACAAGAACCAAAAGAGAAAAACAAGCAAAGCAAAATCTTTTTGGGTTTTTCAAATAGTTCAAACAAAGCAAAAAGGGAAAAGCAAAACAAGGCAAAAAGAAGAAGCAAACCAAAGAGAAACAACAGAAATATTTTTGGTCTTTTTGTGTTTTTAGAAAGCAAAAGCAAAGAACGAAAACTAAAAAGAGAACGAAAACATGAATATACAAAGTACCGACGCAACATGATATGGAGATGAGTGCGGTGTTGGCGTACCTCCCCCCAAGCTTAGGCTTTTGACCTAAGTGGGTATCAATCCATGTATGAATAGGGGTTCCAAGCGGGCGGATCTTGGTAAGAATGGTCGTAGTTGGGCCCATGAGAAGAAGAAGAGGCTCCCCAATCATAAGCGGGCTGCTGATATGAAGACTCTCCCTCATTCGAGGGCTGGCCCGAATCATCCTTAACCTCCCTTCTAGTGTTCTGCTCCTGTTGGGAGAGCTCTCCCAAGTACGTGTCAAGCTCCTCCTCAGTGAGGGACCATCCTTCCCTATTATCAAGGTTAAACAAAATAGGTGCAGGCAAAAGAACAACACGCTCGGTCTTGCTCTTTCTCCAACCAGCTTTGAGAAAGGTTATTTCATAAGATAACTCACTCAAACTAGCCCACGAGGAAATAAATTTATGTTGTATCATGGAATTGAAATCAAGCCCTCTATGGGAAACTGTAGGTCTAGATGATGAGGCACTAAACCATGCAATGCTAGTAAACGAGAAGCGATGAGGCCTCCACAAATTCCACCTTTCTCACGGTTAGCAGCAAGACGGAAAGCTATCAAAGCACCCAAGTTGTAAGACCTATCTCGTCTAAGAGCAGCAGAGATAAATGCTAGATCAAACGAAGATAACTTATTGACAGTTTTCCTAGCAAGAACACACTTGGCAATAAAGTAGGCAAAGTAGCGAATGGAGGGAAGATGAATGTTATGGATTTTTCCATTCTCCTTCGAGAAGCTACTCCCTTGACAAATTTCTGCGTATAAATCCATGAGTGGTTCCGGTCTCTCTTTAATCTTCTTACATGATCCCCATTGAGGTACCTTAATAGCTGCACAAAAATCATCAAGAGAAAGGTCGACAGCTATATTGTAGATTTTGTAATGGACCATGGGGTTAGGCAAAGAGTGACTAAATTTGAAATCCTGCACCACCGACATGGTTAGCTTCACAAATTGACAAGTTTCATCTTCCAAAAAGTGCTCTAACCCTGCATTAGAAACCAAAGTGTGGAAATCTTGTAGAATTCCTGCAGCTCTCATGAACTCAGAGCATGGATAAATGGAGGGAAAAACTTCCTCCTCCCGGTGGACCTTCATGACATCAGGCACCCAAAGCTCATGTTGGTTTAGGTGGTGTTCACTCATCTTTTATTCTGAAATTTAAACACCTATTAAACAAGTGATTACAAAGTAAATATAATGAAGGATTCTACTCATAGGGACTTGCAAGAGGCCTAAACATGCATCAAAACTATATCTCTAAGCATCAAACAAGCTTACAAGCTCTCATAACCAGTCACCTACAATGGCAAAATACTCAACATACAATCCACTAAACACAAATCTACTTGGACAAGGGGAGGAGTCACATACCAAGGAACAATTGCTCCAAATTTCAGCAAGAAAGATGGGCTGAGCAAAGAGATCGAAGAAATCGAGGGCAAGCACAGAGAGAACGTGATTTTGAGTTATGAACTGGAGCTTACTCGGGAGAGAGAAGAAAGTGGCAGGAGAGAGAGGTAGTGGGGGGCCAGGGGTGGCCCACACCAGGGCATGGCGCCACCCAGGTCTGGCCGCGCCACCATGTGGTGTGCCTGCCTGGTGGCCCCCCGGTATCTAAGGACTTGTCAGGTACCCAAGACCCCATGGATTGAGCCAGGTATAGGGAGTATGAGTAATAACTAATCTACAGGTTGGGGACCCCAGTGACTAAAGGGGTAGTACGGCTGTATGTGCGGGATGTACTTGGGATTAACAGTGACATCACTATGCATATAATTAGTTCTCTTTCTTCTATGTATGAGACTAGTAGGTTATTGCTATAAGCGGTTGCTGAGGCAATAGCAATTATGGATGCATTGCCCACATATAATTTATCTTGCTCTAATAATTACATGCAAACTTTATTATTATCTTTTGTTCCCATCAGATGTTTTGCACAGCTACAGGTGAAACCAAATGCCCTAGGCCCTCTCTCTCCATCATCGACAACAACAAAAGACGCAAACTCTTGGTCCGGTAAAAACACAAAAGGAATTCTAAAACTCTCGAAGGTCCGTTAAAGTAACTTCACTATGCTCTCTGCTTCCCGAGGATTCGATAAACCTAGGTCTACTAGGAAAAAGAGCTATACTACATCCGTAATCCGGATCGAAGGTATCAACCCTTTTACTGGCGCCATTGCCAGGGAAGCAATAGCTACCCTGGTGAGGTTAGTAGGAACCTTGATAATTTCAATTCTTGTTTTTTATTTTGTTAGTTTGCTTTTAGCTTTATTTGAGAAACCAAAAAAGTAGTTAGTCTTTAAATTCTTGTTTCTATTATCATAAGTCTCTTTTTAAGAAAACCCCAAAACATAGGAAATATGGCTAAAAAGAAGCTTGGGGAGTTTGCAACTCCCAATAATGATTATTTGCGTACTCCTATTACTCAGCCAACAATTGCTGCTGATGACTATGAAATTGAGCCCCATTATTTAAGTTTGGTTCAACAGAATAAATTTGGAGGCTCTGCTCTTGAGGATGCAGGTATGCACTTGAATACTTTCACTGAAATATGTGATATGATGCGTATAAAAGATGCTAACCCTGATGCAGTCAAAATGCGCTTATTTCCTTTCTCTCTTAGAGGAAGAGCAAAAGAATGGTTGCTAGCTTTGCCTAGAAATACTATTACATCATGGTGGAATGTACTTCTTTATTTATGACTAAAATTTTCCCACATGCAAAGACTATGCAACTAAGATCTAATATTACTGGTTTTAAACAGGAAGAGTGTGAGCCACTAGCGCTTGCATGGGAGAGAATGAAAGAATGCATGAGAAACTGTCCTAGTCATGGGATGGAAGACTGGATAATTATCCATTTATTTTATAATGCTCTTAATCTCGTGTCTAAGTCTATGCTTGATACTGCAGCTGGAGGAACATTATGGGTAAACATATTACCGAAGCAAAGCAGCTGATAGACAATATGCAAGACAACCATGCCCAGTGGCATGTGGATAGATCAAACACGAAGAAGGTGAAGTCTGTCTCACCACATGAAAATGAAGAACTCAATGCTAAGCTGGATGACCTCATATTAGTCATAAAAGGTAAGGAAACCCAGGTAAGAGCTATCCCAGAAACTAATATTGAAGAAGTAGACTTCATAGCTCGTAATGATTACAACCCTGCTTGGAAGAAGAATTATAATCCTAATCTTCAGAAACACTATTCTAGTCCTGCAGGTAACTCTAATAATAATATGAGATCAAGTAATGGTAGTCTCCAAGAAACACTTAAGTCTTTTATAGACTCACAAAATGAGCAAAACAATATCCTTGTTAAAATAACGGAGAACCATGATGTTATGCTTGGTAAATTATCTAACCAAGCTATAAGTTTAAGGAATGATTTGTAGGCCCTCCAAGAAAGAACGAGGATTGTTGAGGCACAGCTAGGTAAGATATCCGAGAGTTAGACTCTCATTCTAGCTAAATTTGCACGTGAAGCTGAGCCCAATCTTGTTGAAGACCTCAAGATGATGAGAACCCAAAGGGAGGAGCCTGAAAAACTTGATTATAGTAATGCTCCTTCACCAAGTTACACCGTTGAAGATCTTGTAAAAAGGATCAATATTAAGATTCCGGTAAATGAAGAAAATGATGAAGCTATGTATCAACACTTTGTTAATCAGGTAGCAATAAAGGTACGTGAGCTTGAATAAAAATATAAGAAAATTGCTAAAAAAATACATGTTAAGCTTGATGATTGATGCGCTCGACTTTCGACGTAGAGCTCGCTGGGAACCCCAAGAGGAAGGTACGATGAATACAATAGCAAGTCTTCCCTCAGTTATGAAACCAAGGTTTAATCGAACCAGTAGGAGCAAGGAAACACCCTAAAGGTGTTACTAGCTGAGCTTTGGCAGGGCACACTAACGGTGCTAGTAGCAACGTGGGGACCTGCACAACACAACCATAGAACTTTGTCCCCAACTTGTGATGAGGTTGTCAATCTCACCGTGTTTTGCGGAAAACAAAGGATTAAACGTATTGAATGGCAAGAAGTAAAAGTTTGCAGAAAGTAAACACAAAGCAGTAAACAGTTTATAGATTGTACGTAAAGAAAAAGGACCGGGATCCATAGTTCACTAGAGGTGGCTCTCCTTAGATAAATAACATGCTGGGTGAACAAATTACAGCGGGGCAATTGACAAACACCGAGAAAGCAATACATGCATATACTAATCGTCTTGACTCCACTGAGACTTAATTGGGCATTACAACATAATACATAGACCGCCATCCAACTGCATCTATGACTAATAATCCACCTTCAGCTTATCATCCAAACCCCCTCCAGTATTAAGTTGCAAGCAACAGATTATTGCTTTACGAACTGCGTGTAAAGTAAACAATACAATTGTTCTATGAACAAAGGATCGTTGTTTTCTCCCTAGTAGCAACAGCACATCTAGTACCTTAGAGATTTATGTCACTTCCCCAGATTACCAGAGGCATGAACCCACTATCGAGCATAAATACTAACTCTTGGAGTTGCTAGCATCTACTTGGCCAAGATAGCTACTAACAACGGAAAGCATGCAAGATCTCAAATAACAAATACATGATAGAATCAATAATCAATCTGAAATAGCATCTCAATATCCATCAGATCCCCGCAAACACAACATGTATGAATTACAAATAGATGATCTTGATCATGAACAGAGCTCACAAGATCTAAACATGAAAGCACAAAGGAGGAGAAACCAGCCATCTAGCTACTACATGGATCCGTAGTCCAAGGATGAACTACTCACGCATCACACCGGAGGCTTGCACGGTGATGAAGAAGGCCTCCAGGGTGAATTCCCCTCTCCGGCAGGGTGCCGGGAAGAGCTTCAGATCCCCCCGATCTAGGGACAGAGATGACGGCGGCTACAGACTCTTTCGTGGATTTTTGATCGGGTACTTAGGGTTTTTGTCCCGAGGGCAACTTATAGGCTGAAGGAGAGGCTGAGGGGGTGCTGGGGTCGGCCAGACCACCCCCTGGCGCGGGCCAGGCCTGGCCGCGCGGCCAGGTGGTGTGGCCGGCCCCCAGCCCTTCTCCGTCTCGTATTCTGGCACTTGATCCCTTCCGGAAAAATAGGCACTTTGGCTTTTGTCCCGTCCAATTCCGAGAATATTCATTTTCTGACTTTCCTGGAACCAAAAACAGCAGAAAACAGGCAGCTGGCACTGTGGCTCTTGTTAATAGGTTAGTCCAAGAAATCATAATAAAACTACTCCAAAGTTGGAACAAAACACAAGAAAGTGGATAAAACTAAGCATGGAACATCAAAAATTATAGATACATTTGCAATGTATCAACATCCCCAAGCTTAACTCCTGCTCGTCCTCGAGTAGGTAAGTGATGAAAAGAAATAATTTTTGAGGTGACATGCACCATCAAAGACTTGATCAAAGTATTTGCAAAACATTCAAAGCTGGGATCATAGTACTTCAATCATAACATGAAAGACAAAGTTCTAGCAATAAGCAAAGAAACTATGATGCAACATGAAAAGGCACAAACAAAAGATTCATGAATAACAATGCTTTGCAAGACATTTGTTTGTTTCACATAAAGAAAACATAGCATAATAGTATTCAGCTTGTCCCTCAATAGAGTAGCAAATATAAATGCATAGGACACCTTCAAAGTTCATAAGAGTGACTAGATACAATAGTTTCAAACCAGCAATAACAAGTTATGCATAAATCAACTAGTCTTGGGACAATGCACATAGAACTAAGAATGACCACTATGCTCTCAAAGTAGGTGCATAAAGATAGAAGGTGGAGACTCAATATAATGGTGGAAGAAAGGCCCTTGTAAAAGGAAGTAGGGATTCAAGTCTCATAAAGAGCTTCCAAGAATTATGGTACTTATAGCTTTCAGCTCTCATTGCCACTATCATAAGCATCTTGAAGTGATTAAGGTTAAAGTGAACAAACTATGGTGTACATGCTTGACGAAGTATAAGTCCGAAATCTCATGTCCCTTGTATACGAGGGCCGCTCCTCATGCTACTCAAGTTTAGTCACCGGTAAGTTCTTGTCACCGTAAGTATATGTGTATCATTGAGAACCGCCAACGGGGTACCCCTTGCCCGATGATACGGAAGAATCCCCATATCAAAATGACAAGGCAAGCAGACAACGAGCATCTCAGCATTCTTCTTATTTACCATGGGAATATGGTCCTTTTTTCTCTCTTTCCTATTTTTATAGTATCTTTTTTTTTTCTCTTTTGTCTTCTTTTTCTCAGTATAGGACTCTTTTTTTATAAGAAGAATGCTTCATAGACAGCTCATTATGGTTACGCTGCAGGTTTCCACCATGTCAGCATGGATTAGACCAACGACCCAGGAGTTTCTCTAACACATATACATAACTCGATGGACTTACAAGCTCCCCTTTCATTTCACACCGACGACATCCATATACAAAAGAGCATGATATCAACTAGGTACACGTACCAAGTGTAATGTTGAAAGCGTTCCCCATGAAAGCATAGTTCTGCTAATTCCCAACAAATAAGTGCAATCATATACAACATAGAAGACACAATGGTTCAAGTTTATTAAGGGCAAGTAAAGTAAAGTGTGCCATCAAGTTCGTGAGAGCTTTAATCACTAGTTTTCTCATAACAAGTGGAAGGTAAACAAAAGCATGAATGTACTTGGAATAGCATAAGCTAGTATGTAGGTATGGTGGACTCTTTGGAATAACTTGGTTTAGGGAGTTGTATGCATGAGTGGAACTCATACTTTGTTGTGGAGGCTAGCAAAAGACTGGGAGCGACAAACTAAGAGAGCAATAATGGCCATAATCATGCAGAGCAACAAAACATCATTGATCAAAGAATAAAGTGATACTACAAGTTGAAAACTAAAGGATCATAAAGGCTATGGTGACCTCTGATAGTCATAACATGGTGTGAGCATGTGCCAAGTCAACCCAAATAAAGCATCAAAGGAGAATACCACTATACTAGGCTTTAATATGCTAAAACAACGCATGATTCATCCAAGGCACATTAAGCAATCTCAATTGTTTATAACAAGTCATGCTACAGCAAAGAATACTAAGCATAAAGCCAAAACAATATCAAGCATGGCATGACAAAGCATAGGCCACAGTCAAAAACGAGCTCTTTTTACCACTAAAGCATGAACTTTCCTACTCTTTCCCAAACCAAACCAAAGTATGAAATAGGGGGGTCCAACCAATTTATTCAGAAAGCTAAGCAAACCAAGCAAACTAAAAACCAAAACAAAAAAGAAGACGCTCCAAGAGAAACACAACTGTGCATGAAACAATAAAAATGAAGCGTTTGGAAGAAACCTGGAATTTTTATTGATGAAGAAGGGGATGCCTTGAGCATCCCCAAGATTTGACGCTTGTACTTCTTAGATATTTCTTGGGGTGACACGCGTGGCATCCCCAAGCTTGAGCTTTAGTCCATCCTTCATCTCGTTACTCATTCCTTCCATATACCTGAATTTTTTCCTTCATACAAAACTTCACACAATCTTATTAGCAACATTAGTGCACTTAAGATAAATAAGTATCAAGGTTCAGTTCTAACACCAAATAAACTTCCATTAGAACACTAGATACTGTAGCACGTCCCTCAAAAAGCCCAATTCCCCAAAGGAACTAAAGAAGGAACTAACAAGAAGCAAATGCAGAAAATGGCAGAAATCTGTCAAAACAGACCAGCAGGTAAAGACGATTTTTTTCGAAGACCGTCTGTTGCTCAAATAGAAAAGTGCTGAACTAACGAAAGTTAGATAACAACCTGGGGCAGAAGCTCAAAACATTACAGCTCAATCCGATGTACAGAAAGCTCTCAGGAATTTTTACGGTGAAGCACAGAAATCTGTTTCGGGACATCAACTTTCCCAATCATTACTTCACTCTCATTAGAGGTTACTCTTGGCACAAAAAGCAAATAAAAAGGATAAGGAGAGGTTATTACAGAGGTAATAACTTCCAAGACTCATCTAAAACTCTTGGGTTATCTCCCAACAAGTACTTTTCTTTAACGCCTTTAAGTTAGGCATAAGAAACAAAGAAAGAATCAAGTGTTCTCAAATGAAGAAGCATTAGCCAGAAAAAGGCTTGATGCACTCGACGATCGATGTAGAGCTCGTTTGGAACCCCAAGAGGAAGGTATGATGAGCACAGCAGCAAGTTTCCCTCAGTTATGAAACCAAGGTTTAATCGAACCAGTAGGAGCAAGGAAACACCCCAAAGGTGTTACTAGCTGAGCTTTTGCAGGGCGCACTACCGGTGCTAGTAGCAACGTGGAGACCTGCACAACACAACCACAGAACTTTGTCCCCAACTTGCGATGAGGTTGTCAATCTCTCCGTGTTTTGCGGAAAACAAAGGATTAAACGTATCGAATGGAAAGAAGTAAAAGTTTGCAGAAAGTAAACACAAAGCAGTAAACAGTTTATAGATTGTATGTAAAGAAAAAGGACCGGGATCCATAGTTCACTAGAGGTGGATCTCCTTAGATAAATAACATGCCGGGTGAACAAGTTACAGCGGGGCAATTGACAAACACCAAGAAAGCAATACATGCATATACTAATCATCTTGACTCCTCTGAGACTTAATTGGGCATTACAACATAATACATAGACCGCCATCCAACTGCATCTATGACTAATAATCCACCTTCAGTTTATCATCCGAACCCCCTCCAGTATTAAGTTGCAAGCAACAGATTATTGCTTTACAAACTGCGTGTAAAGTAAACAATACAATTGTTCTATGAACAAAGGATCGTTGTTTTCTCCCTAGTAGCAACATCACATCTAGTACCTTAGAGATTTCTATCACTTCCCCAGATTACCAGAGGCATGAACCCACTATCGAGCATAAATACTAACTCTTGGAGTTGCTAGCATCTACTTGGCCAAGATAGCTACTAGCAATGGAAAGCATGCAAGATCTCAAATAACAAAGACATGATAGAATCATTAATCAATCTGAAATAGCATCTCAATATCCATCGGATCCCCGCAAACACAACATGTATGAATTACAAATAGATGATCTTGATCATGAACAGAGCTCACAAGATCTAAACATGAAAGCACAAAGGAGGAGAAACCAGCCATCTAGCTACTACATAGATCCGTATTCCAAGGATAAACTACTCACGCATCACACCAGAGGCTTGCATGGTGATGAAGAAGGCCTCCAGGGTGAATTCCCCTCTCCGGCAGGGTGCCGAGAAGAGCTTCAGATCTCCCCCGATCTAGGGACAGAGATGACGGCAGCTACAGACTCTTTCGTGGATTTTTGATCGGGTACTTAGGGTTTTTGTCCCGAGGGCAACTTATAGGCGGAAGGAGAGGCCGAGGGGGTGCTGGGGTCAGCCAGACCACCCCCTGGCGCGGGCCAGGCCTGGCCGCGTGGCCAGGTGGTGTGGCCGGCCCCCAGCCCTTCTCCGTCCCGTATTCTAGCACTTGATCCCTTCCGGAAAAATAGGCACTTTGGCTTTTGTCCCGTCCAATTCCGAGAATATTCATTTTCTGACTTTCGTGGAACCAAAAACAGCAGAAAACAGGCAGTTGGCACTATGGCTCTTGTTAATAGGTTAGTGCAAGAAATCATAATAAAAGTACTCCAAAGTTGGAACAAAACACAAGAAAGTGGATAAAACTAAGCATGGAACATCAAAAATTATAGATACATCTGCAATGTATCAATGATATATTTGAGCCTACTATTAAGATTAAAATTGGGACAAATGAGATAGCTAGACTTTGTGATCTAGGTGCAAGCATTTCAACAATTCCAAAAAAATCTTTTTAATAAGTTAAATCTTGGCTCTTTTGAAATCACCGAGTTAAAATTACATCTTGTAGATTCTACCTACAAACTAGCTGTAGGAATTAAGGGGAATACTTTAGTATACATTGAAGGTTGTCTTGCTCTTATTGATTTTGTTATTGTTGACATGCCTGAAGATGCTACTGCCCCTATTATATTAGGATGTCCATTCTTAAGAACTATTAAGGCTTTGATTAATCTACATGAAAGGAACATGAAGCTTCAATTTCCTTCGTGGGATCCTTTTGTTATTTATTTCCCCAGGAAGAAGAAAGCCAAGCATGATGAAAAGAAGGCCATCACTATGAAGGCCAACTATTTTGGAGTGGGTGTTCCACTCATCTGGCCTAAGTGAGCAACATCAAGGTCAAGCTATTGACCATAAAAGAGTGTTGCATGGGAGGCAACCCATGTGAAATAAATGTTTGAGTTAAGTTTTAAGTTTTAGTTTAAGTTTATGTTTAATAAAGAGTGCTAGAAAGCTCTAGTTGAGGAGAAGAAGTTCAGTAGTACTAAAAATCATGTTTTATACATGCTATTGTTGGTCGACAATTTTTATTGTCAACTTTCTGTCAAAAACAAGGTATTTCGCTAAGTTTCAGAATAAGAAATAATTCTCGAAGAAACAGAAATTTTTTATGCTACAGAGAGTTTAACGACCAACTATACAGCAGGAATAAAAATTCCGGCCGTATAGTTCTGGCCGTATAGATACTTTTTCCATCGATAATTTTTCTTTCAAAAGTACTGATGGTTTAACGACCAACTATACGACGGGAATAAAAATTTTGGCCGTATAGTTTCGGTCGTATAGATATCGATGCTTTCGTACAATTTTTTTCCAGGTACAAAGGATTTGACGACTAGCTATACGGCGGGAACACATTGTTTCAGCCGTATAGTTCTGGACGTATAGCTGCGCCGCCAGGTGGAAGCCCTAAAATTTTGACAGCAGGCCAACTATACGGCAGGAACACATTGTTCCGGCCGTATAGTTGCGTCTGGTCACAAAAACTCCATGGGAGGTACCTCCAACCCCAAAACTTCAATCCTTTTTATCTCTTCTACCTCCAAACTCTCTCAAAACCTCAAGAGATCTTCATCTCTACTCATTTTTGTTCGATTTCCTCACACACAAGTGATCTACGGTATGTTTCTCCTCCGATCCTCCAATTACTATTTGCAAATTCATCTTCGATCTATCGTCATTACCAATCTAGGGTGAGACCTACTATGAACTACTTGCCATGATTCTCTTGCCTAGATTATCATTTTGAGGGGATTCTTTAGTGTGCTATGATGAGGAATATCTTATGATTATTATTGTTGGATCAAAAAGTTTTATTTTTGTCTTTCTTTATTATTTTAGATGATGAACACAAGGAGCCAAACTCGTGCTCGTGCTGCCACTAGCGCTTCTCGCGCTGTCACTCAAGAACGCATGGGATACGGTTCAGGAATGAGCTCCAACGTGATCGCTTCGACAGGATCAAGAACCAAGAAGCGAAGGCAACCAAGTGGGCTTGCCCCATTATATTGAACCAACTCGGCATTTCTAATGACTTCAATTTACTTTGCAATAGGGTTGGCCTACAAAACTTTGTGTGATGTGCTTACTTATCGCCGGTTAACTCTTGAATTTCTAAGTTCTTTGCAAAGCACCGTTAAACTAGGGCATGGAGAGGACACGATTTCTTTCCAGCTTATGAACAACAGTTACACTTTATCACTGGATGAATGGTGCGTATGCTTTAATTTTCCAAACAATAATGATACTGACTTGCGCGCATCCTTTACTAGCTTAGACCCTTCCCCAGAACAATATTATAATAGAATGAGCTTCACTTTTAGAGTGAGCAAGGAGAAGAATATTCAACATCCTGCAATTTGCTATTTGTTCTATGTTATTGCTAACACCTTGCAGGCACGAAATGAGTTCACGAGACTCAATGAGGAGGACATCTTAATCCTTGCAAAGGCTGCTTTCAACAACTGCAACTTGTCACTCAACTTGGGCGCAATCCTTGTACGCTACCTGGAGCACCAATCCTCCCAAAGCCAAGGACCAATCACAGGTGGAGGCATCATCATCGTGCTTTCCATGGCCCGAGGCATCAACCTAGGTGAGTTACAACCTGTGCTAGGTGAGCGACGTGTTGGTTTCTCTACTTTAAAAGCTTGTGGAATGCTCACTAGGAGAGGTGATGTTTATTACTTGCATATTGCTGGAATTGGGCATCTCTACCCCGCTCCTATGCCTAATGGTCTTTTCTCTATCGAGGAAGGACGTTTGCTATATGATTTGCAGGTTGAGCAACACCAACCTGAGGAGGAGATTCCGGATGAGGATGAGGACCAAGAAGAGGAGCAAGAAGTTCCTTATCAAGAGGAGCAGCCACCAACCCGGTTCACTACATACCAAGACATCCAAGAACTTGGAGGGACCGTGGAGAGGATGCATAGCCTCTCTTTGAACCTCCAAGGAACAACTAGTAATTTATCAACTTAATTTGCAAACTAGAGTAACGCGTTTTCCCACCACCACAATGATTTGAAGGGCTTGCAAAAGCCTAAGCTTGGGGAAGTTTCCACATTTATCTTTATTTGGTGTGCATTTGCTTTTATTTATTTCAAGGTTATGTTTTTAATCCGAGTTTATAAGCACTTGTGTTGGTTTCCCCAATACTTTATCTTTTATTTCTATTTGCTTTCGAGATTTTCAAGCCGAGCTTTGCCACCAATTTTCTATTCTTTAATTCCCTCTCTTGAAAACAACAAAAAGATTTCTCCATTTATCTTTATTTTCCCTCTTTATTTTCTTTTCGCCTCGAGGCTCTCATGTATTTGTAGGAAGAGTGATTGACTTCGAGTTACCAAGAAACGAATCAAACAGGAAGAGAGAACTGGAACCAAACATGAGAGGTATGCCTTATGACTTCCCACTTTTTAAGTTTGTGAAATCCATGCTAGCTAGTAGTAAATGTTGAGATGTTATATTGGTGGAGTGAGTCTTTGTATTGTAGTAAAATTTTGTTTGCATGGGTATTTAGTTGGGTACGTTTTGTTCTAGCTCTTGTAGTTAACCAAGTCTTGCCTAAAAATTTGCTAAACAATTGTAATAATAAAAATTCTTACAACTGAAGGCTTGGGTGTTGTAGTGTTTAGTCTTGAAGGCTTATTTCTAGAGACATTCAACAGCACGGAAAATGTTGATTGACTTGATAGCTCTCTTCAAAAGGATTTGTTCGATTGAATTAATGTTTAGCAGTTTTTGTGAGCATGCCAAAGTTTGACTCGTGAATCATAAGAATGATATAGCTTTATGCATGTCAAACTTCATGGGATGCCAACAACTCTGCTAGCCTACTAACGATCTTCATGGAGGAAACTCCTAGATTTTGTCTGTGAGTTGATTAAACATATGTAACAACAATGCTATAATGGGTAAGATTCTTTGCACTCCCAGGTAGTTGTGTTCATGATGGAATCACTCCTCTGGCTGTTATGAGTAATCATTGTATAAAAGGAACAAAAACCTTAGTGATGCCATGAGTGTCCATCACAGCCTGATAAACTAATTAAAATCTTTGGCATGCTCTCAATTACTTAAGAACTGAAATTCTTGAAGGACAATGAATAGAAAAGTAGTACTCGAAGAGTCTTGATTTATTAATGTGGGAGAATTGAGATACTCTAGTAATATGCTTTTCATGAAAACTCTCACACTGTCAATTTTACATGATTATACTTTATTGTTCAAAGGCAAGCCTATGAGTTGATTACATGACATGGAATAAAGTTTACTCATTTGAATCATCCATGTTAACAATAATTTTGCTACGCTATAAGGATGCATAAAAACCCCGTATGATATGCATGCCATCACTCTATCTATGCAGAAATTTTCATATTTATAAATTGGAGGAAACATGAGACTACCAATCATGAGTAAGATCATCATCTCGTTATTTCAGTTTAAATGCTGAGTTCCTTTTTGGTTTTGGTTTTCTTGCTCGAGGACGATCAAGTTTAATCTTGGGGAGGTTGATGGCTCTGAAATATAGTCATCTAAGTCCACATTTAAACTGGATATTATTCATATTTTTGATGAAATATCTCTCTAAACCCTGCCACTAATGCCTAATGATCAAAGGGGTATGCAATCCTTTCTTATATTTTCTCTGTGCAGATAATGACGTTTGATGATGGGAATCACAACATTAAAGTCAAAGATATGGTATTTCCAACAACCCGAAGAAACCAGGAGTTGTGAAGTGGATATAGACGCTTTAACGACCAACTATACAGTGGGAATAAAATCCTGGTCGTATAGTTTCCATCGACACCGCTAGGTCAAATAGAACAACTTTCATGAAGGGTCCCCTATATAAAGAGGCCTTAGGCGACGAGAAAAGGGAGCTCTTTTCGATCATCAGCCGCCTCTAGATCTCCATCCACAACACTGAAGAGCCGCTGAAGGAATAGACTTAGATCTAATCTTCAAACCCTTCTCCACCACCATAGCCATATTCCACCACTTGTAATAGTAGATCTCATCTTCGATTGGCGACATTGTAAGACTATTTTCTATCAATACAATGTTTTGATCTTTGATCTCATCTCTATTTGTGAGTAATTCTCCTTGTGCTAAGGGCTTTAGCCTAGCCATGTAGCTTTTGTGCATGTTATTTATCATAGATAGGATCATGTATTAGTTTATATGACATGATGATTATTGTATCCTCTCTTGCCTCAATCTAAGGACTTATTAGGTACCCAAGACCCTGAGGATTGAGCCAGGTATAGGGAGTATGAGTAATGACTAATCTGAGGGTTGGGAACCCTAGTGACAGAAGGGGTAGTACGGCTGTATGTGGGGGGTTTACTTGGGATTAACGGTGACGTCACTATGCATATCATTAGTTCTCTTTCTTCTATGGATGAGACTAGTAGGTTATTGCTATAAGAGTTTGTAGAGGCAATAACAATTATGGATGCACTGCCCACATATAATTTATCTTGCTCTAACAATTACATGCATACTTTATTATTATCTTTTATTCCCATTAGATGTTTTGCACATCTACAGGTGAAACCGAACGCCCTTGGCCCTCTCTCTTCATCGTCGATAACAACAAAGGACGCAAACTCTTGGTCTGGTAACAACACAAAAGGTATTCTAAAACTCTCGAAGGTCCGTTAACGTAACTTCACTACGCTTTCTACTTCCCGAGGATTCGATAAACCTAGGTCTACTAGGGAAAATGAGCTATACTACATCCGTAATCCGGATCGAAGGTATCAATACTACCGGCCCATGGCTAGATTTGGCCCCCAACGGGCAGAAATTCCCAGCCCCCTTTTTAAGCCCCCTTTCCTCTCTCTTTTGGGTTTCTTTTTTCTTCCTCTTTCCTCTCAAGCTCCTCCTCCATTGTTTGACCTCTTTGACCTTGATTTCTTTCTCCCCATCCAATGATTCTTGCATCTATTTGAGAGAAAGATGAGGAGATCTAGATCTACACTTTGACCAAACCAAATCATCTCTTTGTGAGTGAATCTTTGGGATCTAGATCTTGGAGGATTTGGTGTTCTCTTTTGGTTCTTCCTCTCTTATTCTCCCAATAGCTTTAGTAGCTTTATTGGAATTTGAGAGTGAAGGATTGAAGCATGTGTGTGGTGTTCTTGCCATTTGCATTAGGTGCATCGGTTTGAGTTCTCCTCGGAGGATTTGCTTGGTGAAATCAAGAAGCTTGTTACTCTTGGGTTCTTGGAACCCTATACGGTTGTGTGGCCTTTGTGGAGAGTTCTTGGGGCCTTCAGTTAAGTTGTGAATCTCTCCCCAAGATTGTGGCCTTGGTGGTGATTATTGGGAGCCTCCAATTAAGTTGTGGAGATTGCCCCAATCTTGTACGGGTTTCGTGACCGCCCTCAAGTGTCCCATAGTGGATCAGGTGCTTGTCGTGCGGCGGGTGCTCGGGAGAATAGGGTGAGGCCTCGTGTGGTGTTGGTGGTCTTAGTAACGCCAACCCCTCCAATGAGACGTACTCCCTTGTTGGGAGGAACTCGGTAAAACATCATCGTCTCCACGTGCCTCAGTTATCTCTATACCAGAGCCCTTTACTTATGCTCTTTACACCGTGATAACCTTTGTGCTTGAAGTAATCTATCTTGTTATCACTTTTTTGCTTGTCTTGCTTAGCATAAGTTGTTGGTGCACATAGCTGAACCATAGTATATACATACTTTGTGCTTAACAAAATAAAACACTAGTTTTATTCCGCCCTTGTTAAGCCATCTCGTAAAAGTTTTTAACCGCCTATTTACCCCCTCTAGGCGATATCCGTGATCTTTCACCGATGCTGCTGGTCAGGCTTGGGTGGGCCACGGTTTGGAGGAGGGTGAGGGCGTGGGACCGGTGGAGGAGGAGGACGCATTGGCGACGACATATAGGACCCTAGGGCAAAGGGCATGTAATGTGGCGAGTATGGAGAGGGCATGAAATACTAGGGTTGTTGTGGGTAGGAAGGAGGCATGTATGACTGCTGATATGTGGGCATAGGAGGTGCATAGTGTTGCGGATAGGGTTGCGGGTATGTGGGTGTTGGCGGCATGTATGGCTGAGGGGTAGTGTGGCGTGGGGGTACGACTACATAATTGGGAGGGGGTTGCGAGTAGCAGCATTGATAGAAGATGTAAAACCTCCATGAGCTTGACCAGTAGAGAGAAGCATGGCATCACGGTTCTCATAGGATAGCAGTTGGGAGCACATATCATTGAGACTAGTGGTGGGAACATCGTTGATGAAAGCAACAAGAGGGTTGTACATGCGATCTAGGCCATTCGAGATGTAATCTTTGAGCTCATCATCAACCATCTTTCCAGCAACAACAAGTTCGGAGGCATATCCTTTCATCTTGGTAATATACTACTGAACAGTCATGTCGAGTTTTCTATGTGTTTGTGAGAGCAACACGAAGGGTGGAAACCCGATACTTTGACTGCGTGGAGTACATGGCATGCAACGCACTCCACACAACAACAACAACATGATGGAGGCCAAAAACTTGAGGCAGCACATCCTCGGAGCGGGAGTTGCTGAAGAAGCTCACAACCTACAGATCCTTAGTGGCCCAGGTGTTGTACTCCGGATTAGGGATCGACACCTTCTTCTTGTTCTCATGTTCAACCTCTAGTCTATCGGGTGGTGCACGGTCAGTCCCCTCAAGGAGGTCCATGATGCAGGCGGCATGGAGGGTTGGTAGCACAAGGGCCTGCCAGTAGAGGAATTTCTCCCGAGTGAGTATGATGGTGGGCGATGCACCAATGGCACCCGACGCTGCAGACGACGAGGTAGTCGCCATGGATCCTATGGGGAGGGGAGGGTAAATTGGGTTGTGGTGTTGATGAGGAAGATTAGGTCCTAGAACCGTGACCTAGGTTGTATCCTTGAGAAGTAGTATATGAGGGTTTTTAGGGAAGATCAAGGCCGAGAATTGAATCCCCTGTCGATGAGGAAGGTCCTGGTCTTGACGATCGCTTCCATCAATCAGTTTCCTGGCGGCGGCGCAGAGAGAACCTCCGGCTACGGCGGGTAACTAGAAGGGAGAGAAGGGGCTCTCGATACCATGTAGAAATTGTAGGGTGGAACGTCTTAACCTCTCTCGAGGGGCTGGTTGCGTTTATATTGGTGAGAAACAACCCATCACGTGGCAAATACAAGTTTGGTATGACCATATCGTATACACCCGGTATATTACATGTCTAATAGTAATATGACAACAATGAAGAAACACTTATTATGGATAGAGTATATATTTTTACTTTTCTTATGTTAAAATGTTACGTAAAAATGTGTATATAAAGTTATACTAAATCAACAACACTTATTATGGATCGGACTAAGTAATAAATAAGGCTATTTTTAAAAAATAATATACTTTTTAATTCAATTTTAAAAATAATACGCAAAAATCAGAATTTACAGGATTAACACGGCGTCGGCTCAGCGTCGGCCGATAGGGGCTTGTCGGCCCAGAGTGAGCTGATAGGAACTTGTCGGCCCAGCGTGGGATGATAGGCCCTTATCGGTCGCTGGGACGGTCCCGTGCGGTCGGCCTGTCAGCCCCATGTGGGCTGACAAACTCGTATCAGTCCACGCTGGACCGACAAGTCCCTATCGGCCCCCTATCGGTCCACGCTGAGCCGATACCGTGATATTTCTGTAAATTCCGATTTTTACGTATTATTTTAGAAATTGAATTAAAAAATATTATTTAAAAAAATGCATAAATAAGTCTAGACTAATAAGTAGTATAACAGTAATACGACAACAATGAACAAACTGTTTAGCGCATAAACATGCAGACTGCTCTCACTAAGGCCAGCTTTATTTATCCTCTCCTGCAATTTCCGGCCCAAACAAGAGTCCTCATAACAGTGTTGGGCTGCACTTGTATCTTTAGAACAAGGAGATGCACGAGGCCACTATCTTCCTTCTAAGACAAGCCAAGTCTTTTTTTTAATTTTTCACAAGATTCTTCAACTTTTAGGTCGTCCGCCTGTTCGGCTGGCGGCAGTCCAAATCGCTCGTATTCACTTCCCCCCACCGACCGGGAGCCGAAACTGAAGAGGCAACGAAAATCGAAAAGTACAAAAACCATCCACGGCCGCCGCGGCACCAAGCGATCCCACGGCAAGGGCGTCACTGGAAGAAGGCGAAGCGGCGGCGACCGAGACCCCGGCGCGGCAGACCGGCTTGCTCGTGCTGGAACTCGGATGGCGTCTGGAGGCATAGCCCGCGGCCGCCTCGCCGAGGAGCGCAAATCGTGGCGCAAGAACCACCCCCACGTGCGCGACACCACCACGACCTTGCTCCTTTGCTTCGTTTGGGCTTCCTCGCCGATTTGATTTGTTTGTTTCCCTGGTTCTTCAAGTGGTGATGGGACACTGCTGCTTCTTCTTTCTCTTGCAGGGCTTCGTGGCCAAGCCGGAGACACTGCCGGATGGGACCGCCAACCTCATGGTCTGGAAGTGCGTCATCCCCGGCAAGCAAGGCGTAAGAAGATTTTAGTAGTCCTATTTTACTTAGCCCTTTTTATATGCCACGCGATTTTCTCACAGTATCATATGAAATACAGTTGGCTTACTATTCAGTTTCTCTGAATTTGCCTAGCTACGGTTATGATTTGATTCTGTCACAGATAGAATCTCGAGAAATATTTTTTCCTTGGTTATGTACCAGGCACAGGGTGGTTTTCTCAGTAGGTGAAAGAGTTTTGCAGTAATTTAATGCAAAGCTCTTGCCATTAATGCCAGTTGAACATTAGGTGTTGTTAGTACAAACCCCTTGGTCCCTTCAGGCCTTCACTGCTCCAAGTGCATTGTCATTTGTTATTGAAAAGTTGGGTATATATTACACAATGTATGTAACAGAATATATCCTATTCCAATGCAACAGAATTTGAGTTTCTTCACTCGTATAAAAGAACCAAACCTAAGATTCATCTTGTTTGGTTTTGTGTTTCATTGCAGTGTTTGGTTTTGTGTATCTCTGCCATTGTATTATATTTTTAGAGGATAAAAACTCGACTACATCTTGTATAATCTTATGAATCAATATGTGCTGTAGTTCCGCTTCAGAAGAAAAAGATCTGCTATGGTTCCAGTAAGATTTTCTTTTCTTGTTTACCTAAGGAACTTAAAACTTTAGTTACTCGCTGACTCCTATACAATATCAACACTCTGTATTTGGAACTGTAGATAGGCAGGTCATTCCCAGCCAGCGAATGATCGAACAGTCCTGGCTCTGTTTGGTTTGCAGAGTATTCTAATTGAAGTTTAAACACAGACAGTTCTCAGAATTTTCGTTGACCTTGTATGGTTGGAAGTTAGAACTAGGAGCCCTTACATGATGAAATCATGACCATATGAAATCGAAGTCTGAACCTGAAAGCATATAATCTTGCTGACTTTCTTTTGCCTTGTGAAACATGAAACCAGAGAGATGCCGCATGCCTGGGCAGTAAAGATTGGTTAGAAAAGTGTGTCTTAGCTTTTGAATCTTCTCTTAATAGCATATGAAAATGTTGATCAACATATGTATGTTCGTAATATGAAGTAAATGTAGCTAACATTTTTACTGTCCTTATGTTAAAGTGTACATGAACATCTTGCACCCAGTAAAACACATTACCATGCCCAGTGCCCAGCCAGGGAATGTCCTGGCTCTGTTTGGTTTACAGAGTACTGTTATTGAAGTTTGAACATGGACAGTTCTCAGAATTTTCATTCAACTTGTGTGGTTGGAACTAGGATCCCATACATTATGAAATCGAAGTCTGAACCTGAAAGCATATACTCTTGCTGACTTTCTTTTGCCTTGTGAAACATGAAACAGAGAGATGCCTCATGCCTGGGCAGTCAGGATTGTTAGAAAAGTGTGTTTTAGCTTTTGAATCTTCTCTTAATAGCATATGAAAATGGTGTTTCCCCGGAAGGCTAGGCATTACAAATTTGATGGAAATGCTTGTAGTTTACAATTTATTTCAGAGTGCTCTGCTGTATATGATTGTGGTGTTCGCTTTTAGTGCATATAAATCACAATTCAGTGATTGTAGCCATAAACTTGCAGATCGGTTTATTCAACTCAGGCAACAACCATTGATGCTGGATTGTTCACCTCTCTTGAACCATGGCCCTTCAAGTTCTTTTGTGGAATATGGGTGCAGTAAACCATGAGTTGACTCTTGTGAGAAAGAGAAGATAGGTCCCCATTTCATTTGGAACGTGAAAACTGAATTAAACAATTTCCTGTGAAATACCAGTGTTACAATCATAAACTTTGTGTCAAAATCTTTGCAACTATGCTGATCTTGTTCTTATTTGATGTCTGAAGCTAGTTTGTGTTGATGCTTCTTCAGTTCTTTGGGTGCATAGTGTAGTACTACACTATTATTCTACAACGAATTTGTCTGTAGTCTCTACTCAGTAGTCACTCTCTGTGCTCCAGGGCTCGCCAAACTGATCTTGCTATAAAGTAACATTCTGTGCTAAATGTGTTTTCCTGCAGACTGACTGGGAGGGTGGATATTACCCCCTGACTCTGGAATTTAACGATAATTACCCAAGTAACCCTCCCATCTGCAAGTTTCCACCAGGTTTCTTCCACGTCAATGTCTACAATACCGGGGCAGTATGCCTATCAATACTGGGTAGCGTAAGTTTCTACTCAGTGGGTACTTTCTTTACAGCATGTCAACTTCATGTAAATAGCCCCATTGAGATTTCATGACTTCTCCCTCTTTTATCAGGCATGGAAACCATCGATTACCGTAAAGCAGGTTCTTGTAGGCATCCAGGAGCTGCTCGATGACCCAAATCCAAATTCTGCTGCACAGGGTGTTTGTAACGACCTCTATAAAAAGGTACGATATGTAATTTGAGCTTTAATAATCTGAACGTACAAGTCCTTCATTTCGATCATGTTATGTGCTTACCAGCATGTTTGTTTGTGTCATTGACTGCATTTGCAGAATATGCCAGAGTACAAGGATCGTGTTCGACAGCAGGCCAAGAAGTATCCTTCCCGGGTGTAGGCGTGTTGCTACGAACAATCTGCAGAATGCTAGAGGCTAGATATCAGTATGCATTTTGATGGAACTGAAATCTGTGATTGTGATGTGATATGGCGTGATAGCACCATAGTGGTAGTGTGTTTGCTGGAACTGCAAAAATGGACCTCGTTATCAATTATTCTAGGCCTGGAGTTGATAAGTTGGATCAGCCCAAATCACTGAAAGGATTGGTCTGGGCGGGCTCAGCGTGTCAAGTTAGTCGTGAGTTTAATAGTCAACAATGGAACGCAATGAAACATACCGCAAACACATCCATTATCCTGATTTATACATTTTTTAGCAAAAACGCAAAAAGCTTTGCATTTCGATTCATTGATAGAAAAGGAGTTTGATTTACAAGTCTAAGGAAAGCCCGACCACCCATATTTATAAGCCTAATAAAAGGCCGACACACCCAACACTCAAAACAAGACTATGACTATGGCTGAAATCCGTCGAGTGCTTCTTCAAGGCACCATAGAGTGAGCTCCTTCACTAAATAGAACCCTTGCCGATAAAAGTCGCACCGCTTGTGCATTGTCGATATTTCCAAGAAACTAACAGTCGTAGCCAAGACACGGTCCGCCTGAATCCCGCGAGCCAACAAAGGCTCAGTTGGGAGCATTGATGCTCTAGCCTCAGTACGTCGTCGGCGTAGCGACTACCTCCTAGCAACCTCAACAGACGCAAGCGTGCAGTCTCCACCAGCCCGCCATCAAGCAGAGAGGCCAACCTACCACCGCTCATCTGGAGGCTTGCTCGTGCCGCCCGAGGAAGATCCTCGTAGTGCAAGCCGCGATAGCACTTAAGAGGCCGGCACACCATCACAGCAAGACACCTCCTATGTGGCCAACATCGAGATTCATGGCGAAGAACTATGGACCGATCCAGATTCAAATCCCCAAGACGACGCCTCCATGGAGGGTACGAACGTCAATGATGCCGTCGTCTCCCAATCTGGCAAGCCAAATCTAAGATTTTCACCTGGAACATGAGACTCTGGGTGAGGGAGGTGCCGAAACTCCTTGATGACGCCTCAGCGGAAACGACACCCTCAGGCATCGTCGTCATCGTCCCCGAAAGACGAGGCTTTCGCCCAGAGCATGGTGCCTCATCCCCGCAACTGAACACTTTCTGTTCCTCTCCTCAAGCTCCCTCACTGGCACTTCCCACTCCGTCGGCAGCACGTCTTGTGCGCTAGATCGGGGGCGGCCATGCCCACCAGGGGGTAAGCCGCCTGAGCGGGGCACCGAGCCACAAGAAGTATAAATGCCCTCATGCGAGGAATCACTAGCAGGATTGAGCGCAGCCACCTCAGAGGTGCATCGCCAGCCACCCAGCACCACCCACCCCACCGCCAGTGCCACACGAGCACCTCGAGCCGCCATGCCAAGATGGCGTTGGGCTCAACTCAACCCGGCAAGAGCAGTAGCAACATGCTACGCACGGAGCAGAGGAGGACGAGCGAGGGGAGGGGGTGGCCGCACCCAGACACAGGGGCCAGACCGATCCTGGCCTGCCAGACCCAGTTTAGGCCCAGAGGGCCTAGACTGGGTTGGCATGTCCACGACGCCATGGTGCCATCCTGCGCCAACTCCATCTGTCGGCATCGTCACCGAAGCACCCACATCTATGCAACCACGCCTTCTCCTTGCGCACGCGTCGTAGTGCTGTCGCGTCCTCGCCGCCATAGGAGGAAGGCAGGCTTGCGCCTAGGATCCCCGTCATCGTTTGGCGACAGCCAGGGCTCTGTGAGGCGAGCTTGCATCTCCAACCTTCCCAGCATGGACGGCCACCATCGCTGCTCGCCGCTCACCGTCGCGCCTCCCGTCGCTGAGTGTTGTTCACTCTAGGCCCCAAGCCCTGGCCGCGAGGCACGAATCCCCGCTGTCCCCTTCATTGTCAAGGCGCACGGCTTTGCCGACGGCCACCTCCGGGGACGGCGAGGGGAGGGGGTGGGCGGCGTCGGCGGTCTAGGGTTTGGCTCCCTCCCCCATCGCCCTGGAGGAGGCGACACGAGGGGAGCGTCTGATGGATCAAATTTCCAATATAGATTATTGTTCATTACCCCGGTTTATACATGAAATTCAGACTCACTATAATGCTACTGCAGGTCAATTTTGTACCATCCTTAGAGTTTAGGATGGAAGTTGTGCAAACATTAAACTGGGGGTCATATGTATCATTTTTTACTAGTGATGAATCACTGATGAGAGGGGTGGTGATGCAGCCCGTCCTATGGACGCTCCTACATCTACACCACCAAGTTCCCCAAGTGGACCAATGACCCGTGCCCGCGCCAAGCTCCTTCAAGCTAAGGTAAATTTGCTCCTCTCATCTTGTGACTTTGACATACACTTGGATGGCTTGCTACTTCATACCACTACTCTGTGCATCATCAGGTACGAACCTCCGCCACGTCGACCCATGAGCCCTGAAGCTGCACCTGTACTGAATCTACCAGAGTCGGAGTGTCCGCCCGAATCCAACCGGAGTGTCCGGCGTAGCCAGAGTGTCCGACGCGACACAACCGGAGTGTACGGCCTCACCCAGCCCAGTCCGGACTCGGACATTCTGTATGGAAAATTGGACACTGCTCGGACACTACCCGGAGTGTTCGGCCACCCCGGACTGTCCGGTCAAGTCGACCCGGACTGTCTGGCCTGAAGATGGGCCTGCGAGCCATAGCTGGGCCCTATGGCCCATGTACCCCTCTACTTCGCCCAGAACTCTATTTAATGCCTGAATTACCCCTGAACTTGTGGCTTGCCTATATATAGCCCCCCACCTCTATTGTAAACCCTAGGCATGATATTGGAATTAGTGGAAACCCCTTTGTGGATCTATCTAGTTCTTGCCTCATGCTCCTTGACTAAGGAGCACCAATATCCCCAAACCTCGTTGGAGTTTGCATCGTGCCTCCGTGTTGTACAAGGCCTAGGCATCGGAGTCCCTTTGCCTAGACGTCAAGATCTCACCGAGTCCCCCATCTCGCCATGCCGGTTCAAGAGAGAGTCCTCCGCCCGAGGCTGATCCTAGGGATTGCACCGGACCGGTCACCGCCGGCGTGAGCTATTGGTGTGTATCGTGGTTTTGTGTGTGTGTTCATCGTGTTCTTCGTGCGTGTGTTCGTCGTGTTCATCCTCCCCTCCTCTCCCTGCACCCCATCCTCGATTTGAAAGGGAATCGTGAAAGATCAGGCCACCCTAGAGGTTTGTCCTCAACATATTGGTATCAAGAGCTTCGTTGCTCACGATTTCCCCCACAAATTTTTCCTTCTATCCACCAAAAATAGTGATGAGAATAGTGACCATAACGGTATTCGTAATGTGACCATAACGGTATTGTTCATAAGAATAGTACAAACTAGTTTGTAACTTGTTCATATGAATAATCGTCTCGCCAAAAGCAAGACACACAAACAAGGATTACAAATTATTTTCAAGTCCACTAATCCAAATGACAAACTTTGAGGGAAGAGGTGATGTCAGCCATCAACTATTTTGCTTGCCATCATCAAGCCACATTGCCTCAAATCCAGCAATTCTCAAGCAGGTCATCCTGTTTTTCCCAAAGCAGGACAAGTATCAAATACTTTGCAAACTACAACGAGTTTTGCAAGAACCCCATTTATAATTTGTATATCTTACATATACCTTTTCATCCATGACCTCCTTTTGCAATCAAGCCCTTCTAAGAGTTCTTAACTCTAATGCAAGATCGCTGAGTGTTTTTCTAAACATTTCGGAGTCATCGAATTATCTCCTAATTGTTATTGTATCAAGAAGAGATGATCACCTTTTATGAGGATATCCCTCAGGCATAGGTATTAATCTATGAAGTTGGACCCTTTGCTAAGTTCCAAATTAAGAAATATATTCCCATGGTCGCAAAGGACCTCAATGGGATAGGCCAAGGACTACTAAGATATTTGCAAATGGACATCTAGACTAAGTTTATAATAAGAGATCAATTTATAATTGGTCTCCACTAAAATTGTCATCCCCTGGACGATTTTAGTGATCGCATGATCACTATCCTCTGCACCTCCCCCGTGTTACACGGCCATCAGTGCATTATCAAAGGTAGACATTCACTAATGCCAATCACATCATCCATGTGACTCATGCTCGATCTTTTGATCTCTTGTGTTTTGAGGCCACGTCTCTGTAACGCGTTAGGCTCGCCAAATCTAACTTGCGTGTATTCGTTGTTCAATATGGCTTACACCCACTAAAATGGGTATACCCTACAGGTACTCGAGCTTGGTATATACGGCCTGAATATGTAGAAGCCCACGGTGTCGCCAAGGCCCAAATGAAGAACTCGAGTAGCCTACGGACTCTCGATTGCTTGAAGAACAAGAAGAAGCTAAAGATAGAAAGTTAAAAGGGAAAAACCCTAACATGTAACCGACTCGACCTGCTACCCGAGACCTAGCCTATCTATATAAAGGCTAGGAGGGGGCGGCGAGGAGGACACACGCAACCCTAGTTTCCACAACCCTCGCCAGATTGCATCTGCGCACCATTGTAATCTTCGATTCCTTTGATAATTCCACGAGCAGACAAGCAGGAGTAGGGACCTCTTCGAGGCCTGAACCTGGGTAAATCTTCGAGTCCCCTATGTGCTTGTTTGCTAGCCGATAGATGTCTCCAGCGCTCTGTGAGATCAAGGCACATGGCTTAATAGGATTGATAGGATACCCATATCAACAAGTTGCAACTTCTTTTCCGGAAGCTCATTCGAAAAGAACTCTAAGGTTAAGCGTGCTTGGCCTAGAGCAATTCTAGGATGGGTGACCGACCGGGAAGTGGGTAACCAGGTGCGCACGAGTGAGGACAAAGTGCGCAGAAAAGACTAGTGTTGGTCTGTGGGGCCAGTCTAGATATCCTATTAAGCTACCAGGAGTGACACCCCCGGGCCCATGAGTGGACGGGGTGTTACAAAGTGGTATCAGAGCCGACCCTTGTGATTACACGGGTGTGTGCGGGTTAGTGGCGGGACATGTGGAGCATGGCGCGTGTGGCCCGGAGTGGACACGGCATGGCACATGTGCCGGCACTGGACGCACAGACGCGTGCCAAGAGGGAACGTTCCTGGGGTGTGCTTGATCAATGAGGGCATCGATCTTCTAAAGGGCGGGTGTATGTGAGATCAAGGCACATGGCTTAATAGGATTGATAGGATACCCATATCAACAAGTTGCAACTTCTTTTCCGGAAGCTCATTCGAAAAGAACTCTAAGGTTAAGCGTGCTTGGCTAGAGCAATTCTAGGATGGGTGACCGACCAGGAAGTGGGTAACCAGGTGCGCACGAGTGAGGACAAAGTGCGCAGAAAAGACTAGTGTTGGTCTGTGGGTCCAGTCTAGATATCCTATTAAACTACCAGGAGTGATATCCCCCGGGCCCATGAGTGGACGGGGTGTTACACGCTCCCTCCTTCTCCAAACCCAAGTCCATAACAATGGGCATTGATGAGTTAAACCCTCGTCAATTGGTGCCGTATATGGGAATTGGGAGTGCTGATGTTGCGGCTTCTTCGACCCCATCAACTGCGATCTACAACACCGCAACAGCGGAGATTCGCCAACTCTTCAGCGTGTTCGACTTCACCGTCCACACGCCGGCCACTCGCCCAGCTTTCGAGTCCGAAGGCGACGGAATCAGCTCGGCGATCGGGAGCTTCCGCTTCCAAGTTGGTCAGATGGGCACGCTTCGCATGCCTGACCAACCGACGGTGCCGTCGATTGCCCCAACATCATGGTTCCCTCCATTGATCGGCACCCTTAGTGAGCTCAACACCCCGACAACAGTCGACAACACGGTCAGCGACAGCAGTCGTGAATCCGATCTGAGCGATTTGGCAACTGAAGATGAAGCCTACGGCTCCGGATCTGAGAGTTGCGGGAGAAGAAGCTTCCCCAATCACTTCATGTGCGCCGTCATCAACGCGGGCGACACCTCCGCCAATCGCGACAACACGGCATCGTGGCAACGAAACCGACCCGCCAAACGGCGGCAACGGTGGCAATCGCACCCCCGTCAACAATGGAGGGGCAGTCGAGCTCCCAACCATAACAAACGAGCAAACCGGCGAACGCGTCGTGATCAAGCTCAACGAGCAGGAGTGGGCTCGCTGTCGCGAGGCCTTACGAAGCAACCCTCTACCATTCGGATCTCCGCAAGAACTACTAATGGGCTACCATTGGCTCCTGAAGGAAGAATTCAAGCGCCAAGTACAAACAATCGCGCAACTTGAGGCGCGCAAAAAGGCGGCAGACGAGTCGAGCCTTTGACGTGCTGGGCTCTCCTCCCACGGATGATCCTCCTCGAAGGGAAACGAGTACCTCGCAAACAAGAGGCGATCTCGGATGGCCCACCTCACCGAGCAAGAGCGCATAGAAGCTGCAAAGGTCCTCGACTTCAGCTCTATGACAGTCGACACACGGGGCAACGTGGTCCCCAAGACGCCATAGGCCGCGGTGACAGCAGCCACCATGTACCTCCTCAACAACTAGCCGCCAGCTGGAGATCCCCGAGCCGCCATGCACCAATCTATGATCACAGGCTTGGGACTAATCGAGGCTGCCCTCGACAAGGAACCAACACCGGAGCCGAAAAAGGGCAAAGCGCTAGCAAAGCGCTACTCCTCGCCCTCATCCAGCGACGACAGTCACGACCTGTCTCGGCGCCGCCGCTCACGGCGACATGACCACGACTATGATGCGTGCGACGACCTCACATAGCGCAAGATTGAAAAATCAAGGGCGCGACGTGCTCGGTCGACTAACTCGGAAGAGGAAGATGTGGAGCTCTGGGGTGCCAGATGCTTCAGCAGGTCCATTAGGCAAAAGTGAATGCCCAAGGGGTTTAAACTCCCGTCGGAGAACCCGAAGTTTGATGGCCTACAGGACCCGAAGATCTGGCTGGAGGACCACATCTCCTCCGTTAGGCTCCACGGAGGCAGTCGAAGCACGGCCATGTAATGTCTACAGCTACAGCTGCAAGGCGCCGCTCGAGCATGGCTCAACAACCTCCCACGCAGATCCATTCGTAGTTGGGACGAGCTGGTTTATAGCTTCGTGTGCAACTTCAAGGGCACATACAAGCGGCCTGCATCAATCGAAGAGCCGAGATGCTGCCAGCAAAGATCGGGCGAATCTCTACGCTCCTACATCCAAAGGTGGTCCATCATCAAGAACTCCGTAGAGAACATCTCGGAGGATCGCGCGATTGACGCATTCAATGGTGGCGTCCGCTGCCTAGAACTCAGGGAGGAGCTAGGCCGCTCAAAGCCCAAGACCATCGACCACCTGATGGAAATCGCAAATTGGTAGGCCGATGGAGAAGATTCGGTGAAGAATCGCGTTCACTCCGACGAGGAGGCAGAACTTGAGCGCAGACGCGATCACCGAGGCAAACGCCGCATGCGCATCTACGATGACCGCGACGACGTTAACATGGTCGCAGTTGGCTACGCCGACAGACGCGACAATAACCGCAACAGCGGATACCGCGACTCCGGGAAAACCACGCAAGTGTGGCAACGCCGCAATCGTGATGAGGCACCCGCGACATCCATTGAAGACAAACTGTCCGGGCCATGTACGGTGCACTTCTACATCGACAAGCATGATGGAAAGAAGAAGTCCAGCCACCTCCTCAAGGACTGCCGCAAGTTCCTCAAGCTACATGAGGGATTGGTTCGGATGAATCGCAACGCAGTCGAAAGAGGCTACGGAGCCGCTCCAGGCGTCGTGGCACATGGCGCTCCGCCACCACCACCTGGACTACCCCCAAAAGCAGCTGTGCCGGACCAGCATGATGCACTCGACGATCGACGTAGAGCTTGTTGGGAACCCCAAGAGGAAGGTATGATGAGCACAGCAGCAAGTTTCCCTCAGTTATGAAACCAAGGTTTAATCGAACCAGTAGGAGCAAGGAAACACCCCAAAGGTGTTACTAGCTGAGCTTTGGCAGGGCGCACTACCGGTGCTAGTAGCAATGTGGAAACCTGCACAACACAACCACAGAACTTTATCCCCAACTTGCGATGAGGTTGTCAATCTCACCGTGTTTTGCGGAAAACAAAGGATTAAACGTATCGAATGGAAAGAAGTAAAAGTTTGCAGAAAGTAAACACAAAGCAGAAACATTTTATAGATTGTATGTAAGGAAAAAGGACCGGGATCCATAGTTCACTAGAGGTGGATCTCCTTAGATAGATAACATGCTGGGTGAACAAATTACAGCGGGGCAATTGACAAACACCAAGAAAGCAATACATGCATATACTAATCATCTTGACTCCTCTGAGACTTGATTGGGCAATACAACATAATACATAGACCACCATCCAACTACATCTATGACTAATAATCCACCTTCAGGTTATCATCCGAACCCCCTCCAGTATTAAGTTGTAAGCAACAGATTATTGCTTTACGAACTGCGTGTAAGGTAAACAATATGATTGTTCTATGAACAAAGGATTGTTGTTTTCTCCCTAGTAGCAACAACACATCTAGTACCTTAGAGATTTCTGTCACTTCCCTAGATTACCAGAGGCATGAACCCACTATGGAGCATAAATACTAACTCTTGGAGTTGCTAGCATCTACTTGGCCAAGATAGCTACTAACAACGGAAAGCATGCAAGATCTCAAATAACAAAGACATGATAGAATCAATAATCAATCCGAAATAGCATCTCAATATCCATCGGATCCCCGCAAACACAACATGTATGAATTACAAATAGATGATCTTGATCATGAACGGAGCTCACAAGATCTAAACATGAAAGCACAAAGGAGGAGAAACCAGCCATCTAGCTACTACATGGATCCGTAGTCCAAGGATGAACTACTCACACATCACACCGGAGGCTTGCATGGTGATGAAGAAAGCGTCCAGGGTGAATTCCCCTCTCCGACAGGGTGCCGGGAAGAGCTTCAGATGCCCCCGATCTAGGGACAGAGACGATGGCGGCTATAGACTCTTTCGTGGATTTTTGATCGGGTGCCTAGGGTTTTCGTCCCGAGGGCAACTTATAGGCGGAAGGAGAGGCCGAGGGGGTGCTGGGGTCGGCCAGACTACCCCCTGGCGTGGGCCAGGCCTGGCCGCGCGGCCAGGTGGTGTGGCCGGCCCCCATCCCTTCTCCATCTCGTATTCTGGCACTTGATCCCTTTCGAAAAAATAGGCACTTTGGCTTTTGTCCCGTCCAATTCCGAGAATATTCATTTTCTGACTTTCCTGGAACCAAAAACAGCAAAAAACAGGCAGCTGGCACTGTGGCTCTTGTTAATAGGTTAGTCCAAGAAATCATAATAAAAGTACTCCAAAGTTGGAACAAAACACAAGAAAGTGGATAAAACCAAGCATGGAACATCAAAAATTATACATACATTTGCAATTTATCACAGCACCAGGGAGGCGAACCATACCCACGGGCGATGGGTACCATGATAATCCAGAAAGGGCGCCCCTCTAATCGGGTGCAGAAGGCCATCACTCGCCAAGTCAACTTGGCCACAAACTCGCCACCATCTACCACTGAGTACCTTAGTGGAAGCGAGTCCTGCATCACCTTCGACAAACGCGATCAGCCGCCTCAGGTACCTCGTCCAGGCCATTGTCCCCTCGTACTCAAGGCGCAAATCAGAGGTTTCGACATGAGCCGCGTCTTCATGGACGGCGGAAGCGGCATCAACCTTATATTCGCGAGTACCTTGTGAGCAATGAGGATCCCTCTGACTTGCCTAGAAGCCTCGGACACAACATTCCACGGCATCGTCCCAGGAAAAGGTGTATATCCCCTGGGCAAAATCAACCTCGACGTCATCTTCCGCATGCCGAAAAACTTCCGGCGCGAGCGCATCGACTTTGAGGTCGTCGACTGGCCCTCACAGTACCATTGCATCCTCGGGCGCGCCGCGTTCGCTAGGTTCATGGTAGTGCCACATTACGCCTACCTGTAGATGAAAATGCCAGTTCCCAATGGCGTCATCACGATCAACGGGAGCTTCAAGAGATCCGACAGTTGCGACAGGGAATTCAACAGAATTTCCTAGTCCTTCGGCATGCAGGAAGAACTCGCGAGACTAAAGGAGTCGACAGACAACAGTCTGCCTCCCCTGAGCCGGCCAAGTTCGCCTGATCTATCCTTCGACTCATCGGTGCACACAAAGAAAGTGCAGGTCCACCCATCGGATCCCGCCAAGACGGCCCTCATCGCCAACAACTTGAGTCCCGCATAGGAACTCGCGCTCGTCGAATTCCTCCGAGAGCACTGGGAAATTTTCGCCTGGTGTCCAGCGGACATGCCAGGAGTCCCCGGGGAATTCGCCGAGCACGCACTCAATGTAAACCCAGACGCAAGGCCAGTCAAGCAAACAATCCGGCGATTATCTGAGCCAACAGCAAAGGCAGTCGGAAGGGAGATCAACAGACTCCTCGATGCCAAATTCATACGCGAGATCAAGGAAAGCACTTGGCTCTCCAACACGGTGCTACTACCAAAAAAGGACACGGATATCCTACGGATGTGCGTGGACTTCACCTCTTTAAATAAGCACTATCCAAAGGATCACTTTCCGCTACCGCGAATCGACCAGATCATCGACTCCACCGCGGGATGCGAGCGCCTATGCTTCCTCGACGCCTACTCGGGCTATTATCATATTCGAATGAAGGAGGAAGATTAAGAAAAAACAGCGTTTACAACACCCTTCGGTGTGTTCTGCTACAACACAATGCCTTTCGGGCTAAAAAACACAGGAGCCACCTACCAGCGATGCATGCAGGCTTGCCTCAAGGATCAACTTGGTCGCAACATCCAAGTCTATGTCGACGACATAGTAATCAAGACCAAGGAGGAAGCCTCCCTAATCGATGATTTACGCGAAACCTTCGCCAACCTCGACCGCTACTGGATCAAGCTCAATCCGGACAAATGCGCCTTTGGCGTACCATTTGGGCAACTACTTGGGTATCTCATCTCCACGAGAGGAATCGAGGCAAACCCGAAGAAAATAAAAGCCATACTGGCCATGGAGAAGCCGAAAAACATAAGGGGCATCCAGCAGCTGGCTGGGCGAATCACGGCCCTCAGTCGATTCATCAGTCGGATGGGAGAAAAGGCACTGCCCTTCTACCAACTTCTCCGCAAAGCTGAAAAGTTCGAGTAGACCAATGAAGCGCAAGAAGCATTCGAAGACCTCAAGCGCCTGCTATCCACGTCGCCAGTATTGGTGACCCCACGAGAAAGGGAACCGTTGTTGCTGTATATCTCCGCCACCAACCAAGTGGTCAACACAGTACTTGTGGTCGAACGAGCCGAGGAAAACAAGGTCCACGGGGTACAGCGCCCAGTCTACTACCTCAGCGAGGTCCTCACGCCAACAAAACATCGGTACCCGCACTACCAGAAGCTGGCGTACGGTGTCTTCATGACTGCCCGACGACTGCGCCACTACTTCCAGGAACACCCAATCGTGGTGGTCAATGACGCCCCACTAGGGCATATCCTCAATAACCCCGATGCCACGGGATGAGTCGCGCTTTGGGAAATCGAATTGTCTCCACGAGACATCACATACGAAAAGCGCGACGCAATCAAATCACAAGTTCTCCCTGACTTCCTCGTGCACTGGATGGAGAACCAGCTCCCCGAAAAACCAGATATGTCCTACCTCTAGACAATGCACTTCGATGGGTCCAAGCGGAAAGATGGAGCAGGCGCAGGCGTCATACTGACATCGCCTCAAGGAGACAAGATGAAATATATCCTGTGAATGCAATTCACCGCCTCCAACAACGAAGCTGAATACGAGGCCCTGCTACACGGGATGAGGATGGCAAAAGCCTGCGGCGCCAAGAGGCTCATTATATATGGCGACTCCAAGTTGGTCGTCAACCAAACAATGCATGAGTGCGACGCACTGAATGACAACATGATCACGCATCGTGACCTCTACGACATACTCGAAGGGGACTTCGACGGTTGCAAGCTGCAACACGTAGGTCGCGAAAGCAATGAAGAGGCGGACGCACTCGCCAACATAGGCTCTACCTGTGCCCCCATACCACCTGGGGTATTTCTCGAGCGCATCTTTGAACGCTCCATCAAGCCAAAGGCCGCAGAAAAGAAAACAAGCGTAGCAACGGACTCGGGGGCAACACCGCCCAATGAGCCAATGGCACTCGATGACTTGGAGCTGGACACAGGACTCGAGGGACCAATGAGCGTCATGATGATTGAGCAATCCTGGACTCAACCGTACATCACGTACGTCCTCTGCAAGCGGCTACCGGACGATCTGACTGATGCACGGCACATCGCGCGGCGATCCAAGGCATTCGCTGTTATCAACGGCGAACTGTATAAACGCAGCATCACATGAGTACTCCAACGATGCATCTCCATAGCCGATGGAAGAGCTGTTTTCCTCGACATCCATGAGAGGACCTGCGGGCACCACGCCGACAGTCGCGCCCTCATCGCCAAAGCTCTACGAGCTGGATTCTACTGCCCTACGGCCATGCACGATGCCAAGGACATCGTCCAAAAATGCAACGCTTGCCAGCGATTCGCGGACAAGCCGCACGCACCTGGCGCAGAGCTCCGGCCAATTCCATTGGCCTGGCCCTTCGCGCAATGGGGACTCGACATGGTTGGCAAACTCCCAAGGTCCTCACGGGGAGGCTACGTCTACCTCTTGGTCGCAGTCGACAAATTCACCAAGTGGATAGAGGCCATGCCAGTGACCAATCAATCAGGGCACAACGCAGTCAAGTTCTTCGAGCCCATCGTCTACCGCTTCGAAGTGCCGCACAGCATCATCACCGACAATGGGACAAACTTCACGTCCAAGGAATTCCAAGAATTCTGCGAGAATCTGGGAATCAACATCAGCTACGCCTTGGTGGCACATCCACAGACCAACGGTCAGGTCGAAAAAGCAAACGGGCTCGTCTGCAATGGCATCAAGAAGCGACTTCTACGACCACTCAAACAAGCCGTGGGTTGCTGGCCAGACGAACTACAATCAGTACTCTGGAGCCTACGCACAACTCTAAACAGTGCTACAGGCTACACCCCATTCTTTATGGTGCACGGGGCTGAAGCGGTGCTACCCGCTGAGGTCCGATACAAAGCGCCGCGCGTGGTCGCTTACAGCGAGCAGGAGTCAACCTTGGCACTCAAAGACTCCGTTGACCTCCTTGACGAGGCAAGGGAAATCGCCGCGGAAAGATCAACGATCTACCAACAGAACCTGTGCAACTACAACAGTAGGAGGCTATGCCCCAGATCTTTCGTCAAAGGAGACCTGGTCCTGCGACTGAAACAACAAGGACATCTCAAGCTCGAGTCCCCCTGGGAGGGACCATACGTGATTACAGAAGTAATCTCAGGTGGCGCCTATCGCCTTCAAGATCTAGAGACAGGAGTCGCATACTCCAACCCCTGGAATGTCGCGCAACTACGACGCTTCTACCCTTAGTCGTTTTTTACTTTTACATCGCAAATAAGGCCACTGAGCTAAGGCTACTTAGCCACACATTGTACTTCGTACTGCCCCACAAATAAATAAAGCTAAGTGCCCCAAAACTCTGTGTTCTTCTTTATTTTTCTGCAACTTATCCACTCGGGGGCTGCGCCACCCTATACACATCTATTCTACGAACTAAAACATGATATCCTGAGTAGCTGGCACACCAATCGAAACCCTTGACACACATCAACCTAGTTGCAACGCACCTGACAGGTTGACAAGGGACTGAGATAAGCGCATGGCCAGGCTAACAAAAAGGAGTCGCATAGTGCAACGCACTCACAAAACATACACGCTAACAAGCTCTTTATACGTCATCAACAATTATGCACATCATTACATACGAACTTTACAGCATTGGTACACTTATGTGCAGGATACAAACCAAACTACTATTGCAAAAAGAGAACGTTGGTCTGCTCCTCGAAGAAGTCGACGATCTCCTCTGCTGGGCGATCCACTGCCTGATAGTGCGGCACCATATTCCAAACAGAACCCGCTGGTGGTGTAGGTGGACCGGTCGCAATCGCCGCAACGTCTACATCAGGCCTATGCAGTCGCACCAGCGACAGAGCGGCCTTAGCACCAGCCACCAACTGCTACCTTACACACTCGTGAACCGCAGCCAGGTCTTGGAACTTAGCAAGAAGGGCCAGCGGGCTCGAGGGAGCAACATCCAGCGGAAACATCGTCCGATAAATGTTCTTCAAGCATGACTGTGACTTCTTCAGAAAGTGCAGCACTCGCGACGCACGATCCTGCAGGGTCGCCAATGCGATCGCACGATCATGATCCACCCACAAGTATCCACTCTCCTGAAGTTGCTCTTGGGTCAGGTCATGCATGTGAATGGCAATCCTATCTTTCTCATCCTATGGATGGCGTGCGCTTACAACTATACAAGGAAAAAGCAGAAGTATGAGGACAACACATCATCGCGAGCGACTACAAGGACAAGATAAGAGTAAGAAAGCTAACATTTAAATTGGTCGCCCAGCCGCGTCACCTCCCCCAACAGATATTGTTCTCGGGCAGTGGCCTTCTCTGCCTTCGATTTCCATACATCTGTGTTACCGCGGAGTACGGGCAATTCACGCTCTAGCTGCTTCACGCGATCATGAAGTCGCGGGAGCAGAGACAGCTCATCCACCCTTGAGTGCGGTGGTGCCAAAGTGTCATCAAGGGGTGGCGAATCCTGAGGTTCCCTCAACGGTTCACTCAACGTGCCCTATCACAAGCCAAGCAAGAAGCAAATAAGAAAACCAAAGTGATGCACAGACAAAATATTCGAGTGCATTCAAGATTAGCAAAAGTATCAGCAGATACACTCGCCAACATGCATGTTCTTGACAAAAGACATAAACAAATCAACTATTAAAAAGCTACTGAGGAGCAACTGGCTTCTTCGACTTAGACGGCTTTGGGGGCCTCATCGAGTCCGTGGCGGTATCAGACGCCACTGACTTTCCGCCGGCCCCTGATGCTGGAGCCTTTGCCGCCTTCTTGGCTCACTGCAGCTCCTCAGTGTACTTCGCAACTGTGCTAATCAGCTGCGGCCCATACTTGCCACAAGCAGTCGTGAAGGGAGCAAAGACTACTTGCTGGCCATCCGCGCTAACAGGCATCGCCCTCCAGACCGTTGCAGGATCAACTTCAACTCCGTGGGCCAGCACCATAGCGAGTGACATTGACGCGCCAGTCGCACGAAGCGAGTTCTTGAAGCTTGCAGGGACACCCCCGGCGAGGGACCCCACCAGCTCGTTCACGTTCTCGATCAGCTCAGCCTTAGGCATCAGCTCTTCCCGGAGGCGAGTGAGCACGTCCTTGGTCTTGGAGAGCATATCTTGAACGACGGTGCTGCGGTCCTCGACTGCTAAAAGAGCACCCGCCAAAGCATCGTCATGACGGAGGGCCTGAGGGTCGAAGCTCAAATCACCAGCATCTGTACATAAACCCACACACGAGCACAAAAGTCAGCGCCAACGACAAATTTGAACAGAGAACGATAATGATCTCTAATCAAAATACCTGAGAGGCCCTTGGCAATTGAGAAAAGTTGTTCTTCGAACAACTTCTCCCTAGATATGATGGAGGCACGCAGATCCTCTTCACGCTTGTGTACCTCATCACGCGCCGCGATTGCCTCATCATGGCTCTTCACAGCCACAACGAGTGTCTTTTCCATAGCGGCAGCGTTGCGAAGAAGGGCATTATGTTCAGCTACAAAACAACACAAAAAGTATTGACTATCAGTCGACTACAGGACAACGATGCATAAGAATGAGAAATAAAGGGCACTTACTTTCCACCACGTGATAGCACGTATCCAGCATTGCATGCTGGCGACCCATCGCAAGCACCTGCTCCGCCAGGTGAGCGGCTTCCTTCACAAGGAGCTATCACAAAAAAAGAAAACAACAAAGATCAGCAGACGCCATAGGCAAAAATCGACTCCAGCACAAGAAGAAAACATACTACACTTACATGATCCTCCAGGACTCTGAAGTTGACTGGTGTGCAATCATCCGGGCAAGCATCCGATGCTCCCTATCGTGTGGAGAGCTTGATGAATTGTGCCCGGAGTGGGCCGCCAATGGAGGATAAGGAGCACGCTCAACCTCTTCCTTGGCTCTGGAGGTCGCGACTCCAGATTCTTTCAAAAATTGGATGTCGCTAGAAGATGACGACGCCGGCTGACTGCAAGATCAAATCAACATCAAGAAAAGGCAACTGCAAAGAAGAACCAAAAAAGGAGGATTCGGATACTTACCAGTCAAACTTCACAAAGTCAAAGGTTGGCTCCCCTGACTCTGACGAGGACTCCTTTGGCAGTCGCATCTTCTTGCGAGAAGAGGGCGCCACGACACTCACAGGAATGGCAGGGATCGGCGACTCTGCACCAACATCTGCACCTTCCAGAGTCGAAGGAGACGACGCATCGGAATCCTTGTTGTGCGAGTGCTTGCGAGTATCCGGACTACCGGACTCGGGTGCTTCCTCCTCCACATCAGATGGGATGGTCGACTCTGACTCGTCCTCTTCCAAGGCTTCGCGAGGGATAACCCCCTCAGGAAGAGGGGGCATACAGGGTGACACCACCCAATCCTGCATACATATCACAAGTTAGCACAAAGTTAAAGAAACAACAAAGAAGCAATCAACAAACTAAGCTACTGCGTAGCACAACTATACCTCAGGGGGAGGATTAGCAGCATCGAACGGAGGAACAACTGGTTCACTGGGGAGCACATCCTTGGCGGTGTACTTGGTGACCAGTCGAACCCTTTTATCTATCTCACTCGCGGACATGCCATCGGCAGACACGCGAGTGACATCGTCAGCGCCAGGCCACTGAAACATGGGATGGACTCTGGCCTGCAGGGGCTAGACGCGACGGCGCAGCCATGTGCGAATGAGGGCGCAGCCTCCCTTTTCTTTGCCTATGCGACTCTCGAGGTCGCAGACGTGCTCGTACAGCACATCTGTCTCCGTGGACTCGCCAGGCATGACCGCATTCTTCCAGGAACGCCTCCTCTGGCACGGCGTCGCGGGGTCGAAGGGTGCGAGTCCGAAGTGTTCTCCGTCAGCCTTCTCGTCGTGGACGTAGAACCACTTGTCCCTCCACCCTTGGACGGACATCGCCAGCTTGATGTCGAAGTAGGTCGCGGATGGATCGACGTGAATTCCGCAGCCGCCTACATCATAGACTATGGAGCCAGACACTGATTGACACTTCAGCTTAAAGAGGCGCTTGAAGAGGCCGAAATGCGGCTCGATTCCGATTCATCACTTGCAAAGGGTGATGTAGCAAGCTACGTGGAGGATGGAATTGGGGGATAGTTGATGGAGCTGGAGCCCGTAAAAACAAAGAAGGCCCCTGAAGAAAGGATGCAGGGGCAACGAGAGTCCGCGAATGATGAACGCTAGGAACATCACTCGAAAACCGACAGGAGGAGAGGGGATTACATCGCCGCAAGGGACGCGCGTGTCGGCGACTACGGCGGACAACACTCCGTCTTGGTGAAGAAGACGAAGATCTGAGGACTTGATCGCAGATGGACGCCACGCGCCATTCGTGACGCGGGTGCCCGTGCCTTTATTCTTCCCGCCGGCGGCGGTACTAGTGCCCGCAGCGGCGGAGCTGCCCTTCTTCTTCATCGCAGCAGCGGCAGCAGCGGAATAGGCGACAACACCTCCTTTCTTCTTCCCCATTACGCGGCAGCGACGCGACTGGAGGAAGTAGCTGGGAAATGTGCGGAGCTGGTCCAGCGCCGCAGAGGGAAAAGAGCGCAGAGAAAGCAGAGAAAGTAGAAGAGCACAGAGAAAGCAGAGGAAATGGCGATGAAGGCTGAGGATGAATGAGAGTAGATGTGAATTTTACCGTCGCAGCGTCACTACTTAACCCCTGGAAGATGCAATCTAATGGCTCGGAAAAACCCTACCAGACATGTGGCGTTCATCGTGCTCGACACGTGGAGGAGCTGAAACGCGAACCGTCCCTCCACTACTCCCATTACACGCAGAAATCGAGGAGGCGCAGTTAAAATAAAGATTACGCACGCCCGGTCAAATCACGATCAGGAAATAGGACCCACCGCTCGTCATGTCCCGTCAAACTCGCTCACGTGGGCATCTGAGGGCATGAAATCGTCAGCACTGACGTCATCAAAACTACGTAGCACAAGACTTCAACTACTTTAGTCCTTGCTCGAGTCTTCGACTCCACCAAGCACTAGGGGGCTACTTCCTTAGGGAGCGCTGGTGGCGCACCCTATGATTTTTCTTCTTCTTTTGCAGGAACATGGACAATCAAGGCAAACACAACCACTCAAAACACGGTTCGACTATGGACATGGGTTACTCCCATAGGGAGCGCCGGAAACAAATTCGACTGAAACAAGCAAACAAAATACAACAGCAGTCGCAAAAGTTCTTTAGTCCCTGCCCGAGTCTTCGACTCAACCAGGCACTCGGGGGCTACTCCCATAGGGAGCGCTGGTCGCGCACCCTATGATTATTTGTACGAAGTACTGTGTGTTGATAACATCCACACTCGAAGTTTATGGCGACACCGCCTCATAATTTTTCCCTACAAAGAGACTGCATCTCCTGGGTCACCCGAATCGTCCCCGCGATGATAAAATTCAGATGCCGCGCTTACAGTGTGAAGATAAGACCTGAATAAGGCCTGGCAACGCATTAGCTGCGCACTACTAGAAATATATCCGTACCTACAGGTACGATGAACATGCCTTGACGGACGCGTCGAGTGCTCACACCCATATACTGGAATTCGACTCCTGTAAGACCTCCGCGGCTTGAGTCGAATTACACCAGCACTTTTCCGGATTCGAGTCCGGGGACTCGAATTTGAGTAGATGGCGTTGTTTTACCCTAAGGTAGTTAACTGATACCGATACATCGGTTAAATCAGGCACACACATCAACAATCCCCATGACGTAAACAGAGCAGTCAAAAAACATACTCAGTCATGCACTCGAAAGGCTTCATAAAGTCTCCAGTCGAATCTACGATTCCACTGGACACTTGGGGGCTACTAACATGGGTATACCCTACAGGTACTCGAGCTTGGCATATACGGCCTGAATACATAGAAGCCCACGATGTCGTCAAGGCCCAAATGAAGAACTCGAGTAGCCTATGGACTCTCGATTGCTTGAAGAACAAGAAGAAGCTAAAGATAGAAAGTTAAAAGGGAAAAACCCTAACATGTAACCGACTCGACCTGCTACTCGAGACCTAGCCTATCTATATAAAGGCTAGGACGGGGCGGCGAGGAGGACACCCGCAACCCTAGTTTCCACAACCCTCGCCAGATTGCATCTGCGCACCATTATAATCTTCGATTCCTTTGATAATTCCACGAGCAGACAAGCAGGAGTAGGGACCTCTATGAGGCCTAAACCTGGGTGAATCTTCGAGTCCCCTATGTGCTTGTTTGCTAGCCGATAGATGTCTTCAGCGCTCCCTCCTTCTCCAAAACCCAAGTCCATAACAATGGGCATTGATGAGTTAAACCCTCATCACCTACTGTATGCGAACGTAGATATGTCTGACACCTAGGCCTGTACCCTAGATCACCTCATACCGAAGAACTTTCTTGGTGGTGCACACACAAGGGGAACACGGAACATTGGAATTCAATAGGGATTATTTTATTTTCTATCGTTGAGTATCTAAATACTAGCACATAATAAGATGTAAAAAACTGGTATCAACATTATATGTATAATGTGATATGATATGGTCTTTCTTCTCGCGCCTTGATCTCCATCGAGTGCTCCGGCATAATCTCCATCTTTCCCTTGGTTTGACGCCAAGTCCACGACGCCTCCACCAGGTCGTCCATCGGAACGATGATTATTACTATACTACTTAGTAACAGAAACGTAAACTACTTTACCTTCGTAACAACCAATGCCATATCATAATCACATGCCCCTGCAAAATAAAGTTAGACGCCTCTACTTTATCTATTGCAAGTATTACGTGGTTGTTAGGGCTTTCGGAATAGAACCGTTTCTAAACTACGAACTTTCCAACCACAACATGGATCCAACAGTTGTCTCTATTACACCCCTTTTGGGGCCCTTTGTTGTAAATGCTATATCAACTATTGAATGAGAGACAGACACCCGCTAGCCACTTATATGGTACAAGCCGTATGTTGAGCATGGAACCAGTCTCGCGTATGAATACGCGTAAGGTTGGTCCGGGCCGCTTCATCAAATAATGTTGCGATATAAACAAGTACACGTTAGAGGATAACAACTAAGGGATCAATGCCCGCACAATATTTGTGCGTACTGGCCGTACAACACTCCTACGCATAGATCGGCTCTGATACCACTATTGGGGATCGCAGCAGAAAACAAAAAATTTCCTACGATGTAACCCCAAAACTGCCTAGGATCTATCTATGTAGTAATGCGGTAACGGACAATGCATAGAGAATACATACCCTTGTAGACCGTACGCGGTTAACATTCCGCGGGGAACATGGTTGAAGTAGTCGTACTCGTAGCCAGCCTCAAGGTCGCGAAGCTCCTCGCAGGTCACCCCTTGCTCCTTCTTCATCTTCATCGTGCAACAGCTCCGGCTTACAACATTTAAGCGCCCCAAGTGTTGCGCCTCGTGTCTTCGTACACATCCGGTGCATGATGAGACCTCCGGCTCCCTGATCCCGCCGGGAGTGCGGAAGTTGATATCCGGCAAGGAATCCCCGTAGCGCAACGGCGTACTGCAGGTGTGCCTCGATAACACAACCTAGACTTGGGGCCATGGTCACGGGGTATAGAGAGAGGGAGGAGGAGAAAGTCAACCAAAGGACTTCTCCAATTGTGTGTTTAATCCCACCCATGGGCACCCCTTTATATAGGCGGAGGGGGGCGTGCCCTCTCCCCTAGATGTCCCATGTGGGACTAAAACTAATGGAAAAGGGGGAAAAGAGCTCCCCAGCCGGCTGGGCCCTGAACGGCCAGCCCAACAACCAGCAGCAGCACAGAGATGCCAGTCGGGTGGGCCGGCGGCACCCCAGTGGCCCAGCCGCAGCAACCAGGAGGGGCAGCAGCCAGGCGGGCCAGCCACGCCCCCGTAGCCCAAGCGGCGGCCTGCGAACGGAGGCAGAGGGGCGAGCCCGGGTGGGCCGCCACCGCCCCGCGACCCTACTCGTGCGCCAGGCGGTGGCCTGTGCTCACGCCCCGCTCCGCCCGGGTGGGCCGGCTCACCCCGACGGCCCAGCTCCCTGGCGCCCGCATGGGCTAGGTCGAGCAGGCCCCAGCGCGGCGGCTGGCTGCTTCTATCCACCCCCGTGCGGGGGTTAATAAAACCCGCCCACGTGGGTTGTTTCTTTTCTTTTACCCTTTATTTTTCTGCAGCTTTTATTCTAGGTCTTTTCCCTCCGGGATTTGGCCTAATATAAAAGTTGCCTTTATAAATCTTAATCTAAATATTATTTAGTACATATTAATTCATAATTGATAAATATAGATTTAAATTCCCATTTATCCGAAAACACTTTTCTGAGTCTTTTCCTTTATTCTTTGTCCGAACAACTTCGGATCTCTCCGCGGAACATTTCCGACTTTCTCTCTTTCTCTACTGTGATTCCGTCTTACGAATGATCCCTCTCATCGTACCCTTAAGTGTATCCTCTCACGGCTCGGGAATGCTCTAGACATGATCTGTATCAATGATCAACAGAGGGACCAGGGATGTCCATGTGACACCTATGCATTCCTGATGACAATGTCATTTGAACCACTAAATGTAGCATCATCTTCCTTTTGTTTCTCGATAAAACTTGTCCGAGATCCGATCATTGGTATCCCATACCTTGTTCAATCTCGTTCACAACTAGTTCTGTTTTCTTGTTACCATGATATTACATCTCCGTGACCTAGTCACATGTTGCAACATTTATGGATGTAATCTCACCAAGCCGGCCATATGTATCTTTACCCGTCATGTGGGTGAACAAATCCCGGTCTTGCAGTCACATGTCATCTACTGTTCCTTCAGAATACCGAACATACACCTTTATGGCCAACGTATTACCAGATGACGGTTGATGTAGTCAAAGCAGCCTCAAAAATAGTGAGTAATATGAGCTCACGGTCTAAGGAGAAGGAGTCTAGGTATAGCTGTTGCAATAATGAACTATATGACTTGATCGTGTTGCAATCCTTCGAGGAATGTCCAATCACATCATTCTCTAATGATATGATCCCATTGTCAGTCGGCATAAATGCCCATGATCTTGAAACCCAGATCATCTTCGTGACCAACAAACTAGTATGAATAGAGGCTACTAGGGACTTGGTTGTTTCATACCACACCTGTACCAATGTTTCTACTTAGCACAGTTATAGCACAATATAAAACTATTATAAACTAATTGAGATATGACAATAGAAACCTATTTATTATTTGCCTCTAGGGCATATCTCCTTCAGTCTCCCACTTGCACTAGAGTACAAATAACCTAGCTTGCATTTTACTCATATAAACCATATACCATATGCGTTTACAGATCATGCATGCTCATGGGAAACGTCATGTCCATGTTCTGTTTTACCAGATCATTATGTCTTTTGCAAATCATCAATATCTTCCTAGTTCGACATTCACACCATTATCTTATAATGGGTCGAAGCATTTGTATGGCGACAAAGTGAGACTTTTTGTTTCTAGTGTTTATGATGACGGTCGTTTTCACCGTTGTCATCTAAACTTCGAAACACACTTTGCTATCCTTTGTGTATATACTATAGTCATGGCAGCAGAACGAGGCCGGATTCTAGGAGCTTACAGTGACGTTAGATCAACCTCGAGGGCTTTCTCATGGGCACTAGGCCCTAGGACACATCATTCTACGTTAAAATCGAACTATCCCCGCCATAACATTATACATCACATTAGATGGAGCCTTTTATACTTCTATATCTATGTAGATCCTAGTGCATGAAATGCATCTATGCCACTTACATTGCTTCTTGCCATTTATGTACAAACTTAATTCTGGTCCAGTGATCAACTCAGGAATCACTTAAAGACATGCTCTTACAGTTAAGACTTTATCCTACCAACCAGAACCCCGGGTCACATTACGTCGAGTATACAACATGGAAGAACTTATGACTAAGGCATAGGAGATGCAACACATCTCTTTCCTTCAACCATAGTTGCAATACTAATTCAATGCTTCATATAGTAAGAACTACTTTCTTACCTTGTTCCATTCTGAGCTACTTCAGAATCTTGCTTAGGACATTCTAAACATCTTTCAGAATCAAGTCCAGGAAGCATTCGACATTTAGTGTTTATTAAACTCACCAATCCATATCGATAAATCTCATTGTTTAATAACTTCAACTTCATCTTTATTTATCTAACTTAAATATTATTAACACCAATCATATCATTCACATATGTTGTCCACATATTCCAGAATGATTTCATGCTCCCACTCAAATATGACATTCATGTTTGAGATCCATGGATTTCACTTAGCTCCCACTCAAAATATGTGAGCTACATATTACGAATTAGCCAAGCTGATTTGCTCCCACTCATATCCAGGTCCTCTCGATAATCTTGGACATTCCAAAATTCTTTGAACACCATCAAATTGAGAATTCCACTAATGAGATTTCAATGACCATTCATATCTCGTACTTAGGTCCATCACGCTTCTTTGTATTTCGTAGGTATGTCTTGTTCGAAACATAACAAGTGAATCAATAACATAATTCCAAAAACTTGTAGAATATATAGTTGAATCCTACTTTCTTTTGTAAAAGTATTCGCTGAAACTTTATGATCATTATCATTGGTTTCTCCTCTATTTGCAGAGTTTGGATTCATGAAACAAATTCCGCTACGCCACTCAACAATTCGGAGGCAAGGTCAAATACCTTGTTTGATCTTTTACTTTCTTCCACTTGTATCTTTATCAAGACACATCAACTTTGGACAACAACAGGTTTGCTCCTTGTGTGGAAGATGCATTCATAGCTTCCTAAGAATGTTCTACAAAGACTTGTTTATTTGCCACGATTTCGACTTGTCGAAATCTCCAGAAACTTGAACGTGCCATAACACTTATGGTGTTGTTTCCATGAATCTTTAGATGTTCCTTTGTATTTCAAATGAGTGTTTGCTTATTTTGATCTCTAACTCTAAATGACAACTATAACCTTGATAAGAGATAATATTATAGCATATGTATCTAATACATAATGATTATGATGTTTAGACATTTCAACACAGTTTGAATTCATCCAATTATCATAATTTGTGAAACGTCTTTCACAAGTTCCTTTTATGCTAAACTTAACTTGAATACCTCAGTCAAGTCGATCAAATCGAAGAGACTTGTTAATTCAATATCCTCTTTAGTTATGAACTTATTTGAACAATTCAAATCATTTCAAACTTCATGTTTCATTAAGTAAATACACTTATTCACTTAAGTCCACAATAAATGATTTCCACTACTTGTTGAAAATATGATACATCATTATGTATAAGTTTCAACATTTCTTCGCATATCACCGTTTTACAAGAATGCGGAGTTTTAGTCATTCTGCCCAAGAGGCATGGTTTTGCAAAGTCTCTAGATTAAGCATCTAGGACCCGATCTTTCATAAAGAACATACAATAACCAAAATGACTTAAACTATAATGTCTTTTCATTATTAAACTTTGGATATCTTTTAGCATTCTAATCCTTTTATAACTGTTTAAACTATTATCATTAACATAGTGATGAGAATAAATTATTTATAATCGTAATGTGACCATAACGGTATTGTTCATAAGAATAATACAAACTAGTTTGTAACTTGTTCATATGAATAATCGTCTCGCCAAAAGCAAGACACACAAACAAGGATTACAAATTATTTTCAAGTCCACTAATCCAAATGACAAACTTTGAGGGAAGAGGTGATGTCAGCCATCAACTATTTTGCTTGCCATCATCAAGCCACATTGCCTCAAATCCAGCAATTCTCAAGCAGGTCATCCTGTTTTTCCCAAAGCAGGACAAGTATCAAATACTTTGCAAACTACAACGAGTTTTGCAAGAACCCCATTTATAATTTGTATATCTTACATATACCTTTTCATCCATGACCTCCTTTTGCAATCAAGCCCTTCTAAGAGTTCTTAACTCTAATGCAAGATCGCTGAGTGTTTTCTAAACATTCCGGAGTCATCGAATTATCTCCTAATTGTTATTGTATCAAGAAGAGATGATCACCTTTTATGAGGATATCCCTCAGGCATAGGTATTAATCTATGAAGTTGGACCCTTTGCTAAGTTCCAAATTAAGAAATATATTCCCATGGTCGCAAAGGACCTCAATGGGATAGGCCAAGGACTACTAAGATATTTGCAAATGGACATCTAGACTAAGTTTATAATAAGAGATCAATTTATAATTGGTCTCCACTAAAATTGTCATCCCCTGGACAATTTTAGTGATCGCATGATCACTATCCTCTGCACCTCCCCCGTGTTACACGGCCATCAGTGCATTATCAAAGGTAGACATTCACTAATGCCAATCACATCATCCATGTGAATCATGCTCGATCTTTTGATCTCTTGTGTTTCGAGGCCACGTCTATGTAACGTGCTAGGATCGCCAAATCTAACTTGCGTGTATTCGTTGTGCAACATGGCTTACACCCATTGTATGCGAACGTAGATATGTCTGACACCCAGGCTTGTACCCTGGATTGCCTCATACCGAAGAACTTTCTTGGTGGTGCACACACAAGGGGAACATGGAACATTGGAATTCAATAGGGATTATCTTATTTGCTACCGTTGAGTATCTAAATACTAGCACACAATAAGATGTAAAAAACTGGTATCAACATCATATGTATAATGTGATACGATATGGTCTTTCTTCTCGCGCCTTGATCTCCATCGAGCGCTCCGGCATAATCTCCATCTTGCCCTTGGTTTGACGCCAAGTCCACGACGCCTCCACCAGGTCTTCCATCGGAACGATGATTATTACTATACTACTTAGTACCAGAAAAGTAAACTACTTTACCTTCGTAATGACCAATGCCATATCATAATCACATGCCCCCCTGCAAAATACAGTTAGACGCCTCTACTTTATCTATTGCAAGTTTTACGTGGTTGTTAGGGCTTTCACCATAGAACCATTTCTAAACTATGAACTTTCCAACCACAACATGGATCCGACAGTTGCCTCTATTACACCCCTTTCGGGACCCTCCGTTGTAAATGCTATATCAACTATTGAATGAGAGACAAACACCCGCTAGCCACTTATACGGTACAAGCCGTATGTTGAGCGTGGAACCAGTCTCGCGTACGAATACGCGTAAGGTCGGTCTGGGCCGCTTCATCAAACAATGTCATGATATAAACAAGTACACGTTAGAAGGTAACAACTAAGGGATCAATGCCCGCACAATACTTGTGCGTACTGGCCGTACAACACTCCTACACATAGATCGGCTCTGATACCACTGTTGGGGATCGCAGCAGAAAACAAAAAAATTCCTACGATGTAACCCCAAAACTGCATAGGATCTATCTATGTAATAATGTGGTAACAGCCAATGCGTAGAGAATACATACCCTTGTAGACCGTACGCGGTTAACGTTCTGCGGGGAACGTGGTTGAAGTAGTCGTACTCGTAGCCGACCTCAAGGTCGCGAAGCTCCTCGCAGGTCACCCCTTGCTCCTTCTTCATCTTCATCATGCAACAGCTCCGGCTTACGACATTTAAGCGCCCCAAGTGTTGCGCCTCGTGTCTTCGTACACATCTGGTGCACGATGAGACCTCCAGCTCCCAGATCCCGCCGGGAGTGCGGAAGTTGATATCCGGCTAGGAACCCCCGCAGCGCAACGACGTACTGCAGGTGTGCCTCGATCGCACAACCCAGACTTGGGGCCATGGTCACGAGGTATAGAGAGAGGGAGGAGGAGAAAGTCAATCAAAGGACTTTTCCAATTGTGTGTTTAATCTCACCCATGGGCACCCCTTTATATAGGCGTAGGGGGACGTGCCCTCTCCCCTAGGTGCCCCATGTGGGACTAAAACTAAAGGAAAAAGGGGGAAAAGAGCTCCTCAGCCGGCTGGGCCCTGAACGGCCAGCCCAACAACCAGCAGTAGCACAGAGCTGCCAGCCGAGTGGGCCGGCGGCGCCCCAGCGGCCCAGCAGCAGCAGCCAGGCGGGCCAACCACGCCCCCGTGGCCCAGGCGGTGGCCTGCGAACGGAGGTAGAGGGGCGAGCCTGGGTGAGCTGCCACCGCCCCGCGGCCCAACTCGCGCGCCAGGCGGCAGCCTGCGCTCGCGCCCCGCTCCGCCCGGGTGGGCCGGCTCGCCTCGGCGGCCCAGCTCCCTGGCGCCCTCGTGGGCCAGGTCGAGCAGGCCCCGGCGCGGCGGCTGGCTGCTTCTGTCCATCCCCGTGCGGCAGTTAATAAAAACTGCCCACTTGGGCTGTTTCTTTTCTTTTACCCTTTATTTTTTTGCAGCTTTTATTCTAGGTCTTTTCCCTCCGGGATTTGGCCTAATATAAAAGTTTCCTTTATAAATCTTAATCTAAATATTATTTAGTATATATTAATTCATAATTAATAAATATATATTTAAATTCTCATTTATCCAAAAACACTTTTCCGGTATTTTCCTTTATTCTTTCTCCGAACAACTTCGGATCTCTCCGCGGAACATTTTCGACTTTCTCTCTTTCTCTACTGTGATTCTGTCTTACGAATGATCGCTCTCATCATACCCTTAAGTGTATTCTCTCACGACTCGGGAATGCTCTAGACATGATCTGTATCAATGATCAACAGAGGGACCAGGGATGTCCATGTGACCCCTATGCATTCCTGATGACAATGTCGTTTGAACCGTTAAATGTAGCATTCTCTTCCTTTTGTTTCTCGATACAACTTGTCCGAGATCCGATCATTGGTATCCCATACCTTGTTCAATCTCATTCACAACAAGTTCTGTTTTCTTGTTACCGTGATATTACATCCCCGTGACCTAGTCACATGTTGCAACATTTATGGATGTAATCTCACCAAGCCGGCCGTATGTATCTTTACCCATCATGTGGGTGAACAAATTCCGGTCTTGCAGTCACATGTCATCTATTGTTCTTTCGGAATACCCAACATACACCTTTATGGCCACCGTATTACCAGATGACGGTTGATGTAGTCAAAGTAGCCTCGGGAAACAATGAGTAATATGAGCTCACGGTCTAAGGAGAAGGAGTCTAGGTATAACTGTTGCAACAATGAACTATATGACTTGATCGTGTTGCAATCCTTCGAGGAATGTCCAATCACATCATTCTCCAATGATATGATCTCGTTGTCAGTCGGCATAAATGCCCATGATCTTGAAACCCAGATCATCTTCGTGACCAACGAACTAGTATGAATAGAGGCTACTAGGGACTTGGTTGTTTCATACCACACCTGTACCAATGTTTACTTGGCACAGTTATAGCACAATATGAAACTATTATAAACTAACTGAGATATGACAATAAAAACCTATTTATTATTTGCCTCTAGGGCATATCTCCTTCAAGGTACACGGGTAACACCACCATATTCCACTTCCATATACAATACTTGTGTGTTTTGCATGATGGATAGGCAAGGTGAGTCAAGCCAACCACCTCCCCAAGAAGAAGATCAAGGACCGTACATGACGCGTGCAAGTCACTTCATCGTCCGACAAGAGTTCCGTGAATGTTTCCAAGCCCTTGAGATGCGACAAGATGAACAATTTGGCAAGACACAAGCCGAGTTCAAGAACATCGACAACCGCTTTGATGGCCTCGAAAGGCAAATGCAAGCAATGCATCACAACTTCGGACACCACAATGAAGCGCTTCAACGCTCCGTCACTGAAACAAATGACAATCTTCGATGCCTCATCGACGGAATGGAAAGACCATGTTCACGTGCATCAAGCTCTTCAAGTTCTTCACGTCATCATGCACCTCCACAACAAGATCTACCTCCAAGTTCTCCAAGACGCAATGACGCCCCCGTGGTTGAAGATGGAACCTCTTCGAACTATGTACCTTCCCCACGGCACATCGCAACGTCAAGCTATGATGGTGATTTCTCTTCAAGGCCACGAGCAAGGCCAGAAGCACACCGTCATCATGCAAGGGCACTAGTGATACAACAAGAGCAACCACAAGAAGAACCGCAAGTGCAACCACAATTCTACCACCATCGACCGCGACACATACTTGACACAACAAGTGATGACTCCAATTTGGAGAATCAAGCTCATCATCGGCATGAGTCTCTCCAAGACCCTCCTCCTCGTCATCACCATCATGAACGTCCACACCGACACCATGGTCATCACGAGGTGCCTCCTCCACCACGCCAAAACTTGGAGCGCCAAGTGGTCCAAATTGAGCGACGCCCACCACGGCAATACGCTCAAGACCATGATCTTCACCGTGAGGCCCATGTGCCTAATCAACATCACTAACCGAGGAACGAGCCTCCTCTTCGTCATCAACCGCGTCATGAGGCTCCACATCCTCAACACCCTCATGAGGCCCAAGTGCCCCAACATCGTCAACAACCATGCCAAGAGCAAGAGCAAGCTCCACCACAACAACATCAAGAGCAAGCTCCACAAACAAGGTCACGAGAACCTAGTTCCACCTCCTCAACCACAATAAGCTCGTCGCAATGATCGCATGGAAGATGAAGACCATCATCAACATGGCAAGAATCGCTACCGTGACCGCAATGAGGAAGAAACTTTCGGCAAGCTCAAGTGTACAATGCCCAAGTTCACCGGATCCAATGACCCCGAAGAATATCTTTCATGGGCACTCAAAGTCTACAAGATCTTACGCATGCACAATTGTAGCAACGAGAAGATGGTCGCCATGGCTTCACTTGAGTTTGATGAGTACGCCAACCTTTGGTGGGAACAAGTTCAAGTTGCTTGTGATGCAAGACAAGAAACGCCAATCACAACTTGGCATGACATGAAGGCTCACATGAGATCCCGGTTCGTCCTCACGCACTACACGCGTGACCTCTTCAACAACCTCCAATCGCTTCATCAAGGGACAAAGACCGTGGAAGAGTATTTTAAGGAAATGGAACTCAACTTGATTCCCGCCAACATTGATGAGCGCATGGAGCAAACTATGGCACGCTTCCTTATTGGGTTGAACCATCCCATCAAGCGCATCGTCGAGTTCCAAACATACAACACCATGGTTGAGCTTGTGCACATAACAACAAAGGCTGAACGTCAAGTGCAAGAGGACATCAAGTACAACAAGCCCAAGACGTATTTCACCTACAAGCAAGCTTCAACCACTACGCCAACAACATTTAATGGAAGCTCATCAAGTACCTCCAAGCCTTCCTTCAAGCCCACACTTCCTTAAGGAAAACTGCCCCCAAGTGGCAAACAAGCAAAGAGTGATACACCTTTCAACGGTGAATGCTACAAGTGTGGAGGCAAAGGACACAAGTCGGCCGAATGTGGAAACAAGAAAGTATTGTTCATCCATGACAATGGCGATGAAGAGTACTTGAGTGAAGATGAATTTGATACCCATGTCAAGGAAGCAATGGCAAGGAAACGAGTGGAAGATGATCAAGAACTCCTCATGTGTGAACATGACGCAAGTCCATCGCTTGTCGTCACAAGGATCTTGACCACTCAAGCACAGGAGCATGAACACCAACATGCAAACATCTTCCAAACACGAGCCAGCATCAATGGCAAATCTATCAAGATAATCATTGACGGAGGAAGTTGCCACAACCTTGCTAGCACCGAGTTGTGTGAGAAGCTCAACCTCACCCTCCAACCGCACAAGCACCCCTACCACGTGCAATGGTTAAGTGACCAAGGGTCCGTGAAGATCAAGCATACCGTACCGGTCTCTTTTGCCATTGGTCCTTACAAAGATACGGTGGAGTGTGATGTGGTTCCTATGACAGTTTGCCACATGCTTCTTGGTCGACCATGGAAATTTGACAAGGCTGCTCAACATGATGGTCGCACCAATGTATACACCTTCAAATGGCTCAACAAAACATGTGTTTTGCAACCGATGACTCCTAGCTAAATAATTGCGGACAATGCAAAGGCTTTAGCGAGGGCGCAAAGCACAACACCTTCTTGTGAGAAGAGCGGTGAGATAGAGAGAGAACCACCTCATAGTGAGTGAGAGCCACAAGCCAAACTCGAGTGAAAAAAATAAGAGTGTTCTCCTTGCCAGCAAAAGTGAGATGAGAGATGTTCGGAACAACCCATCCATCTTGCACTATGTCCTCCTTTGCAAGGGACTAGCGCAAGGAACTAATGAATTAACCAATGTTCCTCCATATTTGATGATTATTTTGCAGGAATTCAAGGATGTGTTCCCCGAAGAGCTTCCCCATGGACTACCTCCTCTTCGTGGCATCGAACATCGCATTGACCTCATCCCCAGCGCACCACTTCCCAACCGTGCTGCTTACCGCACGAACCCGGAGGAGACGAAGGAGATCGAACGTCAAATCAACCAACTCGTCTCCAAAGGTTTGATCCAAGTTAGCACTAGTCCAAGTGCCGTACCCGTGATTCTTGTTCCAAAGACGGATGATACGTTACGGTTATGCATGGACTGCCGTCCAATCAATGCTATCACCATGCGTTATCGACATAACATACCACGTCTCGATGACATGCTTGATGAGTTGTGTGGAGCCACTATTTTTTCGAAAATTGATCTTCGTAGTGGTTACCATCAAATACGCATGGCTGAAGGTGATGAGTGGAAAACCACCTTCCAGACCAAACTTGGTCTCTATGAATGGTTGGTTATGCCCTTTGGTTTGTCTAATGCCACATCCACCTTCATGCGCCTTATGAACCACGTCTTGCGTTCTCTCATTGGAAAAAGTGGTGTTGTCTATTTCGATGATATTCTTGTTTGTGGCAAATCACTTGAGGACCATATAACACATGTCAAGGGAGTTTTGCAAATCCTTCGACATGAAAAGCTTTATGCTAATCTTCCCAAGTGCACTTTTGCTAAAGACAAGTTGGTTTTTCTTGGATTTGTCGTTTCTTCGAAGGGAATTGAAGTTGATGTTTCCAAGGTAAAGGACATACGAGATTGGCCCATCCTAACAAATGTGAGTGAACTCCGAAGTTTTCATGGGTTGGCCGGTTTCTATCGTCGCTTTGTGAAAGACTTTTCGACCATTGCTTGTCCCCTCAATGAATTGACCAAAAATAATGTCACCTTCGTGTGGGGCAAGGCACAACAAAAAGCTTTTGACAAACTTAAAAAGAGGCTCACCGAAGTCCATCTTCTTGTGTTGCCGGATTTCACTAAAACTTTTGAGATAGAGTGTGTTGCTAGTGGTATTGGCATTGGAGGAGTCCTTATGCAAAACGGACATCCTATAGCCTACCATAGCGAAAAACTTGACGGTGCTCGCCTTAATTATCCAATTTATGACAAAGATCTTTTTGCCTTAGTTCGTGTTCTTCAAGTGTGGCAACACTACCTATGGCCCAAAGAATTTATCATACATTCCAACCATGAGTCGTTGAAATATCTCAAAGGCCAAGCCAACTTGAGTAAGAGACACGCTAAGTGGGTTGAGTTTATGGAGTCTTTTTCGTATATTGTCAAGTATAAGAAGGGCAAAGATAATGTAGTTGTCGACGCTTTGTCTCGCAAACACACAAGCCTTCTTACGAGACTTGAAATCAATGTGTTGGGTCTTGAGGAAATAAAATCTTCGTATGCTTCCAACCCGTTCTTTGAACCAATTTTCGCAAAGTGCTCCAATGACAAAGGAGTTGATGATTTCTATTTGCATAAGGGCTTTCTATTTAAACAAAACAAGCTATGCATTCCGAAGTCGTTGCTTCAACTTTTGCTTCTCCAAGAATCTCATGGTGGAGGCCTCATGGGTCACTTTGGCTGTGACAATACTTTGGACATGCTATCCACTCACTACTTTTGGCCCAAGATGAAGCGTGACGTGGAGCGCTACGTTCAACGATGCACGACATGTGTTCAAGCTAAGTCGCAAGTTAACCCTTATGGTCTTTATATGCCATTGCCTATTCTTCATACACCTTGGTCCGACATTAGCATGGATTTCGTGTTAGGATTGCCTAGATCTAAGCATGGTCATGATTCTATATTTGTTGTCGTGGATCGCTTTTCCAAAATGGCACACTTCATACCATGCCATAAGACCGACGATGCTTCACATGTTGCAAATCTGTTTTTCAGGGAAATCATCCGTCTTCACGGTGTGCCAAGAACAATCGTCTCCGACTGCGACGTCAAATTCATGAGCTACTTATGGAAGACACTCATGGCCAAGCTCGGCGTCAAGCTCCTCTTTTCATCCGTGTCGCATCCTCAAACCGATGGACAAATCGAGGTTGTCAACCGAAGCCTTGGAACTCTTCTACGTGTGTTGATCAAGAAGAACTTGAAGGATTGGGAGGAATGCATTCCCCACGCCGAGTTCGCCTACAACCAAGCCAAGCACTCAACAACCAAGATGAGTCCATTCATGATCGTCTATGGTTTCGAGCCCCTCACCGCGCTCGACATACTACCGCTACCTCTCCATGAGCGCACAAACATGGACGTTGAGAAGCGTGCACAAGCTATGAAGAAGCTTCACGAAGAAATAAGAGCTACTATTGAACAACAAGTCCTTCGCCAAGCTTCAAGATTGAACAAGGACAAGCGAGAGTTGATCTTCGAAGAAGGTGATCTTGTGTGGATACATCTAAGCAAAGACCGCTTCCCCAAGGGACGTGACTCCAAGCTCAAGACAAGAGGAGATGGTCCCCTCAAGGTCCTCAAGAGAATCAACAACAACGCCTACATCATCGACATACCAACCTCCAAGTACCTTGCAAGCAATACATTCAATATCAAGGACCTCTCACCCTACCATGGAGATGCTACCGAGGATACCCGTGAAGAGTCGAGGACGACTCTTTCCCAAGGGGGGAGCTGATGCAGCCCGTCCTATGGACACTCCTACATCTACACCACCAAGTTCCCCAAGTGGACCAATGACCCGTGCACGCGCCAAGCTCCTTCAAGCTAAGGTGAATTCGCTCCTCTCATCTTGTGACTTTGACATACACTTGGATGGCTTGCTACTTCATACCACTACTCTGTGCATCATCAGGTACGAACCTCCACCACGTCGACCGACGAGCCCTGAAGCTGCACCTGTACTGAAGCTGCCAGAGCCAGAGTGTCCGCCCGAATCCAGCCGGAGTGTCCGGCGCGACACAACCGGAGTGTCCGGCCTCACCTAGCCCGGTCCGGGCTCGGACATTCTGTATGGCAAATCGGACACTATCCGGAAACTACCCGGAGTGTCCGGCCACCCTGGACTGTCCGGCCTGAAGATGGACCTACGAGCCATAGCTGGGCCCTGTGGCCCATGTACCCCTCTACTTCGCCTAGAACTCTATTTTAATGCCTGAATTACCCCTAAACTTGTGGCTGGCCTATATATAGCCCCCACCTCTATTGTAAACCCTAGGCATGATATTGGAATTAGTGAAAACCCCTTTGTGGATCTATCTAGTTCTTGCCTCATGCTTCTTGACTAAGGAGCACCAATATCCCCAAACCTCGTTGGAGTTTGCATCGTGCCTCCGCGTTGTACAAGGCCTAGGCATCGGAGTCCCTTTGCCTAGACGTCAAGATCTCATCGAGTCTCTCATCTCGCCGTGCCGGTTCGAGAGAGAGTCCTCCGCCCGACGCCGATCCTAGGGATTGCGCCGGACTGGTCACCGCCGGCGTGAGCTATTGGTGTGTATCGTGGTTTTGTGTGTCTTTTCATCGTGTTGTTCATGCGTGCGTTTGTCGTGTTCATCCTCCCCTCCTCTCCCCGCACCCCATCCTCGATTTGAAAGGGAATCGTGAAAGATCGGACCATCCTAGAGGTTTGCCCTCAACAGGTGGAAGTCCCACATCGAGTTTTCAAAGCAAAGCATGATGAGAGGTGTTGAGGATGGAATGTACATTATCTTCAGAGGGAAGGAAGTGGATATTGCAACAAACCAGCGCAATCTCGGTGGATTTTTGTAAAATTTGTGTAATCCGGTGGTTTTTCGAACTCCTCGTGCAATTGTGGTGGTTTTCTGCAATTAACTCCATGATATATGTTCTATGTATCATGATGAAATATTTGGCATGATATGAAATGTATTTTCTTCAACTGTGTTTGAATTTGGATTGAATTCTTATTGTTCAAGGTTAGTTTGATGTTGATTGACAGGTGAGAAACGGGGAAAATTGACAGTTAAGTCTGTTAGGCAAGAGGCTTCCAAAACCTAGATATTTTCGATGCGACCCTCTGTTGTCCCGTTCTGCCCTCCTCCGCCTTTTCTCTTGCAGAGAGCCAGTTCCAATCTAATCGGACCATGTGTCAACGAATCTAGCAAAACCCGCCACACGCAAACGCACAACAAAAAAATCCACGGCGCCGCGGTGAACCCCCGAGAGTCCTTGGAAGAAGGCGAAGCGGCGGCGACCGAGACCCCGGCGCGGCAGGTCGCTCGCTTGTATTGGAACTTGGATGGCGTCTGGAGGCATCGCCCGCGGCCGCCTCGCCGAGGAGCGTAAATCCTGGCGCAAGAACCACCCACATGTGCGCGCCCCGGACCACGACCTAGCAACTTCTTTCCTCTCCCTCTCGGCGTCCTGGCTATTTTTAATTTGTCTGATTCCCTGGTTTTTCTACAAGTTGTAATGGGGCCGTTGGTGATTCCTGGTTCTTGCAGGGGTTCGTGGCCAAGCCGGAGACCCTGCCGGATGGGACGGTCAACCTCATGGTCTGGCAGTGCGTCATCCCCGGCAAGAAAGGCGTAAGATAATTTCTGTCTATTTTTTAATCGCAATCTTGACGAATGTGTGCTTCCTATTTATTTTCTTATTCCTCTGAACCTGCTTGCGGTTCTATACTGTTATTTGGTCACACACGGAAACTCGACGAAATTTTGACAAGGATTATGTACTAAGCAGAGGAGGGTTTCAGTAGGTGTTGGGTTTTGCAATCCTTGATGCATAACCCTTTCGACTAGTGCAAGTTGAACATTAGACGTTGATGCTGCAAAATCCTTGGTCCCTTTCACTGCTGGTGTAACATTGCACATTGTTTATTGAAAAAGTAAGGCACGGACAGATACTACTATGTAAAACACATTATATCCTATCCTAATGTAACCGAATTTAAGTTTGCTCGCTCACGTAAAAGAATCAAACCTACGGTTCATCTTGTTTGACTTGGTGCTTCATTGTAGCGTTTTGATTTGTTTTTGTCTGCCACTGTATTATGTTGTTATTTCAGGATAAAACTCGATTACATCTTACAGTCATAAGGGTCAATTGGCCCCTCATCTGATTCAGATTACATTGATATGTAGAAATCTATTGTTAGCTTATTTTCCCAAACAGAGAACAGGGCCATGCTATAATCGCTAGTAAGATGTTCTTGTCTTGTTGCATTTCATATGATAGTATTTGAGGCAATTGATCAGCATATAGGGCTGTATGCGAGATGTGAGTAAATGTGGAGAACATTTTAACCGTCCTTATGTAGTGCATAACATACATTAAGCCTAGCCAGTGAATGATTGCATAATCCTCGCTCTATTTGGTTGGCATAGTACTTTTATTATAGCTTTAACAGGAGCAGGAGCTAGCATTTCAATTGATCTTGTTTTGTTGTAACAAGGATTCCATACAGGAGAGAAGCATGACCATAGAAAATGGAAGTATGAATCTGAAACGCTGTACTACTGTTGAATTTCTTTTGCCTTGTGGAGCATGAAATAAATAGTTGGCATATTGAATGTTTCTTACAAAATGTGTTTTACATTTTGAATCTTCCCATGAACAATCTAAAATTTATTTTCAAGGCTGGATGGCAATTTCTAAAAAATAAATATGAAATACTACAATTTACTTCAGAGTTCTGCTATCTTTGTTTGTGATGTCCTCTTTTAGTGCTTCCCAAACGACAATTTAATTATTATCGCCACGAACTTACAGATCTATTTTATTCCACTAATGCAAACAACCTTAATCGGTGCCATATTGTTCACCTCTATTGAACTACGCTTCCAAGGCCCTTTGTCGAATATGCGTGCACTAAACTATATATTGAGTCTTTTGTTGATCATAAAAAGAGTCAAGTCCCAATTTTAAATGTGGGAACTTTGTCCAGTTTTAAATTTGACAATGATTATGTACTAAGCAGAGAAGGATTTCAGTAGGTGTTGGGTTTTGCAATCCTTGATGCATAACGCTTTCGACTAGTGCAAGTTGAACATTAGATGTTGATGGTGTGAAACCCTTGGTCCCTTAACTGCAGGTGTAACACATTGCGCATTTTTATTTAAAAAGCAAGGCATGAATTGATATTACTATGTAAAACACATTTTATAATATTCTAATGTAACAGAATTTGAGTTTGTGCACTCACATAAAAGAATCAAACCTATGGTTCATCTTGTTTGACTTGGTGCTTCATTGTACTAGTGTTTTGATTTGTTTGTGCCTGCCACTGTATTCTGTTGTTACAGGATAAAACTCGATTACATTTACAATCATATTGTCAATTGGCTCCTCATCTGATTCAGATTACATTGATATGTAGAAAACTATTGTGAGCTTATTTTCCCAAACAGAAAAAAGGCCCGTGTTATAATTGCTTAAGACGTTCTGTCTTGTTGACACAAGGAACTGAAAATTTCTATTCCTCATTGCATTTTATATAATAGTGTTTGAGGTGATTGATCAACATATAGGGCTGTATGTGAGTAAATGTAGAGAACATTTTAACTGTCCTTATGTTAAAAAGTGCATAACATACATCAAGCCCAGCCAACCAATGATTGCATAATCCTGGCTCCATTTGGTTGGCATAGTACTTTTATTGAAGTTTTATCAGGAGCGGGACCAAGCATTTCAATTGATCTTGTTTCGTTGTAACAAGGACTCTACAGGACAGAAGCATGACCAGAGAAAATGGAAGTCTGAATCTGGAACGCTGTACTACTGTTGAATTTCTTTTGCCTTGTGGAGCATGAAATAAATAGTTTGCATATTTAATGTTTCTTACAAAATGTGTTTTACATTTTGAATCTTCTCATGACCAATCTAAAATTTATTTCCAAGGCTAGAGTGACAAAAAAAATCTATGAACTACAATTTACTTCAGTGTTCTGCTATCTTTGTTTGTGATGTTCTCTTTTAGTGCTTCACAAATGAAAATTTAATCATTATCACCATAAACTTACAGATCTATTTTATTCCACTCATGCAAACAACCTTAGTTGGTGCCATATTGTTCACCTCTACTGAACTACCCTTCCAAGGTCCTTTGTCGAATATGGGTGCACTAAACCATATATTGCGTCCTTTGTTGATGAGAAAAAAGAGTTAGGCCCCCATTTTAGATTGGGTACGTGTCCAGTTATTGTGGGAACTGAATTGAATCGTTTCCTCTAAAATCCGTGTGAAACTGGAAACAGAACCTTGGTGTCAACAATTCAGCACTCTGGCTTATTCTAAACTACTACTTCTTCAGTTGGTTGTGTGTGAATATTGTAGTACTGCAAAAAATTCTTTGACGGCAGATTTGTGTAGTCTCGGTCTCTACTCTAGGCTGAGTGAAGTGATCTTGCCATAAATGTGTTTTTTCTGCAGACCGACTGGGAGGGTGGCTATTTCCCCCTAACTCTGCAATTTGATGATAATTACCCAACAACCTCTCCTAGCTGCAAGTTCCCAGCAGGTTTCTTCCATGTGAATGTCTACGATTCTGGGGTAGTATGCCTATCAATATTGGGTGATGTAAGTTTCCACTGACTGATAGTACTTCCTTTTCAGCATACCTCTGCAGCATGCAAATATCACCCCACTGATCTTTCATGATTTCCCTCGTCACTCTTTTCAGGGATGGAAACCTTCAATTACAGTGAAGCAAGTTCTGGTAGGCATCCAGGAGTTGCTTGATGACCCCAATCCCAACTCTGCTGCACAGCATCGCTGTTATGAACTCTATAAGAAGGTTTTCTTTTGTACCCGAACTTCCATAAACTAATGGTAGTACAATTCCTTAGTTTTGTTACAGTTATGCGCTAACATGCCCTGTTTGGTTTGGTTTGTTTGTGTCATTGTCTGCGTCTGCAGAACATGCCGGAGTACAAGAAGTGTGTCCGCGAGCAGGCCAGGCGCTATCCTTCACGAGTGTAGCTGCGAAATCCCCGGCAGCTGGATATCGTTGTTGCATTTTGATGGGACCGAAGTCTCGAATTTTGCCGTGATGCACGCTTAAGCTCAATAGTCGTGTACTTGTTGGAACTGCTAAAATGCACTTTCTTCCTTACGAATCGTTCTGGGGCTTCTGGCTTATATCGATATATATATTGGGATGCCTCATCCCTTGAGGATGATGAGGGGTTTGAGCTTTGCTTAGCCTCTTTTTACTTTGTGGAAAGAAGAGTCCGCGATTCCTATATATCTTCCAGTAATGCACGCACTGAAGCAGATAAGTTTGCATCAAAGCCCAAATGGTTGGATGCAGTTGCCCGGCCGGCTGGCTTAGTGTGCCGAGTTCCGGGGTAAATTACGGCGCTCTCCATGATCATCACAAGCCAACAAAGCTTGGGTTTGAATCTGGGTTCTTGGAAAGGTTGAAAAAAAAGACCTTCTGATCGATGTACGCGCAGCGACCCATAAAGCCCGGGAAAGCCCGTTGAATTCTCTCCCTCGCAGCCTCGCTGCTGTGTCCAGCCTCGCAGCGTTGCGGCAATTTAAGAAGCGTCGAGGACAGTTCACGACGAGGACAGCGACAAGAAGAAGAATTTCGCGAGGGCAGAAACAGGGGAAAGCGATAAAACATGTACTCCTGAAAACGCATAATAATACATTACCCCGGCCGATGCATTGAATTCAGACTCGCCTGCCTGTATGCTACCACCACCACAGGTCAATTCGGTTCCGTGCTTGAGGTTCATGATGGGAGAGATGCGCGAGAGAAGTTAAGCTGTGGGCGCACGCAAGAGCAGTCGGAGGAGGAGTACTCATGTGGGCATCTCGATCGATCTGTGTACACCCGCACTAAATGGCTACGGTTTGTGGTGTTGCACAGGAGAGGAGAGGAGAGGAGAAGGATCTACCCAACCATCGACACGACACGGGATAGTAGTATCTGAACTCAGCCTAGGTTTTTCCTTTTGAAAAGGACACGAGAGTTGAAAGGCGTACTAGTACTTCCTGTCCTTTTTTTATAATTGAGAAAAATTAACCAGTATCTGAACTCAGCATAGCTTACTTTGGGCTTAACCACCTACCTGATCGTGTGTACAAGAACTGATGTAGAGTACTAGTCCAATCTTGTCAAATACTTTTCTCTTTTTTGCCAAGGGCTGTATCGAGCGAATCTTTTAAGGTAGCTTGCTGCATGGAGTAAGGCAGGTGGCGCCTTCCCCCGATCCCGCGAGACATTTCCTCAGGGGTGTGCACGGGATCATCCTATGGCACTTTCATACCAAGCTAATTCCTGCCAAACAGCTCCCAGTTAGGCCAGACCCTTTGTCCCATCATTGGCTTGCCACTTCCGGGAACATAACCCCAAACTAAGTTCGGTGGGTTTACTAATGTACTACTAGTACTACACCGTATAAGTAAGAAAATGCGCGCCCGTGGTCCTTACAAGGAGGATCTTTCTTCGGTCCATTTCAGATGTGAGGTGCTAGCGTGGCTGTAAAGTTTCCACCACCTCCTCCTGTAAGACTATTCGGGCTCAGGTATTGGCAATAGCATCTCCTTGCCTGCCGAACAAGACCCAGAACAGGATTACCGTCCAAGCACCGGCCGTTGGTTGACGGCGTCGACGAGCGGGGGAATGTCCTGATTTTGGCTCTCGCTGGACTGATTCCTACTGCTGGTTCTTCCAATGGAAACGGTCGTGCTGGCGTTGGACTCTCGTGCGCACCTAGTCCTCGCCCCTTCCGCCCTCTTTCCCGGCGAGCCGGCCGGTTCCGATTTAGCCGGACTCTTATGTGTCAGCGAATCTACCAGTCCACCAAGAAGTTTCTGCACAAACTTTCCAGTCTACTACTGTACGTAGGAGTACATGCTGTGTCGCCGGGAGAATATTACGCGACGGACGGAGCTACGGTCCAGGAAGCAGCCGATCGATCGATCGATCGATCGTGGAAGCGCACGCGTACGTACATGACGGCACACGCGCTAGGCTAGCCGGTCCGGTCCGAACCGAATCGAATCGAATCAAGAGCCACGAGGCTGTGTGGTTTTCCCTCGGTCCACACCATCAATGCTGGAACCCGTACGCTGACGGGGACTACTCGATGCTCGGGAGACACTTGTGTGTTCTGTGTGTGTGTGTCCCAGCTCACCTCACCGCACCGCACCGCACCGGCGGCAGAGGCCACTCGATGATGGTGGCTGCTGCATTTGCCAGTTGCCGTCGCTTGCTCGCCCGGACGACCGGACCCCGTCGGCCCGGCGGCCAGGCCAACTTGGATCTAAACGCCTGCATGCTCATTAATTAATTAATAGGAGTATATACTGCTAATAATGAAGATTTCCTTCCTTCAAAGATGTGATGCTACCACCGCGGAAGGGAGGGCCACGGCAGCCACTTGAGCTGATCTGGTTTATGTTCCTTTCGTAGCACATGTGCGCGCGGGCCGTCGGATCAGGCAGGGGGTGGGGTGGGGGAATCGGACGGCTCCAGAACGGTCACGTCGCCACGATCGACAGTTTCAACACGGATTTGAAGCTTCCTGGGCACTCGATCTGACCTCTGATGCGTGTGTCGACGCCGAGCGAAAGAACAGGGTGGGAAAGACTGCTGGCTGCTGGCCCGGTAACGAGAAAAAGGGAAGGAAAAAGATACTCCTGCTATAGACGGCGGTGGAGACGGCGTCAGTGCGTGCGTCTCCAGCGTTGTTGGGACTTGGAATGGGTCCCTCCCGAGCGGGACAGACGGGCCCATACCTGGTCGTGCCTGCCAGGCTGCGTAAAAGCTTCCTTCCCCGTTTCCCCGTCACCACCGTCGACAGCATTGATGCGTGCTTTTTTACCGGTCGATCCCACCGGAATCTAGCCCGATGCCCGGCTTAATTCCTCGGCTGGCGCGTGCAGTGCAGGCTGCAGAGCAATGTTCCAGTAGCCACTAGTACTCCAGTAGCGTTGCCGAACAGAAATACTCCCGAGATACCACACCACACTGTACATCGGGGAGTACAGGAGTAGGAGTACGCATAGAAGAGACAGTGGCGCCGGTGGGCGGATGCACACTGTTTCCGCGTTCAGCGTCTCGCGTTGTCACCGCATGTGTGGTGCGGATACGGAACGGCAGTATGCATACCGGGGGAGGAGGCCGGTGTGCGGTGAACAGTGACGTGAAGTACGGTGCATGGGCGGGCGTCACGTCCGAGCGGTAGTGGAAGAGAAGCAGAGGCACTGGCACAGAGCAGTACACGCCGTGCACCGAAAGAAATCCAGGCAGGGAAGGGATTCCTTCCCTTGGCCAGCAGCAGCTGCGGATCGTTGAATGAGCGAGAGCGCGCCGTATATGTATCGCCAGCACATGGAAAAGAAACATAAATCAAAGGGGGCGGGAAAACCTCGTTCCGGTGACTGCTTTTCTGCCGGTGCAACCTACCAATCGCCGGAAAGGCATGTGGCCGTTTCCAATCCCACTCTTTTGCAAGTAAAGTTGGGAGCAAATATCATTGTAAAATATGTGCTCGTCATTCTTTTTAGTCCCAGGATTGATCACTTGCAGTAGTACTCCTACGGTCACTCGATATTGACATAAAAAGTTCTTGGTGGGTAGCACTAATGCAGGAAGGCGTCAGCCACAAGTTAAGCACCGGCACTAGCTCAAATACCTACTACTACTGCTGGTAACTTGCCGAGCCAAAGAACCGCGACGATATGGACTCCTGAAAGCCCGAAATGAAGGCAGCGGAAACCGCACTACGTGCACACGGTTCGTGCTTGCTTCATGATTTTTTTTACAGGACCGCTTATGTGTTTGGCGCCGTACCGTGCTCATTTTTGTACCCGGAAGGAGTACAAAAAAATTATGGTGTGACCACACATACACAAAATTAGTACAAACGCTAATCAGATCCGAGGCCATGTCGGCGGGGCCTGGGTTGGCATTGGTACGCGTAGCCATTTTAGCCATGATGTCTGCCTGGTCATGACTTCGGGACGTGAACCGGGTAGGGCCAGTGCAGTACCCTACTCAGTGGGGCCTTGCAGCCGATACAACTGCACAACGGAACAGAAGCGGGGATGTTGACCGCTAGCTTTGCATCCACCAAAAGTAGAGTAATCAGCGGACCTACGTTCTCCGACCCGCCTGTCAGTGGAACGTCACTGCTTCGACTTCGAGTGGTGCTGGTCGAGCAATTTGGCGCCAAACATTGCTGGAGTATTTTGTTTGGCTAGCACGTGTCAACCTGCGTATCGATAAAGTGCCGTGTTCATGTAAAAAAGAAATAAAAACTTGGCGTATCGTATGTTTTTGTACACGGTTTTTTCTTTCTTCAGCCACACTTGTGCACAGGGACAATGGACGATTGTGGAACTTTGGAACGTACAGTGTACGAATAAATTGACCGGAGGAAGCGAGGGCAAGAGCATGCAGCCGTGTGTCCCATAGGTTTAGTCACCAGTGATCACGCTTATCAGAGCATCTCCGCTATATTCTCATGTTGTAAATCCGCGTTGGAGCGTGCGCTAACCGGATACACCGGCCACAGCTTCATCGTAAGCTCATATCGCAGCGCAAAACCAGCCCTTTTGCAGGCGCCAAAATACAGCGCGCGGCGCCAAGACGAACAAGAAAAACACACATGTATGCAAGCAACAAGATCAAACAAACTCAAATAAATCAATAAAAATGGTGGTTCAAATGCATGACATAGTTTTACATATCATCCCAAATAACATAGTTCAAATGCATGATATAGTTTAAATACAACTCAAACTTGCATCACACATCAATTGTCAACATCTTCATCTTCTGCTTCTTCTCCATTGGAATCTTTGACGGTAGTTGTGCCATCTCCATTATCACTTGAAGGAGGCACTGGAGAGACCAAGGATGTCACGACCCCCCCCCCCCCCCCTCCCCCGGCGGTGCACCCATAGCTCCAAAGAGACCCGACGGTGCTTCCGTGCCTCCACCGTCACCTATTTCCGTGCTCATCCCTCCATAGCCACCAAAACCACCCATTTCCATCCCTCCCATAGCTCCAAATGCTCCCATGCCTCCTCTAAACATACCCGACGGTGCTCCCATGCCTCCAAAGCCACCCATGCCTCCAAAGTCATTCATGGATGCTCCCATCCCTCCCATGGCATTCATGCCTCCACAGCCACTCATCGGTGCATTCATCCCTCCAACTTGCTTGAAGTAATTTGCCAACATTCTTTTTTTGCCAACACTTCATCGCGGGCAAGGTCTAAATACTCCTTTTGCTTGTCGTTAAAGTGGGATGTGTCCTTGAAAAAGAGCTCTCTCTCTCTCTTCTTGCACTAACCGTTGATGCTCTTCCACGACCAACTTCTTCTCCTCCAATGCGAGCTTCCTCTCCTGGGCAGCCGCCAACCTCTCCTCCAACGCGCTCCTCCACGCCTCGCCCTCCAAGGTCCTTGCAATATTCTTATCCTCATTTGCTTCTAGCCTTGCATTCACCATCCTTTCCATAGAATTTGCTATGTCATCTCCGGCTTTCCTCCCCTTCATCTCTTTGGTGGCCTTCCTACCAAGCAAGGGTCTTCCTCTATTTGCAACCGAGTGGGGAGTTGAGCTTCTCTTGTTGTAATCATCACTTGCATCCACGTTGATGGCTTCGGCGGCCTTCTTTGCAATCACGTCCATCCCATCATGATTCTTCCACTTCTCCCCATTGCAAAGCTCTTCATGGCAATGGAACAATGTGAATGACCTCCCAAGAATTTTCTTTCCCTTCTTGTTCTTTTTTCCCTCATCTTTGAACAAGCTTTGGGCCATGTTAAGCTACAATTTGAGCAAAAGAGATCAAATGAGTCGTGTATCCACACCATTTGTGCCAATTTGAGCAGTCTGGTCATGACAACAAAATACTAGCACACAAAATACTTACCCTATCCACATCATTTGTGCCACTTGGGCTGATTTTGTCGATATCCTTTTGAGCACACCACTTTGAACAATCGACATTGATGAGTGACCAACGGGACCGGAGAGAACGGTCAGTTCGGTCATTGCCACTTGTGTTGTTTGCATCAAAGTACTCCTTCATTCTTGTCTAATAGGTATCATTAGTTTGGTCCATGCTAATCACCGAATCCATGCCAACATATAACCAAGTCCTACAAAGCAATATATCCTGCTCGACGGTATAATTTTACGTCCTACCTTTCGGCACTTCAATCATGCCCTCACCATCCTCATCCACTTGATACACCTCTTCATAGACATTTTCTTGATCCTCGCATGATTGTGCGAAAGAGGATCCAACATTCATAGTCTCCAAGAATGAGTCATAATCAAAACTACATTGCAATTGTGTGATCACGTGTCAACTACATTCTCTATATTACTCTACCTAAAAGAACCAAAACAAAAATAATTTTATACCTTGCACCCATTTGGTCGATCACCTAGCGCGCGCCGAGAACTGTTGCGGTAGATGGCGCTTGCCACTGCTGCGTTGGACAAGGCGGAGTGCTGGCCGTAGATGTAGAAGGCGCTGGACGTTGGACGTGTCGACTGTTGTTCGCCTTTATCGATTTGTCCTTTGGATTTTGGAAAGCCGCCACCGCCGCCGGCCGCTTGGGGCAGGGATTTTTACCACCCTTCAGTGCTTGTGGCAGAAGTTGTGCGGCGTTGCCGGTTGTCGGCTGCAGCGGCACGAAGAGGTCACGGGTGGCTGAATTGCTCCCGGCGGCGGTGACGCTGCTAGGGTTTGGTGCAGACGACGGCGGTGCGCCTACACCAGCGGCAGTGGGGGGACCGAGTAGGGAGGTGTTGGAGGCGTCCCCGAGGTCCAGTCCATTGCTGGAATGGCGCCGGCAGCCACGCGGACGGTGGGCGGCGATGGAGGTTGCGCTCGCGGGAGGGGAAATTTCATGGCCGTTTCTTCGGGCGCGAGCCTGAGCAACAATAGAGCACACTACAACGTGCACCCCAAATATGCCGCATACGATAACGCTGAGGGCCACCCACGCTAAAATATTTATCGTCAAGAAAAAACACATGCGGCACTGCATGTCGATGGTTATTATAGCGCGGACGCGGTATACCGCTGCTACTGGAGATGCTCTTAGGGCCTCCACATCACACGCGAAAAGGCTAAAATGTGTGGGTTACTAGAGTCGCACACGCATATGAGAATTAAACGGTTCGCCCCTCGGGAGACTTGGCTCCATCGCTCCAAACAAGTAAGAACGAAACAAAACTAGAGCAAAATCGTGTGTCGTGTCGCTCCAATCGCCTGCCAACGAGAAAAATCGTATTCCACTTCACTAGTAGGAAAAACCTTATAGCAGTATTTTTGTTAGTGACGCGCAAGAATAATTACACACCACCGCTTTCAGTAAAAAAAGGAATGGCATTCAAAAAATTGGGAACGCCACAACTAAAACCTAGTGGAGGTGTTCCAGAATATAGAAACGCCAACAGTAAATGGGTGCCACGAGTGAAGCTAGGACGAACCTAGTGCTGGTGTTCTAAAGAAATAAACACACCCAATAGGTACTTTTATTAACGGTGTTTCGAGATAATGAATGCCATGGCTCCTTTTCCCCTCGGTATACACATCCACGATCATTTTCCCTTCCCCCCGCCTCTCACACACGCTCTCCACTCGATCCCTCACCAATCCTCCCTCCTCTGCATCCCACCACAACATTCAATCTGCCGGTCGGACGCCGTGTTCATCAAGCCACCGGTCCCTTCCCTGAGTTGCCGCTCTAGCCCCAGCCCTGAGCCGCCGCACTAGCCTAGGAAAAATAAATCCTTATAGTTCACAGTGATTCTGGGAACTTGAAAATGGCTATTTTCAATAGATTAATACGCTGACCAGCCGCTAGAAACTTAATTACCTCGGGGGATGGCCTCAAAATCGAAGATTGCTGGTAGAGAAATCCGGTGATAAGTGAACATATTGACCAGCTCCTATTTCTAGGCGAGGCCAACAGTGGTGATCCAATCTCCATGCATGCCTGCCCACTTCTTACCCGCAAAATCTGGCATCACAACATCGGAGGAGGACCTGTCCAGCGATGTCAGCTTGCAAAAGGTCCATCTGCCCTTCTGTGTCTTCTACTTGCCCCTATCACAATAGTTGTTACCCTTGTAGAACCGCTTCTTGTGATTGTTGATGTCTGCAAGTGCACATATCGTTTGTAGCTAGTTTCGAAGTATAGATATCGATCCCACAGGGAGCCCAAAGGTATGTGTTTATGAGTGAAGTCTCTGTCACACCCGAAGTTGTCACAAGTCTTCGAGTGAATTGACTGCAAGTGTTGAAATAAGAATGGGATTTTGATTAAATGGAGTATAAAAACTAAAATGTAAACTTCAGAAATATAAAGCATAAAAGTAAAGAGCGGCTTGGTTGTTTGTTGTTTTCTGCAGATGGTAAAAGAAGACGCGGAGAGATTCAGTTCATGGTGATAGTGACTATGCCAGGTGGATGATTGATAAATGTAACAATTATAATCTTATAAGTATATGTGTAGGAGAGCAACCCATAATTAGCCAGAACTCCTCTTGATAGATTGCATCCCAACTTTAATAATCCTACTAGTCTGTTATGAAAACCATGGTCAGACACTAGACGGACGCTTAGCGATTAAGCTCCTTGGATCGAACTAATGCAATAAGCACAGTAGTTCCTCGTTATCCTCGAGTCTACTAGTTTTCCATTGATATCCCCGTGTCACTCGGGGGTCGCTGGTCTGCTAGAGAACAAGATCCTATCTATATAGAACAAAGCATCATGTTGTCTGGGCCCTTAATTAGACAAGAAGCATTAGGCATCCCACAGATAGTCAAGCACACATAATATATTAATTAGAATCAATCACAAGCTAATGGAAAATATATGAAGGCACATCACATCTCACTAATCCCCTACATCTCCCACGCCCAAGGAACTTACTCACACATGAGAGAAGAACATATCATCGATATAATTAAATAAAGGGAATTCTTCTTGATATTACCGTGGAGATCCACAATAAGAATAGAAAAGTATCCAACACAATTCAAGATAGGAAGAAACAATCTCAAACCCTAGTCTTGCAATGTGAAGATCCCTCTCTCTCAAGTACAAGTAGTGGCTATGGGAGTGTATTGGCTAGGAGGTCGAAGATCGTGGAGCAAGATGAAGAACATCTTCCCCTTCTTCTCCGGATCTCTTCTTTCTCCCTTCTAGATGGGATGGCGGCTACTGTGTTGTGTTTTCGCGTCTGGCATCTTCACGATAGTTGTCCCTTTTGATAAGACAGAGGTGGCGGCAGCTATATGGCAGGAACTATACAGCCGGAAAATATTTCCGCCGTATAGTTGCTCATTAAAGCCTCTGTATGCTCTCCTCGAGTGCTTCCAAAGAGAGACTTGCTTGTTTTCACCTGAATATTGTGTTTCTCTAGTTAAAACCTTCTGTTGACGTTCAGAACCTGAAACACACATTAAAAACCAAGTTTTCTTTGCTACCGAAGTATTACCGTTAGGTAAAGCTAGAAATTGATCAAATCTGGGAGAAACCCATCAATAAAAGCAATAAAAAATGTCTCGAATCTCACAGCTATCAACTCCCCTAAGCTTAGATGTTGCTCGCCCTCGAGTGACAAGGAAATAAGGAAGAATAGCGGAGATTCGAGACTAAAAATAAAAGAACTTACAAGTTTGAATTGGTGTCAAATTATTTTCTTCACAATCCCTACAATCTTAAACATGATCATACAAGTATTCACAAGATTGCACTGAGTCCACTTCCTAACCACGCATATCTTGTTAGCAAACAAATCATATGCCCAAGCAAGTGTCAAAAGTTTAGCTAGAAAAGTGAGACAAACTCTTTGGTGTCTCTCTTCATTGAGAGATGAAAACTTTTTGCTCTTGATTGTTTAATCAATTAAGAGTGCTCAAGTTGGCACCAAAACATCCGATTTAAGAACAACTCATCTACTCCCATGTCAAAATTTCAAGACTCTCAAAGCAACTTTTTCCTTTCTTTTGCCCTTCAAAAACTTCAGCTTTTTCATAGAGAAATCATGCCACTATTTTTAACATGTTAATTGGGACTGTGTTGTGCACTTGTGACCATGCCAATAAATAATTGTTGAGCAATAATGGGTCAGAGGAGTACTACAACTTCACTTGGAATGTGAAACGATGAGGAGACTAAAAAATTACCCGTCATAGCATTGCTGCTACAGACGTTTACATAACTCATTAGCTGAAATCAAGTGATTTCCCACATTTAGATCGTTCGTTGGCTAGCGGAGTTAATAGTTCCCCATGGAGCACGACAGTGTTTTTAATGCCACGCGTAAAGCAATATCTTACGGTAATTATCAGAAAAAGTAGTGGCATAATATCTACGACTTTGAAGCATCCATTTTATCAAACAATTTCATTCAAGGGTACTATCGAGTCTATTTATATTAAGCTCAAATGGGATGGAGTAGTTCTAAAATCAAATTCTTTTGGCTAAACGTGGACTTCAGTACCTTTTTCACGAAATTGTTTTTGATGTCTGGAAACTATACGGTCACAACTATACGACCGAAAAAATAATTCCCGTTGTATAGTTGGTCGTTAAACTCTCAGACATTTTCGATTCCTTTTTCGTTTTAGAGTCCAAAAACGGTTTGTCTGTTCCAAGTCGGTAACTTAATTGACCTGGACTCGAGATATTTGGAAATATCTGCCTAGAACCAACTATACGGCCGGAGCTATATGGGCCGCGCCTGTATAGTTGGTCGTTACACGGCAGGACTTCTCCAAATCCATGATTTCTTTCCCTGTTCCGTTAAGATTCTTTTCTTGGGCCTGAATTTGGTGTTTCTCGCGAGTTTTACCGACCTCTGACCCCCCTTATATACTGCCATTGTGTTTCTCTCCAAATCATAATCACCAGGAACCAATCCAGCCATGCTCTATCCCGTCCCAGGCCCTAGAAAACCCGTGGATCTCATTGCTCTTTCTAGGGATAGCTCTCGCAGCCCGTCCATGGAGGACGACAATAAGGAGGTGGAGAGGTTTAGCCCGGGTACAAGGAGTGCGTCGAGCCAAGCTTCTACAACAACAATCCCAATGAAAACTGGAGTGACATCTACATCTGCCGTGATGTCTATGATCCCCCGGAGATCAACTGGGCGGCAATGAAGAGAGCTCAACAAGAGAGAGAAGGTCACAAGCCGCATGGAATAGGGCATGTGGAGACGGTCAAGTTCATTGCCTCGGACCCCAGGCCGTACAAGCGTAAGGAATTACCTAATATTGGTGCAGGTGCTAGCAAGGGAGCGACAGTGCCACTCTTGATGCCTACCATTGGTGCTCGTATGAGGGTGAAGCCTCAAGAAGAGTGGAGGAACAGTTTCCACTTCCCCGATCCATCAATTATGGATGAGGAAGAAGAAGTTTTTCCCAGGACCAAGGACCATGTGAGAGCACTGGAGATATATCAGAAGCAGGAGCTACTCCATCGCGTTGAAGTCCGTCACCATCTCAAGGAGATAGAGAAGAAGGATGATCTTCTCCCATTGGTGACTAAACTCGCAGATAAAGTGGACACTTTGCAATCTGATTTGCGTAGGTGCTATAGCTGCATCACTGCTCTGGAGGATACCAACAAGAAGCTACTCATCGCGGTGTTACATGCCATGGTGCCATAGTGATCTACAATAATCATGGTATCAAATAATCGCAAGGGATTATTTGATCCCGCCTGGCTTGATTCCAAGCTTAGGGAGATCTTTAAGACCTTGTAATCTATGTTATAAGTTTTACATTACTATTTTAGTTTTGCATTAGTTCAAATTATAAATAAAGTTGCATCATTAGAATTCCCTTCAGGAATAGTTGATCCCTTCTATGAAATTTTGAGTTTATCATCATATATGGAGCAATATTGAGTTTGTGCTTGTCCTATTGGATATATGAATGGTTTGAGTATAATTTTACTTGCACTTGATGATAGCAATAGGAGTCTCCCACACCATTGGTATTAATGGAACATATAGAGATAATTTGGTCAATATGTTGTAACTTCATGGTTTGATTCACAAAGAACAAAATATTATCTAATCAGTTAAGTTGAAAAAGAAACCTTGAACACAGCAAAATTAAAAGTGCTATCAAATTAGAGTGAGAACAAGACGAGGTATAATATTCAAGCTATAAAGATTTCTTCATATACAATTGGAATTTGTTAATTGAGATCGATAAACTTTGAATTCCTACATGAAGTGGAATGTATGGTGATACATCATAAACGTATCTATAATTTTGATGCTCCATGCTTGTTTTGTATCAACTATCTTATGTTTTGTCTACACTTTGAGGCATTTTTATACATTTTCTGGAACTAACCTATTGACAAGATGCCGCAGTGCTAGTTGCCTGTTTTCTGCTATTTTTGGTTTCAGAAAAGCTAGTAAAGAAATATTCTCGGAATTGGACGAAACAAAAGACGAAGTTCCTGTTTTTTCCAACATGACACGGAAGTCCAAAGCAGAGATGGAGGAGAGCCACGAGGCGGCCACACCATAGGGTGGCGCAGCCCCCTGGGCACGCCAGGACCTGGTGTGGGCCCCTCGGGCGGCCAATGACCTCGCCTCTTCGCCTATATAAACCCCCGAGACGAAAACCCTAAGGGGAGGATCAGAATTCCACGAAAAGTTCCGCAGTGCTATGATGTCCACGCACGCTTCTATTCTTATAGACAATGTTGGGCCTCCAAGTGCAGAGGTTTGTAGAACAGCAACAAGTTTCCCTTAAGTGGATCATCCAAGGTTTATCGAACTCAGGGAGGAAGTGGTCAAAGGTATCCCTCTCAAGAAACCCCGCAATCAAGATACAAGAAGTCTCTTGTGTCCCCAACACACCCAATACACTTGTCAGGTGTATAGGTGCACTAGTTCGGCGAAGAGATAGTGAAATACAAGTAATATGAATGATTTTAAGTGGTAATTGCAATCTAAAATAAGAGTGTCAGCAAGCAAACATGTAACAGAACTGATTGTAAACGATGTTTCAATTCTTACAAACAAGGCCTAGGGATCATACTTTCACTAGTGGACACTCTCATATAAATATCTTCTCTTCATTATGCTACCCTGAACTACTCTCTGGTTGGACGATGTAGGGCTATAACAGCACACCTTAAAGTTTGCATTCCCCATCTAGATAACCCCTCACTATCACCTTGAGCGCTAGATGGTTCCAACAAACACCACAATCTCATAGAGACATCCGACTCAAATTATACTCACGATAAGTATTTCTGTAACCTTAGACTAAGTGCCACACAGTGTGCACACTGTCAACTTCACACACGTGGGGATAAGCAGAGATTAATTAAAGCACTTGAGTAGCAGAATATATATACTTATTCAACTACATTACAAAGGTCATGATCTCAATAAAATCATGCATAGAGAGAGAGATGAACACATAGCTACCGGTAGAGCCCTTAGCCTCGAGAGAGAACTACTCCCTCCTCATCATGGGAGTCAGCAATGGCGATGGAGATGGTGGTGGAGTCGATGGAGATTGCTCTGAGGGCACTTCCCCATCCCGGCAGGGTACCGGAACAGAGACTTCTGTCCCGCGAATCTCCTCTTCGGTGGTGGTGGCGCTGTAAAACTTTTCATAGAATTCTGATCCTCCCCCTAGGGTTTTTGTCTCGGGAGGTTTATATAGGCGAGGTTGGTGGCCACCCGAGGGTCCCACACCAGGGCCTGGCGTGCCCAGGGCGGCGTGCCACCCTATGGTGTGGCCGCCTCGTGGCTCTCCTTCGTCTCTGCTTTGGACTTCCGTGTCATGTCGGAAAAAGTAGGAACTTCGGCTTTTGTTTCGTCCAATTCTGAGAATATTTCTTTACTAGGTTTTCTAAAACCAAAAATAGCAGAAAACAGGCAACTGGCATTGCGACATCTTGTCAATAGGTTAGTTCCAGAAAATGTATAAAAATGCCTCAAAGTGTAGACAAAACATAAGATAGTTTATACAAAACAAGCATGGAGCATCAAAAATTATAGATACATTTACGACGTATCAAGCATAACCAAGCTTAACTCCTGCTCGTCCTTGAGTAGGTAAGTGATAAAAAGAATATTTTTTTAGGACATGCACCATCACAATCTTGATCAAGGTATTGTAAAACATTGATAGCTAGGATCGTAGTACTCTAACATAAACATGAAAGATATAGTTCTAACAATAAGACAAAGCAACTAAGTTGCAACATAAAAAGGTACAAACAAAAGATCATGAATAACAATGCATTGAAATACATTTGTTTGCTTCACATATAGAAAACATAATAAGAGTGGTAATCCGCTTGTCGTTCATGGATTATCAGAACATAAATGCATAGGACACCTTCAAAGTTCATAAGGGTGACTAGATACAAATAATTTAAGAGCAAGCAATACCAAAATTATGAATGACAACTATGCTCTCTTAATTGGTGCATAAAGATAGAAGATGGAGACTCAACATATAAAGAAAAAAAGAAAGCCCTTCACAAAAGGAAGTAGTGATTTCAAGTTTCATAAAGAGCTTCCAAAAATTATGGTACTTACTAGCTTTGAGCTCTCATTGCCCCTATCATTGGCATCTTGAAGTGATTAAGGTTAAAGTGACACAAATATGAGGATATGCTTGACAAGTTATAAGTTGAAAATCTCATGCCCCTTGTGTACGAGTACCGAACCTCATGCTACTCAACTTTAGTCACAAGTAAGTTCTTGTCATTGTAAATACATGTGTATCATGGAGAACCGCCAACAGGGTACCCCTTTCCCCATGCCACATGAGCTTTCCCATATCAAAATAACAAGGAAACAGACAATGAGCATCTCATCGATCTTTTTATTTGCTATTTGCATAAGTCTTTATTGAGGATGCTTCATAGAATGCTCACTATGGTTATGTTGCAAGTTTCCACCATGATTAGGCATGGCTTAGGCTAGCCGCCCAGGCGTTTCTCTAACACACATACAGACTCCATGAGCTTACAAGCTCCCCTTTTACTTCACACCGCCGGGATCCATAAATAAAAGAACATGATATCAACTGAATAATAAGTGCAATGTTGAAAGCGTTCCCCATGGTATCATGGTTCTGCTAATTCACAACTTATAAAGTGCAAGCATATAAGCAACATATATGGACACAATGGTTCAAGTTTATTAAGTTCAAGAAAATAAAGTGTGCCATCAAGTTTGTGAGAGCTTTAATCACTAATTTTTACGTAAAAAGTTTAATTTGGAAGATAGATAAAAACATGAATATACTTGGAATGGTGTAACACACCATGCATAGGAATTTATAGTGGACTCTTTGGAATAACTTGGTTTCTTGGGAGTTGGATGCATGAGTAGAACTCATACTCAGCACAGGTGGAGGCTAGCAAAAGACCGGGAGCGACTAACTAAGAGAGCAATAATGGCCATAATCATGCAAAGAAACAAAACATTATTAATTAAGGCATAAAGTGATATTGCAAGTCAAAAATTAAATGATCATAGAGGCCATGGTGACTGTTTCATAGTCTTAACATGGTGTAAGCATGTGCCAAGTCAACCCAAACAAAGCATCAAAGGAGAATACCACAATATTATGCTTTTGTATGATAAAACAACACATGATTCGTTCAAGGCACATTAAGCAATCTCAATTGTTTGAAACAAGTCATGCTACAACAATAATCAATAAGCATATGGTCAAAGCAACATCTAGCATGACATGATAAAGTCTAAGTCACAGTCAAAACAAGCTTCCTTTTGTACCACTATAAGCATGAAACTTCCTACTCTTTTCCAACACCAATCGACTTATTTGAAACAACTCTCAAAGATAATAATCAATAAATACTAGAGAGAATGTCTCACCCATCTACAAAGAAGAACTAAAAAGTTCTAAGCCAAAATAATTAGAAAACTAAAGCTAAACACAGTGCTAGCAAATGCGAACACTCATAGAACAATAAGAGTGAAAACTATAGTGTTCTAGTCAATGAATAATGGGGTGTGTCTATCTCCAATAGAAGTGTGTTGGGATCCAACCAACTTATTGCGGAAAAGAAAACTAAAAATAAATACGCTCCAAGAACAACACATAGTGCATAAGGTAATAAAAATAAAGTGTCTTGAAAGAACACCTGAGATTATTGATGAAGAAGGGGATGCCTTGGGCATCCCCAAGCTTTGACGCTTGTACTTCTTGAATATTTCTTGGGGTGACACGGGTGGCATCCCCAAGCTTGAGCTTTTTTACATACTTCATCTCATCACATCATTATCTCCCTACACTTGAAAACTTCCTTCATACACAACTTCACACAATCTTCATGAGCAACATTAGTGTATTCAAAATAATAATCCTTTGGGTTCAGTTTCAACTCAAGTAAATCATCCATTAAAACATAATCTGCTGTAGCAATTAATTTTAAAAGCTCAAGTGAAGAGAACTGAAAAAGAAACCGATTAAGAGGCAAATGCAAATAATGGCACAAATTTATCAAAACAGACCAGCAGGTAAAGACAGATTTTTTTGAAACTCTTCTGTTGCTCAAATCGAAAAGTGCAAAACTAACGAAAGTTGGGTAATAACCTGGGGCATAAGCACAAAAAATTACAGATCAATCCGATGTACTGAGATTTTTCACGATTGTTTAGAGTGATGCATAGAAATCTTTTTCGGGACACCAACTTCCCCATATCTTACTTCCCTCTCATTAGAGGTTATTATTGGCACAAAAACCAAACAAAAAGGATAAGGAGAGGTTATTACAGAGGCAATAACTTCCAAGACTCAACAAAACAAAAATAAACTGAAAGTAAAAATATAATGGGGTGTCTCCCAAAAGCTCTTTCTTTATAGCCATTAAGATAGGCATGGTAATTTCGATGATGCTCGCATAAGAAATATGAATTGAAGTAAAAGAGATTATCAAGAAGCAAATATGGAACCCATTTAAGTCTAAACCACTTCCTATGAAAAATAATCTTGTAAAGAAACAAGTCATGAAAGCACAAAGCAACAAGCATAGGAAAGCAAAGCAAGTGCAAGTTCAAAATTTTCAACATAAAGAGGGGAAACTTAATATTGTTGAGATACATAAAACCATGTTTCTCTCTCTCATATAAATTTTATTAGCTTCATGAATAAAATTAACAATATAAATATCACATAAAATATTCTTATCATGAGCCACGTGCATAAAATAATTATTACTCTCCCGATAAGCATAGTCATTCTTATTAATCATAATGGGAGAAAATTCAACAAAATAGCTATCATTTTTTCTCATCGCCAAAATCATCAAATATAGGAGGCATATTATAATCATAATTAATTTCTCCTCAATAGTAGGTGGACTGAAAATATCATACTCATCATTGTAATCATCATATATCGGAGGTATAGTATCATCAAAGTAAATTTTCTCCTCTGTGCTTGGGGGACTAAAAATATCTTGCTCATCAAAACCAGCTTCCCCAAGCTTAGACTTTTCCATAGCATTAGCAATAATGGTGTTCAAAGAATTCGTACTAATAACATAGCTATTAGCATGCAAATAAAGTTCCATATGTTTTTTAATTTTCTCTTCAAACACTTCATGTCCTAACTCAAGATGAATACTATAAAGTTCTCTAATTTTGTTGTTGTTTTTCATTAATCCTACCTAGTGAAAATAAAAACAAGAAACAAAAAGATATAATTGTAGAATCCAAAGGAAATAACTTCGAGCACTCACACACCATCAACAGTACTAGAGATAGCTTAGTAGCCAGAAGATGTGAGTACCTTTTACCTTACCTCCCCGGCAACGGCGCCAGAAAATAGCTTGATGTCTACGCACGCTTCTATTCTTGTAGACAGTGTTGGTCCTCCAAGTGCAGAGGTTTGTAGAGCAGCAACAAGTTTCCCTTAAGTGGATCATCCAAGGTTTATCGAACTCAGGGAGGAAGTGGTCAAAGGTATCCCTCTCAAGAAACCCTGCAATCAAGATACAAGAAGTCTCTTGTGTCCTCAACACACCCAATACACTTGTAAGGTGTATAGGTGCACTAGTTCGGTGAAGAGATAGTAAAATACAAGTAATATGGATGATTATAAGTGGTAATTGCAATCTGAAATAAGAGTGGAAGCAAGCAAACATGTAACAGGACTGATTGTAAACGGTTTTTCAATGCTTAGAAACAAGGCCTAGGGATTATACATTCACTAGTGGACACTCTCATATAAATATCTTCTCTTCATTATGCTACCGTGAACTAGTCTCCGGTTGGACGATTGATGACCCACAAGTATAGGGGGTGTATCGCAGTATTTTCGAGGGAAGTGAAACCCAATTTATTGATTCGACACAAGGGGAGCCAAAGAATATTTATCAGCCTTAACAACTGAGTTGTCAATTCAGCTGCACCTGGAAACAATCTTGCTCACAGCAGTTTATCAGTAGCAACAGTTTTGTAGTAGGAATAGTAAAGTAACAACAGTAGTAAAGCAAAGACAGTAGTAACAAAAGCAGTAAACAGTGGGATTCGAGTGCGGTAGGCATAGGGATGGATGGACGGGCATTGCATGGACAAGACAATTCACATAGCAATCAGAACATAGGGCAATTGCAGATAAATAAGATAAAGCACCCAAGTACTAGACAATCCTAGGCATGTGTTCCATATATAGTCATATGTGCTCTCAATGAGAACTTGCACAACATCTTTTGTCCTGCCAGCCCGTTTGCAGCGGGGCCTCTAGGGAACTACTGGAAATTAAGGTGGTCCTTTTAATAGAGCATTGGAGCAAAGCATTAACACTCCGTGAACACATGTGATCCTCACATCAAAGCCATTCCCTCTGGTTATTCTGATTTCTGTCACTTCGGGGCCATTGGTTCCGGACAACAACGTGTGTATACAACTTGTAGATAAGACCAAAAACAATACTATCATAATGAATCAATAATAAGTTCAGATCTGAAATCATGGCACTCGGGCCCTAGTGACAAGCATTAAGCACAACAAGTCGCAACAAGGTCATAAAGCACTAATAAAAGATACTAGGCACCATGCCCTAACAATCTGATGCCATTACATGAACGATCTCATCCAATCCCTACCATCCCCATAGCCTACAGCGGGGGATTACTCACTCATAGATGGGGGAAACATGGATGGTCGATGGAGAAGTGATGGTGATGATGATGGCGATGATCTCCTCCAATTCCTCGTCCTGGCAGGGTGCCAGAACGGAGTTTCTGGTGCTGTTTCGTGGAATCTGGTGGTGGCGGCGGAGCGGAACTCCTTCTGGAAAAACGTCGAACCCCCCGGAGTTTTTAGGTCAGAAGGATTCTTATAGGCGAACAGGGAGACCGAGGGGGTGCCTGGGGCCACGACACCAGGCACTGGCGTGGCCAGGCCCAGCCCGCGCCTGGGGGGTTGTGGCCAACCCCGGGCCCTCCTCCGTCTCGTATTCTGGCTCCTGGAGTCTTCTGGAAAAATAGGCACTTTGGCTTTTGTCCCGTCCAATTCCGAGAATATTCATTTTCTGACTTTCCTGGAACCAAAAACAACAGAAAACAGGCAGCTGGCACTGTGGCTCTTGTTAATAGGTTAGTCTAAGAAATCATATGAAAAGTACTCCAAAGTGTGGACAAAACACAAGAAAGTGGATAAAACCAAGCATGGAGCATCAAAAATTATAGATACATTTGCAATGTATATACATCCCCAAGCTTAACTCCTGCTTGTCCTTGAGTAGGTAAGTGATAAAAAGAATGAATAATTTTTTAGGTGACATGCACCATCAAAGACTTGATCAAAGTATTTGTAAAACATTCAAAGCTAGGATCATAGTACTTCAATCATAACATGAAAGACAAAGTTCTAGCAATAAGACAAAGAAACTATGATGCAACATGAAAAGGCACAAACAAAAGATTCATGAATAACAATGCTTTGCAAGACGTTTGTTTGTTTCACATAAAGAAAACATAGCATAGTGGCATTCAGCTTGTCCCTCATAGAGTAGCAAACATAAATGCATAGGACACCTTCAAAGTTTACAAAAGTGACTAGATACAAATAGTTTAAAACAAGCAATATCAAGGTATGCATCAATCAACAAGTCTTGGGACAATGCACATAGAACTAAGAATGGCCACTATGCTCTTAAGAAAGTGCTCAAAGAATAAGTGGGGACTCAACAAGTAAAAGAAAAAGGTTTTGAATAGTTTGAAAGGCTTCCAAATGTTGAAAGTAAGGTACTCATTAGCTTTGAGCTCTCATTGCCCCTATCATAAGCATCTTTAATGTTGTTAAGGTGAAAGTGAGGTCCAATCTGAGTTATATGCTTGACAGACTATAAACTGAAAATCCCAAGTCCCTTGTATACGAGGGCCGCTCCTCATGCTACTCAAGTTTAGTCGCTGGTAAGTTCTTGTCATTGTAAGTACATGTGTATCATAGAGAACCGCCAACGGGGTACCCCTTGCCCGATGATACGGAAGAATCCCCATATCAAAATGACAAGGCAAGCAGACAATGAGTATCTCAGCAATCTTCTTATTTACCATGGGAAAATGGTGCTTTTTTCTTGCTTTCCTCTTTTCATAAAACTCTTTTTTTCTTTTTCTCAATAGCTATCTCTCTCTTTTTTTTATAAGAAGAATGCTTCATAGATATCATTATGGTTACGCTGTAGGTTTCCACCATGTCAGCATGGATTAGACCAGCGGCCTAGGCGTTTCTCTAACACACATACATAACTCCATGGACTTACAAGCTCCCCTTTTATTTCACACCGACGACATCCGCAAACAAAAGAGCAAGGTATCAACTGGGTATATATTTACAAGTGTTGAAAGTGTTCCCCCCGACAGCACGGTTCTGCTAATCCCCAGCCTATAATTAGCAAGCATATAACTTCCATGGAGAGTTCACAATGGTTCAGGTTTATTAAGTGCAGGAAATAAAGTGTGCCATCAAGTTCGTGAGAGCTTTACTAACTAACTTTCTCAAAACAAGCAAACATTTTATTCGGAAGAAAACAAGGCATATTGAATATGCACGGAAGTAGCAAATGATGCTAATAGGTAGGTATGGTGGACATTTTGGAAATATTTGGTTTTAGGGAGTTGGAAACATGAGTAAAACATACTCAGGGAAAGCGAAGGCTAGCAATAGTAAGGGAGCGACAAACGAGAGAGCAATAATGGCCATAATCATGCAGAGCGACAAAACATCATTGATCAAAGCATAAAGTGATACTACAAGTTGAAAACTAAAGGATCATAAAGGCTTATGGTGACTTGGGATAGTCATAACATGGTGTGAACATGTGCCAAGTCAACCCAAATAAAGCATCAAAGGAGAATACCACTATACTATGCTTTAATATGCTAAAACAACGCATGATTCATCCAAGGCACATTAAGCAATCTCAATTGTTTATAACAAGTCATGCTATAGAAAATAATACTAAGAATAAAGCCAAAACAATATCAAGCATGGCATGATAGAGCATAAGCCACATTCAAAAACAAGCTCTCTTTACCACTTAAGCATGAGCTTTCCTACTCTTTTCCAAACCAAACCAAACTATTTGAACACCAATACATGAAAGAGGAGGTCCAACCAATTTATTCAGCAAACTAAGCAAACCACGCAAAATAAAAACCAAAATGAAAAATAAAAAGAAGACACTCCAAGAACAACACAACTGTGCATGAAACAATAAAAATGAAGTGTTTGGAAGAAAACCTGGGATTTTTATTGATGAAGAAGGGGATGCCTTGGGCATCCCCAAGCTTTGACACTTGTACTTCTTGGATATTTCTTGGGGTGACACGTGTGGCATCCCAAGCTTGAGCTTTAGTCCATCCTTCATCTCATTACTCATTCCTTCCATACACCTGAAATTTTTCCTTCATACAAAACTTCACACAATCTCATTAGCAACATTAGTGCACTTAAGATACATAAGTCTCAAGGTTCAGTTCTAACACCAAATAAACTTCCATTAGAACACTATCTACTGTAGCACTTCCCTCAAAAAGCTCAATTCGCCAAAGGAACTCAAGAAGGAACTCACAAGAAGCAAATGCAGAAAATGTCAGAAATCTGTCAAAACAGACCAGCAGGCAAAGACGATTTTTTTCGAAGACCTTCTGCTGCTCAAATCAAAAAGTGTTGAACTAACGAAAGTTAGATAACAACCTTGGACAGAAACACAAAACATTACAGCTTAATCCGACGTACAGAGCTCTCTCAGGAATTTGTACGGTGAAGCACAGAAATCTGTTTCGGGATAGCAACTTTTCCAATCATTACTTCTCTCTCATTAGAGGTTACTCTTGGCACAAAAAGCAAATAAAAAGGATAAGGAGAGGTCATTACAGAGGTAATAACTTCCAAGACTCATCTAAAACTTTTGGGTTATCTCCCAATAAGTACTTTTCTTTAATGCCTTTAAGTTAGGCATAAGCAAAAACTAAAAATGGATAGAATAGAAGTAAGCGGAGATAATCATGGTGAAAACATTGTTTTGTTCAATGAAATCCTTTTGTTAACAAGGTTGATCAGGTCTTGTTACCAAAACAATTTCATATGAGACAAAACTTTGTATTCCACTAATGATTATGTTACCTCAACCTTGATAGCAATGGTCCCAATCATAATAGTTTCAAAATTTTCTCTTGGTATGGGACAATATATTTCTCCAACTTGAATGCCTTCAACATGTGCAATTGAATTTAAACCATAAGTCCTTTCAATCTTCTTGAGGAAATAGACAATGTGTTCACTAAAGGTCACCTTCCCTTGATTACAATTAATAACAGCTCCTGCAGTATTTAAGAAAAGGTCTCCCAAGAATAATAGACATATTATCATCTTTAGGCATAAAAGTTTGAGAGGATGCTCTCATAAGAAATATGAGTTGAAGTAAAAGAGAGCATCAAGGAGAAAATCCAAAACACATTTAAGTCTAACCCACTTCCTATGCATAGGAATCATGTATGTAAATAAATTTGCAAAGAACAAAGTGACAGGCATAGGAAGATAAAACAAGAGTAATTTCAAAACTTTCAACACATAGAGAGGTGTTTCAATACCATGAAAACTTCCACAACCATATTTTCCTCTCTCATAATAATTTCCAGTAGCCTCATGAATAAACTCAACAATATAACTATCACATAAAGCATGCTTTTCATGATCTATAAGCACTAGAGCTTTATCATAAACATCTTCAAAAGAATCCTCAAGAACATAACAATCATCCTTCTTTAGTAAGCATGGGGGACAATCAAATAATGTAAGGGATAAAGAGTTACTCTCATTAGAAGGTAGGCATGGGTAGCTAATCCATTCTTCCTCCTTTTGTTCATCACTCTCCTCCTATTTTTCATCTAATGAGATTTCAGGTTCATCAATTTCTTCTTCCATAGGATCCTGCAAGGCACTAGTCTCTTCCATTTGTGGAAAGCATCTATTCATATATTCAAGAATATAGCTGTTTTCTTCCTTGTAATTATCAAAGCAAAATTTAAGTATACCATAAACCTCATACTTATAAGGTGAATAATCAATATTTTCAAGCAAACTAGCAAGTTCAAAAGCACCCTTCCAAGCAATAAATTCCTCAATTTGTTCCACATCATAAAAGTCATAATTTCCCATAACATAAGAAGATATGGTAACATCATCATTATACTCACACTGAAAAGGGAGGTGTTTGTACCTCCTCCAGCAACAAGATTTATCAAAGCAATAAGTAACATTATAAGTAGAGCACACGTTTCTAGCAATGGTATACAATCTATCAATTTGTCGCCATAAGTGTTTCCCTTTTTGTGACAAGCGGTGTTCCTTATAATAATATTTTTCATCTTCCGTGAACCCACCTTGCATGATAAAGCAAAGAAACCAACCATGATAAACCAACCATTAACAACAAGCATGATAAATCAAGAAATAACAGACCAACGAAAATAACAACTAGAGTAGGAACTAATTTGTTTTTGTATTTTTGACAAAGAAACAAGCAAACAAGGAGAAAGATAAACTTAGCTTGAACCATAGTGATTCCAAGTGAACTTGATAAATAAAGCTATGCTCCCCGGCAACGGCGCCAGAAAATAGTCTTGATGACCCACAATTATAGGGGGTGTATCGCAGTATTTTCAAGGGAAGTGAAACCCAATTTATTGATTCGACACAAGGGGAGCCAAAGAATATTTATCAGCCTTAACAACTGAGTTGTCAATTCAGCTGCACCTGGAAACAATCTTGCTCACAGCAGTTTATCAGTAGCAACAGTTTTGTAGTAGGAATAGTAAAGTAACAACAGTAGTAAAGCAAAGACAGTAGTAACAAAAGCAGTAAACAGTGGGATTCGAGTGCGGTAGGCATAGGGATGGATGGACGGGCATTGCATGGACAAGACAATTCACATAGCAATCAGAACATAGGGCAATTGCAGATAAATAAGATAAAGCACCCAAGTACTAGACAATCCTAGGCATGTGTTCCATATATAGTCATATGTGCTCTCAATGAGAACTTGCACAACATCTTTTGTCCTGCCAGCCCGTTTGCAGCGGGGCCTCTAGGGAACTACTGGAAATTAAGGTGGTCCTTTTAATAGAGCATTGGAGCAAAGCATTAACACTCCGTGAACACATGTGATCCTCACATCAAAGCCATTCCCTCTGGTTATTCTGATTTCTGTCACTTCGGGGCCATTGGTTCCGGACAACAACGTGTGTATACAACTTGTAGATAAGACCAAAAACAATACTATCATAATGAATCAATAATAAGTTCAGATCTGAAATCATGGCACTCGGGCCCTAGTGGCAAGCATTAAGCACAACAAGTCGCAACAAGGTCATAAAGCACTAATAAAAGATACTAGGCACCATGCCCTAACAATCTGATGCCATTACATGAACGATCTCATCCAATCCCTACCATCCCCATAGCCTACAGCGGGGGATTACTCACTCATAGATGGGGGAAACATGGATGGTCGATGGAGAAGTGATGGTGATGATGATGGCGATGATCTCCTCCAATTCCTCGTCCTGGCAGGGTGCCAGAACGGAGTTTCTGGTGCTGTTTCGTGGAATCTGGTGGTGGCGGCGGAGCGGAACTCCTTCTGGAAAAACGTCGAACCCCCCAGAGTTTTTAGGTCAGAAGGATTCTTATAGGCGAACAGGGAGACCGAGGGGGTGCCTGGGGCCACGACACCAGGCACTGGCGTGGCCAGGCCCTGCCCGCGCCTTGGGGGTTGTGGCCAACCCCGGGCCCTCCTCCGTCTCGTATTCTGGCTCCTGGAGTCTTCTGGAAAAATAGGCACTTTGGCTTTTGTCCCGTCCAATTCCGAGAATATTCATTTTCTGACTTTCCTGGAACCAAAAACAACAGAAAACAGGCAGCTGGCACTGTGGCTCTTGTTAATAGGTTAGTCTAAGAAATCATATGAAAAGTACTCCAAAGTGTGGACAAAACACAAGAAAGTGGATAAAACCAAGCATGGAGCATCAAAAATTATAGATACATTTGCAATGTATCAACGATGTAGGGCTATGACAGCACACCTTAAAGTTCGCATACCGCATCTAAATAACCCCTCACTATCACCTTGAGCACTAGATGGTTCCAACAAACACCACAATCTCATAGAGACATCCAACTCAAATTATACTCATGATAAGTATTTCTGTAACCTTAGCCTAAGTGCCACACGATGTGCACACTGTCAACTTCACACACGTGGGGATAAGCAGAGATTAATTAAAGCACTTGAGTAGAAGAATAGATATACTTATTCAACTAGATTACAAAGCTCATGATCTCAATAAGATCACACATAGAGAGAGAGAGATGAACACATAGCTACCGGTAGAGCCCTTAGCCTCGAGAGAGAACTATTCCCTCCTCATCATGGGAGTCACCAACGGTGATGGAGATGGCGGTGGAGTCGATGGATATGGCTCCGGGGGCACATCCCCGTCCTGGCAGGGTGCCAGAACAGATACTTTTGCCCCCCGAATCTCCTCTTCGGTGGCGGCGGCACTGCGGAACTTTTCGTGGAATTCTGATCCTTCCCTAGGGTTTTCATCTCGGGGGTTTATATAGGCGAAGAGGCGAGGTTGGTGTCCGCCCGAGGGACCCACACCAGGTCCTGGCGCGCCTAGGGGGCGCACCACCCTATGGTGTGGCCGCCTCGTGGCTCTCCTCCGTCTCTGCTTTGGACTTCCGTGTCGTGTCGGGAAAATAGGAACTTTGGCTTTTGTTTCGTCCAATTCCGAGAATATTTCTTTACTAGCTTTTCTGAAACCAAAAACAACAGAAAACAGGCAACTGGCACTACGGCATCTTGTCAATAGGTTAGTTCCAGAAAATGTATAAAAATACCTCAAAGTGTAGACAAAACATAAGATAGTTGATACAAAATAAGCATGGAGCATCAAAAATTATAGATACGTTTACGACGTATTAGCTACTAAGCTATCTTCTAGTACTGTTGCAGGTGTGTGAGTGCTCGATGTTATTTCCTTAGATTCTGCAATTATATCTTTTTGTTTCTTGTTTGTATTTTCACTAGTTTGGCTTAATGGAAAACAACAACAAAATTAGAGAGTTTTTTAGTATTTTTCCTGAGGTAGAACATGAATGGTTTGAAAATAAAATTAAAAAACCCATGGAACTTTCTTTGTATTCTAATAGTAATGTTACTAGTATGAATTTTGTAACACCTTTGTTACTAATGCTATGGAAACGTCTAAGCTTGGGGAAGTTAGTTTTTATGAAAATGACTTTTTAGTTTCCTAGCTTTAGAGGAGAAAATTTGCTCTCATGATACTTTATCTCACATATGTGGTAATTCTAATGATACTGGTGATATTTTAAATCCACATACTAAAAGCGTCTCTTTTAAAATACCTATGGAAATTGTTGAACATATTATGAATAACTATTATTTTGGAGGTGGAACTGTCCATCCTAGTCATCATTTACTCTTTATACATGAATTATGCGAGTTGTTCAAGTGTGCAGGTATTTCAATGAACCAAGTTAAGAGGGAGCTATTCTCTTTATCACTTAAGGGAAAATCAAGGGAGTGGTATGAGCTACTAGACGATCCTCATCATTCGGAGTGGAAGGAACTTGAATCTCTCTTTTACTCTAAATTTTATCCTCCTCATGAAATTCACAAATATAGGAATTATATTTATAATTTATGTGGCATCCCGCTAAAACCACTACTAGAAAATCGCTGTGTTTTGTGCATTGCATCGGCATGACCACATGCTCATGTCATCATGCCAGATTGCATTTGAGCATCGTCATCATCATGCATGTGTTTTGTCTAAAACTATTTTCTAAAAGCCTAGTTTTGTTTTCTAAAATATACCCCTGTCTTTATCCGAATCTAAAACCCCGGTCTCTTCCGGATATTTTTATTTGTCAAAAAACAGTTTACAAAAGCCTTTTAAATAAATAAATAAATAAAATTTATACTATTTTTGGGAGGCAGCCAGTCAGGCCCAAAAGCCCAGCCGGCCACCTCCAACAAAACCCTAGCTAACCTAGACTACCCCGGCCGATACACCCCACACCACAACCGTCGCCGCCAGCTATACCTACCACCCCACACACCCACGCCACCTGCTCCTATCGACCCACCCCACCGAACCAGCCCCGCACGCACGGATCCGTCCCGTCTCGTCCATGTCGCGACGCACGCGAGACTACACGCGCGACCCCATCCCAGGCCCGACACGCGGCAGCCCCACCCCACGCTCCACCTCGGCCCCACCAACCCCTGCGCTCGCCCCGTCCTCTCCCCACCTCGCACCCGACAACCCCCTGCCCCACATCGCTCACTCGGGATCTCCCTTCCCCCGCGACGCTCTCCTCGAGCCAAGAGCACCCCGCCGCATCTCGGTCCTCCTCCTCGCCGAGCTCTTTCCCGCTGTCGCCGACGCCCTCCTCCCAGATCCCCGCCGCTGCCTTGGGGCCTCGCCTCCCTCGCAACGCCCGGGCCACCGCCCACCTCATCCCGTCTGCGTTGCCTCGGCCCGCTCGACCGCCGCCGGTCCTGAGCTCCTTCGACCGCGACCGTGTCTGCGTCGCTGTCTCCTTCCTCGAGCCCCGTCTCCCCGGCCACCTCAAGATCCGCCAGGCACCGCTGCAGCGCAGCCTCCCGCCGTCCTCGGCCACAACTCCGGTGAGCCAACCGCCGCCGCCTAGGCCTCCTCGCCCGTGTCCGGCCGCGACGCCTCCTCCACCTGTTTCCCCGCTCCCCGGCCTCGTCCTCCGTGCTCTGCGGTCCTGCGCGTTCCCCGGTGCCGCTGGACGCTGCGTCTGCATGATCTCGACCTCACCTGTGTTTTCCTCGCCGTCGTGCCCTTTGTTCACGTGGCCTCTCCTTCGACGGTGTGGTTCACACCACTGTTCAAGTTGTTTTCAGGCCGCTTGCTGCAGCTCGCTCAAGTATTTGCCAGTGCACGTTTCCAGTCGCAGAAGTCCACAACCACTCCATGTCCAGGGAATGCTCCCTTTGGTGGTGGGATCATTTTTTGTTGTTGTTGTTGGATCCGTTCCCTGTTCTCTAAAGCTATTGCTGACTAAACGCTCCGGTTGTTCCTGTGAACTCTTAGTCTGAGACACCACCGGGTGTGATGTGTTGTGGGTGTTCTCTGCCCAATCCGTTGACAAGTTCGCCACCGACCATCGAGGCGGAAACCCCAAGGACGACGACATGGAACCCAAGTTTCGACGCCAAGATCTTCTGACGGCCAACGCGAGAAGTCAAACATGAAGGACCGTACTTGTTGCCAATCAGAGACCAATGACAAGGACTTCTACATGGATCCGGAACACCAAGTCTCCTTCCCGTAAGCGCCGAGACCCTAGTACGACAAGACCTTCTTCCCGCACCGAAGACCGCGGACACCAAGTTCTCCCGGACGCCAAGGTCGCCGACATGGATACGCCAAGTACTTCCTCGAGGACGCCAAGTTCTTCACCCCGAACGGAAAGACCGACCATTACGCGGACCCGACAAGATCGTCGCGACGACAAGATCGACACCGACCAGGGCAAATCCAATGTGCCCCTGACGCTAAACCAAGTCCTTCTTCCCGGAACGCCAAGCTCTCCTTCCGATGTCCGCGAACGATCCCGTCGATCCGAACCCCAGATCCAGACCCTGAGACCCAGACCCGAATCCCCAGAACCCAAGATCTTCCGAACCTAGATGTGTGCCCCTAAGCCCCTATTTTTATAATATGATATTATCAACGGTCGCATATTAAATTGTTCATGCATGCATACTTGTCTGTGGTTTGGGGGCATTATGCCGATTCACCTCATAATTAAATATGGAGTGTTCTTGCGGGATATCTTTGTCTTATTCCGGACTCCATTTAAATTTGTGTAATGAATCGATGCCATGTTTCGCCCTGTTAATACAACATTTAAATTGCGGGGGTTCTAAATAACTCAAGTCGTTTAATTAATTGTCGGGACCCCGGTTCCGCTTAATATTGCCTAATTGCACCGCATCTGCATCATATCATAATCATGCCGGATCTTCTGCCGTAGTATTAAATATTACATCCGGTGTTTCTTCTAGTGTTTGCTACTTCGCGGATTAGGCCGATGAGTTGATGCGAGTATCGACAAGTTCTCCGGATATGAACCTTCGGCAGTATTTTCCCAGGCGAGCATCTCTTCCCCTTCTACCTATTTTGCATTTATAGTCTTTATTTCCTCCTATTGATCTATTGCTATCCGTGTCGCGATGCTTTAGTGTTCCGTACCAGATATATTCCTTGCAGCCGTTATATTGCCTTGGACACCTCCTATTACCTGATGCTTGATAGACAGCTGGCCCTGCGAGTCGTAGTTGCTTGCTCAGGTGTTGCCTCGCGTCGTCGATGTTCCACAGTTGTTGGGCGGTTGTCAAATGTTTAGTGGTGGTGTTGATCATGATTCTAATTACAGTTTATTAATTAATGTTGATAGTAGTTTAATGCAGAGGCACCGATGGGTAATAGCAATTATTTGGTTTTTAACTGCTCACTAGTGTCCCCTAGGACCCGAGTTCTTGACACCTGTTCCGAGATCGAGCGCGCTAACCACGGGTGGGGTGTGTGGGCACCCCGATTGGCTTACAACCTGATTTCAAAGTACTGTACCGGGGGCCACAAGTAGTTTGGGGCTTTATTACTATTCTGTACCTATGCCATGTTTACTGCTTTATTTACTTTGTGCATGGAGCACCTGTACTATTTTGGATCGCGCCCCGTTTTCGCGGTATCGACAAGCCCAGTCACACTTTTCGGGTTCCCAGTCGTTTACAGCCGTCGTCGCAAACCCTGGGTCCGTCTCGGAGCCGACCGACTTCGTTGCGGGTAGCTTAGTGGGGTGGCCCCCATGTACTTGCTTTGGGTCTGGGAAACGTCATGACTTAGGCTCCGCCGACATACCGATGGGTGTATGTTAATTGATCTGGCAAAAAGGGTCGAAGTGCGTGTGGATACTTTGGTGCACCCCTGCAGGGTTAAATCTTTTCGAAAAGCCGTGTCCGCGGTTATGGACGACTTGGAGCACAGTTTCTCGATCATAGATAACTATAACTAAAGTTTACTGTTATAATTTGACCTGTTTCCGAGATGAATAACAAGTTGGATAACTGCCATGAAAAGATTAAATAAAACTGCCAACCGTGTGAGTTTTCCTCGGCTTGACTTCCTCGTTTGGTCTCGAGGGGGAATACCAGGATGGGTATGTGTGGTGTTAGCATCAGGATGGATCCGAATAGGTCTTTCTTACCCCTCTCTAATAGCCGCCAGTATTTCCGAGTCTCTATAGGTTGTTTAGTGCCGCTGCGCTGCCGCTTCAGCCCACCATGCCTATGTAGGCGAGAGCCGCCGAATTCTAGTCTCGCCATGTGCTGGCCTCAGTACTGACGCTCCTCTTTTTCCTTTGCCCTTTGTCGGCACCCCTTTGGTTTAGCAGGTTTGAGATCGTCGTCGTTAGCAGGGTTACCCTTCCGGCTTGGCCTGGGCAGGGTTATGGACGCCATTGGTTATTCTTCAGGGCTCTTAGCCCCATTTGCATCTTGTCCGTAGTCGGACGCTCTATCGTTTTCAAGGTGATTTGGATCTTTGTATATTATATCTGTATTCTTGACTCATGGAGTCGTTGTTGTATATATATGATCTATGGGTCCCATCGAGGACTGATGTGTAATGGTATTACTTCGTTTTCCACCCGCACGAAAGTGCCTGGTGGGCATCCTTGAATCGTTTCTATGCGGGTTTGGCGGGAAGCGCTAAAACTTCCATAGGGCCGATTCGAGGGTGTTACAATTTACATCCTCATAATGGAGAAAATATTGCCCGATCATGGGGGAGACTGAAGTCACTAATGCTCAAATGTCCCATTCATGAGCTCCCCAATAATATTGTTATTAATAATTTTTATGCAAGGTTTCAGGACATTACAAGGACTACCTATATACCTGTTTAGAGGAATACTTCACAAGGAAGGAGGTTAAAGCTAAGTGGGATCTTCTTGAAACAATTCAAAGCAATACCGAAGATTGGGATAACGGCAAAGGTAAAGAACCAAGTATAAACTATGAGTATGATTGCATTAAGTCTTTCGCTGAAACTACTGATTTTCCAGAGCTTAGTGCTAAATATGGTCTTGATCCTCAAATTCCTGTTGATTGTTGTAGAGCCTTTGCTTCTCATATTAATGCTCCTAAATAAAAATGGGACATGTATCATGAGCCTTTTAAAGACACTTGCATGAAAAATGAAATTGTTATTGATGATAGCAATAAACATGCTCAAACCTCTGAAAGTACTATTTATTATAAGCATGTTAATTTTTGTGAAATACATAGACCTTGTGAAAATAATCAAATTGAAGAATAATATTGTATCACCCATAGGAATGAAAAAACTAGAACATGGTATAGGGCTCTAAATGATCTTGCTAAAAAAGTTTGTGCCCTCTATCCTTTTATTTGTGGAACTTTGCTTTGAAGTGGGTCATTTCAATTTTGAATGCTCAGGCCATAATAATATCCCTTCTAATCTAATGGGTACAACAATTTTGTATTGTGATAACATGATCACTCCTAATCAGCATGATGAACTTACATTATTTTTGGGGTGTGAAGAGTTATCAAGAAAAACTTCTTTGGTAGATATGAGTGCTTTTGATATGAATAGTGTCCTGCATGGTTGTCATCTTTGTTGTGTTGATAATTTCCACACAAATACTTACATACAAAATATTATAAAAGATGAGAATTTACCAAAATATGATAGGACTAATATGTGTTTTGTTCTTATTAATGAAAGGGAGGAATCCTCCAAAGTTTCTTCTATTGTCTCTAACAATAAACCAGGGTATATGGAGAAGCTTCCTTTCAAGCCTCTCCCTCCTAAAGAGAAGAAGAAAAAGAAGAAGAGGAGGAGTAAAAGGAGGGAGGAAACAGTATTTTCCCCTAAGCATGTTGCTCCTATTATAGTTTTTGATGAGTCTGAACTCGATGATGTTCCTATGCCTGTTACCTATAGTAGTGATCATGATTGGGGAAAAAGCACACTACTTTTGATATTGAAAATCTCTTTGGTACCAATTCTAAAAATGATGATGTTAATAATTGTTGTACTATTAGTACTATCCATGTTCTTTCCAATGATGATATGTTTACAAATGAACACACTTTGGAAGATAACTATTATATTGCTTATGATGATACTATACCTCCAATATATGATGATTACAATGATGAATATGATATTTTTAGTCCACCTACTATTCAGGAGAAAATTAATTATGATTACAATATGCCTCCTATATTTGATGATTATGGTGATGAGAAAAAGAATGATAGCTATTTTGTTGAATTTGCTCCCACTACGATTAATAAGAATGACTATGCTTATAGGGAGAGTAATAATTATTTTATGCATGTGGCTTATGATAAGAATGTTTTATGTGATATTTATATTGTTAATTTTATTCATGATGCTACTGGAAGTTATTATGAGAGAGGGAATCATGGTTTTATGTATCTCAACAATATTAAGTTTTCCCTCTTTATGTTGAAATTTTTAAAGTTGCACTTGTTTTGCTTTCCTATGCTTGTTGCTTTGTGCTTTCATGACTTGTTTCTTTACAAGGTTATTTTTCATAAGACGTGGGTTAGACTTAAATTTGTTCCATATTTGCTTCTTGATGCTCTCTTTTACTTCAATTCATATTTCTTATGTGAGCATCATCAAAATTATCATGCCTATCTTAATGTCTATAAAGAAAGAGCTTTTGGGAGACAACCCATTATATTTTTACTTTCAGTTTTTTTTGTTTTGTTGAGTCTTGGAAGTTATTGCCTCTATAATAACCTCTCATTATCCTTTTTATTTGGTTTTTGTGCCAAGAATAACCTCTAATGAGAGGGAGGTAAGATATGGGGAAGTTGTTGTCCCAAAACAGATTTTTGTGCATCACTGTAAAAAATCTTGAAAAATCTCGGTATGTTGGATTGAGCTGTAATGTTTTGTGCTTATGCCCTAGGTTATTACCCAACTTTCGTTAGTTTTTCACTTTTCGATTTGAGCAACATAATGTTTTTGAAAAAATCGGTCTTTACCTGCTGGTCTGTTTTGACAGATTTCTGCCATTATTTGCATTTGCCTCTTAATCGGTTTCTTTTTGAGTTCTCTTGGATCACCTGAGCTTTTAAAAGAAATTTCTACAACAACTTATGTTTTAATGGATGATTTACTTGAGTTAAAACTGAACCCAAAGGAATATTAGTTTGAATACAGTAATGTTGCTAATAAAGATTGTGCGAAGTTTTGTATGAAGGAAGTTTTCAAGTGTAGGGAGAGAATGATGTGATGAGATGAAGTATGGACAAAAGCTCAAGCTTGGAGATGCCACCCGTGTCACCCCAAGAAATATTCAAGAAGTACAAGCGTCAAAGCTTGGGGATGCCCAAGGCATCCCCTTCTTCATCAATAATCTCAGGTCTTCTTTCAAGACACTTTGTTTTTATTACCTTATGCACTATGTGTTGTTCTTGGAGCATCTTTATTTTTAGTTTTATTTTGCTTTATTTGCTGCAATAAGTTGGTTGGATCCCAACACACTTCTTTTGGAGAGAGACACACCCTGTTATTCATTGCCTAGAACACTCTAGTTTTCACTCTTATTGTTCTGTGAGTGTTCTCCTTTGCTAGCACTGTGTTTAGCATTAGTTTTCTTATTATCTTTTTAGTTCTTCTTTGTAGATGGGTGAGACATGATCTGTGGTCTTTATTGATTATTATCTTTGAGAGTTGTTTCAAATAAGTCGATTGGTGTTGGAAAAGAGTAGGAAGTTTCATGCTTATAGTGGTACAAAAGGAAGCTTGTTTTGAATGTGACTTAGACTTTGTCATGTCATGTTTGATGTTGCTTTGACCTTATGCTTAGTGATTATTGTTGTAGCATGACTTTTTCTGAACAATTGAGATTGCTTAATGTGCCTTGAAAGAATCATGCGTTGTTTTAGCATACAAAAGCATAATATTATGGTATTCACCTTTGATGCTTTATTTGGGTTGACTTGGCACATGTTTACACCATGTTAAGAATATGAACCAGTCACCTTAGCCTCTATGATAGTTTTTGACTTGCAATATCACTTTATGCTTTAATTAATAATGTTTTGCCGCTTTGCATGATTATGGCCATTATTGCTCTCTTAGTTGGTCGCTCCAAGTCTTTTGCTAGCCTCCACCTACACCAAGTATGAGTTCCACTCATGCATCCAACCTCCAAGAAAACCAAGTTATTCGAAAGTGTCCACCATAAATTCCTATGCATGGTGTGTTACAGCACTTCAAGTATATTCATGTTTTTATCTATCTTCCAAATTAAACTCTTGTCATGTGAAAATTAGTGATTAAAGCTCTCACACACTTGATAGCACACATTATTTTCTTGCACTTAATAAACTTGAACCATTGTGTCCATCTATGTTGCTTATATGCTTGCACTTTATAAGTTGTGAATTAGCAGAACCATGATACCATGGGGAACGCTTTCAACATTGCACCTATTATTCAGTTGATATCATGTTCTTTCGTTTATGGATCCCGACAGTGTGAAATAAAAGGGGAGATTGTAAGCTCATGGAGTTTGTATGTGTGTTAGAGAAACGCTTGGGTGGCTAGCCTAAGCCATGCCTAATCATGGTGGAAACTTGTAGCATAACCATAGTGAGCATTCTGTGAAGCATCCTCGATAAAAACCTATGCAAATAGCAAATAAAAAGATTGCTGAGATGCTCATTGTCTGTTGCCTTATCATTTTGATATGGGAAAGCTCCTGTGTCATGGGCAAGGGGCACCCCGTTGGCGGTTCTCCATGATACACATGTACTTACAATGACAAGAACTTACTTGTGACTAAAGTTGAGTAGCATGAGGTTCAGTACTCGTAAGCAAGGGGCATGAGATTTTCAACTTATAACTTGTCAAGCATATCCTCATATTTGTGTCACTTTAACCTTAATCACCTTAAGATGCTTATGATAGGGGTAATGAGAGATGAAATCTAATAAGTACCATAATTTTTGGAAGCTCTTTATGAAACTTGAAATTCCTGCTTCCTTCTGTGAAGGGCTTTCTTTTTATCTTTTTATGTTGAGTCTCCATCTTCTATCTTTATGCACCAATTAAGAGAGCATAGTTGTCATTCTTAGTTCAATGTGCTTTGTCCCAAAACTTATTGATTGATTCATAATTTTGGTATTGCTTGCTCTTAAATTATTTGTATCTAGTCACCCTTATGAACTTTGAAGGTGTCCTATGCATTTATGTTTTGCTAATCCATGAAGGACAAGCTGATTACCACTCTTATTATGTTTTCTATATGTGAAACAAACAAATGTCTTTCAATGCATTATTATTCTTGATCATTTGTTTATACCTTTTTATGTTCCAACTTAGTTGCTTTGTCTTATTGTTAGAACTATATCTTTCATGTTTATGTTAGAGTACTATGATCCCAGCTATCAATGTTTTACAATACCTTGATCAAGATTGTGATGGTGCATGGCACCTCAAAAATTATTATTATTATCACTTACCTACTCGACGACGAGCAGGATTTAAGCTTGGGGATGCTTGATACATGATGGCTCAATGCACGGCGCCCAGAAAAATGCTTGATGGCGGTGTTGATGTAGAGCTCGTTGGGAACCCCAAGAGGAAGGTATGATGAGCACAACAACAAGTTTCCCTCAGTTATGAAACCAAGGTTTAATCGAACCAGTAGGAGCAAGGAAACACCTCAAAGGTGTTACTAGCTGAGCTTTGGCAGGGCGCACTACCGATGCTAGTAGCAACGTGGAGACCTACACAACACAACCACACAACTTTGTCCCCAACTTGCGGTGAGGTTGTCAATCTCACTATGTTTTGCGGAAAACAAAGGATTAAACGTATCGAAAGGAAAGAAGTAAAAGTTTGCAGAAAGTAAACACAAGACAGTAAAAGATTGTAGATTGTATTTAAAAGACAAAGGACCGGGATCCATAGTTCACTAGAGGTGGCTCTCCTTAAGATAGATAACATGCTGGGTGAACAAATTATAGCGGGGCAATTGACAAAGACCGAGAAAGCAATACATGCATATACTAATCATCTTGACTCCTTTAAGACTTGATTGGGCATTACAACATTATACATAGACCGCCATCCAACTGCATCTATGACTAATAATCCACCTTCAGGTTATCATCCGAATCCCCTCCAGTATTAAGTTGCAAGCAACAGATTATTGCTTTACGAACTGCGTGTAAAGTGCACAACAGCAAGTTTCCCTCAGTTATGAAACCAAGGTTTAATCGAACCAGTAGGAGCAAGGAAACACCTCAAAGGTGTTACTAGCTGAGCTTTGGCAGGGCGCACTACCGGTGCTAGTAGCAACGTGGAGACCTACACAACACAACCACAAAACTTTGTCCCCAACTTGCGGTGAGGTTGTCAATCTCACTATGTTTTGGGGAAAACAAAGGATTAAACGTATCGAATGGAAAGAAGTAAAAGTTTGCAGAAAGTAAACACAAAACAGTAAAAGATTGTAGATTGTATGTAAAAGAAAGGACCGGGATCCATAGTTCACTAGAGGTGGCTCTCCTTCAGATAGATAACATGCTGGGTGAACAAATCACAGCGGGGCAATTGACAAACATCAAGAAAGCAATACATGCATATACTAATCATCTTGACTCCTTTGAGACTTGATTGGGCATTACAACATAATACATAGACCACCATCCAACTGCATCTATGACTAATAATGCACCTTAAGGTTATCATCCGAACCCCCTCTAGTATTAAGTTACAAGCAACAGATTATTGCTTCACGAACTGCGTGTAAAGTAAACAATGTGATTGTTCTATGAACAAAGGATTGTTGTTTTCTCCCTAGTAGCAACAACACATCTAGTACCTTAAAGATTTCTATCACTTCCCCAGATTACCAGAGGCATGAACCCACTATCGAGCATTAATACTAACTCTTGGAGTTGCTAGCATCTACTTGGCCAAGACAGCTACTAACAACGGAAAGCATGCAAGATCTCAAATAACAAAGACATGATAGAATCAATAATCAATCTGAAATAGCATCTCAATATCCATCGGATCCCCACAAACACAACATGCAGAATTACAAATAGATGATCTTGATCATGAATGGAGCTCAGAAGCCAAACATGAAAGCACAAAGGAGGAGAACCAGCCATCTAGCTACTACATGGATCCGTAGTCCAAGGATGAACTACTCACGCATCACACCGGAGGCTTGCATGGTGATGAAGAAGGCCTCCAGGGTGAATTCCCCTCTCCGGCAGGGTGCCGGGAAGAGCTTCAGATCCCTCCCGATCTAGGGATGGAGATGACGGCGGCTATAGACTCTTTCGTGGATTTTTGACCGGGTACTTAGGGTTTTCGTCCCGAGGGCAATATATAGGCAGAAGGAGAGGCCGAGGGTGTGCCGGGAGCGACCACACCACCCCCTGGCGTGGGCCAGGCCTGGCCGCGCGGCCAGGTGGTGTGGTGGCTCCCGGACCCTTCTCCGTCTCGTATTCTGGCACTTGATCACTTCCGGAATAATAGGCACATTGGCTTTTCCCGTCCAATTCCGAGTATATTCATTTTCTGACTTTCCTGGAACCAAAAACAGCAGAAAACAAGCAGCTGGCACTGTGGCTCTTGTTAATAGGTTAGTCCAAGAAATCATATGAAAAGTACTCCAAAGTTGGAACAAAACACAAGAAAGTGGATAAAACCAAGCATGGAACATCAAAAATTATAGATACTTTGCAATGTGTCATAGTCCAAGGATGAACTACTCATGCATCACACCGGAGGCTTGCACGGTGATGAAGAAGGCCTCCAGGGTGAATTCCCCTCTCCGGCAGGGTGCCGAGAAGAGCTTCAGATCCCTCCCGATCTAGGTATGGAGATGACGGCGGCTACAGACTCTTTCGTGGATTTTTGATCGGGTACTTAGGGTTTTCGTCCCGAGGGCAATATATAGGCGGAAGGAGAGGCCGAGGGGGTGCCGGGAGCGGCCAGACCACCCCTGGCGCGGGCCAGGCCTGGCCGTGCGGCCAGGTGGTGTGGTGGCCCCCTGGCCCCTCTCCGTCTCGTATTCTGGCACTTGATGACATCCGGAAAAATAGGCACTTTAGCTTTTGTCCCGTACAATTCCGATAATATTCATTTTCTGACTTTCCTGGAACCAAAAACAGTAGAAAATAGGCAGCTGGCACTGTGGCTCTTGTTAATAGGTTAGTCCAAGAAATCATATGAAAAGTACTCCAAAGTTGGAACAAAACACAAGAAAGTGGATAAAACCAAGCATGGAACATCAAATATTATAGATACATTTGCAATGTATCAACATCCCCAAGCTTAACTCCTGCTCTTCCTCGAGTAGGTAAGTGATAAAAAGAAAGAATTTTTTTTGAGGTGACATGCACCATCAAAGACTTGATCAAAGTATTTGTAAAACATTCAAGGCTAGGATCATAGTACTTCAATCATAACATGAAAGACAAAGTTCTAGCAATAAGACTAAGAAACTATGATGCAACATGAAAAGGCACAAACAAAAGATTCATGAATAACAACGCTTTGCAAGACGTTTGTTTGTTTCACATAAAGAAAACATAGCATACTAAGAAGTGAGCCCAGCTCACTTGGTTAGGGAAGTGGATGTACAACCCAACCACCCAGGTTCAAGTCCTCACGGATGTAGATTTGGGTTATTATTATTTTTTTAAAAACTCGCTGTAGGGGCTTCCTCTACCGCAGTCCTTTCAAAAAAAACATAGCATACTAGTATTCAACTTGTCCCTCAATAGAGTAGCAAATATAATTTCATAGGACACATTCAAAGTTCATAAGAGTGACTAGATACAATAGTTTAAAACAAGCAATAACAAGTTATGCATCAATCAACTAGTCTTGGGACAATGCACATAGAACTAAGAATGGCCACTATGCTCTCAAAGTAAGTGCATAAAGATACAAGGTGGAGACTCAATGTAATGGTGGAAGAAAAGCCTTTGTAAAAGGAAGTAGGGATTCAAGTCTCATAAAGAGCTTCCAAAAATTATGGTACTTATAGCTTTCAGCTCTCATTGCCCCTATCATAAGCATCTTGAAGTGGTTAAGGTTAAAGTGACACAACTAAGAGGATATGTTTGACAAGTTATAAACCGAAATCTCATGCCCCTTACTTACGAAGACCGATCCTCATGCTACTCAACTTCAGTCATGAGTAAGCTCTTGTCATTGTAAGTACATGTGTATCATTAAGAACCGCCAACGGGGTACCCCTTGCACATGATACGGGAGCTTTCCCATAATCAAAATGACAAGGCAAGCACACAATGAGCATCTCAGCGATCTTCTTATTTGCTATTTGCATAGGTTTTTATTGAGGATGCTTCATAGAGTGCTCATTATGGTGATGCTGCAAGTTTCCACCATGATTAGGCATGGCTTAGGCTAGCGGCCCAGGCGTTTCTCTAACACACATACAAACTCCGTGATCTTACAAGTTCCACTTTTATTTCACACCGCCGGGATCCGTAAGCAAAAGAACATGATATCAACGGGGTACAAAGTACAAGTGCAAAGTTGAAAGCGTTCCCCATGGTACATGGTTCTGCTAATTTTAACTTATAAAGCGCAAGCTTATACGCAACAAAGAAGGACCTAGTGGTTCAAGTTTATTAGATGCAAAAAAGTAAAGTGTGCCGTCAAGTTCGTGAGAGCTTTAACCACTAGTTTTCTCATAACAAGTTTAATTTGGAAGGTAAACAAAAGCATGAATATATTTGGAATAGCATAAGCTAGTAGGTAGGTATGGTGGACTCTTTGAAATAACTTGGTTTAGGGAGTTGGATGCATGAGTGGAACTCATACTTGGTTGTGGAGGCTAGCAAAAGACTCGGAGCGACAAACTAAGAGAGCAATAATGGCCATAATCATACAGAGCGACAAAACATCATTGATCAAAGCATAAATTGATACTAAAAGTTGAAAACTAAAGGATCATAAAGGCTATGGTGACTTGAGATAGTCATAACATGGTGTGAACATGTGCCAAGTCAACCCAAATAAAGCATCAAAGGAGAATACCACTATACTATGCTTTAATATGCTAAAACAACGCATGATTCATCCAAGGCACATTAAGCAATCTCAATTGTTTATAACAAGTCATGCCACAACAAAGAATACTAAGCATAAAGCTAAAACAATATCAAGCATGGCATGACAAAGCATGGCCACAGTAAAAAACGAGCTCTTTTTACCACATAAGTATGAGCTTTCCTACTCTTTTCCAAACCAAACCAAACTATTTGCAAACCAAATGCATGAAAGAGGGGGTCCAACCAATTTATTCAGAAAACTAAGCAAACCAAAGCAAACGAAACCAAAACAAAAACAAAAAAGAAGATGCTCCAAGAAAAACACAACTGTGCATTAAACAATAAAAATGAAGCGTTTGGAAGAAACCTGGGATTTTTATTGATGAAGAAGGGGATGCCTTGGGCATCCCCAAGCTTTGACGCTTATACTTATTGGATATTTCTTGGGGTGACACGCGTGACATACCCAAGCTTGAGCTTTAGTCCATTCTTCATCTCATTACTCATTCCTTCCATACACCTGAAATTTTTCCTTCATACAAAACTTCACACAATCTTTATTAGTAACATTAGTGCACTTAAGATAAATAAGTATTAAGGTTAAGTTCTAACACCAAATCAACTTCCATTAGAACACTATCTACTGTAGCACTTCCCTCAAAAAGCTCAATTCCTCAAAATAACTCAAGAAGGAACCAACAAGAAGCAAATGTAAAAAATGGCAGAAATCTGTCAAAACAGACCAGCAGGTAAAGATGAATTGTTTTGAAGATCTTTTGTTGCTCAAATCAAAACCTGTTAAACTAACGAAAGTTAGATAACAACCTGGGACAGAAGCACAAAAAAGTACAGCTCAATTCGACATACATAGCTCTCTCACGAATTTTTACGGTGAAGCACATAAATCTGTTTCGGATAGCAACTTTCTGAATCATTATTTCTGTCTCATTAGAGGTTACTCTTGGCATAAAAAGCAAATAAAAAGGATAAGGAGAGGTTATTACAGAGGTAATAACTTCCAAGACTCATCTAAAACTTTTGGGTTATCTCCCAATAAGTACTTTTCTTTAACGCCTTTAAGTTAGGCATAAGAAGCAAAGAAAGAATCAAGTGTTCTCAAATGAAGAAGCATTAAGACCAATTTTTTTTCATAGGAGAAGCAAAAGAAATATTTTCTCTCTTTTTAGGGAAGTGTTCTATACCTTTCTTGAGTGGGAGTTGATATTTAATGGTGCCTTCTTTCATATCAATGATGGCACCAACAGTTCTAAGAAAAGGTCTTCCCACAATAATAGGACAAGAAGCATTGTATTCAACATCCAAAACATAGAAATCAACGGGGACATAGGAATTGTTAACCATAATAAGAACATCATTAAGATTCCCCATAAGTTTCTTTTTAACATTATCATCAAGTGGGACATTCAAATAGCAATCTTCTAGAGGAGGCAAATCAAGCATATCATAAATCCTTCTAGGCATAATAGAAACACTACTATCAAGATCATACAAAGCTTTGAAATCAAAGTCATTCACTTTCATATTAATGATGGGTTCCCAACCATCCTCTTGTTTTATAGGAATAGAAGCTTTATGTTTCATCTTTTCTTCTTTAATCTTTATGAGAGCATTAGTAATGTGTTTTGTAAAGGCCATGTTCATAGCACTAGCATTAGGACTTCTAGCAAGCTTTTGTAGGAACTTAATAACTTCAGAGATACTGCAACCATCAAGATCAAAATCAAATTTATCATCTAAAGTAGTAGAACTATTACTAGCCTCAACACTAATGGTGGTAATAGTAGAAACACTAATGTTTCTAGCAATTTCATCTTCTCTTTCCCACTTAGCATGTAATTCAGCTAATAGTCTAACATTTTCATCAATTCTTACTTGTATAGCATTAGTAGCTGCAAAGGGATTCTCATTAGTTTCAAGTTTAGCAGCCATTTTATTCAAAGAATATTGAGCTTCAACCAAAGATGCTATATTTCTTTCAGCATTAGAGAGTTTTCCGCAATAGTTTTATTGAAAGCAGTCTGTTTACTAATAAACTCTTTAAGCATAACTTCAAGTTCAGAGGGAGCACTCCTATTATTGTTGTAAGAATTTCCATAAGCATTACCATTGTTGGGAGGATATGGCTTATAATTGTTGTTACCAAAATTGTTCCTATAAGCATTATTTCCAAAGTTATTATTTCTTATGAAGTTCACATCAACTTGCTCTTCTTGAGCAACCAAAGAGGCTAAAGGAACATTATTTGGACCAATATTGGCTTTCCCATTAACAAGCATAGACATAATAATATCAATCTTATCACTCAAGGAGGAAGTTTCCTCAACAGAATTTACCTTCCTACCTTGGGGAGCTCTCTCAGTATGCCATTCAGAATAATTAACCATCATATTGTCCAGAAGTTTTGTTGCAGCACCCAAAGTGATGGTCAAAAAGGTACCTCCAGCAGTAGAATCCGATAGGTTCCTTGAAGAATAGTTCAATCCTGCATAAAAAGTTTGGATGATCATCCAAGCAGTCAGTCCATGAGTGGGACAATTCTTAACCAAAGATTTCATTCTTTCCCAAGCTTGAGCAACATGCTCATTATCAAGTTGTTTAAACTTCATTATTTCACTTCTCAGAGATATAATCTTAGCAGGAGGATAGTATTTTCCAATAAAAGCATCTTTGCATTTAGTCCAAGAATCAATACTATTCCTAGTTAAGGAATTCAACCATTCTTTAGCTTTTCCTCTCAAAGAGAAAGGAAACAATTTCAGCTTAATAATATCACCATCTATATCCCTATGCTTTTGCATCTCAGAAAGTTCAACAAAGTTATTTAGATGGGAAGCATCATCTTCATTACCAATACTAGAAAATTGTTCTCTCATAACAAGATTGAGTAAAGCAGTTTTTATCTCAAAGAAAGTATCTTCAGGCATAGGTGGAGCAATAGTGTGCTCATAAAATCATTGTTGTTGGTGCTAGTGAAGTCACACAACTTAGTGTTTTAAAGAGTAGTCATTTTTTGGGGTTTTCAAATAAGAAAGCAAACTAGTAAAACTAACTTTTTTGTGTTTTTGAAGAACAAAACAAGCAAACAAAGCAAAAAGAAAACTAAGCAAAACAAAAACAACAAGGTAAAGAGATTGGTTATGAGGGACTCCCCTTGTGAAGATGTCCTTGAATCCCCGGCAACAGCGCCAGAAAATCGCTTGATGGCTCAATGCACGGCGCCCAGAAAAATGCTTGATGGCGGTGTTGATGTAGAGCTTGTTGGGAACCCCAAGAGGAAGGTACGATGAGCACGACAGCAAGTTTCCCTCAGTTATGAAACCAAGGTTTAATAGAACTAGTAGGAGCAAGGAAACACCTCAAAGGTGTTACTAGTTGAGCTTTGGCAGGGCGCACTACCGGTGCTAGTAGCAACGTGGAGACCTGCACAACACAACCACAGAACTTTGTCCCCAACTTGCGATGAGGTTTTCAATCTCACCGTGTTTTGCGGAAAACAAAGGATTAAACGTATCGAAAGGAAAGAAGTAAAAGTTTGCAGAAAGTAAACACAAAACAGTAAAAGATTGTAGATTGTATGTAAAAGACAAAGGACCGAGATCCATAGTTCACTAGAGGTGGCTCTCCTTCAGATAGATAACATGCTGGATGAACAAATTACAGCGGGGCAGTTGACAAACACCGAGAAAGCAATACATGCATATACTAATCATCTTGACTCCTTTGAGACTTGATTGGGCATTACAACATTATACATAGACCGCCACCCAACTGCATCTATGACTAATAATCCACCTTCAGGTTATCATCCGAACCCCCTCCAGTATTAACTTGCAAGCAACAGATTATTGCTTTACAAACTGCGTGTAAAGTAAACAATACGATTGTTCTATGAACAAAGGATTGTTGTTTTCTCCCTAGTAGCAACAGCACATCTAGTACCTTAGAGATTTCTTTCACTTCCCTAGATTACCAGAGGCATGAACCAACTATTGAGCATAAATACTAACTCTTGGAGTTGCTAGCATCTACTTGGCCAAGATAGCTACTAACAATGGAAAGCATGCAAGATCACAAATAACAAAGACATGATAGGATCAATAATCAATCTGAAATAACATCTCAATATCCACCGGATCCCCGCAAACACAACATGCAGAATTACAAATAGATGATCTTGATCATGAACAGAGCTCACAAGATCTAGACATGAAAGCACAAAGGAGGAGAACCAACCATCTAGCTACTACATGGATCCGTAGTCCAAGGATGAACTACTCACGCATCACACCGGAGGCTTGCATGGTGATGAAGAAGGCCTCCAGGGTGAATTCCCCTCTCCGGCAGGGTGCCGGGAAGAGCTTCAGATCCCTCCCGATCTAGGGATGGAGATGACGGCGGCTACAAACTCTTTCATGGATTTTTGATCGGGTACTTAGGGTTTTCATCCTAAGGGCAATATATAGGCGGAAGGAGAGGCCGAGGGGGTGCCGGGAGCGGCCACACCACCCCCTGGCGTGGGCCAGGCCTGGCCGCGCGGCCAGGTGGTGTGTTGGCCCCCTGGCCCTCTCTGTCTCGTATTCTGGCACTTGATGACATCCGGAAAAATAGGCACTTTGGCTTTTGTCCCGTCCAATTCTGAGAATATTCATTTTCTGACTTTCATGGAACCAAAAACAGTAGAAAATAGGCAGCTGGCACTGTGGCTCTAGTTAATAGGTTAGTCCAAGAAATCATATGAAAAGTACTCCAAAGTTGGAACAAAACACAAGAAACTGGATAAAACCAAGCATGGAACATCAAAAATTATAGATACCTTTGCAATGTATCAATACGTCATAAACGTATCTATAATTTTTGATGCTCCATGCTTGTGTTGTATCAACTATCTTATGTTTTGTCTACACTTTGAGGCATTTTTATACATTTTCTGGAACTAATCTATTGACAAGATGCCGCTGTCCCAGTTGCCTATTTTCTGGTGTTTTTGGTTTCAGAAAAGCTAGTAAAGAAATATTCTCGGAATTGGACAAAACAAAAGCCGAAGTTCCTATTTTTCCCGACACGACATGGAAGTCCAAAGAAGAGACGGAGGAGAGCCATGAGGCGGCCACATCATAGGGTGGTGCGCCCCCTGGGCGCGCCAGGCCCTGGTGTGGGCCCCTCGGGCGGCCACTGACCTCGCCTCTTCGCCTATATAAACCCCCTGAGACAAAAACCCTAAGGAGAGGATCAGAGTTTCAAGTGCTTTAATTAATCTCCGCTTATCCCCACGTGTGTGAAGTTACAGTGTGCACATCGTGTGGCACTTAGGCTAAGGTTACAGAAATACTTATCATGTGTATAATTATAGTTGGGCGTCTCTATGAGATTGTGGTGTTTGTTGGAACCATCTAGCGCTCAAGGTGATAGTGAGGGGTTATCTAGATGGGGAATGCAAACTTTCAGGTGTGTTGTTATAGCCCTACATCATCCAACCGGAGAGTAGTTCAGGGTAGCATAATGAAGAGAAGATATTTATATGAGAGTTTCCACTAGTGAAAGTATGATCCCTAAGCCTTGTTTCTAAGCATTGAAACACCATTTACAATCAGTCATGATACATGTTTGCTTACCGCCACTCTTATTTCAGATTGCAATTACGACTTATAATCATCCATATTACTTGTATTTCACTATCTCTTCGCCGAACTAGTGCACCTGTACACCCGACAAGTGTATTGGGTGTGTTGGGGACACAAGAGACTTCTTGTATCTTGTTTGCATGGTTGCTTGAGAGGGATACCTTTGACCACTTCCTCCCCGAGTTCGATAAACCTTGGGTGATCCACTTAAGGGAAACTTGCTGCTGTTCTACAAACCTCTATACTTGGAGGCCCAACACTGTCTACAAGAATAGAAGCGTGCGTAGACATCATTTGGCTAGCTCCTTTGCACAGCACTTGAAAAAAGTGTGAGTATATATATAAAAAAAGAAGAAAATAGAGAAGAAAAAGAGAGAATGTGCAAAGAGCAAATATGCATACACCACTATATTGTAGTATGACCAAGAAGCGTTTGAAATTTTAAATCCCAAGTGAATATGTTAATCTAAAAACACTTGGGACTGCCTCGCTAACTCATTCGGTTGAACTGAATACTTTTACATCATATTGAGAGTAATGTTTTGTAAATGCTAAGGTGTTGAAACCTACTAATATTATTCAGATGGTTCGAGTAAGATACTATTCATGAACTTATTCCTATGTATCATATATGATAAACATATGCTACAACTGCCTCATTTATTTTATCGACTCAGCTTCATGAATATGAGGATCACATCCATTAAGCTAAACTTGCTCGGGACGAGCAAGAGTCTAACCTTGTGGAAGTTGATGAGTGCATATTTGCATCATGTTTTATATTATTATTTTGCTCTATTGTTGTAGGATCTTTGTATTTTACGGCGTTCACGCGTACATTTTATGTCTATTTTCACCAGTATCGGGACAGATGATGGATACAATTGATACAATTCTTAGAGCAGTTGTATTAGGGAGAAAAGGAGTAGAAAAGAATGGAAATCGCTTATTTTGGGAAATATCAATAATGACAGAAGAAAACCCGAAGCGATCGAGGCATCCAGAAGGTTTAACGACCAACTCTACAGCGGGAATTAATTTTCTGCCCGTATAGTTCCTGCCATAGAGTTGGCGCCGCCACCGCCTCCTCAAATAGTTTCACCCCATGCAACTGGATCGGGGAGACGACATATAGAATAACCAGAAATCGCCGAAACCTCACCTCCGGAAGGCATCTGGAGGGGGAACTCATCCATCGGGGATCCATCTTCGCCCTGCGTAGATCCGGGAGGCTAAGGCATCGATCTTCATCATCAACTGCTACATCACCACCATCTGAATCCATCATATCTACATTTTGTCTAGATCTTGTTGTAATTTCCGTACTCGTTGTGGAATTATACAAGTACTATTCATCTATGATAGATTCCATTGTTATTTCCATGATGTTGATTGCCTCCATGTCTGAGTAGATCATTAATTCTTGGGGAGATGGAGAAACCCTAGTATGAAATTGAAATAAGATAAAGTTTATTATGATATTTATCGTTGTGACCATGTGTTATATTGTCTTCATATTGATGTTGGGAGAAGTTGACCTCTCAATATTTGCCTATTGTGGGGACTTGATGGGGGGAACTACTTGTTGGTAGACAGAGGTGTGTTAGCACTTAAAGTGACTCTAAAGCGATTGGCACCCCTTACGTATCAACTTGGGAACCGAGAAAACTCACAGAACACTATCCATGCCATGGGATACAGCCTACGAGATTAAGTCCCTTAATAGCACAATAATTCGATTGATGTTGATTGCTGTCTGTTGTGGTTATGAGGATGATGTGAGAAGTGGTTGCTGCCTATTTGTCCAAATACGGAGTTCCTCCCACACATACATAGTTGAGAATGTTCATGATAATAATCTTTACCTTAGCTCTTTATAATGCTAGAGGTGTATACGCTACTCCCTGAGAACGCTTTTCCCATTGCAGTTTCAAATCTCTTTTACATACGCGGTACTTACTTTCTGTGTTCAGTTTTTTTACTTTACTTATTGTTCTCTTATACCAAAAACCCAAAACATCTTTTTACACAATACTCGCATTTTATCTTGTTACTTAGAACTTTATTTGACATTTCTATTTCAGTATTTAATTCAAGAGTTATTAGACTTCAGACTCCTGCTCCCTGTGGGATCGATATCTTTATTTCGAAACTAGCTACAAACGATATGTGCACTTGCAGTCATCAGTGGCTACTGGTCCGACGCAATCCCTAGGATCATCGTCAGGCCAGGATCTCTCTCTCTCAAACCAAAACGGTGAGCGGGGGGCTTGGTGAGATCTTGACATCTTGGCAAAGGGCTCTGATGCCTAGGCCTTGTAGAACAAGGGAGGCACGATGCAAACTCCAATGAGGTGGGGGATATTTGGTGCTCCTTTAGCAAAGGAGCATGAGACAAGAATTAGGGAGATCCACAAGGGTTTCTTCTAATTCCAAATATCAAGTCTAGAGTTTACAATGGAGGGGTGGGGCTATTTATAGGCTAGCTACATAAATAGGGGTATTTTGGGGATAAAAGGTAAGTTCTGGATGGACTAGAGGGGTACATGGTCCGAAGGCTCGGCTGACGACGCGCAAGCCCACGACTTAGGGCGGAGATTCCGTGGTCTTGGGGCCGGAGACTCCGACCAGGGCGAAGACTCCCTTTTGGGTACGGAGACTCTGAACTCGTTCCAGGGCCTTGTAGTTGGGGGCGCTTCGGGATGAGCCGAAGACTCCGGGTGCGAGAAGGCGGAAACTCCGGGTGAGGTCGGATACTCCGGAATTAGTCGGAGACTCCGGGGTGATTCTAGAGGCTTGCAGCCTGGCGCGGTGCGGTGCAGGGGTGGAGACTCCGGGCAGGCATGGCCGGATACTCCGGTCCTAGAGCCGACTTTGCATATTCTTCTTCCGAGATGGTTTGCCGATGCAACATGACTTTGAACCTGAGTATGCACAGTGTAGAGGCAGGAAGTAGCAAGCTATCCATGGGTGTATCAAAGTCACACAAGAATATGAGCGAGTTAACCTTGGCTTGTAGGATTTTGGCTCGGGCGCGAGTCATTGGTCCACTTGGGGGACTTGATGGTGTATATGTGGAGACGTCCGTAGGACGGGCTGCATCATACTAGGCCGACCTAGGTGCTGGTTTTGGTTATTTTTATCTCAGCAAAACCTTTTTATTTTTCTATTTTCTCTTTCCTTTTTGTAAATTCCAATTCAAATATGTTTGTGTATTTCAAAAATACCAGAGGCTTTGTAATTTATTTGAAATACTCAGGGGCCCTTGTATTTAATTTGGGCTCCACAACATTTTGGATTTTCAAAATTCAAAAGCCATTTGAGAAGGTTTGAAAGAGGAAGGGAAAATAGGGTTTATGATTTTGCATTATTTTTCTTTGCATTTTGCCTTAGCAAAATTATGATGCTCCTGAATGCACAATAAACCCTAATTATCTAACTAATAAAACTAGGTGTGTTATAGTATCAATTTTTTCTAAAAGCATGTCCACGGTTATGGACGACTTGGGAATGAACGTAAGATCATAGATAATTAACCTAATCGTAAAACTTGACAACTAAGGTTTGTTAAGGATGCTTCCTCAAGGTACGAGGGGGTGATCCTAGTGGACAGGTTCTCAAGATGATTTGGTGGATATCCAAAGATGATGATCAATTATAGTTGGATATGTCGCGCTCTTATCCCCTTTTAAAATCTTCTGATTAGACGAGCTTCTTCTCTCTCCTGTTTTACAAACAAAGATAGTTTTATGCAGAATAACCCCACCAACGATAATTTTTGCGGAGTACATCCTGTACTCACCCTTGCTTTGTTGATAATTTTGTAGCAGAGTAAGTGTTCCTCCGAAGACAAGTTTGGTACGACATCGACACCGACGAGTAGTTTGGAGTTCCCGGCCGGCAATGAGGAATGTATGGGCTGGGATGTCATCGTTATGCTTCAGTCCTCTTAGGCCATTTGTTAAGTGACCTCTGCTTCTAATTATACTTAATAGCGCAATTTGCCTTCTGTTGTTTAATGTTTGTGGTTAGTGACATCTGCTTCTAATATTTTGGTTCTCTGCTCAGTTATGAGCTTGCTGTAAGAATTTTTGTGTCGTAGAGTCTCTGTTTATTACCTTTTCTTCACTGGATATCCTCGAGCTCTAGGTTAGGATTATGTCAGACTGATGTCTGAGATTTGTCTAGCCCTGATCCTGGGGGTGTCGCAGTCGTCCTTTCGTTAGAGGCCTCGCCTTGGTGGTTCATGGAGTCCTCGATGCGCCAGTTGGAGTCGTTGCTGACCGCCGCTCAGAGCATGGGCTTCCGGGGCGCTATGTACACCGTCGGCGGTGCTTCTTGGTTGACGCCTCCTCCGACCTGGTACGAGCCCGTTCACTTGCCGAATATTGGTGCTTATGGGTGGGTGGTGTGTTGGCTTCTGCCATCTTGGAGTTAGAGTTGGTCTCCTAGATTTCCGTTTCTTCAGTCGTGACGTGGCCTAGCGGCTCAGTGTATCGCCCCCTCGCCTTTCTTGTCTGGGAACAGTGCAAGGTGAGCACTTGTCACTCGGCGGGTGTAGGTCGTGTTCTATGGCATTGTGTTTGTGTCGTGTAGCGTTGTACCGGCTGTCTTGTGATTTTTTTTAAAAAACTGGTACACCTTTGGATGGAGTTTTCTAAAAAAAATCTTATGGTTTTTTTCCGTCTAATACACTAAGCGAATACACGCACATAGTGTAATCCTCCTAAATAAATATATTTTGAGTTGGGGACACGATTTTTTCGTTTGTTACAAGCATGTGAGATGTGCTACATGTAATGCTATAAAACCATACCCATAAGCATGCACCACGTGGAAACCTTTGTGGTTGACTTGCCATGGGTGGCGTGAGCACGTACAAGTGGAGTGCGAAAGTGGAATCCCAGAACGTATGAGGCGCTGCCAGTATGAACACACGGAGAGGACAACTGGAACAGAAGAAGAAGCAGGGGGTTTTGGGAGGAGAGGTGGGCACGGGGTTGTTGGGTGGAGATACTATTTCGATCGGTTTCCTAACAAACTCCGAACGCTCCCGAAACAAGCAACCTCGAGCGCGCACACACACCCCTCCCTCCGAAAGGGTAAAGAGGGGAGATCGCACAGCACGATTTGATCATTTTAGAAGGAGCGATCCCTTTTTGCGGCACGGAATGGAATGGCGCGCGTTCTCTTCTCACGCTTGCGCTAGTCCACCTCCCCGGTTTAAACAACTGGTCACGTTATTCGGCAGGGGGGGCATCTCGGCCGATTGGCTCGTGTGGCCCGGTGACTGGCGACGTCGCCCTGGTGAGGTCTACCTAAGTTCCGATAGCGACCTTCGCAACAACAAGGCCTCTACCGATCTGATTTTCTGATATTATATTATATTTTATATATAGTTCTAATTTGTTGATAGATAAAGTATTTAGAAATCGTGCCATCTGTTCATTCCTTTAGCCGAACGGAAAGAGATGGCGACTTATAGAAATCCGCGGCCGAGGCCCCACTGTCTGTGACCAGGCTCGTGCATGCACAGGGATCTCGCCGCGGTAGTCCGGTCCCACCCGCAAACATCACCTGTTGGTGCCTAGCTAGTACTACTGCTAGGAGTAGTTCAAATTCACGCGGCTCCCGATGCTGCTGTGCCGTGAAACTGATTTCGGCCGTGAAACCGCGGTCCGTTTTCCAGGAAAACGAAGCCATCATCGGTGGCAGCAGGCGTCGGTGCGGCGCGTGTCGGAGCAAGCCAGCCCTGCCCGTCGAGGTCGAGGTCGAGGCCTCGGCCTCGACGACGGCGTCATCTGAGCAGGGACGGAGGGTTGCGTGACGCTCACACCGTTCGTTCACCACCGTCTCTCCGCGCGCATTCATTTTTCGCACCGAAGCAGCGCGGGCCCCATGTCGCAGGTACGGTAATCAGACGCAAGGGGAACCCGGTCCACCAGATTACCCGCGACGTGGGCCACGGCGTCAGCGGGCGTGCCGCCGTATCGGTGTCGGATCGGCTGTAGTAGTACTACGAGCGAGCGTAGGCAGGGAGGGGGGAAGGGAAGGGAAGGCGTTTTATTAGGAGAAGCAATTGAATGGAATGAATGAATGGCACCCGTTTATAGCTGGACCTGTAGCTGTACCCCATAGCGTTTGCGTTTGGAGCTAGCTGCGGTATTCCATTCCCCCCTCCTCTCTCTCTACCTGCTCTCTCTCCTCTTCCTCCTCCGTCTCCCTCCCAGCTGCTGCGTGTTGCCGGTTTTTTTTTTGCCGTGCATGGAGCCAGGCGGGCCGTGGCGCGATCCACGCCAGGGCTACCTGTACGGGCTCGGATCGCCGATGCAGATGCCGCCGCAGCAGCGCCCGGACCCGGCCGCCGTCGGCGGGGTCCTCAAGCGGAGCCTCGGGGAGATCGAGAGGTGGCAGCAGCAGCGCCAGGTGGCGATGCAGCAGGAGCTCTACCTGCGCGCCGTCAGGCAGCGCACGGCCGCCATGTCGACGGCCGTCTCGCCGCTTGCATCGGTGGACGTCGCCGCCTTGCTAGGCGGCGGGGGCCTGTCTCAGCAGCCCCTGATTTTCTCCGGGTCGAGCCTCGGCGGAGGAGGCCTCGCGGCGCCGTCGTCCACGCTGTCGTCCCTCACGACCGCGTCCAGGGCGGCCATGCCGCTGATTCAGCAGCACGTTCATCGCCAGGCACACTTCGTGCCGCCATCGGTGCAGGCGCAGCCGCACGCCTTCGGGGTGGCGAGGACCCCGCCGGCTCCGTCGGGAGGGAGCGAGCTCTCCATCCTGCAGGAGCTGGAGAAGCAGCTGCTGGGCGACGACGAAGAGGCCGAGCCGGCGATGAGCGGGACAGGTTCTACCCTCACCAGCTCCGAGTGGGAGGACACGATACAGCGGCTCAACTCCATCACCGCCGCCGCCGCGCCGTCTCCTCCTCCCTCGTTCCCCGCGGTGGCGACTCCGAACAGCAATTACAACGCGGGGATGACGCGGTCGCCGTCCAACTCCTCCACTTCCACGGCTTCTTCCTCGGCTTCATGCTCGCCGCCAATCTCGGTCACCACGTCGCGTCAATTGCTCTCCGAAGCGGCGGTTGCCATCGCCGACGGCAACCTTGAAGCGGCGGCGGCCCATCTGGCGACTCTCAAGCGCGCCGTGAACCCGCGCGGCGACGCGGAGCACAGGCTGCTGGCCATGATGGTGGCCGCCCTGTCATCGCGCATTGCGCCCAGTGCTGCCGCCTCGTCGCAGCAGCTCGCCGACCTGTGCGGCACCGAGCACCGTACCGGGTGCCAGTTCCTCCACGACATCTCGCCCTGCTTCCGTCTCGCCCTCGACGCCGCCAACATCGCCGTCATCGACGCCGTCGCCGGCCACCGCGCCATCCATCTCGTCGACTTCGACATCAGCGGCCCGCAGCACGCGGCGCTCATTCAGTCCCTCGCTGACCGGCGCGTGCCGGGGACATCCTTGAAGGTGACCGCCGTATGTGATCCGACCTCGCCGTTCACGCAGTCTCTGACGACGACGCTCCCTGCTGTCGGGGAACGGCTGAGGAAGCTGGCGGAGCGAGCCGGCATAGAGTACCGCTTCAGAGTGGTCAGCTGCAGAGCGGCCGAGATTGAGGCATCCAAGCTGGGGTGCGAGCCCGGGGAGGCGCTGGCCGTGAACCTCGCCTTCGCGCTGTCGCACGTGCCCGACGAGAGCGTGTCGCCGGCGAACCCGCGCGACGAGCTTCTCCGCCGGGTGCGCGCTCTCGGTCCGCAGATCGTGACCCTCGTGGAGCAGGAGCTGAACTCCAACACCGCCCCGCTGGCCACGCGCTTCTCAGACGCGTCCGCGCACTACGGAGCGATCCTCGACTCGTTGGACGCGACGGCCGGGCGGGATGTCGCGGACCGGGCGCGCGCCGAGGAAGCGGTGGCGAAGATGGCGGCTAACGCGGTGGGCCGGGAAGGTGCGGACCGGCTGGAGCGGTGCGAGGTCTTCGGGAAATGGCGCGCGAGGTTCGGCATGGCCGGGTTCCGTCCTGTGGCGCTCGCCACGGGCATTGCCGACCAGGTCATGGCACGCTTCGGCACTTGCCCGCCAGGCCTCGTCGTCAAGCCGCCGGAGAACGGCGTGCTGCGGCTCGGATGGATGGGGCGCGTGGTCACCGTCGCCTCCGCTTGGCGTTAATCTGGTGAGGTCGCGCCATCATTGCCGTCACCCAGACAATTGCTTAATTTAATTCGAGCCTTTTTTTTTCTGATTGGTAATGTGTGATGAGCTTGTTCTTGATGATCTGGTAAAGATTAGTTGTAGCGACTCATAATCCGCCTCGTAGCTAAATATATGGAAAGAGTAAATTACTACTAGTACTACGCAACCGATCTGTTGTTGATGATTTTTTGCGACCTGTTTGCTTGCATCGTGACGATGTAGACCTGCACCGGCCGCCGATCCACCGCGATTGTTGTGGCTATACACACTTGTACAGTAGCCATGGGTACTGCCCAAGTAGTGGGCGCAAACGTGCATCCTGGCCTACCGCCTTTCTTGTCGATTAATGTTTGTTTCTCAGGTCGGCCGGTGAGGTTTTCTTTCTCTCTTTCTTCTCCTCCTGACATGCTACTACTGCTACTAGTACGGTGTAAATTAGTTGGCCATGCCTGTAGCGAGGAAACTGGGGCACCTGTAAATTATTAGTCCCAACTTGTCGCGGTTCTTTGAATATTGATTGCTTGTTGCCCCTTGGACGAGCACGACCCATGGAGGAATTGTACTACCGGTTAAACATTGATCGCTTTTGCAATTAAGAAAGTCCGGCCGGGGAGGGTGACTGGATCGGATTAGAACAAGTGTACACGAAATGATATGCTAATGTGTGCTTGCACTGACCAAATTGTACTCTACTGCTAGTACTGCTGGCTGATCCTCTTCGATTTGGCCTCGATTACGGATGCCGTCAAGCTGATGAATTTGCTCCGTCGGGGCTTGGGTTGCGTTCGTGGAGACGGAAGGGGCCCGGGTCAATCTTGGTTGGTAGTGGGACGAGGCATCTGTCTCTGCTGTGTGCTTCAAGCTTACGGCAAAAGCGATACTACGTACCTGGAATACGTGCCTGCCCTCGCGATACCAGTATCCAACTTGTGGATGGCGATGGGCGTTTCCTGCCTTGCTCATTGCTGATTCGCCGGCATCGATTATTTGGCTCTAGGATTTGGTTGCTGCTAGTAGTTGCTCCGCTTCAGCTCAATGGAGCTACCCTTTTTAGCGTTTATGTATGATTAACTGCCGACGTTTATGTCGCGTTATTAGTGCGGACGAGCAAGGCCCGCTTTCGTCAGGCTCCTGTATCCTCTGCCCCATCTATTAATTAACGCCGTTAAGAATCAACAAAATATCGCTACTACCAAGATGTCAGTTTCTTTTCTTTACAACAAAACCGCAACCAGGATTCTTGTTTCAAAGAAAAAGAAAACTGCAACCATGATTTTTTGTATGGCCTGCGTGCATCCGCAGTTCCTGCTAGATCTACTCTGCTCTACTAGTCTCATCATGGGACTTAGCGGTACAATTCAAAGGCGTCGGGACCCACAAGCCCTCTGCTCAAGGAACAACAGCGCAGTAACAAATTGCTAGCTGCTGGGACGTACTCGTACCTTCGATTGGATTTTCGTAGGATTTGGCGTACCACGGCAGCCAGAGCCACTTGGCAAATGCACGACAGTTCTTTTCAATTTAGTAGGAGTGCTAGCTTTTTCTCATCATTATTGGGACCTAGCAAATATGAAATGCCATGGCGTACCGCAGCGCCACATGTAGTTCAATCATCTCGGCACATTCTAATGATTCCGTGATTAATCATGATCATTGCACAATGGGCATGGCCATCAAGAACCGTCTAATCTAATCCACCGCTCCCCTCTTCCTTCCCTATCCATTTCTCTGTACGTAGGTCTCGATGTATAGTAGTGAAAGAATAGGGGGCATGGTTGTGTGGATAAGGACTCTGCTTCAATTTCGCAGTAATATTTACTAGTTTTGTTTAGAGAAATAATAGTACAATTAGTGCCAAACATAAATTAAGGGTGAGCTATCCACGTTCCAAGCTCACGAGTCCAACCTTTTCTTACGGGGAAAATTGCACTATCCACCATGTTTTGCTCCATGCCTTACACAAATCACCAGTTTGACGATTTTTGTTGGCAGGTTTCTCCATGTACCGCTCGCCTCTTCCTTCCCTATCCATTTCACCGTACGTAGGTCGCGATGTAAGTAGTGAAAGGATTGGTAGTGTGGTTGTGTCGAAAACTTTGCTTCAATTCCGCAGTAATATTTACTAGTCTTTTTTTGGTAAATTAATACGTACTATTAGTGCCAATCCTAAATTAAGGGTGAGCTAGCCATCGTACCAAGCCCAGAACTCCAACCTTTTCTGTCCGAGAAAATTGCACTATCCACCATGTTTTGCTCCGCGCCTTGCACAGATCACCAGTTCCACCATTTTTAGCAGGTTTCACTATGTATTGTTCTAATCAGTTGCACACAAGTCTAATGCTTGGTTAATCTCTGGACTGATAGCAATCCTGACATCGGGTCCCACACAACAGATGTTCCTCAACAAGTCTAATCAGGCCAGATTTAAGAGCATCTCAAGGGTCCTCCCAAAATTTGGTATGCGGCCTGTCCGCATTTGCCTGTTTGGGGAGGGCAAAGAAGCCGTATCCCGATTGAAAGGCCATTGATCTCTCTAAGTATTTTGGTGTTAATGACAACTCCACTTATGATTTAATCATGTGCCTAAGTTGCAGGATTTATTCATGTGCACGATATTGTTGGTGGACTCATCTCTTGAGGACTCATGAAGACGGCGCCTCTTGTTTTGCCTTTCTCTTTACTTTGTTCTTATAGGAGGCTATACTATCAAGAGGGGGTCCACCTCGGAAGGATGTGGGGAATCTCGTTTCTTGCACAAACCATATTTGCACCTCCACAACCCTTCCATTTTTCAACGAGAGAGCGGTCCATGTGAGGTTTCGTGTTTTGACCGGAAGTACCGGCGAAGCACTGGTAGTTCCGCCCGCAGGTCTTTGTGGCGCTAGCGTCGGCGGTAGTACCGACACAAGTATGGGCCAAGTTCCGATGCCCCTAGGAAGCTTACAGTCATCTCTCTGTTTGGGGGTGTCTATTTACCGGAACTTAGGTCGGAAGTTGACCGGTACTATCGGTCAGAAGTTCTAGACTTTGGTGAATGGAACTTCCGGTTGGTACTGCCTTGTCACTTCCTAGGCTCAGTTCCTATGGTACCTGCTATCGGTACTGCCGAGGAGCCGCTGGTAGTTCCGGTCAGAGGTTTTGTGACCCAGAACTTCCGGGCCTAGTTCCGGACCAGTTCCAACGAGGCCTGGCCTCATCTCAGTACACTCTATTTTGAGAAGTGTTATTTAGCGGAACTTGATTAGAAGTTGGACCGGTAGTACCGGTCAGAAGTTCCGCTCGCACACGGTCGGAACTTTCGGCCCGTACTCTGAGGCAGTTCCTTCAACTTTTGAGTCGTTGGACCGTGCCTGACAAGAAGTTCTGGCGCCCCATCGGTGGTGTCACGGAATCTGGCAACAGTTTGTTTTGAAGGGGCCTATTTAAGGACCCCTTCTTCCTCCTCCCACCTAACTGTTCAACATTCTCTCTCCTCCATTAATTCTAGAGTTCATTCTTGCTAGATTTCTCTCCCTACCCATCCAAAGCTCTTAATCTTTTGAGGAGTGGGAGAGGTGACCTAGATCTACACTTCCACCAAAGGAAATTCGATTCCCCCCACCCATCCTTTATGGATCTTGTTACTCCTGGGTTCTTGAAAACCTAGATGGCGTAGGACATCCTCGAAGCTCGGGCATGTGTTGTGAAGCTTCGTGGAGTCATTGAGGGAACTCCAATTGAGTTGTGGAGACTGCTCTCAACCTTATTGTAAAGGTTTCTCTCGGCGCCTTCAAGGTCACCGGTTAGTGGAGGTGAGCTCGCCTTTGTGGTGAGTTCACCGAAGAAGAAGGTGAGGCCTTTGTGGCGCTTGGCTGGCCACGTGTTGCCCCAACACCTCTCCAATGTAGATGTAGCTTCCTTGAAAGTGAACTACGTGAATTACTTCTTCGTGTCTCCTCACCGATTTGCTCGATCCTCTTCTTTATTTCTTGTCATTACCGCTTCACTACTTGTTGTTCCCTACATATAGGATTGTTCACCAGTTGCATCTTTAGAGAACTTACCTTTGAGCAAAGCCTAAAATTGAAGAAAAGATAAAAATTGGTAGTCTCCTATTCACCCCCCTCTAGTCGACCTTAGTTGGTCCTTTCAATTGGTATCAGAGTCAAGGCTCTTATTTTGGGCTTTACTACCTAAGTGACTATGGCCGACGAAGAGGTTAGTGGTGGTGAAGCCACCAAGAATTTGGCATCCATGGATGACCTCAAGCGATTGGAGGCATCCATGTTGACCAAATTCGAGGAAATGATAAACCTTTTGCAATCATTTAAGCCTAATGCCATGGATACCACTCCCTAAACCGTAGAGCCTCCCCCCGAGGTCGCTCCCTTTGTGGCCACTACTCAGTTGGTTTGGGCTTTATCGCTCAAACGGCAAAACAACCAAGTGTGAGCACGGAGGGGCTCAGTGACTCATCTTCCAAAGGGGAAGGGGATGAAAAGGATTACTCGCCGGTTCCCCCACCTCCGAAGTATAACCTGGAGCCGATTATCCCCATGCCTCATATCATTCCTCAAGGAGCACCACCTATGCTAGATACTTCAAAATTTTCCAATTGGCAATATCTAATGAAGTCTCATATTTCTAGCTCTTTTATCGAGTTAATGAGGATTGTGGAAGAGGGATTCTCACTGTATGATGCAAATAAGTTGACTCGAGCCGAGGTTGTGGAGAAGCAACTCAATGCCATCTCTTTGGGCATGATCCAAAAGGCTTTGAGCCCCAAGGAATTTTCTCACATTCGCCAATTCTCCACCGCCAAAGAAGCTTGGGATCATCTCACCGAGCTATTTGTGGGGAATGCAAGCATTCAAAGCTCCAAGTTTGATGAGGTCAATAATGAGTCTGATGGATTTTCTATGCAAGATGATGAGACTTCCGCAGACATGTATCGGTGGCTCAAGGTTCTTTGTGTCACCATGAGGGATCTTGGAGCTAGCTATGTTGATGATAAGTTCATGAAGAGGAAATTTGTTCAAGCTCTTCTTCCCTTTGAAGAACAAAATCTCAACTCCATCAAGGGAAGAAGCAACTATCACATCATGACATTACAAGAAGTCTTGAGTGAAGTTATTTCTGTGATGATTGCCAAGAAGAATGCGGAATCTACATGTTCTCGGGCATATGGATCTCAAAAGGTGAATCTTGCCTTGAAGGCCTAAGTGGTGGAAGTTGATGAAGAAGAAGACACTAGTGAGTGGTCTCAAGAGGACATCAAGTATGCCTTCAATGAACACTTAGAACTTGCATCGAGAGCCATTTGGAACAATCCAGGCATGAATTCAAGGTTAAGGGACAACCCAAGATTCAACTCAATGACAAATGCTCCTAAAGTGAGGTCTTGCTACAATTGTAATGACAAGAGTCCCTTTGTAGCCGGATGTCCCTTCGAGAAAAGTGAATACCATGGTGGTCGTCTTATTCGCAAGAGTGAGCGGAGACCTCCTCATCTAGTGAACAAGAACTTCTCAAACAAGAACCTCGCAAACAAAGAAAGGACAATGGTGGTTCGTGAAGAATACTTCTCGGGCGTAGAGGATGATGATCATAGTTAAAGTCAATATGGTAAGATCGTGGGAGTTTTCGCTATTGCCACTTCTTCTACTCCACGAATGTCCCTCTTCGACTCTCCAAATGAGAACATTATCTACCCCAACCAAATGTGTCTCATGGGTAAAGCCATCGAGGTAACACCCACTTCCAAATCCCTTTCAAATGAACTTCCTTTGCATGATCTTAAGGGTCTCAAGGTAAAGAAAGAGATGGTAAGCATGTGTGATTTCATTGACCATTTGGATGACGATACTAAAATTTGCTTTGAAACTCTTGCAAGACAATTTGATCATGCTAGGAAATTCTAGATGAAAAGGAAGAACTAATTGACTTGCTAGGTAAAAATGAAAGAGAGGCCACCGGTGAAATTGCCTCCCTTTCACAATCTCTTGAGGATGAATAAAATATGAGATTAACTCTTGAGGAGAGTGTCTCCAATATTGTAGAGGATCATAATTCTTCCATGTCTCCACTTATTAAAGAACGTGATCATGCTCTTGATTTGATTAAAGTTCTTAAAATGAAAAGGTTGGGTTTAGTGTTGGTCATGATAGGAGTCAAGAGGATCTTGAGAAACTCAAAAAGTAACACCATGCCATTGAGAGCAAATTATCAAGCCTCTTTGAAGCCCATGAGTAACTTCAAACTCAACTGAATAATGAACAATCAAAGTCTTCTGCTATGCATATTGTAGATTTGCCTAGTTCTTCTAACCCTTGTTGCAAGCATGTTCCTCTTGTTGAAGAGAACAAGAAGTTGAAAGATCAACTTGCAAACAGGCAAGTTGACAAGAGAGTATTTGGGTACATTCCCAAGCCCAAGAATAAGAAAAACAACAACAAGAAGAAGAACACGGGCATGGCTCAAGGACCACTCATGGTCCTACTATTGTGCAGAGTGACAACTTTGCTGGGTTGAACAACCCTTCCTATATTATTTGCAAATCTTATGATGGTCATGTCTATGCAAAATACATTGGCACCTCATATACTCATGATTATCATCAGACCATTTGGGTACCAAAGACCCTTGTAACTAACAAAAAGGGACCCATTACAAAATGGGTACCTAAAACCAAAGCTTGAATTTCTTGTAGGACTTTGCTTCCGCTGGAGCGAAATGGGTGATCGATAGTGGAGCTACAAGTTATATGACCGAAAGCAAGTCAATCATGTCGGATATAATGCCAAACTTTGCTAATACTATGGTCTCCTATGGTGATAAAACAAGTTCTCGGGTATTGGGTTTTGGAAAGGTGGTGGTAACCCTAAATGTATCCTTAGTTAATTTACATCATGCTTGTCAAAACTCTTGTCTATAACCTACTTTTCGTTCGTGCTCTAGCCATTATGGGTCTTTCATATTTCTTTAATGAGAACTCTGTGGTCCTCATGTGGAGCAAGACACTCATGGTGGATTTCATAGGGCACGTAGAGCATGACCTGTACGTGGTTGATTTCTCCAGAAACACCATGCGATATGTCTCTATGCTAAAGTTAACGTGGGCTGGTTGTCGCATCTCCGCTTGGCCCATGTAAACATGAGGTCTTTGCAAAGTCTCTACACGGGGGGCCACATCCTTGGACTAAAAGACGTTTCCTTTGCTGAAGATCGTGTGTGCAGGGCTTGTATTGAAGGAAAGATGCACGAGTCACCGCACAAGGTCCTCAATCAAATTACCACCGAACGTTGCTTGGATCTCCTTCACATGGACCTCCTTCTCATGATAGTCTTGGAGGAAAGAACTATTGTTTGGTGATTGTGGATGACTTTTCAAGATACACTTGGGTTTATTTCTTCAAGTTCAAGAGTGGGACTCAACAAACCATCATCAACTTTGCTAATCATGTTCAAAGGAATGATAATTCAACTATCTTGTCCATCTGGAGTGACAATGGCACCGAGTTCAAAAACTATACTTTGAATGAGTTCCTTAGTGATGAGGGGATCAAGCACCAATACTCCACTCCATACACCCCTCAACAAAATGGTGTTTCCAAAAGGAAGAATCTTACCTTGATGGATGCGTCCCGGACCATGTTGGCAGAATTCAAGTCACCATATAACTTTTGGGCCAAGGCCATCTCTACTGCTTGCCATGCTATCAACCGGCTATACCTTCGCAATCACAAGAAAAAGACTCCATATGAACTCCTCACCAGACACAAGCCCAATGTTAGCTACTTCCGGGTGTTTTGGTGTAGATGCTTCTTTCTCAAGAAGGGTGTTTGGTTGTCCAAGTTCAAGTCCAAGGCACAAGAGGGTATCTTCGTTGGGTACTCCAATCAATCTGATGCTTATAGAGTCTACAACAAAGCAATGCAAGAGTTGAACAAACGATCAATGTATGGTTTGATAAAGAACATGAGTCCCTCATGAGGTAATATGGTGTTGGTGATCCTAGTGATGAAAATCCTCCTCAAGCCATATGAAGAATGGGTGTGAGATTCTTCCATCCCATTGAGGAAACCCTTGTGTCCGAAGGATAAGGACCATGCTCCACTCAAGTGTCCCTCACTCTCACAAGCTCATCTTTCCCCACAAGGACTAAGTGTTGCACCTCAAGATCCTCCGAGCTTTTCCGAAGCTACTCATGTACATGACTCTTCTAGCCCCGGTAAACATCAAGATCCTCAAGATATACCTCCTCAAGATAGTGGAACCTCTCAAGAAAAAGACCAAGGTCAAGGTCAAGCTAATGCCTCTCTAGGTATTGATGATGTTGCTCCAATGGTTGATATAAATGAAGATAGTGATCAAGTTCGTGCTTATAGTCAAGACGGGGACTCAAATGGTGGTGATGACCAAGTGGTAGCTCAAGAATCTAGTCTTGAGAACCAAGCCCACAATCAAGCATATCGACTCCCCAAGATCATCAAAGATGGCCATATCCTTGATAATGTTTATGGAGATGTCAATAGGGGTTCTACTATTAGAAGGCAGTTAACTTCCTTTAGACCTCTCCATGCTTTTATCTCTCTTGTTGAACCCCAAAAGGTCTTAGAAGCACTTGAAGATGATGATTGTCTTGATGCTATGAATGAAGAACTTCACAACTTCAAGCGGAACAAGGTGTGGATATTAGTGAAGTGGCCTAAAGATTGTAAAAATGTCATTGGGACCAAGTGAATATTCAAGAACAAGCGTGATGCCAATGGGGTAGTCATCCGCAAGCCAAGGTTGGTGTCCCATGGATACTCTCAAATTGAGGGCATTGACTATGGTGAAACTTATTCCCCCGTTGCTCGTCTAGAATCTATTCGCATGCTTCTTGCTTATGCCACTCATCATAATTTTAAATTGCAACAAATGGATGTTAAGAGTGCTTTCCTTAATGGTCATGTGAAAGAATTGGTTTATGTCAAGAAACCTCCGGGTTTCGAGGATCCTCTCTTCCCATACCATGTATACAAGCTTGACAAGGTACTCTGTGGCCTCAAACAAGTCCCACGTGCGTGGTATGAATGCCTTAGAGAGATCTTGCTAGATCGTGGTTTCGAAGTAGGGGTAATCAACCCCACTCTTTTTATTAAGAGAGTTGGAGGGAACTTGTTCATTTTCCAAATCTATGTTGATGACATTATTTTTGGGTCTATTAACAAAGCTTTTAATGAGGATTTTGCCAAGATCATGACCGGCCGCTTTGAGATATCTATAATGGGGGAGTTGGAATTCTTTCTTGGCTTTGAAGTCAAGATATTGAGGAAAGGGACCTTCATCAACCAAGACAAGTATATTCAATATATGCTCAAGAAGTCCAATTTGGACCAAGTGAAAGGTGCCAAGACCCCTATGCCCACAAAGGTTAATCTTGATCTCGACTCCAAGGGTAAGGATGTGGATCAAAAGCTCTACCGAGCTATGATTGGTTCTTTGCTTTATCTTTCTGCATGTCAACCGGGTATCATGTTGAGCGTGGGTATGTGTGCAAAATTCCAAGTCGCACCAAAAGAAAGCCACATTGTGGCGGTCAAGTGAATATTTCGATATTTGGTTCATACCCTGAAACATTGGGTTATGGTACCCCAAGGGAGCCAAGTTTGCTCTCATTGGATACATGGATTCGGATTGGGCAGGAGACAAAGTGGAAAGGAAGTCAACCTCTGGAGCTTGCCAATTCCTTGGAATATCTTTGGTATGTTGGTCATCAATGAAGCAATACTATGTATCCATGTCCACTGCTAAAGACGAATACATCTCCCCTATAATTTGTTGTGCTCAATTGCTATGGATGAAGCAAACCTTGAAGGATCTTGGTCTCTCTTTTGGCAAGGTACCCCTTCTTTGTGACAATGAGAGTTCCATTTCCATTGCCCACAACCGGTTCAACACAACAACACCAAGCATATTGAGATTCGTCATCATTTCATGTGGGATCATGTTGTAATAGGGGATATTTCTTTGGAGTATGTTCCCACGAAGGCCAGTCTAGCGGATCTTTTGACGAAGCCACTTCATGAAGCAAGTTTCCAAGAGTTAAGGCATGAACTAAATATCATAGATTCAAGCAATGTGGTTTGAGTAGCTTGCACACCCACCCGTGTCTCAAAGGATATTTTCGTTTAGACGTAGGCATGGATTAAGGGGAGTGTAGTTCATCATATGATCCAACACTACCCCTATGATGCACACATTAACGTATTTATTCTCTATGGTCTCTCAAGGTGATAAAATGAGCTTCAATTATGAGTTTTGGCAATGAACCCAAGATATATCTTCGCGGTTTCAAGCCAAGTTTACTCATATATGGTGGCCTTGGCCACCGGTCGTTTTGTGTTGATTTCTGTTGGTTTTATTCTTGTTTTGTTTGGGTGTATATCACCTTTTTGGGTGTTATTTTGGTTATTCACCTATCCTTTCCATATATCCTAAGCCTTTCTTCTATCCTATAACCTCCTTCATTTTATGCACAAGTTCATTCCTTGCCTAAATATAAACTTGGAATTTTTTTGTTCGGTGGCACCAGAAGTTTCGACGGGGCACCGGTACTACCATTCCTGGGATGAGTTCTTCGGAACTTCTCCACGAAATGGTACTACCGGCAACGCCTAGAAATCCCGCATGACCATAAGTTCTGGAATCTGTTCGGTACTGCCGACAGGGATCTCGGGCCTTAAGTATCGGGCCCAGGAGGAAAACGAGAACTTTTCCACCTTTTCCTTCCCGACCTATTTCTTCAAGAACCCAGCCACCGGAGGAAGTTTCTCCGTGAAGGTGTCGCTAGCCCCTCCGACTACGGCCTTCTCCTCCAGATCTAATTTGTGGGATCCTTCCCTACCTCGATCTCCCACCATGGACTCCGGTATTTGCCCCTAACTCCCTCCATTAATGAAGATCTTTCTCATTCATCGGCTTGAGTTAGGGCACACCATGTTTAGGCATGTTATTTGGCTAGAACTTCATAAGGAGATCTTGGTATCACTAGGGCGACCACACAGGTGTAGATTCTTCTCAGATATTGGTCGATTTTGACCTTGTTCTCTCAAAATCTGGTGAACTTCCTCAGTTGTGCCCTCACCAGAACTTCTGGTGGGCATGAAAGGTACTTCCGGCTGCGTACTTTAGCTGGTAGTTCCAGCCGTTCATCGGAACTTCCGATGAACGGGATTTTACCTCGTCATGTGTATCTTTTCAATCCTCACTTTGTTTTCTTGCCAAACTCGTGCACTTACCCCTATTCCCTCCCTTCCTATATGCTTTCTTCTCAGGGAAAGGTGGTTTCGGTGGTGGAAACAAGAGCCCTCGTGCTTTTTTGTCCAAGTCATCCAATCCTCATGTTGTTACCGGCCATCCACCAGAGATTGATAATGATGATGACCTTGAGGTTGTTTGTCCCTCCACTGAGATAGCCCATCAGAAATCAGCAGTAGCTCACCGTGCAGTCGAGGCCGAAGGAAAGAAACCGGCTTCTTCCAAAAATCAAGCCACCAAGGGCCCCGCAACCAATAAGAAGAAGATCTTCAAGTGGTATGAGGAAGCTTACTAGGAGTTTTACCGCAAATACCCCCTATCTTGTTCCGCATGATCGTCGCACTAGTGATCCTTTCTTTTACAATGCTCGGCAGGAGGAGATCTATCTTGAAGTGTATGTGCCCTTGAGGAATGTGGTTACCCCTCAGAAGTATATGTAGATCACGCGGAGAGGAAGATCGCTTAGTTTAGTGAAGCCCTTGACATGTGCATGAGGTTTGGGCTTCTTAGGATTATGCAGCAGCATCCGAATTTTGATGAGAGGGCCATTGATCAAATCTACTCCACTTTCCACATGGATTCTGACCCCGTGGATGTGAACTTGAAGTGGATGACTCATAACCAGCTATTAACTGCCAAGTGGTTTTAGTTTGTGGATATTCTGGGATACCCTGTTCAAGGAGGTGCTAGGGCTAATGGGTGGAGATGTCATGGGGACAAGGCCTCAGTTGTTGAAGTTTTGGAGCCTCTCTATATTGAAGGTTGGGGCTTCAATGGTCAAAGTGCTCACCTTCTTCCCATCTATGACATCATGCGTCGTGTGTATCACAACACTATTGCATCCAAGGCAGGTAACTTTGATCAGATCCATGCTTTCCATATTTACCTCATGATGCAAACTTATCTTCACAACGGTTCCATTGAGAGGCTTGATGTGATTAACTACATTTATAGTGAGATTTGGCTTGCTATGATTTAGAAACTCTCCTGCCCCTACACTCCCTATATTCAGTCTCTCATCAATGCCAAGTGCCTTCAAGTCACTCACACTCGCTTCCCTGAGGAGAGCTTCACCGTTCATGAAGAGAAGCACCTCCTGACGAGGGGTAACCTCGGCAATGCCCATGGTGATGGACTTGGGGTTTCACGGAAAAGAGAACGTTAGGGATTTCGTCGGATGTTAGGAAAACAATGAAGACAAAGTTGCTTGAATATTGGGTAAAACACTCTATTACAAGTTGTCCTCTAGATTTCAGTACCCTTGCTTGGGCTTCTCCCGCCCTATATATAATAGGCCGGGTCTCAAAGCCGTATGCGGATAGGTTTCATACACGCGCTATTACAATACCAACATAATGTCGGTTCATAGTTTCTTTTCTAATACAATAAAAAGACTTTGTTGATTGCTTCCTTGGGCCATTATCTGGAATCCTTGTGGGTTGTAGGCCTTTTACCCAATGTAGGGTAGTGAATAGCAAACATCCGAGTAGTCATACATATGTCAGTAGCCCCCGAGACTCTACCTGAATCCGCAGTTTTCAGGTTGAGTCTCAAAGTTTTCTTTCTTTTTTCTCTTACTCTATTTGTTTTTATTCTTTATAGGGATTCTCGTACAACGAGTCTGATGCTTCCGACAGATCGAGAATCAGTTAATTGCTCCTGGGAAAAAACAAGGTTGACCTACTTCAAACTCAAGTACCTAGGCTCGAATCCGAAAATTTTTAAATGACATAATTCAGTTTCGAGCCGCTGAGGTCTTACCGAATACTGAATTCTAGTTTTCTATTTTTATCGGGTACGCAACGCGTCCGCCGGGATTTTTCATCGTATCGTTGATACGGATTTTTACTAGCAGAGCGCATTCTTGTGTGATTACCAGGCCACTCAGGACGAATCCTGGGGTCTTACTAATATGTCCAAAAGGTATCTACTTTCTCGAACACTTTTGCTATTGTTTCTCCTCTAAACTTGTGTGATTTGGATGCAACTAAAACGGACTGACGCTGTTTTCAATAGAATTGCCTTGGTGTCTAGTTTTTGTGCAGAAAATCAACTATCAGGAAAAATCCCGGAAAATATACCAAAAATCATATTTCTCCAAAAGACTCCCGGAGCCAGAATACGAGACGGAGGGGGGCTAGGCCCATGCCACACCACCTGGCCGCGCAGGCTAGCCCAGGCCGTGCTAGGGGGTGGTCTGGCCATCCCAGACTCCCCATCGGTCTCCCTCTTCGCTTATAAGATGCCTTCTGACCTAAAAACTCAGGGGAGGGGGGGGGGGGGTTCGACATTTTTCCAAAAGGAGTTCCGCTCCGCCGCCACCACCAGATTCCACGAAACAGCACCAGAAATTCCGTTCTGGCACCCTGCCGGGACGGGGAATTGGAGGAGATCATCGCCATCATCATCACCATCACTTCTCCATCGACCATCCATGTTTCCCTCATCTATGAGTGAGTAATCCCCCGCTGTAGGCTATGGGGATGGTAGAGATTGGATGAGATCGTTCATGTAATGGCATCGGATTGTTAGGGCATGGTGCCTAGTATCTTTTATTAGTGCTATTTTACTTTGTTGCAACTTGTTATGCTTAATGCTTGCCACTAGGGCCCGGGTGCCATGATTTCAGATCTGAACATGTTATTGATTCATTATGATAGTATTGTTTTTGGTCATACCTGCAAGTTGTATACACACGTTGTTGTCCAGAACCAATGGCCCCGAAGTGACATAAATCGGGATAACCAGAGGGAATGGCTTTGATGTGAGGATCACATGTGTTCACAGAGTGTTAATGCTTTGCTCCGGTGCTCTATTAAAAGGAGCACCTTAATTGCCAGTAGTTCCCTTGAGGCCCCGTTGCAAACGGGCTGGCAGGACAAAAGATGTTGTTCAAGTTCTCATTGCGAGCACGTATGACTATATATGGAACACATGCCTAGGATTATATAGTACTTGGATGCTTTATCTTATTTATCTGCAATTGCCCTATGTTCTGATTGCCATGTGGATTGTCTTGTCCATGCAACGCCCTCGAATCCTACTGTATACTTCTATTGTTACTACTGTCTTTACTTTACTACTGCTGTTACTTTACTATTCCTACTGCAAAACTTCTACTACTGATAAACTGCTGTGAGCAAGATTGTTTCCAGATGCAGCTGAATTGACAACTCAGTTGTTAAGGCTTATAAATAGTCTTTGGCTCCCCTTGTGTCGAATCAATAAATTGGGTTTCACTTCCCTCGAAAATACTGCGATACACCCCCTATACTTGTGGGTCATCAAGACTATTTTCTGGCGCCTTTGCCGGGGAACATAACTTTATTTATCAAGTTCACTTGGATTCTCTATTGTTCGCTGTTATCCATCCATCATGGGTAAGTTTCGTGATGGCAAGGTTTCTATTCTACAATCAACTACAAGAAGAGGTACGGTTCTGAACACCTCTGTTGCTCTTGATTCACCAGCTGTTATGAGTAAGCTCGTTACACCACCACATACACATGCTGCACACAGTGCTACTACTGCTGAATCTGGAACTTCTGAGACTTATGATGATGCCTCTACTGTGCTTGATAAGAGTGGTTCATTAGGTCCTTTCCTAGATGCTACGATTGCTAGAACTATAGCTGGAAATACTGAAACTCCTAATGAAGACACTACTACACCTGTTAGTTCACCTGATTCTAGTGAGAGTTATGATATTGAAGATGGTTATGTTGAGATGACCGATGAATTTATTAAAGAATGTAAAAACACCCATGATAGGAGCGCTGCTAAGAGTCTCCTTGAGAGGCGTACTATTAGACCCAAATTGTCTCCTATTGCTAAGTTTGCTGCTTCTCCCATAAACATTAAAGATAAAGATTATGATTTCTCTCTTGATCTATCTTACATAGGTATTGTTGAGAAAGAACCTTTTTGTGGGACTAAGAATGAGAGTGCGGTAGCACACATGAATGAGCTTTCTACCATGGGTGGCATGTTTTCTGATGATATTAAGATGCGTACTTACTTTGTTGCTAAGATTTTCCCCTTTTCATTGAAAGGAGAAGCTAAAACTTGGTTTAGTAATTTACCTCATGGATCTATTGATAGCCCTGATTGCTTGATTAGTACTTTCCTGCAGAAATATTTTCCTCCTAGTGCTAGACATGCTATTTTGCCGGAACTTTTTGATTTTAAACAGGGAGAAAAAGAGATATTGCCTGAATCATGGGCAAGGTTTTGTGCTTTGATTCATGCACAGGCTGGAAGTCCATTACCTAAGAATGAGCTTCTTGATATATTTTATAAAGGACTAACTAAAGAACCTAGGTCATACCTAGATAGTTGTGTTGATTCTGTTTTCAGGAATAGGACTCCCATGGAAGCTAAGGAATTAATGGCTAAAATAGGTAATAATTATGAAGACTAGACTCCTCCTGAACCAGTTATACCTGAATCCAAGAAATGTCTTAAGGAGAAGGGAATTAAAGCTGCAGATGTCAAGAATTTACCTCCTATAGAAGAATTATGTAAGCCTATCCCTTATCCATCCACTATTGAGGTACACTCTCTCCAACACTTTGATGAAGGTGATGTTCCTTACCTTAAACCTTTTGATCAATGCTTAGAAGAATTCGATATCTTTATTGTCAAGCAAGATAATTTTAATAAAAGGGTGCAAAATCATCTAATGGAAAACACTAGAGCTATTGATGAGTTAAAAGATATTGTGGAAAGAACCTCTAATGATGTTAAAATGATTGTTAAACACTTTCAAATGGTTCAAACTCAAATAGATCAACTCATTAAAGTGCAAAAAGACTTGCTAGTTAATGCTGCTAAAGAAAAACATGCTTATGAAATTAGAACTACAAGTGGTGCTGCTACCCAAGATCCTCTATACCCTGAGGGGCATCCCAAAAGAATTGAGCAGGACTCTCAACAAGCTGAAAATAGTGGTACTACTCCTAAGAAAAGAAAGAAGAAACATAAAACTATTGTAGAACCCTCTGACCCTACTAAAGATCCTAATAGTATATCTGTCTCTGATGCTGAAACTAAAAGTGGTAATGAAGAAAATGATGTTCCTAATGAATAAAAAGTTGAAGAAGAACCTGAAAAACACACTAAGAATACTAAATACACTAAAGAAGATTTTATTGCTAAGAAACATGGTAGTGAAAGAGAGCCTTGGGTCCAAAAACCTATGCCTTTCCCTGATAAGAAACACAAGTCAAAGGAAGATGAACACTATAATAAGTTTTGTGAGTGGATGAAACCTTTATTCTTGCAAATTCCTTTGACTGATGCTATTAAATTGCCTCCTTACTCAAAGTATATGAAGAATATTGTCTCGAATAAAAGGAAGATCCCTAATGAAGAAATTTCTACTTTGCTTGCTAATTATTCCTTTAATGGTAAGGTCCCTAAGAAACTTGGAGACCCAGGGATTCCAACTATTCCTTGCTCTATTAAGAATAGTTACGTTAGAACTGCTTTGTGTGATTTGGGAGCTGGAGTTAGTGTTATGCCTTTCTCTCTCTATAAGAGACTTCAACTGGAAAAATTAATACCAACTGATATATCTTTGCAAATGGCTGATAAATCTACCACTATTCGTGTTGGTATATGTGAAAATGTACCTGTTCAAGTGGCTCATAATTGCTTGATATTAACTGATTGTGTTGTGCTTGAAATGCCTGAAGATGATAATATGTCTATTATTCTTGGGAGACCTTTTCTTAATACTGCAGGAGCTGTTATTGATTGTAATTAAGGAACTGGTGACTTTTAATGTTAACGACAAGGAACATACTATATATTTCCCCAAGAAGATTGATAGGACTTATGGTTTGAATTCAATTGAACATGTTGAGGGCATTCAAGTTGGAGAAATATATTGTCCCATACCAAGAGAAAAAATTGAAACTATTATGATTGGGACCATTGCCATCAAGGTTGAGGTAACATAATCATTAGTGGAATACAAAGTTTTGTTTCATATAGAATTGTTTTGGTAACAAGGCCTGATCAACCTTGCTAACAAAAGGATTTCATTGAACAAAACAATGTTTGCACCATGATTATCTCCGCTTACTTCTATTCTATCCATTTAGTTTTATTTTCTATTGTTAGTTGCTTGGACATTAGAGTGTCTTAGAACTTCTGTAGTTCTAGCCTTGTTTTGTCATTGCATCATTCTAGAAAATCTTTTTCTGTCGGAAATCATTCATCTTTATCTGAAAAATGCCCAAAAATAAAGTGTCTCGAAAAAATCAAGAAAATTCATATTAAATTTTTACGTGAAAAAAGGGGCAGAGAAGTTCCTGGAAGGTACCAGGGGGCCCACCAGGCAGGCACACCACCTGGTGGCGCGACCAGCCCTAGGGTGCGCCTGCCTATGGTGTGGGCCACCCCTGGCCCTCTAATCACTCTCTCACTTGCCACTTTCTTTTCTCTCCTGAGAGAACACCAATCCATTGCTCAAAATCGTGTTCTTGCTGTGCTTGCCCTTGATTTTTCGATCTCCTTGCTCAGGCCATCTTTGTTGCTGAGATTTGGAGCATTTGTTCTCCGGTATGTGACTCCTCCGCTTGTCCGAGTAGTCTTTTGTTTAGTGGTTTATATCTTGAGTATTTTGCTGCTGTAGGTGACAGGTTATGAGAGCTTGTAAGTTTGTTTGATGCTTAGTGATATAGTTTTGATGCATGTTTAGGCCTCTTACAAGTCCCTATGAGTAGTGCCCTTCATTATATATTCACTTTGCAATCACTTGTTTAATGGATGTTTAATTTTCAAAATAGAAGATGAATGGGCATCAACTAAACCAACATGAACTATGGGTGCCTGAGGTTATGAAGGTTCACTTAGAGGAGGAAGTTCTTCCTTCCATTTATCCATGCCCCGAATTCATGAGAACTGCGGGGATTTCCCAAGATTTCCATACTTTGGTTACTAATGCATGATTGGAACACTGCTTGGAAGATGAACCTTGTCAATTTGTGTAGCTAACCATGTCTGTGGTGCAGGACTTTCAATTTAGTTACTCTTTGCCTAACCCCATGATCCACTACAAAGTTTACAATATAGCTGTCGACCTTTCTCTCGATGATTTTGTGCAGCTATTAAGGTACCTCAGTGGGGATCATGTGGAAGGATTAAGGAGCGACCTGCACCACTCATGGACTTGTACGCAGAGATTTGCCAAGGGAGCAGTTTCTCGAAGGAGAGTGGGAAAATCTGTAACATTCATCTCCCCTCCATTCGCTACTTTGCCTACTTTATTGCCAAGTGTGTCCTTACTAGGAAAACTGCCGATAAGTTATCTTCATATGATCTAGCATTCATCTCTGTTGCTCTTAAACAAGATAGGTCTTATAACTTGGGTGCTTTGATAGCCTTCCGTCTTGCTGCTAACCGCGAGAAAGGTGGAATTTGTGGGGGCCTCATTGCTTCTCGTTTACTAGCATTGCATGGTTTAGTGCCTCATCATCTAGACCTACAGTTTCCCATAGAGAGGCTTGATCTTAATTCCATGATACAACATAAATTTATTTCCTCATGGGCTAGTTTGAGTGAGTTGTCTTATGAAATAACCTTTCTCAAAGCTGGATGGAGAAGGAGCAAGTCCAAGTGTGTTGGTCTTTCGCCTGCACCTGTTTTGTTCAACCTTGATAACATGATAGGATGGTCCCTCACTGAGGATGAGTTTGATACGTACTTAGGAGAGCTCTGTCAACATGAGCAGGATACTAGAAGGGAGGTCACGGATGACTCGGTCCAGCCCTCGAATGAGGGGGAGTCTTCATATCAGCAGCCTGGTTATGATTGGGGAGCTTCTTCTTCCTCCCACAGGCCTAACTATGATCATTCTTGCAATGACTCGCCTGGTTGGAACCCTTACTCGTATCTAGATTGATACCCACTTAGGCCAAAAGCCAAAGCTTGGGGGGAGGTACGGCGACATCGCACTCATCTCCATATCATTTTGCATCGGTACTTTGTATATTCATGTTTCGATTCTCTTTTTAGTTTTTGTTCTTTCTTTGCTTTTACTTTCTAAAAAACAAAAAAAACAAAACTATTTCTGTTGTTTCTCTTTGGTTTGCTTCTTTTTCTTTTTGCCTTGGTTTGTTTTTCCCTTTTGCTTTGTTTGAAATTTTTGAAAAACCCAAAAAGATTTTGCTTTGCTTATTCTTCCTTTTCGGTTCTTACTTTAAAAAACTCGAGAACACCAAAAATATCTGTTATTCCTCTTTGGTTTTGTGAGTTTTGTTGCAGGGTTCAATAGTCCTCAGTGAGATTTGGTTTCATATTATTATTCAAGCCACACAAGTGAAGGGCAATACTGAGGATTAATGACAACTTGAGGTGGGGTAAGAGGCTGGTAACGAACTCTATTTGTTTTCATTTTTGTACATATACTCATCATTGTGGGCATGCTTAGCCTGTTCGCGTAGTTTGTATGTTATTTATGGATGCTTAGTAGTTCTTGCTTGCATATGATTAGTTCCAGCTTGCTAATAGTTTGTAGCATGTCATATGAATGTTTGCTTGCATTACTCTACTCATAACTTGGTATGACACCGTGGCATCCTGATGACCCACAAGTGTAGGGGGTCTATCGCAGTATTTTCGATAAGTAAGAGTGTCGAACCCAACGAGGAGCAGAAGGTACTGGCTAGTGGTATGGATCAGGAATTCTCTGCAAATACTTAGCAAACGGATTTTTAGGGTTTTTTGATAAAGCAAGTAAACACAGTACGAGTAAATAAAGGACAGTAGGAATAAATGCAGCAAGTGGCACAATCCTTTATGCAGCAAAGGACAAGCCGGTTGTATTTCTATAGATGACCAAACGTTCTCGAGGACACATGGGAAGACTGTCAAGTGCTTTCGCTTCATATAGTCGATTAATCTTCTCTAGCTTGCTAAGTGTTGTGTAGGTGAACCTGTGCTAATGTACCGTCTCATCCAAGACTTAATACATACTTGTGATTAAACCCCCTTGCAAACATCCATAAGTACAAGAAAGTAATTAAGGTAGAAACCTAACCACAACTTTAAACTCTAAGACCCTTACGTCCCTTGTGCAATGGTTTCCTAACGGGGGTTCAGGTTTCTATCACTCCGGCAACCCCTACGATTAGTAGCCAAATACACAATGCATTCCCCTAGGCCCATATAGGTGAAGTGTCATGTAGTCGACGTTCACATGACACCACTAGAAGAAGTACACCACAACTTAAATAACAATCTATTGAATCTTTCTCAACGAAACTCCACTACTAACAACAAGACTTCTCCCATGTCCTCAAGAACAAAACGAACTACTCACAAAACATCATATGGATCATGATCAGAGATGGAATAATGATGTATAACAATCTAAACATAAACAATAATTCAATGGTTCACTCAATAGCATCAACTACAAAGAGTAATCAACACCGGGAAAGTTTCCCCTATGAACTATATCAAGATTCAATGCATTTGTTACAACAATATGGAGATGGTGATGAGGGTGCTGATGGTGATGATGGTGGTGGTGATGATGATGATGATCCCGATGAAGTCCATCTTGATGGTGGTGTTGATGGCGACGATCTCCCCTCTCCGGGAAGGAATTCTCCCGGCAGAAATCTGTCTGCCGGAGAGATCTTTCTCTCTCAGTGTTTTCCGCCCCGCAGAGGCATCAGAATCTTTCTGTGGTCGCTGCCCGAGTCTTAGGGTTTCGGGAGGAAGATATACGCCAGAGGGGAGAGGCTGGAGTGGGCCAGGGCGGCCACACCACTCCCTGGCGCGGCCTAGGCCTGCCCGCGCCATGGGGTGGTGTGGTCCCCCTGTGGCCCACCTCCACTCCATCTTTTGGCATCCCGAGTCTTCTGGAAAATAGGATTTTCCGTATATTTTCCCAGATTTTCTGATCTTCGTGAATTTTGCCTCAAAACATCACCTTTTCCATCAGAATCCTGACTGCAGCGGTCCATGCTCCAAAAGTCATCAACCATGCAAAAACAAATGAAATAACATAAGTATCACCTCTCAATACAAAATATATCAATGAATAATAGTGAATTAAGACATAGAATAGTGATGCAAAATGGACGTATCAACTCCCCCAAGCTTAGACTTCGCTTGTCCCCAAGCGAAACTGAGCTCAATAAACATGACCTCAAGTTTATGGAGTGAAGAGTCGATAAAAGAATACGGACAAGAAGCATCACATTCATCAAATACATAGATCATAATAGAAGACAACTCACTATTATACAACTCAACTTGCAATGAGTAAAGGAAACACAATAAAGATACATAAAGTGAATCATAATTGGTAATGGCAAACTTTGCTCTTGGTCGAAGAATAGTTGATAATTTGCTGGAGTTCACAAATAGCTGGTTTTCCAAAGAAAGCTTTCAAGGTAGTAAACATCAAGATAAGAGAAATGTGCAAAACAAGGAACATAAGAAACATGAATGCATAAATCATCGTATGAATGAAAGAAACACATCAACTCAAAATACTTGCCGAGATAGAAGGGAATAGGTTTACTGACTCAACTACAAAGTAAAAGAAAGTGACCTTCAAAGAGGGAAGCAGGGATTACAAGTCTCATAAAGAGCTCCCAAAAATTATGATACTTACTAGCTTTCAGATCTCATTGCCCCTATCATAGGCATCTTTAGGTGATTAAGGTTAAAGTGACACAACTAAGAGGATATGCTTGACAAGTTATAAGTTGAAATCTCATGCCCTTTACTTATGAGTATCGATCCTCATGCTACTCAACTTCATTCACGAGCAAGCTCTTGTCATTGTAAATACATGCGTATCATCGAGAACCGCCAACGGGGTACCCCTTGCACATGACATAGGAGCTATCCCATAATCAAAATGACAAGGCAAGCAGACAGTGAGCATCTCAGCGATCTCTTTATTTGCTATTTGCATAGGTTTTTATTGAGGATGCTTCATAGAATGCTCACTATAGTTATGCTGCAAGTTTCCATCATGATTAGGCATGTCTTAGGCTAGCGGCTCAGGCGTTTCTCGAACACACATATAAACTCCATGATCTTACAAGTTCCACTTTTATTTCACACCGTCGGGATCCATAAGCAAAATAACATGATATCAACTAGGTACAAAGTACCAAATGAAGTGTTGAAAGCGGTCCCCATGATACATGGTTCGGCTAACTTCAACTCATAAAGCGCAAGCATATACGCAACAAAGAAGGACCCAATGGTTCAAGTTTATTAAATGCAAGAAAGTAAAGTGTGCCATCAAGTTCGTGAGAGCTTTAATCACTAAATTTCACATAACAAGTTTAATTTGGGAGGTAGATAAAACAAGAATTTACTTGGAATAGCAATAATGCTACTAGGTAGGTATGGTGGACACAAATGGCGAAGGTTTGGGTTTAAAGGAGGCGGATGCACGAGAAGAATTTCCTCTCAGTACAGGTTTTTGGCTAGCAAGGCTGGGTAGCAAGTATAAGAGTTGAAGGAAACAAACAAACATACAAATGGTAAAGGAAAACATGCAATCTTCCTTGGAAGCACAAAAGATCTTAACTAGAGAAAACTAGACTTATGAGCAAATCAAGAAAGAAAGATGATGAAATTATTTTCCTCTAGAGTACTTCTATCTTTTTATTTTCAACTCTCAAAAAGGGTGTTGCTACTGACCGAGCCAGGTTTGCCAAAACCAACTGAATTAACTCAATGATCCCAAAGTGCTACCAATACTGACAACAAGATCAATCATATAACCATGAATTGAAAACTATCATAAGCTATGCAAAAGAGTGAATGATAGAACTTCTCATTAGTACTCCATAATGGAAACTCACACCAAGGGATACAAATCTAACGAGAGAGGGGACACTTCCATAATGCAAACCATACTACAAAATAACTCCTCTATTCATGATATGACTCTACTAACAAGGTAAAAAGATAGAAGATAGTGATATGATACCGCGACACTCCCCCAAGCTTGGAACAAACCAAGGGGATGCCAAACCTGATGACGAATTACTCCTTAGGTGGTGGTGGTATCTTCTCATCTTCGCCCGTCTTCCAGGGTAAAGGCTTCCCATCAACAAAGGACATCGTGGTTTCCAACATCCTAAAACTTGCAGCAGCACTTATGCATTTAAATCTAGCCTCATACTCACAGTTTTGATTTTGAACGTCATAGAACTGTGCTTGCAGTTCGTTGGTTGTTTGGCGCAGTGAAAAGACTTCATCTTTGAGATCAGAAGTCTCCTTTTGGTGCTCGACGATGAGTTCAGAACAAATCTTGTGGATGATGTCCACTTCGCGCTCCGCCATCTTCCTATACCTAAAGACTTCTTGCTCCAATTCTTCCATCCCGTCCTCCAGATTTCCTTCACCTTTAGGGCCTTGAACCTCCTTAATCCGGACCTCCCCACCTTCGAGCAACAACTCCTTGGGATGAATCTTCAATTCTCTCATATATGGGTTGATGATATCTTCTAAGGAATCTCCCTTGGATGTTCCAGGGGAAGACATTGTGGCTCCAAATCTGAGATTACACCTGGCAGAAACAGATCGAAACAAAAACACAACGAAAACACGATATACGAACCTCGGGGGATCCGAGGGGTATATATTATGAAGTTTCACTTCAAAAGGAAGGTACTGGGAGAAAACGAGTCGGAGGCGGAGTCCTGGGTGGCCTCACCACATGGTGGCGTGGCCAGGGGTGGGCCCGTGCCATGGGGTGGTGTGGGCCACCCTGGCTCCGGTTCCATCCCTTTTTCGCTTCATAGCTTTCCTTATTGACTGAAAACTGCAAAAATATAGTTGGATTGTATTTTCGCGGAACTTTTCTTACCAGAACTGTTACCTAGTTGGAAACGGACTCTGCAGGTCTCTGAATTTGGTCCTCAATGAATTTCTCTGGAGTTATAACTTGAAAGGCATCAACATCTTCATTGTAAGAATCTCTAGCAATATAGTGTTTGAGTCACTGTCCATTCACTACTTGTGTAGTATTATCTTTTAGAGAAGAAATTTTTATTGCTCCTGAACGGTATGCTTCTTCAATGATGAAAGGTCCTTCCCATTTTGATAGTAGCTTACCTGCAAAAAATCTGAAACGAGACCTATACGATAGAACTTTCTCACCAACATGAAATTCTCTCTTAAGTTTTCGCTTGCCATGCCATCTTTTAACTTTTTCTTTAAAGAGCCTAGCATTCTCATAGGCTTCACTCCTCCATCCATCTAAAGAGCTTAAGTCAAAAGGTCTTTTCTCACCAGCTAGCTTACAATCTCTATTTAGTTCTTTCACTGCCCAGTAAGCTTTGTGTTCTAATTCTAAGGGTAAGTGGCAAGCTTTCCCATAAACCATTTTATAAGGAGACATTCCCATGGGATTCTTATAAGCAGTTCTATAAGCCCATAAAGCATCATTCAACTTCTTAGCCCAGTTTTTTCTAGACCTATTAACAGTCTTTTGTAAGATAGATTTAATTTCTCTATTTGATAACTCTACTTGCCCGCTAGTTTGGGGTGATAAGCTGAAGCAATCCTATGATTAACATCATACTTAGCGAGGGTCTTCCTAAAACCGCCATGAATGAAATGAGAACCCCCATCAGTCATGAGATACCTAGGCACTCCAAACCTAGGAAAGATAACATCCTTAAGCATTTTTAGAGAGGTTTCTCCGTCAGCACTTTTCGTAGGAATGGCTTCTACCCACTTAGTAACATAATAAATGGCAACAAGAATATGAGTGTAACCCTTCGAAGGAGGGAAAGGACCCATAAACTCGAATCCCCAACAATCAAAAGGTTCAATTACTAGAGAATAATTCATAGGCATTTCATTACGTCTAGAAATATTACCAACACGTTGACATTCATCACAAGATAAAACAAATTTTCTTGCATCTTTAAAAAGAGTAGGCCAGTAGAAACCTGATTGTAATACCTTTTGTGCAGTTCTATCTCCTGCATGATGTCCTCCATAGGCGCTCCCGTGACATTTACTTAATATCTCTTTTTGTTCATACTCTGGAACACATCTTCGCATAATACCATAAACCCCTTCTTTGTATAAGTGTGGGTCATCCCAAAAATAATGCCTCAAATCATAAAATAACTTTCTTCTTTGCTGAGCTGTAAAAGTTGGAGGCAAATACTTGGAGACAATAAAGTTAGCATAATCAGCATACCAAGGGCTTCCTCGCGAGTTCACCCTACTGCGGCTAATTGCTCATTTGGAAAACTATCATTAACAGGCATAGGATCAAAAGAGATGTTTTCCAAGCGAGATAAATTATCAGCTACAGGATTTTCAGCACCCTTTCTATCTACTATATGTAGATCAAACTCTTGTAAAAGCACTACCCATCTAATAAGCCTAGGCTTAGCGTCCTTCTTTGTCATAAGATATTTAATAGCAGCATGATCAGTATGAATAGTTACTTTTGAGTCCACAATATAGGGCCTAAACTTATCACAAGCAAAGACAACAACTAGAAATTCCTTTTCAGTAGTAGCATAATTCCTTTGAGCAGTGTCTAGAGTCTTACTAGCATAATGGATAACGTTCAGCTTTTTATCAATACGTTGCCCAAGGACAGCACCTACAACAAAATCACTAGCATCACACATTATTTCAAAGGGTAAACTCCAATCAGGTGGTTGAACAATAGGAGCTGTTGTTAAAGCCTTTTTAAGAGTTTCAAAAGCTTCCTTACAATTGTCATAAAAAATGAAGGGTACATCCTTTTGAAGAAGATTAGTAAGGGGTTTTGATATCCTAGAAAAGTTTTTAATAAACCTTCTATAGAAACCAGCATGACCAAGGATACTACGAATACCTTTTATGTCTCTTGGGCATGGCATCTTCTAAATTGCCTCAACCTTAGCTCTATCAACTTCTATTCCTCTTTCAGAAACTTTATGCCCAAGAACAATCCCTTCGTTAACCATGAAGTGGAATTTCTCCCAATTAAGAACAAGATTAGTTTCTTCACATCTCTGCAAAACTTTATCAAGGTTGTGCAGACAATTATCAAAAGAAGTTCCGTAGACAGAAAAGTCATCCATGAACACTTCTACAATTTCCTCACAAAAGCCATGAAAGATAGCAGACATGCACCTTTGGAAAGTAGCAGGAGCATTACATAAACCAAAAGGCATACGTCTATAAGCATAAGTTCCATAAGGGCAAGTAAAAGTAGTTTTTTCTTGATCTTGTTGTTTAACAGCAATTTGAGAGAAACCAGAATAACCATCAAGAAAACAAAAATGGGTCTTTTTAGACAACCTTTCCAACATTTGATCAATAAAAGGAAGCGGGTAGTGATCTTTCTTAGTGACTTTATTGACTTTCCTAAAATCGATGCACATCCTATAGCCTACTACTATTCTTTGAGGAATAAGCTCATCATTATCATTAGGGACAACGGTAATACCTCCCTTTTTAGGAACACAATGAATAGGACTAACCCATTCACTATCAGCAATAGGGTAAATAATACCAGCATCACGGAGTTTCAATACCTCATTCCTTACCACTTCCTTCATCTTAGGATTTAAACGTCGTTGGTGCTCCACTACTGGCTTCGCATCTGGTTCTATGTTGATAGAATGCTGACATATAGTAGGTGAAATCCCTTTCAAATCATCCAGAGTATAGCCCATAGCTCCTCGGTGTTTCTTCAAAACTTCCAATAATCTTTCTTCTTCTTCCTCCCCTGAAAGTTTAGCGCTAATAATAACAGGATATATCTTTTTATCATCAATAAAAGCATACTTAAGATCATCAGGGAGAGGTTTTAGATCAAAGACCGGGTCCTTTTTAGGTGGCAAAGTGGTACCCAAGTCTTCTACAGGAAAGTCATGTTTAAGCAACCTGGGTTGACGACGGAGGATCTCGTCAATCTCATTCCTTTCATCCATGAAGATCTCACTTTCATGATCTTGCATAAATTGCTGCAAAGCATTGTTAGGAGCAAGAGAGATAGAAGCAAGTTGTTCAACTCTAAAATCCTCATTAGGGGTTTCCTCTTCGCAAGGTTCTTTAGTAAATTTCGAAAAATTAAACTCACAAGATTCCCCATCAAACTTAGTCACGATTTTCTCCCTCTTGCAATCAATAATAGCACCACAAGTACTCAAGAAAGGTCTACCGAAAATGATAGGATAAGTTTTACTAGCAGCTGAACCAAGTACTAGAAAATCAGCAGGATACTTGATCTTACCACAAAGGACTTCCACGTCTCGCACAATGCCAATTGGAGATATAGTCTCTCTATTAGCAAGGTGAATAACCACATCAATCTCCTCCAACTCGCAAGGACTTATTTCATGCATAATTTCTCTGTAAAGCTCATAAGGAATAGCACTAGAGCTTGCACCAATATCACATAAACCATAATAGTAATGATCACCAATTCTAACAGAAAGCACATGAACACTAGCCTTTTTAGATCTATTTGGATGTGAAACAATATTGGAAGCATCCTCACAGAAGACTATGTGCCCATCTTCTACGCTTTTAGTAACAAGGTCTTTCACAATTGCTACGACAGGTTCAATGTTTATTTGTTCATCAGGTTTTACAGTTTTCTTTACACTTTTAGTGATCACATTAGTTATCATAGGATGATCCTTTACCTTATCTGGGAAGGGAATCTTCTCGATGTAAGGTTCAGGTAGGATATGATCAATAATGCAACACTCAGTGCTCCCAATAGGAACATGGTCAACAATATCTTTATAAGACGCATGGTACTTATTCCATCCCTTTTTTGGAATTTCAATATACAAAGCAAAAGATCTAAATCAATTTGTAATAACTTGCAAATCAAGACCCTAAGCATTATTAATATTTTGAAAGTCATCAGTTCCCATAAAAGATTCAATGCATTCATAATCATATTTTATACCTGACTTTCTACCTTTGTCGTTCTCCCAAGCTCCAGCATTGTCTTGAATATGGTCCAGAAGGTCCCATTTAACTTCTTCTTCCATGCGAGTGAATGATCCAGCACAAGAAGCATCCAATAAATCCTTGTCATGTAGAGGGAGCCTTGCATAAAAGTTATTTATAACAATATTGTTGGGGAGCTCATGAATGGGACATTTGAGCATTAGTAACTTCAATCTCCCCCAAGCTTGAGCAGTACTCTCTCCATCAAGAGGCCAAAAGTTGTATATTTGATTCCGATCTTTATGAATTTCACTAGGAGGATAAAACTTTGAATAAAAGAGAGGCACTATTTCCTCCCATTCCAGAGCTTGACCATTCTTCGGCAGCTTATACCATTCCTCAGCTCTTCCTTTCAGTGATAATGAGAATAACTTCTTCTTAATTTGATCTGTAGTAATACCTGCACACTTGAACAACCCGCATAATTCATGTATAAAGAGCAAATGATCACCGGGATGGACAGTTCCATCCCCAACATAGTAGTTATCCATAACACGATCAATAATTCTTGTAGGTATTTTGAAAACATATTTCTCAACAGGTGGTGGCTTATCTACTACCTTAGCAGTGGTAGTAGCATTACCAAATAAGAAACTCAGCGAATTATCCATAATGAAAATAAAGCAACTAGCAGAAGTAAACAATACTCATAGTAGAAGTTTCCTTTACCAGTTCCACTCTCCAATAGCGCTTCACTCCCCGGCAACGGCGCCAGAAAATAGTCTTGATGACCCACAAGTGTAGGGCGTGTATCGCAGTATTTTTGATAAGTAAGAGTGTCGAACCCAACGAGGAGCAGAAGGTGCTGGCTAGTGGTATGGATCAGGAATTCTCTGCAAATACTTAGCAAACGGATTTTTAGGGGTTTTCGATAAAGCAAGTAAACAAAGTACGAGTAAATAAAAGACAGTAGGAATAAATGCAGCAAGTGGCCCAATCCTTTATGCAGCAAAGGACAAGCCGATTGTATTTCTATAGATGACCAAACGTTCTCGAGGACACATGGGAAGACTATCAAGTGCTTTCGCTTCATATAGTCGATTAATCTTCTCTAGCTTGCTAAGTGTTGTGTGGGTGAACCTGTGCTAATGTACCGTCGCATCCAAGACTTAATACATACTTGTGATTAAACCCCCTTGCAAACATCCGTAAGTACAAGAAAGTAATTAAGGTAGAAACCTAACCACAACTTTAAACTCTAAGACCCTTACGTCCCTTGTGCAATGGTTTCCTAACGGGGGTTCAGGTTTCTGTCACTCCGGCAACCCCTACGATTAGTAGCCAAATACACAATGCATTCCCCTAGGCCCATATAGGTGAAGTGTCATGTAGTCGACGTTCACATGACACCACTAGAAGAAGTACACCACAACTTAAATAACAATCTATTGAATCTTTCTCAACGCAACTCCACTACTAACAACAAGACTTCTCCCATGTCCTCAAGAACAAAACGAACTACTCACAAGACATCATATGGATCATGATCAGAGATGGAATAATGATGTATAACAATCTGAACATAAACAATAATTTAATGGTTCACTCAATAGCATCAACTACAAAGAGTAATCAACACCGGGAAAGTTTCCCCTATGAACTATAGCAAGATTCAACGCAATTGTTACAGCAATATGGAGATGGCGATGAGGGTGATGATGGTGATGATGGTGGTGGTGATGATGATGATGATCCTGATGAAGTCCAGCTTGATGGTGGTGTTGATGGCGACGATCTCCCCTCTCCGGGAAGGAATTCCCCCGTGTAACACCCTCAAATCGGCCCTATACAAGTTTTAGCAATTTCTGCCAAGCCCGCATAGAAACGATTCAAGGACGCCCACCAGGCACTTTCGTGCGGGTAGAAAACGAAGTAATACCATTACACATCAGTCCTCGATGGGACCCACAGACAGATTTATATACATCAGCGACTCAATGAGTCAAGAATACAGATATACAATACAAAGATCCAAATCACCTTGAAACGATAGAGCGTCCAACTACGGACAAGATGCAAATGGGGCTAAGAGCCCTGAAGAATAACCAATGGCGTCCATAACCCTGCCCAGGCCAAGCCGGAAGGGTAACCCTGCTAACGACGTTGATCTCAAACCTGCTAAAACAAAAGGGGTGCCGACAAAGGGCAAAGGAAAAAGAGGAGCGTCAGTACTGAGGCCAGTACACGGCGAGGCTAGAATTCGGCGGCTCTCGCCTACATAGGTATGGTGGGCTGAAGCGGCAGCGCAGCGGCACTAAACAACCTATAGAGACTCGATACAACTGGCGGTTATTAGAGAGGGATAAGAAAGACCTATTCGGATCCAACCTGAAGCTAACACCAAACAAACTCATCCTGGTATTTCCCCCTCGAGACCAAACGAGGAAGTCAGACCGAGGAACTCACACGGTTGGCAATTTTACTCGTTCCGTTTTAGTTGTAGCTCTTACTATTCAGATATAGATATCATGAGTCATCCTAACAACATAAGTAGTGGGCAGTTTTAGTTAACATTCCGTGGTAGTTGGAGCATTTACTAGTCAGATACAATAGTCCCGAGGAATCACAAAACCCAGCAGTGGTTGGCACTTTTATCACATTCCATTGGAGTTGCAATACTTACTAGGCATATAGCATGTCACAACACAACCCAGATCCACCAGCTATTGCATTTTTAATATCCATTCCGTTATACTTGAGCTGATTACTAGTCACATATTAAGTCAAATTTATAGCACTACTTTAGTTATGCTTGTCTATGATCGAGATACTGTGCTCCAAGTCGTCCATAACCGCAGACACGGCTTTCAGAAAGTTTTACCCTGCAGGGGTGCACAAATAGCAACACACACTCGATCAACCTCGGAAAAACCAACTCAAAACCCAACGAGACATTCACGACAAAGCGATCACAGGATTCATCAATATTTCAGGGGGCCACCCCACTAAGCTACCCGCAACGAAGTTGGCCGGCTCCGGAACGGACCCAGGGTTTGTGTGGACGGCTGTAAACGACTGGGAACCCGAAAATGTGACTGGGATTGTCGATACAGCGAAAACGTGTCACGATCCTAAACAGTACAGGTGCTCCACGCACAATCGTAAGTAAAACAGTAATGCATGGCATAGGTACAGAATAGTAATAAAGCCCCAAACTACTTGTGGCCCCAAGAAATAGAAATGAATCAAGCTCTGGCTCAGGGGGGTCCATAAGGCCTCCCGGATATGGATAGTGCGAAAAAAATCAAGGAACAAGTATCAAGTACTCGGGGTCCTACGGGACACAAGTGAGCGTGGAAGAACCAAATAACATCTATTGCCCACCGATGCCTCTGCATTAGTTATATCTAGCATTTTACTAGTTGTATTTAAAGTCATGACCATCTCCACCAATAAGCATCTCCACCGATAAACATCTGCCAGTGTTCCAACAATTGTGGTACTTGACAACACGAGATCACACCTGAGCAAGCGACTATGACTCGCAAGGCCAGCTATCTACCAAACACAGGTAATAGGAGGTGTCCAAGGCAATATAGAGGCTGCACGGGATATAACTGGGGTGCAGAAAATAAAGCATCGCGACACAGATAGCAATAGATCAACAGGAGGAAATAAAGACTATAAATGCAAAATAGGTAGAAGGGGAGAGATGCTCGCCTGGGAAACACTGCCGAAGATTCATATCCGAAGAACTTGTCGATACTCGCATCAACTCATCGGCCTAATCCGCGAAGAAGCAAACACTAGAAGAAACACCAGATGCAATAGTTAATACTACAGCAGAAGATCCGGCATGATTATGATATGATGCAGATGCGGTGCAATTAGGCAGTATTAAGTGGAACCGGGGCCTCGACGATTAATTAAATGGTTCAAGTTGTTTAGGTGCCCCTCAATTTAAATGTTGTCTTAACAAGGCAAAACATGGCATCGGTTCGCTACGCAAATTTAAATGGAGTCCGAAATAAGACAAAGATATCCCGCATAACACTCCATAGTTAGTTTAGGTGAATCGACTATAGTGCTCCCAAACCCACAGACAGGTATGCATGCATGAACCATTTAATATGCGATAGTATAGATGTCATATTATAAAAATAGGGGCTTAGGATCACACATCTGGGTTCGGACGACCTTGGGTTCTGGGGGTCCGGGGTTCGGTCTCAGGGTTCGGCGAGGATGAATGATTCGACGGGATCAGTCTTCGGATCCGTGTAGACGTCGCGAAATCGGGAAGGTGATCTAAGTTCGGGACTTCACATGCTTGGAACCGAGGTGATTGGTTCCTTCTCTCTGATCTTGGGGGTTGTGGCGGAGATCTCGGAGTTCCGGCTCCATCGAGCGATGGTGAACTTGTGTGTCGCCGGCGGCCTTCAGGTACTCGCGTAATTCTTCTCGCATCGGAGTTTGCGGGTGACGACAGACACGCCGGAGTGGTCGTTGGAGCTGAAACACACACGCAAGCAACTCAGTCGTGCATCTCGCGCATCAACAGCAAGGAAAAACCGCTTGGGTACAAACATTACGAGCCTCATCTCACGAACGTGACAACAACCTGCAGAGGTAGGGCATCCCTGTTGTCGACATGAGGAGCCCCTCAAACCCGAGGCGGAGCGGACGGCAGGAACGCGGCAGCCCCGGGTCGGTCGACGGCGGCAGGAGACAAGGACGATGGCGTCGGGGTCGGTCGCGGGTCAACGGTGCTGCGGCAAGAGATCCCGGTGCGCGGCACCACGCCGTAGGGCGCGAGCGGGAGGCGGAGCACGCCAGTGTCGCCGGAGCAGAGGAAGGGTGGCCGCGGTAGCGACGTTGGGGCGACCGTGGCGGCGCTAGGTCGAGCGAGGCAAGGCGGCGGTCGGCTCGGAGGGGAAAACCACGGCGCCGCGAGGAGAGCCAGGCGCGGAGCAGAGGTGGCGGCCGTCGCGGAAGAGGGCGTCGTGGAAGGCGGGAGGAGCTCGGGCGGCGGCGGAGGAGCTCGGCGCGGGCGGAGATGCGGCCGGAGAAGGAGAGATGGGGTGGAGCGGGGCGAACGGCGGCCTCGGGCTCGGGGGAGGACGCGCCGGAGAAGGCGGCGAGGAAGGGGAGCCTGCGGTGGAACTTGAGAGGAAGGGTAAGTGGCGGTGGAGGAGATGGGGAAGGTGGGGGTCGGTAGTGAGGAAGGAGGCGATCGACGGCAAGGGCGGCCGAGCGGCGGCCAGAAAGGGGGTGGAGGCGCGCGGCCGGACACTGGCGAGGAGGCCCAGGCGGCGGAGGATTTGGTGGCGATGGCGTCCGGCTGGGAGAAGAAGGGGAGGCGCGCGTCCCGGCTGGCGGGGTGGGACCATACGGCGGGGTGGATCACGAGGTGGTCGTGTGGGGAGCTGGTGGCGTGGGGATCGGGGTCCTGGGGCGGTCGGTCGGGGCTGGCTGGGTGAATGGGCCAGGCGGGGGGTTGGGCGCGTGGAGTTTTGTGGGGTGGTGGACCAGGGCGCGGGAGCGGGCGGGAAAAACGGCGGCTGCGGGTGTGTGCGCGCCCAGGCAGTGGGGGTTGTCCGCGCGTGGGGCAGGCTAGGTAGATCTGGTCGGTGGGATGAGGTGGCAGGCTGATTGGTTGTGATTTTGGGCCAGGGGGATGTGGCGAGCCGTGAGTGGCTGTGGTGAGGTGGAGGGGCTGGGTAGATTAGGTTTGGGTAGTTTTAGGAATTTTGGAGGTGGCCGGCTAGGCTTTCGGGCCTGGCTGGCTGCCTCCTATAAAAATAATATAAAATTTGTTTATCTAAAACGGGGCTTTAGAAATCCGTTGGTAGACAAAACAAAATAATCCGGAGACTTGGGTTTTGATTTAAAATAAAGGCGGGGCGTTTCGAAAACAAAACAGTCTTTTTGAAAATAGTTTTAGACAAACAAATGCATGATGTCATGACGATGCTCAAATGCAAGGTGGCATGATGACATGAGCATGCGGTCATGATGATGCAATGCACAAAAACAACGTGATTTTCTAGTAGTGGTTTTGCGGGATGCCACAATTCGACACCACTAACAAGGGATCTCGCCCTTGAGATCCGCCTCATGGTACCGGGAAGAAGGTCGGCGATCTGAATCTTCTCGCTTCGTGTAGATCCACGCGACACCACTAAAAAGTGGTCCTTATCCGTGATCGTCGAGCGAACGCTCCGGGAACAAAAGGCGAAGGTAGAGGTATCCACAAATAAAGCCACCTCTAACTTCCTGGGATGGAGTAAAATTGCTGGATCCACCGATTCAATATACAAAAGCGAATGATAAGAGTAGTCGGATGGTGATCTGTCCATCGCGCACCCAAACCATTACTCTGCACACGAATCGGAGAATCATGCAACCAACCCTCGGAATCTGACTGAAGATCTCGACAAGCGAGGTTCGGAACAAAGGGGAAATGCAGACTCTGCATCAGAACTGGCATAGAGGATGTCGTCGCGTCGGAAATCACCTGAAGGCACAAGAAGGAACGGAAAGAAGTTCAACAGATGAAGGATTCCTCAGATAGCATGAAAACCGGATGTAGAAGCACCGTTACCAAAAGAGGAAGCGAAACTCTGAAGGTACGACGGAAACCCAACCACGAGAAATCCTGGACTCGAAGAAAAGATAAGAAAGGAGATTCAAAACACGCAGAGGTAAGAGGAGAATAGCAGAGGGGTAAGGAGTAAAAACAAACCTAATCAGATCTATCCAACCGATTTTGCAAAAATAGTTTTGACACTCTACTTCGGCCGTTAGCTAGGTTATCCTACAGGCTGGACTTGTGGGGTATCGCAACTGCTGGGCTCTGATACCCCTCTGTAACACCCTCAAACCGGCCCTATGCAAGTTTTAGCGATTTCCGCCAAGCCCGCATAGAAACGATTCAAGGACGCCCACCAGGCACTTTCGTGCGGGTGGAAAACGAAGTAATACCATTACACATCAGTCCTCGATGGGACCCACAGACAGATTTATATACATCAGCGACTCCATGAGTCAAGAATACAGATATACAATACAAAGATCCGAATCACCTCGAAACGATAGAGCGTCCAACTACGAACAAGATGCAAATGGGGCTAAGAGCCCTGAAGAATAACCAATGGCGTACATAACCCTGCCCAGGCCAAGCCGGAAGGGTAACCCTGCTAACGACGTTGGTCTCAAACCTGCTAAAACAAAAGGGGTGCCGACAAAGGGCAAAGGAAAAAGAGGAGCGTCAGTACTGAGGCCAGTACATGGCGAGGCTAGAATTCGGCGGCTCTCACCTACATAGGAATGGTGGGCTGAAGCGGCAGCGCAGCGGCACTAAACAACCTATAGAGACTCGATACAACTGGCGGTTATTAGAGAGGGATAAGAAAGACCTATTCGGATCCAACCTGAAGCTAACACCAAACAAACCCATCCTGGTATTTCCCCCTCGAGACCAAACAAGGAAGTCAGACCGAGGAACTCACACGGTTGGCAATTTTACTCGTTCCGTTTTAGTTGCAGCTCTTACTATTCAGATATAGATAGCATGAGTCATCCTAATAGCATAAGTAGTGGGCAGTTTTAGTTAACATTCCGTGGTAGTTGGAGCATTTACTAGTCAGATATAATAGTCCCGAGGAATCCCAAAACCAGTAGTGGTTGGCACTTTTATCACATTCCATTGGAGTTGCAATACTTACTAGGCATATAGCATGTCACAACACAACCCAGATCCACCAGCTATTGGCATTTTTAATATCCATTCTGTTATACTTGAGCTGATTACTAGTCACATATTAAGTCAAATTTATAGCACTACTTTAGTTATGCTTGTCTATGATCGAGATACTGTGCTCCAAGTCGTCCATAACCGCGGACACGGCTTTCAGAAAGTTTTACCCTGCAGGGGTGCACAAATAGCAACACACACTCGGTCAACCTCGAAAAAACCAACTCAAAACCCAACGAGGCATTCACGACAAAGCGATCACAGGATTCATCAATATTTCAGGGGGCCACCCCACTAAGCTACCCGCAACGAAGTTGGCCGGCTCCGGAACGGACCCAGGGTTTGTGTGGACGGCTGTAAACGACTGGGAACCCGAAAATGTGACTGGGCTTGTCGATATAGCAAAAACGTATCACGATCCTAAACAGTACAGGTGCTCGACGCACAATGGTAAGTAAAACAGTAAGGCATGGCATAGGTACAGAATAGTAATAAAGCCCCAAACTACTTGTGGCCCCAAGAAATAGAAATGAATCAAGCTCTGGCTCAGGGGGGGTCCATAAGGCCTCCCGGATGTGGATAGTGCGAAAAAATCAAGGAACATGTATCAAGTACTCGGGGTCCTACGGGACACAAGTGAGCGTGGAAGAACCAAATGGCATCTATTTCCCACCGATGCCTCTGCATTAGTTATATCTAGCATTTTAATAGTTGTATTTAAAGTCATGACCATCTCCACCAATAAGCATCTCCACCGATAAACATCTGCCTGCGTTCCAACAATTGTGGTACTTGACAACACGAGATCACACCTGAGCAAGCGACTACGACTCGCAAGGCTAGCTATCTACCAAACACAGGTAATAGGAGGTGTCCAAGGCAATATAGAGGCTGCACGGGATATAACTAGGGTGCGGAAACTAAAGCATCACGACACGGATAGCAATAGATCAACAGGAGGAAATAAAGACTATAAATGCAAAATAGGTAGAAGGGGAGAGATGCTCACTTGGGAAACACTGCCGAAGATTCATATCCGAAGAACTTGTCGATACTCGCATCAACTCATCGGCCTAATCCGCGAAGAAGAGAACACTAGAAGAAACACCAGATGCAATAATTAATACTATGGTAGAAGATCCGGCATGATTATGATATGATGCAGATGCGGTACAATTAGGCAGTATTAAGTGGAACCGGGGCCCGACGATTAATTAAATGGTTCAACTTGTTTAGGTGCCCCTCAATTTAAATGTTGTCTTAACAAGGCAAAACATGGCATCGGTTCGCTATGCAAATTTAAATGGAGTCCGAAATAACACAACGATATCCCGCATAACACTCCATAGTTAGTTTAGGTGAATCGACTATAGTGCTCCCAAACCCACAGACAGGTATGCATGCATGAACCATTTAATATGCGACAGTATAGATGTCATATTATAAAAATAGGGGCTTAGGATCACACATCTGGGTTCAGACGACCTTGGGTTCCGGGGGTCCGGGGTTCGGTCTCAGGGTTCGGCGAGGAGGAACGATTCGACGGGATCGGTCTTCGGATCCATGTAGACGGTCGCGACATCGGGAAGGTGACCTAGGTTCGGGACTTCACATGCTTGGAACCGAGGTGATTGGTTCCCTCTCGGCGATCTTGGGGGTTGTGGCGGAGATCTCGGAGTTCCGGCTCCATCGAGCGATGGTGAACTTGTGTGTCGCCAATGGCCTTCAGGTACTCGTCTTCTCGCATCAGAGTTTGCGGGTGACGACAGACACGCCGGAGTGGTCGTTGGAGCTGAAATACACACGCAAGCAACTCAGTCGTGCATCTCGCGCATCAACAGCAAGGAAAAAACCGCTTGGGTACAAACATCACGAGCCTCATCTCGCGAACATGATAACAACCTGCAGAGGTAGGGCATCCTTGTTGTCGACATGAGGAGCCCCTCAAACCCGAGGCGGAGCGGACGGCAGGAACGCGGCAGCCCCGGGTCGGTCGACGGCGGCAGGAGACAAGGACGGTGGGGTCAGGGTCGGTCGCGCGTCAACGATGCTGCGGCAAGAGATCCCGGTGTGCGGCACCACGCCGTAGGGCGCGAGCGGGAGGTGGAGCACGCCAGCGTTGCCGGAGCAGAGGAAGGGTGGCCGCGGCGGCGACGTTGGGGCGACCGTGGCGACACTGGGTCGAGCGAGGCAATGCGGCGGTCGGCTCGGAGGGGAAAACCATGGCGCCGCGAGGAGAGCCAGGCGCGGAGCAGAAGTGGCGGACGGCGCGAAAGAGGGCGTCGCGGAAGGCGGGAGGAGCTCGGGCGGCGGCGGAGGAGCTCGGCGCGGACGGAGATGCGGCCGGAGAAGGAGAGCTGGGGTGGAGCGGGGCGGACGGCGGCCTCGGGCTCGGGGGGAGGACGCGCCGGAGAAGGCGGCGAGGAAGGGGAGCCTGCGGCGGAACTTGAGAGGAGGGGTAAGCGGCGGTGGAGGAGATGGGGAAGGTGGGGGTCGGCGGCAAGGAAGGAGGCAACCGGCGGCAAGGGCGGCCGAGCAGCGGCTGGAAAGGGGGTGGAGGCGCGCGGCCAGACACGGGCGAGGAGGCCTAGGCAGCGGCGGATTTGGTGGCGATGGCGTCGGGCTGGGAGAAGAAGGGGAGGCGCGCGTCCCGGCTGGCGGGGTGGGACCAGGCGGCGGGGTGGATCACGAGGTGGTCGTGTGGGGATTTGGTGGCGTGGGGATCGGGGTCCTGGGGCGGTCGGTCGGGCTGGTCGGGTGAATGGGCCAGGCGAGGGGTTGGGCGCGTGGAGTTTTGTGGGGTGGTGGACCAGGGCGCGGGAGCGGCTGGGAAAAACGGCGGCTGCGGGTGTGTGCGCACCCAGGCGAGGGGGGGGGGGGGGGGGGGTTGTCCGCGCGTGGGGCAGGCTAGGTGGAGCTGGTCTGTGGGATGAGGTGGGAGGCTGATTGGTTGTGATTTTGGGCCAGGGGGATGTGGCGAGCCGTGAGTGGCTGTGGTGTGGTGGAGGGGCTGGGTAGATTAGGTTTGGGTAGTTTTAGGAATTTTGGAGGTGGCCGGCTAGGCTTTCGGGCCTGGTTGGCTGCCTCCTATAAAAATAATATAAAATTTGTTTATCTAAAACGGGGCTTTAGAAATCCGTTGGTAGACGAAACAAAATAATCCGGAGACCCGGGTTTTGATTTTAAATAAAGGCGGGGCGTTTCGAAAACAAAACAGTCTTTTCGAAAATAGTTTTAGACAAACAAATGCATGATGTCATGACGATGCTCAAATGCAAGGTGGCATGATGACATGAGCATGCGGTCATGATGATGCAATGCACAAAAACAACGCGATTTTCTAGTAGTGGTTTTGCGGGATGCCACACCCCGGCAGAAATCTGTCTGCCGGAGAGATCTTTCTCTCTCGGTGTTTTCCGCCCCGCAGAGGCGGCAGAATCTTTCTATGGTCGCTCCCCGAGTCTTAGGGTTTCGGGAGGAAGATATACGCCAGAGGGGAGAGGCTGGAGTGGGCCAGGGCGGCCACACCACTCCCTGGCGCAGCCTAGGCCTGCCCGCACCATGGGGTGGTGTGGGCCCCCTATGGCCCACCTCCACTCCATCTTTTGGCATCCTGAGTCTTCTGGAAAATAGGATTTTCCGTATATTTTCCCGGATTTTCTGATCTTCGTGAATTTTGCCTCGAAACATCACCTTTTCCATCAGAATCCTGACTGCAGCGGTCCATGCTCCAAAAGTCATCAACCACGCAAAAACAGATGAAATAACATAAGTATCACCTCTCAATACGAAATATATCAATGAATAATAGTGAATTAAGACATAGAATAGTGATGCAAAATGGACGTATCACATCCTCCTCTGAATGTTTCATTTGGATTGACTTGGCACATGCTCACGCATGCATATGACTGAAATAATCCGTTAAGCCTCGATGAATTATATTGCCTCGAGGGTCTTGAATCACTTTCATGCCATCATTAGTCCTGTTTTGTTGCAAGCATGATTATGACAGCTATTGCTCTCTTGTTTGTCGCTTCCTTACTTTTTCTAGCCTTCACTTTCACTGAGTATGTTTTACTCATGTTTCCAACTCCCTAAAACCAAATATTGCCAAAGTGTCCACCATACATACCTATTAGCATCATTTGCTATTTCCGTGCATATTCAATATGCCTTGTTTTCTTCCGAATAAAATGTTTGCTTGTTATAAGAAAGTTAGTAAAGCTCTCATGAACTTGATGGCACACTTTATTTTCTGCACTTAATAAACCTGAACCATTGTGACTGTCCATGAAAGTTATATCCTTGCAAATTATAGGCTGGGGATTAGCAGAACCGTGCTGTCACGGGGAATGCTTTCAACACTTGTAAATATATACCCAGTTGATAACATGCTATTTTGTTTGCGGATGTCGTCGGTGTGAAATAAAAGGGGAGCTTGTAGGTCCATGGAGTTATGTATGTGTGTTAGAGAAACGCCTGGGCCGCCGGTCTAATCCAAGTCGTCATGGTGGAAACCTGCAGCATAACCATAATGATATCTATGAAGCATTCTTCTTATAAAAAAGAGAGAGATAGCTATTGAGAAAAAGAAAAGAAAAAAATAGATTTGAGAAAAGAGGAAAGAGAGAAAAAAGCACCATTTCCCATGGTAAATAAGAAGATTGCTGAGATACTCATTGTCTACTTTCCTTGTCATTTTGATATGGGGATTCTTCCGTATCATCGGGCAAGGGGTACCCCGTTGGCAGTTCTCTATGATACGCACGTATTTACGATGACAAGAACTTACCAGTAACTAAAGTTGAGTAGCATGAGGAGCGGCCCTCGCACTAAATGAGTATGGGATTTGCAGTTTATAGTCTGTCAAGCATATAACTCAGATTGGACCTCACTTTCACCTTAACCATATTAAAGATGCTTATGATAGGGGCAGTGAGAGCTCAAAGCTAATGAGTACCATACTTTCAGCGTTTGGAAGCCTTTCAAACTATTCAAAACCTTTTTATTTCCTTGATGAAGTCTCCACCTATTCTATGAGCACCTTCTTGAGAGCATAGTTGTCATTCTTAGTGTAATGTGCTTGTCTCAAAACTTGATTATTAGTGCTATGACTTTGATGCTTGTATCTTTGATATCTTTACTTCTAGTCTTCACCTGAACTTCAGAGGTGCCTTGGCATTCAAAGGCAAGCGAGATACCACTCTATCATACCTTGTTATGAGCATTGTAATGTTGCTTATGTTTATGTTTCATGCTACTTATTATTTTTGAGTTGGAATATCTTCATAGCTTGCATTGCCTATTAAGTAAACTTACTTGCATACTCCTTATTATGAATTGTCTAAGTAGTTGATCACATGCTGATAATATATACATCATATGAAGCAAATGTGTTTGTGAAAGTTTCTTTTATCGTAGTCAGTTTTCAACTGAATTGCTTGAGGACAAGCAATAAGCTAAGCTTGGGGGGAGTTGATACGTCCAAAATGTATCTACTTTCCCGAACACTTTTGTTATTGTTTCTCCTCTAAACTTGTGTGATTTGGATGCAACTAACATGGACTGACGCTGTTTTCAGCAGAATTGCCTTGGTGTCTAGTTTTTGTGCAGAAAATCAACTATCAAGAAAAATCCCGGAAAATATGCCAAAAATCCTATTTCTCTAGAAGAATCCCGGAGCTAGAATACGAGACGGAGGGGGGCTGGGCCCAGGCCACACCACCTGGCCACGTAGGCTAGCCCAGGCCGCACCAGGGGGTGGTCTGGCCGCCCCAGACTCTCCCTCGGTCTCCCTCTTTGTCTATAAGATGCCTTCTGACCTAAAAACTCAGGGGGGGTTCGACGTTTTTCTAGAAGGAGTTCCGCTCCGCCGCCACCACCAGATTCCACGAAACAGCACCAAAAACTCCATTCTGGCACCCTGCTGGGATGGGGAATTAGAGGAGATCATCGCCATCATCATCACCATCGTTTCTCCATCGACCATCCATGTTTCCCCCATCTATGAGTGAGTAATCCCCCGCTGTAGGCTATGGGGATGGTAGGGATTGGATGAGATTGTTCATGTAATGGCATCGGATTGTTAGGGCATGGTGCCTAGTATCTTTTATTAGTGCTATTTGACTTCGTTGCAACTTGTTATACTTAATGCTTGTCACTAGGGCCCGAGTGCCATGATTTCATATCTGAACATGTTATTGATACATTATGATAGTATTGTTTTTGGTCTTACCTGCAAGTTGTATACACACGTTGTTGTCCGGAACCAATGGCCCCGAAGTGACAGAAATCGGGATAACCGGAGGGAATGGCTTTGATGTGAGGATCACATGTATTCACAGAGTGTTAATGCTTTGCTCCGGTGCTCTATTAAAAGGAGCACCTTAATTGCCAGTAGTTCCCTTGAGGCCCCGCTGCAAACGGGCTGGCAGGACAAAAGATGATGTGCAAGTTCTCATAGTGAGCACGTATGACTATATATGGAACACATGCCTAAGATTATCTAGTACTTGGATGCTTTATCTTATTTATCTGCAATTGCCCTATGTTCTGATTTCCATGTGGATTGTCTTGTCCATGCAACGCCCGTCCATCCATCCCTATGCCTACCGCACTCGAATCCTACTGTTTACTGCTATTGTTACTACTGTCTTTACTTTACTACTTCTGTTACTTTACTATTACTACTGCAAAACTTAGTTGTTAAGGCTTATAAATATTCTTTGACTCCCCTTGTGTCGAATCAATAAATTGGGTTTCACTTCCCTCGAAAATACTGCGATACACCCCCTATACTTGTGGGTCATCACTTACCTTCATGTTTTTGAACGCGGCATTCGGATTTTTTCTAGCGTCTGAGCATGATCCGAGAGTTTTATTTTACTTTCCATATCCTACTCCTGATAGGAGTATTTATTGTCAGATGCTTCCGTTATTTTTCTTTATCAGGTGCGCGCCAGCGCTCCTGATAGGAGTAGCCCCCGAGGCTATGTTTGGATATAAATATCAAGACATAGGCTCGAAAAATGCGTCATTGTTTCTATAAATTTTGTCGGGTGCATGACCAGTGCTCCCGATAGGAGTAGCCCCCGAGGCTACAGTCATAATGTTGTATATTTTGAGTGTAGTCTCAAATCTGCTCCTAGGAGGAATTTACTTCGACTCCAATTGAATTTCTTCGGGTCATACCGTGGGAAAGCCGCAATTTTCGCTGTAGTGCTTGTCGTGACATCAACGATGACTTATCGATGCAGTTAGTTTTCAGAAAAACACGCCATGACATGACGTGTCGAACGTGGGCCCATGCGCAGTAATGTTGACGCATGATGGTGTTTTTAGCGGAAATTCTTGACTGCACGTCCCCTCACTGCGCGAGAATCGAGGCGTCATGCATTGTTCTCCATTTTTACCGCAGTCATAACTTCTTTTATTTTTTTCCCTTATCGAGACCTTTGTAAACATGTGTCGTCATCGCTCAATCCTTTGTCGTTTTGATTTTGCATCGAACGGTTAGGTCCTTGCATTATTGCTCTTTATAAGGGAAGGGATGTGCTTTTTACTGTTTCACCTAGCCTCCCTCTGCTCCTTCTTCCTCCTTCCGCTCTTGCCCCTTGCGAACTTTGATTTTCGTGTCCCTCGTTACTTGCTCCGCCGCCATGGGCAAAAATAAAGCCGCTAGGACCTCCACTATCGCCGCAAAGGCCACCAGGAAAAGGGCCATCGGGTGGGCTCCCACAAGTGCATGATGCGGGAGCTCCGGGAGGCGCGGAACTCCAGCCTTCTGACGGAGGACTCCTTCAAGCTCCCCGGTGATGAAGCTACTCCCATCCCCGAGCTTGGCTGGAGGGCAATGTTCCTCTCCTTCCTCTTCTGCGGACTTTCTCTCCCCGTCCATGAATTCCTGCGAGGCCTCCTGTTTGTTTATGGCGTGCAGCTTTATCAGCTCACGGCCAATTCCATCCTCCATGTTGCTTGTTTTGTCACTCTTTGCGAGTGTTTCCTTGGGATTCATCCCCATTGGGGCCTTTGGAAATACTTCTTCTATGTTTGCCGCAACGCCACTGACACCATTGTCCATGATGTTGGTGGCGCCATTTTTTCTATCCGTTCCGATGTTGATTACTTAGACTTCAAACTCATGGATTCTATCCAAGGTTGGAAGTCTAAGTGGTTTTATGTCAAGGAACAGCCACTCGAAGGCCAGTCTTTTGGGTTAGCCCCCTTTGAACCCAAAGAGGTTTGTGGTAGACTCGACTCCTGGGATCAATGTCCCTCTGCTGAAGAAATGGCCGAAATCCATCCCTTTGTTGATCGTGTTTCCAAACTATGGCATGAGGTTGGCAAAGAATCATCGGGTCTTCAAGTCCTGGCATATTTTTTGTGGATCCGTGTCCAACCGCTTCAAGCCCGATTGTCCGGTATGTGGGCATATATTGGGAAGAAGGATCCGATGAGGATTTCCTAGGAAGACCTCTCCCTTAAGGTACATGAGAAGAGAGTCCGAAGCTTCACGACTTTGACTGCAAAAATCCTGGTTCCTTCGACTTGCCTTGTGGAGCACTTTGGCAAGAAGAAACGGCTTCCCGAGGTACATTTCCTTCGCCTTTTGTCTCTTTTTTCTCTTGTCTTATGCATATGTTAATTCTTCCGCTTTCTGTAGGATTTTGATCACCTGAACTCACTTCCTCCCCTTCCTGGAAGTGGTGTCCCCTAGTCTACCCCTCTGCATCCGACGATCTCCCTATGACTGGGGCTACTGCAGATGAGGAGGGGGATATTTCTGTGTCTGACTCTTCATCGAAAACGCAATCTCTTCCTTCGGCTAGCTCCGGGGACTTTCATGTGGAGCGTCCCGGTGAAAAGAGGAAGCACCCTTGTGCTGTGGAAAAGGTCAAGGATTCGGATGACTCGACTACTTCCAAGCCTTTCGGCACTTCTCCGATCGCAACTCCTTCTGCCCGGATGAACTTGTTTTATTTTGCGCAGGATGTGTCTTCGTAAGTATTTGCTTCCCTCTTCTTCTATTTTCACCGAGTGTTTTTGCTACTGATGCTTATTCTTGGTCGTGTTGTTTGTATTGATAACGAAGATCCTCCTGCTTCTCCTCTTCCCACGTCTGTGGGCTGCTCTACAAGGAAAACCCCTCCACCATCGGCAGAGCCGAAGGAGAAAATGCTATCTCCTATGGAGAAAGAGGTCCAGAAGGATGTCGCCGCATCATCCAATCCGCCGCCGCAAAAAAGCAGAAAAATGGCGGGTAAAGGGGTGGTGATATCTAAAGCACCCATTGATGTGGACATGAAGTTACTTTTGACGCCGGAATTATTTCTTCCCCATATATTTACTCTGCCTTGATATCCTTTTGCTGTGTTTTTTTCTTGCTCAGCCTTTGATGCGTGAGATGGTTGGTATGGCCACTCGCTTTATAAGGATCCGTGATGATGCCGAAGAGCTGAAAGGTATGTGTTGATTGCTTTTTTGTAATTTCCTTGTAAACGTGTTCATCCTCATTTTTGCGTTTCGCTCCTACAGCCGCTGCTAAGCAATCCGCGAATATTCGGGATGAGGCGATGAATTGTGCTGATGATTTGGAAAGCAGGCTCCGAGCTGCCGAAGAGGCCAATCAGAAGGCGAAAGCTGATGCTGAGGAAATGGCCAGGCAAGTCGCTGCCCGAGACACAACTCTGTGGTAGCGCCTGGAGGCCCTAAATAACTCGCTGACACGTAAGTTTTTACTTGTGCGTGCATCTGTTGTTTCGTTTCTTTGTTTTGGCTATCAACCACTTCTTCTCTCCTTTTGTTTGTCAGAGCTGATTGGCCAGAACTTGACGCTGGATGATGATAAGAAGGTTGATCCTTTATCGGATTTTGTTAGCACTTTGGAGGCTAACCGTGTTCGTAGGCACAATCTTCTTGTCCATTCGTGCCGCGCTTTCAAGAAGCTCCATGCCAAAGTATTTCCAACCACAGATGTGCCGGAGGACCTGAATGATCTTGTCGCCATTTTTGGTGTTGATCCCGGCCCCCTTGTTGGTTATAGGCTGATGCAATGAAGGAGTGGTGCCGAAACTTCAATGTCTCTGGTGATGGCGCATGGCGAGAAGGTTGACTGGGAGAAGGTTAGCTCCTCTATCCAGTCACCTCCAGTGGCAAAGAAGATGACCTGAAGACGCATATTAAAAGGGTAAGAAAATATTCTCGGCTACTCGTGGGTCTGGTCTCGGGTTCAGGGAAGTTGGTTGCTCCTTCCTCGACTACTCATGCCGCTGCTGTAGCTAGTGCTCCTTCTGCTAGTGCCACCTTATCTTTGAAGGACACAACCCCATAGGCCCTTATTTTGTAATCGTTTGTCGTGTCTTCCCTTATTGTAATGGATTCTAAACTTGTCTGGCCTCCTTTTGCTTCTTTTTGCAAGAGAGCAGCTTTTTAATATATGCGTGTGACCTTGCCTTTGTATGCTAAGTGTTTCGTATACTTCTTTGTTTTGTCAGAGCTTGAGTGATTCTTCGGCTCCTTCTGGTTCCGCGCAACCGTCGGATGTTGTTGCGTCCTCCGCTATAGCGGGTGCAATCAGTCCTATTGTCGTGCGTATGGTGGACCCGCCGCTATATGTTGAAAAGATAGAACAAGTGAAGAAACCTGAGGGAAACTGCGGGTAGTTCAATCACTAGTGGATGTTTCCCAATCAAAAACATGCTAGGCTCTCAACCGCGAAGCGTTTTTCTTGGAAGAGATCTCCAGGGCGAGCGAAAAACTATTGTGTAAGCTGCCTTCTTCTTCTTCAGTTTCCTTTCCGTCTTGATAGAAATTAATTTTCCTCCAATGTGCAAGTATTCGATTGTGCAAGAGGGAGGAAAGCCAGCGTCTGTGCGACCGAATGCACACTCTTGTATCTGCCTCTCGAAGTTCTGAGATAGATTTTTGGACTGACCATCGACATGCCTATACTATGGCGTTGTAGCAGGATCGCATATTGGAGCTGGAGCAATTTGTCGAGTGCTGCCGCAGATCTCTGGCTATTGTTTACAATGCCATGTTTCCTCAGGATCCTCGGGCTCAGACCTTGGTAGATTTAATTACGAAGTTTCGGCAAAGCAAAAGGATCCACCATTATGTGAAACTTCAACTTGTGGCGGGTGCCAAGCTTGCGCTCTATTGGGTGCATGCACATCACCCGACATTGGATCTGGACTTCATATCGCCGGGTCTATGTCTTCCTTCTGATGGCGTCCTTGTTTATATGGCGCCTCACTATGCCGCTGCTCGAAGACCCACCATTAGTCTTGTGCGTAGATGCTTAGAAGCAGACGAGGAATTTTTGTAAATTTTGAGATCTGACTGCTTGTTTGGGCAGCTTTGTAATGTGACTAAAATATTGTATAGACATTTTTATCAAAAAGATAGCATGTTTCATATGAGATTTTGCTTGTATGCTGTTTATCCTTGTTGGGGGATCCGAAGAACTTATGTTCATGTACCATAGAAGTTTCATGTTGTGAAATACTTTCTTTATTTATTGATAATAATGGAGAGGGGTACATTGTGATGGTGTGATCTCTTGGCCGATGGTCTTTTTATTTAGTAAAGAGTGCGTCTTAATACAACTTTTCTGGAGGAGCTTCGGCTTCTGTCCTTGAGGTCTTCTTATGCCGGACCATTATTGGAGGCCGCATACGTTGCTTTTTGTGAGGCTTTTGCATGCTTGCTCTTCCGACGTTTTCTTCTTGCGGGTGTGCCCTTCATGTGTCGCCTCTTCGTCCGTCAATTTTAGATGCCCAAGCTCCGCCTCCATCCCAAAAGATTCCGAGATTATGTTGAACTCTTGATCGCAACTGCCTGCGTGGCTGAAGCTGCCTTTGACTGTGATGACCCCATAGGGGGCTAGCATTTTTAGCACTAGGTATGCGTAGTGAGATACTTCCATGAACCTGGCGAAGGCTGGTCATCCCAGGATCACGTGGTATTGAGATGGCCAGTTCATAACTTCGAATTCCACCTTTTCTCATCTGAAGTTGTTTTTTGACCCGAAAACGACGTTGAGGTGGACTTTGCCCAATGGAATTTCAGCTTTTCCATGAACTATCCCATGGAAGGTTGTGTTGGTTGGGGTTAGGTTCGTCATGGACCAGTTCATGGCCCGTAGAGTTTTGGCGTAAATCAGGTTGATGCTGCTTCCTGCATCCAAGAAAACCTTGCTCATGTCGAACCCGCCGATTTGCGCTTCCACTATCAGCGCTGACTGGCCTGGCTGAGGGACCCGTAATGGGTGGTCAGCTCTATTGAAAGTGATTTCTTGCTCTGACCAATGTAGATACTCTGGTGTAAGAGGTGGCTTTGTTACCACCAAATTTACTTGCCTAGTGATCACCTTTTGTGTTCTATTGGAGGGTGGCCCCTTCTGGATCATTGACATTGCTCCCTTTGATCTGGGATACTCGTTGTATTGGTATATTGTGTTTGGCGGCTGCACCACTGGTGGAGGCCCCTGCGGTGGTGGTGGAGCGCCAATAGCCAGAGTGCTAGGTGTAGGGGCGTAGTTTCTGTTTGTTGCTTCTATTGCCTTTGCGTTGCATCGTTCTTGCATCTTTAGGAATGTCCGGCAGTCCTTTAGGAGGTGATTTGATCATCTTTTCCCTGTTGAGTCGGCGCAGTAGTGCATATTACAGGGTCCTTCCAACATTTGTCCTGCTGACATTGGTGGGTCTCGGTTCATCGGTTGGTATCGTTGCCGTGGCTGGTTTTCACCGATGTTATCCCTACTGCCGCGATATCCGCTGTTGTAGTCGTCATTTCGCTAGTTGTCTGTTCCAGAAAAGCTCGCTGCAACGTAACTGGGTGTATGGTATCCATCGTTGGTTCGTCGTCTCCGGTCATTGTTATGCCAGTATTTTTCATCGGGTGAACGAGCCATTTTGTTGTGTACTACATCCTCTTCGTCAACCCAATGGTTGGCTATTTCCATCAACTGTGAAATTGTTTTTGGCTTTGTTCGTCCTAGTTCTTTGATGAACTCCAATCGACGGAGACCATCATTGAAGGCGTTGATCGCTCTTTCGTCGGATATTGCTTTAGCCGAATTTTTGGTAATGTTCCACTATTGGATGAAGGCTCGTATTGATTCTCCTAGCTTCTGCTTGCAGGCACGTAATTGCTCTAAGGATGCGGGTCGCTTGAATGTGGATTAAAAGTTTCTGATGAATTTGTCTTCAAGATCATTCCAACTGCTGATGGAATCTTCTGGTAGTTGCTTCAGCCAGGAGCGTGCCGCACCGGTTAGGTGGAGCTGCAGGCTTTGCATTGCTATGGCTTTGGATCCTCCTTGTAATCTGACAGTTTCTAGATAATCTATCAACCAAGCTTCGTGTTCTTGGAGGCCGTCGTATGTTTGTCGATCTTGGGGTAGCTTAAAATCTTTCGGCACCAGAGTTTTGTGAACCCGTCAGGTAAAGCAGTTGGCTCCGCATAATTCTTGTTCGTCTTCGCTTTCGTTGTCACAGTATATTCGGGTGTTGCGCTCTTCTCGTCGTTGATCAATCCTTCGTTGGGTGATGTCATTTCTTGCGTCGTTGCACGGTTCTTGTTCTGAAAAGTGGACCCGATGCAGCGACCGAGATCATCGGGTGTGACCTCCTTGCCGAGGGCTGTTGTGACGGTGTGGGGACCGGTCATGTTGCCACGTAGTTTCTTTATCTGCTTGCACAAGAGTTTCTCCCACCAAGCCGAGGTTCATCAGGGCAGATCGGTGGAGTGTTGCACGAGGATCGTCGGGTGCAGGTTGTGTCGTGATTAGTTATGTTTGTGCATCCATGATAGCTGCCTGGGCTGTCTTTGCTTTGATATTTCCATCTTGATCTATTGACATAAACGAGAGATCAAGGTCTCGAATTAATCCGCTTCTCTCTTCTTCGAGTATACTTCTTAATCTAGACGTTCCTCTTCTTGGTGATGCTCCTCATGTCATGCTTCTCTATCCTCGGGTAGGGCTTAGTTGTGCCCTTCGTAAGCAAGATTCGTCGGCTACTCTCTTCCTTTCGTCGAGCTGCCTTTGCATCCTGAGGATTTTTCTCTTTTTGAAGTGCAACAGATACTGGTATGCCAATAGATGTAACATCCCAGCATTAGAGCTTAGAAATAAGCTGAGATGAGGTGTGTGCATTGCATTCATGCATAGAAAATCCGAATAATTTTCGTGCTTTTAAATAAAACTTTTCAAAGAGATTGAAGCTTCTCTTAACTTGGTGGAACTGAAGTAGATCATCAAGTTGACTGCGATAAGTTTCAATATGACCTTTGCTAAAACCTTATCTTTGGGTAATATAATTTGATCTAGGGTTATCAAATGTAATAAAACTAAGTCACAACAGCCTACTTAATAAGGGGTACTTGATCTTCTAGAGGTCATTACTGAAGGTTTCGTAGCATAGAGAACAAAAAATTCCTATGATGAGAACTATACGCCAAGATCTATCTACTAGACACAATCAATGGGTGGATATACATCCATGGAGAACTTACCCTCGAAGACAGTAAAGTTTTGTTAATGAGTAGGAATTCATGGATGATGTAGTCATACGCTTGCCGATCTCAAGATCGTGTGGAAGTCCTAGCACCGCAAACCAGCAGCGCATCTGCACTCGCACACACGTTCAGGCCACCGAACAACCTCCGCCTCCTCGCTCTAGCAATGCAGCGGAAGCAACAACTCCTTCCAGACGAAATGCCACCGGGAACATGTATCTCGCTAATCCGAGACCATGGGGGAATAATTCTAGAGGGGGAGAGAGATCCTTCACGAGGAGGTGTGGGGAAGAAGGGTGAGAGGGGTGGCATTTTATAGGAGGAGGGGGGTACCCCTCCCCATGGTCGGCGCCCCATTGGGGGTGACCCCTCACCTCCCCCATTCATGTGGTGGTAACCCCCTCCACATAAAAGTGTCCCTTAACATTCCTCTTTAAAGTCTTTACTTTAAATGCATTAAATTTCTCCAAATTTAATGCTCCCTCATTTAATAAAACTCTTTTATTAAATTTATTCAGAATTTTGTTAATTACTTTAATTAACAAACATTCACATAAACCCCCCTGCAACATTTCAATATTACATGCAAAACTAATTTCTATAATTTCACCCAAAACAGTTTCGGTGTCTATTGAAATAATTCCAGTGCTTTGCAATTCATTCGACTCAAACATATTTTCTCCAAATGGTGTTGGTGTCCCTTAAGTGTGTCACCCTACGGTTCGTGAATAATGCAGACATGATCGAGACCCCTCTCAGATCAATAATCAGAAGCAGGATCTGGAGATCCATACTGACTTCTACACATTCTATGATGAATTCTATGATCGCGAGAACCTTTAACATTAGTAACTAAATCCCTTTGTCTCGCGATATGTTACATGTCCGAGATTCGATCATCGGTATCTCCATACCTAGTTTGATCTCGTTACCGACATGTACTCTTTTCTCGTTCCCGTGATATAACATTCTAGTGATCTTATCACTTGCTTGCAAGCTAACCAATGTGATATCACAAAGAGGGCCTAGAGTATATCTATCCATCATCAGGATGGAAAAAATCCCATTCTTGATACATGAGCTTCTACATAACACTTTTTTAGCACTGAACCCACCTTTATAATCACCCTTTCACGGTGTGACATTTGATGTTATCAAGATACTCTTCTAGTGTTAGTGATTAACATGATCTCATGGTCTAAGGACTAGGATTACTTCATTAGATGTTATAGCAATATAAACACAATGACTTTGATCGTAATTCTATACTTCGGATGAATGTTCATCACATCATTCCACTAATGTTGTGACCTCGTTATTAACAACATCCAATGTCCATCATAAGGAAACCTTGATCATCTTGTTAATCAACAAGCTAGTTTATAAGAGAGGCATAACTAGGAACTTTCCTTTTGTTTATTAAACACACATGTATTAACGTTTCCAAATTAATACAATTATAGCATGCAAAATAAACATCTATCATATACTTGGAATATGTATAATAACAAATTTATTATTGCCTCTCAGGGCATATTCCCTTCAGTCTCCCACTTGCACTAGAGACAATAATTTAGCTACATGGTTATAAATCTAACACCCATGGAGTTCTGGTGTTGATCATGTTTTGCTCTAGGGAGAGTTTTAGTCAACGGATCTGCTACATTGAGATCCGTATGTACTTTACAAATCTTTATATCTCCATCCTTGACATGCTCACGGATGGAGTGAAACCGGTGCTTAATATGTTTGGAATTCTTGTGAGACCTTAGTTCCTCTGCGTTGGCTATGGCTCCATTGTTGTCACAATAGATCACCATTGGATCCAACGCACTAGGAACCATACCCAGTTCGGTAATGAACTCCTTCATCCAAACTGCTTCCCGTGCTGCTTCAGAAGCAGCAATATATTCCGCCTTCGTTGTTGACCTTGTTACCACAGGTTGTTTGGAGCTCCTCCAACTAACTGGTGCTCTGTTCATGAGAAATACATATCCGGATTGAGACTTAGAGTCATCCGGATCAGTGTCAAAGCTAGCGTCGACATAACAATTAGCGACTAGCTCTTCTTCACCTCCGTATACAAGAAACATTTCCTTAGTTCTTCTCAAGTACTTAAGGATATTCTTGACCGCTATCCAGTGTTCCAAACCTAGATCAGATTGGTACCTACTAGTTAAACTAATAGCATGTGCCACATCCGGTCTTGTACATAGTATGGCGTACATTATAGATCCTATGGTTGAAGCATAGGGGATCTTATCCATTATCTCTCTTTCTTCCGCTGTAGCCAGACTTTGAGTCTTACTCAATGTATTGCCTTGCTACATAGGTAAGAACCCCTTCTTACTTTCGTCCATTTTAAACTTCTTTAAAATCTTATCAAGGTATGTACTTCATGATAGCCCTATTAGGCGTCTCGATCTATCTCAATAAATCTTTATGCCTAATATATATGAAGCTTCACCAAGGTCTTTCATAGAAAAATTGCTGTTTAGATAACTTTTAACACTGTTTAAAAGATCTATATCATTTCCAGTCAATAATATGTCATCCATATATAATATCAGAAATGCCACATTGCTCCCACTCACTTTCTTGTAAATACAAGCCTCTCCATAAGTTTGGACAAATCCAAACTCTTTGATCACCTCATCAAAGCGGAGATTCCAACTCCGTGATGCTTGCTTCAGTCCATAGATGGATCACTGAAGCTTGCACACCTTGTTAGCATCCTTAGGATTGACAAAACCCTTTGGTTGTATCATATACAACTCTTCTTCAATGTTACCATTGAGGAATGCAGTTTTGACATCCATCTGCCATATTTCATAATCGGAATATGTAGCAATTGCTAACATAATCCTAACTGATTTTAGCATCACTACGGAAGAGAATGTCTCCTCGTAGTCAACTCCTTGAATTTGTCGAAACCCTTTTGCGACAAGTCGAGCTTTATAGATTGTTACATTACCATCAGCATCAGTTTTTCTTTTGAAAATCCATTTATTCTCAACGGCCTTTCGGTCATCAGGTAAGTCCACCAAGGTCCAAACCTGGTTTTCGTACATGGATTCCATCTCGGATTTCATGGCTTCTAGACATTTGTTGGAATCCGGGATCATCATCGCTTCTTCATACATCGTAGGGTCATCCAAATTCACAACAGGATTCCCGTACAGTTTAGGAGCTGCACTTGTCCTGCTAGACCTGCGAGGTTCGGTAGTCCTCTTTTAGAGTTTCATGATCATTATCATTAGTTCCTTCTTCATTTGGTGAAGTCAACTCCGGAATGACTTACGGTGCTGCGCCACTCGTTATTTCATGAAGAGAAGGTTCAATAACCTCTTCGAGTTCTACCTTTCGACTACTCACACCTTTTGCGAGAAACTCTTTCTCTAGAAAGGATCCATTCTTGGAAACGAAAACCTTGCCCTCGGATCTGTGATTGAAGGAATACCCAATTGTTTCTTTAGGGTATCCTATGAAGACGCATTTTTCCGCTTTGGGTTCGAGTTTATCCGGTTGAAGTTTCTTCACATAAACATCGCATCCCCAAACTTTAAGAAATGACAGCTTAGGTTTGTTTCCAAACCATAATTCATACGTGTCGTTTCAACGGATTTAGACGGTGCCCGAGTTAAAGTGAATGCAGCGGTTTCCAGTGCGTAACCCCAAAATGACAGTGGCAAGTCAGTCAGAGACATCATAGATCGAACCACATCCAATAGAGTACGATTATGACGTTTCGACACACCATTACATTTTGGTGTTCTGGCAGGCATGAGTTGTGAAACTATTCCACACTCTTTCATGTGTATGCTAAACACGTAACTTATATACTCACTGATACATTGCAAATGTATCTATAATTTTTGATGTTCCATGCTTGGTTTTATCCACTTTCTTGTGTTTTGTTCCAACTTTGGAGTACTTTTCATATGATTTCTTGGACTAACCTATTAACAAGAGCCACAGTGCCAGCTGCCTGTTTTCTGCTGTTTTTGGTTCCAGGAAAGTCAGAAAATGAATATTCTCGGAATTGGACGGGACAAAAGCCAAAGTGCCTATTTTTCCGGAAGGGATCAAGTGCAAAAATACGAGACGGAGAAGAGCCAGAGGGCAGCCACACCACCTGGCCACGCGGCCAGGCCTAGCCCGCGCCAGGGGGTGGTGTGGCCAGCCCAGGCACCCCCTCGGCCTCGCCTTCCGACTATAAGTTGCCCTCGGGACGAAAACCCTAAGTACCCGATCAAAAATCCACGAAAGAGTCTGTAGCCGCCGTCATCTCCATCCCTAGATCGGGAGGGATCTGAAGCTCTTCTAGGCACCCTGCCGGAGAGGGGAATTCACCCTGGAGGCTTTCTTCATCACCATGCAAGCCTCCGGTGTGATGCGTGAGTAGTTCATCCTTGGACTACGGATCCATGTAGTAGCTAGATGGCTGGTTTCTCCTCCTTTGTGCTTTCATGTTTAGATCTTGTGAGCTCCGTTCATGATCAAGATCATCTATTTGTAATCCATACATGTTGTGTTTGCGGGGATCCGATGGATATTCAGATGCTATTTCAGATTGATTATTGATTCTATCATGTCTTTGTTATTTGAGATCTTGCATGCTTTCCGTTGTTAGTAGCTATCTTGGCCAAGTAGATGCTAGCAACTCCAAGAGTTAGTATTTATGCTCGATAGTGGGTTCATCCCTCTGGTAATCTAGGGAAGTGACAGAAATCTCTAAGGTACTAGATGTGATGTTGCTACTAGGGAGAAAACAACAATCCTTTGTTCATAGAACAATCGTATTGTTTACTTTACACGCAGTTCGTAAAGCAATAATCTGTTGCTTGCAACTTAATACTAGAGGGGGTTCGGATGATAACCTGAAGGTGGATTATTAGTCATAGATGCGGTTGGATGGAGTTCTATGTATTATGTTGTAATGCCCAATCAAGTCTCAGAGGAGTCAAGATATTTAGTATATGCATGTATTGCTTTCTCGGTGTTTGTCAATTGCCCCGTTGTAATTTGTTCACTCGGCATGTTATCTATCTAAGGAGAGCCACCTCTAGTGAACTATGGATCCCGGTCCTTTTTCTTTACATACAATCTACAATCTTTTACTGCTTTGTGTTTACTTTCTGCAAACTTTTACTTCTTTCTATTCGATACGTTTAATCCTATCCAATAGAGTACGATTATGACATTTCGACACACCATTACGTTTTGGTGTTCTGGCAGGCATGAGTTGTGAAACTATTCCACACTCTTTCATGTGTGTGCTAAACACATAACTTATATACTCACTGATACATTGCAAATGTATCTATAATTTTTGATGTTCCATGCTTGGTTTTATCCACTTTCTTGTGTTTTGTTCCAACTTTGGAGTAATTTTCATATGATTTCTTGGACTAACCTATTAACAAGAGCCACAGTGCCAACTGCCTGTTTTCTGCTGTTTTTGGTTCCAGGAAAGTCAGAAAATGAATATTCTCGGAATTGGACGGGACAAAAGCCAAAGTGCCTATTTTTCCGGAAGGGATCAAGTGCGAAAATACGAGACGGAGAAGAGCCAGAGGGCAGCCACACCACCTGGCCACGCGGCCGGGCCTGGCCCGCGCCAGGGGGTGGTGTGGCCAGCCCAGGCACCCCCCTCGGCCTCCCCTTCCGACTATAAGTTGCCCTCGGGACAAAAACCCTAAGTACCCGATCAAAAATCCACGAAAGAGTTTGTAGCCGCCATCATCTCCATCCCTAGACCGGGAGGGATCTGAAGCTCTTGCAGGCACCCTGCCGGAGAGGGGAATTCACCCTGGAGGCTTTCTTGATCACCATGCAAGCCTCCGGTGTGATGCGTGAGTAGTTCATCCTTGGACTACGGATCCATGTAGTAGCTGGATGGCTGGTTTCTGCTCCTTTGTGCTTTCATGTTTAGATCTTGTGAGCTCCGTTCATGACCAAGATCATCTATTTGTAATCCATACATGTTGTGTTTGCGGGGATCCGATGTATATTGAGATGCTATTTCAGATTGATTATTGATTCTATCATGTCTTTGTTATTTGAGATCTTGCATGCTTTGTGTTGTTAGTAGCTATCTTGGCCAAGTAGATGCTAGCAACTCCAAGAGTTAGTACTTATGCTCGATAGTGGGTTCATGCCTCTGGTAATCTAGGGAAGTGACATAAATCTCTAAGGTACTAGATGTGTTGTTGCTACTAGGGAGAAAACAACAATCCTTTGTTCACAGAACAATCGTATTGTTTACTTTACACGCAGTTCATAACGCAATAATCTGTTGCTTGCAAATTAATACTAGAGGGGGTTCGGATGATAACCTGAAGGTGGATTATTAGTCATAGATGCGGTTGGATGGCGGTCTATGTATTATGTTTTAATGCCCAATAAAATCTCAGTGGAGTCAAGATGATTATTATATGCATGTATTTCTTTCTCGCTGTTTGTCAATTGCCCCGCTGTAATTTGTTCACCCAGCATGTTATCTATCTAAGGAGAGCCACCTCTAGTGAACTATGGATCCCGGTCCTTTTTCTTTACATACAATCTACAATCTTTTACTGCTTTGTGTTTACTTTCTGCAAACTTTTACTTCTTTCTATTCGATACGTTTAATCCTTTGTTTTCCGCAAAACACGGTGAGATTGACAACCTCATCGCAAGTTGGGGACAAAGTTCTGTGGTTGTGTTGTGCAGGTATCCACGTTGCTACTAGCACCGGTAGTGCGCCCTGCCAAAGCTCAGCTAGTAACACCTTTGGGGTGTTTCCTTGCTCCTACTGGTTCGATTAAACGTTGGTTTCATAACTGGGGGAAGACTAGCTGTTGTATTCATCGTACCTTCCTCTTGGGGTTCGCAACGAGCTCTATGTCGAAAGTCGAGCGCATCAAGATTTTCTGGCGCCGTTGCCGGGGAGTCAAGGACATCTTCACAAGGGGAGTCCCTCATAACCAATCTCTTTACTTTGTTGTTTTTGTTTTGCTTAGTTTCTTTTTGCTTTGTTTGCTTATTTTGTTCTTAAAAAACACAAAAAAATTAGTTCCTTTCTTAAGTTGCCTTTATGACTAGCTCTGCTCCAATCACTATTTCATTATGGATAGCTCACTCAATTTCCTATTTGGGAACAGTATTATGACTGCTAAGGTAATAGATGAACCACCGGCTGCTGGAACCTCCATGGAAGAAGAAATTGCTGAACCTGAAATCTCATTAGATGAAAAAAAAGGAGGAGAGTGATGGACAAAAGGAGGAAGAATGGATCTACCCATGCCTACCTTGTAATGAGAGTAACTTTTTATCCCTTACATTATTTGATTGCCCCCATGCTTATCAAAGGAGGGTGAATGTTATGTTCACGAGGGTTCTTTTGAAAATGTTTATAATAAAGCTCTAGTGCTTGTAGATCATGAAAATCATGCCTTATGTGATAGTTATATTGTTGAGTTTATTCATGAGGCTATTGAAAATTATTATGAGACAGGAAAGTATGGTTGTAGAAGTTTTTATGGTAATGAAACACCTCTCTTTGTGCTGAAAGTTTTGAAGTTACTTTTGTTTTATCTTCCTATGTCTGTCACTTTGTTCTTTGTGCATTTATTTGCATACAAGATTCCTATGCATAGGAAGTGGGTTAGACTTAAATGTGTTTTGAATTTGCTTCTTTATGCTCTCTTTTACTTCAATTCATATTTCCTATGAGAGCATCTTCTCAAATTTTTATGCCTAACTTAAAGGCGTTAAAGAAAACTACTTGTTGGGAGATAACCCAAGAGTTTTAGATGAGTCTTGGAAGTTATTACCTCTGTAATAACCTCTCCTTATCTTTTTTATTTGCTTTTTGTGCCAAGAGTAACCTCTCATGAGAGTGAAGTAATGATTGGGAAAGTTGCTGTCCCGAAACAGATTTTTGTGCTTCACTGTAAATATTCCTGAGAAAGTTCTGTACGTCAGATGGAGCTGTAATGTTTTGTGCTTCTGCCCCAGGTTGTTATCTAACTTTCGTTAGTTCAACACATTTTGATTTGAGCACCAGAAGGTCTTCGAAAAAATTCGTCTTTACCTACTGGTCTGTTTTGACAGATTTCTGTCATTTTCTGCATTTGCTTCTTGTTAGTTCCTTCTTGAGTTCTTTTGGGGAATTGAGCTTTTTGAGGGAAGCGCTACAGTAGCTAGTGTTCTAATGGAAGTTTATTTGGTGTTAGAACTGAACCTTGAGACTTGTTTATCTGAAGTGCACTAATGTTGCTAATGAGATTGTGTGAAGTTTTGTATGAAGGAAAATTTTCAGGTGTATGGAAGGAATGAGTAATGAGATGAAGGATGGACTAAAGCTCAAGCTTGGGGATTCCACGCGTGTCACCCCAAGAAATATCCAAGAAGTACAAGCGTCAAAGCTTGGGGATGCCCAAGGCATCCCCTTCTTCATCAATAAAAATCCCAGGTTTCTTCCAAACGCTTCATTTTTATTGTTTCATGCACAGTTGTGTTTTTCTTGGAGCGTCTTCTTTTTCGTTTTTGTTTTGGTTTTTGGTTTTCTTTGTTTGCTTAGTTTTCTTAATAAATTGGTTGGACCCCCTCTTTCAAACTTTGGTTTGCAAATAGTTTGGTTTGGTTTGGAAAAGAGTAGGAAAAGTTCATACTTTTGTGGTAAAAAGAGCTTGTTTTTGACTGTGGCCTATGCTTTGTCATGCCATGCTTGATATTGTTTTGGCTTTATGCTTAGTATTCTTTGCTATAGCATGACTTGTTATAAACAATTGAGATTGCTTAATTTGCCTTGGATGAATCATGCGTTGTTTTAGCATATTAAAGCATAGTATAGTGGTATTCTCCTTTGATACTTTATTTGGGTGGACTTGGCACATGCTCACACCATGTTATGAGTATCTCAAGTCACCATAGCCTTTATGATCCTTTAGTTTTCAACTTGTAGTATCACTTTATGCTTTGATCAATGATGTTTTGTCGCTCTGCATGATTATTGCCATTATTGCTCTCTTAGTTTGTCGCTCCCAGTGTTTTGCTAGCCTCCACAACAAAGTATGAGTTCCACTCATGCATCCAACTCCCCAAACCAAGTTATTCCAAAGAGTCCACCGTACCTACCTACTAGCTTATGCTATTCCAAGTATATTCATGCTTTTGTTTACCTTCCACTTGTTATGAAAAAACTAGTGATTAAAGCTCTCACGAACTTGATGGCACACTTTACTTTACTTGCCCTTAATAAACTTGAACCATTGTGTCTTCTATGTTGTATATGCTTGCACTTATTTTTTGGGAATTAGCGGAACCATGCTTTCATGGGGAACGCTTTCAACATTGCACTTGGTACTTGTACCTAGTTGATATCATGCTCTTTTGTATATGGATGTCATCGGTGTGAAATGAAAGGGGAGCTTGTAAGTCCATGGAGTTATGTATATGTGTTAGAGAAACGCCTGGGCCGCTAGTCGAATCCATGCTAACATGGTGGAAACCTGCAGCGTAACCATAATGAGTTGTCTATGAAGCATTCTTCTTATAAAAAAGAGTCCTATACTGAGAAAAAAGAGAAAAAGAGAAAAAAGAGATACTATGAAAAGAGGAAAGAGAGAAAAAAGCACCATATTCCCATGGTAAATAAGAAGAATGCTGAGATGCTCGTTGTCTGCTTGCCTTGTCATTTTGATATGGGGAGTCTTCCATATCATCGGGAAAGGGGTACCCCATTGGCGGTTCTCAATGATACACATATACTTACGATGACAAGAACTTACCGGTAACTAAACTTGAGTAGCATGAGGAGCGGCCCTCGTATACAAGGGACATGAGATTTCTGACTTATACTTCGTCAAGCATGTACACCATAGTTTGTTCACTTTAACCTTAATCACTTCAAGATGCTTATGATAGGGGCAATGAGAGCTCAAAGCTATAAGTACCATAATTTTTGGAAGCTCTTTATGAGACTTGAATCCCTACTTCCTTTTACAAAACGCCCTTCTTCCACCAATATATTGAGTCTCCACCTTCTACCTTTATGCACCTACTTTGAGAGCATAGTGGCCATTCTTAGTTCTATGTGCATTATCCCAAGACTAGTTGATTGATGCATAACTTGTTATTGCTTGTTTGAAACTATTGTATCTAGTCACTCTTATGAACTTTGAAGGTGTCCTATGCATTTATATTTGCTACTCTATTGAGGGGCAAGCTGAATACTATTATGCTATGTTTTCTTTATGTGAAACAAACAAACGTCTTGCAAAGCATGTTATTCATGAATCTTTTGTTTGTACATTTTCATGTTGCATCATAGTTTCTTTGCTTATTGCTAGAACTTTGTCTTTCATGTTATGATTGAAGTACTATGATCCTAGCTTTGAATGTTTTGCAAATACTTTGATCAAGTCTTTGATGGTGCATGTCACCTCAAAAATTATTTCTTTTTATCACTTACCTACTCGAGGACAAGTAGGAGTTAAGCTTGGGGATGTTGATACATTGCAAATGTATCTATAATTTTTGATGTTCCATGCTTGGTTTTATCCACTTTCTTGCGTTTTGTTCCAAGTTTGGAGTACTTTTCATATGATTTCTTGGACTAACCTATTAACAAGAGCCATAGTCCCAGCTGCCTGTTTTCTGCTGTTTTTGGTTCCAAGAAAGTCAGAAAATGAATATTCTCGGAATTGGACGGGACAAAAGCCAAAGTGCCTATTTTTCCAGAAGGGATCAAGTGCGAGAATACGAGACGGAGAAGAGCCAGAGGGCGGCCACACCACCTGGCTGCGCGGCCAGGCCTGGCCCGCGCCAGGGGATGGTATGGCCAGCCCAGGCACCCCCTCGGCCTCCCCTTCCGACTATAAGTTGCCCTCGGGACGAAAACCCTAAGTACCCGATCAAAAATCCACGAAAGAGTCTGTAGCCGCCGTCATCTCCATCCCTAGATCGGGAGGGATCTGAAGCTCTTCTAGGCACCCTCCCGAAGAGGGGAATTCACCCTGGAGGCTTTCTTAATCACCATGCAAGCCTCCGGTCTGATGCATGAGTAGTTCATCCTTGGACTACGGATCCATGTAGTAGCTAGATGGCTGGTTTCTCCTCCTTTGTGCTTTCATGTTTAGATCTTGTGAGCTCCGTTCATGATCAAGATCATCTATTTGTAATCCATACATGTTGTGTTTGCGGGGATCCGATGGATATTGAGATGCTATTTCAGATTGATTATTGATTCTATCATGTCTTTGTTATTTGAGATCTTGCATGCTTTCCGTTGTTAGTAGCTATCTTGGCCAAGTAGATGCTAGCAACTCCAAGAGTTAGTATTTATGCTCGATAGTGGGTTCATGCCTCTGGTAATCTAGGGAAGTGACAGAAATCTCTAGGTACTAGATGTGATGTTGCTACTAGGGAGAAAACAACAATCCTTTGTTCATAGAACAATCGTATTGTTTACTTTACACGCAGTTCGTAAAGCAATAATCTGTTGCTTGCAACTTAATACTAGAGGGGGTTCGGATGATAACCTGAAGGTGGATTATTAGTCATAGATGCAGTTGGATGGAGGTCTATGTATTATGTTGTAATGCCCAATCAAGTCTCAGAGGAGTCAAGATATTTAGTATATGCATGTATTGCTTTCTCGGTGTTTGTCAATTGCCCCGCTGTAATTTGTTCACTCGACATGTTATCTATCTAAGGAGAGCCACCTCTAGTGAACTATGGATCCCGGTCCCTTTTTGTTTACATACAATGTACAATCTTTTACTGCTTTGTGTTTACTTTCTACAAACTTTTACTTCTTTCCATTCGATACGTTTAATCCTTTGTTTTCCGCAAAACACGGTGAGATTGACAACCTCATCGCAAGTTGGGGACAAAGTTTTGTGGTTGTGTTGTCCAGGTCTCCACGTTGCTACTAGCACCGGTAGTGCACCCTGACAAAGCTCAGCTAGTAATACCTTTGGGGTGTTTCCTTGCTCCTACTGGTTCGATTAAACCTTGGTTTCATAACTGAGGGAAGACTTGCTGCTGTATTCATCGTACCTTCCTCTTGGGGTTCCCAACGAGCTCTACGTCGAAAGTCGAGCGCATCACTCACCTCCACGGTCGGACCGCAGAAATTTGATCTTTCTATTACGATGATTTTCCAGTTCATTCTGAAATTCATTAAAATTTTCAAAGGTTTCAGATTTGTGCTTCATGAAATAGATATACCCATATCTACTCAAATCATCCGTGAAAGTAACAAAATAACGATATCCACCTCGTGCCGACACACTCATTGGACCGGATACATCAGTATGTATTTTTTGAAGCAATTACTGTGAGGGAGCCCCCCACAACCACATTTTATTAGAAATAAAATATTTACAGAGGATAGTAACCTATATACAAAGGAAAAAGAAAAAAGGTGGGGTTACACGAGATTGTCAATCCATCTATATAAAAGGGGAATATCAGAGGTTTTCACTCTATGCTTAAGCAAGATGACTTCTTGGAAGAAAATGGCCTTCCATCCCCGGAAGGTGGGCCTAACTCCATTGAAGATCCATCCATTCCTTTGCTTCCAGATACACCAGCATGTGATGATCACCACCTCAAAAAAACAAGGCCCTTTGAAACTTTTCTTGGCCCAACATATGGAATCCTCAAGGTCACCCGGATACCATGGAATTTGTAGATAATTCCAAATACGGGTACTATAGACATAATTAAAGAACATGTGCCTCTAGTCCTCATAAACAAGATCACAGCGGAGGACACAATTGTGATCATTTGTCACCTGCCAATTCCTTCTGATTAGCATATCCTTTGTATTAATTCTATCATGCAAGATGAGCCAGGCAAAAAACTTATGCTTCGAAGTGCATTTACTTTTCCAGATCCAAACCGAAGGGTGATGGTTACCAATGTGCTCAAAGTGTTGTTTGTAAATAATACTTGGTTTAAAAATGCCTTTACCAAGTGTACAAATCCACTCGTCACTCAGTTGCTCATCCACTGTAATGGACTGGCCCATCTTCTACAATTCTGACAATTCCTGATGGGCCTGAATGGAATGAGGGAGATGGAAACCATCCAGAATACTGCCTAGTTGTTTAAACTCCATGATAGAAAGGAATTTGTCCTTAGTAAAGGTGAAAAGTCTCGGGAATCTCTGAGACAGAAGTTGATTGTGCCAAAGGTCAGACCACAGGAGGGTTCAAGACCCAAAACCCACCTCACATCTGGTGATGGCCCTATAATTATCAGACAATTTAAAAACATCTTTCCACCAAAAGGAACCCACAGGTCTAGTAGCATGGGGCACACTATTCTAATAATAAGAGTTTCTAACCAGCTGTACCCAAGGTGTATCATCATTGTTATAAAACTTATGGAGATGCTTCCTGAGCAAGGCAGTATTTTGAACCTTCAGATCAATAATTCCCAGTCCACCTTTACACTTTGGTTTGCAAATCATATCCCAAGCAACCAAAGAATGAGTCTTATCTTTGTCTTTCTTTCTCCATAGACAGTGTCTTCTTCCTCTGTCCACCACATTAATTACTCCAATAGGTAGCTGAAGAGTGAGCATGAAGTAAGTGGGTAAAGATGAAAGGACAGAATTAACCAGTACTAATATGTCCCCATAAGAGAGGAAAGAGGATGTAGCATTCAATCTTATCTCAACCTATCAATTAAGGGAGAAAGATCTTTGATTGTGGGTCTAGTGGTGCCCATAGGTAACCCCAAATAAGTGAAAGGCATTTTACTCAGATTGCATTCAAATTCGGTTGCAAACTGAATAGCCTCCTCCTTAGATAAATTAATGGGTATCATGGAGGATTTATGAAAGTTGACCTTTAGACCAGTGAAGACAGCATACTGTTGTAAAATTTCCTTGAAAGCAAAGATCTGTCTAGAGTTAGCAGGCAAGACAATGATAGTGTCATCAGCATATTGAAATATAGGATAGTCAGCCTCAACAGGGATAGGTTTCTTAAGAATGCCTTTTTGAAAGGAAAAATTGACCAGAACTTGCAATAGGTCAGCTCCTTGAACAAAAAGAAGAGGGGATAAAGGATCACCTTGTCTGACCCCCCCTTTTACAGTGGAAAACTCTCCCTGGTACTCCATTTAAAAGAATAGAAGATGATCCAGATGATAAAACTTCTCTAACCCAGGAGAGAAAAAGTTCAGGGTACCCCTTAGCTCTCATAATTTGAATAATAGCATCATGATCCAAAGTATCAAAAGCCTTTTCAAAGTCAATTTTGAGAATCAAATTTTTTCTCTTGGATTGCTGACATTGATGAATAAATTCAAAAGACCATGCAAGGCAATCCTGGATGGTTCTGTCCTTGATGAAACCATATTGATTAGCATGAATGGTCTTTTTTACATCAGTATGTATTATTTCCAATAAATCTGTCGCCCGTTCCATTGAACCGAAAAACGACGTTCTATTCATCTTGCCCATAAGGCATGGCTCACATGTATCAAATGATTCAAAATCAAGTGATTCCAAAAGTCCATTGGAATGGAGTTTTTCATGCGTTTAACGCCAATATGACCTAGACGGCAGTGCCACATATATGTAGATATATCATCATTAAGTTTAATTCTTTTAGCATCAACATTATGGATGTGCGTATGAGTACTATCGAGATTCAATAGAAATAAACAATTCATCACAGGTGCATGACCATAAAAGATATTATCCATATAAATCGAACAACCATTGTTTTCGGATTTAAACGAATAACCACATCGCATCAAACAAGATCCAGATATAATGTTCATGCTTAGTGCAGGTACCAATAACAATTATTTAAGTTTATAACTAATCCCAATGGTAGGTGGAGAGGCAGCGTTCCGACGGCGATCACATCAACTCTTGATCCATTGCCGACACGCATCTTGACCTCACCCCTTTCTAGCGGTCGCTTGTTCCGCAACCCCTGATTTGAGTTACATATGTTAGCAACCGATCGGGTATCAAATACCCAGGTTCTACTGCGAGTACTAGTCAAGTACACATCAATAACATGTATATCATATATACCTTTGTTTGCCTTGCCGGTTTTCTTGTCCGCCAAAAACTTGGGGCAGTTGCGCTTCCAATGGCCAGTCCCCTTACAATAGTAGCACTCTGTATCAGACTTAGGGCCAGCCCGGGATTTCTTTTCAGGCGCAGCAACAGATTTTCCGCCCTTTTTTTCTTTTTGTTTACCCTTCTTGTCTTTCTTAAAACCGGTGGTTCTATTGACCATCAAAACTTGGTGTTCTTTCCTAATCTCCACTTCTGGAGTTTTAAGCATTGACAGAAGCTCGGGGAGAGTCTTATTCATGCTTTGCATGTTATAGTTCATCACGAAGCTCTTGTAGCTAGGTGGCAGAGATTGGAGAACATGATGTATGCCTAAGTCAATGGGAATTGTTATTCCAAAGGACACAAGCTTATCGGCGTACCCAGACATTTTGAGTACGTGCTCACTTACGAAGTTGTTCTCTTCCATCATGCAGCTAAAGAACTTTTCCGAAGCATTATAACTCTCTACGGCAGCATGGGTATCAAAAATCATTTTCAATTCACCCATGGTATCAAAGGCATTGCCATTTTCGAAACGCTTTCAAATTTCTAGCTCTAGCCCATATAGTATGCTGCAATGAACTAAGTTGTGGTTCTCCTGATGAGTCACATAGACATTCTTTTCCTCGTCGGGGGCATCAGGAGCTAGTGGGGGGCCTAGCGGCGCTTCTAACACATATTGCTTTTGTGCAGCAGAGAGGAGAATCCTAAAATTCATAGCCCAGTTGGTGAAGTTGCTACCATTCACAGCAAGTTTCTCTTTCTCCATGAACACATTTAAATTAAAAGCAGGTGGTGCCATCTACAACAGAATTTGTAAAGTTTATTTAGACTAAGTTTATGATAGATTGAGTTCAACTAAACTCCCACTCAAAAGCAACATCCCTCGTATCTTTTTGGTGATTACATGAACCAAATCCACTACACCAAGTCCGATCATCACGTGAGTCGGTGTAGCTTCAAAGGCGAGCATCTATATGGGCATCATAAAAACTATATGACTCATGCTTAACCTTGTGGTTCGTGTTCCGAGGCCATGTCTGTACATGCTAGGCTCTCCAAGTAACAACCTTAGTACTCGCATGTGTAAAACTATCTTACACTAGAAATATGATCGTGGATTCAAGTACACCTGATCATCACGTGATGTCTTGAAGCGGCGAAACATAAACGGTGTGTAGTTAAGAAAGAACACATTTTATCTTGATATTTAAATGAGGTATCATCTTATAATGCTACTAAAATGCCAAACTAGCAATATAAGATGCGAACATCATATGTGTAAAGTGAAATGATATGGTTCTTGCATTTGATCACTATCATATGCATCGTGGTATGATCTCTATCATTCCTTTGTGTGTAAGGCAAAGGTCTATGGAACTTACATGTTAAGTGTGTTGTAATATACATCAACTCACAACATTACCATATCATGACACAAGCCCAGCAACGATCTAAACTAGACGCCTCTAATTTATCAATTGCAAGTTTTACATTTCTTAGGGCTTTCGAAGATAGAACTGTTCTTACCTATGAACATGGAACCACAACGATGATAACCAAATTATTAGCAACTCGTTGTAAATCAGATATTGACTATAGTAGGAGAGACTGACACCCGCCAGCCACTTATGCAAAACTAGTTGCATGTCAGTCGTGGAACCGGTCTCCGGTCTCATGTGCGATGACATGTAAGGTTGGTCTGGGCCGCTTTATCCCACTATGCCACAAATATCCAAAGTGCATATAAGAAGCAATAACATGATCATCACCGCCCACATACTCTTATGTGTTATACCCATGCAAAGCACCTATGCATAGATCAGGCTCTGATACCACTAAAGGGTTCGCAGCATAGAAAACAAAAAAATTCCTACGATGAGAACTATACGCCAAGATATATCTACTAGATACAAGCAACAGGTGGATATACATCCATGGAGAACTTACCCTTGAAGACAACAAAGTTTTGTTAACAAGTAGGAACTCGTGGATGATATAGTCGTACGCTTGCCGATCTCAAGATCGTGTGGAAGTCCTAGCGCCGCAAACTAGAAATGCATCCACACTCGCACACACGTTCAGGCCACCGAACAATCTCTGCCTCCTTGCTCCAGCGATGCAGCAGAAGCAGCAACTCCTTCCAGGCGAAATACCACCGGGAACATGTATCTCGCTAATCCGAGATACATGGGGGAATAATTCTAGAGGGGAGAGAGATCCTTCACGAGGAGGTGTGAGGAAGAAGGGTGAGAGGGGTGGCCTTTTATAGGAGGAGGGGGTACCCCTCACCAAGGCTGCCGCCCCATGGGGGGTGACCCCTCACCTCCCCCATTCATGTGGTGGTAACCCCCTCCACATAGAAGTGTCCCTTAACATTCCTCTTTAAAGTCTTTACTTTAAATGCATTAAATTTCTCCAAATCTAATGCTCTCTCATTTAATAAAACTCTTTTATTAAATTTATTCAGAATTTTGTTAATTACTTTAATTAACAAACATTCACATAAAACCCCCCGCAACATTTCAATATTACATGCAGAACCAATTTCTGCAATTTCACCCAAAATAGTTTCGGTGTCTATTGAAATAATTCCAGCGATTTGCAATTCATTTGTCTGAAACATATTTGCTCCAAATGGTGTTGGTGTCCCTTAAGTGTGTCACCCTATGGTTCGTGAATAATGCAGACATGATCGAGACCCCTCTCAGATCAATAATCAGAAGCGAGACCTGGAGATCCATAGTGACTCCTACACATTCTACGATGACTTCTGTGATCGTGAGAACCTTTAACATTAGTAACTAAATCCCTTTGTCTCGCGATATATTACATGTTTGAGATTCGATCATCGGTATCTCCATACCTAGTTTGATCTCGTTACCGACATGTACTCTTTTCTCTTTCCCGTGATATAACATTCTAGTGATCTTATCACTTCCTTGCAAGCTAACCAATGTGATATCACCGAGAGGGCCCAGAGTATATCTATCCGTCATCGGGATGGACAAATCCCACTCTTGATCCATGAGCTTCTACATAACACTTTCGTAGCACTGAACCCACCTTTATAATCACCCTTTCACGGTGTGACATTTGATGTTATCAAGATACTCTTCCAGTGTTAATGATTAACATGGTCTCATGGTCTAAGGACTAGGATTACTTTGTTAGATGTTATAGCACTATAAACACAATGACTTTGATTATGAGGTGTGTGCATTGCATTGATGCATAGAAAATCCGAATAATTTTCGCGCTTTTAAATAAAACTTGTCAAAGAGATTGAAGCTTCTCTTAACTTGGTGGAACTGAAGTAGATCATCAAGTTGACTGCGATAAGTTTCAATATGACCTTTGCTAAAACCTTATCTTTGGGTAATATAATTTGATCTAGGGGTAGATCAAATGTAATAAAACTAAGTCACAACACCCTACTTAATAAGGGGTACTTGATCTTCTAGAGGTCATTACATGGTATTCCATACAACAACTCATGGATGAATACTTATTCTTTTAAAGATTATATTAAGGTATTATCTACCACAAACCCTGAATCCCAAGTCAAGTATATAACTTAAGTAAAAGAAACTCATAACTAAATCTTGAAACACTTGCTTGCCATAGTTATTCCTACCATGGGTATCATGGTAGTTCTTAAACATAAACTCTTATCATAAATAGAGTAGAAAAGGAAGTCAAGCCAGGACCATTCATCACATACCTTTGTTGTCATATCAATATATGACATTCCTACTTAACCAAGTCCTAGTGATTATTGATCTTCAATGTTGAGTGATCAATTATTGACCTAGCACATATTGATTCTTAACTTTGACCTGTTATGTTGACCTTCCAGAGACTCAAAGTGAATTAGTAAGAAGAAGGAACTAGTTATGGTAGAGTGTGCCATCATCAATGGAATGAGATCCTTAGTGGTGATCAAACCATTTGATGTTGGAGGAGATAACTCACTCATGAGTTAACTAGAAGAAATATCTAAACCCAGGAGTTAAGTTAGTAATTGAGAAGCTATGAGAAAGCTAGTAGTATTAGGGTAACCAATGATAATCTTATTAAGCTAAGTAGATACAATCATGGAGTGAGCTTCCTTAACAAGATAAGCTTTATAGAGAGACTAGTACAAGTCTACTACTTAGTTGAGTATAGATCTTGATCAGACAATTAGAAGCCTAAGGTTTGGTTGAATAAAGGTTAGTGGTTATTATTCTCAAGTAACTTGAGAATAAATGACTAGCTAATAAAGAAGAGTTGTGAGTGTACTAAATTAAGCAAGCCCTAGTAAGCTGAATCATCTAGCTTGATCTTGAGAAGTCAAGAGTATGATGAAGGATATAACATAAGTTGTATGGAGTAGTTTAAGGCATAGTAGTTTAACCAAGCTAAAACAAGAACAACTTGTATTATGGAGAGTAGTACCATACCTATCCCAAGGAATTGATATCACATGTGATATAGAGAGAACTATAATCTTGCAAGCCTTGGAAGTAGTTGCAAGATGGAATTAAAGGAATTAATGGATGGAGTTAGAAGTAGCTGCATTGATGGATTCATTACAGGTAGTTTGTAAATGGAAGTTATATATATACTAGGAGAAGAATGAAGGAGTAATGTTGAAGTGGCATGACCATGTCATCATATGATGATGGATATGGTGGAGTCAGATGATCGACTTATTCAGAAAGATGTGATCTTTGAGAATAAGATAAGAGGGATTTATAGAGTATATTTAGGAAGGAATTCCTTATCTAAAAGATAAGGTTAGTGAGGTGTTAAGGTAGGAGTGCTTGAGAAACCTTAACCAACAATATATCAAGCCATGACAGCACCCATGCCTACCTCTTTCTTTTAAACTCTAGAATGAAGAAGGTAGTTAAACCAATTCCTATCTTTAGGCAGCCAATGGATAATATCTCTTAGTCAAATGAAATGTCTAAGAGATAAATAGAATACCAGTTGAGAGTGTATTGATGGAAGCCTTGTCCATCTGATTATCTTAAACCCTAATAAATACCTAGTCTCATGTACCATCAAGATCACTTTAGGAAAGCAAGCTCAATAGATCCTTCTAAGATAAGTTATTATCCATGGTCACAAATCATGATGGAAATATGTCTTAGCTTTAATATTCATCCATATCTATAATTGAATATGAGTTATTAAGTCCTCTCAAAGCCCATATACCTACATATGAATAAACCTAAGCATTTCTCCATCAATGATTGTTATTGATTCATAATTACCTAACCAAGATTGTTTTGTGGTATTTCTGAACATTACAAATTAAATAGAATTGGATTTTGTAAAATCACCAAAAAGGGAGAACCATGAAACTTAAATCACCCTATCATGAACCACAAGGATTTAAATCTTATAAGGTATATATATAATTCCTTTATGAGGTTAAGTATTAATAAGATTCTGTACACATAATTATCCATCTTAAACCATCACCATTACATTCTTTTAGTGGAAATGAAAGTCATTTTGAAAGATCTTATTATAAAGGGTAAATCTCTGAAATTCTAAATCATATTAATCACTCTTCTTTAAAAATAACCGTTCATATACTCATGACTTTTGAAAATATAAAGAAAAATTGAAAGAGGTTTAATAAAATGAATCTCTAAACCTTCTCAATAAGCCACAAAGTTTCTAGATATTCAAACCCTTGTAGAAATCATATTCGAAAATGAATTCTGAAAATAGAAAAATAAAATAGAAAAAAGGGCAATAGCCAGCCCACGACCCACTTATCTCCTCGCTTATCTGTCGCTCACGAGCAGCTGAAGCAACTCGCTTCGCAAGCATTGCAGGAACCCACACTAGCCCATGTGCAGCCCACCTAAGGCCCGTACCGATTTGTCGTTCTTTTCATTTTCTTCCTCCTCTCGCCAGAAGGACAACGCCGGGAAGCAGCTCGCTAGCGAGTGCTCCGCCGTTCGCCGTCGCTGAGATGACTGTTGCGCTACGATTCGTGCTACCGATGCCGCCATCGTCTATAAGAACCCCATACACGCAGAGAGCAAACCCTGTTTTCCCTTCTTCCTCCTCCTCCCTTATCTGCTGTGAACCTAGCTCGCCGGAGCTGTGAGACGCCGTTGTTCCCGATCTCCCCTTGGAGTTTGGAGCGCACTGTTCAACTTGCCTTGCTTTCCTCGTTCTCCCTAGCTAGGCCACGGAAGCCGGAGATCCCCCAGACAAGTCAATCGACACCTCACCGCCACTACCATTCACCGGCGTTCACCGTCGATTTCGGCCATGATTCTCCTCATTGTCCTCACCGTAAGCTTCCCGGTGAGAAGTTGATCCTCCTGGTAGTATCGCCTTGCTTCCTCGCATACGGTAGCTCGCTAACACCGCGTGCCACCACTCGCCATCGGTGGTCGTCGTCGTTGTCCTTGCTCCAGCCACCCAAATGGAGCGGCACCGCCAATCTGAGGTCGGCCGCAGCGAGGCGAATCCAACACGCCCGCTCCCGCTTGCTCGTGCGTGCCCGATCGAGAGATGGATCAGCGATCTGGAGGATCGGCTTCGGGTGACATCAGCGTGACATCACGCTGATATCATTCACATATTTTTTTATAAATTCTATTAATGTTTTCTATAATAAATAAATTCCTAGACAAGACTTGGATTAGGCCCCACCAGTCAGTGGCTTGGGTAGATTAGGCTGGGTATAAAAAGTCTAACCGCAAGAGCTGTGTCATGCTGATGTCACCTGGGCGCATTAAATCCTTTAAAATTAGTTTAATAATTCCCAAAAATGATTAAATCTTGTTAATTCTATATCTTTTGTTTTATAATTCCAATATATATATAATATATAAAAATGCTCAGAAAAATAAAATATATAATTTAAACTTTATTAACAAACATTATTGTGTTAACTATTTAAATAATTATTATTTAATAAAGATTTTATAAGTAATAATACTTTGAAAATTCGTATTTTAATATTGGTAAATGATAAAAATATAAATAATATGCCAAAATTCTTAGAAAAACAAAATCTACATTTATAAACTTGTTTCATAGACTTTGGTATCACTTAGATAAATATTATTATTTATTTAGTATTTATAAAGTAATAAAACTTATAAAAATCATATCTTATTATTTAAACATCATAAAAATATTTATAATATACTAAAATGATCACAAAAATAATATCTACATGTTAAGAAAATAATAATCCACTTTCAAATAAGATAAATGTTTAATACTCTAATAAACTTGAATTAAACGTATTTCCTTAATAGATAATTCATAAAAGGATATATAAAATTGCTAATGCTTCTAATAGTATCTATTAAAGGTCTAATAATGGTGTTTACCTTAAGTAATACTACTATGAAGTAAAGAGAGGCTAAAATATCCTAAATACAATATTTGTTAAATTCCTATTCATAGATAAGTGTATATTAATTTCCAAAGGGACTTCATGAAATATAAAATCCTCAAGAATAATATGTTGACTTATTAAAAACCTTTAGTATTATTTCACTCACAAGTTAATAAGTATTCAACATGATTTCATTACCATATTTATAGAAATAAGTATTAATTCCATAATAAGTAAGTGATTATATTCACTTATAAATCATGAGAACACCACTTCCATAAAGGCATAATACTTTTGTTTCACCTTCATGAATTGTTAAAGGTCTCCACTTGATAGTGGAATAACTTTTCAAAAATACTAATTGTTCTCTACTTTAATACTTGTAGTTAATAAGAAAACCTTAAAGTGTTACCTTTAAGTTTAAATGCTTTTACTTCATAAAGTAATCTTTTCTTCAAAAGTTATTCTTTTAAGAAACATTAAAAAAATCCTTAAACATTTCTATAAGAACTTTAATTATTTAACAATCTTTCTTAAGTAATCTTTTAAATACCATGCTCATTTGAGTGATTTAGTATTGTATGGTACTTGTTGTACTTACATATTGTTTCATGCACTCTCACAAGCCTTAATAATAAGCACATGTGTGAAGCTAGTATTTCGGGGATTATTTCGGGGATTATTGTTTCATCCCAAAGAACTCAGCACCAACTCCAAACTCTAGATCAGATATGATTATTTTGGGGATTCGCGTTTATCAAATTGCATTACATTACTTATGCATAATTGCATCTTATTTCTTCAAACATTCGTCCTTACTGGACCAATGATGCTACTTTCAGAATTTGGATCTTCTAATGTCTTGAAGACTGTGAGTGCATAATCTTGCAATCACAAAAGGCAAGTTCACAACTTGCTCATGTCCTTTGATTATTTTCTATCAAATTTTTGTAACTCAAATGTTGTCATCACCTGCATTTCAAAAAGGCAGAAAACACTGTTTTCATAATAATTTGATTATGGATTATTTACCAAATGGTAATAATCTATTGATACAGTTCCAGTGGTAAAGGAACATAATATCTAGGACTTAAGAACCAATGTCGCCAGTGATTCTAGCGCCGTATATTACGCGTTAACCATGAGATTTGGATAGGACGGAGAAGTCAGTTGTATCTTCTTCCTCTCGTATGTAGGCAAGACGACCTTAACGTGACGTTGTGATTCCTTGTGCGGATCCAACATATGGGTGGGCACCCTTAGGCCCCACGATTTTGGTGTCTAGATTATCTGTGAGCGGCTGCCGGAGGTATAATCAGACCTTTATGGAGCTTGCCAGGGGCATAACTGGCTCATAGAGTCTTCGGGAACTTATCAGGGTTGTAGTTTGCCCGAAAGGGGGCTTAACGGAGGTGTAGTCAGCCCCGAAGGATTATGTAGACATACGAGATCATGGAGAGGATAGTGATTAGCTTGGATCTTAGGTTGGGCCTCAAACCATGGAAGTTTGAATGGGGACATACTCCCGGCAGTGCAACAAAGCTTAAGGTCTCTCATGGGAAAAGTGACGCACCTCTGCAGAGTGTAAGAATTGTGACATGTTACTCCCTGTTCCGAGAAGGATCTACGAACACGGCAAGAAAGGAACCCCACGAAGGTTCTGGTCAACTTGTGAAGGCTGTTGGACATAGTTTTCAGAATAAAAGCAACCTTTGAAGAATTTTTTACGAAAACCTGCATTGCCTACGACCTATGGTCTATGGCTGTAGAAATAGTGCATCGAACACTCCTTTTTAGTGAACTTGCTGAGTACGCTCATACTCAACCGTACCTTCTTAACCCTTGCTAGGTTTTAAGTCATTGAAGACGACGCCAACATCAATTTCTGCTCAAGAAACCATCATCGACAGCTCAAGTTCTTCAACAAAGTCCATGAAGTCAACATATACATCAACCGAAGTGAAGACAAAGTTCTTAAGTAGATAAGTAGATTCTCTAGACATGAAACCTACTTCTGTAGAGCATTGCAATAGCAGCAATGGCAAGCCAAATAGTTTAGATACTAGTCTTAGTTACTAGATAGTTCTGAGTTATTGCTTCTGGTTCTTCTTTGTAAGAAGTTATTTCTATCTCTTTAACCTAGAGTGTTCTCTGGATCTTTTGTAAAGAGTCGAGTTGTAATCTATAGTCATGTCTTGGACCCGCTGTGTTTCTGTTGTACCACTCAGAGGGATGTAATACTAGTGAATGGTGTTTCATTGGTATTATGTCAACGACTATAGTGTACTACATCATGCAGTGGTATACTGGGTCACCGCAATAGATCTTCGTGGGTAGCATATGTTGCCATTAGGGTCGCACCCGAGATTGCTACTCTCGCTTTCTCCCATGCACTAGCAAGTAGGCTAAGGGTTCACCTCTCATCTTCACATGGTTGCTCTTCTTCCCTATTTTCTCGGTCAGCTGTTGGATCTGCTCCGTTTCCTCGACTTCCTTCGTTGTCATTGCTTCCTCCACTATGGCTTGAAAGGATATCATCGGGATTAAGAATTGGGTTACCATTGGAGTCATGCTAGGTCGTGGCGTCTCCGATCATCATGCATACTTGGTGCTGGGTGGCGTATGGACCGGTAACGTCGTTGTTTTCACCGATGGAGACACTATCGGATGAGATGGTGAAATCCATCAGCTTTTGCTCTAGATAGATTTCTGCCATCCAAATTCCAAAGTCGATGCTTTTTCTACTTTCTTCGGGTTCTGAATTGGCTGGGCTTGCTTCACATGGTGGCATGAACGGTGGGTCTGATCCAAAGGAGAGATTGTCATAGAGACCATCAAGATCCCCCAGATTCATTTTGATTTTCCTGCCTTTGTCGCCTTCTTCGATCTGTGCTTCGACTTCCATTGAGGATCCAGTGGGTGGTTCCTGTACTTCTGTTGGCGTAACTTTACGGGTGGGTGGGTGTGTATTTGCTTTTGTTCAGTTAATGTTTGGTGGAGAGCGTTCTGCCGAATCCGTGTTTCCATCGTTCAGGTTTCCCACAGACGGCGCCAATTGACGTGGGGTAACCTCGGCAATGCCCATGGTGATGGACTTGGGGTTTCGTGGAAAAGAGAATGCTGGGTATTTCGTTGGATGTCAGGAAAACAATGAAGACAAAGTCGCCTGAATATTGGGGGAAAACACTCTATTACAAGTTGTCCTCTAGATTTCGGTACCCTTGCTTGAGCTTCTCCCGCCCTATATATAATAGGCCGGGTCTCAAAGCCATATGCAAATAGGTTTCATACACGCGCTATTACAATACCAACATAATGTCGGTTCATAGTTTCTTTTCTAATACAATAAAATGTCTTTGTCGGTTGCTTCCTTGAGCAGTGGAATCCTTGTGGGTTGTAGGCCATTTACCCAATGTAGGGTAGCGAATAACGAGCATCCGAGTAGTCATACCTATATCACCTCCGTTTGCAAAAGCATGTGAAGCCTAGGACTCAAGAGGAAAATGAGGCTGCTATTTGGAAAGATAAGAAATAGAAGGCTAAGGAGACAGGTCAGGTTGCATCTAGTGATGATGATCATGAGGTGTATGTTCCGCCATCAAAGTTAGAAAGGCAGCCCTCTTGGGCTAACACCTTGATGAGGAAGCTCAATAACTCTTTCTGCTTCATGCAATAATGGGGCTAGCAAGCTTATGTGGATAGGAGGCACAATGTCAAGAGGGATAAGGCCATCATGAGGAAGCTCGACATTGAGGTATCTCTAGAATCGAGCTCTTTCACAGTGCCCAAGGCTTAATGGGTGGATGAGAATTGCAAGTGGGCTGATAGTGAAGATGAAGATAAAGACAACATTACCGGTCCTCCGCCATCCAGCTGGGCGCATGCCACCTGGAAACCGAGCCTCCCTCTCCGTATCTTGGTGGTTGGCGAGCGTAGTTTGGTCTTTGCCCCTTTTTAGCGTATGATGCCAAAGGGGGAGAGATGTCTATTAGGTTGCTACGAGATTTTCATGGGGTATGTCACAAGCTCGTTCTTGCTTTGATCCTTTTATGCCTGTGAATATTCTTATTTCTATATATGTGCTTGTGGACCTCGTTATTTGTGCTACTCTATGTATGAGACAATGTGCTATGGTAACTATGTGGAATCTTTGTGGTATTCTTGTGGGTGGTTGTATATGGTGGAGCTCTCTATATTATTTCCCAATCTATTATCTCTTACCATATGGTTGCTGGTGCAAAGGTATGAACTTTCTCACTTACCCTTGTATCATTGCACTTGTCTAGTTTTGTAATGGTAAGGGGGAGTCCATCCTTGTGTGTGTATGTTGCATTCCGTAATCAAATTACATATCATGCACACATCTAGGGGTAGCCTCATTTACTTTGCAAAATATGTACTTCATTTATTTTATCTATGCAAATCTTATGGGGTTGTCATCAAACACCAAAAAGGGGGAGATTGAAAGGGCATTGATATCTCTAAGTGTTTTGGTGTTGATGACGACTCCACTTGTGGTTTAGTCGTGTGCCTAAGTTGCAAGATTTATTCATGTGCACGCTGTTGTTGGTGAGCTCATCTCTTGAAGACTCATGAAGATAGCGCCTCTTGTTTTGCCTTTCTCTTTACTTTTTTATTATGGGAGACCGTACTATAGACAGGGGGTCTACCTCGGAAGGATATGGGAGTCTCGTTTCTTGCACAAACCATATTTGCACCTCCACAACCTTCCCATTTTTCAGCGAGAGAGCAATGTGTGTGAGGTTTCGAGCTATTTCATGTTCTGACCTGAAGTACTGGTGAAGCACCGGTAGTTCCACCCGCATGTCTTTGCGGGGCTGACGTCAGTGGTAGTACCGGCAGAAGTACCGGCCAAGCTCTGATGCCCCTAGGAAGCTTACAGTCAGCTCTCTGTTTTGGGGGTGTTTATTTACCGAAACTTGGGTCACAAGTTGACCTGTAGAATCGGTCGGAAATTCCGGAATTTGCTGAACGAAACTTCCGGTTGGTACTGCCTTGTCACTTCCTAGGTCCAATGCCTATGGTACCTGCTACGGTACTGCCGACAAGCCGCTGATAGTTCCGGTCATAGGTTTTGTGACCTAGAACTTCTGGGCCTAGTTCCGGTCTAGTTCCTACAAGGCCTAGCCTCAGCTCACTACACTCTCTGTTTTGAGAAGTGCTATTTAGCGGAACTTGATTGAAAGTTGGGCCGGTAGTACCGGTCAGAAGTTTCGCTCGCAAACAGTCAGAACTTCTAGCCCGTACTCTGAGGTTGTTCCTACAGCTTTTGGTCCGTTGGAATGTGCCCGACCAGAAGTTTCGGCGCCCCACCGGTGGTGTCCTGGAACCTGGCAACGGTTCATTTTGAAGGGGCCTATTTAAGGACCCCTTCTTTCTCCTCCCCACCTAACTCTTCAACATTCTCTCTCCTCCATTAATTCTAGAGTTCATTCTTGCTAAATCTCTCTCCCTACCATCCAAAGCTCTTGATCATTTGAGGAGTGGGAGAGGTGACCTAGATCTACACTTTCACCAAAGGAAATTCGATTCCCCCACCCATCCTTTGTGGATATTGTTACTCTTGGGTTCTTGGAACCCTAGATGGTGTAGGATGTCCACGAAGTAGCTCGGGCATGTGTTGTGAAGCTTCGTGGAGTCGTTGAGGGCACTCCAATTGAGTTGTGGAGACTACTCTCAATGTTGTTGTAAAAGTTTGGTTGGCGCTTTCAAGGTCACCGGTTAGTGGAAGGTGAGCTCGCCTTTGTGGTGAGTTCACCGGAGAAGAAGGTGAGGACTTTGTAGCATTTGGGTGACCTTGTGTGGCCTCAACACCTCTCCAACGTAGACATAACTTTCTTGGAAGTGAACTACGAGAATTACATCTCTATGTCTCTTCGCCGGTTTACACTCTTCTCTCCTTTACTTCTTGTCCTTACCGTTTTGCTACTTGTTGTTGTTATCTACATATAAGATTGTTTACCTGGTTGCATCTCTAGAGAACTTACCTTTGTGCAAAGCTTAAAATTGAAGAAAAAGATAAAAAATGGTTGGTAGTCTCCTATTCAACCCCCTCTAGTCGACCTTAGTTGGTCCTTTCACGGACCTTCCCAAATGTTCGGCTTGGACATTTTTTCAATAGAATTTTGGGCATAATTTTTAAAAAACTACAAAGCTGGAGATAATGTGTACATAAGAAAGAGCCAAACTAGAGATATACTTAGCTTAATTCTCATTCAAGTCATCATCGGTCTACGTTGCATCAACAGGCCGGGTGGGCTGGCGGGTCATCGATGAGTGCTCATCAACAGGTTGGGTGGGCTGACAGACGGATTGTCATCGGTCTCATTTGACTATGTATTAGCTTAATTTTCATTCAAGTGATGTCAGCCCTATAAGTTTGTACCTGTGAAAAGATTATTTGGCGTGTGAATATATTTTGCACTGCATGAAAAATGTTAGTTGCAAACCCGCTTACAAAAAAAAAGGTTGAATACACTCTAACTTAATTCTTATTCGGCTTAAAATTTAACAAACTTGAATTTTGATTTTATATACCTTGTGCTGTTGGCAACATATAGAAGTAAAATGTCCCGAGCTGTCCTTATATGGATACATCATGTGAAAGAAAAAAAATGCTCCTGTCAATCAAGAGAGAATCCTTGTGTGCAATTCATTTACCGCAGTACATGGCGTATTGGTGATCTCTGCAACACCGGGATCATGTCGACATGGTGTATAGTGCAATTTCCTCCGTCGTACACGCGGTCGATATTCATTCATTTCACCCTTTCATGCACAAAGGAGAAGGCGACGAAGTAAGAAAATACGGCATGCGCACGGAGATCCCAATGAAACCACCACACGGCAATACCAATCGCCGGTCGCTGACTGTCACAGAGGTGCACAGTTCAGTACTGTAGCCATACCACCGGAGAATCCACCTTTACCGGTTACGTGCAACGATCATAGCATCTCAACCTATGTGTGTCAACGCACGGCGATCCCACAGATCCCTTGACATACTATCTCGTACGATCACGTGCAAGCGTCTGAATAACGTTGTACTACGTGCGTACACCAATCTCTCCAGCAATGGGGTGGCGCTGATCCTACGGGGCAGGGATAACTCACACCAACCGGGCCGTTTTGGATAAAAAGAAAGGTCGTTGCCCTTTCATCTCCACCTCGCCTCCTCTCCTGCCCTTGTCCTTGATAGCTCCGCCCAACCTTCCAGGCCGAACCCGAGCCCTCTCCGGTGGCTGCCGGCCGGAGATGGCGGAGGGGAGGTGCCAGCGTAGTTTGTAGGATTAGGTTAGGTTGTTGCCCTGTTTGGGCGGTTTGGAGCAGAGCTTGGCGTCGATGCGGCCTCGCCCGAGTGCTAGGGTTCCTCTGCTTTTCGCTGCTGCTCCTCCGGCTGGAGCTCGCGGTGAGGGCAAGGACCACTGTCTCCTCAAATAAAGTAGTGGTCGTGGACCATCTGGTGGTGTGGGGTGGCTCGGTGGTGTTGATTGTCCCGTTCGGCCGTGGTGGCAAGGGGAGGACCAACGCGGCGAAGGTGCTGGTGCTGGCTTGCTTTTCCTGGTCGGCCGTGGTGGCGAGGAGGGGAAGCAGCGGCGCATGGCGTGCCCCATGCGGTTCAGATGGAGGATGGGCCTACTTGGGTGGAGGTTGACCGGTGGCTTCTTCATTGTTCTTTCATGTGGCCGTGGTGGTAGACAGGAAGGGGAGCGGAGTGTTGTTGCCAGTCATGTTCCCCTCAGGCGGGACGTTGGCGTGCAGGAGTGCAGCACGCTGGAAGCGCTATCTGGAGATCCCAAGACCCTCTCCCGCACCCGCGCGACGGCGCTGCGCCGCGCCGGGCGGGCCTCCCTCCTCCCGGGCTGACCTCCCCCTCGTGAATCTCCCGCCCGCCGCCGCCGCCCGGGACGTCGCCGGGCAAAGATCTGGCGACGTGGCGGCGGCGGCGTCCGCGCCCGCGCTGGTTCGGCGGTGGCGTCGTGGCTGTCGGCGGCTGGGGGTCTTTGGCCTAGATGGCTGCACGCGGCGGTGGGAATCCATGCCTTCGGTCCGAGATCTATTCCGTTTGTCGCCGACGCCGGCGCCCAGGATCTCCGGGTCATGCTCGCGACGCTAGGGCGCTTGGGGCCACTGCCCCTGGCATGGTGGTGGTGACTTCCTTCTCCGTCGGAGTGGTCGGCCGGGCGATCTTGCCGCTATGCGGCGGATCCTGCTAGTTTCCAGCGGGTAGCGTGGGGGCTGCTGGCTCGGTTTCAATAAAGGGGGTGGTCCTCGGATCTCTCTCGCACCAAGACGAAGATCTACTTGATGCGTGTCTCCATAGATCTGGCCGGAGTGGATGGTTCCGGAAGGCTCCGCTGGCGAACTCCCATGGGCGCATATGCCTGGAGTTTGTTGGATCGGAAGGAATTCGGTCATACGCACCTGTGTTTTTTGCTGGCCGTTTGGTTTCAGTGGGAGCGTGGTGAAGCTCTGCTACCTGTTACCATCATGCGACATGTCTTTGACGATACACATGGTGAAGTCAGATGTGGAGAATGTCATGAACGCAGAGACATGTGGGCGAGCTATGGTGGATTGGGTCTATATGGCGATGAGGATCTGACTTGGTTATCTGTGACTCGTAGCAGCGTCTGTTAGAGTGGACGGCATCACAAGAGGAGTTCACAGTCTTACCTTGCAGGGTGAAAACCCAAGGTCTGGCCTTCATTGGTTGTGCCTGGCAATGGCCTTGCAGAAGGCATTGCTTTACGAGCGAGGACTTTCTCCAAGGTGAAAACCTAGATCTTTGATCGGGCGATGACAGCGCTTGTGCACTGTTCCTTCTTGGAGGCGTCGCTTTTGGAGGGGTTGGACTTCTGGTGTTGTTTTGGTGGTGGTAGTCTCGCTGCTGCCGAGGATCGGATTCCTGCAGTGGTACTTTTCTTTTTTGTAATTCTTCTTCTTTTTTCGGCTGTGTGCATCCGTATTGCCATTAGGGTATGCATTGTTGCAGAGGCTGGGTGTAATTTGTATCCATGTGATATTAATATATGCTCATTTCCAAAAAAAAATCTGAAGATCCCAAGCGGCGGGCGCGTTGCCGATGCTATCTTTGACGATTGGAGGCACTCCAGGCTCGGGCATGGAAGCCCTGCATCTTCTTCATCAATGTGATGATGCAGGAAAAAGATCAACACATTTATTCATGAGATCATCACTGCATCATCCGTCACTTTTCAAGATCAGCACAACACCCATTGCTACCAACACATACAACAGACCAACAAATATCTTCAACATAATAGTTCAAGTACAATGCTGATGAGATGTTGCTCTTGTCCATGCACCCTTGTCAGCTTCTCCTCTTCCTTCCTCAACTGCAGATCCTTCCTTCTTTCTTCTGCCCAGCCCAAGGCATCAACAGTAGCATCACCTCGGATGTAGTTGTGTTCGATCAAATATCCAATGTACTCGAGCTCCCAATGCCCCAGACTATCCACATTCAAATACACCAAAATTAAGTCAAACAATCTTGCAAGACACAGAAATGAAGAACAAATTCATAGTATATCTGTTAGAGTATATTACCGGTTAGACATATTTAGTAGTTTAAATTTGTATTCTAAGTCTATCTCTATTAGTCTTCTTGCCCCCAAGTCATCTAGTACTATATAAACAGCCAAGGGCTCACGATGTAATCACCTCTTGCAATATCAATACTATCTATATTCCGCAATCTTACATGGTATCAGAGCGTGTCGCTCGTCGGCCTAGGGTTTAGCCACCACCTCTTCCGCTGCACCGCCCCTGGGAGATCGTTTTCCGCCGGAGGCCGCGCAATAGTAGATTAGATCTTATTTCGCCAAAAATTTCTCGCCGGCCGCTTGACTCTTCTTCTTTCGCCGATCATAGATCGGATTGCGTCGTCTACAGCTGCATGTCGTCATCAGCGCCTCTACTTCAACCTCGGTGTCGACTCATCTCCGGCAAATCATCGCCAACGATCGTGCCAAGGAGTCCGTGCGGCGTCCCAAGGGATGCCTTCACGTGCTGCGTCGGCTGCTCCGTCCTTACGTTGTTATCACGCCGGCCCGTCTTTGTCAACATCAATCGGTACACACGTCTCTGAGTACGCGACTCGCCATCAACAAAGGGCTGCACCTTCATCACATGTGGTCATCATCGTCGACAACCATCTACACCAATAACATCGTCGCTTCGTCGCCGCCACCACCAATCATGGTCATCGTCAATGCCAAGAAGTTCTTCTTCTCCACGAGTGACGCCGCGCTCATACAAGCGAAAAATACGGGTCTAATCTCCGAAATCTACTACCGCTATAACAAATCTCCATCAACAAGTACCTCTTCGTCTTCGTCCACCACGACCTCGCCGCCAGAGTTGCAGTCTAACTTTTATTTTTTACTTAATCAATTTTCTTCTTGCAACTACTTCATCTACTCCGACAAATCGGCGGACAACTTCTACGCACCGACCGCTCACGGAGAATTTCTCCGCTGCTCCCTCCGGCTCTGGCTCGCATGGCTCATGATGGTCTCTATCTTCGCACGTCTGGCATTGGCAACACCGACGCGTGGCTTCATCCCCGGCGCGCTCCCGAATTTGGCAAGCTCGACAAGGCGTGTCGCCTACCTCGACTACTCCGGATCCAACTACGTCTACTTCAACTACTACGGCGAATTTTCCAGGCTCAACGACGACATCGACCACAACACAACGACATCATCAACTTCATCAACAACGACAACATCACCAACGGCACCAACGACCACGACTACAGCGCCCCACACTTGGCTACATCGACGTCGGCATCCACCGGCTCCTTCTTCAGTTCGTGCCTTCGGATTGTGCTCCAGTCAGACCGTCCACGACGCTTTGGCTGTTCGCGTCACTACCGATCCGACTGCGGGAGAGTGTTAGAGTATATTGCCGGTTAGACATATTGGGTAGTTTAAGATTGTAATCTAAGTCTATCTCTAGTAGTCTTCTTGCCCCCTAAGTCTTCTAGTACTATATAAACAGCTTAAGGGCTCACGATGTAATCACCTCTTGCAATATCAATACAATCTCTACTTCCGCAATCTTACAATATCATATGCCAATGCAATGAGAAGAGCCATACTCTGTGATTCTTGCACATGTAGAAGACCTAGCTAGGGTGGTCCGACGTCCCCTAGAAGAGGTGCTTCACCTGCCTGCCGCAATCGGGGCACCAAATGATCGGAAAAGGAGGGGGCTGGTGGCGGAGCGCACACCGCGATGAGCTTGCGCTGGACATGGCGGGCGACGACAACACTCTGACGACTCGGGTGGCTATGGTCGGCGGCGCCGCCGATATAGGGTTACGACAAGAGGTGGGGAACAACACGATGTGAGAGTGAGACCGACGGCTCCACCTGGTCCGGTCGGACCATGCGATTTAGTACTCGCTACCGGTGTCACAAAAAATATGTGCAAAACTAGTCTTATGGCTAACTAAGGGTTAACTACGCTGACAATGTGCCCAATACAATGCCAAAGCTGCGAATACATCGCTATGACACGCGCGGTGACCTCTCCTAATGCTCCGACACGAGTTGAATGATTATAAATTCGTATTAGTGTTGTACAGAGATGGTACTCCGTATTAAATTCCGTTGACAAGCTCAATTACTATTGATGGAGTTAACTCATAGTGCAATTTCCTCCGTCGTACACGCGGTCGATATTCATTGGTTTCACCCGTTCATCAGGAAGGGAATGCCATGAAATCAGTACAACGAAATTACGGCAATGCGCACGGAGATCTCAATGAAACCACCACACGGCAATACCAATCGCCGGTCGCTGACTGTCACAGAGGTGCACAGCTCAGTACTGTAGCCATACCACCGGAGAATCCACCTTTACCGGTTACGTGCAACGATCATAGCATCTCAACCTATGTGTGTCAACGCACGGCGATCCCACAGATCCCTTGACATACTATCTCGTACGATCACGTGCAAGCGTCTGAATAACGTTGTACTACGTGCGTACACCAATCTCTCCAGCAATGGGGTGGCCGCTCATCCTCTGGACCACGGATAACTCACACCAACCGGGCCGTTTTGGCCCCGGTCACACGATGAGATGACACGACTGCATTTCATGAGTCTAGTGGCAAGTCGTACCTTGTGCTCCGAACCTCCAACTATTCCAAGGAATCTTTGCGTTCCCTTCAAGCCAAAATACACCAGTTTCTGCTCGTAACGTCGCCGTGGACACATGAAACTGTTGACGCCTTCATCGTACCAGCGGGCAGCGGCTCTGCTGCCTCGATCTGCGTTTTCACGGAGTACTACTACGGATGCGAGACGGAGCGAGCTTTTGGCATGTCGAAATCTCGTATCCCAGATTCCCAGGCGAGACGTACGGCGCAGGCGGGAGGAACGTCGTCGTTAGCCTCAGCTGGAATCAGTCAGTCATCGATCGGCATGGGTGTCCAGGAAAAAAGACGAGCACGCAAGGCGTGTGTGCGTCAACCACGTCGCTGTTTGCAGCAGGTGCGTTAGCAGTGTCGCATGAAGATGACATGACAGGTTGGGCGACATGGATGAGTGATCTAGTATTTAGTAATTAATTAATTGGAAAGGAGTGGCTCCGCTCGGTCCACGTGACGATCAACAACAGATCGCTCACGCACTCACGCCTTCCCTGGCCCGTATGTCTCGCTGCGGAGGAACCGAGCGCACCGGTGGGTGCAGCCTACGGCGAGACGGAGCCGCGTGTTGCTGCGGGCCGGCCACGACGCGCAGCGCGGGAGATGCGCCCGACGCGGAACATGACACCAGCACCGCAGGCAGCAGCCAAGGCGAGCGCACTTTTCTTTTCAAAAAAAATCATTAAAACAAATATAATTACATAGGAAAAATGGAAAAATAAACATGCTAAAAAACCCAGCTTGGCCTAGGTACACGTCCGCGCTGGCGTTGACTACTCGTTCTCGTCCTGGGAGAGTTCGATGGACGGCGACGGTGTCCACGGCCAGTCTAGGACAGACGCCGGTGGCCAGTACATCGGCAGCTGGTGATGCTGGGGCAAGGGGATGGTTAGGCCACGCGACGTTGGTGGAGCCGAAGGCGGAAGCGACGGTAGCACCTGAGCCGCCATCGAGCACACGAGGCATTGGAGTATGACTCACAACCTTCACCCGCGGGAGATTCATTGGCAACCTTGCAATAAATACTGATTCCGTTGTCAAGTTATGTTAATTAGTGTAACATGAAGTTTTAGCTGAAAGCTCAGGTTAACAATCTTCACTGAAATATGGGCATAGAAAAATTCCTTGGAACAATATATACATTTGAGATTTTTAAGGAGACTACTGGTATTTTGTGGTTTTTGGGGACCGAAGCATCCGTAAAAATCCGAAAGACTCAGTTCATGCATGATAAGAGGTAGCGTAAGTTTAGTCCCATATTGCTAGTGAAGAGTGAGTTGGAGAGCACCTTATAAGTGTTGATGCTATACTATCACCAGGACAGGACCTTGAGACTCGCTCATTCGCTGCCTGTTCACCCTACGCTTGCTAGACAGGCGCGTTATGTTCCAAATTAGGCTTGGACTTATCCAGAGTATCTAGGGGCTCTTCGATCGTACGAGACCCCCTCTTTCCCACCTACAAATCCAGACCCACACACATCTCATCTTCCCAACTAGTTGCATAAGGAGGTGTAAATCCTACAAAGTATAGGTTTTCTCTAACATGCAACATCGAGACATTCCGAAGTTTTGCGCTGCCTCTAAGGGTGTGTTCGGTTCGGGAACGAAGTGGAATGGAATGTAATGATTCCATTCCACTAGAATGGGTTGGTTCCATTGTTGTGTTTGGTTGGGATATAATGAAATGAAATGTAATGATTCCACTCCACTAGAATGGATTGGTTCTATTCTTGTGTTCGTTTGGGACAAAAAAAGTGTAATGGAACGGTTCTGTTTTGTGTTCGGTTGAGGCCAAAAAAGTGGAATGGAATGGCTAGTGTTCAGCTCATCTCTTTGCTATACAAGGTGTGCTTACCTCCACGTGTGTGAGTTGTTCTTATTTGTAGCAACATATAATCAAAATTTCAGCAGCATTTCGTTTATATGTTCAATAGTAAACAGTACAAATATATAATCACAATAGAAACAGTATATAGCATCAAAGATAGAACATATTTCAATCATTAGTCCAAATTGTCTAGAAAATGGCATACTAGCCATTCGAAAATCACATAGTCTAGATTGTATAGAAAATGGCATACTAGCCATCCAAAACCACATAGTCCAGATTGTCTAGAAAATGGCATACTAGCCATCCAAAAGCACATAGTCGAAGTACATTACGGTTCATAGCATAGTAGGTGATTATAGCTCATATAATCACTTCAAATTATAGAACACTCCAAAGGTCTTCTTCACATACCGACTCACCTGAACCAACTTGTTGTCAATTTTAAGGGTCATGAATGCTTTTGTCATCTTCGGATTGTCAACAAGATGAGCATAGTAGTGAGAAATATGTCCCTCGTCGAATCTGTTGATTGCAACCAAAGCATCCCACAAGCCATCTGGTATGACATCATCATCTCCACTATACCTGAAAAGAGCTTGAGCCATCATTTTGAACCCATCTTTGAGAGTGGTCACTAGTGGATTTTTTTTATTTTTCACAACCTTAGCCTTCTTTTTTGGTCGTGCTTTGGAGGAAGACTCGACAACATTCGACGACATGTTCACCCCACTTTCATCTTCTTCAACATCAATAGATAATGGGTCATTTCCGGACTTGGCATATTTCCTTGTTGCTGTAGTGGATCCAAATATGGTTTCCATGGCACGGTAATGTTCAATGGGGTATTCAAGAATGGTAATGATATTAAGTGACATAGATTATATCCTAAATAGCTAACGAATAATTTAAGAAAATACCTTAAAATATGGGTCAAACCGATGATTTCCTGCAATTTTTGTTTGGGTCTCTGTTGATGGTGGCCTGATATACATTACGCAACTCTCCTATGGTATGGATGACACGTCTAAAATATATGCTAATTATCCCGAATGATAAACCAAAATTTATTGCAACAACTATGTTCCGATGGTTATGTCCAATAGTATGAAAAAACAATGCCATTTGTTGCTCCACACACAAATGTGGACTATTTTCTAGCAACTTGCGATCTCTCAATATGTCACATAGCCGAAAGAAAGGAGCTCTTTCAAACCTCAACATATTTCTACAAGTCACATTAGGTTGCCAAATTTTATTGTTTAGATAGTATATCTCTTTCGTGCATTGGACCATACGATTATACATGGTCTTCTCTTCCTTAAAATAGCTCGAACAATTACAACAACTGTAGTAAGAGACACAAAAACAACTGCTCCCCTAATCATCTTTTTCCTTTTATCCATCCTCTTGCCCATATACAATGTATATATGCAATCAAAATTAACTATTGTATACATATGTACAAGAGATAGACTCTAAATTCAATCCTCAATTTATTTTCCTCAAAAAAATAAGAGGCAACCGATGCAAATATTGCACAGATCTTAGCATAAGTCGATCTAAACTGAGAGGACTAGATCTCATCTCACCTTACAGGAAACCAAAGCCGATGTCGTTGGCCCCTTCTCCTTGTCGCCTGCCTATAGTCGATGCCGCTAGCCCCTTCTCACTGTCGCCGTTGCTGCTTGCCTATCTCCGCCACCGCTGCTTGCCTGCCACCGCTACCCCCTATTAGAACTATATTAGACCTCTTATATTTCCTTTACATGCACGTATATGGAGTAGTACTCCAATACGTATATGACTCATGTACTACCACGGTGGGGTTGCTCCACCTCTATATTAACACGCACCTGAGCCCCTAGCAGGGTATCACTTTTGCCAAACTTACGTGGTATCAGAGTGGGCTCTTTCGCCCTATCTCTAGCTGCCGCCGCTAAAATCTCTTGGCCGCCGCCGATAACCCTTGCCGCTGCCGCATCACCAATAATCGCACCCCCAATAGCCAAGAACCGTCGCCGCCGTTGCTGCCTTGATTAGTCACTGTCGTCGCCCCATATCCCAAAACCCTAAACCTAAAACAAGTCGCTGCCACACATCATGTTGCTGCCGCCACCCAATACCCCCACAACTAATATCAATACCCACCACTAATAACCCACCCAAGATCCGATGGCCACGTCCTCGTCCCACGATGTGCTCTCCGATTTGGGATCGCCGCCCTCTGAGAAGCTAACTCGTGAGAACTACCTCTTCTGGTTAGCCCAAGTGATGACATCGCTCCATGGAGCGCGTGTGCTTGGCCTCCTTGACGGCACCGACGTTGCACCGGTCGAAACCCTGGAAGCTGAAGACTCTGACAAGAAGAAGATTAATGTGCCCAACCCCGCCTATGATGTGTGGCTAGCCCGTTACCAATATGTCCTCGGTTTTCTTACGAGGTCGCTATCCAAGGAGTTGCTTTCCCAAATTCTCGGGCTTGAACATGCTGCTAAAGCCTGGGCCGTGATCAAATACATGGTCGCCTCCTAGTCTTGCTCCAAGATGACAAACCTCTGTGGTGCTCTTTAGAGTACGAAGGAGTTAAACATGTCTGCTGACCAGTATATCCCTAGATGAAAACCCTCGCCCAGGCCCTTGCTGCTACTGGTAAACCCATTGGATATGATGAACTCATAGGATGCATATTGCATGGTCTTGATGGCTCCTACACCTCCTTTGGTGATGTTATTAATGTTTCCCCGAACACCACTCTTGTCGAGTTCTGTGATCAACTGATTGCTTGCGATACTCGTGAAGCAATGTTAAATCAAACCGGTGAGGGTGTTGGTGCCTTTACCTCCTATGCCAACGCCACTTCCTGCCAACGTCGTGATGACGATTGGCGCCCGTGTCGTGATGATGATCAGCGATGTTGTCCTGACAGCCTCCCTCCTTGCCCGTGTGATGATTTCCTGGAAGACTGCAGTTGTGACGACTTCTATCGTGGCCGCCGTGATGATGGGTATCATCGTCGCTATGATGACCCGCGCCGCTGGGATGATGACCACAGACGTGATGACAACTGTGATGATGCTACCCGCCGTCATCGTGATGGACGTATCAGCCGTGATCCCACCCCCTACGTCGATACCACGTGCCAAATCTGTAAGATTCCTGGTCACCCGGCGAGTGAGTGATGGTGGCGCTATGGGGATGATGATGATCGTGATGATGAGCCGCGTGATAAGCGTGCTAATGCTGCCGACTATGGTGTTGATACCAACAGGTACCTCGATTCTAGCGCTACCAACCATATTGCTAGCTGATACGTCCATTTTGCATCACTATTCTATATCATAATTTACTGTTATTCATTGATATATCTCATATTAAGAGATGACACTTATGTTATTTCATCTGTTTTTGCATGGTTGATGACTTTTGGAGCATAGACCGCTGTAGTCAGGATTCTGATGGAAAAGGTGCTGTTTGGAGGTAAAATTCGCGAAGATCAGAAAATCCGGAAAATATACGGAAAATCCTATTTTTCCAGAAGACGAAGACTGCCAGAAGGAGGAGTCGAGATGGGCCATAGGGGGCCCACACCACCCCCTGGCACGGGCCAGCCTAGGCCGCGCCACCAGGTGGTGTGGCCACCCTGGCCACCTCTAGCTCTCCCCTCTGGCATATATAATCCTCCCGAAACCCTAATACTCGGGGGGCGACCATAGAAAGTTTTCGCCGCCTCTGCGCGGCAGAAAACATTGAGAGGGAAAGATCTCTCCGGTAGCCAGATTTCTGCCAGTGGAATTCCTTCCCGGAGAGGGGAGATTGTCGCCATCAACACCACCATCAAGCTGGACTTCATCAGGATCATCATCATCACCACCATCAGCACCCTCATCACCATCTCCATATTGCTGTAACAATTGAGTTGAATCTTGCATAGTTCTTAGGGGAAACTTTCCCGATGTTGATTACTCTTTGTAGTTGATGCTATTAAGTGAACCATTGAATTATTGTTAATGTTCAGATTGTTATACATCATTATTCCATCTCTGATCATGATCCATATGATGTCTTGTGAGTAGTTCGTTTTGTTCTTTAGGACATGGGAGAAGTCATGTTGTTAGTAGTGGAGTTGTGTTGAGAAAGATTCAATAGTTTGATATTTAAGTTGTGGTGTACTTCTTCTACTAGTGTCATGTGAACGTCGACTACATGACACTTCACCTATATGGGCCTAGGGGAATGCATTGTGTATTTGGCTATTAATCGTAGGGGTTGCCGGAGTGACAGAAACCTGAACCCCCGTTAGGAAACCATTGCACAAGGGACGTAAGGGTCTTAGAGTTTAAAGTTGTGGTTAGGGTTTATACCTTAATTACTTTATTGTACTTATGGATGTTTGCAAGGGGTATAATCACAAGTATGTATTAGTCGTAGGAAGGTCGGTACATTAGCACAGGTTCACCCATACAACACTTAGCAAACTAAAGAACATTAATCAACTATATGAAGCAAAAGCACTTGACAGTCTTCCCATGTGTCCTCGAGAACGTTTGGTCATCTTAAGTAATACAACCGGCTTGTCCTTTGCTGAATAAAGGATTGGGCCACTTGCTGCATTTATTCTTATTGTCTTTTGTTTACTCATACTTTATTTACTTGCATTATTAAAAACCCCTAAAAATCCGTTTGCTAAGTATTTGCAGAGAATTCCTGATCCATACCACTAGCCAGCACCTTCTGCTCCTCGTTGGGTTCGACACTCTTACTTATCGAAAATACTGCGATACACCCCCTATACTTGTGGGTCATCAAGACTATTTTCTGGCGCCATTACCGGGGAGTGAAGCGCTATTGGAGAGTAGAACTGGTAAAGGAAACTTCTACTGTGAGTATTGTTTACTTCTGTTAGTTTCTTTATTTTCCTTATGGATAATTCGATGAGTTTCTTATTTGGTAAAGCTACTACCACTGCTAAGGTAGTAGATGAACCACCACCTACTGAGAAAGATGCTTTTAAAATACCTACAAGAATTATTGATCGTTTTATGGATAACTACTATGTTGGGGATGGAACTGTCCATCCCGGTGATCATTTGCTCTTTATACACGAATTATGCGGGTTGTTCAAGTGTGCAGGTATTACTACAGATCAGGTTAAGAAGAAGTTATTCTCATTATTACTATGGGGAATGGTATAAGCTGCTGAAGAATGGTCAAGCTCTTGAATGGGAGGAAATAGTACCTCTCTTTTATTCAAAGTTTTATCCTCCTAGTGAGATTCATAAAGATCGGAATCAAATTACAACTTTTGGCCTCTTGATGGAGAGAGTACAACTCAAGCTTGGGGGAGATTGAAGTTACTAATGCTCAAATGTCCCATTCATGAGCTCACCAACAATATTATTATCAATAACTTTTATGCAAGGCTTTCTCTTCATGATAAGGATTTATTGAATGCTTCTTGTGTTGGATCATTCACTCGCATGGAAGAAGAAGCTAAATGGGATCTTCTGGACCGTATCCAAGACAATGCTGAAGCATGGGAGAATGACAAAGGAAGAAAGTCAGGTATAAATTATGATTATGAATGAATTGAATCTTTTATGGGAACTGATGACTTTCAAAATATTAAAAATGCTTATGGTCTAGACTCTCAAGCTATTGCTTCTTATTTTAAGGCTTTTGCTTCCTACATTGAAGTGCCTAAAAAGAAGTGGAATAAGTATCATGAACCTTATAAAGATGTTGCTAAGAGTGTTCCTGCAAGAAATACTAAAGTTTATACTGCTAATCATGTTTTACCTGAACCTTATATTGAGAAAATGCCTTTCCCAGTTAAGATAAAGGAACATTCTATGATAGCTAGTATGGTTAGTGAAAGTACAAATAAAGCTGTTGAACCAGATAAACAAATGGTTGATGAACCTATAATAGCAAATGTGAAAGACTTAGTTACTAAATATGAAGAAGAGGGACACACTATCCTTTGTAAGTATACCTCTCATATTGTTTCACAAAGTCGTGTTATGAGAGCTAGTATTCCTGTGTTTTATGTTAGAATAAGTGATCATTGTTACGATGGTCCTTGTGATAGTTATATTGTTAAGTTTATGCATGATACTGAAAGTTACTATGAGAGAGAGAAAAGTGTTCTTATGCATCTCAATAATATCAAGTTTCCTCGTTTTATGCTGAAAGTTTTTATGTTGCACTTCTTTTGCCTTCCTATGCTAGTAGCCTCTGGTTTTAACAACTTGTTTGTTTACAAAATTCCCTTGCATAGTAAGTGGGTTAGACTTAATTGTGTGTATTTTTTCTTCTTAATGCTCCCTTTTAACTCAATTCATATTCCTATGTGAGCACCTTCAAAATTATCATGCCCATCCTAATGGCTATAAAGAAAGAGCTTTTTGGGAGACAACCGAATTTATTTGTGTTTTCAGTTTGTTTTTGTTTCTTTGAGTTTTGGAAGTTATTACTTCAGTAATAACCTCTCCTTATCCTTTTGTTTGTTTTTTGTGTCAAGATCAACCTCTAATGAGAGAGAAGTAAGATTTGGAGAAGTTGCTGTCCGGAAACAGATTTTTGTTTTTCACCGTAAAAATTCGTGAGAGATCTCTGTCTGTCGGATTGATCTGTAATTTTTGTGATTCTGCCCCAGGTTGTTATTTAAATTTCATTAGTTTTGCACTTTTCGATTTGAGCAACAGAAGATTTATGAAAAAATTGATCTTTACCTGCTGGTCTGTTTTGACAGATTTTGCCACTCTTGCATTTGCTTCTTTATTCGATTTCCTTTTTGAATTATTTTTGGGTTTTCGGAAGGAGTTGCTACATTAGCTCATGTTTTCATGGTTTTTAGTTGAATTTGAACTCAAAAGGTTTTATCACTTCACTTATACTAATGTTGCTAATGAGAACTATGTGAAGTTTTGTGTGAAAGAAATTTCCAGGTAGTGGAGATAATGGTGTAATAAGGAAGTGAAAGGTTTCATGACTCAAGTAATAAGTGTATGAAGATGAAGATATTGATGTTATTCAAGTGGTGACTCCGGAAGAATCTACTAGATACCAAATTCGGAGACCTGCAGAGTTCATTTTCAAATAGGTAACAGTTCTGGTAAGAAAAGTTCCACGAAAATACTATCCAACTATATTTTTATAGTTTTTAGACAATAAGGAAAGCTACGAAGCGAAAGAGGGACGGAAACGGAGCCAGGGTGGCTCACACCACCCTGTGGCGTGGGACCACCCCTGGCCGCGCCACCAGGTGGTGTGGCCACTCCAGACTCCGCCTCCGACCCGTTTTCTCCCAGTACCTTCCTTTTGATGTGAAACTTCGCAATATATAATCCCCCGGATCTCTCGAGGTTCGTATATCATGTTTTCGTCGTGTTTTCATTTCTATCTATTTCTGCCATGAACTATCTTTGAAAGCTTTGAAGCACAATGGTGTCTGCCAAGGATAAAGGAAAGGAGCCTATGGAGGAAGATCCCCAACACCTCGGGCAGGAGAAGGAGATCAAGAGTGAAGATGAAGAGGAGGCAAAGCACACCGACACTACCATTGCAAGCATTGGAGTGGTGGCAAACCCTGCCAGGACTATATCAATTGGAGGGAAGCCTCCTCATCACCGTTCAGATCCCTGGTCACTTCCTCCATGCACCAAGAATCCTTTCCATACTCTTATCCATGAGCATCAATACTGGAATATGCCCAAGGGGAAATTACCCTCCAATTGGGATTGGCCTCGTTCTAGCCATGCAGGAAAACAAGACTTCAAGGAGGTAGAGTGGGGAAAGAATCGCAAGAGCTGGGATTCTCAACCCGACATGATCATGAGCCACATTGAGCAAAACTCGCAGCTTATTCGTAATCTCACCTTCGAGATTGAGGACTTGGGGAAACTGATCAAAGAGCTCATTGAGAGGATACCACCACCACCAAAGGAGTAATTCATCATCAGGTTTGGCATCCCCTTGGTTTGTTCCAAGCTTGGGGGAATGCCGCGGTATCATATCATGAATAGAGAAGTTATCATGTAGGATGGTTTGCATTATGGAAGTGTCCCCTCTCTCGTTAGATATGTATCCCTTGGTGTGAGTTGTCGTTATGGAATATTAATGAGAAGTTCTATCATTTACTCTTTTGCATATCTTATATTAGTTTTCAATTCATGGTTATATGATTGATCTTATTGTTAGTATTGGTATCACTTTGGGATCATTGAGTTAATTTAGTTGGTTTTGGCAAACCTGGCTCGGTCAGTAGCAACACTATTTTTGAGAGTTGAATGAAAATATAAAGGTACTCTAAAGAAATATAATTTCATCATCTTTCTTTCTTGATTTGCTCATAAGTCTAGTATTCTCTAGTTAAGATCTTTTATGCTTCCAATGAAGATTGCATGTTTGTCTTTATCACTTGTATGTTTGTTTGTTTCCTTCAACTCTTATACTTGCTACCCAGCCTTGCTAGCCAAAAACCTGTACTAAGAGGGAATTCTTCTCGTGCATCCACTTCCTTAAACCAAAACCCATGCCATTTGTGTCCACCATACCTACCTATTAGCACTATTGCTATTCCAAGTAAATTCTTGTTTTTATCTACCTTCCAAATTAAACTTGTTATGTGAAAATTAGTGATTGAAGCTCTCATGAACTTGATGGCACACTTTACTTTCTTGCACTTAATAAACTTGAACCATTGTGCCCATCTATGTTGCGTATATGCTTGCGCTTTGTAAGTTGTGAATTAGCAGAACCATGTTGTCATGGGGAACGCTTTCAACATTGCACTGGTACTTTGTACCTAGTTGATATCATGTTCTTTTGTCTATGGATGTCGTCGGTGTGAAATGAAACGGGAGCTTGTAAGTCCATGGAGTTATGCATATGTGTTAGAGAAACGCATGGGCCGCTGGTCTAATCCATGCTGACATGGAAACCTGTAGCGTAACCATAACGAGTATCTATGAAGCATTCTTCTTATAAAAAGAGATAGAGATTGAGAAAAAGAGAAAATAAAAAAATAGATAGAGATTGAGAAAAAGAGAAAAGAAAAAAGAGATATTATGAAAAGAGGAAAGAGAGAAAAAAAGCACCATATTCCCGTGGTAAATAAGAGGATTGCTGAGATGCTTGTTGTCTGCTTGCCTTGTCATTTTGATATGGGGATTCTTCCGTATCATCGGGCAAGGGATACCCCGTTGGCGGTTCTCTATGATACACATATGCTTACGATGACAAGAACTTTCCGGTCACTAAACTTGAGTAGCATGAGGAGCGGCCCTCGTATTCAAGGGACATGAGATTCTCAACTTACAACTTGTCAATGCATATCCTCATATTTGATCACTTTAACCTTAATCATCTAAATATTCCTATGATAGGGGCAATGAGAGCTGAAAGCTAGTAAGTATCATAATTTTTGGGAGCTCTTTATGAGACTTGCAATCCCTGCTTCCCTCTGCGAAGGGCCTTTCTTTTACTTTGTAGTTGAGTCAGTAAACCTACTCCCTTCTATCCCAGCAAGTATTTTGAGTTGTTGTGTTCCATCCACTCATATGATGATTTATTCAATCATGTTTCTTATGTTCCTTGTTTTGCACTTTGCTCTTATCTTGGTGTTTACTACTTTGAAAGCTATCGTTGAAAACCAGTTATTTGTGAACTCCAGCAAATTATCAACTATTCTTCGACCAAGAGCTAAGTTTGCCATTGACAATTATGATTTACTTTATGTATCTTTATTGTGTTTCCTTTACTTATTGCAAGTAAAGTTGTATAATAGTGAGTTGTCTTCTATTATGATCTATGTATTGATGAATGTGATGCTTCTTGTCCGTATTCGTTTATCGACTCTTCACTCCATAAACCTGAGGTCATGTTTATTGAGCTCAGTTTCGCTTGGGGACAAGCGAAGTCTAAGCTTGGGGGCAGTTGATACGTCCATTTTGCATCACTATTCTATGTCATAATTTACTATTATTCATTGATATATCTCATATTCAGAGATGATACTTATGTTATTTCATCTATTTTTACATGGTTGATGACTTTTGGAGCATGGACCGCTGCAGTCAGGATTCTGATGGAAAAGGTGTTGTTTAGAGGCAAAATGCGCGAAGATCAGAAAATCCAGGAAAATATATGGAAAATCCTATTTTTCCAGAATACGAACACCGCCAGAAGGAGGAGTGGAGATGGGCCACAGGGGGCCCACACCACCCCCTGGCGTGGGCTAGCCTAGGTCACGCCACCAGGTGGTGTAGCCGCCCTGGCCCACCTCTGGCTCTCCCCTCTAGCGTATGTAATCCTCCCGAAACCCTAATACTCGGGGGGGGCATAGAAAGATTCTGCCGCCTCTGCGGGGCGGAAAACACCGAGAGAGAAAGATCTCTCTGGCAGACAGATTTCTGCCAGGGGAATTCCTTCCCGGAGAGGGGAGATCATCGCCATCAACACCACCATCAAGCTGGACTTCATCGGGATCATCTGTAGGGGTTCCGCGCATAAAAACAATAAATTTTACTCTACGCCCCTGAACCCCTGAAGCTGGCAGGACCTATCTATTAGTAATACAGTAACAGGAGGGGCTTTTCGCGAACTTACCCTTGAAGACCGAAAAGCGTTGGCAACGCTCAGGAGAGCGTGGTTGATGTAGACGAGCCGAAGCCGACCTCAAGGTCGTGATGAAGTCCTTGCGCTCCTTCTGGCTCCAACGATTTGAGTGCCTCAAGTGCGACACCTCGCGGGGAGTTACACACGTCCGGTGCCTGATGATGACTCCCGCTTCCCCGATCCAGCAGCAGTTGCGGAAGTAGAGCTCCCGGATCCGAATCCCGCAGCGCGATGGCGCTCCACGGTGAAGATGTCTCTCGCTCGCGCAGTCCAGACTTGGGACCACGGTCACCATAGAGAGAGAGAGGGGGAGAGAGAAAATATCAATTGGAGGTCCTCCCAAAAGTGGGGAGACCTTTATTGATTATTGGTGTATTTTTCTAGGCCAAATACCCCACTTTATATAGGGGGAGGGGAGGTACTACCTCCCCTCAAGTCCCGGGATGGGACTAAAGGAGAGGAGGGGGTGGGGTGGCCGCCGTCCAGCCCCTAGTGGGCCCCGCGGGGGGCAAGGCCCAGCCGGCCTCCCCCTTGGTCCCTCTCCCTCTCTCCTTTCCCCTAATGGGCCCTCTCCCTCCGGAATTGGCCCATTAAGCCTTTTTGACCTTTAATTGATTTTCTCTTTATTAAATAATTATGAATAAATGATTAAACCAATATTTAACATTCATTCACGTATTATTTAATCTCCGTGGCCATGGAACACCTTCCACCTCCACTCCGGACATCCTCCGGACTTACCGAAACCCTTCTGGTTTTCTCCCTACTTTTCTTCGGCGATCTACCAATCCTATAAATGCTCTCTAAGCATCATCAATCCCTTAAGCGTGATACCCCATGGTTTGGGAACACTCCAGACATGGTCGGGACACTCCCGCACCAATGGTCGACAGAGGGACTTGGATGTCCATGTGACCCCTGTGCGTTCCACGAAGATCTTTCGTCGTTTGAACCGGGACAGTTGTGTCTTATTCCCTTTGTCATTCGATACTTGCATTGCCCGAGATCTGATCATTGACATCACCATGTCGTGTTCAATCTCGTTACTGAACAATGCTACTTGACTCGTTCCGACAAGTGATATCCCCGTGATCAAATCATACGCTGCGCAACTATTGGATATAACTTCTCCGAGTGAGCCCTTGAGTATCTTCCCGTCACATGGACGGACAAATCCCGCTCTTGACATATATTGCCTCTATGGTTTCCTCTGAATACCTGAACACACCTTTATAACCACCGTTTTACCAGATGGCGTTTGATGCTATCTAAGCACTCTCGGGAGACAGTGATTGATATAGCCTCACGGTCTAAGGAATAGTCTACGAGGATCCACTTCTAATCATCGTAACTTGAACTTCGTGACATGATTGGGTCACGATGTTTAGGTTGGGTATTGGTTCATCATCTCATTCTCAGAATGAGATGACCTCATTTCCAACTCGCATAAATGCCACATGATCAGGAAACTTGATCATCTGTTGACCAATGAACCAGTGACTAGATTTTCACCGGGAACCCCTGGTTGTTTGTATATCACACATGTATTGATGTTTCCACTAAATATAGTTATAGCATGATATAAAACTTAATCATAAACTATATGAAATATGATAATAGTCCTTACTACTATTTGTCTCTAGGGCATATTTCCAACAGTCTCCCACTTGCACTAGAGTACAAATACGCTAGGTGCATTTGTTCTAAATCATTGGCACCAACTACCCGGTACCCTAAACATGCTCGCTCATGGAAGAGGTTGAGTCTTGGGTCTGTACTTTACAGTCCCAAATCCTTTGCAACTTACTAATGTCACCTTGATTGACATTAATACTTTATCATCACATGGTAGCATCTGTGTGTATGCATCGTCGCTATGGTAGTAGAGCGAGGCCTGATTCCAGGAGCCTACAGTGACGTTAGATCAACCTCGAGGGCTTTCTCATGGGCAATGTACCCTGGGACACATCATTCTACATTAAAAGCAAACTAGCCCCGCCATAACATTATACAACACTTTAGATGGTACCCTTATCTATTATTATAAATGTATTCATCGAAACACTAGTGCACTCTATGCAACTTTCGATGTTTTGTTCACCTTGCTTCCTACTTGACTTTTAATTGGTATCTACAGGAGTTTCCAACATATTCCCTTATAACATAACTCTTTATGCTTTAAGATATGTCATCCTTTATGGATTTGGAAAATATGTCCACAGTTCTCTACTAGACACTACGGACAAACTTAGCTCAATGTTCTGTGATTCGAACTTAATCACTTTCAAACGTTCCTTATTTGGATCACATATTATGCTAAGTTATCATCATGGTTTCTAAGATAGAACCTATGTCTTAACATAGTAGATGACGATCATCCTTTTTCTTTCTTTCAACCATTGATGCTAAACTTAACACTATTCCTAATTTGAGTTATTAAGGACCAGTTCCTTAATTATCTTCTATTCCGAAACCCCTTTTAGAATCCCTTAAAGAATACTACATAATATCATAATACACCTATTATCAACTTCTACATCTTATAAATCATTATTTATAAGTATTTGCATTTTCATCCTTAACATATTTAAGAATTACTCCTATAAGCTCCCACTCAAAATATGTTCCTACATATTTGAATTCGAGTCTTATATTGCTCCCACTTAAAATATGTCAATCACATATTGTTTCAGGAAGACTTTCATAGCTCCCACTTAATTTTATGCAAATTGCATATCTCCTTACTACTTTAAACAACTTCAAAATCCTTTGATCAAATATCAAACTTGGAGATTTACTATGAGATACTAGTACTTTACTAGTTTTAAATCCACTAGACATTTAGCACACTTGAATCAAATTCATTTGAACTTGTCCAATACTTAACAAATTTTGCTTTTGTCATTCACCCCGTTTTCCTACTATGGCTTTGCAGTCATTTGGGAAAATTCCAAGTAACCCCTTTACTTGTGAGATTTAGCAACGAATTGCTTTCTAATCTCAAGGGAATTTTGCTTTTAGGATTTACCATAATTTAGTTTACCATTATTTCCTTTGTAGTGCGTAGGTATGTCATATTCCAAAAATCATGACAAGTGATTCACAAATGTCTCCATACAAGATATGGATTTACATTTTGAATCCTACTTCATATAGTGAAAAACAACAGTGGCGGGAAAAACACAATGATCAAAATCATTGATTCTTTCCTTCTGTGAAGAGAATCATTCAGGAACGTTGTCTGTTGCGCTGCTCAACACTCTGATGCAGGGTTTTGAATCCTCATCGTGTTTTACACTAATTTCCACTTGCTCATAATTGAGAAACATCACTAGAAGTGAGCTTTCTCAAGTATGCACCAAATTCCAAGCAATACGAATCTTGCTTTCCTTTTGGTCTGAGCTATGGGTTTTGTATTCAAAGTTTCCAATGAATACTCTACAAGGACTTATTCGCTATTGTTTTGGTTATATCGAATAACCCCAAAACTTTCACGAATTCAAATGGTTTACCAGTTCTAATTGAGTGCTAACTATTTCTAGCTAATGGTCTCTACATATACACTACAACGATTTATTTGGTGCCTTCTATTCAACCCCCTTTGATATCTAATATCACATTGTGATTCTTTGTATTTTGACGTTTCAAAACACTTTGCATTCCACAATTTCTTTTATGCCATTATTATAAAGTTTGAATTTCATTACTATTGATCAAATCATAGCAATTAGATTCCGTTTTATCTTTGTACCCTTTGTTAATGAAACATTTTGATCAAATCAAATAGTTTCATATTCATGTTTCCTTTGGTAAACTACTTTACACATTTAAACAATCATTTAATGATAATTACCATTTTCGTTAAAACACAATACATCGAATATGTATTTACTTTTAACAATTCTTTAAACCCTTTGTATTCAAGTAATACACGGTGTTCAAGTTATTTTGCCGAACTTAGGCATGATTTATATGTGAGAAGAGATCGAATGACTTTCACATATTATCACATAACTTTGAATTTAAACAATGGTTTCATTCATTTAATGAAATATCAGTAAGTTGGGTATTTTTAAACAAGGCATTTTAATGTTTTACAAATGTTCATACATTATCGATTAGTTTCAAACAATAAGGACGATTCACAAGTAATCAAACAAGATATGAACACGAATAGAAATCATTCATAAAAGTGGAACAACTGTTTGTTACAAACTGATATGAATAACCGTCTCACGAAGTGTGAGACACACTAAAGAAGTTCACAATCTCTTGATTGCAATAATCATCCTAAAACCCAAACTAAGTGATAAATGTCGAGGGAGAGTGTCGTTGGCCGTCATCATCATGCTCGCCATCAACATACAACGTTACCTCCTCTCCAGCAAGCACCTCTCATGCAGAAGGACCTGTTTTCATTAAAACAGAACAAGTATCAGATATACTTAACACTGCAATGTGTTTGCAAGATTATAACATTTATAAAACTGTATATCAAATATATACCTTTGTCGTTGACGACTCCAGCGACATTGGGTTCATCTATCACATTTCTGAAATGTGATATGAACTCAAGGAAATCCAGTGTTTCTGTGTCGCCTCTCATAATGCAGATCCTGACTTGTGCTTGGAAGCTTGGAGGAAGCGACCGTAGCACAACTCCCATCGAAAATGAGCTTGAGAACTAGTTGTCCAGGTAGTATGCCAGAGTCATGTACGCATCGTAGAGGCGCAATAAGTGCTGATCCAGTGAGGAGCCCTCCTCCATCTTTATGGAGAGGAAGTCCCCCATCAGCTCATACTCCCACATGCGCATTTGTTCCACGAAATGTGCTCTCAGATGTGTCATGACCATCCGGGGCTTGAGACTCCCCACTATTGGCCACAGCCCATCCTCCATTCCGAGGCGCATGGTCACTGATATGAATGTGGCCATCACACGACAACGATAACGCAGATCTCGCTGCTCCTGGGTATCATGAGAATAGGGTGACTCCAAATACATCTCGCAGGTCATGTAGTCAGCTACATTGTTCTCCCCAAGGAGATCAAATAGACGTGTGACCCATGCAGAAAAGTTGGATCCATCTAACTTGAGCTTTTCTCCTTTTAACCAATCGTCGATAGGAAAAGTAATCTCGGGAAGAACCATTTTCTACATTTATAATATGCAAAAGTAATTTAGACTAAGTTTATAATTGAATGAGTTAATAATAACTCCACTCAGAAACACCTATCCTCAAAAGGGTTCCTAGTGATAACACGACCCCTATCAGCCACATATCCCCCGATCATCATGGCCATCAATGTGGGTTCAAGGGTGGATGCTAAATGTCGGTCACATCATTCATGCGACTCGTGCTCGATCTTTTGACCATCCGCGTTCCGAGGCCATGTCTGTACATGCTAGGCTCGCCAACTCAACCTTAGTGTTTTCGCTATGCAACATGGCTTGCACCCACTGTATGTGAACGTAGATATGTCTGACACCCGATCATCACGGCCTGCCTCATACCGAAGAACTTTCTTGGTGGTGCACACTAAGGAGGAACACAATTGTTGGTTATTTTAACAGGGATCATCTTATTTGGCTACCGTCGAGTATTAATACTAGCACACAATAAGACATACAAACAATAACATTGAATGTAAATGCTATGTGATATGGTCCTTCACGTCGTGATCTCCATCCGTCGTCGCCGGGTTCCGGCGACAGGGTTCCGGTGCCATAGACACCAGGGTACCAGTGTCATTCCGGCGTGGTAGTTCGTCACCCTCATGACTATCTACTACTACGTAACAAAAGGTAATCACTTTACCTTTGCCACAAGCATATCACAAAGCAACGCCCTCCTGCAAAAAAAAGTTAGACGCCTCTACTTTATCTTTGCATGTTTTACGTGGCTGAATGGGCTTTCGCACAAGAACCGTTCTTACCTACGAACTTTCAGCACAACATTGATCAAGTAGTTATCTCTACTACACCCCTTTCGGGGCCCTCCGTTGCAAATGGTATACCAACTAATGCGAGAGAGACAGACACCCCCCTAAGCCACTTTATACGGTACAAGCCGTATGTCAAGCGTGGACCAGTCTCGCGAATGAACACGTAAAGTCGGTTGGGGGCCGCTTCATCAAGCATTAATGCGGTATACACAAGTACACGTGGGAGGGTAACAACTAAAAGATCAACGCCCACATGCTACATCTCGTGTGTTCTACCCGTACTAGCATTACTACGCATAGATCTAGCTCGGATACAACTGTAGGGGTTCCACGCATAAAAACAATAAATTTTACTCTACGCCCCTGAACCCCTGAAGCTGCCAGGACCTATCTATTAGTAATACAGTAACGGGAGGGGCTTTTCGCGAACTTACCCTTGAAGACTGAAAAGCGTTGGCAACGCTCAGGAGAGCGTGGTTGATGTAGACGAGCCGAAGCCGACCTCAAGGTCGTGATGAAGTCCTTGCGCTCCTTCTGGCTCCAACGACTTGAGTGCCTCAAGTGCGACACCTCGCGGGGAGTTACACACGTCTGGTGTCTGACGATGACTCCCGCTTCCCCGATCCAGCAGCAGTTGCGGAAGTAGAGCTCCCGGATCTGAATCCCGCAGCGCGACGGCGCTCCACGATGAAGATGTCTCTCGCTCGCGTAGTCCAGACTTGGGACCACGGTCATGAGAGAGAGAGAGGGGAGAGAGAAAATATCAATTGAAGGTCCTCCCAAAAGTGGGGAGACCTTTATTGATTATTGGTGTATTTTTCTAGGCCAAATACCCCACTTTATATAGGCCAAAAGTGGGGAGACCTTTATTCACATTGTTACTACCACTTCCATTGTTGATGTGGTGATTCTTGTGATGATGGTGATTATGTCCATTTCCTTCATGCTGATGTGATTCAGAATTTCCATTATCCTTTCTGAAAGAACGCATCTTCTGTGATGATCCTGAGTGATATTTGTCAAAGCTATGCTTCCTCTTCCTGTCCTCAACCTTGTCCTTCTTACTCTCTAAAATTCTAGCTTTGTCACACAGTGATTGATAAGTTGGAACATAAGCAACTGATAATTGCATGGAAAGTTCATCATTCAGTCCATCTAGGAACTTTTCCTTCCTCTTAGCATCAGTATCAGTATCGTCTGGAGCATAACGTGATAGATTGTTAAATTCCTCAATATATTCAGCAATGCTGCGGTGACACTGTTTAAGGTTGTGAAACTCCTTCTTCTTTAAGCTCATCACGCCGGAAGAGATATGATTAGTGCGAAAGCCATCTTCAAATATTTCCCAAGTCACTTCTTCAATGGGGTGAGTGACTTGAAAGTTGTCCCACCATGTAGTTGCAGGGCCTTCAAGCAAGTGCGCTGCAAATCTCACTTTCTCAGCATCAGAGCATCCAACAGTCACTAGGTCCCTGTTTACTGAACGTAGCCAGTCATCAGCTACCATTGGATCAGAAGTACCAGAGAACTTTGCAGGTCTCAACCTCAGAAATCTAGTGAGCATATCCAGAGGTGGTGGATTGTTGTTGTTATTGTTGTTGTTCTGATTCTGATTGTTGATGGTCGCCATGAATTGTTTCATCATCTGCATTAGCTGAGTATGTGTGGTCATCGTCTGTTGCATCTCATTTTCATTGTTGTTGTTGTCTCCATTGTTATCATGGTCGTTGGCGCGTCTTGGATGCATCTGTTGGTTTAATAGGGATAAGTAATGATAGATAGATAGATAGGTCTAAGGGAGTTCTAACACACTCAACCCAAAACAAACCTGTTCAATCAAACATTCATCAAGCAACCAATCACTTAGCAACTTCTGACTTTAACTCATTATAGAAGAAAACAACAAGTTTTCTTGAAACAAGCAACCTAGTATAGTCATACCACATAGGTCGGCATGATCCATACGCTAACACGATATCGATAACTCGAACATGATAATTGTTAGGCAATCTAATGTCTCATGGGTCGCACTATGATAACATCACTGGGAGCTCTCTTTTGAGTTGGGAAATCATAGGTGAAGTGTCCTATCTTCCGGAAGCGATGGCAAAACACTTTTGTCATGTCTCGAGTACTTTTTCATGAAGTGTTGTTGTGGTTTTCTTGAACTTCCTTCTCTGGGCATTCATTGATATTGTGTCCTTTCTTGCATTTGGAGCAGATGATATGGCTAGGGTTTTCTGCTGTCTTCCTAAGAGCTTGATACATTCCATCCTTGACTTGTTCTTTCACTTGTTGCACTATGAAGTCGAGATGGCACTTGGCAGGAATGTGGTTGGTTCCTTCACATAGGTAACAAGTAACTTGAGATGTGGGGCATTGTCCAACTGGAGGGTTGTGATCACAAAAGGGACATTGATCTTGATGTTCCTTAGAGGTGTGGCCTACTTCTCCACATATTTTGCAAGCTTGAGGAGTTGTCACAACTTGTATCTTGATCTCCTTGTTGGCATGATTCATCCTTAAGGTCCTTAGAGAAAGCAAAGGCTGGTCCTCTACATCTTTGAAGGAGGAGAGATTCAGTAAAGAATGATCAAGGTATACGAGAAAATCTAATAAGTATAAAAATATAAGTTCATTCCTAACAAGGGGTTTGTCCAATTCCTAGGTTATGAACCTACAGGCAACACAGTGCTCTAATACCATCTGTAAAGACCCAAACCTGGCTTGGTTCGAATCCCTGTGATTACAGTGCTAGTCCCTGGATCGAATAGCTAGCACCCACAGTTCAAGATGTAATACCAAGATACAAAGGTCCTATTACATCGCATGATCCAGAATATGAATACTTTATTACATACTCATAGCCATAGGCTATCTTATTACAAAGCAGCAGAATACAAGTAAAGCATGGAGTCCTTCATCTTCATGTGCCACAGGCAAACATGTTGGGTGTAGACTCATAACCTCTATCATCAATCCACACTCATCAATAGAATAACCTGCAACATGATAGGTTGCAGCCACAAAGGGTCAATACTTTGAATGTATTGGCAAGTGTCACAAGTTGGCGAATATAAGTTGGACTATCACTACATGCATATTTGGCTAAGTAGAGCTTAGGCTTATTTGCAGAAAGCAACATGGTTTTATCCTATCTTTACAAAATATTTTTCATCTTTCAATAACTTTCTGAACTCCTTGGCAAACTCCAAGTTCTTCTAATTCCTTGTTGACACCATCATGTTTTACTTTGAGAAATTGGAATGTCGAGATCTTCCATAGCTTCAGGCCTTAGTTGCTCAGAGTTGTCCATAACCGGGGACACGGCTAAGTACTTAGAATTTAATCTTCTGCAGAAGTAGTACACTTTACCCACAAGACACAATCTCATCTTGACGCCACCAGTGGCCGCTGGATTAGTACTCACCAAGATGGAGTACCGGCAAATCGAGAATGTGACAAAGTCTTTCCATAGAAGTCCTCCCAATACATAATGCCAGCACATCTACCAGGCACCAATGCAAGGATAAACCTCCAATGCATAATTCTAGTTAACCTGAAGAGGTACCAATGCATGGGTCTCCCACTATGTAATTGACTAGGCCAGAGCCCATTTGGCATGTGGCTGTACACGAAAGCCATTGTACGAGAAACATGTTCAATCTCTAAGTTCCTGGGTGGTGTTATCCTAGTGCACACACGAAAGATATAGCCATAGACATGGTTCCCTTCGTTGCCACCTTATTCTCAACTGAGTATCCACTTTCCACCCAGGTGATTCATTGAGTATTTGTTTTATTATATAAAACATATATTTTTCCAACTCCTCATATAGTCACAATATGGTATATTCCACCCCAAATCTATAGCAGGGCTAAGCATACTACCACTATGGTATTTCCACTAAGGAATATATAAAGGATATCCTAATAGGATATAGCATAGCATAGTGTCATAGTAGTCCTGTCATGCATACTACAAAAATCCACTAAGTGTAATGAAAATAGTAGGACATGGATGATAGTGTCACTTGCCTTAGTAGTTGATGGTGTTGGTACACTCTTTGCAGTAAAACACTTGACAATCCACACAATCTATCAAACAAAACAACCAAGACAAAACATGCACAAGATCAACACTAATGGCAATACAAAAATCATGCAAAATATGCAGGCATGCAAGATGGCATTTTTTTATTGTACAAATTGTTATAACAAAGGTTTTGAACAATACTAAGTGGTTTCTGCACATTTTATAATTGCAAGATTACAAATGCAACCATTTTTGCAATTGTAACAATTAGCAATAATTTCTAGTATTTGGAAAGGCTAGACTCACTAAATAATTTCCATGCTATTAGGTATAGTCAACCAAATTTATATTTTGGTCTTACTGGACAGCGGGTTCAATTTGCAATCCATAGCAAAAAGATTCACCCAAAAATAATTTACAAAACAATATTTATGGGTAAAATACTCCTAAAAAGGTTCTGCCTCAAACTCCAAATTTTCAGAAGCAAAAGGGTGAAATAAGGCCTCATGAGTGAAGCTCTCATTTTTCTGAATCCATGGACACCAAATTTGTATTTTTCTGAATTGTGGATCAAAAGTTATTGAATTTCTAAGTTAAATACAAATTCTACCTATTTTCTAATTTAAACAGACGCTCAGGCCTACGTGGCGTGTTCATATTGGCTCGTACCGGTTCGGGCGGATCGGCAACGTGGGCCGTTGGATTTAAGTGGAAACGAGTGGAGCTGATCGGCTGATACCGCTTCGGTAAGTGGTCTAATCCTGGCCGCTGGCGACAGATCGGATGACGCTCAACACGTCGACCAGGGACTGGCGACGCTGGCGACGGCGCGCGGCGGCGGTTCGTCGGGTGGGTGGCATTCCGGTGGTTCTAGAGGGGCAGGGAGACCATGGACTATTACCAGCAATCGTCGCGGTCGAGGTGGTCTCGGGGATGGTCGCGGTCGATGAAGGGGCGCTCAGATTCGCCGGGGATTCCTCGCCGGAGTACCTGCCGATGGTGGAGCTCGCGGCTCAGAGTCGGAGATGACGACCTGGTGCAAAAGAAGGTATGTGGTCGGGGTTAAAACGCACGCCAGGACACGGCAAACAAAACAAGGCAGAGAGTAGGGTGCGGCGTGGCCGGAGCTCACCGGAATTGTCGCCGGAGCTCGTCGGCGACCGCGGTGGTCCGAGCTCGATTCCGAGCAGCCTAGTGGCTCTCAGGTGGCGGTGTCTGAGGGGAAAACGAAGAGGAGGGGGTGGGGATTAAGGGGCCGTGGTCGGAGTGGAGTTTAATTCGCGGAAACGGCAGAGGAGGGGAGGGGGTGTTCGTCGTTCGGTTGGAGACGGTGAGGTGGAGGGTGACGTGGAGGTGGGGTCGAGCCGTCAACGAGGGGGGGTAAAGAGGGGGAGGGGAGAAACAGAGGGGGAAGGGGGAGTGCCGGGTGGGCTTAGTGGGCTAGGGTTTGGGTCGAGTTGTTGCTGCTGTTTTTTTTCCTCTTACACTTTTTCTTTTTCTGTTTTCTTAAATGATTTTTGATTTAATGATCCAATTTGAATCAAACAAATTTCTAAAATTTTGTAAAACTCAAATTAGGTTTTTATGGCATTATAGAACTCATTTACCTTCCAACTCAAATTTTTCTAATCAAATTTATTCCCTTTGGCTTTAATAGTTAATATTGCTTTTCTTAATTCTATTCTCAAAATAATTCATATCTTTTTATCCATGGCTCCAAATTGGATGAAACCAATTTCTATTGTTTTATTGTTTTGCCCTTTATCTTTTTATCTCTCATAGGAGTTCTTTGGTTTAATATAAATATGGAGTATATCCATAGTATTGTGTTGTTCTTAGGGTTAACCAATAATTAGAGTTTTAGGGTTTGAGATAATTTTCACTTCTCTTAGGTTTTTAAAATGCAACCAAGTCAAGATGCTCATGCATGCTTCATGATTTGGGATTTTAAAACATGCACACCACTTCACAAAAAAAATCATTTTGTTTGTCTTGGGTTTTTTTGAGGCATTATATTTAAATGTTCCAAAAGTTTTTGTTCCTTCTGAATTCCAAAGAACTTGGTTCTTTGTTTTGTTTAATAATTTTCACATTTCAAAATTTGGGGGATGTAACATATGTCTACTGGTCGTATTTATATTTCTCGCGACATTGTCTTTGATGAGCATGTGTTTACCTTTGCTAAGCTTCATCCAAATGCGGGCGCCCAACTTCGCTCATAAATTCTTCTTCTACCTCATGATGTCGTTGATGAACATGGGGATGCACCACTTGATGATTACATGCCTAATGTTCCTTATATACCTATGCTTAACCATGCTATGCATGTCTGTCCCTCTCAATGATACAAATGCTACTCCCACTACAAACACTACACATGGTAGTCAAACTGATGCTCCAGCTCCTGAAAACAGTGCAGAACTGCACTCCTCTACGTCCACGGAAAACTCCACGAATGGCACTGAAATCAAGGACGATTTGTTGACCGAGTCTGTTGGACCAGCATCTCTCAAATCCTCCTCGAGCTTCATGTCCTCCTTGCCTGGCTTAGATTCTCCCGAGCCCGGACCGCGCCAATGCTAGGTCGCCACGTCCCCGGTTCTGACCGCATGGTACTACGCCCGCTATCTCCCCTGCAGCTGTTCGGCTCCTCTAGCGAACCCGAGATCACCATGTCGCCTCGGGCTCCATCTATGCCGGCTGACACTGGCCCGCTGTCAGATGACTCTGCTTCACCAATAGTCATCTTGGGATCTTCTGCACCACGAGCTTCCCTGCCTCCTCCCGTACTTGGCCCTCGCACTAGGCTCCAAAAAGGTATCTGCCAACCAAAGCAGTATACTGATGGCACTATCCGGTATGGCATCTTTATGTCTACAAGTGAACCTAGTAAAATCTTCGAGGCTCTGGCAGATGCTAAGTGGCGCTAGGCAATGGAAGAGGAATATGGAGATCTAATGGAAAATAAAACATCGAGTTTGGTCCTGCCCGACTCCACCAAATATCTCATTGACTGCAAGTGGATATATCATGTCAAGAAACATGTTGATGTCACCATTGATAGATATAAAGCTTATTTGGTCGCAAAAGGCTTCAAACAGCGATATGGTCTTGACTATGAAGATACATTTAGTTCAGTCGTCAAGGCAGCAATTATCAGACTTGTCCTGGCAGTTGCTGTTTCTCATGGCTGGAACTTGCGGCAGCTAGATGTCAACAACACGTTTATTTATGGCGTTCTGGAAGAGGAAGTCTACATGAAACAACCCTGTGAATGGTACTCTATTGTTTCAAATTACATATGCAAGCTTGATAAGGTGATTTATGGTCTTAAACAAGCTCCCCGTGCATGGTAGCCTCGCTTGAGTGCAAAGCTACATGATCTTGGCTTTACTCCCTCTAAGGATGATACTTCACTATTCCTCTACAATAAGTCAGACATCATGATTTTTTTCTCATATATGTTGATAATATCATTGTTACCAGCTCCTGAGATAATGCTATTTCTTCTCTTCTTCATGATCTCAAGCATGAGTTTGCTCTCAAGGATCTTCATCCTCTTCATTATTTCCTGGGAATTGAAGTCAAAAACATTGGTGATGGATTTCTTCTTACTCAGGAAAAGTATGCAGTTGATCTTCTTGTCAAAGTTAGTATGCTTAAGTGCTCTCCTGTGCCTACACTGTTTTCCTCTAATGAGCATTTATCTTTGACTGATGTCTCTCTTTGGGTCTTGCTGATAGTACATACTACCGAAGTATTGTTGATGCATTGCAATATTTGACATTGACACGACCTGATATCTTCTTCTCTGTCAATAAAATTTGTCAATATCTTCATCCTCCAACTACTGCTCATTGGATAGTTGTTAAGCGAATATTGAGCTATATTCAAGGCACATTGAAAGTTGGTCTCACATTCCAGAGGTCTCGGTCAATTCTACTTAGTGTTTTCTTTGATGCTGACTGGACTGGTTATCTTGATGATAGGAGGTCTACCGGAGGTTTTGCTATATTCTTTGGTTCTAATTTCATCTCTTGGAACACACGTAAACATGCCACAGTCTCTCGTTCGAGTACAGAAGTTGAATACAAAGCTCTTGCTAATGCCACTTCTGAATTAATATGGGTTGAAGCTTTCCATGGTGAACTTGGTGTTACCTTTCAGGGTAAGCCCTGCTTATGGCGTGACAATATTTGTGCTACCTACTTGTCCGCCAATACCGTCTTTCGTGCTCAAACCAAGCTTATTGATATTCACTATTATTTTGTTCGCGAACGCGTTGGAAACAAGTTGCTTGACATCAAGTTTATCTCCAGCAAGGATCAAGTTGCAGATGGTTTCACCAAGCCACTGCGTATCAAAAGTCTCGATGATTTCAAGCGTAATCTCAACCTTTCCAAAGGTTGTCATTAAGGGGGGTGTTAGAACTATATTAGATCTCTTGTATTTCCTTTACATGCATGTATATGGAGTAGTACTCCAATACATATATGACTCATGTACTGCCACGGTGGGGTTGTTCCACCTCTATATTAGCAGGCACCCGAGCCTCTAGCGTGGTATCGCTTTTGCCAAACTTACAGCCCCTACTCCCTACCACCTGATGGGTTCGTAGCATGGAAAACAAAAAAATTCTACCGCAAGAACGAACAAAACCCAGATCTAATCTAGATAAAAGCCAAGATCTAATCTATTAGACATGAGCAACGAGATAGATAGGAACTAACCCTCGTAGATCCGAAAGCGTTAACGAGATTAGATCTCGTGGTTGATGTAGTCGATCACTTGCCGATCTCAAGATCGTGTGGACGATCCTTCCGGCGTCGCGTTCCGGCAGCGCTCCCGCAGTCGGTCAAGTTGACGATCCTTCCGGCGCCGCGTTTCGGCAGCGCTTCCGCAGTCGGTCACACGTGCGGAGTCGAAGCAGACCTTCCTCTCCCCGTTCCAGCGAGCAGCGGAGGTAGTAGATCTTCTCCACGGAATCCCAGCAGCACGACGGCGTGGTGGTGGTGGTGGAGTAGAGAATTCTGCAGGGCTTCGCCTATGCCTGTGCAGAAGAAAGGTGGAGGAGAGAGGCGGCAGAGATTGGGAGTTATGGGAGCCTTCTAGGAGGGGGCGCCCCTGCCCTTCTATTTAAGGGGGGAGGCGCGCCTGGGGAGGGGGAGTCCTAGTAGGACTCCCCTCCTATGGCCGGCGGTGGGAAGGGGGGAGGAGTCCTCCTCCCCCACGAATCCGTGTCTTGCCCCACTAGGTTTCCTTTGACCCTTTCTTGGTTTTCAAGCAAACTCCAAGAAATCCTCTAGAACCTTCCAGAACATTCTGAAACCTTCTAGAATCTCCATACAAACACTCCGGAACATTTCCTAACTCAGAAAATGATCCCCTATATATGAATCTTATTCTCCGGACAATTCTGGATCTCCTCGTGATGTCCCGGATCCATTCCGAGACTCCGAACAACATTCGGTCTCCAACGCACATTCCATATCTACTTAAAACAACTTCGAACCTTAAGTGTGTCACCCTACGGTTCGTGAATATGTAGACATGATAGAGACACATCTCCTATCAATAACCATCAGCGGGACCTGGAGATCCATAATGGCTCCCACATACTCAACGATGACTTCGTGATCGATTGAACCATTTACATACGAAACCAATTCGCTTTGTCACGCGATACTATACTTATCCGAGGTTTGATCGTTAGCATCTCCATACCTAGTTCTACCTTGTTACTGATAAGTACTCTTTACTCGTTCTGTGATATGTCATCCCTTGTGACCCAGTCACATGCTTGCAAGCTAACTAGATGACATTCCACCGAGAGGGCCCAGAGCATATCTATCCGTCATATGGATGGACAAATCCCAATCTTGGTCCATGCGCTTCAACACATACATTCAGAATACCCAATGACACCTTTATGACCACCCAGTTACGAAGCGGTGTTTGATGTAATCAAAGTACCCATCCGGTGATGGTGATTAACACAACCTCATGGTCGAAGGATTAGGTTACTATGCATTTAAAAGCTTACAACAATACAAACTTAATGACTTGATCTTATGCTACGGTTACTATGGGTGTGTGTCCATCACATCATTCTCCTAATGATATAACCTTGTTATTAATCACATCCTTATGTCCATGATCAGGAAACCATGATCATCGATCAATCAACAAGCTAGTTCAACAAGAGGCTTACTAGGGACTCTCTTATGTTTACAAAACACACAAGTATTAGTGTTTCCTAATAATACAATTATAGCATGTGATGTAAACATTCATCATAAACACAAAGATATAATAATAATCACTTTTATTATTGCCTCTTAGGCATATCTCCAACAGTCTCCCACTTGCACTAGAGTCAATAATCTAGATTACATGGTAACATACCGAACACCCATGGCGTTCTGGTGTTGGTCATGCTTTGCCCTAGGGAGAGGTTTAGTCAACGGATCCGCCACATTCAGATCAGTGTGTACTTTGCAAATCTTTATGTCACCATCTCGGACATACTCGCGAATAGCGTGGAAACGTAGCTTGATATGCTTCAGCTTGCTATGTGACCTTGGCTCCTATGCATTAGCTATGGCACCTATGTTGTCACAGTAGATGGCCATCGGGTCCAACGCACTGGGAACCACGCCAAGTTCAGTAATGAATTCCTTCATCCAAACGGCTTCTTGTGCAGCCTCCGAAGCAGCTATGTATTCCGATTCCGTTGAAGATTTCGCCACAACGCTTTGCTTCGCCCTCCTCCAGCTCACTGCAGCACCATTCAAAATAAATACGTATCCCGACTGTGACTTCGAGTCATCCGGATCGGTGTTCCGACTAGCATCGGTGTAACCATTTACAACAAGCTGTTCATCACCTCCATAAGAAAGAACCATATCCTTAGTCCTATTTAGGTACTTTAGGATATTCTTGACCGCTGTCCAGTGTTCCATTCCAGGATCACTTTGATATCTGCTAGTCAAACTAACAACATGTGCTATATCCGGTCTTGTACACAGCATGGCATACATGATAGAACCTATGGCCGAGGCATAGGGAATATTATTCATTTTCTCTCTATCTTCTGCCGTAGCTGGACTTTGAGTTTTACTCAAGGTCTTACCTGACAACATGGGCACGAACCCTTTCTTGCTATCTTCCATTCTAAACTTCTTTAGAACTTTGTCCAAGTATGTACTTTGTGAAAGCGCTATTAGGCGTCTTGATCTATCTCTATAAATCTTGATGCCTAGAATGTATGCCGCTTCGCCAAGATCCTTCATTGAAAAACTATTATTCAAATAGGTTTTGACGCTATTAAGAAGTTCTATATCATTCCCAATCAACAATATGTCATCTACATATAGTACTAGGAATGCTATAGAGCTCCCACTCACTTTCTTGTAAATACAAGCTTCTCCATAAGTTTGTATAAATCCAAAGTTTTTGATTACTTTATCAAAACGTTGATTCCAACTCCGGGATGCTTGCTTCAGTCCATAAATGGAGCGCTGAAGTTTGCATACCTTGTTAGCATCTTTAGGATCGACAAAACCCTTGGGTTGTACCATATACAACTCTTCCTCAATGTCACCATTAAGGAACGCCGTTTTGACATCCATCTGCCAAATCTCATAATCGAAACATGCAGCAATTGCTAACAAAATCCTCACAGACTTTAGCTTCGCTACTTGTGAGAAAGTCTCATCATAGTCAACTCCTTGAATTTGTCGGAACCCTTTCGCGACAAGTCGAGCTTTATAGACGGTAACATTACCATCAGCATCTGTTTTTCTCTTAAAAATCCATTTGTTCTCGACAGCCTTACGGCCATCCGGTAAGTCCACCAAAGTCCACACTTGGTTTTCGTACATGGATCCCATTTTGGATTTCATGGCTTCTAGCCATTTGTCGGAATTTGGGCTCACCATAGCTTCTTCATACGTCGCAGGGTCATCAGCGTTGTCCACCAACATGACGTTCAAGGCAGAGTCATACCAATCAGGAGTGGTACGAACCCTCGTTGACCTGCGAGGTTCAGTAGTAACTTCGTTTGAAGTTTCATGATCATTATCATTAGCTTCCTCTCCAATTGGTGCAGGCGGCACAAAAACATCTTCCGGTGCTGCGCTACTCTCAAATCCGAGAGAAGGTTCAATAACCTCATCGAGTTCTACTTTCCTTCCAGTCACCTTCTTCGAGAGAAACTCCTTCTCAAGAAAGGATCCATTCTTTGCAACGAAAACTTTGCCTTCGGATCTATGATAGAAGGTATACCCAATTGTTTCTTTAGGGTATCCTATGAAGACGCATTTCTCCGCTTTGGGTTCTAGCTTATCAGGTTGTAACTTCTTTACATATGCTTCGCAACCCCAAACTTTAAGGAACGACAACTTAGGTTTCTTACCAAACCACAATTCGTACGGTGTCGTTTCAACGGATTTAGATGGTGCCCTATTTAAAGTGAATGCGGCTGTCTCTAACGCATAGCCCCAAAATGATAACGGTAAATCTGTAAGAGACATCATAGATCGAACCATATCTAAGAGAGTTCGATTACGACGTTCGGACACACCATTACGCTGTGGTGTTCCCGGCGGTGTCAACTGCGAAAGTATTCCACATTTCTTTAAATGCATGCCAAACTCATCACTCAGATATTCACCTCCGCGGTCAGAACGCAAAAACTTAATCTTCTTGTTACGATGATTCTCCACTTCACTTTGAAATTCCTTAAACTTCTCGAAAGTTTCGGACTTATGTTTCATAAAGTAGACATACCCATATCTACTCAAGTCATCCGTGAAAGTGAGAACATAACGATATCCACCACGCGATGCTACACTCATTGGTCCGCACACATCGGTATGTATTATTTCCAATAAGTCTGTAGCTCGCTCCATTATACCAGAGAATGGAGTCTTAGTCATTTTTCCCATTAGACATGCTTCGCATCTTTCAAGTGATTCAAAATCAAGTGATTCAAGAAGTCCATCAGAATGGAGTTTCTTCATACGCTTCACTCCAATGTGACCAAGACGACAGTCCCACATGTATGTAGAATTATCATTCAATTTTATTCGTTTAGCATCTATGTTGTGAACATGTGTATGACTACTATCGAGATTCAGTAAGAATAAACCATTCATTTCAGGTGCATTACCATAAAAGATATTACTCATATAAATCGAACAACCTTTATTCCCGGGCTTAAAAGAGTAACCGTCTCGCAATAAACAGGATCCATATATAATGTTCATGCTTAATGAAGGCACCAAATAACAATTATTTAAATTTAAAACTAATCCCGAAGGTAGATGTAGAGGGAGCGTGCCGATGGCAATCACATCAACCTTGGAGCCATTTCCAACGCGCATCGTCACCTCGTCTCTTGCCAGTCTTCGTTTATTCCGCAGCTCCTGTTTCGAGTTACAAATATGAGCAACCGAACCAGTATCAAATACCCAGGCACTACTACGATTACTAGTAAGATACACATCTATAACACATATATCAAATATACCTTTCTTCTTGATGTTGCCGTTCTTCAGATCCGCCAGGTACTTGGGGCAGTTACGCTTCCAGTGACCAGCTCCCTTGCAGTAGAAGCACTCAGTTTCAGGCTTAGGACCAGCCTTGGGCTTCTTAGCAGGTGCGGCAGCTTTCTTGCCGTCCTTCTTGAAGTTGCCCTTGTTCTTAGGCTTGCCCCGTCTCTTGAAATTGGTGGTCTTATTGACCATCAACACTTGGTGCTCCTTCTTGATCTCCACTTCAGCAGTTTTCAGCATGGACGATAGTTCAGGCAATGTCTTGTTCATGCAGTGCATGTTGTAGTTCATCACAAAGTTCTTGTAACTTGGTGGCAGTGATTGAAGGAGACGGTGAATCCCCAATTCATTAGGAATCGATATTCCCAACTCTTGGAGCTTCTTGGCGTACCCAGACATGGTGAGCACGTGCTCGCTAATGGAGCTTCCCTCTTCCATCTTACAGTTAAAGAATTTTTCGGAGGCCTCATAGCTCTCCATGGCAGCGCGAGTCTCAAAAATTAGCCTGAGCTCCTTAATGATCTCGAACGGGTCGTGGTGCTCAAAATGCTTTTGGAGCTCCGATTCTAAACCGTACAGGATGGCACACTGAACTGTGGAGTAATGATTCTTCTGAGTGGCGAAAACATTCTTTTCGTCATCGGTGGCATTATCTGCAGGTGGGTCACCTAGCGGTGCATCGAGCACATAGGTCAACTGACCAGCCCTGAGGACGATCTTCAGTCCACGGAACCAGTCCGTGAAATTGCTTCCATTGTTTTTAAGCTTTTCTTTCTCTAGGAACGCATTGAAATTGATGGAGGGGGTCACCATAATCTACAACAATTTGTAAGTAGTTTAGACTAAGTTTATGACAAATTGAGTTCAAATTTAATTCTTAAACTAACTAGGTGAACTCCCACTCAAAACAACATCCCTCATATTGTCTTAGTGATTACACGAACCAAGTCCACTACACCAAGTCCGATCTTCACGAGAGAAGATGTAGTTTCATCGGCGAACAATCTTCATGTTCATCATATCATTTATATGACTCATGCTCTACCTTTCGGTATTCCGTGTTCCGAGACCATGTCTGTACATGCTAGGCTCGTGAAGACAACCTTAGTTTCCGCATGTGCAAATCTGGCTTGCACCCGTTGTATGCACACGTAGAATCTATCACATCCGATCATCACGAGATGCTTCGAAACGACGAGTCTTAGCAACGGTGCCAACTAAGGGTGAACACTTTATTACTTCATATTTAGTGAGAGGGATCATCTTATAATGCTACCGTCGCGATCTAAGCAATACAAGATGCATAAAGGATTAACATCACAGGCAATTCATAATTAGTGTGATATGATATGGCCTTTTCTTCTTGCGCCTTTGATCTCCATCTCCAAAGCACGAACATGATCTCCATCATCACCAGCATTGCGTCAAGGTCAGTGGCGCCGCTTCATGGTTGTCCATCATCTCTAGCAACTATTACAACTACTTGGAATAAAGCTATTACAAGATGAATAGACACGCAGGTCTTAACAGAATTAAAGACAACCATTAGGCTCCTGCCGGTTGCCATATTACAACAAGGATCATTGCATACATCAAATACAATCACAATCACATGATGGCCATATCACATCACAAAACCCCTGCAAAAACAAGTTAGACGCCTCTAATTTTCTTTGCATGTTTTACGTGGTTTGGGGCTTTCACATAAGACCGATCTTACCTACGAACAAGGACCACAACGTTGATACAAGTGTTGTCAAGATGCTCATTGTAAATTGAATCTTAACTATGGTGGGAGAGACAGACACCCGCAAAGCCACTTGTGCAAAGCAAGTTGCACGTCAAGCGTGGAGCAAGTCTCATGTGCGATGACATGTAATGTTAGCCCGAGCCGCTTCATCCCACCATGCCGCAAGATGCAAAGTACACGCTAAGACACCGACAACAAAAGCATCAATGCCCACAAAAACATTGTGTTCTACTCGTGCAACAGATCTACGCATAGATACGGCTCTGATACCACTGATGGGTTCGTAGCATGGAAAACAAAAAAATTCTACCGCAAGAACGAACAAAACCCAGATCTAATCTAGAAAAAAGCCAAGATCTAATCTATTAGACATGAGCAACAAGATAGATAGGAACTAACCCTCGTAGATCCGAAAGCGTTAACGAGATTAGATCTCGTGGTTGATGTAGTCGATCACTTGCCGATCTCAAGATCGTGTGGACGATCCTTCCGGCGTCGCGTTCCGGCATCGCTCCCACAGTCGGTCAAGTTGACGATCCTTCCGGCGCCGCGTTTCGGCAGCGCTTCCGCAGTCGGTCACACGTGCGGAGTCGAAGTAGACCTTCCTCTCCCCGTTCTAGCAAGCGGCGGAGGTAGTAGATCTTCTCCACGGAATCCCAGCAGCACGACGGCGTGGTGGTGGTGGTGGAGTAGAGAATACTGCAGGGCTTCGCCTATGCCTGTGCAAAAGAAAGGTGGAGGAGAGAGGCGGCAGAGATTGGGAGTTATGGGAGCCTTCTAGGAGGGGGCGCCCCTGCCCTTCTATTTAAGAGGGGGGAGGCGCGCCTGGGGAGGGGGAGTCCTAGTAGGACTCCCCTCCTATGGCCGACGGTGGGAAGGGGGAGGAGTCCTCCTCCCCCACGAATCCGTGTCTTGCCCCACTAGGTTTCCTTTGACCCTTTCTTGGTTTTCAAGCAAACTCCAAGAAATCCTCTAGAACCTTCCAAAACATTCCGAAACCTTCTAGAATCTCCATACAAACACTCCGGAACATTTCCTAACTCAGAAAATGATCCCCTATATATGAATCTTATTCTCCGGACAATTCCGGATCTCCTCGTGATGTCCGGGATCCGTTCCGAGACTCCGAACAATATTCGGTCTCCAACGCACATTCCATATCTACTTAAAACAACTTCGAACCTTAAGTGTGTCACCCTACGGTTCATGAATATGTAGACATGATAGAGACACATCTCCTATCAATAACCATCAGCGGGACCTGGAGATCCATAATGGCTCCCACATACTCAACGATGACTTCGTGATCGATTGAACCATTTACATACGAAACCAATTCCCTTTGTCACGCGATACTATACTTATCCGAGGTTTGATCGTCAGCATCTCCATACCTAGTTCTACCTCGTTACTGATAAGTACTCTTTACTCGTTCCATGATATGTCATCCCTTGTGACCCAGTCACATGCTTGCAAGCTAACTAGATGACATTCCACCGAGAGGGCCCAGAGCATATCTATCCGTCATATGGATGGACAAATCCCAATCTTGGTCCATGCGCTTCAACACATACTTTCAGAATACCCAATGACACCTTTATGACCACCCAGTTACGAAGCGGTGTTTGATGTCATCAAAGTACCCATCCGGTGATGGTGATTAACACAACCTCATGGTCGAAGGATTAGGTTACTATGCATTTAAAAGCTTACAACAATACGAACTTAATGACTTGATCTTATGCTACGCTTACTATGGGTGTGTGTCCATCACATCATTCTCCTAATGATATAACCTTGTTATTAATCACATCCTTATGTCCATGATCAGGAAACCATGATCATCAATCAATCAACAAGCTAGTTCAACAAGAGGCTTACTAGGGACTCTCTTATGTTTACAAAACACAGAAGTATTAGTGTTTCCTAATAATACAATTATAGCATGTGATGTAAACATTCATCATAAACACAAATATATAATAATAATCACTTTTATTATTGCCTCTTGGGCATATCTCCAACACCACCGCCATCGTTTCTTGCTGCCTCCACTGCTTCCGCTTGCTTGCCAACACACCGCTGCTTGCCTACCTCTGCCGCTGCTGCTTTCCTGCCACCGTGGCTAGCCAGGGACAAGAGAGAGAGTCGAGGGTGGGTCGTGCGCCGCCAGGAACGAGAGAGATATACGAGGGATATGGTCGGGATCGGGAGATGGTTGGGTCGTGTGGGGTAGGTTTTTTTATTGGGCGAGGGTGTGGTTAGCAGTGAGGCAACGAGCGGAATGAGGCCATTCCACCGATTCAGTGGAACTGGGGTATTCCGCATCTAGACTGAATATTTGTTTTTGAGGAACTGGTTCATTCCATTCTATTACCCCAAGTGAACAGAAGGATGAGCCTCTGGTGTAGAACCATCCCATTCCATTCTACTTGGTGATACCACGATGTGTACCGTAGATATGGAAAACGCACCTTCAGAATTGTTCCTAGTGTGTGACTGTGCATGAGAGAGATTACATTATTGGAGGAACACGCTTTGCCGAAATACTTGCGACTTGGTCGATTCAAGTTGCCACGAACAACGCAGTGACTACTCTGATCTCGACACTAACATGCCTCAACCTTTTTTTCCGAAATGGAGCATAGCTCCGGCCTCTGCATCAAAGTGATGCACACAGCCTGATATTATTGCAAAAAAGTCCCTGAAGGTATCAAAATACCCAAATTATTACATCAAAAGAAAGGACAAAAACTAGGTTGAGACAAACTATCAACCAACTAAAAATGAAAAGCAACTCGCATATGGTGCTATCCATCTTGCAGTCTAAGACTGTGGCGCGATCCAGTAGCCCAGTAAAAACAGTCCTGCGTAACCGTAAGGAGTCTGGTGTAGCCAGACGCCATTGGCTCCCGCTGATCCTCTAGGAGCAAAAGGGACCATTGGTCCAGCCAGTGCACAGCTAACCGGATAACCTGCAAAAAATTAGTTCCTTTTTTGTTAAAGATAATATTATTACGACTTGTCCAAATCGACCAACATAAAGCTGAAACCACGACACGAATTCTAGCTTTAGTTTTACTATCCACCCCATTCAACCAATTACTAAATATATTAGTGATGCTAATTGGTGGTGTTATGTTGAAAGCAAAGAAAACCATTCGCCATAGAATTTTAGCAAAGGGGCACGAGATAAAAAGGTGTTCTATGGTTTCCAACGAATCACAAAAAGAACACTTCTGACATCCATGCCAATTCCTCTTCGCAAGATTATCTTTAGTTAAAAGAACCTTTTCACTTAGAAACCACATAAAGATCTTGATTTTTAACGGCATTTTAAGTTTCCAAAGATATTTTTTTAGAAATCTAGTATGACCATTCATTAGATAAGGATACATAGATTTAACAGTAAAAATTCCTGAATCGTTCAGTTTCCAAACAAAAACATCCGAAACAGCAGACAAATTAACCTCCATCAACTTATCACACAAATGGAACCAATCAGTCCACTTATTACCAGTCAAAACCCTTCTAAACACAATATTCAGTGGTGATTGACTCAAAACATTTGCTACAAGAACATTTTTCCGTTGAACAATGTTATATAAAGATGGATATTGGTTTGCTAACGATCTATCCCCTAGCTAAACAAATTCCCAAAACCGTACAGGCCGTCCATCCCCAATTTTCACTAAGTAATTTGTAAAGCCATTTACTTAACAAACACTTATTTTTCAGGTCTAGTACTTCAATTCCTAAACCCTCTTGATCCTTAGGACGACATATTATATTCCATCGAGTCAGCCTATATTTCTTCTTCTTCTCATCGCTTTGCAAAAAGAAACGCAATCTATAAAAATCTAAACGCTTTCGTACCCCCACTGGTATCTCTAAAAAAGACAACATGAACATTGGCAAACTTGTCAAAACCGAATTTATAAGAACCAATCGATCTCCATATGAAAGTAACTTTCCTTGCCAACAACTCAGTTTAGACATAAGTCTACTTTCAATTGGATTCCATTCAGCATTTCTTAGATTTCTATGATGAATAGGAATTCCCAAGTGCTTAAAAGGCAAACACCCCACCTCATAACCAAAAATATCCTTATATTGTTGTTCTAAATCTTTTGCCTTTCCAAAACAGAAGATTTCACTCTTATGAAAGTTAATTTTGAGCCTAGAAAGTTCTTCAAACAAACATAAAATGAGTTTCATGTTTATTGCCTTATCAAGATCATTTTTCATAAATAAAATCGTATCATCCGCATATTGAAGAATCGAGACCCCCTCCACCAAATGGGGTATTAAACCCCCCACCTGGCTGTCTTCTTTTGCTCTAGAGATAATGATAGCGAGCATATCCGCAATAATATTGAAAAGCATAGGAGATAATAGATCCCCTTGACGGGGGCCCTTTTTAGTTTGAAAATAATGACCAATGTCGTTGTTAACTCTCACGCCAACACTACCGCCTTGAACAATTTTTTTAATCCACTCACACCAAACTGGATCAAAACCTTTCATCCTAAGCGCCTATTGCAAAAAAAGGCCAATTTACTTTGTCGTATGGTTTTTCAAAATCAATTTTGAGTAAAACCCTATCAAGTTTTTTCCTGCACAACTCGTGGATTGTTTCATGCAAGACCACCACCCCTTCAAGAATGTATCTCCCAGGAATAAATGCTGATTGTGTTGGGCGGATTATTTTTTGGGCCAAGTATGTGATACGATTAGTAGCCATTTTTGTAAAGATTTTGAAGCTCACATTAAGCAAACAAATTGGTCGATATTGCTGAATTTAGACTGCATTTTCTTTTTTCGGCAGCAAAGTTATTACCCCGAAATTTAACTTATATAAAGGGAGCTGACCATCATAAAGTGATCTAAACATAGCCATTAAGTCATCTTTAATAACGGTCCAAAAAAGTTGATAGAATTCCGCCGGAAAACCATCAGGTCCCGGCGCCTTATTATGTTCCATTTGAAAAATAGCTTCATAAACTTCTTTCTCAGAGAATTCCGCAATTAAAAGAGCATTCTCTTCTGCAGAAATTGAGGTATATCATCAACCCGCTCTTTCAACATAGAGACTGATGAAAGTTTAGGCTCCCCAAACATGCCTCTACCATCGCTGCCGCCAATACTAAATCGATAGCAAAGGTTGTTCCATATATTCTCTTCCGTAGAATTAGGAGATTGATCTTAGTCTCTTAGTTTTCTTTTCCATTCTAATAGGAGACGGATAAGATTTCAGGGTTGCATATCTAGTTTGCTTTTCCATTTAATCTGGATAGATTATTTTCATTGTTTTATTTCTGGTTTGTAAATATCGTGGAAAATTACTACGGATGGTCACTAGGGAATATATCAAGTACTCCCTCCATTTTAAAATGTAAGATATTTTAGCTTTGTAAAAGGAGTGTATCTAGATCCTTTTAGTGTATAGGTTCACTCCAAATCTAGATGAACCTATATATTAAATGGGTCTAGATACACTCTTTTCACGAAACTAAACCATCTTATATTTTGAAACGGAGAGAATAAAACCGTTGCATATATGCACTTGATGCGCTCATGGTACACCTAAGTTTACATTAAGTTTTCATCAGGTTACAAATAAAAAGTACTACAGATTGATTTTTATGCAATACAAGTCTTTTGTAAAAAAAAGTTGTCTGCATCTCATCCTTTGTTGTTTACAGTACGATAGTTCACGGTGCTATGGCGGGTTCAGCGGATAGTTCCATCTTTTTTTTTAGAATTAGCAGATAGTTCCATCTAAGGCTGAACGTCGGTTCACGGGCTTTTAGCTTGGCCTGGTCCAGCGCCGGCTCACCCTGAGATAGTCCATGACCGAGCCGAGCCTAAAATCCTCGACTGTTGCGGGCCAAAGGCTCGCCCGGCTCGGCTCGGTTCAGCCCGGAGATGGGCTGCTGTGTGTCCAGCTTGTTACCAGCCAGCAATGCATCTGAGAACAAAGCTCCACCATGCTCCCAGGAAACCCATCTCCAAACTATTATGGGTGTCCAAAATCTCGAAAAAATCGCTACTGGGAAGAGTCATGACATGTCCTCATTAAAGTTGCTGTAATGTAAGTGAAAATGCTGAAAATTTAAGTTTCTTAATTGTTGATTCTATTCATTGGAATGGACTCATACATAGTTTAATTACAATTCTGTGAAGTTTCACGATAAAATTTAAATGTTTAGTTGCTTGATTTTCTTGCATAAATTTGTACCGGAGTGTTAGTGTATAAAGTTTATCACAGTCTCACAGACCAGAGCTGGACCGAGTTTTTTTTACCACCTCGGCCCGAACCCTTTTTACCGGACTGACAGCCAACAAGCCAGCCCGAGCTGAGCCATTTTTTCACGGGCTGAAAGTGAGCTCGCACCGAGCCCAGCCCGAGCTGGCTAGTTCCATAGTCACCAGCTGGACAGCCAGCGCAGTCGACGACCTGGTGCTGGTCCTGCTGGACAGATCCTTAAGCGCCGCCGATCACCACTGGTAGCCAGCTGGTTAGAGCGGCGGCAGCTCCGCGGAATGCGGAAGCGGGACGAGCGATGGGCGGCGTACTGTTTCTCCGAGGGGAATGACGAGCTCCCGTGCACAATTCCTCAGATTCCATATCGCCGCCCTCACCTTTGTCGCCATAAGCTCCGACCCGTGCTCGGATGGGATTGGGGTTGGGACTTGGGACCACGCCTCCTTTACTTCTCTTCTCTTTAGTGTATTTACGGGGATAGAGGGGATTATTCCAATCCCTGTAGTCCGTTTACTATTCCAAGTTTGACCGGAATAATCCTGAGATATCTCCTCAAATCCCTGCAAATCCTTTTTATTTTTGTCTACATTCAAAACTCTCCTATATGGTAGAATATTTTCGCGGAAGAGTATTTGCGGGGATTGGAGAGTATTGGCTGAACGTCAAATCCTCTCATATCCCCAAAATTCTAGTAGATAAAAATACGAGACAAGTAAACAACGCCTAAATGAGCCACCTGTGATTCTTCCGATCCCTAAACACCCCCAGATCCTTAAATCCCCCCAGATTCTCGACCCTGTCATCGATCCCGTCGCGGCCGTGCCTGCGCAAGTACCTCTGTTCCGTCAAAGCATCTGAATTGAGTTTTAGATTGGTTTAAGTCGGGGGTGTTAGAGCTTGGTAAATGCTGGTCCATTAGAACGTTTTATGGGCTAGATTATAGCCCTCCGCCTCTCTAAACCTAGCAACATGTTACTCCATAATTTTGAGTTTTCGGCATGTTCTTGTACATAAGACGTGTGTTACCTAGCGAATGCTCTTAACTCTTAGAATGTCATGGATTTTGCCACCTTGGTTGATCTACTAAGCATTTGCATCTACTTTGTGCTTCAGGCCTGCAAAGATGAAGGAATTAACTTACGTTAACCCTTTTACATTGGATGGAACAAAGAAACGGGGCATGTGTCCTTTTGAAACAGCAAACAAAAGTGAGTCAACCTTTGCTGGCTCTTCCTTTTCTCGCACGCATATTGCATTAATAGAGTGCTCACAGTTGAGATGTATCATGTTCTTTGATTAGTTCGCAAGCTTTGGGCGGAGACCTCTAAAAAATTGGAAGAACGATATGGCTGCCTAGAATACCCTGAACGAGTTGTTTCCAGCATACCTTTTGATGAGCAACCATTTGGCAGCCTGGTTGATGAACCCGCAGAATGTGACGATATAGTTTCACTTGCTTTGTTCGACGGTAATGATCCTTCTATATGCTTGTGAATGTCCAAACTCCATATCTGTATTTAGTCACCGCTGGTTAATGATAAAAAATCATGATCTTTTGCAGAAGAAGAGATGTTATTCGCGTGCACAGGAATAGCTTACCAGATGGGACATCATCGATTCACCTAACAAGAATCCTGACTTCTGCACGTTTAGTTACGGTCTTTAATGAGAAGAGAAATAGAAATGATAAACTAAGGGCTTGTTTGATTCATAGGAATTGCATAGGAATTGTGTAGGATTTGAATCTTATGGGATTTTTTCCTATATAATTGTTTGATTCATAGGAACACATCCTATAGGAATTAATCCCATAGGAATCTTGTAGTGCAATTCCTATAGGAAAGAAACATTAGCTCAAACCTCATGGAAAAATTCCTTTGCTACATCAAACAAAATTCCTCTTCCCACAGGATTTAAGTTGGCATGACATCTCAATCCTATGTTTTTCCTATTCCTATACTTTTCCTATCCTATGAATCAAACGAGCCCTAAGGGTTGGTGCCGTGTTTCCACTTTGCTCTGTCTACTCAAGCTAACCGTGACCATTCTTTGCTGACATACTGCCTTTATCAACCATAGATTGAAGTGCGTGTCCCTCATCATCACCCTTTCCATGGGTTCGTGGAACTATACGATGGTGATATTGCTATCGTGACGTCCTTAACCCTCCCAAATATATTTCCAGTAAATCTGGATCTTCATGAGACATCTCTGCCTGCTTGTACTGAGGTACTAGCTATCGGGCGTACCTTCAAGTCATTTGATTTTATGGTCGTGAATGGGAAATTGATAGACGATCCAAGTGGAGATGATCATAAACATCTTAGGGTTTCTGATTGTCATATCACAGAGGTAAACTGTTGTTGTTGTTTTTTTACTTTTTGGCACTTCCACCAGTGGCACATATCCTAATTTAGTGCTCTTTCTTCAAGGTTGAAACTGTTGGCCACAACCCATACCAAATGTTGGGCGCAACCTTCTCTCAATCCCTCAGCTCATTCTTAGTGGACACACAGACATGAGCAACGAGAACAGAGGAGAAAACAGGGGAGAAACTTGCTTGAGCAACAAATGCTCCTTCACTATTATATAGCAACATATGCTACATCTCATACAAACTCAGCAAACACAAACTTGATATGCAAAAAATGCATTTTCATATCATGCTCATCAGCAACACATGATGTGAGAAAACATCCTTACACACACTCTCTTCTCTCAGACATGCACACAGCACATATGACAAACACATATGCACTTATATGAGGAGCTACATTCTGCCGCTGGCTTACAGACATATGTATGACACACTTACATATGTGCTTCGACCTGACACTTCTATCGCCTCTTGGCTTGCGACCATACTGGCCATTGGGCCATGTCCTCATGGGCTGGCACGCGGGCACGCATGCTTTGGCACGTCACGGGCCGCCCGGCACGCCATTTAACGGGCCGTGTCCGGCCCGCGTCCTGGCTGGGGCCGTGCCTGGGCTGCTACCCCAACCCACGTGCTGGCACGGCACGACCCATTAAGAGTTTTTTTTTATTTTTATACCATTATATCTATAGTTTTTATATTAATTTTGATAAAATATAGTATAAAAAGATCTTAACGTGCCGGCACGTTAGGCCTGTTTAGCTAATGTGTCGTGCCTGGGCCTCCAGGTGAAGCCCACGGACCGGCACGGCACGGTCCGTTAGCTTAGCGTTCCCAGGTGGGCCATGCCGTGCCAGGCACGCTAATTCCTTAACGGGTCGTGCCGTGGGCCGGCCTATTGGCCAGGTATGCTTGCGACTAACTTCTCTCCATATGGGGTGCCTCTCCTTATGTAGAAGCTTTAGGTCGGTGATACAGTGACCATGTGCTACGGTAACCGACCTAGACAACTAATATCTAGATGGCTTCTACTGTTGCTGCAAGCAAACCAAATTTAGACTACTGCTGCTAGCTGTCACATAGCAAACTTTTGCCTTAAAGCTGACATGTTCTAATATTCTCTATTAAAAACAACATAGGGTTTGTAGCTAACAGAAACTAGTATAGTTGTCTAGACAAGGAAGAGTTAATCTATTTCGTTTGGACCAAAATTTGGACAGTGTGACTTGTATATGACATCTAGATTTGCTCAATCCTCTCATGTCTTTCATTAGTATTTACAAGCCTGATTTCGATGACATTTTTCATACCTTGTTTACTTTTGGATGATTTGGTGTATACATTGCTATGACCGTTTAACTTTTGGGCTATTACCTTTGTGTATTGGTTTGTCAGTCCTGGAAATATGGAAGGAGGCGATTATGCTGAGAAGGAGCATGCAAATGACCTCTATGGCACAGGTGAGTGTGGCATGATCACTGGAGACCTATATTCTTTCTTTACCAAGTCATTCTTCATCATTTTCTAGTCATGCTTATTGATGATTGTTTATTCTTCTCATTGATTATCGTCATTTTAATTAAATTGTGGTCAATGCTAGTTTGATTGCCTTGTTTCACCAGGTTCATGATGATGCTTCAATCTTCATACTCCTTCTTAGAGCTTGTGATGCAATAAATAATTTAATAGCGTCCTGATTCCTCTTCCATTCTCTTGTACATTTTAGGGAGCACAAGTGGAACAACCAAAACTAGTAGCCAAGGATACTCTCCTCTAGGTGTATCAACAATAGTCCCTTCAGGTGTGAATTATCATGCAAGTTGTCATTCTAGATTGATCACTCTGCTCAAAATATTATTATACATATCAACTGTAAACTAATACTGATCACCTTACTGCATTTAGGATTTTTGAGAACGCAAAAGTGGCTAGACTCCATGGGCTATCCCAAGCCACCACCGCTTATGCTCGAATGTAAGTTCTGCTTGCGGTACAACGACCTCACACTTGTGCATTTTTTTTGAACGGCACAACAGGGGGCGAACTGCCCACCTGCAAATTTCATTGAAAAGGGAGGGGAAAACGCCCAAAAGTCTTTTACAAAATGGAGGGGAGGAGTGCTCAGAGGGGAATTACAAGAGCACGGTGCACCACTCCTCTACACTCTCGAAGCTAACACGTGAAGGGACTCGAGCCCGCCATAGCCGCAGGTGCTCGACGACTTGCTCGAGGATCGCCGGAAGGGGGAGGTAGACATCATCGAAGACCATCCGGTTCCTGGCTTTCCAGACCACCCAGAGAAGGCATGAGGTGACGGTGCTCCATAGCGGTACGCCCCAAGAGGGCTTGCTTGCCTGGAGCGCGACCCAAGCCACTTCGGCAGAGGTCGGGAGGGCGCATCGCCGAGGCCCAAGCACACGCCGCCAGAACAGGCGCAGGCGGGAGCGGGTGAAGAATAGGTGGGTGAGAGTCTCTGGCTGGCGGGGGCAAAAAGGGCAAACATCTGTGTCCAAGCACGCGATGTGCTGCAGGAAAGCACGCGTGCGGGTATTGCCATGGCGAAGAATCCAGACGAACACCTTGACCTTGAGCAGCGGATACCTGATGGGTTCGTAGCATGGAAAACAAAAAATTTCTACCGCAAGAACGAACAAAACCCAGATCTAATCTAGATAAAAGCCAAGATCTAATCTATTAGACATGTGCAATGAGATAGATAGGAACTAACCCTCGTAGATCCGAAAGCGTTAACGAGATTAGATCTCGTGGTTGATGTAGTCGATCACTTGCCGATCTCAAGATCGTGTGGACGATCCTTCCGGCGCCGTGTTCCGGCAGCGCTTCCGCAGTCGGTCACACGTGCGGAGTCGAAGCAGACCTTCCTCTCCTCGTTCTAGCGAGCAGCGGAGGTAGTAGATCTTCTCCATGGAATTCCAGCAGCACGATGGCGTGGTGGTGGTGGTGGAGTAGAGAATTCTGCAGGGCTTCGCCTATGCCTGTGCAGAAGAAAGGAGGAGGAGAGAGGCGGCGGAGATTGGGTGTTGTAGAGGAGGGGCAAGGGGTGACGCCTCCCCCTTCTATTTAAAGGAGGGAGGGCGCCTGGGGAGGGGGGGTCCTAGTAGGACTCCCCACCTCCTAGGCCGGCGGATTGGGGAGGGGGGAGGAGTCCTCCTCCCCCATGACTCCTAGTCTTGACCCACTAGGACTCCTTGATCCCTTCCTTGGTTTTCAAGTAAACTCCAAGAAACCTTCTAGAACCTTCCGGAACATTCTGAAACCTTCTAGAATCCTCATACAAATACTCCGGAACATTTCCTAACTCAGAAAATGATCCCCAATATATGAATCTTATTCTTCGGACAATTCCGGATCTCCTCGTGATGTCCCGGATACAATCCGAGACTCGGTCTCCAACGCACATTCCATATCTACTTAAAACAACTTCGAACCTTAAGTGTGTCACCCTACGGTTCGTGAATATGTAGACATGACAGAGACACATCTCCTATCAATAACCATCAGCGGGACCTGGAGATCCATAATGGCTCCCACATACTCAACGATGACTTCGTGATCGATTGAACCATTTACATACGAAACCAATTCCCTTTGTCTCGCGATACTATACTTATCCGAGGTTTGATCGTCGGTATCTCCATACCTAGTTCTACCTCGTTACTGATAAGTACTCTTTACTCGTTCCGTGATATGTCATCCCTTGTGACCCAGTCACATGCTTGCAAGCTAACTAGATGACATTCCACCGAGAGGGCCCAGAGCATATCTATCCGTCATATGGATGGACAAATCCCAATCTTGGTCCATGCGCTTCAACACATACTTTCAGAATACCCAATGACACCTTTATAACCACCCAGTTACGAAGCGGTGTTTGATGTCATCAAAGTACCCATCCGGTGATGGTGATTAACACAACCTCATGGTCGAAGGATTAGGTTACTATGTATTTGAAAGCTTATAACAATACGAACTTAATGACTTGATCTTATGCTACGCTTACTATGGGTGTATGTCCATTACATCATTCTCCTAATGATATAACCTTGTTATTAATCACATCCTTATGTCCATGATCATCAATCAATCAATAAGCTAGTTCAACAAGAGGCTTACTAGGGACTCTTACATGTTTACAAAACACACATGTATTAGTGTTTCCTAATAATACAATTATAGCATGGAATGTAAACATTCATCATAAACACAGAGATATAATAATAATCACTTTTATTATTGCCTCTTGGGCATATCTCCAACAATACCTAGCCCAATTGAAGTCGTGTAGGGGGGGCGCACCCGGAGCTCTTCAGCATCATGTACGCGGCCCCGACACTGAACTGGGGGACATCACCCCACGCTAGAGACCTCTCATCGTCTGTAGTGGAGGAGCGCGCGAGGAGGTGGTCGAGAGCGCCATGAAGCAAATGAAGCTCGTCCCTAGCCCGGTCGATCACCCTGTCCTATGTGCAGAGCACAAGAGCCCGATCTGCAAGCGTGTCGGCAACAGAGGCGGCGACACGGATCATGTGGGAATACGCCGTGGGTAGGGCGATGGAGAGCGCGCCAAGAGAAGTCTAGTTGTCCCCCCAGAGATCCACGGAATGGCCGTGCCCCACATGCACAGAGGTGATTGCCCGATATAGGGGCAAAAGCGACGAGAAGACCTGCCAGGCAGGTGTCGAGGGGGCGGGGTGCGTGCACATGTAATTCGCACGGATCTAGTTGGCCCTCGGAGTGCGCTGTCCAGAGATGACGACATGAAGTTTCTTGAGCAGGAGGCACGTGTTGTGAAGGGCGAGGTCAAGAACACCCAGCCCACCCTCAGAGCGGAGCCGACACACCACCTCCCATGACACCTGGCACGAGCCACCAGAGCAAGACATCATGGCACTCCATAGCATGCCACGCCGGGGGCGATCCATCTTAGCGATTGTCCCCTTAGATAGTTGCATCACCGACATCGCATAAGCGGGGAGCGCCGACAGAATAGATGTTGAGAGCGTCAGCCTAGCACCAAGCGAGGTGGGGCGGACCTGCCAAGGAGGGATGCAACGCTCGATCTTCCTGACAAGGTAATCCAGGGCAGAGGCAGGCAACTTGCAATCCGACAGCGGGAGCCCCAGGTACGTCTGAGGGAACGAGGAGACTGGGCACCCCAAGATGGCAGAAAGATGCACGGCACCGGCAGCAAGTATGCCGATGGGCATGAAGGCACTCTTATGGAAGTTGATGGTGAGCCTCATCGCGTCCGAGAATTCCCGAAGAATGTCACACAAGCAACAAAGTTGACAGGGGTCAGCGCGCACTAGGAGCAGCGTGTCATCGGCGTACTGCACCACGGGGCACGGGAGATCGTTCGCAAGGGGGTGGAGGAGCCGATGTTCGTCAGCATCCTTCAAGATCATCTGGCGCAAGAGATCAGCGACTATCAGAAATAGGTATGGCGGGAGGGGGTCCCCCTGGCGCAACCCGCTCCTGCAGTTGATCCAGCGCCCCGGAACCCCATTGAGCAGCACAACAGCTTTGCCAGTTTCTAGGAGGATACGGATTCACGCACACCACCGACCACCAAATCCACGCGCCTGGAGAATAGCATCAAGGGCATCCCAATTCACCGAGTCAAAGGCCTTTCTGAAGTCCAGTTTCAGGGCAACCGCAGGAACCCCCCGGATGCGACAACACTGGATCAGATCGGCGGTGTCGAGGAACCCATCAGTGATACAGCACCCCCGGATGAAGCCCGGCTGCTCGTATGCTACCAGCTCCTCAATGAACCATTGGAGGCACGAAGTCAGGATTTTCGTGAGTAGCTTCACCACACAGTTCTGGAGGAAGATGGGCCGAAAGCCGTCTGCGGTGACAACATCTTCAGACTTGGGGAGCAGGGCAATGTACGCGCGGTTCAAGCCATCGAGCTCCGCACGACAATGATAGAATTCCCCAAGGAAAGCCATGAGATTAGGTGAAACTGTGGACCAGAAACAGCGGAAGAAGGCGGGACCAAAGCCATCGGGGCCGGGACTACTGTCCAGCCTCATCGCCCAAAGCGCCTTCCGAAGCTCCTCGAGCGTGAAGGGATCCTCAAGCGTGGCGATCGCGGCACGCAGTCGAGCAGCAGGCAAGGCCCACGATGCCAAACGGGGGGGGAGAGGATTCCCCCAGCAGACTTGCGTAGAAGTCACTCAGGATTCACTCTTTCCCAGCGTGGCACGAAACAGGCACCCCGTCGGCATGGAGCACCTTGATCTGATTTCTGCGCAATCTCCAGGACGCCCTGGCGTGAAAGAAGGCGGTGTTGTCATCCCCGAGCTTGCATAACTTTAAGGCAAAGCGCTGTCTCCAGTATATGTCCAACTGTTTGTACACACGGAAAGCTGGCGCTTGACCGTGTCACGGAGCAGCATCTCGTGGGGGCGAGGGCGCGGAGCTCCTCCATGCGGTCGAGGAGGTCGATCACAGCATGATAATTCGACACGACGACGGGGGGCGCTTTTTGGCGCGAGCCCATTTTTTCGAAGCGGCACGGGCCCATTTTAGCGTCTTAAACAAAGGTGGCCCGCAGAAGGGAGGCGGTTCCGGGGGTCAGCCCACACGGTGCAGATATTGGCCCGGTACTCTTCAGAGTGGGCCCACCCACGTTCGAACCTGAAGACGGAGCTAATTGGGGCGCGCGAGGACGCCTCGACCACAAGGGGAACGTGACCTGAGGTCGTCCGGACGAGCGAGCGGAGGCATGAGTTAAAGAGAACATGTTGCCAGGTGGGGTCGATGAAGGCTCGGTCAAGGCGTACGAGAGTGGGCACCGCACGACCGTTGGTCTAGGTGAAACGCCGATCGAGCAGCGGGAGTTCCTGGAGCAGGAGGTCGTCGAGCACAACATTAAAGGAGTCCGCGGCAGAAGCATCAAAATTTCTATTATTTTGTCCTCCTCGCACTGCGATAAGTTGAAGTCACCGAGGACGAGCCAGGGGTCGCAACATCGGAAGCCACGGACCGGAGTTCAGCGAGGAAGGCGGCGCGGAGCTCAGGGAGGCAGGGCGCATAGACGTTGGTGACCGCGAACCGAGTCCCGTCGATGGCGAACTCGAAGAACGAGGTGAGCGTGAATGTCCACATTTCATCCCTGATGTGCGAGAATGACGACGACCGCCACATGGTGAGCAGGCCACCCGACGCCCCGTTCGAGCTTTTGAACACGAAGGAGGTGAAGCCCGACGGAAGAAAAGCCGACGCTTTCAGCGGGGATACGTCATGCAGCTTCGTTTCTTGGAGGCAGAGTAAGTCCAAGGGGTGCGCCGAAAGCCCACGCTTGACATCGATGCATTTGTCGTCATCGTTGAGGCCGCAGATATTCCAGGAGCCGATGGCAAGTTTTTTCAGGGGAAAGCTTCCATATCGAACATATGTACACACATCTACGGTACGCACGCGGCGAGGCGCGGCGAGCTGTACAGCCAGGCACGACGGCGCTGGCCAAAATACAGGAACAGACAGGGGAGAAGGGCACGCTCGTGACACAGCACGACGACCTATACATCTAAGCCCACGGAACCAACACCTAGGACAGCAACACTCGCTGCAGGAGGCAAACGCATGCGGCCTAGAGCTGAAAGCAGAACATCTAACGCATATATATACAGAGTTGGGGACATTACGAGGAGCCATGCAGAACTCGATTCTACGGGCACCCCCAGGAGCAACCGCGTGATTCATGGAGCACCGGCCACCACCGGCACAGCAGCAACAACACCGTCGACGTCCTCGACAGGCAGCTGGCGGGCTTCCCCAACCACGCGCACTTCCAGGGCAGCGAGGGGCGGCAGCACGGGGCGTGGAACGACGGCGTCCCCGTCTTTCTCAGCGCGACGTTGGACGGCTCGGGAGAGGACGGACTGGAACGAGGCGCCAGCTTTGTTCTTGATCCGGGTGCTCTCGCGCGGCCCCCTGCTTGGTCCAGGGGCGGAGGATGCAGGCCCGGCTGTACGAATGCGCTTGTGGCCACGCTGGCGCCCAGCCACGGGGAGTGCCCTAGCAGCGAGCTCGCAGCGCCCACCTTCATCTTCACGGCCGTGGCACGAAGGCGCGATGTCGGTACCCTGCTGAGACGATTGTCGCAGCACCTTTGGCGACGGTGATCTTGCCGATGACGCCGACGACTCCAGTTGCGAGGTTGACGTGAGCCATGCCGCGCGGCCCAGGCTCGGAGGAGAAGGAAAATCGCCCGCGGCACGCGGAAGTAGGCCACGCCGACGCCGGCGCCACGCACGAACACGTGTCGCACACCGCAATCTGGATGTCGGGGGAGCCATGGACGCCGCTGGCGGCGAAAGGAACGCCAACAGCGCTAGAGGCCGGCGGCACGTCGATCTTGACTTCCGTCTCGCCGCAAGCACCGGGAGCCAAGCCGCCGCAGCCACCACCCCTGCTACAGTCAGTGCCACGCGCGGGGAAGAGGAGGTTGGGCCAGTCATATGCGTTGGCGACGGGGGTGCATGGTGGAGGGCCTCCGCGGCCGCCGGGGGGAGGACAGCCGGGAGGGCCACCGAGGGGGCCACCAGGCGGGCCGCCGGGACCACCGGGAGCGCCGTCAGCAAACGTCCAGCGGCGGACACGCTTCACCTGGACCACGGTGTACAGGCCATCCACGTTGATCATGTCCAGGTCCTGAGGTATGCTGTTGAAGCGATCGTACTTGCACACCACGAGAACCGAGATGAACTCGTTGCCCGCCATGCACAGCTCCGCGATCTCCATCGGGTTCCCGACGTGGCGGATGTGGTTGCGGTTCCAGTGCTCGACGGGGTAGCCGACGAGGGAGATCGTGGCGTAGCCCTGGTGCGCAAGGTGGAGGCGGTTGGGAGCTTCCTCGTGGCGCTCGAAGTACACATTGTGCTCCTGCACCGCAAAGTGCCTGTTGACGGCGGCCTCGCGCGACGCTGGGGTGCGGAAGCGCACCAGAGTAGCCTCGAAGGCGGTAGTGGCCGTCCTGGCCTCCATGCCCAGTGGCACTTGGAGGAGCAGCGCTTCCTGGACGATAGGCCCTGGCGAGGCGACCTCGGGGTCGACGTACGCAAAGCCGTAGTCCGTGAAGGCATTCATGTCCACGGGCGGCATGAACACATTGATCCGCACCGGGTGACGCCCCGCGGCGGGCACATCCGAGTCGGTAGAGCTATCGCTCGCACCCAGGTCGAAGTGAGAGATGGGCGAGTGCGGGACATACGGCAACGGCTGCGCGGCCGAAGGCGGCGCCCGCAAACGGATGCGGAGTGACTGGGTACCGGCCGCCGGGGTAGCGACGGGGAGGAGGAGGGATGTGGTGGTGGCGCTCCTGCGAGGCCATCGAGGCCAGCGGTGCCGAGCGGCACCGGTCGGGGCGATCTGTGCAACCACGCGCGCGGTGGCCGGAACGGCGGCAGAGGCGGCACTTCACGGGGTCTCTACAGGCTCTGACGAAGTGGTCTGGTGAAAGGCACCGGTAACAACAATGTCTAGGACTAAAAAGGGGGCGGTTTCCTGAATGAATCCAGAGGTCGCGGGGGAGGAGAAAGGTGAGTTCTCGCCACATCCGCCCATGTCCGGGCCGCACGATCAGGGAGGGACGGTTGGAAAGGGGGTGAGTTTGCCTCGGCACCTTGCAACGTGTCCGCGCGACCGCCGCAGGGGTGAGCACGTAGCGGGCATAGACGGGAGATGGGCTCAGGCAGCGGCACGTCACCCGGGCCCAGCGACGAACGGACGGTGTCGAACGGCACGTAACGCTCCGCAGGGGCGGTAGCTCGGGGCCCACCACGAAACGGAACGTCGAGAGTTAACGGGCCAGACGGGAAGGTCAACCCTCCGAACATGCACGCACGGCCCCACCTTTCAAACTTCCTGACCGTTGCACGTCGCGGGGAGGCGTGAGGTGGAGCAGGAAAACGACGCCGGCGAAGATGAACCCCGCACTGTTGGCCAACTTATTACGGGGCGGAGCGAGGCCCGACAGCCCCCGCGGTACGGATCGTTGATGACCTAGGTTACCACCGCTATATATACTTCTTGTAAGCCGCCGGCTGGGATAAGTTGTATCTGTGAAATCCCCGGCGTTGTGTAAACACTCTCCGTTATAGTAAAATTTCGCTGGCGGGCGCCCGTGGTTTTCCCCTCTCTTTGTTGGAGAGGGTTTTCCACGTTAAATCTGTGTCCCCTTGCTGTGATTTTGTTTCCGTTATTCGTTATTTACTTGCCACAAATCTAACACGCACGGTGGCGCAGCAACCGCGCGACGGCCCGCGCACGACACCGAAGACGAGAAGACACCAGGGAATGGTTCGGAGACACGGAACCTGTCCGAGAAGGTCGAGAAGACGTGGGTGGGCCCGTTGGCGACGACGAAGGCGTTGACTCGCCGTTCGCCGGGGAGGGGGGTCACCCAGATGGTGGCGGGGGACAGGCCGCGCCGCGTCACATCGGAGGTGCCACGCACGGCAACCCGCAGTTGGCGGCTGACGCGGCAGGCAAAGGCTTCGCCAGGGCGGAGCGAGCGCACGAGTCGGAAGTGGCCGCGGCGACCTCCAATGGAGCTAGCGCGGGGGGACGGCAGGACACGCGGCGGGGGAGGCGAGGGAAGCAGCGTGGGAGGAAGGCGACGAGGAGTGCGCGCATGGGGAGGGCACGGACGTGGAGACGGCGACCGGCGTCTCCACGGGGAAGGCCCTGGGCGGGGCATACCTGAGAACCGGTGGGGAAGAACTCGCCCGCTTAGCACGGGTGGCGCCCCTGACGCAAAGGGCGGCAGGGACGGGCGGTGGGCAGCTAGCTACGCGGCGGCGGCGGCGGCGGCAAGTTCTCCCTGGAGGCCGGGAGCGGGAGCTCATCTCTTCCAAATGAAACTAGTTACCCTTGTGCATTTTTTGGGTAGCTATATTAGTACTAACAACTAATACACTTGTTTCTGTTATCAGTGAATGGGCGACTGCTTCATACATTTGAAGACATTTTTGGTTACATAGACACTTCGAGAGGGTATCTTTTTAATCCCGCGTTTTGTGTCGAGGGGAGGAATCCATGGCTGCGACTTGGTCAAAACATAATTCACCGTACATACCGACATGTTGTCTCACTTGCTTCATTCAATGGTGATTTTTCAGATATATATAAGCTCGCTAGTACTGTTTCATGTTGGTATTTGATCCTTCACTAATTACTAGCTAATGATCAAAGCTATGTCGTGTAGGACCCTCAAGGTTTATTGCATGCACAGGCTTGCTTATAGTGCAGGGTAGGCCAATGCTATGGCAGTGTTAGGCCCTCGCGCACCGTCATTCTGACTTCAGCCAGTTTGGTTAGAACCTGTGATGCCACTGCCACAGATACCGTTGATGAGAAATTGAGGGTTGGTGCTCCTTAGTTTTCTTGGCCTTTTAATAAGTAAGATAATGGTTGATTGGGCTCACTTACTATTACAGATTGAGGTATTTCTCCCACCGAATCAGCGTGTCAGTGGGACATTGGTAGCGTATGACTCGTACAATAATCTTGCTATTGTTGGGGCTGAGGGCTTGCGTGTTATTTGCCCAGAAGATATTCTCCTCGTCGACACCCAACCAGACCAGAGCAGGGACAGGCAACTGAGGATAACGTGTCGTGAAGAGCCTGTACTTAAAAATGTTGTAGCTATAGGCCGTGATCCTGAACAAGGATTATTGTGTGGCTCAATGGGGGTAGTGAGTAAAGAGACGATAACACATGGCTGCGAAGACCTTAGGCTGTCCACTTGTAAAATCATGAAGATGCTGTGATTTTTTCTCTTGCCCTTTTCTTTTTCATGGTAGCCACTATAGACAGTTGCATCGGTGTCTATCTGAGTTGTCGCTTTATTGATCTATATGAGCATCCACTAAACTGCTATATACAAGATTTTGCATGTAAACTTAGCTTGTCATTTTGGACTAGGCTGTGATTGGAGGCCCCCTTATGAATTTGGATGATGGAAGTTTTGCTGGCATGAACTTCTACTCCCTCCGCTTTAAAATATAAGATGTTTTAGCTTTATGAAAAGAGTGTATCAGCATAAAGCTAAAACATCTTATATTTTAAAACGAAGGGAGTATCATAGAAGAGTTAAGAGTACACCTTACCTGCCAAAGAGGTACATTCTAAAAGTTTTACGTAAGTTACTCAAAGAACTTACACCGAGTGATTAACATTATTTAACGACAGAGACCAGCACGCCGTACAGAGATTGGATTCCCCAGATCATGGGAAGAACTACAGCAACAGGTTCTTTCTGTTTCTCATGCCAATCACCATGTTTATTCAACGATCAACTTACATTGGAAAATTTTGATGACAGATGGCTAGTGCCCAAGGCAAGATGGTACAATAGTATACTTGAGGTGGATAGACCTGATTCTGTGTTCAAGTTAAGAGAAAGGCAACGCCTGTAGAGTTGAAGTTATTCCCTATGCTTTTGGACCTGTCACCTAGACTATATGCAAGTTGGAACGGTGTTTTCTGATGAAAGTCAACGACCGTTGCTTTCATTGATATCATTGGAGTGGTTTTACTTGGTGGATTGTAAGGACTACACTTTACTCCGTCGTCTAATCCTCAATATAATTTATACATTATGTTTCGTTCTATCGGAAGGTATTTTAGATATTGCGCATTTCAATATACTCCATCTGATTTCATAATATAAGATGTTTTAGTTTTTATAAAACAAACGTATATAGACATCTTTTTGTGTGCAAGTTAACTCCGAACCTACAAACAGAAGATGTCTATAAACATTCGTTTCAGAAAAGCTAAAACGTATTATATTTTAGAACAGAGGGAGTAGTTGCCGCCTGCATGAGGGTATAGTTTGGCAATCAGGAACTTTGAACCTTCGACCCTCTCTTAATGGCATGTATGCTCTGGCCTCTGGCTGTTCTCTGTGTTATCGGAGCACTAGGCGCATTGTTCATTAGATTCTTGGTCAGTATTAAAAAAAACCATGTCAACAGGCTGCTTGTTTTGCAATCGGGATGAACGCTCCGATCAAACCTGGATTACATTCTAACTCACTTAACTCGGTTCATGATCCAATCAGAGGACAGCATTCTAGTGGTTCTCAGGAAGTTGGAGACATTGGAGGCAGAACATAAGGCTTCACCAACGGAGGTGGTGTCCCACGTCGACAGGCAGGTCACCTATCATGAGATCTGATTGCTAACCACTTCTATCTTCATCAGCTTATATAAGATGGGTGCAACCACTCTCGTCAGCAATTATCATTTTCATAAGCTCAAGACGTTCTTTATTCATCCAAAGGTATATTGAGAACACCGATCTGATCCCTTCACACATTCTGTAAAGGGCATAGCGGCTCAACCACCAGCAAATTAAAAACAGAGAAACCCAGCAAACTGGGTAGAATCTACTCTTGACTGCTCTGAAGCAAACATCCATACAATTCCAACCGCTATAACAACTTTCCTCACATGGCACGGCAGCTGGTTGGTGAACAGATTAAGAGACAATGATCCGGTGTGCCTTCAACATGTGGTACTTAGCAAGTACAAATAGACAAGAACAGGAGGGGCAATAATGCATTTAAATCCTCCGCCTGTTGTGATGATATAAGCTGCTATAATAGGTACGGGTTAATAAACAATCAATCTACGTACTTAATTTCCAATTCAATATGGATGAAACATGGCAGTACATTCAACCAGGTATACATTGAACAAGATGAACATACTCGCGTATAATTAATTGCCTAGAACCAAACAGATGTAAACAGAGAACTCACCAAGACAGTCAGGACACAACTACAGATCACACGAAATTAACCTCTACATCCAAACATTAGCCGCCCGCCATATCCCGGTTGGGTCAACCTCATCAAGAATTCTCGCAGACCGCTGTGATTCTCAAACGGGGTGGTTGCTCAGGTTCAGCACTCCTTTTCCAGAACGCGCGCCGCCACCATACCTCAAACCCTCTCTGAATATTTGGGCAGTCCTCCCCAGAGTTGAGGAATCTATTAAACCACGCAAGCAAGATCTCCTGCTGAGTTGCAAGCGGCAGTGTCAGGATCGTGTTTGAGAGCCCATCCTCAATCAAATGTCGGTCAAGCCCCTTGCATGCCCGCCGCATCCACCCAAAGTCCTCGTAGAAGGGCTCAAGCCAGGTGCTCAGAAGCTGGGAGCGGGCCTCCTTGGACACTAGGATCTGTCCTTTGCCAACCCCGACGAAGAGCCTTGCTGTCACTCGGCTCACTTCATAGCGATGTATCGCCGGAACTTTGCCGTGGATCTCTGCCAACTCGCTCTGTGTTGCCCATGTCCTCAAGAAGTCCTCGGCAATCTGGCGCTCAACAAGGATGTCGAGCATCCAGTGCAGGTTGTCAGCCTGCCTAGCAATCTGCGCCACCCCTGACGTGTCACCTCCTGCCACCGTCACAAATTGCTCACGCAGCAGGCACAAGCAGCCATTGCATGCCAAATAGAGCGACTCCTTGCGGAGGTCGCCGCCGATGGCTCCGCCACGTGACGTGCTGTTCTCCCTGAGCATTTTGGACACCAGACCTTTCATCTCCCTCCTCGCCTTCTCGTCCTTCCCCTCCAGGACAACCTGCAGGAGCCTAACTAAGACCTCCTCACCACCACCCACATTACTGCCGCCAGTGCAATTCGGTCCCATTTCAACCTCCTCGGTCACTGCAGGAGGTGTCAACTCCAGCGAGACTCTCTTGAGCACCTCCCCGGCGCCTGAGTTCTCAAGGTGCAGCTGCGTCAGCAATGCTGCCACTTTCTCGTCATCATCCTCCGCCCAGGGAGCCGCCTCCAGATATTCCAAGCAAGACAGCACTCCAGCATCGAACACAATGGCCGCAGACACCTACAGAAAGACCATTACCTAGAAATTAAGGACGAAGAGCAGCAAATGATTCCAATTGACTGACCATATATAGGAGCTGAAGCAAAAGGGGTTGTCTGACAGTACCTTTAGAATGCCGAGGACCTTGCCCACATCCTCCCTCATGAGCCTCCTGCGGAGATCCTTGCAGTACATGAGTCGCAGGGTCTCTACGTAGACCTCGACGTCGTCGCAGTCGGAGATCTCGACGATGTGGGGCAGCGTGCGCTGCTGCTTGGACCATCGGTCGGAGAGCTTGGCGGCGAAGAACCTGCTGTGGGCGACGAGGATGTGGCGGTGGACGCAGAGCGTGAGGGAGAGGCCGTCCCTGGAGCTGAGGGTGAGGCGCACGTCGGAGGAGGCGGCGTCGTTGAACTGGTTCCCGGGGCTGCAGCTGCCGATGAGCTCGGCGACGCGGTCCTGGAGCATGGCCTGCCTGTCCATGGAGCGCGCGGGGGCGAGCGGGTGGTGCTGGTGCGGGTGCGGCGGGACGAGGGCGGAGTGGGCGGCGGCGGCCGCCGCCGCGCGGGGCTGGTAGTCCTGCTCGTTGGCCATCATGTCGAAGAGGGTGGGGCTGGAGCGGGTCTTGTCGAGGGGGAGAGGCGGCGGGGACATGGGGTTGAGGAGGCCGGCGTTGAGGGCGGAGTTGAACTTGGTGTAGCTGGAGGGATAGGACTGCGTGTAGGAGGAGGAGGGCGGGGGGTTGGGGCTGGCGTAGGAGGATGCGACGGGCGGCTGTGGCGGGGGGTCCATGGGGTCGGCGCCGCGAGGGGAAGTGGTAGCGGCGGCGGAGGGGGAGTGAGAGTTGGAGTGGGCGCAGGACCAGGAGGATAGGTCGTCGTGGGGAGCGAGGTGGGACGGCGAGGGCTTCTTTGGGTGCGGCCTGGATCTGGAGGAAGTGGCCATAGGAGTTTTTCCCGGCGCGTGGGCGTGGGGATTCTCGCCGCTCGAGGGCAGACGCCAGAGAGGAGCGTTCGTCGCGTTTTGATTGAGGGGCGTGGTGGGGTCGGAGTAGGAATGGGTGTATCGCCCCGAAGGGGACCACCTGAAGGCCGTGGCGAACTGGCGATGGCTGTAGGCTGTATGGCAGCGTGGCGATGGCCCGTGCCCGTCGGCTGGCCGCCGCAACCGCCGATGGATGGCATGAGGTGGTTACGCTGTTCTGCGCTCACGTCGGGGGCCCGTCTTATGGTTGCGGTTCGGCGTTGCAAGTCACACGAGGTATTAGCACTGGGGTACAAACAGTTGTCCACCGAGAGCAAACTCGTGCAACAAGTTGCAAGGTGGGGTAGCGCGTTAAAAACCTGTCATACCTCGATAGTTTAGTCCGGCCAGTTCCGAATTAGCCACATAGGATTCGGAATTTTGCAGAAACAACCTCAAGAAGACGCAGAATGTCATCATTTCGTCAGTTTGGAGCAGAGGAATAACATTTAATGACAGGAACCCTGTGTTTTGACAAATTAATGATCGGTGTCATTTACTGTAGCTATACCTAGTCGGTGTGATCCTATTTGGAGGGGTTCGTTGTCCACGCCTTTTCTCTCTTGCTTGCCAAGTCCGAGCCTTTGCATAGCCACTCCACGCCGCCATCGACGTACCTCTCGCCCTCGCCATCGTCGTAGCGGCTCGGCATCGGCCGTGGACAATGATCCTTACTACTGTCGATGGGATATTGAGGCGCCAGATTGCAGTAGGTTTCTCCTCTTCTTTTGCTTTGATTATGTTTGGTTTGATCGCCCGCCTGAGTTGATTTAGCTAGGGTTCTTGGCTGCCACGAACATGTTAGGGTTTGTGTAGATAAGCGGAGAGATTGGTACTATTAATTGGCTAGACAGTCTTCCCCCATGTTCTGTTGTAGAAATTAGGGTTTTGTTCATTTTGAAGGCGGTCCTCGTGTACCATCTTGGCATCGATTTCAGAGTAATTCTTGGTGTTGATCAATTTTAGAGTAATTATTTAGTGATTGATGATGAATAAGATGTTTACAATGTCCCACAAGTAGTATTGAGAGTGCCCGGTTTCTGCCCTGTTTTAGATTCAGAAAAGGTGGCCTTTTTCTGAATTTTCTGTAGCAAACTGTTAACTGAATTTAGCAGTGCAGGTTTAGTTTAACTATGAATGTGGCCTTTTACCGTATTAAGTGCTTTTGGTTTATTGAGTTATGTATTGTAATGCAGGTGGTGACCCTGACAAATTTACATTAGCAATAGAGCACAATGATTTTTTTTCACAGGAGTAAATGGCGATATAGATTATGTTGGGGGAACTGTTGATAATACATGAACATTTGTAAAACATTAAAATGCCTTGTTTAAAATACCCAACTTAAATGATATTTCATTACGGAATGAGAAACCATTGTTTAAATTCAAAGTTATGATAATATGTGAAAGATATTTGATTTCTTATCACATATATATCCTGCCTAAGTTCGGCAAAATAACTTGAACACCGAGTATTACTTGAATACAAAGTGTTTAATGAATTGTTGAAAGTAAATACATATTCGATGTATTGTGTTTTAGCAAAATGGTAATTATCATTAAATGATTGTATGAAAGTGTAAAGTAGTGTACCAAAAGGAAACATGAATACGAAACTATTTGATTTGATCAAAATGTTTCATCAACAACGGGTATAAATATAAAATAGAATCTAATTACTATGATTTGATCAATAGTAATAAAATTCGACTTTATAAGAATGGCATAAAGGAAACTGTAAAATGCAAAGTGTTTTGAAACGTCAAAATGCAAAGCATCACAATATGATATTAGATATCAAAGTGGGTGAATAGAAGGCACCAAATAAATCATTGTAGTGTAGATGTAGAGACCATTAGTTAGAAATAGTTAGCACTCAATTAGAGAATATAGTGAACCATCTAAATTCGTGGAAGTTTTGGGTTATTCGATATAACCAAAACAATAGCGAATAAGTCCTTGTAGAGTATTCATTGGAAACTTTGAATACAGAATCCATAGCTAAAACCAAAAGAAAAGCAAGATTCGTATTGCTTGGATTTTGGTGCATTCTTGAGAAAGCTCACTTTTAGTGATATTTCTAGATTATGGGGCAAATGGAAAATAGTGTAAAACACGATAAGGATTCAAAGTCCTGTATCAGAGTGTTGAGAAGCGCAACGGACAATGTTCCTGAATGATTCTCTTCACAGAAGGAAAGAATCAATGATATTGATCATTATGTTTTCCCACTAGTGTTTTCACTACATGAAGTAGGATTCAAAATGAAATCCATATCTAGTATGGAGACATTTGAGAATCATTTGTCATGATTATTAGAATGTGACATACCTACGAACTACTAAGGAAATAATGGTAAACTAAATTATGAGAAATCCTAGAAGCAAACTTTCCTTAAGATTAGAAAGCAATTCGTTGTTGAATCTCACAAGTAAAAGGGGTTACTTGAATTTTCCCAAATGACTGCAAAGCCATAGTGGAAAAGGGGGTGAATGACAAAAGCACAATTTGTCAAGTATTGGACGAATTCAAATGAATTTGATTCATGTGTGCTTAATGTCTAGTGGATTTAAAACTAGTAAAAGTACTAGTATCTCATAGTAAATCTCCAAGTTTGATATTTGATTAAAGGATTATCAAATTGTTCAAATAGTGAGTGGATATGTAATTTGCATGAAATTGAGTGGGAGCTATGAAAGTCTTCCTAAAACAATATGTGAATGACATATTTTTGAGTGGGAGTAATATAAGTCTCAAATTCAAATATGTAGGAACATATTTTGAGTGGGAGCTTATAGGAGTAATTCTTAAGTATGTTAAGAATAAAAGCGCAAGTACTATAAATAATTATTTATAAGATGTAGAAGTTGATAATAGGTGTATTATGATATTATGTAGTATTCCTTAAGGGATTCTGAAAAAGGGTTTCAGAATAGAAGTTAATTAAGGAATTGGTCCTTGATAACTCAAATTAGGAATAGTATTAAGTTTAACATCAATGGTTGCAAGAAATAAAAGGATGATCATCATCCACTATGTTGAGATATAGGTTCTATCTTAGTAAACCATGATGATAACTTAACATAATATGTAATCCAATAAGGAACATTTAAAAGTGATTAAGTTCGAATCACAGAAGTTGAGCTAAGTCTGTCCGCAGTGTCTAATAGAGAACTGTAGACATGTTTTCCAAATCCATAAAGGATAGCATATCTTAAAGCATAGAGGGTTATGTTATAAGGAAATATGTTGGAAACTCCCGTAATACCGATTAGAGTCAAGTAGGAAGCGAGGTGAATAAAAATATCGAAAGTTGCACATAATGCACTAGTGTTTCAATAAATAAATTTATAATAATAGATAAGGGTACCATCTAAAGTGTTGTATAATGTTATGGTGGGGCTAGTTTGCTTTTAACGTAGAATGATGTGTCACAGGGCACAGTGCCCATGAGAAAGCCCTCGAGGTTGATGTAACGTCATTATAGGCTCCTGGAATCAGGCCTCGTTCTGCTGCCATAACAACGATGCATACACACGGATGCTATCATGTGATGATAAGGTATTAATGTCAATCAAGGTGACATTAGTAAGTTGCAAAGAATTTGGGACTGTAAAGTACAGACCCAAGACTCAACCTCTTCCAAGAGCAAGCATGTTTAGAGTACCGGATATATGGTGCCAAAGATTGAGAACAAATGCAGCTAGTGTATTTGTACTCTAGTGCAAGTGGGAGACTGTTGGAAATATGCCCTAGAGACAAATAGTAGTAAGGACTATTATCATATTTCATATAGTTTATGATTAAGTTTTATATCATGCTATAATTGTATTGAGTGTAAACATCAATACACGTGTGATATACAAACAACCAGGGGTTCCTAGTGAAACTCTAGTCACATGTTCATTGGTCAACAGATGATCATGTTTCCTGATCATGTGGCATTTATGCCAGTTGGAAATGGAGTCATCTCATTCTGAGAATGAGATGATGAACCAATACCCAACCTAAACATCCTGACCCGATCATGTCACGAAGTTCAAGTTACGATGATTAGAAATGGATCCTCGTAGACTATTCCTTAGACCGTGAGGCTATATCAATCACTGTCTCCCGAGAGTGCTTAGATAGCATCAAACGCCATCTGGTAATACGGTGGTTATAAAGGTGTGTTCAGGTACTCGGAGGAAACCGTAGAGGCAATATATGTCAAGAGGGGATTTGTCCGTCCATGTGACGGGAAGATACTCAAGGGCCCACTCGGAGAGGTTATATCCAATAGTTGCGCAGCGTGTGAATTGATCACAGGGATATCACTTGTTGAAACGAGTTAAGTAGCATTGTTCAGTAACGAGATTGAACATGACATGGTGATGTCATTGATTAGATCTCGGGCAATGCAAGTACCGAATGACAAAGGGAATAAGACACGACTGTCCCGGTTCAAATGACGGAAGATCTTCGTGGAACGCACAGGGGTCACATGGCCATCCAGGTCCATCTGTCGATCATTGGTGCGGGAGTGTCCCGACCATGTCTGGAGTGTTCCCGAACCGTGGGGTATCACGCTTAAGGGCTTGATGATTCTTAGAGAGTGTTTATAGGATCAGTGGAATCGCCGAAGATTTGTAGGGAGAAAATCGGAAGGGTTTTGGTAAGTCCAGAGGATGTCCGGAGTGGAGGTGGAAGGTGTTCCATAGCCACGGAGATTCAATAATATGTGAATGAATGTTAAATGTTGATTTAATAATTTATTCATAATTATTTAATAAAGAGAAAATCAATTTAAATGGTCAAAGGCTTAATGGGCCAATTTCCGGAGGGAGAGGGCCCATTAGGGAAAGGAGAGAGGGAGAAGGGGCAAGGGGGCTGGCCGGTTGGGCCTAGCCCCTCGCGCGGGGCCCACTAGGTGGCTGGTGGCCTCCCCCTCCCCCTCCTCTCCTTTAGTCTCACCCTGGGACTTTGAGGGAGGTAGTACCTCCCCTCCCCCTATATATAGTGGGGGTATTTGGCCAAATAAAACACACCAATAATCAATAAGGGTCTTCTCACTTTTGGGAGGACCTCCGGTTGATATTTTCTCTCTCCCCCTCTCTCTCGTGACCGTGGTCCCAAGTCTGGATTGCGCGAGCGAGAGACATCTTCACCGTGGAGCGCCATCGCGCTGCGGGATTCGGATCCAGGAGCTCTACTTCCACAACTGCTGCTAGATCAGGGAAGCGGGAGTCATCGTCAGACACCGAACGTGTGTAACTCCCCGCGAGGTGTCGTGCTTGAGGCACTCAAGTCGTTGGAGCCAAGGAGCGCAAGGACTTCATCATGACCTTGAGGTCGGCTTTAGCTCGTCTACATCAACCACGCTCTCCTGAGCGTTGACAACGCTTTTCGGTCTTCAAGGGTAAGTTCGTGAAAAGCCCATCCCGCTACTGTATTACTAATAGATAGGTCCTGGCAGCTTCAGGGGTTCAGGGGCGTAGGGTAAAAATTATTATTTTCATACGCGAAACCCCAACACCTTTGTCAATAAAATGCGTACCTGAAATGTATTCTTTTTTTGACAGCACATTATCCCCCAGAATCCAAACCCGGCTAATGATCCAAGCAATCAAACTCATATGATGGTATATAGGATGGGCCAAGAGGATGTCTTCTTGGAATTCGACCTAAATTATCTGTCTTTTAGTTAGGGGCTTTATCTTATTGACTATGTAGTAATTTGCTGCAGGAGGCTGCACATGCACCACTCCAAAAGGAAACTATACCATGCGTCTGAAGAGTTCCTTTGTTGTTGCTGCAAGGGATGTCATGCCTACTAGAAGAGCTAGAGTGACTACTGCACAAACAAGAGGGATCTTGACAAGAAGGGGAAGAGGAGCAAGTGGGAGTGCAGCAGCTGGAAGAGGGAGTGCATCAGCTAAAAGAGGGAGAGAAGCAACTAGAAGAGGGAGTGCAACAGCTAGAAGAGGAGCAAGAGGGAAAGTCAAGAAAAAGAAGGCAGGTGCAAATGAATCAAGCAGCTCAGTAACAAAGACAAGGAAAATAGGATACAAAACTGGGCCAGGATCATCTCATTATCTCCTTTTTGGTAATGAGGAGCCAAGAATTGACATGCTAGACTTGAATGAATCACTACGTGAAGAAACACAAGAGGAGACTGTTCACACTCAAAATGCACCAACTTGGTTTGCTATCATTTTTTTGGCTTAGTTCATATATGAACTTGTGTAATGCAAACCCTAGTTCATGAGTGAACTTGCTTAAATTTTATATAATATTGTATTATAATTAGATACCAAAATGTTGCAACATCACATCCATTAGTACTACTTTGCATTCATATTTACCAAAAGGAACCACTATCGCACTGCTTGTACTACTAGAGTTCAACTTCATTGCTAGATACTATACTACTGGTACATTGCAACTAACTGGAACCATGTCCAAAAGGCAACTAACCGCGACTAACTACTATTTATACTATGATATTCTTCTTCTTTCCTCTGCTCCTCTGCACTTACTTGTGGCAGAAGCACCCAGGAATGTGAAGCCTATTCAATCCAAGAATCCATTTGGAAAGCACAAAAATTTTAGGAGGTGGAAACTGTCGAGATTTCTCCAACAGAATATCCAAGTCTTGTTTTGGAACAAACTGAAATGACAGCTTACTTTCTCCAACGAAATGAGTAACCTTGATCACCTCACACATTTGCTATGATGAGGTGTTGGCCGTTGTCACACGAGCTCTGATGTGGACCATTGCACCGGAGTTCACCTCGATCATTATCCAGTCCTTTAGGTCGAAGGAGATTCAAAGAACAAGCTCACTGCCCCTACGCCTTAGCTCCGACCCCATCAAGACAAGCTCCGCCAAAGAGCTCGGCGGCTTCAGATCTTCCTTCGTCACCCTAGCCAAATCCAGCAATGCCTCCGCCGCCTCCTTCTTATGCTGAACGTTGGTTGCGCTGGCTGCAGGTACTAGACCTGAGAAGACTCTAGAAGAGGAAGAGATAGAGAGGAAAGGAACATCGTAGGAGAGGAAGAGACAAAGAGGAAGAAACAGAGAGAAGGCATAGCTCTCTTTATTTGACATAATAAACATCTGATGTTACATCGATTGCACAAAATTGGAGGGCTACACGATTTGCACAATAAGTACCACCTACAATTTGTTCATCGAGCTTGCACTTCCTATTCTATAAGGCACATATTATTTTCTTTTTATTTTTGTATTTTTCTATTTTTTGATTATTCTTTCCTTTTCCTTTTCACTTGCTTTTTCTTGTGCCAACAACTATACAAGATAACTATATAAGATAGCGCTCACAAATTTTGCTCGGAATTTTACAAGGTATAAAATGTGCAAATCCCAAACAATCATAGGAAGAACTAGTCTCAATAGGTATTTGTTGTATGGCAAATATAGTGTGCCTTTCAAAAGAATGCAAGTGGGGAGAAGTCACAGAATTGTTATACCTTTCATCATCGATCTTCACCCTTTATTGTTGGATCTGTCCTTGCTCACGGATTTTTTTAGAGTAGATAGCATGTACAACATGGATGATGATGTAGAGCTCCTTCTCCTATTCAAAAAGAGCTAAAAGAACACCAAAATTTGAGTTCGAATGCAAAAGTTATGCGCTAAACGGTGAGGAAGCTGAACCAGATTTCTGTTCTATATGGGGGGAAGGGGGCGGAGACTCCACAGTTTGAGGACCGGAGACTCCGGTATGAGCTCACTAACTCCGGATACTCCAGTCTGAAGGGAATATGCCCGAGAGGCAATAATAAAGTGGTTATTATCTTATTCCATGTTTATGATAAATGTTTATTTTGCATGCTATAATTGTATTAATTGGAAACGTTAATACATGTGTGTTTAATAAACAAAATACAAAGTTCCTAGTAATGCCTCTCATATAAACTAGCTCGTTGATTAACAAGATGATCAAGGTTTTCTGGTCATGGACATTGGATGTCGTTAATAGCAAGGTCACAACATTGGTGGAATGATGTGATGAACATTCATCCGAAGTATAGCATTACGATTAAAGTCATTGTGTTTATATTGCTATAACATAATACGAAATAATCTTAGTCCTTAGACCATGTGATCATGTTAATTGCTAACACCGGAAGAGTATCTTGATAACATCAAACGTCACACCATAACAGGGTGACTATAAAGGTGGGTTCAGTGCTACGAAGGTGTTATGTTGAGGCTCATGGATCAAGAGTGGTATTTGTCCATCCCGATGACGGATAGATATACTTTGAGCCCTCTTGGTGATATCACATTAAGATAGCTTGCAAGCAAGTGATGTGATCACTAGAATGTTATATCACGGGAACGAGAAAAGAGTGCATGTCGGTAACGAGATCAAACTAGGTATTTGGATGCCAATGATCGAATATTGGACATGTAATATATCGCGAGACAAAGGGATTTAGTTACGACGTTAAAGGTTCACACGATCGCAAGGGTCATCGTTGAATGTGTGGGAGTCAGTATGGATCTCCAAGTCCCGCTGCTGATTATTGATCGGAGAGGGGTCTCGATCATGTCTGCATTATTCGCGAACCGTAGGGTGACACACTTAAGGGATACTGACACCATTTGGAGCAAATATGTTTCAGATAAAGATTTAAGAAAGCGCTAGAATCATTTCGATGAAAAGCCGAATTGTTTCGGGTGAAATTGCAGAAACTGGTTCTGCATGTGATATTGAAATGTTGCAGGGGGGTTTATGTGAATGTTTCTTAATTAATGTAATTGACAAAATTCTGAGTAAAATAAATAAAATAGTTTTATTTAATGAGAGCTTGCATTAAATTTGGTGGAAATTAATGCATGTGTGAGTGGAATTTTGAGTGGAGGCTTTTTATGGGAGTGGAAGCTCCACCCACATGAATGTGGAAGAGGTGGGGGCACCACCATGGCTGCCACACCATGGCCCTTGGGTGCCCCCCTCTTCCCTATAAAAGGCCCCACTCTCCTCCTCACAACACATACCTCCTCGTAAAGGATCTCTCTCCCCCTCTAGTTATTCCCCATGGTCTCGGATTAGCGAGATACATGTTCTCGGTGGCTTTATCTGGAAAGGAGTTGCTACTTCCGCTGCTTTGCTGGAGCGAGGGACGGAGGTTGTCGGGGTACCGGTCGTGTATGCGATCACGAATGTACCGCTGCTTTGCGGTGCTGGACTTGGTGGTGCTGGACTTGCTGGAGCTGGATCGAGCTGGATCTGATGGACGTGTTGGAGCCGGACCTGCTGGACTTCATCACGATCTTGAGATCGAAAAGTGTACTACTACATCATCCACGAGTTCCAACTCGTTAACAAAGCTTTGTTGTCTTCGAGGGTAAGTTCTCTATGGATGTATATCCACCCGTTGCTTGTATCTAGTAGATAGATCTTGGCGTATAGTTCCCATCGGAGGAAACTTTTTATTTTCTATGCTACGAACCCAACAGTGGTATCAGAGCCTGATCTATGTGTAGGTGCTTGGCACGGGTAGTACACATATGTTTATATGTGGGTGATGATGATCATGTTATTGCTTCTTTCATGTATTTTGGATATTGGTGGCATAGTGGGATGAAGCGGCCCGGACCAACCTTACATGTCATCGCACATGAGACCGGTTCCACGACTGACATGCAACTAGTTTTGCATAAGTGGTTGGCGGGTGTCTATCTCTCCTACTATAGTCAATATCTGATTTACAACGAGTTGCTAATAACTTGGTTATCCTCGTTGTGGTTCCATGTTCGTAGGTAAGACCGGTTCTATCTCCGAAAGCCCTAAGCCACGTGAAACTTGCACTGGATAAATTAGAGGCGTCTAGTTTAGATCGTTGCTGGGCTAGTGTCATGATATGGTAATGTTGTAAGTAGATGTATGATAGATACTCTTACAACACACCTAACGTGTAAGTTCCATAGACCTTGGCCTTACACACAAAGGAATGATAAAGATCATACCACGATGCACACGATGGTGATCAAATGCATGGACTATATCATTCGACTTTACACATATGATGTTTGCATCTTATATTGCTAGTTTGGCGTTTTAGTAGTATTATAAGATGATCCCTCATTTAAATATCAAGATAAAATATGTTCTTACTTAAGTATGCATCGTTCTATGGATTGTGTTTCGAGACATCACGTGATGATCGGGTGTACTCGACTCTACGCTTTCATACAACGGGTGTAAGACAGTTTTACACAAGCGAGTACTAAGGTTCTTACTTGTCGAGCCTAGCATGTACAGACATGGCCTCGGAACACGGACCGAAAGGTTAAGCATGAGTCATATAGTTGATGTGATACCCATATTGATGCTCGCCTTCGAAGCTACACCGACTCACGTGATGATCGGACTTGGTGTAGTGGATTTGGTTCATGTAATCACCAAAAAGGCACGAGGGATGTCGTTTTTGAGTGGGAGTTCATTTCTAATTTGGATTAGTCGAACTCAATTTGTCATAAACTAAATCGAAGTGAATTTGCATAATTTGTTGTAGTCATTGGCTATGTTCATTACCTTATGCTTAGTTTTTATTGAGATAATAGAACTATAGAATTCTGGATATTTACTTTACGAACTGGTATCGTATTATTTTGAAGGTCAATTTAAAGTTTAGAAGTCCTATTGCAAACTTTCAGCAAACTCTATTTACTCCATAAAGTTTAATAAGTAGTATTAAATCAAGAGTAAGAATTCCAATGTTAGTATCTAAAGTATCATGTTTGCCTCCATGATTATTGATATTCAAAAGTTGTTTTAATATCAAGATTATCTAGGAGCTGAAAAATTATTTCAGAAACCATTATGTGTGGAAGATATCGTGATATCTGAAACAATGTTTTTTGGTTGCATTATGATAGAGTATAATTTAGCAAAATACATGTTCTCATATTGTATGAGAATTTGTGAAGGATGGTGATGCTAGGCATCCGGATCTCCCAAAAGGTTTTGGGAACTAACATTATACTCGCGATTCTTCCTTATAGGCTATAGTAGCTTGATCATGAAAGTTGTCATGATAAGGATGAATAAAAGATATAAGTAAAATGTTTACTACACTAATACATTACTAAAGAATGGATTTTTGAAAGAACACCAAACATTTGATGATGGTGATCCACTTCAAAGTGCAAGTCTAAAGGTATTAGTATTTGACTATATACACTTTGTACTATGTGTCATGTGAATGACAACACTATTGATGTTGATAGATTCTTTTAAAAGAAAAGGAATTGTTGAAAGAGAATCTATAAAATATTTGGCAGAAAAGAAAAGGTTGGAGATGTCCAACTTAGGTATATAGAAGATATACATGTTATGGTTGTATTCCTTGTTTGTTAAACAATGTGGTTCTGAGGTATTGGATACCGGTATTGAATACCGAATTGGTTGGTATGAAGTGTCATACAGGACAACGCAATTCATGAACTGCAATGACCTAAGTAACTAGCAAGAGAATAAGTGATGATGTTCATCGAAAACAAATAAAGTGTTATTGTGTTTTTCGTTATCGTCAAATCTAGCCTTCAAGATTTGTTTTAATAATTGTTATTTTGTTCTTGTATTACGAGAACAATGGTTGTTCAAATAATGACCGTATTCCATAAGGATGGATGAACTTTTACAAGTCTAGTTGGAGAAATCACATCCATAAACATTATTGCTAAAATGTCGTAAGACAAACAATTGGAAGATCACTTATGAAGTGACATCGCTGTTTGAATTATATTGGAAAGTAAACATGAAGAAACTCCATATTGATGGATTTTTGGAGTCTTTTGGTTTTGATCAATTGATGCTTGTGAAACTTTCCTCGAGATAATTAAAACTCCGTTCACAGGCCAAAGAGGAACGGATGACTAGCTTATTGGAAATTGTGCATGCTGATGTGCATAGTCCATTATGTGTAGCCATATGCGATGGATCTTTTGCTTCATATGCTTTGTCCAGAAATTTGAGTGAATATATCTATATATTTACTTAATAAGGAAGAAGTATGAAACATTTGAAAATTGTTCAAAGACTTTCAAGATGAAGTGAAAAATCATTGTAACAAGAAAATAAAAGAGTTTATGATTTGATCATAAAGGAAGATATTTGAGTTACAGGTTTAGCAAAACACCTAAGATTTCAGGAATTGTTTCATGAATTTGCATTTCCCGATAAACCATAGGAGTGTGGTATGTTCGAGAGATCAAATCACACCTTGTTTGACATGGTAAGATCAAAGGTGTCATTTATAAAACTGCCATTATGTTTTAAGGATTAAAACTTTAGAGACTACCGCTTTTACACTGAAAAGAGCACCATCGTGATCTGTTGAAATGACACCATATGAGTTAGGGTTTGGGATAAAACCCGAATTTTTTTTCTTAAATTTTGGTATGCTATGCATAAGTAAAACTTTTACAACCAAAGTCAGATAAGCATGTCTTTGTAGGTTATCCCAAAGAATTTGTTGGTAATTCCTCCATAACACCAAGGACAAAAGAGTTTGTCGCTTGGAACGTAAGTTTCTTTAGAAGGAATTTTTCGTGAAAAGTTAAGTGGGAGGACAACAGAACTTTGATAAGGTTGTTGAACCTTAGCTATACGTGATAAGTAGCGCAACACCGTAAAGTGTCCCGGTGGCGGCCACAATGCTCATGGCTCCCGTGATTACAAAGGGTGTGATCTCGGAGATTAGAGTTCCTATTGAACCATGTGGGTCGGTAAGAATCAAATAGTAAGATTTGAAACAGAAGTCGTTATTGTTTTAACAATTATGAACCGACTGCATGCAAAGAAGCGATGATGGGCCCTGACTCCATAGAATGACTAGAAGTCATAGAATCCGTGATAGTATCCATACATGATAAATCAAGTTTCTAAACTTGGAAGACCCTTCGAAAAGGCGTGAAGCCTATCGGTCGTGTTTGGATCTATAAATAAATAGACATGGATGTTTAACATCTATGAAATGTCGACATGTCGGAAAGAAGTTTACGGCAATGTTCAACGAGTTGACTATGACAAGATTTGATCTTTCATACTATATTTAGTCTTGACGGGTTAATATAGCAACCAGTACATATAATTTGGTATATGGTAGTTGAATAAACAAAACAAGGTTCTTCTAATAGAATGGTTACCTAGGACGTGTACATAACACAGTCCGAAGGGTTTTGTTAATTCAAAGGGTGCTAAAAGGGCATGCAAACTTCAATAGTTGAAGTGAGCATAGGGGAGTTGGAATCTTCACCATGATGAAAATGTTAAAGGAGTTTAATTTCATCGGAGATGATGAAGATGCTTGCTTTTGCAAGAAATTAAGTAGGAGTGCTGAGACAAATTTCTAATACATTATGCAGAGTACATATTGTTGATTGAAAATGATGTATCTTTTATTGGCACAAGTGAAGAATTTCATTAAAATAGGATTTCGATGAAAGACTTGGGCAAAACCGGAATATTTGGCATGAATGTCTATATGGATAGATTGATGCGCTAATATGGTTATGCCAGACATACATATATGAGATATTGAAAGGGTTCAATATCGAAACAACAAGAAAGGTTCTTGCTGCATGGAAAGGATTGTATCAAGATTCAAGTGTTTCAACACTTGGTGAGTAAAATCACATGAATATTTTGATCGATTATACCGTGATATGTATATATCCAGATATGTCCTATGCTCTAAATGTTATGAGCACGTACTAGAATGATTCATAAGATGATCATTGGACGATAGTAAATATATTCTTATGATCTTTGGAAGAACTAAGAATATATATCATGTATAAGTGACAAATAGTTAAAGGTAGTTCATTGTAAAGTGTTACATTGATACTAGTTTTGTCACAAGATACAAATTAAATTTATCTCACTTTAGACTATGGGTGGCACAATGTAATAGAAAGGATGTTCCATGATGGATTCGGATGAGTTCCAAAGTTGAGACATTGTGACGGATACTACAACAAAAAGGCTAATTAAATGACTGCTATAGTAGCAGCAAAGAAGGGCATTTGTGTTAAGTAGTTTGTTATCAAACTAGGTGTGGTTCAAAGTGGGCTCATATTATGAAAATATATTGTATGATAATAATATCAACATATTTTAACCCGAACAAACTAAAGGTCTCACCAAAGGACCAAATTTATACAATTCCATCTCATTTGAGAATGAATGATGCGTAGAGACACAAAGACATGCAAATATACACGGACCTAAAAATGTCAGATCTGGAGATTATGTTAACCACTAGCAATCGCGTATATGCAACACCAGAAAGCCATAAGTGTTCAATATGCAAAGTTTTTCAAACTAGATTATTGACTCTAGTGCAAGTGGGCGACTGAAGGGAATATGCCCGAGAGGCAATAATAAAGTGGTTATTATCGTATTCCATGTTTATGATAAATGTTTATTTTGCATGCTATAATTATATTAATTGGAAACGTTAATACATGTGTGTTTAATAAACAAAATACAAAGTTCCTAGTAATGCCTCTCATATAAACTAGCTCGTTGATTAACAAGATGATCAAGGTTTCTTGATCATGGACATTGGATGTCGTTAATAGCGAGGTCACAACATTGGTGGAATGATGTGATGAACATTCATCCGAAGTATAGCATTAAGATCAAAGTCATTATGTTTATATTGCTATAACATCATACAAAGTAATCTTAGTCCTTAGACCATGAGATCATGTTAATTCCTAACACCAGAAGTGTATCTTGATAACATCAAACGTCACACCGTAACAGGGTGACTATAAAGGTGGGTTCAGTGCTACGAAGGTGTTATGTTGAGGCTTATGGATCAAGAGTGGGATTTGTCCATCCTGATGACGGATAGATATACTCTGGGCCCTCTCGGTGATATCACATTAAGATAGCTTGCAAGCAAGTGATGTGATCACTAGAATGTTATATCACGGGAACGAGAAAAGAGTGCATATCGGTAACGAGATCAAACTAGGTATTGGGATGCCAATGATCGAATCTCGGACATGTAATATATCACGAGACAAAGGGATTTAGTTACGACGTTAAAGGTACACACGATCATAAGGGTCATCGTTGAAAGTGTGGGAGTTAGTACGGATCTCCAGGTCCCGCTGTTGATTATTGATCGGAGAGGGGTCTCGATCATGTCTGCATTATTCGCAAACCATAGGGTGACACACTTAAGGCATACCGACACCATTTTGGAGCAAATATGTTTCAGATAAAGATTTAAGAAAGCGCTGGAATCATTTCGATGAAAACCGGAATTGTTTCGGGTGAAATTGCAGAAACTAGTTCTGCATGTGATATTGAAATGTTGTAGGGGGTTTTATGTAAATATTTGTTAATTAATGTAATTGACAAAATTCTGAATAAAATAAATAAAATAGTTTTATTTGATGAGAGCTTGCATTAAATTTGGTGGAAATTAATGCATGTGTGAGTGGAATTTTGAGTGGAGGCTTTTTATGGGAGTGGGAGCTCCACCCACATGAATGTGGAAGAGGTGGGGGCACCACCATAGCTGCCACGCCATGGCCCTTGGGTCCCCCCTCTTCCCTATAAAAGGCCCCACTCTCCTCCTCACAACACACACCTCCTCGTGAAGGATCTCTCTCCCCCTCTAGTTATTCCCCATGGTCTCGGATTAGCAAGATACATGTTCCCGGTGGCTTTATCTGGAAAGGAGTTGCTACTTCTGCTGCTTTGCTGGAGCGAGGGGCGGAGGTTGTCGGGGTATCGGACGTGTGTGCGATCACGGATGCACCGCTGCTTTGCGGTGCTGGACTTGGTGGTGCTGGACTTGCTGGAGCTAGATCTGATGGACGTGCTAGAGCCGGACCTGCTGGACTTCATCACGATCTTGAGATCAGCAAGTGTACGACTACATCATCCATGAGTTCTAACTCGTTAACAAAGCTTTGTTGTCTTCGAGGGTAAGTTCTCTATGAATGTATATCCACCCGTTGCTTGTATCTAGTAGATAGATCTTGGCGTATAGTTCCCATCGTAGGAAATTTTTTGTTTTCTATGCTGCGAACCCAACACAGTCCTGGGGCGGAGACTCTGACCTGGAGATTCCAGAATGTCAAGAACACGTCCAGGGCTTGATTTTGGGCAAAAAGCTCGAAGGGAAACCTCAAAATTGATGGGGAAATCAAAGATTTAGGCCTGGGAACACAAAGGAAGGTAGATCAACAAGATTTGAAGCGGATCTATGACCAAAAGCTACCAAAATACTGTCAAAATCCAGATCGATCCAAATCATGAATATGCCTATTTTTGGTGGAAATTTTCGAATTTAGGCAAGAAAAACAAAACCGGTGGCTAGAAACTCAGCACAAACTTGAATCCATGGCAACTAAAGGCTCTGATACCATATGATGTAACATGAAGCTACGATTGTGGCCCGATCTTCATAGATTCACGAGGATTTTGGGGAGAGAGCAAAGAACACGATGAAAACGCAAGGAGAAATCAATACAAATAGACACCACACCCAATACAATCTGGTCTGCTCTCTTTGGCCCGAACCACCAAACCAATGGAATCGGAAGGGGGAGACCAAAGGTAGAATCCCTTGAGATAGATTGGCTAGCTCATGATAGAATCACACATAGGGAGAGAGTAGCTCCAAGTAGAATCCAACACGGGAGAGATCTAGATGCTACTAGAATCCATACATAGGAGAGATCATAAACTAGGAGAGAGTCTTGACAACTCCAATTTAGGAAGGCCTTGGCATCCACATGGGGATCTTCTCCATGAGGAGGGAGAGATGAGCAAAGCTCTATCATTCTCTTAGCTTTACTCCATTCTCCTCTTCCAGGCCTCATGCTTGGAGGTCTTGGCTCCTAGGGCATCCTTGTCTCCTACTCTTGGCATCATAGTCATGGACCTAGTCATACAATCGACAGTTGGCTCAAGTAGGATCCCATTCAAGTGATGACCAAAGGAAGGTAAGGGATGGAAGAAGTTCACCTTGGTAGGAATGGTTGACGTATCATGATGTGGACCAAGGGTTATTACCATGCGTTAGGCTGTATCAGCCCATATCAGTATCATCATCATGTTCACCACTCCTTGCCTCTTGTTGGTCGGGGGAGGGGGTAGGTGGAATAACCGGCGAGGGGATAATGGCACGATTTTCCCATCAAACGCCCCAGTCATAATCACTACAGTCCCTTGCGGTAGCAATGCTAAAGGATTAGGAGTTGCAACATCTGCATGTCTCTTCCTTGAATTACCTGCATCATCCATGTCAAGACCTCCTCATTATACAATGATGTTTGTTTTTCAAGAGAGCCAACTCCATCTCTTCCACGGCCACAACCAGTCCATGGACTCCTCCCTGCACACAAGGTCCGCCCCTACCATGACCAGGGCAACCACCAGTGTGCAAATCCCAATATGCAAGTAAATTGTTGAAGACAAGAGACGATTTAGGATTGATACCATCTCCATGATCTTTGTTCAACGGGTTCTATTAGTTTGAGTAGATGCGAGTATTATGGACAGGAGGTCTTTTATACGGGAGTCCTTTTCTTCTTCCCTCTTAGGTTTTATTTTTTCAGACACGGTTAGAAGCCCAATAATAAGCACAATAACAAGCAACTACAAGCCCAATTACAAGTTAGATAGCCCAACTACAAGTTACATTTGAAAAAATCAAATAAAAAAATTACATATAAATTTTAAATTTTTGCTGCATTATATATCCGCACGCAATTGCTCATGTTTGTGGAATTGCGCACATATATGCAATTGCGCATATAACATACAATTGCACATTGCAATTTTTCGTTATGTACATGTATCCAATTGATCGTCCATAGGCGCACATGATGCTACAAAATACATAAAATTATTATATGATGTTTCGTAAAAATGTGCAAATTGAGCATCTATACGCAATTACAGCAAATTAAAAACTACCAAAAAATCCATAGGAAATCCCCCGAATTACTTACTTATACCGTCTCGCATAATCAAATTAATACAAGCCTACCATGAGAAAAAATCTCAGCAGAAAATCAACCCAACCTAACCACACATCGTATAACAACCATAACAAATTATGAAGATGGATCGATCTTTAGTGCTCTTTGCGTCCAGAAATAATTGATTTGGATTTGTCTAAATTTGAATATATCTATCTCAGAAATAACTGATTAGTTATTTCAATTTGTCTAAATTCGAATGTATCTATCTCTTCGTCCAGAAATAACTGACTTATGTTTGTCTAAATTCGAGTGTCGTCCTTTATTGGGATGTACTATTAAACCAAAATTGGGTAGATGCATTAGGAATCGATAGTTACACGCAGGATCCATCGCTAGTACTCCCTCCGTTTCAAAATATAAGATATTTTAGCTTTATGAACCTAATATATCTAAATCCCTTTTAGCATTTAGGTTCGGAAAGGTTACAAGTGAACCTACACATTAAAAGAGGTCTAAATTCATTAGCTTCACAAAGCTAAAATATCTTATGTTTTGAAAGGGAGGAAGTACTCCAGTAGGGATCGATACATTTGTTTTTTTAGAACACAATGGATGGATATGGAATAAAAGGATCGATCGATCGGTAGCAACCCAGCAAAGAACGGAAACATTGAACGGGTCGGCCCAATAGAGAAAACAAATCAGAAACAATGATAACCACAACACAAACTAAACAAGAAAAATGGTCGAGCGGATCAAGCGCCGACCTAGCCTACGACGACCGGGCCAAAGAGCGCAAGGTGATCCATCTCTTCAGCAACGATGTACGTTTGGTTCCCGAGCAAAACCAGTTTTAGCCTTGCTCGGCTAGGCTAGACGTTTGGTACCCGGATAAAAACTAGCTTATGAAAGCCATCTAGCTTCGATGGGCCAGGATAACCTCGCTCTCCCGGGAGAGCCGATTTGGCTCGTCCTCGATGGCAAAATCGCATCTGGAAAAAGATCCAAACGCCAAACTACCGAACTCCGCGGGATGGAGGAACCAGTCTGCAACAAATCGCCTGCTTTTCGTTCTTCACTTCGACCTGTTCCTCCACTTCTCCCCAATTTCTCATCCCGTAACAGTATCCACCGAAACCCTCTCAATAAATCCAGCAGATTTGTGTGAGTACTGCACTAGTTCCCCTACAAGATTGGCAGTGGAGACGCGATCTACATCCGATTTGCAGGAAACCAGTTCGTGCTGCTTCCGTGAAGCCTCGCCTAGCTGCACTCCCTATTTCCGTAGGTTTGTATGCACTTTGGGCTCAATCTAATGTATGTGTGTGTTGATTTTCTTCCTGTATACGCGTCCTCTCTTTCTTTCTGTGTTGATTTGGGAGCAGTAGTCGATTTGGGAGCAATAGTCTAGCTGATCCCTTTTCCTGTATGCCTCGGTAGATCTTGGTTGGCATTAGACTAGTATTTTAGTGTGGATTTGGAAGCATAGGCTAGATATACCGCACCTTTTTTTATACATCTATACCTAGCTTTGTCTCTGTTTTTTGTCTCACAAATTGCAGTCTTGCATATTACTGTATGTACTATATGTATGAGTCTTATATATGAGTCTGTTGAGGTCTTGACTAAAATCTTTTAACTTTCAGAAATAAAGACAGAATCATGATATAAGTATATTTATGCATTATATCAACATTAGCTTGGTTTTAAAATGTCATACCCTGCATTCATACTAATGACATTGTGTTGTATTTGTAAATTAATATTTGGTCTTCTTTGATTGGCTTATAGATGGAGGACAGTGCAATAATTAATTGACAAATTGCCTTCTTCGGCGCTTTTGTTGTGGCCTATTGTGCAATTATTATATATCTAAGCGAAATTAGAGACCCTAGAAGATATTCATTGCTAGAGAGAAATAGGGAAAGGATGGCTTACCTTCGGAAACTGTATTGTGGTGAGGAGAAACATTGTATTGGGGAATTGCGTATGGGCAAATCAGTTTTCTTTAAACTATGTCGTAAGTTAAGGAGTTTGAAAACACTTGAAGATACATGGCACTGCACTGTAGAGGAACAAGTAGCCATGTTCCTAACAACAGTAGGACATCATAAGAAAAATATAGATATCAGTTTTCATTTCACAAGGTCGGGTGAGACAGTGAGTCGTTATTTCAACAAAGTATTATATGCAATTGGGAAACTTGGACCAGAAATACTTAGGCATCGCACACTCGATACACCATCCAAAATTGAAGGCAACATAAGATTTGATCCCTATTTTAAGGTATAATACGATACATCTGAGTTATTTCTTATAAATTTAAAATAATAGCTCTATAATATGGTAGTTTATTTGCTAATTAGTCGTTATGTATCTGTTGTTTAGGACTGCATTGGTGCCATTGATGGAACCCATGTTCCATGCAATGTTCCATCTCGGATAGTAGACAGATTTCGTGGCAGGAAACCTTTCCCCACACAAAATGTTCTCGCTGCGGTCCATTTTGATTTGTTGTTCACATATGTTTGTGCGGGTTGGGAGGGTTCCGCACATGACTCAACTGTTTTAAGGCATTCCCTTGAGCATCCAGATGGCCTTAAAGTCCCTGAAGGTAGGTCCCTGCCATTTTGTACATAAGAATCTACAGAATATAGGAAAGTTAATTGGTTTTGTGATGTCATGTTAGGTAAGTACTATCTTGCGGATGCTGGGTATGCGGCCAGAAAAGGATTCCTACCACCATTCCGTCAGACCAGATATCATTTGCGTTAATGGAGGGGAAGTAACAAACCTCGAACGCCAAATGAGCTATTCAACTTAAGGCACTCATTCCTCCGCACTACCGTTGAGAGAGCATTTGAGACTCTAAAGAATCGTTTCAAAGTTCTCACAGCTAGACCTTATTATCCATTTCCTACACAAGTACGAGTCGTCATAGCGTGTTGCATCCTTCACAACTGGATATTGTTAAATGGGGGACCTGATGAACTTGTCTATAGTGAGCAAAGCTGGTTTGAACAATACCCAAGGTCGGCTGGCCGTGTCCAACGAGATCTGCGTGAGGAACAAAGGGAGGTGCTTAGAGATAGGGATACCATGGCGAACAATATGTGGAGGAATAGAAGTAATATTAGGCATGGCTGATTTGTATTATTCAAGTTTCTTGTATGAATTTGTTTATTTTATGTTGTGTTGGCACTGGCGGAATGATTTGTAACCATGAATGTTTTTTTCAACATTATTTTTTCATTTGTATGATTGGAATGTTTTTTCAACATTATTTTTTGCATCTCAAGGTCATTATGTTGTCTAAACATTTCTATATTTTAATGACTGCCCACATGGATATGGCAGGCAACAACGTGGTGTGGCATCCCCAAGTTGTTGATGAAATGCTATTCTACTATAAAGAGAAGATTCAGTCTGAGGGGAAACAATATAATTTCAAAGAGACACATCACCAAGAGTGTGCAACGAAACTCAATGAAAAGTTTCACACAACATTCACACAGAGGCAGGTTTATCACAAGTTCCACAAGCTGAAAGCGCAATGGAAGATTATATTAGAGGCAAAGAACTTAAGTGGTGCTAATTTTGATGATGTCAACAAGGTGATATTATATGACGAAACTGAGGTTGTTCGGATAAAAAATGTGAGCCTATTCTTTGTGAATTTTTTCTTCATTTACTATGATATCTATTCTTTGTGAAATTATGTTTCATTTACTATGATGCATATTATTTACTAAACTAACATTTACCCTCTCTTACACTTTTCTTCATTTGTGCAGAACAAAGACAAACGGGCAAAATATATCAATGTGCCTATTGCCTGCTATGATGATATGGAGTTTATATTTCGAGATAAGCATGCTACTGGAGAGTTCACAGTACTTCAAGCACCCTATGACCGTGTTTCCGCTCGTGACAAGGATTTCATTGGTGATAAGAATGACAGTGAAGCTGAGGTTGATCCAGCAACACAATATGATTCTGATTGTCTCCCGGGGGATAGCAACAATGAAAGCTCATCTTCAAAGCGGTCTCGAGGTGAAAAGCGAGACAAAGGTAAGAGGGTCAAGTGTGATGATAGTGCACTTGTAGACATGACACAGTCTCTGTGTGATATGTCAGATACCATGCGTTTCACGCATGTCACCAATCCAAACGAGACTATATTCAAAATTATTGATGACATGGAAGGTTACCCCTTGTATATTCGCCTTGCACTACAGACAGCTCTAGCCACCAATGAACAAGTGGCTTTAATGCTGAAAGGAAGACCGATGCATGCTATCAACGAGTGGGTGGCTCGATGGGTCACTGACAACTTTCCTGACTATCGTCCTCCTGTGTGATTCAATTCTGGTTGTAACGTTTGAAATAATTGTTATGTCTTCCAGCATTTACTACTAGGTTAATAAGGTTCATGGTCATGGCATGCATTTAAGTGAGAGACTTTAATTCATTCCTGAATATCAAGTACTTGAATTTTTTCTCATCAGGCAGTTCAATGCAACATATGTCTATTGAATTTGTAATCATGGTATCTCAGTATACGCGAGTCAGCAAACGACTAGTCTCTCTCTCGCTAGCAAAAGCTATGCAACCAAACGAACATGCATTGGCAAAGTCAGCTGAGCCGAGCTATGCTAGCTGGGCTATGCCTGTGGTGGCGACGCAACCAAACGCCGACGCCATCGGGTGCCTCTGCGACCCCGGCAGGCAGTGGAGGCCAGCAAGAAAGGACTTGAAGCTGGTGGCGCCGTGGAACATGGTAAAATTCAGGGAAGCCCTGCTAACCGAGGACTTGGTGACCAAGGCACGGGCACCTCCGGTGTTTGCAAAAGGATTCCTGCAGTGGATAGTCTACTCCAGCCGGACTCCGGCTGGTCGGGACGCCGTTCTTTGCTTCTCCGTCGCCACGGAAACCTTCGGAGTGCTCAACGCGCCTACGAGTGTGCACGTGGCAGAGTACATGGAATTGGACGAGAAGCTGCCGGCGGTCACGATACTTGTTGTTTTGCCGATATTTGCAGGTTTATTAATTTTCTTTTTACCCCATAGGGGAAACAGTTGCACCTAGCAGAGCTGGAGGGGTCCATGACCTCCGCCGTCGAGGGCAGGGTAGAAGCTGGCTGGATGTGTGGATGCTCAAGGACCATGCTGCCGACGCACTGACGTCACTGAATTATCGCATCGACGCCACACCTCTCCTGCAGGCAAGGGATGCGCAGTTGCGCACTATAGCCCCCGCTTCATCACTGTGCTCGGCTGCAGCTGTGGTGTAGGGAAGAAGAAAATACTGATTGCTAGTACGTCACAGCACCAGGTTCATGCTTTCGATCCGGACACAGGGAACGTTCAACTAGTTCTCTCTGTTCCCGAGACTGCCAGCCACAAGGAGGAGGCACCTGCCGCGCTTGATGGCGTCAAAGGGAGAAGCAGGTGTTATCGGCACTGACCAAGATCCTAGTGCGGCTTCCTGCCAAGCCAGTTGCTCGATCCATGGCGGTATATATGCAGACAATGGTGCTCTCTGATCGAGAGCGAGAGCTTTGTTTCAGCACACATGTCAGTGGAGAGGCCTAAGCAGAGGATCTTGAGGGCCAATAATGGCCATGGTCGGCGTGCTTTCTTTGACTTTGTTCCGGTGGAGGATTGGCTGAATCAAGTTGCAGGTGCTGGAACTCTTGTCAGCGACAAGATCATCTGCTGCAAGCCAGAGGAGATGCATATATGGCCGATGCACAAGCATGGCTCCTCATGGGTTGACACATGTACGAGATATGCCTCCACGAGCAGCCCAACTATTCTCTCAAGATGGGTCAGGTGGTGATGCCGGTTGACATGGATGGCAACGACGATGGAAGGATCTTGCTCAACACAGGGCGTGCTTTAGGCCACTCGACACCAAGACAGGACCGCGAGAGGTAATCTATTCGCTCGACCAACTACTAATTCTTCCCAATGAAAAAAATAGCGCGCTAACTTAAATAGCGTGGGCTTCAAAAAAAGTACGAACGCTATAGCAAGCTACGCTATTTTTCAAAATAGCATTTCACGAAAAGGTATGAAAAATCAGGATTTCAGCAGCTATAAAATCACAGATATAGCATTATGCAGCTATAAAACCACAAATATAGCATTATGCAGCCAAACATCAACTAGAGATAGTTCACATAGTCGATAACTCCATTCACATAGCCGAAATACCATATCTCTAGATAATCAACTGGCGTTCTGGGTGTTAGCCTGTTAGGATTAGATGGATTAGGGTAGGCCACTAGACCAAAATGGGGAATGGACTACTAAAAATTAACGAAAAAAATAGCGTCGCTACGACGTAACATTAAATAGCGCGAATAGCGTCGTATCTAGCGCGCGTAGCGCCATAGCGCCCCTCGAATGCATAGCATAGCGTCTAACTCCTGAAAACGCTATAGCGGCGCTAATAGCGCGCTATTTTTTTCGTCGATTCTTCCCCAAAGAATTTCTCCTTCCCTGTCCTGTGCCAGGATAGCCCGATACGCATTCAAAATGACGGGATTCCCAGGCGCGTTACTCCATCAGTTCACCAGGAAGGATACAGACGCTGCGACCATCCTGAGCATGCCGAGGCAATGCCAGGCGGAGGACGAATGTTGAATCTCAAGTGTGAGGGCTAAATTCGCCTTCATTTACCGGAGCTGCTGTAGGAGGATGCTCTGTGAGATTTGCCAACGCCGATGCCTCCAGCATTCCTCAATAGATATGATCAGACAAGATCCGTATACGCTTCCAGCTTACCTTTCAAACGGGCCGATAAGTTGGGACGCTGCCTTGCCATTTTGCCACCCGTCCGTGCCAGGTCCGGAGTACTGCTACTGTTACTCGACAAGAACGGTGATGTGGTACGCCATGTCTTCGTCACACTCGGCGATTACATGCGAGACAGGCTGTTTGTGTCGTCGGGTTGAGTGTGGATACAGAATGGCGGGACACATAGTTAAGTAAACATGGGTTCGGATGTACCTCAAGCTGTGAGAGGATGCTGCTTCCACCCCCCCTCCCCCCCCCCCCCCCCCCCCCCCCCCCCCCCGAAATGACCGCTTTATTACTGAAAAAGTTTATCTATTATGTCCGGTCTCTGCATAGATAATATGCACGACCAAATGCCAGAAAAACAAGAAGGCAGAAAACATGAGATGGAACTACATGTCGCCTATGGGGATTGAGGGCCGATTTTAAGATCACGCTATCACCGATGTCGAGAAAAAAATATCCCTTGATGGATCCTCTAAGCGTGTACAGATCTTCGTAAATAGATTACGAAACTGCACACGATGTAGAGACGACCATGAACAAAGTATATTTATGCATCGGTAGATAACCTGCATTAGAGTAGACAATTTATAATTATAAAAATCTTGTCATTTCTACGTACCCATAGCGACCAAATAACGACAAGTGCTCCTACCTAACGATTCTGAAATTTTGCTCAATCCCATGCAGCCATTTACCAAATATGTACGCTATAGGAGGAGATAGTCCAAAAATTAGTTGGATGAGTGGCCTTATAGAACGAGCAAATTTATAATGAAAGAATAAATGTTTAATTGTCTTACCATGATGACAGAAAACGTATTGTTTAATTCCATGCCAATTCCTTTAAACAAGTATATCTTTTGTTAGAATCATCCCTCGACGAAAATACCATGCATTTTTTCGTCTTTAGTGGTATTTTCATCTTCCAATTTTTGTTGTTGTTATCGACTGGCACACCAAGCTGGACTAATGCTCTATACATAGAATTTATAGAGAAGTTTTCACTCTCATGTAAGTTCCAACGAAACTCATCAGGACCATCATCTAGCAATTGCACGGTAGTTAAACACATCATTCCACGATACAAGTCTTCACCTTATTAAGTCTCTTCTGAATGTCACATTTGTAACAAACAATGTTGTATAGAGCTGGATATACTGAACACATTGGTAAGTTCAACATAATCATGTTGATAAGAGCTAATTACACATTTAGTCCCACAACTTGTTTCGGACGTGCAAATTAGTTCCACATCTTGCAAAGTGGACAAAAGTAGTCTCACAACTTGCATCACGGGTGCAAACTAGTCCATTTTGACGAAATTTGTGCAAATCTGGCTGAAACCGAGCGAATCGATCGAGTCGAGCCAGGCGTTTTTGCAAAACGGTCCAGGAAAATATTCTGCCACGAATTTGGGCCCTTCCACGCGCTGGCCCGTTGAATTATTAGTGATGACCTCGTCCCCTCGCCACGAACAGGATAGTCCCGACAGTTACGGCGACGCCATCGACACGGCCGATCGTGGCGGCAGCTCTCAGCGGCGATCCTGGCGGCGATCTCGGCGCAGATGCACTACCGTCAGCATGGCGAGGACCCTCCGCCCTACGGTACCCTCTTTTCCGCTGCAACCTATCTGATTTATCTTCTCACGGTGGTGCCATGGAGGGCAGTGGTGCACGATCTGCTCGATTTCTTTTGGAATAGACGGTATGGTGCCATGGATGGCCTAGGCGGAGCGATCGGTAAGTTTTTTTGCACCATGGAGGGCCTAGGCGGAGCGATCAGCTCGGAAAATTTCAGTAAAGTACATAGAAGTGAAATAGGAGACTGTACCCAGTAACCCAATTTGTACCGGGAGCAAAATGTTGGTGAAAATAGAATGGGGATTAATTGGAGGGCGACTGACCCGGCAACAAACTTGTACTCCAACCTGCATGCATGGCTCTCGCGTAGTAGGCTTTGATCAGTATGAAGTGTGAAAAGTTCGTGTGTTGTTGTGTGTGTAACACCGATTCAGGCCTGTCACTCCGTGTGTATGTGTAGCTCAGGCTTGGAGTCAAAGCCAAATAGTCTGTGTGTATGTGTCATGCTTCAGTTCATTCACTTAACTAATAGAGTTTTAGTAGCATTTGTTCGGTTCAGTTTTAGTAACATTTGTTCTGTCAGAAAGGAGAGGCTAGCTGCTAGCTACTAACCTGAAAGAGTGTTAGCTAGCTGAAACGTAGTTCTTTTTCTTGCCTTTGATTTGGTGAATATATCAACCGGAAAGAGTGTTAGATAGCTGCTAGATATGTAGTGAGAGATGAACCTGACAGCGTGTTGCCTGCTTGATCTAGGTAGCTAGGTAGCTGCCGAGCCATGGGGATGGCTTTGCTTGGTTGTGGCTATCGAACCTAACAGTGTTGCCTGCTGCAGCTTCTTGTGCAACATCCCTTTGCCTTACCCGCAGCAAACAAAGAATTGAACTCCAGCTGTTCTTTTACACCATGTTCCTTAGTACTGTCCATATGTTGATCAATTCCTGTGAGTGCTTTTGCATATATAAGCAATGTCATATATAGCATGTTCACCATATATAAGCATTGCCATTGTCATCTAACAACTTCTACACATGTAAGCATTGCCATTGTCATCTAACAACTTCTACACATGTACTACTTCATTGGGATGTTATGTAATAAAAATGCATTTTCTTTTGCAGTTATGTACCCATCGGAAGACTGCGGAATGTTCTCAGTGGAAGTAGTTCATAATGAGTTTTTATGTGGATTGAGGCATAATTTGGAATATGTTGTGGCGACCACTTCCCATTTTGATAATTTGACTATCGACACTTGGTCACTCCCATGGATTAATCGAATTCGAAAAATACTTGTGGGAGAGACGAGAGGACCTCAGTCTATTGGTTGTTGCCTGGCAAAGATCTATGCGATGGATTGGTGCTTGTTGAGGAGCAGTCACACATTAGGGATATGATAAATGCCAGCAAGTATCATAAGACCCTTGTCTTGTTTATTGATCATAGTAATTTCATCAAGGGACAACTTGGCAGAGCAAATTCAAAATAACATTGTTAGGGAGGATGAAGATACAATCATCCCATCTCTTCTTGAGGTAAATTTTACCCCCCCCCCCAATTGTATGGTAGCTAGTGGAATGCATTAGGTAATTTGTACTATGTTTATGTGCAACATGTTATCCCACACACTCTAAACCCTTCTATGGATACTACACAGCAAGAAGATAGCATCGTCTGCATGATGCAACAAGAGGATGCACTATGTATTTCCATAAATTTATAAAATATAGTGCTCATTTACTTTTTTGTAGGAGAGGAAGCATGTCCCAATCAGCAGGTTACTTGGTCCGTTGCCAGAAAATGCTTTCATAGAAGATGCTAGGGAGAGCATTCCACCTGCAAGAGAAATAATAACTACTACATCAACTAGAGGAAGCTTGAGAGGAGGAAGAGGCAGAGGAAGAAGTGGTACAAAAAGGGCATTAGCACAGAAAGAAGCATCAAAAGAAGGAGAAGGAAGCCATAGTAGAGGGAGAGGAAAGGGGAAGAAAAGGCAAAGAGGAGCTACTGATCTACCTGACTTAAATTTTGACATCTCAGAAGATGTTGATGCACATTAAGTCCCTCTCACTAAGAATGCACCACCACCTGATGACATGTAGCTTTTTACATCATAGATGTTGCTTTTTTCAAGATAGCAATGTGGCAATCTTATTGTGATTGGTGAAATTTTGGATGACAACAAATTTGATCTCTGGAGTTTACTTGTTTATTGATGCCTTCCTGTTATGCTGATTTTACTTGCTATCTTCCTGAATACGTAGTGCAATTAAACACAGTATATTGATTTTACTTGCTATCTTCCTATGTTGCTATATTCATTTTAACTCAAGCAGTAGTGAAATTCAAGATAGTAGAGGAAGATACCACTTTTATTTCACATTCAAACATCTTACAATATCGACCAATAAACCAACATAGCCATACAATGTGTGAACACACACAACCATAGATAGATTCGATTCTTCTAACAGAATAATGTGTGATCACACACAACCATACATAGACACACACTGGATAAACAAGCTTCAGTTCTGCTCCTTCTTTTGCTATACATAGACACACACTGCATTTTTGCTCTTCTCCATCTTATCTTTAATGTCCTCTTTCTCTCTTCTTCATCTCTACAACTGAGATAACAACTAAGTCAAATTCAGTCATACTGAAATAACTGACACGGGTGGAGGGGCAATTGAGATAACAGTTAAGTCAAATTCTATGAAATTCAATTCAACAAGCACCAGTTTCAGTCATCTTCCTGAACTGAAGCAGGTGCAGGGGCAACTCCACCGCATCCGACCGACCTCCCGCCACCATCCCGTTGTCCGACCAACCTCCTGCCTCCATCCCACCGCCGGGAGACCTCCTGCAGTTTCTCCACTCCCTGCCACCAGGAGCCCTCCACCAGCTCTGAAATCAAACACCTTCACCTCCAGGAGCAGCGACGCGGTGGGTCTCGATTCCTCCACTCCCCTACCATCGGGAGTCCTCCTCCAGCTCCGGGACCAGCGACCACCTCCGCCTCCAGGACCAGCAACGGTGGGGATCGATTCCTCCACTCCCTTGCCATCAGGAGCCCTCCTCCAGCTCCGAGACCAGCGGCTGCCTCCGCCTCCAGGACCAGCAACGGTGGGGATCGATTCCTCCACTCCCCTGCCACCGGGAGCCCTCCTCCAGCTCTGGGACCAACGACCGCCTCCACCTCCAGGACCAACAACGGTGGGGATCGGTAATAATTCAATGGGCCAGCACGTGGGAGGGCCCAAATTCGCGGCAGAATATTTTCCTGGACCGTTTTACAAAAATGACTGGCACGACTCGGTCGGTTCGCTCGGTTTTCGATTAGATTTGCACAAATTTTGTCGAAATGGACCAGTTTGCACCCGGGATGCAAGTTGTGGGACTACTTTTATCCACTTTGCAAGATGTGGGACTATTTTGCACGTCCAGAGCAAGTTGTGGGACTAAAAGTGTAATTAGCTCAGTTGATAACTAGTTACACAAACACTCCGATAACTACATCATCAATGCCTTTGTAATTACATTGTCACCATATTGATAACTTTTCGCTTGACACTGATAACTACAATCAAAAACACCTTGGTAATATCACTATTTAAGTCAACAACATCATTTAACCATGGTAACTAAACATCAGATACCTTGATAACAACAAGCAAAAGCTACATATGTAGCACATTAATTTACAAGAAAATTAAGCTTTGATTTTTTAAAAGTGTCAAAGAGAACTTGTGGCAGTAGTTAAGAGACTGCCCAGAGGGTCCGTGTTAGACACACGTCGCACAAACACGGATGCGGATGTTGTTCGTTCAGTCATATTTTTTTTACTAAAGTTTAAGGCAGAAATAGGTCAAAACGAACATCCTCTCCCGCTACAGTAGACGAGAGGGCAATTTTCTGAAGCTCCTAGCCTTTCCACCTTCGCCTCCGGTGATTCGCCGGTCCCGACCCAACCTTATGTACACAACGGGATCCGGGGTTCCCCCACCCTCCCGCCGTCGGCTTTTGGAGGCGGTGGTCTTCTTCCCTGGCGGTGGAGCTCCGGTGGGGTTCTGCTGCTGGTCGACTGCTTCGTCCTCACCCCGCATCTCCCTACAGCTGCTGGGTGAGTTCTCCCCTGTCCGGCGACCGAGTAGCAGTGGCGCCGGTGTGTGTTTTGTTTGAAGAAGTTGCTGATTTGAGCCATGACGTCGGAGTCGACGGAGCGCAGTGGAGGCTCTCCGGAGTTCGAGGATCGATGACTTCCCGTCCGCTGAGGGGAACCTCTGATCCAAGGCCGCAGAGAGGTGGGGCGGCGACGTTCCGTCAGAGCGTCGCGCTCGGTGTTGAAGATGAGGAGATCCAGAAGGATCTTATTATAATTTTTATGTTTGTTCTGACTCTATCTGTAAGATATGTGGTTTAATATATCAGCTCTTTTTTCCCCGCAAAAAAATCTAAAATGGATCAAATCCATACGTGAGCTCGGTTGGAGGAGGCGGTGAAAAGATATTAGCCATGTATGCTCCGGCTGCTTCTGGCCTTGCAGATGATTCCGAACTTTTTACTTGAATGATTTTTCTAGTAGTATTAAAAACATAAAAGATTCTAAATAACGGTCACATTTTCCCACTTGGAAACATCAAACCCTCTACAATTTTACGATATGTATAAGACAATCTTATCTTATATTGATCAATTATACTAGTAGTACTGAAGAAATATCAAATATTCCAAAATAGCGACACATTTTTCTATTATGAAAGATCAATCCTTCTACACTCTAAAGACATGTATAGTGGTTGAGAAAACAATCTTATCTTATACAATGCACATTGTTTAAAAAAAGGCTATACATCGTTGTATCCAACAATTTCCATTTGCGTTTTTTCTAAATTAGGCAAACAAGGTGTGACTACAAGAAAGTGTCTCATAAGTACAATGGAGAAAAACGTCTTATCTTTATGGGGTTTTGTGAGAATTAGTTTATAAACTATCATCCTCTCTACCATTTTTTTTTTTGAGGATCATCCTCTCTACCATTTGATATATTGTGCAGAGATTCGTGCATAAACTTATTGATGTTTTATTGTCTGGGTCAGGGGCAGCCCGTACGGGAGGGAGTGGGCTATATCTATTTGTTTTCTTTATATATCCGTCTGCTGCTGTGCACGAGAGCTTGGGCCTTTTCACGTATTTCTGTTGGTTTTGTTGTCCGGTGTAAGAAATCTGCCTTCAGGATACTTTTTTTTTTTGAAAATTCAGGATACAGGTGTGGACATGTGTATAGGCAGGGTCCTCTTTTATCGTTATTTCCTGGAACGTATAGCCCAGGTAGGGCGGACTTCTTTTTTAATTTGTCCGGGCCTTAACAATTTTTGTATTTTTATAGATAGTTTTTATTTCATTTCCAATTTTAAAAAATGTGTTGTACAACTCAAAATTTTGACGTTTTAATTCATAATTCTAATTATAGAAATATCTCAATTGTAACTTGTCTCGCAACTGAAAAATCTCAGTCGCAACTGGAAAACCTTCAGTTGCAACCACTCTCAGTAGCTGGAAAATCTCAGTCGCAATCCCACTTGCAACTAAAACATCTCAGTTGCAACCGCATTTGCAACTGAAAAATTTCAATTCCAACAACAGCAGTACCTGAAGAAAAATCCAACCGCAACCTCAATTTATTACCAGAAAAAACTAAGTTGAAACCACACTTGCAACTGAAAAAGAACTCAGTTGCAACCCTACTTGAATTAAGAAAATCTCAGTTATAACCCTACTTGCAACTAATAACATTTGGTTGCAACCCGATTTGTAGCTACCAAAATCTTAGATGTAATCCTACTTGAAACTAAAAAAACTCAATTACAGCCTCACTTGCAACTGGAAAATCGCAACTACAAGCCTACTTGCAACCGAAAAAACTCAGTTGTAACAAAAAAATCTCAACTGCAACTCATGTGCAACTGAAAAAAGTTATCTGTGTTTCTCACTCTATATTTTTAAAATTGTCTCTAGTTCCCTGTATCCTTTGTTGGCGTTTGCTAAAAGAAATGAAGTTACACCTGTACCAAGGCATCAAAGAAAAAAAAACATTAAAAGCCCATTGAACATAAAAGGCCCAGAAAACAAAGAAGAAAAAGAATTTGCCTGAAGTCAGACAGCATGGGCCAGCACATGGCTCCCGTGTCAAAGCCCACTACACTCTCACGGTTTGCGTAAGGGTGAGACTGATCAACTAATCGATCGGGAGATGCTCAAAAACAAAAACTAATCGATCGAGGGGAGTTGCTAAAAAAAATCGATCAGGATTTGCAAAAAAAGAACCAATCGATCGGGATTAGAGAAGCACTGTTAACAGGAGTGACATTAGTCGACTCTGAATTATCTAAATTCTCAGTCGGGTCTTAGTCACTCTTTATATTACTCCATCCGATCCAAATTAATATTCTCAGATTTGTTTATATTTGGATTATCTAGTACTCCCTCCGACTCAAATTAATTGACTTGGATATGTCTAGATTCAAATATATCTAGACATGTTTTAGTACTAGATATATCCGAATGTAGGCAAATCCAAGTCAATTAATTTGGGTCGAAGGCTCCGGTTTGTCGAGATTCAGATGTATCTAGACATGTTTTAGTGCTAGATATATTCGAATCTAGACAAATCCGAGTCAATTAATTTGGATCGGAGGGAGTACATAAATTTGAGAATATTAATTAGAATCGGAGGGTACCTAAAATCATTACTTAAGCCAAGAGAAAAAACATATTTTTTAAAACTTTTCTCTTCCTACTCGGCAACCATCATACTCGTATCAGTTTTTTTTTTTGAATATCATACTGATATTAGTAAGATAGCACCATTTGTAAAACACTTTTTCCCATTTCCTTGTTTGTTTTAGTGGTACAAGTACTCACCATTAACTAGTTACTTTGCTCATAATTTTCTCCGGTTGCCCCATATAGTCAAACTTGTGTCGTATTTACCCGGAAAAAAAAACTTTTCTGATCGTGGAGTCTATGTAGAGTGCCAAAAATATGAGGTGTATTTTCTTATTCCGTCTCTTCCTCCGTTCACCCGTCCAGAACTTTTTAAGAGTTCCTTAATTTGTACCGTCATGAGAAACAGCCTCTCGCCGTGCATTCGCCTGCGGCGGCGGCACCAGCTGGCAGCTGCGATCGCAAAACTCGTCTATTATAGACGGGAGACAACGGGCAACAGGGTCCCTTTCTCGGTCGCCTTATCGGATTACCGACGCTGCTTCAGGCACCAGAAGACGGCGACCGGGAGCGGGTGGGGTGGCTCTCCTGGGCAACGTACCAGCCGCCACGCCTGAGCTGGCCGTACACGTATGGACCATACGGTATGCATGGTTGCTGTCCCGGCCCGCCGGCTCCCGCGTCACTAGCGAGCAAGCTCACCCCCCGCCGCGCCCGTGGCCGTGGTCGGAGCGGCCATGGACTTTGGAGCTGGAATGCTGGATCGTTCCGTCGTCCGGATATTCATGCATTTCCACGGGCCGGCGAGCGCCGCGTGGGGCGAGCGAGTGGCAACCGACAAGTTCCAACGTGCTGCACTTTGGGCACGATAGAGCGCCTCTGGTTTGTCTGATAGCCACGAACCTAGTACATACGCATGACTGGCATCCTAGGCCAGGAGGTTGATCAATTCCAGAAAACATCTTCATCTCTGTCAACATCTCATCACACCGTGCGTGCGCTGCCCGCCACCTCGCCGGTCACGAGCGAGAGCGAAAGAACGTACGCACAGCACAGGTGCCACTGTTATTAAAACAATCGCCCGGACTGCGCGTCGGGTTAGGTGGCATGTTTAGTCCAGATGTCCGGCCAAAACACTGCGGACGACAGAGCTGTCAGCCACAAGAACAAAGCCAAAATACAATACAGTAACTTAATTCAACTTACAGGACCGGCCTAATATTTTTGTTAGATCGATCGGCTTCTAACGCGAGACGTACGTGGCATTCTTGTAAGTTTTATTACTTTTGGGTCTGAACTGTTGTTGATGATTATTAATAGATCGGAGGAATTTCATAAAAAAAAAAGATGAACACGGCAGCATGATGCTAATACATTCGAATTGAAGCTAACTGAACCTCCGATCCAGGCAGACCTTCATCAGTAAAGAATAACGATTCCTGGGGTTGTCAGTTAGCGCTGCATATCGGGAACATTATCTCCTGGAAAATGGAATCGATCGAGATTGCCTCTGGATCCTCGAATCGTTTTGTAATCCAGCCCTTATACGCACTAATATCTTGGCGGTTGTTGTGCTGGATAATACAGTACTAATAAACTACGAGAGAGCAGATCACCAGTCTGATTTCATGTGCTGCCACTCCAACACGCAGTTTTGTCTGTTGCGTACAAGGATATAGGAGAATCCCGTTACCGGCGAAACCTGGCTCCGGGTTCGTTCAGGGCAGCTATAGCCTGATGAGTCGATCGTTTTTTCTTTTTACTTTGAAACTTACTGTACCAGCCTTGCAAAAGATTGGAAGTTCCATGTGTACCAGGGCATGTAGTAATAGACAAGAAACTTTTGTAATAATTTTAAAGCAATGAAGGCTATATGCAGTCGATCTAGAGTCCGGGTGTCGCTCCTGCATCCCCTCCCCCCTCCCGTGCCCCGCGGGTGACCAGGAACAACTTAACCCTCCCTGTTCTCGTCCCACGTTCTCCCCTAATCCTTCAACCCCGCACGCCGCCGGCCAAAGCCTATGCGGTGCTGGCCGCAACAGAGTTCCTTGGTTTCCCATGCACAATGAGGGCAGCACGGGGTGGCTCTGAAAGGCGGCGTTTCATTGTTCAACCTGTTTGCATATTGGACAGTTTGACCATTTTGGTTTGTTACTTATGAAGCTTGATGTATTTTTTAAAGAAAGGCACAAGATTTATCTTAATTTATTAATAGAGAAAGAGTTAACAAGGTCTTTAAAGTTACAAAACCAACCAAAAAGAAAAGCCTAATCCCCGGCAAAAGATGACCCGGATACTTTGCACCCGAAAGAACCATGAATGAGCTCCATCATAATCTTCGCAAAGACAACGGTGGCCGTTTGTATGTACCTTCTTGAAAATTCTCGTGTTGTGCTCATTCCATAGCTTCCAAGAGACGGTCATAACTGTAGGACGGCGGTGCTAGGGTTGGAGAATCTGGTTAGGCTGATACCATGTAGAACGATAGAGAGGGAGAGAGATTGGCGGAATATGTTGGATATATTATTGAGCTTCATGGGCGAGTATATATAGACGTATAAAGGATAATTTTGGAGTACGAGTCAAGTTAGGACTATACGTAAAAAGATCTTAACTCTATCTAAACCAGGTATTGATTATAATGATGTTTTCTCTCCGGTTGTGAAACATAGCTCTATTCGTATTTTCTTTGGTATTGTTGCTATGCATGATCTTGAGCTTGAGCAGCTAGATGTGACTGCTTTTCTGCATGGTGAACTGGAGGAGGAGATTTACATGGACCAACCTGAAGGGTTCATAGTTCCTGAAAAAGAGGATTTTGTGTGCAAATTGAAGAGATCGCTTTATGGTTTGAAGCAATCTCCAAGACAGTGGTATAAAAGGTTTGATTCATTTATGATCTCACAAGGTTTTAAGAGATCTCAGTTTGATAGCTGTGTTTATATAAAGTTTGTTAATGGGTCACCTATTTACTTGCTGTTATATGTTAATGATATGTTAATTGTTGCCAAGAGCATGAAAGAAATCACTACTTTGAAGGCACACCTAAGTAGTGAATTTGAGATGAAAGATCTTGGTGCTGCTAAGAAAATCCTAAGTATGAAAATTAAACGGGACAGAAAATCTAGGTTGTTGTTTCTTAGTCAGCAAAGTTACGTTGAGAAAGTTCTTCAAGGTTTTAATATGCATGATGCAAAGTCAGTTAGTACTCCTGTTGCTCCTCACTTTAAATTGTCAGCATTGCAATGTCCTAGTTCTGATGAAGATATTGAGTACATGTCTCGAGTTCCTTATTCTAGTGCTGTTGGTTCCTTGATGTATGCCATGGTTTGTTCTCGCCCTGATTTATCATATGCTATGAGTTTGGTGAGTCGTTACATGGCTAATCCTGGTAAAGAACATTGGAAAGTTGTTCAGTGGATTTTCAGGTACCTCCGTGGCACATCCAACGCTTGCTTGAAGTTTGGCAAGACTGATGAGGGACTCACAGGTTATGTGGATTCAGATTTTGCTGCCGACTTGGATAAGAGGAGGTCCCTCACAGGTTATGTGTTCACGGTAGATGTGCCGTGAGTTGGAAGGCAACGCCGCAACCAGTTGTTGCTTTATCTACAACCGAAGCAAAATATATGGCTATTGCTGAAGCTTGCAAAGAGTCTGTTTAGTTGAAAGGTTTGTATGCTGAGTTTTGTCAGGATGATTCTTGCATTAACCTGTTCTGTGACAGTCAAAGTGCTATTTACCTTACTAAGGATCAGATGTTCCATAAGAGAACAAAGCACATTGATATCAAGTACCATTATGTTCGTGATGTTGTTGCACAAGGTACACTGAAGGTATGCAAGATAAGCACTCATGATAATCCTGCTGATATGATGACAAAGCCAGTTTCTGTTGCTAAGTTTGAGCTATGCTCAAGCTTAGTTGGTATAACTGCTCAGCCCAAGTGGCTATTGGCGCCGATAGTGTTTTCTTTGTTTGTTCAGGGAGATGATTACCGTTGATGCTACAAGAAGAAATTTGTCTCAAGGTGAAGTTTGTTATATGTTGATCCAAATTCTACAAAGTAGAGGCTAACTTCTGACGGAGCGGAGCGAGGCCCGTCGCCGGAGGCTTGGGCCCATACGGATCGTTGATGACCTAGGTTACCGCTATATATACTTCTTGTAAGCCGCCGGCTGAGATAAGTTGTATCCGTGAAATCCCCGCCGTTGTGTAAACACTCTCGGTTATAGTGAAGTTTCGCTGGCTGGCGCCCGTGGTTTTCTCCTCTCTTTGTTGAAGAGGGTTTTCCACGTTAGATCTGTATCCCTTTGCTGTGATTTTGTTTTCGTTCTTCATTATTTACTTGTCACAAATCAGACGCCGAGGCACAGTTACGTGGTGGGACGGAGTAGCAGCAGCACCGCAGTGTGCTCTCCAGCGCCATCGAATTATTGGTTGCACAAATGCAGAATGCTTGGAGAAAGCGAGACCGTCGCGTCGTCGTCCCTCTTCGGCCGATCTGCACTGCACGCTCGTCCCACTTGTCCAAGTTGGGAAAAGCAAATGCTCAGCCGTGGTACGGTCCTTGATGTTAGCGAGGATACAGCTGGTGAGGCCATCAGTACATTTCCATTGGATCTGCCATTTTCTGTTTCGAGATGATGCCCATGATCGACTCGTCGTCCTCAATGTATATCCCGGTGCTATAGCTAGCTAGCTATGTGGCTCAAGGGGATTAGCAGCGTTTTTAAAGTACAGTCCAGTAGCTGGCTTGATGATACAGCTGCTTGGCTCATCAGTCCCAGGATAAGAGGGAATCGTCTTTGTCCGCGCACCGAAAGTGCAAATCACCACGTCAAGCAGTGGCAAGCAGCTGTGTGTGTGCGTGGATCTGTAGAGTATTTCTGTAGTAATCCTAGACTTACGGACTCTACTGTTTACGGACCCCTTACGGACTGACGTGTAGCACTTGGGTTGGTTCAATTGTTGAGCCTTGCTGAAAAGACGGGACATGATCTAAATTCTGCAACTGCCTACCGTGCCACACCTTGAGTCCGTAAAAAAATTCCGAGAAACATCCGTAGGTGTAGCACTACTCGTATTTCTGGCCAACCTACTCTCTCCATTTGCAAATAAGTGTACTTCTACCTTTATCCTAAATCAAACATTGTAAGTTTGACTAACTTTTTAGGAAAACGTACCAATATTTATTGCACTCAATTGATACCATTAAATTTGTTTTTAAATTTAGTTTCATAATATTTAAATTTGATATAATATACATGTTCCTATATTTCTCTATAAAGTCGGTCAAATTTAATTATGTTTGACTTAGACAAAATCTAGAAATACACTTATTTGCGAACGTAAAGAGAGTAAAGACGACCGACGGCTCTGCTCCACGAATAGCCAGAGAGCACCGGGGCAACCTTCTAGTAGGTCTTCGCACGTCAGATGAAATAATTCTAACATTAAAAAAGTTATTGATTGAACATTAAAAAAAGGTTAATTGGTTTTATGCCACTCTCAATTCGACCATTTGCGCTTATGTCATTACAAAAACGCAACTTGAGAAAATGCCACTCCAACTTTGCAATACCTCCACATATGCCATTCTCTACATTTAAGAGAATACCGGTTCATAAAACATGTGTATTTCAGTGTGTAATTTACTTTCGTTAGCACGTTTTGGGTCTTTTTGGCGCCAAAATATTCAAAAAAAATCAATTTTTCACAAAAAATCAAATTTCTCAGAAAAATCTAAAAAATTACAAAGAATCAAACACGCTAAAACGAGTCTACTATTCTAATTTGAGACATTTATGGACAGATTTGGATCCTATCAAAAAGATACTCCGAAGGCTTCGGGATTGAGGTCTCATTAGCCGAAGAAGACCCAGGCCGGCAGTATCCTTGAATTCAGGGGTCAGCTACGGGAGGTATGTCTCCATGTGTGCCGAAGAAGCGCCCCTATGGAAGCTGTGCAGCCTTTCCTCGGGTTCGTAGAGTCGGGTTTCCCGCTCTGTCTAGATTTTTGTCAAAATTTGCCCAAAAAATCAATCTTCACAGACAAATCTGAAAAAACTACAGAAAATTAAAAACACTAAAAGGAATCTACTGTTCTAATTTGAGCCATTTTTGGTCACATATCGTCCTCTGAACAGAGGTATAAAGTTCTGTCTACAAACTTAAACACCAATTGCAGAAAATTTCGGCAGAGTTCATCCTGCGGGCAGGCTGCAGCAGCAGTGCACCTCCGGCCGCGTCGCGCGTGCTTCCGCTGCTGCACCTCCGGCCGGGTCGCGCGCCTAGGCGTGGAGCAGCAGCGGCGCACCTCTGGCCATGTCGCGCGCGCCTACGCGTGGAGCAGCAGCGACGCTCCTCGCAACGCCCTCGCTGGCCTCTGTTCAGCCGCCACCTCCGCGATGTGGTTAGGGTTCGTTCACCCAGGTGGCCACGTCGGGGGAAAGTGTAGTAGCACAAGTTGCTCCTAGACTAGTTTGACCCAATAGATCGATTTATATTATAACCGTATACATCCTGGTATTGTACAAGATGGCACCGGTAGAAGTATTTCAAAGTTAGAGTGGCATTTTCACGAGTTATGTTTTTGTAATGGCATATGTGCAACCGGTGGATTTTGGAGTGGCATAAAACCAATTAACTCTAAAAAAATCGTACTCCCTCCGACCCAAATTAGTTAATTTACAAGATACAGATGTATCTAATACTCCCGTATCAAGATACCCAAATTTATCAAGATATGGATGTATCAAGATATGTACTCAAATTTATCGAGATACGGATGTATCAAGATATGTACTCAAATTTATCAAGGGAATACTAAATCATGTCTAGATACAACTAAATCTAAACAAATCTAAGTCAACTAATTTGGATCAGAGACTCGAAGAAAGTATCTCGGAGCGAACATATCTGGGTCACTCGGACAGTGGATCCCGCTTCTACCAGCTAATCCGACACAACGAAATACTCTATACAAAGAACCAAACATAGTGATATCTGTCGCCGAAAATGCATACTCCAAAAATGGGCTTCAATAGGTAATTCAAAGTTGTACTAGAACATGTGCTCCTGGTGATTTTTTATTAATATTTATTAATTTGCAAGATATTACGACCAACTATAAAAATGAGCATCTCAATTTTCATCATGTGCACGTATCTTTTTTGTGTGTGCATGTATGTATTCTTTGTGAAAATGATACTATCATTTACCAAACAACACTTTCACTCGTGTAGTTTGAGGTTTGTAATAAGAGCATGTGAAACAAGAAGACATTCTACGAGAGACCCGGAGCGGTGCTTGGGCTATTACTGCATATGCTCTATTTATTTGAAATGCGCTTTAAACATATTTCAAATGGTAAAAAAATTAAACAAAATATTCACGCAAAGTCGTCTTACGAAAAATCAAAATTTTGTGTAGTCCGTGTAAAAAAGAGAAAATTCGGTGCTAAAACTAAGCCTTTTCGCGAGATTAGTTTTCCGTCCTTTTTACACAACCTGCAAAGTCGGATTTTTTTTACATTTTGAAATACGTAATAAAACAATGGGTGCATGAACACCTATGAGGCAAATGGATGTCCCTACCTGCCCGCCCTGAACACATTTTACCGGAGGCGATTGAGTTTGTTTGTGGGCAATACAATTGTATTTTCTATGTCAAATTTGCTACTCTCAGTGAGAAACATTTTAGCAAAATTGAATAACATCCTCTTCATAAATCCAATATATAAGAAACTAATATGTAATAATAATATATACTAACTTCTAAGTCATAATAATCGCTTCAGATGTTGCACATGAATGTGCGGGAACCTCTGTGCAAGTTTCTGTGAACTACGCTGGGCCAAACTATACTCCTTCACATATTGTGCAACACCCTCCACAAATGGGCGCGCACTTTGGTATTGAACCACTTAGCAGCTGTTTGAAATAATAATCATGTAGTAAAATTGTGGTATTCGAGTAAAATCGAATAAAATATAGAAATTAATAATAAAAACACTCCTTTTCCTATTACAGATTCTTATGCGCTCGCTACATTGCTTTCGTAGTAAAATTGGAACACGGAAAGTGGGAACATGATCTTAATCAACAAGTGTTAGAGTATTAGATATATACGGTTGTTATGGTAGTTTAGATAGAGTTAGGATTTGTTTACGTACAGTCCTAACTTGACTCGTACTCCAAGATAATCCTCTGTATATCTATATACTCGCTCACGAGGCTCAATAATATATCCATCATATTCCGTCAAACTTATACTCTTTCATGATATCAGCCTAAATCGATCTCAAACACTAGCTTCCGCCGCGCTGCCCCCGGGGAGGTCGATCTCCATGATCTCCACCGGGGATTGCGCAACCCGTATGCAGGGTTCGTCCACCGATCCGTGATCGGCTGCCCTGTAAGTGTTTTTCTCGGTCTCTTGATCAACTTTCTTTTTGTTTACCGATCTTAGATCGGATTAAGTCGCCCACCGCCATCATCATTGCCACGCCTCTACTCCGACCATCGTCATCGAGGATCTAGATCGCGTCCGAGCGTCTGCCCCCTCCGCTGCTGCGCCTGCCTCAGCAGGCTGTCGCGGCCTCACGGCAGGCTGCCGCGCACCGCGGACGGCTGCTACACCTTCCTCGGAAGGCTACCGCGGCCGCCCCCTCGGATCCTTTTCGTCGTCATTGTCCGGGACTTCACCAACAACGTCGCTACCGAATCCGATGTACACATCGTCCACGCGATGGCGCATATAGTGCATTGTCGGTCTGATCAACCTATCCCGCGCCTGTCTACGCCAAGCACGTCCCCGAGCACGCGCCTACCACCGATCGAGCTACGGGCTGCCGCTGTGTCGTCCCGTCGGGCCGCAGCGCCGCCGCCTTTGGTCCACACTATCGGCTTCCAACGCGCCTTCCTTGGCGTGTACGTCGCTGGTGGTCTTCCAGCCGCTGCACCGACTTGCACCCTGCAGCTACGCTGCTTCCTCGGTTCGTAGCGTGGCTGCACGCGGTCTACTTCGCTGTCCTCATGCATCGACGGCCTCGGCTTTCACCGCGCAGATCGTCACAGTCTGCACATGGTCTTCGTCACGTCGCTAGGTCTTCCTCGCCTACTTCGAGCACCGCCGCCGCGCTTCACAAGGTAACCTGCAGGGCGCCCTCTCGCCGTCGCAGGTCCCGCCGACTACCCCATCGTCACTCCAGGCATCCATCATGACTACCCCAGGTCGCCGCTGTTTTCGCCGCCTTCTACGTCTTTATCCACTACAACTTTGCCGCTAGCGTCATCGCCTCATCCCATACTACAACACCTGCTACTCTACTCCGATAACCGCGGACAGCGCCGGCATCTCTCCCTTCGCCGCTCTGCGCGTCGTAACCGTTCTAGAGGTTTCCTCTGCTAGTCTTTCTGACATGGCGACAAGTTCATGATGGTCCCTGTCCCCGTATGCCTGGTACTGACAACACTAGGAGTGCCTTCGTCCCCGACACGTTCCCGAGTTTGGCAAGCTCGGATCGGCGCCTCGTTTTCATCGGCTTCGACAACGTCTTCTTCGGCATCGACCCCTCTACGACTGCCTCGACCGCGTCACCGACGAGTTCTTCTTTGCATACTTGATTCTGGCAAAACTATGGCTGCACCTCGTCCTCGACGGCTCGGACTGCATCGGCTTCGGCATCGCCGCCCTAGACGACTGCCTCGACGCGTCTCCGTCATCCTCCTCGCGCACTATGTGCATGCGGCTTCACGTGCGGCTACCTCGACACCGGCATCCCCGACCACGACAGCTACCACGACGACCCCTCGCACTGCTACTTCGACCACGGCACCGTACAACGCTCTCGACTCCCACGACATCGGCACAAGGGTTACCATCTCACTTGAGCATCATCAGCTTTCTCTACAGTCCAAGCAACCGCGACGCGACATCGTCCACGACGTTCCCTCTATGACTACGGGGATATGTCAGCCTACTGGATGCTACTTCGGTTTATCTCCAGTCTGACCGTCCGCGACGTTCTAGTTGTTCACGATGCTACCGCTACGACTGCGGGAGGTGTTAGAGTATTAGGTATATACGGTTGTTATGGTAGTTTAGATAGAGTTAGGATCTGTTTACGTACAGTCCTAACTTGACTCGTAATTCAAGATAATACTTTGTACGCTATATATACTCGACCATGTAACTCAATAATATATCCATCATATTCCGCCAAACTCATACTCTTTCAACGAGACTTCTTGACGTCGTATGTCGGATAATCTCGTTTGGTTAGACCAAACACCACGGCATGGTTGGCTATCACACTCAATTAAGCCGCGTCAAGAATGCCAATATACTTCACCTAACTAATTGTTTTGCCGCCTTCTCGCGCGGTTATTATTTGTTCATTTCAACGGCCGCCTTACAGGTAGGTACTACTACGCCTATAAACATTTCCTTTGAAGTTTGAAAGTCAGCACACTTGACTGTTTTGACTATGGCGACTGGTCGACGAATGGACGTCTCTTTCAGTTCGTGCGATGGAGGCCATAAAATATTCCGAGAGCACCTACCCTTTTCTACTTTTCCAGCCAAATACTTTCCTCTTTAAAATTCACCGCTGGAGTTTGGCCTAATTATGTTGCATAACTGATGTACGTAAAAGTAGTACTACGTGCTAATGACGTGTCATCATTTAACAGCTTTTATGCAGAACTGTTCTGTGACTCCCTTTTTTTTCCAACTAGTAGGTCGAATAATCGAGCATGGTACTTTTCCGGACAGCAATAATTAGGCGTCGCACGTACATCAAACATTTAAAAAAAAACATTGTTGTCAATATAGTACTCCACAAACGATGTCCATTCGCATTAAAGCCTCCCCTGAAGATTATTTCCTACAGCTACAGGCACGCACGAACTGCCGATCGATCGACGCAATCTTCCGGCTATCCAACTGCTACATCAGGGACACGGATTCCCCCTTTCGCTCTTTGGAAGATGGCGATAATCATAGCCCGCCCGCTAACTTGGATCGCCATTTTCTAGCTTCGGAAAGGAGATATCTTATCTCTTCCGGGCTTTTGGAAATGGAACGGAATGCGTCCTCCATAGGCAACCTTAGATTAGACCAGGAAAGGAAGCAATCAGCAGCTAACCAGAACCGACGCACGAATTCTGCACAGGGTGGTTAAAGAATCAATAAACGAGCTTCACTGGGCTGGGGAGTTTGGTCGAGCTTAGAAAAGGGGATTAACGCGTCTGCATGAAAAAGTTTGACTAGACTGACACTTTCTGCTGGGTCCCATCGAATGTTTGGAGCTTAACTGCATTTTGTGAATGGATGTCTAACATGTATTCTTCCAACCAGATTTTGTGAACTGGATCCATGGCAGATGTAGGCGAATCAGGGTTAAGTGATGCAGATGGGCATGCGGTAGTACGGGTACCCCGCAGATGCATGATCCTGCGCCGTACGCTTGCCGCAGTGGTTGGAGCTCCTTATCCGCCCCTAATGGGGACCAGGCTCAGCAGATCCAGTCTCAGCGGGTTCAGCAGGGGCATCCTCCGCCTCCTGCTGGCGTTTCGCAGGTTACTGATATTGTATCGGTGGCCGCTGCTGTGAGTAAGAAGAATAATAAGGTAGTTTGTTGCTGGAAGTGTGATGTTAATTCACATGCGATTAAGGATTATAAGGTGGTTCCCTACTGCTACATCTGTGATATCTCCAACCACCCGATCCTGAGATATCATGTTCTGAAGTAGCCACGCCCTACTCCTTACATGGCTGGTATCGGCAATGCGCGGACTCTTTTCTCTCATATCCCTGATAGTGTGGTTCATGATCATTTGGTATCTGATCAGACTCATATAGCTCTTGTGAGTGTTTCTAGGCAAATGGTTTCGGCAGATGTTGTTCAGCGACAGATTGCTGGGGGATGTCAGGTGCGTGATCTGTGGAAGTGGGAGGCTTTGTCGTATGGAGAGACATCTTTTTTAGTGAGCTTTCCGTCTTTTGAGGATCTGGACAGGGTGGATGGGATTCAGGTGTCCGTGCCTCAAAGCACTTCTCAGCTTACTTTTTCGGTTTATCGTACTCAGGAGGTGCCGCACAAGTTTGAGCTCAAGCAGGTTTGACTACATGTCGAGGGGGTTCCTCATTGTTTGCGTCTTTCTGGGGTTTGTGGGCTATTGGAGGTCTCATGGGGAATACTTTAGATGTTGACTTGTTCAGTTTCAGGAGGCACGGAGTCATTCGGATCCTTGTAGCAATGACTGACACCACGGTTTTCTTGAAGCTGAGTGATGCTTTGGGCCATTATCTATTGTCTGATGTTGTGGTTAAGCTTAAGGATTATGAGTTTCGTTTCCGATTGGAGCCTGCTGGATATGTTCTGGAGCTGGATTTTATACATTTCTTGTGGAGGAAGAGGGATGAGCACCATGATGATGATGCAAATGGGAAGGCCACTAATGATGGTATGGATATGTCTGATTCGACCAATGGTTTGCAGGACGCAGGGGCTGGTTCCTCTTCGGCTTTGCCTAGTCAGGGGGTGTGGCGCCATGTTTACCATTCAGAGGGCTCAACTGTCGGCACAGGATTCTGCGCATATGATCGCGGTCACCCCTTTTAATCGTAACCCCTCGACACTGTGTGCAAGGGAAATTCTTGAGTCTCTTCCGGTGGGCTCTCCACTTCGTGGTGTCACGCCTGCTGTGGTTTCGCCTCATATCTCTCCTTCACATCTACAGGATGCTTTGTGGGCGGCAAATGTTCTGACTGTCATGGCTTGGACCTCCCCACTTTCGGCGTCTCCAACACGTTGCAGGCCTAATGTGATGGGTCGCTCTATTCCTCGTCGGGTGGAATCGGTGCTTCAGGAGGTCGTCTAGGGGTCTCTAGCGCGGAGACTGACCCAGAAGGGACTGGTCGACCGCGTTGCTACTGCGGCCTTGCCGAATCTAGCCTAGGAGGCGCAACCTAGCTCCTCTTCGACCCAGGTAGGCGGCTTCAGGTTGCTTTGGGAGTGGGGCTCTACGCCGGCCCATGATGTGTTGTTGCCTGGCGAGGCACCTGGAGAGCCGGTGCCCGATGGCCATGGTCTGGCAGCCCGGGTGGGGCAGCCAGGCCATGCTAGCGAACCAGCCATGTTGGGGATCTATTCAGGGGACAGCCTGGCCCTGGTGGGGTCGGGCACGTCCATTTGAGATGGCGGGCAGCATTTGGCGGTCGGGACTACGGCACGCGGGAGTTCTCGCCATGGTGTGGATGCTTTGGGGGCATCATCTATGGACGAGGACTCAATTGTCAAGTCCATGAGAAGGAAGGCAGAGAAGAACCTAGACGCTCAGGGTATAATTAACTCTTCAAAATCTTTCCTTTCTTTCTCCAACTCGTCTATTGCTAATAAGCTGGGTAATTTTGGTGTAAGTATGGATAGATCTGTAAAGGGAGTTTCTTTTTCTAGTGTGTTGAGGCATATAGAGGTTAACCGTTTAACGGTTACTCCTAAGGCTTTTGTTGATTCTGATTCTTCACCGATGGAGGAGGAGGAGAAGTTGCATGCCACAGTAGATGGTCAACTTCTTTCTCACTTAGTTGGTGAAGTATCAAAGGTGGGCTTTGATGAGACTGAGCTGGGTTCATTATTTGAGCTTACAGCTTATGGTCGAAAATCGAAGGGCCACAAATCTTTTAAGAGGTCTTGTGTATCTAAATCTCCTATTGTTTCTCAATGAATGGCATGTTCTCAAATAGCAGAGGTCTTCGTGACTTGGCTAAATATTTGTTTTTTGCCGATTCTGTGAGGGATCATAATTTGGATTTTTTAGGTATTTGTGAGACTAGTAGACATGACTTCTCACAAACTCAACTCAATCGCCTTTCTGGTGGAGTGGACTTCATGTGGGTATCACGTCCACCACGAGGTCGATCCGGGGGAATCCTGTTAGGCGTCAGAGATGAGACTAAGGAAGTCTTAGCTAGTTCGGTTGGAGATTTTTTTATTCAACTCCATATCCGTAACAACGCTGATGATTTCATATGGTGTCTAGTAGATGTCTACGGGGCTGCCCAGGAGGTTTATAAGGCTAACTTTTTACGTGAGTTTGTTAATCTGGCTAAGGACAATCCGTATCCTATTCTTATAGGTGGCGATTTTAACTTGCTAAGATTCCCTCGTAAGAAAAGTCGGGGGCGTTTGGACGAACATTGGCCTTTCATGTTCAATGTTGTCATATAAATCTTGGACTTACGAGAGGTTACAATGTTAGGAAGATAGTTTATCTGGGCTAATAGTCTTCCGGAACCTACATATGAAAAACTGGATAGAGTGCTTATGGATACTGAATGCGAAGAAAAAATCCTTATGGTAACTGTTCGTGCTTTAGAACGTATTGAGTGTTTGTCGGATCATGCTCCAAGATTATTATCTGTTGGAACACCGCCACGTAAATCCAAACATAGTTTCAAATTTGAACTTCGATGGATGGAACATGATGGTTTCCAATACTTGGTGAAGACTATTTGGGAGAAATCGGTTAGTGGTCAAACGTCTATACATCGATGGAACAACAAAATGCGTCCCTTACGCAAATTCCTTCGTAGTTGGGTCAGACACACTGCTGGAATCCTTCAAAAAGAGAAAATACGCCTTTCATCTATTAGTAACGATTTAAAGGTATCTGCGGAAGTCAGGCTTTTATCTGCCCAAGAGACTGAACTTAAAAACCAATCAATTGCAGAAATTGCCAGACTACTTCGTGAGGAGGAACTCAAATGGTATCAATGCTCTAAAGCGGAATTCATTCTTGAAGGAGATGCAAATACAAGATACTTTCATGCTGTGGCCAATGACAAGCATAAGAAGAAACTTATTCACTCGCTAATTCAGGATGAAGGTACGATTGAGGGGCAAGAGCAACTAAAATCTTACATTACTAGTTATTCTAAATCATTGTTTGAGGCACCGCCAAAAAATACTTTCTCGTTGGATGAGTCCCAAACTGCGGATATTCCGCAGGTCTCTGTTCTAGAAAATAACTTTCTAACTGCTCCTTACACGGGAGATGAGGTCAAGAAAGTCGTTTTTCAAATGGAACATAACAAGGCACCCGGGCCTGATGGCTTTCCAGTGGAATTTTAACAAAAGTTATGGGAAGTTATCAAGGAGGACCTGATGTATTTGTTTGAGTTCTTGCACGCCGGTCAGTTGGAACTTTTTAGACTTAATTTTGGCAACATAATTTTACTTACTAAGGTTAATAATGCAGAACAAATACAATAGTATCATCCAATCTGCCTTCTTAACGTTAGTTTTAAAATCTTCACAAAAGTAGCTACGATTAGAATAAATTCGATAGCTGATCATGTTGTAAGTCCATATCAAACCGCTTTCATGTAAGGAATAAACATCTTGGACGGTGTAGTAATTCTGCATCAAATAATCCATGAAGTACACTCAAAGAAATTGAATGGTGTATTGTTCCAAATTGACTTTGAGAAAGCTTATGACAAAGTTAATTGGTCTTTCCTTCAGCAAACACTCCATATGAAAGGTTTTTCGGAGGAGCGGTGCGCCCTCGTACAGTCTTTTTTCTGGTGTAATATCGTCATTAATGTCAACGATGACACTGGCAAATACTTTTAGACCAAAAAAGGACTAAGACAAGGGGATCCATTCACTACTAGGAAACAACTTATAGATAGACAAGATATTCAGTGGCGCATATGTAAAATTATACGCCACAGATATATATCAGTGGCGCACTAGAAAAAATGCGCCACAGAAGTTTGGCACTTCAGTGGCGCATGAAACCAATATGCACCACAGAAGTCCATATTTCTGTGGCGCATATTTTCGTGTGTGCCACTGAAGTGCCAAACTTCTGTGGTGCATATAGACATATGCGCCACAGAAGGTTGATGGGACCAAGCGGCAAAAAAAGCGGGAGAAACTTCTGTGGCGCATGTGTCTATACGCGCCACAGAAAGTGATGTTTTTGTGGCGCATATAGGTGTATGCGTCACAAAACAAGCATATAGGGGGGGGAACAGATCCCCCATGGATCGCCTTTTCAGTTTTGTAAAAAATAAACAAAAATGATAGAAACTTTTAAAAAATAATTCCTTTGAGTTGTAGTTAGATTTTAGGGTATAGATCTAGACAAAATTGAAAAACATAAATTTCGATGTATTTTGCAAAAATAGGTCATGGCACGGTAAAACGGCTCTAACTTTTGCATACGATGTCGGAAAAAAATCTTTAACCTATCAAAATGATCGTCTCGAAATTTTCTACTTCATTTTGTAGATTCCCCAAATTCCAAAAGAGTAAAAAGTTATGGCAGATAGAAGATTTTTTCCTTCAAAAAAATAAAAAAGGGAGAGAAACTTCTGTGGCGCATTTCCCCCATATGCGCCACAGAAGTCTTGGACGGGATTCGAAATTTGAATCCCGCCGGCACCCTTCTCCCTCTCTTTTTCCTTTTTCTCCCCTCCCCACTTCTTCTCCCCTCCCCACTTCTCCTCCCATCCACACTTCTCCCCTTCCCACTTCTCTTCCTCCTCCTACTCCTCCTCCTCCATCACCAACTCCGGCGACCACCTCCCCCTCCTCCACCACCAACTCCAGCGACCTCCGGTGACTTCCTCCTCCACCACCAACTCCGGCGACCTCCTCCTCCTCCACCACCACTTCGGCGACCTCCTTCTCCTCCTCTTCCACCACCAACTCCGGGGACCTCCTCCTCCTCCTCCACCACCACCAACTCCGGCAACCTCCTCCTCCTCCACCACTACCAACTCCGGCAACCTCCTCAACCACCACCTCCTCCTCCTCCTCCTCCACCACCAACTCCGGTAACCTCCTCCTAGCCCTCCTCCAGCCACCACCGCCACCAACTCCGGCCAGATCTAGATCTGGCCCGGTTTTTTTTTGAAATTTGAAAAAAACTTCTGTGGCGCATATTGGACATATGCGCCACAGAAGTTTGAGATCTGGCCCGCCTTTTTTTTGAATTTTGGAAAAAAACTTCTGTGACGCATATTGGCCATATGCTCCACTGAAGTTTGAGACTTCTGTGGCGCATTTTGAAATGTGCCACAGAAGATAGTTATCAGTGGCGAGGTATCAGTGGCGACTAGGAAATGCGCCACGGATAGTGAAAAAAGGTGCGTCACTGATAAGCTGTTTCCTAGTAGTGATTATCACCTATACTATTTAATATAGTGGCTGATATGTTAGCTATCCTTATTGAGAGAGCCAAGGCTGATGGTCAAATTGGAGGATTAGTTCCCCATCTAGTTGATGGTGGTCTCTCCATTCTTCAATACGCTGATGATACAATCTTATTTATGAAACATGACTTGGAGAAAGCTAAAAAATCTGAAATTAATATTATCAATATTTGAGCAACTCTTGGGATTGAAAATTAATTTCCATAAAAGTGATTTGTATTGTTTTGGCGAGGCTCAAAATAAGGCCCACCTATATGCTGATATTTTTGGCTGTGGCCAGGGGCAATTTCCTATCAACTATCTCGGAATACCGATTCACTATCGGCGTCTCACGATTGCTGAAGGGAAACACGTTGAGGAAAGACTTCAGAAATAGTTGGAAAGGTAAATTGCTATCCTATGGTGGAATACTTGTACTCATAAATTCAGTACTCACAAATATGGTATTATATATGATCTCCTTCTTCCAACTACCGAAAGGTGTCTTGAAGAAAGTGGATTATTTTCGATCAAGATTCTTTTGGCACGGGGATAGTGAAAAAAATAAATATCAACTGGCGAGATGGAATGTGGTTTACCGACCAAAAGAATACGGTGGACTGAGCATACATGATTTGCAAGTCAAAAACATCGTGCTTCTTGGTAAATGGTTGTTCAAACTACTTTCAGAAGATGGTGTCTAGCAAACCATTCTATGGAAAAAATATGTTGGCTCCAAATCCTGTGTCTCAAGTTGTTTGGAAACCCGGTGATTCACACTTCTGGACTGGACTAATGGCGTCCAAAAAATATTTCTTCCGGTTTGGTGTTTTCAATATTAAGAATGGATCACAGGTTAGGTTCTGGGAAGATAAATGGTTTGGCCAAACTTCTCTTCGCAAACAATATCCAGCTATATATTCGATTGTTAGGCACAAAGGAGATATAATTTCCACAGTAATGGGATCTGATCCTCCTAATGTGTCGTTCAGACGAAGTCTCATAGGTCCTAGACTCGTATCGTGGAATAATCTTTTATTACAATTATTCACGATACAACTATCGGATGGGGTGGATGAGTTCAAATGGAAACTACTAGAGAGTGCTAAATTTTCTGTGGACTTATTGTATAGAGCCTTGATCCAACCTGATATTCCAGTTGATGATAATTCTAAAATTTGGAACATGAAAATACCCCTTAAAACGAAGATTTTCGCTTGGTATCTTCGTAAAGGGGTCATTCTTACTGAGGATAATCTTGTTTAGAGGAATTGGCATGGAAGTACACAATGCGTTTTTTGTCATCATAATGAGATAATCCAGCATTTATTCTTTCAGTGTAAATTTGCTCGTACTATATGGTCAATCATCCCTGTAGCCTCTGGTTTATCTCATCCACGATCCGTTGCCAATATATTTGGTAATTGGTTGTATGGGATACATGATAAATATGGGACTCTTGCCATTATTTGGTCGCTTTGGCTATGTAGAAATGACAATATTTTTAATAATATTGTGTCTTCTTCTCTACAGGTGATCTATCGAGCCATGACTATCCTCCGATCATGGATTACCCTTCAACGTATGGAGTTTCGCGACTTATTTGTGGAGGGGTGTATGCGATTGGAGGACACAGCGAGGGATATTTTCCCCCGACATGGATGGCAACGTGATTTGCGGATAGGTTTGCCAAAGCGAGGCGTGTCCTCTTACGTTTTTTTACCATTCTTGTAATGCTGATACTTTTGTTTTCATCACTTTGTATGTGATTGATCGGTTGTGTGCATCCTAGCTATGCAGAGGCCGGGTGTAAACATTATTAATAATAATAAATCGCCCATTTCTAAAAAAAATCTTCTATAATAAATATCCAATTCAAGTGGCCTAAAAACCGAGTTTGTATTTGCAACATGTATTCTTCCTTGACGTGAAGCGTATGTCCACACGAAAAGTAGACTAGTATTTTCCATCTTAAGTCTAAGTTCCTAGTGCTAGCCGTGTGATCTAATCTTGAATTTTTTGTTTGGCCGGTGCACGAATCTCTATGCTGAGGCACCGACCGGCTCAAGATGTCGACTTACACATAACAAAAACTCAGACGATTTAGATAAGAAAAATCAATATGGTTGTGTCTTGTAGCAAATATAATCTTATTCTTGCATGAGTTTAATCGTCGGTGAGAGCACCCGAAAAAATCAACCAAATTTATTGCTATAAACAATCATGATACTGCCTTGAGGTGTATGCATTTAAATTTCAGTCTCATATTGCATCTAACATGGCGCCATCACACTTGACTCGGTCGATGATATCAATATTGCTATCCATGTATCATGTTTGTCTTGTTAGTGTTTACTTTTCTTTGAAATCTAATAATATTATAGCTGATTTTGACACCAAGGAGTGGTGGTTCAATCGAGCGTTAGTCTTCCGTTGCCGGACAAAAGAGGGGTTTTGGTGACAATATTCTAGTTACAATAACACACAGTGTAAAAAATAATTTCTTACAATACTCCATACTCCCTCTGTTCCAAAATGTAAGGCGCATAAACTTTAGTCAAAAGTCAAGTTTGACCAAATTTATATATAAAAATATAAACATCCACAATATCAAATCAATATCAATAGATTAACCATAAAGTATAGTTTCCCAATATGTCCATTTGATATTGTAGATATTCGTGTTTTTTTGTATAAACTTGGTCAAACTTAGAAGATGTTGAATTTTGGCTAAAACTTAGGCGCCTTATATTTCGGGACGGATGGCTTCCATCAAACAAAATTTCTATTTCTATATTAAGTTTTGGAATATAGTTTTCCTACTTCGTGAAACCAAATTCATTTTATTTTGTAACAATATTTGTACTCCCTCCGTTCTAAAATATAAGACATCTAAGGATTAGTTTCAGTCTTACTAACTTTGACCAAATATTTAGGAAAAAATATCTAAATGAACAATATTAATGTTCACTACTAAAATATACTCAGTATATAAATATTCATATTTTTATGTATAAACTTGATCAAATGTAGAAAATATTAACTTTTGACTAATTCTTAGACGACTTATATTTTGGAACTATTACTGTTCCTTCGACGACTTAGAAAACTTAGAAAACGTACGGGACGACGGGAGACAAGGTCCCTTTCTTGATCGCTGTTCATCATCAATTTGGCGCTTTACCGACGCTGCAGCAGGGCAATAGAAGACGGCGACCGGGGGCGGGTGGGTGTGGCTCTCCTGGGCAACGCACCGGCCGCCATGCCTGGTTCCAGCCCGCCGGCTCCCGCGTTACTACTCACTAGCGAGCAAGCTCATCCCCCGCCGCGCCCGTCCGTGGTCGGAGCGGCTATGGACTTTGGGGCTGGATTGTTCCGTCGTCGGGAGATTCCAAATGCATTTCCACCGGCCGGCGAGCGCCGCGTGGCGGTGGCGAGTGGCAACGGACAAGGCCGATCGTGCTGCACTTTGGGCAGGGTAGGGCGCCACTGGTACGTCTCGGGCCCCGCCCGTCGCGTCGTTCCCAGCATCAGTGGCCAGTGGCCAGCGCCCAGCTGGTGCCAGCCACCCCGTACTTGCGTGCGGGTAGTACGTGCCGTTGGCGGCATCTGCGCTAGCTTGTCCGTGCATGTGGGCGTATCTCGACGCGCGATCGGCCGGCGTCCTTGAATATACTTTGGATACCGTCAGCACCAACATGCCATGTTCTTCCGAGAATTCGTGTTCGATCAGAAAATTTGGGATCAGATACAATAACAATCTGGCCGGACTTGTGAGATGCTTCGAAATCGAACCACTAGAGAATTACTTGGAAGCTTGCTGATCTTATTTTTCTTCATGGTTCTGACGGCTAGCAGGCGAAAGAAGGTGGGACAGCCATGAGCCTAGAAGTACATATGACTGACATCCTAGGCCAGGAGGTTGATTACTTCGACAACTTCTTCATCTCTGTCAACGTCTCGTCACATCGTGCATGCGCTGCCCGCCACCTCGCCGGTCACGACTCAGGAGAGACAGCGAAAGAATGTACGCACAGCACAGGCACCACTGTTATTAAACAATCGCCGGACTGCGCGTCGGGTTAGGTGGCATGTTTAGTCCAGATGTCCGGCCAAAACACTGCTGACGACAGGGCTGTCAACCACAAAAACAAAGCCAAATTAACAAAAGTTCGAGTTTATAACTTAACTCAACTTACAAGACCGGCCTAATATTTTTGTTAGAACGATCAGTTTCAAATGTACGCAATACCACTACAGGAACAAATCAAGATTCCGACAGACAAACTCTACGCCAACGACCTCGGGACGGACAGCCGAGTAAATCGACCATCAGCCTAGTTTGACCTTCAAGGTAGAATAGGATAGACCGACGGTAGCCGTCGGCGTAGATCGAGCTGTCGGTGTAGTGGATAGGCCGTGACACCGATGCGACAGCGTCAAGGCTATGCCGACGGCAAGCCCTCGGCCTAGATTTCACAACTACGCTGACGGTTTTGCCTAGATTTCACACCTACGCCTAGATTTCACACCTACGCCGTGGCATAGCATTTTCCCTTTTTGCCACATTAATACTAGAAAAATTATAACTAAATCATTCTAATTTAGAAAAATACATATAATATATAAAAATTGTAGAAAAATAAGATCTATCTAACTAAACTTAAATATTACATATTTTTGTTGAATAAAATATAAAACATTACATATACTTTCGTATAACACATTTACCGAGTGCCAAAAATAGGGTGTTTTGTGAAGCAACCACCAAAGCCATAATTCAAAATGCTACCACTCTATTTTTCAAAAATATTGACCACCTTACATGGACAATGTGCCAACTAGGGTATCTCAAATATTTCCGTTCATCCCTAGTGAAGAATCGGCATACATTGGGTCAGGTTTCAACTACAGGTACATGATCAAATGCTCATGATTTTTTGCAAAAATCATTTTGAGACTCACAATATGATATTTCAGAGATCCAATACAAATTTAGCGAGGCTCATCCCCTAGGTAAGAAACTTCATGCCCACCAATTTGATCATAGTTTAAAACGGCCATAAGAAATTAAAAACAGTCCAAACAATGTAAAACATTCGCGTGGTGTCATATTATGTGACATGGTTGTAAGAAAAAATAACAAACTTGGTATATTGATTGCATCTCAAAAACTCCTTCTCAAAATGAGTTATCATGTTCGAGGTTTTATAGCTTTCGGGTCAAATGATCAATATTATGGGCCAGAATCGTGGCATAGTTTGCGATAATGTGCCCATATTATGCACGCATGTGTATCTTAGGATGGCGAACAATGTTACAGGAGGAAGTTTTCCTTTTTATCGCACGGAAAAGCCATTTTCCATTTTCGAGTGCCAAAAACATTGTGTTTTGTGAAGCAACCACCAAAGGCATAATTCAAATTGCTACCACCCAATTTTTCAAAAATAGTATACCACCTTACATGGACAATGTCCCAACTAGGATATCTCAAACCTTTCCGTCCACCTCTGGTGAAAAAGACAAATTTCTGCCGAATCGGTAGGAAGTGGGTCCTGGTTCAACTACATGTACATGATCAAATGCTCATGAATTTTTGCAAAAATCATTTTTAGACTCACAATATGATGTTTCTTCATAGATCCAATACAAGTTTAGCGAAGCTCATCCACTATGTAAGAATCTTCATGCCCACCATTTTGACCATATTTTCAAACGGGGATAAGAATTTAAAAATGGTCTGAATAATGTAAAACATTTGCATAGTGTCATATTATGTGACATTGTTGTAAGGAAAAACACCAAACTTGGTATATTGATTGTATCTCAAAAAATCCTTCTCAAAATGAGTTATCATGTTCGAGGTTTCATGGCTTCTAGGCCAAATGACCAATGTTATGGCCAGAATCATGGCATAGTTTGTGATACTGTTCCCATATTGTGCATGCATGTGCATATTGGGATGGCGAATAATATTGCAGGAGGAAGTTTTCCTTTTTATCACACGGAAAAGTGATTTTCTATTTTCCGAGTGCCAAAAAAGAGCGTTTTGTGAAGCAACGACCAATGGCATAATTCAAAATGCTACCATCCCATTTTTCAAAAATACTAGACCATCTTAAATGGACAATGTACCAACTAGGGTATCTCAAACCTTTCCATCCACCTCTGGTGAAAATACAAATGTCTGCCCAATCGATAGGAAGTGGGTCCGATTTCAACTACATGTACATGATCTAATACTCATGATTTTTTGAAAAAATAATTTTTAGACGCACAATATGATGTTTCTTCAGAGATCCAATGCAAGTTTAGCGAGGCTCATCCCCTAGGTAAGAATCTTCGTGCCCGCTCTTTTGACCATAGTTTGAAACGGGCATAAAATAATTCGAAAACGGTCTAAACAATGTAAAACATACGCGTGGTGTCATATTATGTGACATAGTTGTAAGAAAAATACCAAACTTGGTATATTGATTGCATCTCAAAAATCCTTCTCAAAATGAGTTATCATGTTCGAGGTTTCATGGCTTTCGGTCGAAATGACCAATGTTATGGCCAGAATCGTGGCATAATTTGTGATACTGTGCCCATATTATGCACGCATGTGCATCTTTGGATGGCGAACAATATTGCAGGAGGAAGTTTTCCTTTTCATCGCACGAAAAAGCTATTTTCTATTTTTCGAGTGCTAGAAACGGGCGTTTTGTGAAGCAACCACCAAAGGCATAATTCAAAATGCTACTACACCATTTTTCAAAATTAGTATATCATCTCACATTCACAATGTCAACTAGGGTATCTCAAACCTTTATGTTCACCCTTGGTGAAAAAGATAAATGCCTGCCGAATCGGTAGGAAGTGGGTCTGGGTTCAAATACATGTACATGATCTAATGCTCATGCGGTGACCCAGCATACCACTCATGATGTAGTAAACTATAGTCATTGACATAACACCAATGAAACACCGTTCACTAGTATTACATCCCTCAGAGTGGTACAACAGAAACACAGCAGGTCCAAGACGTGACTATAGATTACAACTCGACTCTTTACAAAAGATCTAGAGAACACTTTAGGTTAAAGAGAGAGAAGGAACTTCTTATAAAGAAGAACCAGAAATAACAACTCAGAACTACCTAGTAACTAAGACTAGTATCTAAACTATTTGGCTTGCCATTGCTGCTATTGCAATGCCCTACAGAAATAGGTTTTATGGCTAGAGAATCTACTCCTATCTAAACCAACACTTTAACTTCACTTCAGCTGATGTATATGTTGACTTCATAGAATTTATTGAAGAACTTGAGTTGTCGATGATGGTTTCTTAAGCAGAAATTGATGTAGACATCGTCTTCAATGGCTTAGAACCTAGCAAGGGTTAAAAAGGTACGGTTGAGTATGGGCGTACCCAGCAAGTTCACAACTTGCTCATGTCCTTTGATTATTTTCTATGCTTGTAACTCAACTGTGTCATCACCTGCATTTCAAAAAGGTCGAAAACACTATTTTCGCAATTAATTGGAAATATTGGTTACTGGTCCAGGGTGATCAGCTAATATATCATAACTAGCAATGGAAACGCCATTGTATAGTAATGTATCATATAGGACTTAACAACCAATGTCTCCAATTATTCTAGCGCCGTATATTACGCGTCAACCATGAGATTTGGAATGGGACAGAGAAGTCACTTGTATCTTCTCCCTTTCATATGGAGGCAAGATGACCTTATCGTGAGGCATTTGATTTCTCGTGGAGTTCTAGAGAATCCAGCACATGGGTGGGACCCCTTAGTTCCCCCACGAGCTAGGTGTCTAGATTATCTGTGCATAGCTGTCTGGGTCGGAGTTCACCATAGCTAAGGGTGACCGCCAGTCAGAGCTGCTTACAGAGTCTTCGGGAACTTATCATGGTTATAGCTTGCCCTAGTTAGAGGCTTAACGGAGGTGCCCTGGAGGATCGTGCAGACATATGGGGTCGCGGAGAGGGCAGCGATTGGCTTGGATCTTAAGTTGGTCCTCAAATGATTTTTTGCAAAAATCATTTTTAGACTCACAGTATGATGTTTTTTCAGAGATCCAATGCAATTTTAGCGAGGCTCTTCCCCTTGGTAAGAATCGTTGTTTTGACCATAGTTTGAAATGGACATAAGAATTCAAAACGGTCCGAACAATGTAAAAGTTGAGACATCTATGCCCAAAGGAACACCAACCAACGCGGCAGCATAATAAGTGTGAGCTTCACAACTTTTCTCTGATGGGATATTTTTCACACGCACCCAAGCTTTCTGTAGCTGAGCCGAAGCCCCAACAGAATCAGACCAATGAGACAAATTCAGAACATCATCTTTTGTTTTCATTTCCATTATTTTTCACAGTAACAAGCTCTCTCTACCTATTTAGGATTAGGAAATCGCATTGTGAATTGCTTAGGACTAATGGCTCTCGCAGTGCACCTCCACCCAGCAACAAAAAAAATCCTCCACCCAGCTTTCTCTTTCAGCTGCTTAGGAGTACTAGTGTTAGGGAAATAAAAGAATCCTTGACCAGGAGATTGGAAGCCATATATAGAAGCCACACACTGCCATGGAAGAAGCGTCTGGGAAATATGAGCAGTGTGACCCAGCTTATCAGATCGACCACATCTGATTGTAGGGCAATAAGCCACTAGGTGTCCAAAACATTGGAATTATGTGAAAGATTGCTGTGGAATATAAACTGTATTGATATTGATTATGGTGGTTACATCGTGAGCCCTTAGGCTATTTATATAGTACTAGAAGACTTGGGGGGGCAAGAAGACTACTAGAGATAGAATTGGATTACAAACTTAAACTACCAAATATATCTAGCTATAACATACTCTAACACCCTCCCGTAGTCGGATCGGTAGTGACGCGGATGGTCTGACTGGAGAATAAGCCGAAGGTGAGGTGGTAGCCCTTGTTGCCAATGTCGATATAGCCGGGAGTGAGGGCGTTGTAGTTGTGGTCGATGGTGCCATTGGGGAAGTTGTTGCCGTTGATGAAGTCGATGATGTCGATGTTATTGTTGTGTTGTGGTCGATGTCGTTGTTTGATCTTGGAGAATTCGCCGTAGTAATTGAGGTAGACGTAATTTGGGACTAAGTAGCTCGACCCACAATGCCGAGCTTGCTAGACTCGGGAGCGTGTCGGGGACTAAGGAACGCATCGGTGTTACCAATACCAGACGTGCGAAGACAGGTGAAAGAACATTTCATGTTTTCCTTTGTTTTGCGTGTTAGATAACAATACTATGGAGACTTTTCATGTGTGCTAAGTGTGCAGGAAGTTTTGAGGGGGGCCGGATAATCCGCCCCTCCAAGGGCCGGATAATCCGGCCTACCTCACCTCTCAAGGAAGCCAAGGCACGTCGCTCTCTGTCCAGTCGGATTTTCTGCCGGAAAATCCGAACTGGGGCGGTTTTCCCTCCCCAGCCGGATAATCCGGGTTTCGCAAGGTCCGGATAATCCGGCCCCCAGTTTTCGAGCAAAAGGATCCAAGGCGCGTCGCTCGGTATCCGGTCGGATTTTCTCCCGGAAAATCCGAACTGGGGCGGTTTTTATTCCCCAGGCCGGATAATCCGGCCTTCACATAGGACCGGATAATTTGGCCCCCAGAAGATGATCAAGGGCAAGCTCGGCGCGTATCACTGTGAGGGGGCGGATTTTCTGCCAGATATTCTGAGTCTAGGGCGGAGTTTCCCCAGACCGGATAATTCGGCCCCACTTGGGCCAGATAATCCAGCCCCCAAAGTGTGCAACGGTTGGTTTTTGGAAGGGGGTATAAGTACCCCTTCTTCCCCAACGTCCAGAACACTTGATTCACTCGAATTTGACCAGACCTTGTGCAAGAGCTCTAAATCTCGATCTCCCACTTCAACCACCCGAAGATCTTGATCTTTGGTGGAATTGAAGGAGGAGAAGTTCATCATCAACATCAAGAATCAAGCGCTTCTAGTCCTCTCCATTCACTTGGAGAAATCCCTAATCTAGTATTCTTGTTAATACCTAGATCTTGTTATTGTATTTGACAACTTTGTTCTTGTGGCAGCTTGTTGTCATTTCGGGAGCCTCCAAGTTGTTGTGGAGTTGTTGCCCCGCTAGTTGTGTAAAGGCGTCGGTGCCCGCCTTGAAGGCTACCTATAGTGGAAGGTGGATCAGGCCTGTTGTGGCGAGATCCATCGGAGAACAGGGTGAGGACTTTTGTGGCGTGGTGGTCTTAGTACCGCCCACCCCTCCAACGCAGACGTACTTCCCTTAACAAGGAAGGAACTGCGGTCAAACAAATCCTGTGTCTCCGCGTGCTTCACTTCGGTTCACTCGTTCCTCTTCCACTCGCTAGTAGATAGGTTTGCATATAGGGAAATTCCACACATTAGTTTATCTAGAGAATTTACCTTTGTGCTAAGCCTAAAATTGAAAAAGAAATAAAAATTGGTGTAGCACCTATTCACCCCCCCTCTAGGTGCCCATACGATCCATTTCAATTGGTATCAGAGCCCCGGCTCTTAATTCGGGCTTAACCGCCTAAGAGTAGTATGGGTACCAGGGATGATGGAAATGAGACTGTGGATAAGGTCACAATGGATGATCTCAAGTCGTTGGAAACAACCTTGTTGAAATCCTTTGAGGCCAAGATGGAGGAGATGAATCAAATGATTGCTCGCCTTACATCATCCATAGCCCCATCTCCATCCTCCTCTGAGGCTCCCACACCATCATCTAAGGAAAAGGGTAACACTGGATCCAAGGATGATGATCTGGAAGGTGAAAAACTAAATTGCTCCACCTCCAAAAAGGGAAGTGGTAAGGAGGAATATAGTGAGGTTCGCCACGTATATTCCCCCGACCCACCTATCCCTCATCCTCATATAAACAATAGGGGTGATCCACCCAAGCTCACTGCATCTTCTTTTAACCAATGGCAATTTCTAAAGAAATCTCATGTTTGCAGCTCCTCTATTGAATTGTGGAGGATTATTGAAGAAGGCCTTCATATTGGAGATCAAACCAATCTAACAAGAAGGGAAGTTGTGGGTAGCTAGTTGAATGCCACTGCTCTCCACATGATACAGCTGGGTGTGGGTCCCAAGGACATGCCACACATTGAACATCTCAACACAGCTAAAGAGGCGTGGGATGCTCTTACGGACCTTTTTGTTGGGAATGAAAGCATGAGAAGAAACCGGTATGATGCCCTTAGTAACGAAGTTGAGGGATTCTACATGTTGGATGGTGAAAACCATGAGGACATGTATAGAAGACTCAAGGGCATCGCAACAAATTTCGGAAGCATGGGGCCACTGACATTGATGATGCATGGATAAAAAGAAAGTATGTGAGTGCCTTAATGCCTTTCGAACCGACGGATTTGAAGAGCTTGCAAGGTAGACACAACTATCATCAAATGACATCCAATGAAGTCATGCAAGAAATGGCTTCATTCAAAGTGGCGGCAAAGAATGCTGAAGATGCCCGTGCTCGGGCCATTGGAATGCAAAAGGGTGTCAATGTGGCTCTCAAAGCCAATGTTGTTGAGCAAGAGGACGATGAAGGAGTTTTTGAGAGGGTATCCATGGACTGCCCCGATGAGGTCAAATGTGCTCATGGTGAGTACATGGCATTCTATGCAAGGAAATTTTGGAAGGACCCTGCCAAAGCCAAGTCTGAACTTGAGCGCAAGAATGGGTCAAATGGAAGAAGAGAAAGTGGCCCAAGATTGAGAACTTGCTTCAACTATGGAGATAGACTGCACTTTGTAGCCGAGTGTCCTTATCAAAATAGAGAAGACAATTGTGGCAGGCTCATTCTCAAAGAGAAATCCAAAGCTCCGAAGAAGAAGCCGTTTGCTAAGAAGAATGGCCCTTTCAAGAAGCAACCCAAAATGGTCCTTGTAGCTCAAGAGGAATACTCCTCCGCAAGTGAAGATGAAGAGGATGATGATAGTTCCCCCGAAGTGGCTGCTATAGTCACCACATCGACTCCCTCCTCTCTCTTCGACTCGCCGAACAAGAACGCCATCAACAACAACGCCACTTGTCTAATGGCAAGAGGATCCGAGGTATCAACTTCTAACTCCTCATTTCCTAAGACTAACATAATTTTGGATATGGATGATCATGACAGTCTTGAAATGAAAGAAGAAGTTATTGCCTTGGATACTTTTTTCACTAGCCTACAAGGTGAGCACAAACTCCATTTTGATGCTCTTATGAGTCAACTTGCTCAAGCCGAAGATCTCCTTGAAGAAAAGGGCAGAATTGAAAGAGAAGATGCATTAGAGATAGCCTCTTTGAAGAATGCCTTGGAAGAGGAAGAGGAAACTCGAGTTTCCTTGGAAGAAAGACTCGAATCAATAGAGGAGTCACAACAAGAAGCTATAGCTCAGCTCATTAAAGAACGTGACCATGCTCTTGCCAAGGTAAAGAAACTAAAGAAAGAAAAGATTGATTTTGGGGCTATTCATGCTAGACTTTTGGAGAAGTTTGATGATCTTGAAAGTGCTCACAAGGCATTGAAGAGTGATCATTCTACTCTAAATGAGTCTCATGACCAGCTCCAAACTCAATTGAAACGGTATGATGTGCCAAGTACCTCCTCTTCATCCTTTGGAAAAGAAGATCTTGCAAGGAGTTCTCAACACAAAGGTAAAGGGGTTATTGATGAGATACTGAGCAGGCAAAGGACAAACAACAATAAAGAAGGTCTTGGTTACATACCCAAGATAAAGAGCAAGAAAAACAACAACAAGAAGAAGAACAAGACTGCTCAATCGAAGACTAGCAGCATTACCAATGACAAGACTAATTATGATGGTTTTGCAGGGATCAACAATCCTAACTTCGAACTATATTGTGATTCTTATGGTGATGTTTATGCTAGTTATGTAGGGCCTTATGATTGTTACATTCCTTGGTCTATTTGGGTTCCCAAGACCCTTGTTACTAACATGAGAGGACCCATTGAAAAATGGGTACCTAAAACCAAGAAGTAATTTTCTTGCAGGGCTATGCTTCCGGTGGTTCTAAATGGGTACTCGATAGCGGTTGTACGAGTCATATGACCGGAAGCAAGGAGATCATCACGGAGATGCGGCCAAACCTTGATCACATTACCGTCTCCTATGGTGACAAGTCAAAATCTGAGGTATTGGGTCTCGGCAAAGTTGTGGTGGCTCACGATATCTCTCTCGTGGACGTCATGCTTGTTGAGACCCTCGGGTATAACTTACTTTCAGTTCGTGCCCTTGGTAAGATGGGCTTTGCAGTTTACATTGATGCTGATTTAGTGGTACTCTTGTGGAGCAAGTCTCTAAAAGTCGCTTTCGTGGGATATGTCGAAAACGACCTGTACGTGGTGGACTTTTCAGGGAAAACCACTACAGGTCTGATGTGTCTTTTCGGAAAGGCTGACACGGGTTTGCTATGGCATCGCCGACTAGCCCACGTCAATATGAGAACTTTGCAAAGTCTCCACAAGGGTGGCCACATTCTTGGACTAAAAGAAAATGTCTCTTTTGCCAAAGATCGTGTTTGCAGGGCGTGTGTTGAAGGGGAAAATGCATGATTCTCCTCATCGAAGGAAAACTATTATCTCTTCAAAAAGGATTTTGGAGCTCCTTCATGTGGATCTTTTTGTACCTCCATCTCATGCAAGCCTCGGTGGGAAGAAGTATTGTCTTGTGATTGTTGATGATTACTCAAGATACACTTGGGTTTATTTCTTCAAGTTGAAGAGTGAAACTCAACAAACTGTCATCGACTTCGCCAACGAGGTTCAACGTCAACACAACGTCCCCATTCTGGCTATAAGGAGTGATAACGGCTCGGAGTTCAAGAACTACACCTTAAATGAGTTCCTAAGTGAAGAGGGGATAAGACATCAATATTCCGCTGCGTACACCCCTCAACAAAATGGTGTAGCCAAGAGGAAGAATCGAACTCTAATGGACATGGCAAGATCAATGTTGGCCGAATTCAAATCTCCATATAATTTCTGGGCTGAAGCAATCTCTACTGCTTGTCATTCATCCAACCGTTTATACCTTCGCAAGATTTTGGACAAGACTCCGTATGAAATACTTACCGGTAACAAGCTAAACATCTCATACTTTCGGGTATTCGGGTGTAAGTGTTTCTTTCTTATTAAAGGAGTTCGTTTATCTAAGTTTGAATCTAAGGCTCTAGAAGGTATTTTTGTTGGTTATGGTGCCGAATCCCACACTTATAGAGTCTACAATAAGCTCTCTGGAACTGTTGTAGAATCTTGTAGTGTGGTGTTCGAGGAAAATGACGGTTCCCGTGCGGAGCAAGTTGGTGTTTGTGATGCAGATGTTGAAATACCCCAAGATGCCATAGGAAGAATGGGTGTGGGATTCTTCCGCCCCATTGAGGAAACCCTTGTGGCGGACCGGGAAGGACAATGCTCTACTCATATAGAGCCCTCATCTACACATACGCAACATGCTCCAACCACGGGGGCAACTTCTACACCATCTCCATCAATTGCTGAAGGCCAAGATGCTCCAGAAAGCTCCAGGCCGGATTTTCCGGTGGATACCGGATTATCCGGCCACCCCGCTCCAGCTGACCATGCAGCTCCTGGTAGTGAAGATATCAATACAAGCTCCAGGCCGGATTTTCCGGCTAACCCCGGATTATCCGGCTCCTCGCCAGTTCAAGCAAGTCCCAGGCTTCCTGATGAAGCTGCTGCAAGTTCTCCCAGGCCGGATTATCCGGCCTCTTCATCGGCCGGATTATCCGGCCCTGACTCTCTAGTTCTGCAGCCTCCTGTTATGGCTTCGGATTCACCTCAAGGGCATGCATCTCCACCACGTGCTACTGATGTTCCAGCTACTGATAAAGGCGGAGAAAATGCTTCCAATGAAGACTCAAGTGATGAATCTCCTCCACCAAGAGACAACAAACCTATTGAACTTCGTCGCAAGGCTCGGGTTGATCGTAACCTTGAGTTGCGGGGTCACACTCTCGACAAGGTTTTTGGTGATCTTTGACGAAGGGTGTCTACAAGAAGAGAATTGGCCAGTTTTGGTGAGCATCAAGCTCATATCTCCATGGTGGAACCTAAGAAGGTGTTTGAAGCTCTTGAAGACCCAGACTGGGTTGTTTCTATGCATGAAGAATTGAATAATTTCGAGCGCAACAAAGTCTAGAAACTAGTGGAGATCCCCAAAGAGTGCCGTAATGTTATCGGCACCAAGTGGATTTTTAAGAACAAGCAAGATGAGAATGGCATTGTTGTGAGGAACAAGGCAAGACTTATGGCACAAGGTTACTCCCAAGTTGAGGGCATCGACTTCGGCGAGACCTATGCTCCTGTGGCTCGCCTTGAGTCCATCCGTATCCTACTTGCTTATGCTGCTCATAACAATTTCAAGTTGCAGCAAATGGACGTCAAGAGTGCCTTCCTTAACGGTCCTCTACATGAGTTGGTATACGTAAAGCAACCCCCGGGGTTTGAGGATCCTAACTTCCCGAACCATGTCTACAAACTCGATAAGGCACTATATGGCCTTAAACAAGCCCCACGTGCGTGGTATGATCACCTTAAAGAGCTTTTGTTAGATCGTGGCTTCAAAGTTGGGCAAATCGACCCCACTCTTTTTACTAAGAAGGTTAAGGGGGAGCTCTTCGTATGCCAACTATATGTAGACGATATCATTTTTGGTTCTACTAACAAAGCTTTTAACGATGAATTTTCAAAGCTTATGACTGACAGGTTTGAGATGTCTATGATGGGGGAATTACGGTTCTTTCTTGGATTCGAGATCAAGCAACTTAGAGAAGGAACCTTTATTAAGCAAGCAAAGTACATCTAAGACATGCTCAAGAGATTCAAGATGACGGATCTAAATGGTGTCGCTACTCCGATGCAAACAAAGTGTCATCTCGAACTCAACCCTCACGGTAAAGATGTGGACCAAAAGGTATACCGGTCCATGATCGGCTCTCTTCTTTACGTCTGCGCATCTAGACCCAATATTGTGTTGAGTGTGGGAGTGTGTGCAAGGTATCAAGCATCTCCTAAAGAAAGCCACTTAGTGGCGGTCAAGAGGATCTTTCGATATTTGGTTCATTCCCCCAACTTTGGTCTCTGGTATCCCAAGGGCTCCAATTTCTCTTTATGTGGTTATACTGACTCAGATTGGGCTGGTGATAAGGATGATTGGAAATCCATTTCTAGAGCTTGTCAATTCTTGGGAAGATCTCTTGTATGTTGGTCCTCCAAAAAGCAGAATTGTATATCTCTCTCCACCGCCGATGCTGAATATGTTGCTACCGCCAGCGCTTGTACTCAATTATTGTGGATGATGCAAACTTTAAAGGAATACGGTGTCAATTGTGACAAAGTGCCTCTTTTATGTGATAATGAAAGTGCTATCAAAATTGCGTACAATCCAGTTCAACACACAAGGACGAAGCATATTGAGATTCGGAATCATTTTATTCGTGACCATGTTGCTCGAGGCGATATTGATCTATCTTTTGTGAGCACAAAGAACCAACTGGCGGATATCTTTACAAAGCCACTTGATGAAGCAAGATTCTGCTATTTTAGGAATGAGCTAAATATCATTGATTCCGGGAGTTTGTCTTGATTACCCATGCACTCACTCGTACGTCTCAATCCTTGTTTGGTCTAGGTGTGGGCATGGATATAGGGGGAGTGTGGTCCTAACTTATTGGGCTAACCCTCCCCCCATAATGCCAATAGCAAGTTATATCATTTCTCTTAATATCATGTTGTGATATGTGAGCTTATTGATGAGTATTGGTCGTGAACCCAAGATATATCTTCGCGGTGTCACACCATACACTCCAACAAGGTGGCTTCGGCCACCGCCCTCTCCCTTGTGGAGAATTGGATCTTTTTTGATGTTATTTGCTCTCTCATGTTCTTATGGGAATCACACTCAATCTTGGCTTTTATTTGATTTGGATTTTGCAATTTTGAGTGTCTAGTACTATCTCAGTTTGGATTTCTCAATCCTAAGCCTTCCCTACCCCTAAGCCATCTATTCTTGCACACAAGTCCCTTGTACACCTTGTGGGGGTGTTGTTTGGGGACGCGCGGGCCTGGTTTTGTGTATAATAGAATCCCAGAATTTAGGCCGGATTATCCGGCCCAAGTGTTGGCCAGATAATCCAGCCTTGGTGGATTCGACCTTAAAGGGCAGGGCTCGGGGGGGAAGGGCTCATATCGAGTAGCACTTCTCCCCCAGCCCTCTCCTTCTCCTCAGCCGCCGCCTGCCGCCCCTCACCCTCCCCGGAGCCTCTCCGGCCACCGGATTTTCCGGGCCTCCCCGGATCTTCTTCTTCGCGCCTCCGGGTACCTTCTCCTCCGTGTTCTTCCTCCAATGAGTGAGGGTAACTCCCTCTCTCCCCATCTTTGGCTAGATGTGTATCTTGATTGGGTGAAACGTTGTCTAGAAGGATGTGTTTTCGCATAGAACTCGTAGTCTTACAGTTTCTAGGCCCGATCTACTTTTTTGCATGCATTCTTGGTGAAATCGAAAATTTCTGCCAGGGCCGGATTATCCGCCCCTGGCTAGGCCGGATAATCCAGCCTGACAGATTCAAGTCTGCTTCAGTTTCACTATGGTTTATGTATTGAGTAGTTTTGTCCTATGAACTTTTTGACTACTTTTTCCATGCTCTCTCCTGGACTTGTGTGTATGCTTATCTCCTTGTTATCGCCCTTATTCTACTCACAGGTGGTTCCGGTGTTTCCAAGACCTACAAGCACCATCCTCGCGCCAAGTACTTTCGGGACGACGGTCAAGGTAACCTAGTGGACGAAGTTGAATTGCGGAGAAAGAAGAACAAAGAGAGGCGCATGGCTGAACAATCCAAGAGGACTAGGAAGGGTGTGTCCAAAAGGAAGGGCAAGGAGCCCAAGATCAACTACAGGACTTTGGATGCGATCTCCTTCTCTGCCATCCGTCACCGTGACTTGTTTGTTGAGCTGCCTCGTGATGATGAGCTGGGGGATGCCCGTTTCTGGTGTGCAGAACAGAAGGGGATTTATGAAGACATCTATGCCAGGATGAACATTAGGCCTATGCACCCTCTGGTACTTGCTGATGCTTTGGAGAAGGCACATCTTGTGGATGCAATGTTTGTGGCTGAGAGGATGGGGCTGCACCATCTCATGTCCCTCCAGTGCTCCTTTGACTCTGAGGTAGTGAAGCAATTCTTCTCCACTTTGGTGATTTCTGGTGATGAGCGTCGCACTATGAAGTGGATGACTCATGACAGGCCCTTGACTGTTGATATTCATGTGTTTGCTGAGGTTTTGGGGTACTCCTTCCGCAGCATGGATAGAGCCAGTGGCCACCGCATCATCACTCAGTTGAAGCCCAACAAGGATGCAGCTCTCTCTCCGTGCACTGTGGACAATGGAATTGTCGATACTGTGGTTGGTCTTGCTCCCATCTATGCTGCATTGGTGGGTCTCTTCCGTGACTATTACACCGAGTGGGGGCAACAATGACAGCATCCGTGGTCACCTTGTTCAGCTACTTCAATTTTCTCATGAGGTTGCCTCCTGCGAAGACGAGTCAGTGCAGTATAGGCTGGATGTCATGGACTTCATTTACCATGAGCTGTGTGATGCTATGTTCAACCGTCTGTCTATTCCCTATGCGCCCTACACTATGATGCTCATCCGCCACCTGCTTCCTGCCGAGGAGTTCCATATTGACTCGGTGCACAAGGCCAAGAAGATATACAACAAGGTTCGGAAGACTGCTCACCCCTCCTCTGCTCCTGATGGCCTCATGAGGGATGCTCGCAGGCCCCCAGTGCCTCCCGTGGCCCGTGAGATCAAGCAGCTGAGCTGGTTCCAGCGTCACATTCTCTGCATGGGCGTGGACACACGCAAGGGTCAGTACGAGGCATACAGGCAGCGCCATGAGTTGGCTCACTCGCAGCAGCTCATTCTCCACCACGTGTCTGGCGCTTCGGGTGCTCCTCCGGCTCCTTCACCTCCCACTCCATATGCTCGGTGGAACTCTTCCTCCGGGCTGAACTATGGTGAGCTGGAGCGTCACTTGTTCCCCTCTGCGCCTGCTACTGATGCTGAGATGAGGAAGGTGACACTGAGGAACTTGAAGGTGAGGATGATGAAGAGCATGAAGAAGAGGACAAGGACTATGATGAGTGATCCCATGGGGCGCTAGCATCGCTCTTCTCCCTTTTTGGTGTCTCGCTGCCAAAGGGGGAGAAGTAGTTCTATTAGGTTGTCCATGGATTTGCATGGGTCGGGCATAAGCACTTGCACTTTTTTATTCGTTATTTCTTGCTTATGCCCATTTAGCGTTGAAATTTTAAATTCGTGGTTTGTGATTTGTGGTTGAGACTTTATGTGGTTGTCTGGATGATACCTATGGACTTCATATCATGGATTATGCTCATGGCTATATCTTTTCATATCCTATTGCTGGAGGTTTATCACGGAAGACGCGCGCTCATAATGGTTATCCAATAATAATTGTGATTTTTGTCAAGGATGCCTATTCTCTACTTCGGTGATTTGAGATTTTTGTCAAGGATGCATATTCTCTACTTCGGTGGTATGTGCTTTTGTCCTTATGTCTATGGAATAGATTCACCTATTTGTGTGCATTTGTATTCCAATGCAAAACTCTTTTATGCACACATTGAGGGGGAGTCCCTTTCGTAGTTATCTTTGTTTGTCTTGTGTCTTTCTCCTGCAAATCCTGGTATTGCCATCTAACACCAAAAAGGGGAGATTGAAAGAACATTTCATGTTTTCCTTTGTTTTGCGTGTTAGATAACAATACTATGGAGACTTTTCATGTGTGCTAAGTGTGCAGGAAGTTTTGAGGGGGGCCGGATAATCCGCCCCTCCAAGGGCCGGATAATCCGGCCTACCTCACCTCTCAAGGAAGCCAAGGCGCGTCACTCTGTGTCCAGTCGGATTTTCTCCCGAAAAATCCGAACTGGGGCGGTTTTTCCTCCCCATGTCGGATAATCCGGGTTTCGCAAGGGCCGGATAATCCGGCCCCCAGTTTTCGAGCAAAAGGATCCAAGGCGCGTCGCTCGGTATCCGGTCGGATTTTCTCCCGGAAAATCCGAACTGGGCGGTTTTTCTTCCCCAGGCCGGATAATCCGGCCTTCGCATAGGACCGGATAATTCGGCCCCCAGAAGATGATCAAGGGCAAGCTCGGTGCGTCTCACTGTGAGAGGAAGGATTTTCTGCCGGATATTCCGAGTCTGGGGCGGAGTTTCCCCAGACCGGATAATCTGGCCCCCAATTGGGCCGGATAATCCGGCCCCCAAAGTGTGCAACGGCTGGTTTTTGGAAGGGGGTATAAGTACCCCTTCTTCCCCAACGTCCAGAACACTTGATTCACTCGAATTTGACCAGACCTTGTGCAAGAGCTCTAAATCTCGATCTCCCACTTCAACCACCCGAAGGTCTTGATCTTTGGTGGAATTGAAGGAGGAGAAGTTCATCATCAACGTCAAGAATCAAGCGCTTCAACTCCTCTCCATTCACTTAGAGAAATCCCTGATCTAGTATTCTTGTTAATACCTAGATCTTGTTATTGTATTTGACAACTTTGTTCTTGTGGCAGCTTGTTATCATTTCAGGAGCCTCCAAGTTGTTGTGGAGTTGTTGCCCCGCTAGTTGTGTAAAGGCGCCGGTGCCCGCCTCGAAGGGTACCTATAGTGGAAGGTGGATCAGGCCTGTTGTGGCGAGATCCATCGGAGAACAGGGTGAGGCCTTTTTTGGCGTGGTGGTCTTAGTACCGCCCACCCCTGCAACGTAGACGTACTTCCCTTAACAAGGAAGAAACTGCGGTCAAACAAATCATGTGTCTCCGCGTGCTTCACTTCGGTTCACTCGTTCCTCTTCCACTCGCTCTTTACTCGCTAGTAGATAGGTTTGCATATAGGGAAATTTCACACATTAGTTTATCTAGAGAATTTACCTTTGTGCTAAGCCTAAAATTGAAAAAGAATTAAAAATTGGTGTAGCACCTATTAACCCCCCCTCTAGGTGCCCATACGATCCATTTCAACAGGGACCATCATGAGCCATGCGTGCCAGAGCCGGATTGAGGAGCAAAGAAAATTTTCCGTAAACGGTCAGTGTAGAAGTTGTCCGCCGTGTCGGAGTAGATGAAGTGGCTGCAAGAAAAAAACTGAGCACAGACTTATGCAAATAAAAATTAGATTGCGACTCTGGCGGCAAGGTCGTGGTGGACGAAGACGATGGTGGTAGTTGTCGATGGCGATTGAATTGTAGCGGTAGTCGATTTTGGGGATTAGACCCGTATTTTCCACTTGTATGAGCGCGGCGTCACTCATGGAGAAGAACCTGTTGGCGTTGACGATGGCCACGATTGGTGGTGGCGGTAACGATGTGGCGATGATGTTGGTGTATATGGTTGTCGGCGATGATGACCACGGTTGATGAAGTTGCAGCCCTTTATTGATGGTGAGGCGCGTACTCGGAGACGTGCGTCCCGGTCCATGTCGGCGAAGACATGCCGGCGTGGTGACGACGTGAGGACGGAGAAGCCGACGTAGCGCGTGACCTTGGACGCCACGCGGAGCCTCCTTGGCACGATCCTTGGCGATGATTTGCCGGAGATGAGTCGACGCCGAGGTTGAAGTAGAGGCGCGTGATGACGACATGCGGCTATAGACGACGCAATCTGATCTATGATCGGCGAAAGAAGAAGAAACGCTGGTCAAGCGGCCGGCGAGAAAAATTTGCGAAGAAGATCTAATTTACTATTGCGCGCCCCCCGGTGGAGAAGGATCTCCCCGGGGGCGGCGCGGCGGAAGCGGTGGTGGCTAAACCCTAAGCCGAGGACCGACCCTCTCTGATACCATGAAAGATTGCTGCGAAATATAGACTATATTGATATTGATTGTGGTGATTACATCATGAGCCCTTAGGATGTTTATATAGTATTAGAAGACTTGGAGGGCAAGAAGACTACTAAAGATAGAATTGGATTACAAACTTAAACTACCAAATATATCTAGGCGTAACATACTCCAACATTATGGCACGGACCAGGATCATCACGATTACCATTAGGAGGCCCTTGATTCGGAGGATCAGTAGCAGGAGCGTGACGAACCTCATTAGCTCCATGAGCATCCGCATCAACCTCCTAGCAATCTCGCTCGAGGATCTGCTGACCTGCTCTGATCCCCTCGCCAATAGGCGAATTCTACCTCATAGCCTCAGGAGGACCGTGGTGCCAAACGTAGTTGCATCCACGACCTCCGCCACCACCTCGATCTCCCCGGCCCCCAAATCATCTACCACTACCGCGGAATTGTTGACCCCGAGCACCCCCACCACCTCCCTGATCTGCCATCGATCTCGATGCCTAGATATGGCTACCCAGAGGAGGAGGATAGACAACTACTTGAGCAAAGGATCTAAGATCTCCGGCAACCTTCCCCGGCCACCACCCGAAGGAATCACGAGTCGACGGCGGCAGAACCCTAGGCGCCTCCCAGAAATGCTGGAAAAGCTCGCACAAATCCCTCCCGAGAGATAAAGCCGAGGGAGAGGAATTATAATGGAATATACCATCCACCGCTAACGTTTCCATCGCCGTCGATCTATGGCACGATGTTTCAGTGGACGGAAACGCCCCAAGGATGCCCGGAGACGGAGATGGTAACGGAATCCACCGAAGTCCCACCTGTAAGATCTGAGTCTCCTCACCTCCCTAACCTGACGAGATCTAGCCGGAGATGGCGCAGTGCCGGAGTTCGGCAGAGATCAGGGACGGAAGGGAAGAAGTTCGCCAAGGTTGACACGTCTGTCGCCATCGAAGCGCAGGGAACCTGATCCTAGGATGGAATGGAGATCGATGGCTGCAACTCGTTCCCCAGAGTGTCTAAATGGATGTCCGTCTGCCCACGGAGGCACCAGCTGGCAGCTGCGATCGCAAAACTGGTCTACATGTACGGGGACGACGGGAGACAAGGTCCCTTTCTTGATGGCTGTTCATCATCAATTTGGCGCCTTACCGACGCTGCAGCGGGGCACCAGAAGACGGCGACCGGGAGCGGGTGGGTGTGGCTCTCCTGGGCAACGCACCGGCCGCCATGCCTGGCCTGGCCGTACACGTATGGATCATACGGTATGCATGGTTGCTGTCCCGGCCCGCCGGCTCCCACGTCACTAGCGAGCAGGCTCACTCCCTGCCGCGCCCGTCCCGATCACCCCCTGTCCCGTCCGGCCGTGCGCACGCGTGTGGCCGTGGTCGGAGCGGCCTGGACTTTGGGGCTGGATCGTTCCGTCGTCCGGGGATTCCCCATTTCCCCGGGCCGGCGAGTGGCAACCGATAAGTTCGATCGTGCTGCACTTTGGCCACGGTAGGGTCAGTGGCCAGTGGGTGGCACTGGCAGCCACCCCATAGTTGCGCGCGGGTAGTACTTGGCGTTGGCGGCATCTGCGCTAGCTTGTCCGTGCATGTGGGCATATCTCGACGCGCGATCTGCCGGCGTCCTTGAATATGTTTCGGATACCGTCCGGCTCCGGCAGCACCAACATGCCATGTTCTTCCGAGAGTTCGTGCTCGATCAGAAAATTCAGGAGCAATTAAGTACAGTGCGTCGGGAGTCGGGACTCCTGAGATGCTTCGAGAGAATTACTTGGAAGCTTGCTGACCTGTTTTTCTTCGTGGTTTGAACGGCTAGCAGGCGAAGGTGGGACAGCCCTGAGCCTTGCAGTAATCCTAGGCCGCGAGGTTGATCAGTTCCCACTTCCCCAGAGGACGACATCCTAGGACTTCATCTCTGTCAGCGTCTCGTCACATCGTGCATGCGCTGCCCGTCACGAGCGAGAGCGAAAGAACGTACGCACAGCACAGGCACCACTGTTATTAAACAATCGCCGGACTGCGCGTCGGGTTAGGTGGCATGTTTACTTGTTTAGTCCAGATGTCCGGCCAAAACACTGCTGCTGACGACAGAGCTGTCAGCCATAAAAACAAATCCACATTATCAAAAGTTCGAGTTTATACAACTTAACTCAACTTACAGGACCGGCCTAACATTTTTTGTTAGAACGATCGGTTTCAAATGTACGCAAGACGTACAGTACGTCATCAGCGAGCGTACGTAGCCTCCGTGAGAAAGCACCGTCGTTTTTCTCACTCCCACAAGACGACAAGACGACTTGATCGTGGATGATGCTACTCACATTCGAATTGTTAAGCTAACTGAACCTCCGATCCAGGCAGACCTTCGTCAATAAAGAATAACGATTCCTGGGGTTGTCAGTTAGCGCTACATATCGGGAACATTATCGATCGTATAGGCATTTTGGCCGTATCGGCATATACTAATCGCGGCGCGGTTGATGTGCTGGATAAACTACGAGAGAACAGATCAGCACAATCTGATTTCGTGTGCTGCCACTCGAACACGTAGTTTTGTCTGTTGTGTACAAAGGATATAGGAGAATCCCGTTACCAGCGAACCTTGCTTCGGATTCATTCAGGCCTTAGGGCAGCTATAGCCTGATGGGTCGATCGTATTTTTTTTACTTTATCTTGCAAAAGAGTCGAAGTACAAGAAAAATTCATGGCATGTGGTAGCAGACAAGAACAGTTCGCGTGTTTTTTACATCAAGCAAAATTCATTTTCATTTTCATTTTCACCCGGGTGTCCTTTGATTCTCCTAGAGATTGATTCTCGTGTTTGCAGTCGTCCGCGATACATCAAGCAAAATTCATTTTCACCCGGGCGTCCTTTCAGGTGGAACACCGATGTGAACAGGTCAGCAAGATAATCTCATTGCAGGTTTGTCCAATCTAAACTGGTGTAGCCTCTCCTGTCGTTGTTCTTTTTTACCTTTTTAGCCCTTCGGTTGTATTTTTCTTGTCATAATCGGCAAATAGTTGGCCCTGTAAAAGTGAAAACACGACAGAGATATCATGTAGTAATTGTGGCGTTTTTATTTTAGTGTATTGTTATGGTTATGTTTCACACGATTATACCATTGCAGAAAGCAGGCGGAGAGACGATATTTATTAACACTATCGCTATGTGGACTAAATTGTCACTGAGAAATCTACTCAAGCTCATGGAGTCCATTAGCCGACATCCCAACTATCAGATACGCGGATCCGGTTAAACCTGCCAGAGAGGTGGCCAGATCGGTGTAAATCATCAAATAAGTAGTACAAAATTTTAGGGAATTCACCATTTAGTTAACAAATTGATCCATCGTTGATCAAGGTATATATTTTTCACTATTTGCCATGTATTATCAAATAATCTTACAAAATAAAATCTTCCAAAATTTATTTCTTTTAGGGATGTGCTACTATATAATTAGTTCTTTTTTATCTTAAAAAATTGAACTTATGTCTATTCTCTTTCTCTCTTCTTCCTCAGACATTGTTGCATGGTGTTGGTCTTCAGAGTGAGGCTACCTTCATGTTAGGAATAGGTTTAGGGGATAGGGGGCTTGGTGGCGGAATTGCATATGTGCTCAATCAGCAAGGGCCACACAACAGGGGCGTATCCAGTATGGGTTCCATGGGTGCCATGGCACCCCCTGAATTATGCAGTTTCTTTTGGTTTGTAGCATTCAGTCTAATTTTATGTGTATTATATGCATTCAAAATACATGTACATGATATTTAAGCAACGAAAATTGAACTTGGCACCCCTTCTGATTTAATCCTACATCCGCCACTGCCGGACAACAACATAGCGAGAGAACATGATGGTGGTGGTGAAAAATTCGAGAGAGAGTTAAATCTTATGGTGGGAGAAGAATATACTAATCTAATGCACAACAAAACATGGCATCTTGTACCACAAAATACACATAGAAACCTGATTGACTGCAAATAGGTATACCATATCAAGATGGTACCATTGATCGGTATAAAGCCAGACAAGTTGCAAAAGGGTTCAAGCAACAGTATGGCATTGATTATGAGGATACTTTCACACTAGTTGTAAAGCGGCCACCATTCGCACTGTCTTTGCTATTTTAGTGTCTCGTGGTAGGAGCTTCCGGCAGCTAGATGTCAAGAACGCGTTTCTACATGGTGTTCTGCAAGAAGAGATTTACATGCGACAGCCACCTGGTTTTGAAAATCCTAATACTCCTAATCATGTTTGTAGACTCGACAAACCTTTATATGGACTGAAACAGGAACCTCATGCATGGTTGTCTTGTCTGAGTTCCAAGCTTCATAATCGTGGTTTTGTTCCCTCCAAGACTGATACCTCATTGTTTCTCTACACCAAGTCAGGTATCATGATCTATGTTTTGATTTATGTCGATAGCATCATAGTTACAAGCTCTTCAGACCAAGCCATTACTCAATTGCTTCATGATCTCAATGTCTACTTTGCTATCAAATATCTTGGAGACTTGCATTTCTTTTTGGTAAATGAAGTCAGAAAAATACCAGATGGTTTGCTTTTGACACAGGAAAAATATGCAGATGATCTTATTGATAGGGTGGCCATGCGTGACTACAAAGGCTCACCCACGCCTCTCTCCTCCAATCAGAGGGTTATCATTCACGGAGGGGACACCACTAGGTTCTGAGGACAATACTCAATATCCCAGTATTGTTAGTGCTCTCTAATATCTGACTTTGACACATCCAGACATGTTTTGAATGTTTACAAATACTTTGGTCAAGTCTTTGATGGTGCATGTCACGTCAAAAATTATTCTTTCTTTTTATCACTTACCTACTCGAGGACGAGCAGGAGTTAAGCTTGGGGATGTTGATACATTACAAATGTATCTATAATTTTTTATCCTCCATGCTTGGTTTTATCCACTTTTTTGTGTTTTGTCCACACTTTGGACTACTTTTCATATGATTTCTTGGACTAACCTATTAACAAAAGCCACAGTGCCAGCTGCCTGTTTTCTGCTGTTTTTGGTTCCAGGAAAGAATGAATATTCTCGGAATTGGACGGGACAAAAGCCAAAGTGCCTATTTTTCCAGAAGACTCCACGAGCCAGAATACAAGACGGAGAAGAGCCAAGGGGTGGCCACACCACCTGGTGGCGCGGGCCAGGCCAGGCCGCGCCAGGGGGTGGTGTGGGCCCCCCAGGCACCCTCTCGGTCTCCCTCTTCGCCTATAAGAAGCCTTCTGACCTAAAAACTTTGGGGGGTTCGACGTTTTTCCACGAAAAGTTCCGCCGTGCCGCCGCCACCGAAGGGGAGATTCGGGGGACAGAAAGTCTCTGTTCCGGCACCCTGCCGAGATGGGGAAGTGCCCCCGGAGCCATCTCCATCGATCCCCACCATCATCTTCATCGACCATCCATGTTTCTTCCATCTATGAGTGAGTAATCCCCCGCTGTAGGCTATGGGGATGGTAGGGATTGGATGAGATCGTTCATTAATGGCATCAGATTATTAGGGCATAGTGCCTAGTATCTCTATTAGTGCTTTATGACTTTGTTGCAACTTTGTTGTGCTTGATGCTTGTCACTAGGGCCCGAGTGCCATGATTTCAGATCTGAACTTATTATTGATTCATTATGATAGTATTGTTTCTGGTCTTATCTACAAGTTGTATACACACGTCGTTGTCCGGAACCTATGGTCCCGAAGTGACAGAAATCGAGGTAGCCGGAAGGGAAAGGCTTTGATGTGAGGATCACATGTGTTCACGGAGTGTTAATGCTTTGCTCCGGTGCTCTATTAAAAGGAGCACCTTAATTGCTAGTAGTTCCCTAGAGGCCCCGCTGCAAACGGGCTGGCAGGACAAAATATGTTGTGCAAATTCTCATTGCGAGCACGTATGACTATATATGGAACACATGCCTAGGATTGTCTAGTACTTGGGTGCTTTATCTTATTTATCTGCAATTGCCCTATGTTCTGATTGCTATGTGAATTGTCTTGTCCATGCAACGCCCGTCCATCCATCCCTATGCCTACCGCACTCGAATCCCACTGTTTACTGCTTTTGTTACTACTGTCTTTGCTTTGCTACTGCTGTTACTTTACTATTCCTACTACAAAACTGTTGCTACTGATAAACTGTTGTGAGCAAGATTGTTTCCAGGTGCAGCTGAATTGACAACTCAGTTGTTAAGACTGATAAATATTCTTTGGCTCCCCTTGTGTCGAATCAATAAATTGGGTTTAACTTCCCTCGAAAATACTGCGATACACCCCCTATACTTGTGGGTCATCACACACCGTGTGGCACTTTGGCTAAGGTTACATAAATATTTATCACGAGTATAATTTGAGTTGGATGTCTCTATAAGATTGTGGTGTTTGTTGGAACCATCTAGCGCTCAAGGTGATAGTGAGGGGTTATCTAGATGGGGAATGCGAACTTTAAGGTGTGCTGTTATAGCCCTACATCGTCCAACCGGAGAGTAGTTCAGGGTAGCATCATGAAGAGAAGATATTTATATGAGAGTATCCACTACTGAAAGTATGATCCCTAGGCCTTGTTTCTAAGCATTGAAACACCGTTTACAATCAGTTCTGTTACATGTTTGCTTGCTGCTACTCTTATTTCAGATTGCAATTACCACTTATAATCATCCATATACTTGTATTTCACTATCTCTTCGCTGAACTAGTGCACCTATACACCTGACAAGTGTATTGGGTGTTGGGGACACAAGAAACTTCTTGTATCTTGATTGCAGGGTTGCTTGAGAGGGATACCTTTGACCACTTCCTCCCCGAGTTCGCTAAACCTTGGGTGATCCACTTAAGGGAAACTTGCTGCTGTTATACAAACCTCTGCACTTAGAGGCCCAACACTGTCTACAAGAATAGAAACGTGCGTAGACATCAGGGAGTATCATATAGTAGTATCATATATATGATACCATCTCCACAACACATAGTATCATGTAGTAGTATCATAGTCTTAGTATATTTATTGTTTTGTAGAATCTCGATGTAAAATTGTGTACAAGATTTATTTTTGTTAGTTTTTCTAGTTCTACGTGCTATGATACCGTATCTACCTATGATACCAACACAATCTCTTTCATCATTAATTAGCATGTCACGTCAGAATTTTGCCGATATGGCAGGCATGATACTACCCATCATACCCCCATTGGGGCTAGTCTTAGGGCCCAACATAACCCCCTGAAGATTCCTCCTTTGAAGCTCATCCTATAATTCTATAGCAAATTCATTAATATCTGTAACAAAACGATATGGGGAAAGAGGAGAACCTTGTCTAATACCTCTCTAGCCTCTAAATTTTTCATAATGATTGCCATTAATTATAACAGACAACATAGAATTTCAAATGCAAGCTTTGACAAGACTAATAAAGTGATTGCCGAACCCCTGTTTATGTAGAGCCATAACGATGAAATCCCATTCAAGTTTATCAAAAGTTTTTGCCAGGTCAATCTTGATCATAAAAGCTTTTTGTTTCCATGAAGATAAATAAAATGAATGAGTAATTTCATGGGCCACAATCACATTATTAGAGATTCTTCTACCTTCTATAAAAGCTTGTTGGGCGTCTATAATTCGATTTGGGAGATGGGGTTTCATTCTATTAGCAAGAGACTTGGCAATGATCTTATATATGACATTACAGAGACTAATGGGTCTAAAATCCTGAGGCTGAGTAGTATGCATTTTTTTTGGAATAAGAGCACATGTGAGATTAAGGGGGGCTATTAGACAAAATGTACTGTATGGTATAGGTACGGTGTAGTACACCTCCCTATACCATACCTCCTGTATACGCCACGGTAGGGGATTTTCCTACCTGCTATATAAACACGCATCATGAGTCTAAAGAGGGAATCATTTCCGCCTAGACTAGATCATAAATAATGACCAGATCGTTCGTACATCATCCTCAAATAAGTACCAAATTATAGGGAATTCAATCACAGTTTGAACCATTGTTGATCAAGTATCATATTTTCAATACTTGTCATCTATTTTCGAATAGTCTCACGATATAAAATCTTCCATTATATATTTCTTTCAGTGATGTGCTAATATATAATTCTATTTTTCTACCCTACAAAGGTTAAACTTATGTTCATTCTATTTGTTTCTCCTTCCTTGCCATTATCACATGGTGTTTCTCTTTTGGACGAAGTTACCTTCATGTTAGGATTATGTTTAGGGTATAGGAGAGGCTCGATAGGAGAATTGCATATGTGGTCAATGGGTGGACAAGATGGCCATCAGAGAGGGTCAGCCGTTAACACACTGAGAGAAGGCAGGAGATTTCCAGAGAGAGATGTGTGATTTAGATCTTACAGTTGGAGAACCTACACTACAAAAACATCTCATGATAAAGGCTCTCCCAAACATAACAATGTTATTTCTATTTTTTGAAAAAACCCAAAACTTTGTGTTGTGATTCGGTCATAGAAAGGTGAGTTATATGCAAGCAAAAAAAGGCCACACCCGAGGATAGAACACGTCCAAGATTTGTACCCATAATGCGAATGGTGGTGCCGTTGGCAAGACTGAACGTCTGCTCGCGCAAGACGGGTGGTAGATCCGGCCCTGCTGAATATGTCCTAGCCACGGTAGGGGTATGGTGGACGGTCATGTGTCACCAGTCCACAAATTTGTCTCTGGCAACGGGTATTAGAGCGAACGACCTCGCCGAAGATAACATCTCATGCCACATTATCTAGGAGAAAGGGTAGTCTATGATAATCATGATATTTTTTATTGTACAAACTGCTGGGAAATTCTTATTTTGTTCAATCTGTTTGAATATTGGACAAGATGACCATTTCGGTTTTGTTACTCCTGGAGTTTGACGTTTAATCTCAACGTAATGATCTCAAAGCACCTGATTTTGTTTTCTTGACCCGATACACAATGATGAACGAAAGAAAACGGGTTGCATTAAGAGCCCCTTTGGGTCTAAGTACGACTATAGGGACGTGCATAAGGAAGGGGTACCGAAGATGACTGGTGGTGTTCCCCACAATACATGTACATATCATTGACTGGACTAGCCGTGAACAGTGAACTCGTACTATTTCCAAGCTCACCTTGCTTTGCTCACGGCACCACCATTTTGCCAAACTTTAGTTACCAACCAAAGCGAGCACTTTTGCCATAAAATATGGCTCTCCACAACCACAAGTGTGGCAACTACCAAACTTTGGGCTGGCAATTTCCAGCTGAGAACCAAACAGCACCTATACTACGAACGACTCCTTTCGGCTATCCAAGCCAGCAGCACTGAAGTAGTAGCAGTGACAAGTGATAAAGCCATTGCCACCCGTCTGCATCATGCCAAGCACCGAATGGACGAACCATTCGGTTAAGCTGAACATTTGGGCCCGCTCGTCGGCTATGGTCGAGGTATGACAGAGATCAATGACGATTAGTACTAGCATTCATCTTGATGGAGATCGCAGAACGGAAGATGCTAACAAGCAGACAAACGAGAGGCCGTAAGCCCACATGTCAAAATCGGACCGAAATCAAGCATTCTTCACACACAAAAAAGAAGAAGAAAAATCCGAAGGTGACGCAGTTGCGCACGCCGTTTCCGTGGTGCAAATTCCGGGGCAGAAAGAGGGCGAACTTATGTTTTGGATGCCTCTTGACATGAGGTTTAACCAGAAAAGCAGAGCAGTCGATCGGATCAATCAATCGCCGCTGCTGCTAGCACACTACGAGTGAGTACCTGCAACTGCAGGCTACAGTGACCAGTCACTGCGACGTATAATTGGAATCTTGAAACCAAAGCCAGGCCCCCCACCGCAAGGTTCATTGTACGACCATCTGACGTGAGCAAAATTCTCTGCAGATGCAAACCTGTTGTCGTTTCCCTCGCGCACATTGCACACCTGGTAGGTAATCATCATCATGATTCGAACTGTAACGAAGGGACGACGATGAGGCACAGTTACGTGGTGGGAGTAGCAGCAGCCTAACACTATGCTGCTCTCCAGCGTCATCGAATTATTGGTTGCACGACGCTCGGAGAAAGCGAGACAGTCGCGTCATCGTCGCCTCGTCCCTGAAGACTATAGCGCCGCTCGTCCAACTTGTCCAAGCTGGGAAAAAAGAAATGCGCAGCCGTACCGGATACAGCTGGTGAGGCCAGTACTTCTCCATTGGATCTGCCATTTTGCTTTTTTCGCTCTGAGATGATGCCCATGATCGACTCGTCGTCGTCAATGTATATCACGGTGCTAGCTAGCTAGCTATGTGGCTCAAGGGGATTAGCAGCGTTTTTAAAGTACAGTCCAGTAGCTGGCTTGATGACACAGCTGCTTGGCTCAGTCCCAGCAGGATAAGAGGGAATCGTCTTTGTCCGCGCACCGAAAGTGCAAATCAGCAGGTCAAGCGGTGGCAAGCAGCTGTGTTGGGAGTACGTGTGATCCCTGGCCAACCTGCAGTCGACCGACGCCTCTGCTCCGCGAATAGCCACAGAGCACCTCGGGGCAACCTTCTAGTAGGTCTTTGCACGTCAGACGGATACTATAATTCTTCTGACCTTAGAAAAAAGAAAATTTTATTGAGCGAACATTAGAATTTTATTAGTCCCTCGGAGTACGTCGGACAGTGGATCCCGCTTCTACCGGCTAATCTGACACACTGAAATATGTAAAGAACCCCTCTCAAAAAAAAAATCTAAAGAACCATACGTAGTGACATCTGTCGCAGAAAATGCATACCCAATAAACTGGCTACAATTGGTAATTCAAAGTTGTAATAGAGAATGGTGAAAAAAATACTTCCTCCGTTCAGGAATAACCGACATGAGTTTGTTTAGATTCGAATGTATCTAACCACATTCTAGTGTATAGATACGTTCGGATCTAGACAAACTCAAGTCAGTAGTTTTTAGACGGAGAAAGTATATCATTAATAGTTTTTAATTTGAAAGGTACAATAAGCAAACATAAAATGAGCAGGCCTACTTTCAGCATGTACATGTATCTTTTCTTTGTGATATATATATATATATATATATATATATATATATATATATAATATTTACGAAACAACACGATTCACTCTTAGTTTCAGGTTTGTAAGCAACATGCTATAGATATATAATAAAGACCCCTAAATTCACAATCAATGCGTAGTTTAAGAGCAGGTGAAACAAGAAGACATTCCCGAGAGACCAGGAGCGGTGTTTTGGCTCTCGGTGCAAATGCTCTCTTTATTTGAAATGTGGTTTAAACACATTACAAAACATCAAAAAACATCAAACCAAATATTCATGCTTACATTTCCATATCCCATATGCTCACAAAGTTGTCTCAAGAAAAATCAATTTTTTGTGTAGTCTGTGTAAAAAGACAAAATCCAATGCGAAACCTAAGGCTTTTCACGGCATATTTTGTGGTCCATTTTACACAACCTGCAAAAAATATCAGTTTTTCGCGAAACTATAGGTGTGCACATGGACTGGGGGCATGTACGCACGATTTTTTTTTTCCGGAATTACAAACATTTTATAATGTGTTTTGTGGGTACAAAGGGGGCATATCCACCACGGAGCCAAAGTGAATTTAAGTTACATATCTATACCTAATAATAAAGGACGGATTGTTTCTTCCGGTCCAACATTTTTTTGGACGGTTTTGCCCTCCCACGAAATCATATATTACCACTAATGCAACCGGTAAGTCATATCTTTTTTGGCTTTTTCGTTCCGTACTCCGTCCGAACTGAGCCAACCCAATTAGATCGGTCACCGTACGTGACACCCGACGATCCTTCAAAGCCGTTGCCTCCCCTTCTCGATTGTTTCCCTGACCTAGGGTCCAACGTCCCACATACCAACCAGCACGCAAGACGCGGACGACCAGCAGCAGACGCGTGGATCTCGTCCTATGTGGAGGAGGACAACGAGTGGGAGCAGCCTGCCTTCCTGTGGGTGGAGGACCGACGTGGACGGGACTGCTAGAGAGCATGGTGTGCACGACTACTGGAAGATGGCGCACGGGACTTGAGGAGGCGGCGCGATCTAGGAGAGCAGATGCATTCAACCTTCCGCCTAGGAGCTGAGACCTCGATGTGGTCCGGTAGACAGAGGTAGCGGAAGCACGGACTTACACACCTTCACCGTGCGACCGGCCGCTCCCTTCATCAAGCTTGACAGCTTGCGAGACATCCATACCAGATCGGGACACTGAAGAGATATTTAGGGGGAAAACAGCGGTAAGCTTTTTTATGAAGTACTGTATAACAACGACACCTCTACTATAATTTGTCTGCATGTCTCCGTTAGATTTAGTTGAAGTATTTGTCTAATCGAAAGAGTGGATTTTGTTTGTAGAGCGTCAGATAAACTAGGTACCGTGATGCGAGGCTGCAAATTTCTGTCTGCTGACAGAGAACAAATAAAGCCATACTATAGGAAAATAAAACATGAGAGACCATCCTGTTCCTTCCTAAAGCTCTTGGTCTCTACCAGGCTGAAACGGATAGGTTTTTTTGCATTCGAAGGCCTGCCAGTGTAGACGCTCAGGGTCTTGGTTTGACTGATGACCCAATGCGTTTCTCCCTGCCCTTATGCGAGGTTTCAATTGACATAAGTTGCCACGATGTTTTGTTTGGTTGTACGAGCATCTCTCATTCATTCTAGACTGTTAATGGTATCGTGGACTACTTGATTGGCCTATATACAACTGTATCGGTGAATTACATTGGTATATGATTTCCTCTTTCTGTTAGGCCATACAAAATAATTGGCTGAGTTTATATTGGGAGTGACTTCTGCGAGGTAACTATCTCAATCTTTGTCACAAGGGTATTTGTTCTATAAGGGATTTTGGCTTTCAAAAATAAATTAGTTTTTTTGACACAAAAAATAAATTAGTTAATGGATGGAGACAAGGAAAATGGTTACTGCTAACAGATACTATGTCGGCTAATGTTATATAACCCACTTTATAGGTTATAAAAGATGGTGCAAGAATAATCCATATGTGAAGGGTTGGATGATTACTAGGTAAGTAATGAATATATGAGTAATATCAACAATCTTTTCCTAGAATTTTAAGCACATATTTATTTATTTTGTATCTGTTGTATGCATAGGCTCTTTCCAACATCTTATAAGTGGATTGTAGGGCCCAACCAGGTCTAGCATCTTAGAAAAGGGACCAAATCTTGAAAGATGTTAGAGATGAATGAATAATCGCCTTTGATTCTCTTTGTTAAGGCTATATTTAGAATCTGCTGCAAAGCACGGTCATTTTTCTATACCTATAAAATATAGCAACACAAATGAGTTGGTAAGCATGAGGGTAGGGGAGTTGAGATAGAGAAGGTTAGTAACCATAACTATACGGAGAGTTTCTCGAGTGGTGCATGGTCTTTGTTGGAGCTAGAGTAAGATGCTTAATTAGCCGGAGCTGCGGTAATTGCTATCTCGTAGCAACACACGAGTATTCTGCTAGTATAGTTTAAAGCATAAGCAGGAGTAAGAGATACGTATACAAATGGTCCGATCATAAACAAAGAGCCAACAGGATACATATAATTAACAAAATAAATGATTAGTAAAATATATGTGACAACTAAAACCGTATATCATAAACTTAAAGTTTAGTATAATAACCAAATAATTTTTTGGTAAAGGGGGCATATCCACCACATAGACAAACTGAATTTACGTTACATATATAGTTTAAAGCATAAGTAAGAGATGCATATGGCGATGGTCCGATCATGAATAAAGAGCCAGGATATACATATAATTAACAAAATAAATGATTTGTAAAACATATGTGATAACTAAAACCGTATATCCTAAACTTAAAGTTTAGTGAACATCACAAGATCGGTTCAAGAACTAGCTTGACCAAGGAAAGAACCTAAAGTGATTACCATCAACTAAAACTTGTTTGCCTTTTTTATTTTCTCTGTTACAAAAATATTTGTATTTATAGTAGTACCGGAGGTGATCGGGTCACTTTGTGGGCAATATGATTGTATTTTTCTATGTCAAATTATTACTCTCAACGATAAACTTTTTAGAAAAATTGAATGGCGTCCTCTTCATCGAATCCCATATATAAGAAACTAATTTATAATAATAATTCTAGAGAACATGTAAGTATTACCACATATATACTAAACTTTATGTCATAATAATCGCTTAAGATGTTGCACAAGCATGTGTGGGAACCTATGTGCAAGTTTCTCTAAACTACGCTTGGGCAAACTATACTCCTCCACATATTGTGGAACGCCGACCACAAAAGGGCGTGCACTTTGGTATCAAACCACTTAGCGGATGTTTGGAATAATAACGTTTCTTAGTAAAGTTGTCGTATTCGAGTGTCGGGGGATGAACCCCAGTAGGATCAAGCTATGGTATAAAGATAAGGTTGACGAATATGGGGCGGCCGAGATAGGCCGGGATACCCAAGTCGGGTTAAGCCGATAACACTTGTTGCTTCTTCTATGCAGGTTCCCCCAAGCCGAGTTACTTGTGTTGAGATCGACATAGGGGTTGGCGTACACCACGAGGGTGTATGCCGGCCTCAAGGTCAGCGCCTCTATCTCTCTCAGGATTTCCGGAAGAGATAAGGGTGCTCAAGTCAGGCGTGCCCCCAAAATCCCGAAGCCAAGTTACATCGAGGATTACTAGGAGGGAACACTGTCAGCGGATAGCGGTCATGAGAACATCAAGTTCCATCACTGACAAGAAGAGCATCTAGACACAGCCAATGAATTCCGCTACAACATATTCTGAAGATATTCCATGCCACCTCAGCCCTAACTATAACCTGGGAACCCCTTTATAAGGTGCACCAGGGCCTCCTAGAAGATGGTGGATTTATTAGTTTCTTGAGATTTACTAGTAGTGCTGAGAGAGGTGAGAACACCTTCTTCTTCCTCTTGCATGTAGCTCGGGGAGCCATTGTAGCTTGAGTATTGATCATATTATGAGATCTAGCGAGTAGGGGTTTTAACTCACGAGGAGAGCCTTGAAACTGGGTATATCGTGTGTTCTTGTGTGTTCTGTGTGCGATTCCTACTACGATATCCCTCCTCGGATCCACTAGTGTCCATCCGGCCCCAACTTTAGCCATCCTATGGCATCTGCCGTGACACCACCACGATATCGAGTAAAATGAAATAAAATATAGAAACTAAGAAAAACATGTATTTCGAGCTCACATGGCGCTGACTCTAGGACCTGTAGCGACCCAAGCTCTAGTTCATGGCGCAATCTCACCGAGCTATGAACGGTATCCTCGCCTAAATCTGAGCCACGCGTCACTACCCCAGCACTCTGTTGTGCCTCTTCGGGCTCCATGACCCCCTTTCCCCACCCTTGCCACCTTCTCTATTCCAGAACTGCACCCACCACCCACCACCCCCACCCTCCTCACGCGGTCATATAGCCATAGCTTCTGCAGTACATCGCTCGTTCTCTAGCGCTATCGCAAGGCTCATATCCGATGGAAATCTAGAAAATGAATGAACCCTTTCGTCTATGGATCTGACAGGGGATTGGGATGTGGATTTCACCCAGAGAGAGAGAGTGCGGAAACTCCACAAGGGCTATCGGAGGTGATTTTGGGAGAGGATCAGGAGGCGGCGGGGAGAACCTTCAGAGACATGACTTCGGCGATGCACCAACCTCTCTCTCTGTTTCCAGAGTAGCGTCTTGCAGCGATGGAGGAGGTTTTCTCCAGATGCAGATCGAGGGGTTGGAGGCTTATGGTACACGGAGATCAAGCATGCAGAGTCCTAAGGGTGCTGGCGGTTAGGGAGGTAGTTTTAGAGGCTCTGTGCAACTGGGCTTTGGGTGGATTGCTGACACTAGAGCGTTGTATCATGGTGATGGTGTGAGATCTCCCGACATCGAGGAGAAGATTATTAGCTATGTCGGAGGTGCGCCTATCTGTCAGGGTGCCGAACACAAACCGACCAACGATTCCTTCTGTGGGAAAGTTGGACGAGCCTCAGGTGCAGCACAGTCGGATGGAATTTTCCTAGGAGATCGAGGAGGGCACGGCTCGTCTAGATTGAGCGACAGAAATTTTGCTAGTACCTCTCTTCTAGTGTCTAAACATTCAGCTGGGTTCATGTTTGACAGGGTTGAGGTGGAAATCTGCACTCCTGAGGTTGCAACCATGGCGGCCAGATCGGTGGAGGATGGTCCATCTCTTGACCAGGGTGGATGCGAGGGGGATAGTACAGGTGGAGTGGAGATATTCTTCGAGAAAATTTGGCATATACCCTGGTGGCCACCCAAACCACCGAGGGTGCCCTGCAAGAGGATAATATTGCCTCGGGGCTCTATGGTTTCTCGAGCCCCGGTTTTCCCTTGTCCACTGCTACTAGAATGAAACGTTTTGCGCTACCTCGGCGTCGATCAGGAGGAGGTCTTTATACGTCCATTTTTGCATCACTATTCTATATCATAATTTACTGTTAATTCATATATATATTTCATATTAAGAGATGATACTTATGTTATTTTATCTATTTTTGCATGGTTGATGACTTTTGGAGGATGGACCGTTGAACTCAGGATTCTGATGGAAAAGGCACTGTTTGGAGGCAAAATTCGCGAAGATTAGAAAATCCCGGAAAATTATGAAAAATCCTATTTTTCCAAAAGAAGAAGGAAGCCAAAAGGGGAAGTGGAGATGGGCCACAGGGGCCCACACCACCCCCTCGCGTGGGTCAGCCCTGGTCGCGCCACCAAGTGGTGTGGCCACCCTGGCCAACCTCTGGCATCGCCCTTTGGCGTATATAATCCACTCGAAACCCTAAGACTCGGGGAGCGACCACAGAAAGATTTCGTCGCCTCTGCGGAGCGGAAACTACATAGAGAGAAAGATCTCTCTGGCAGGCAGAAATTTGCAAGGGAAATTCCTTCCCGCAGAGGGGAGATCATCGCCATCAACACCACCATCAAGCTGGACTTCATCGGGATCATCATCATCATCTCTATCATCATCTCCACCAACACCATCATCCCCACTCCATACCGCTGTAATAATTGGGTTGAATCTTGCATAGTTCTTAGGGGAAACTTTCCCCGTATTGATTACTTGTTGTGGTTGATGCTATTGAGTATAACATTGAATTATTGTTCATGTTCAGATTGTTACTTATCATTATTTCATCTCTGATCTTGATCCATATGATGTCTCGTGAGTAGTTCGTTTAGTTCTTGTGGACATGGGAGAGTCATGTTGTTAGTAGTAGAATTGTGTTGAGAGAGATTCAATGGTTTAATAATTAAGTTGTGTTGTTATTCTTCTAGTGGTATCATGTGAACGTCGACTACATGATACTTCACCTTTATGGGCCTAGGGGAATGCATTTTGTATTTGGCTACTAATCGTAGAGGTTGTCGGAGTGACATAAACTTGTACCCCCATTAGGAAACCTTTGCACAAGGGAGTGTAGGATCTCAGAGTTTAAGGATGTGGTTAGGTTTTTATCTTAATTACTTTCTTGTAGTTGCGGATGCTTGCAAGGGGTATAATCACAAATATGTATTAGTCCTAGGAAGGTCAGTACATTAGCACAGGTTCACCCACACAACACTTATCCAACTAGAGAAGATTAATCAACTATATGAAGCGAAAGCACTTGACAACATTCCCATGTGCCCTCGAGAATGTTTGGTCATCTTAAGTAATACAACCGGCTTGTCCTTTTCTAAAGAAAGGATTGGGCCACTTGCTGCAATTATTATCATTGTCTTTTATTTACTCGCTTTTTATTTATCTGCATTATCAAAAACACCTAAAAATCTGTTTGCTAAGTATTTACAGAGAATTCCTGATCCAAGCCACTCATCAACACCGTCTGCTCCTCGTTGGGTTTGACACTCTTACTTATCGAAAATACTGCGATACACCCCCTATACTTGTGGCTCATCAGGTCTCAAGAAATCAAACTATGGTAGACAAAGCGAGAGGGAGTGGAAAAGGAGGTGGGGGAAGAGGAGAGCATTGGCAACAACAGTAGTAGTTGCCTCACCAGTAGCAGATGTTTGATTTCAATCAGATTCCACCACCATTCCCATATCCTCAGCAGAATACATATGGTTTTGTACTTGGGGGATACCTTATCGCTCGGGTTTTGCAGGCCCTTTGAATGAATATTTAATATTCCCAAGTATTTTATGTGTTAGATAACAATACCAAGAACAATTTTATTGTGTGTTGAGTGTTTCAGGGGTTATTCCCCAATTGTGTTTCTGGTCAATTTGAACAAATAGAAGAATCAAAGGCTAGATTATCCACCCCTGTCAAGGGCCATATTATGCACCCCTGTCAAGGGCTAGATAATCCTCCCTAGGCGAATTCGACCAAGGGGCAGCGGCACGTCGCTCTAAAGGGGGTAGATTTTTAGCCGGATTTTTGGTTGTGGGCTGGAGTTTTTCCCACAATCATATTATCCGGCTCCTGGCACCACCGGATAATCCTCCCCTCCCAAGAAATGACAAAGAACAAAGCGACGCAGCTCTAAGAAGGGCGGGAGAGTTTTCCCCGGATTTTACGACACGCCCTAGAGTTTCGACTCGGGCCGGATAATCCGCCCCACCCAGAGGGCCAGATTATTCGCCCCTCTAGAATTTTCGCCAAGGACTTGGTGTGCGGCTCTCGTAAAGGGGACGGAGATGTCGCATGTATTATTTCGTTCATGCCGGATCTTTGTCCCTGACCGGATTATCCGACCCCTGCTTAGGCCGGATTATCTGGCCCCATTTGACTCCAACGGCTCCATCTCTAGGAGGGGATACAAATACCCTTCCCCCTCTTCATTTTGGGGTTGCTGGATCTGACCAAAAAGCTTTGCTCTACTAAAATCGATTTGCAAGAAGATCTCCACTTTCTTCCATCTGAAGGCCTTGTCCTTTGGGGAATCGAAGGAGGAGGCCTTGATCAACATCTTCACCGAAGAGATCATCACTTATCCTCTCCCATTCATTTGGGGGGCTCTTGATCTAGAGTTTCATTCGAGTTTCTAGATCTTGGTTTCATACTTGATCACTTGTTTTATTGTGGCATCTTGCTGTTATCATGGGAGCCTCCAATTAAGTTGTGGATGTGTGCCCTGATCCAGTTGTATAGGTATTAGTTCCCGCCTCGAAGGGTACCACATAGTGGAAAGGTGGATCATGCCAGTTGTGGCGAGATCCATCGGATAACATGGTGAGGCCTATTGTTGCGTGATTGTCTTAATACCACCCACCCCTCCAGCGCATACATACTTCCCTTAACAAGGAAGGAATCATGGTAAAAACAAATCATGTGTCTCTGCATGCTCCAATATCGATTACCTCGTTCCTCTCACTGTCTTTATCGTATAGTAGCTAGGTTGACAAATAGGGAAATTCACCACAGTTGCATATCTAGAGTATTTACCTTTGTGCCAAGCCTGAAATTGAAAAGGTATTAAAATTTGGAGTAGCACCTATTCACCCCCTCTAGGTTCCCATACAATCCATTTCAATTGATATCAGGGCATCAGCTCTTTATTCGGGCTTTATCGCCTAAGAGAGTATGGGTACTCGTGGATATGGTAGTGAGGATGTGGAGAGGGTCACCATGGATGATCTCAAGAGTTTGGAAACAAACTTGATTAAAACCATGGATACCCAATTGCAAGAAATGTGTGAGATGATGACGCGTCTCTTTCCACCCACAAACTCACCTCCCTCTCCCATTGAGGTCACAACTCCTCTTTCAAAGGACAAAGCTAAGGCTAGCTCCAATGTAAAGGAGTTGGAGTATGAAGATAAAAATAAGAGCTCCTCTTCCAAAAAGAGAAGTGGTAAGGAGGATTATAGTTAGGTCTCTCACCTATACTCACCGGATCCACCAATCCCTCACCCTCATATAAACAACAAGGGTGATCCACCCCGGCTTAATGCATCTTATTTGAATCAATGGCAATTTTTGATGAAATCTCATGTGTCTAGTTCATCCGTTGAGTTGTGGAATATTATAGAGGATGGTCTCCAGGAGAAGTGGTTGACATCCAACTCAATGCCACTGCCCTACACTTGATACAACTAAGTGTGGGTCCCAAGGACATGCCACATATTAAACATCACAGCACCGCCAAGGAAGCTTGGGATGCCCCCACCGAGTTGTTCATCAGAAATGAGAGCATGAGAAGAAATATGTATGATGCTCTTAGTAATCAAGAAGAAGGCTTCTACATGAGGGATGGTGAGGATCATGAAGATATGTATAGAAGACTCAAGTCCATTGCCACCACATTTAGAAACCATGGTTCCGCACATATTCATGATGCTTGGATCAAGATAAAATATGTAAGTACTCTTATGCCATTTGAACCCACGGATTTGAAGATCCTACAAGGAAGGCACAACTACCACCTCACGACTTCCAACGAAGTTATGCAAGAGATGGTTGCTTTCAAAGTTGCGGCCAAGAACACTGAAGATGCTCGTGCGTGAGCCCTTGGTATGCAAAAGGGTGTTAATCTTTCCTTGAAGGCCAATGTGGTTGAGCAAGAAGAAGATGGAAGAAACAGTGACATAACTTCCATGAGTTGTCCCGAGGAAGTTAAGCGTGCACATGGTGAGTACATGGCGTTCTATGCGAGGAATTTTCGAAAAGATCTTGCCAAGGCAAAACCTAAGCTTGAACATAAAAATGGGTCAAGTGGAAGAAAGGAATGATCCAAAGCTGAGATATTGTTACAATTGTGGAGACCGTTTCCATTTTGTTGTTGAGTGCCCCTATCAAAATAGAGAAGACCATGCGGGTAGATTGGTTCTCAACGATAAGTAAAAATCCCCATGCAAGAATCCATTCTACAAGAAGAATGTTCCTTACAAGAAGCAACCAAAAATAGTGTTGGTGGCCCAAGGGGAGTACTCATCCGCAAGCGAAGACGAAGAAGAAGACGAAATCCCAAGAGAAGTGGCAGCCATAGCCACCACTTCCACACCAACCGCTTCACTCTTTGACTTGCCAAATGAGAACCTCTCCAACAAGAACGTCAATTCCCCTATGGCAAGGGCTTCTGAGGTATCACCTTCCACCACTTCCTTTCCTAAGACTACTATGAATGTTGATATGGATGATCCTACTACTGTAAATGTAAAGGGAGAAGTTACTGCTTTGGATCATTACACAACTAACTTGCAAGGTGAGCACAAGAGGCATTTCTAGGCCCTCATGGGTCAACTCGTTCACTCGGAAGAACTCCTTGAAGAGAGGGACAAAATTGAAAGAGAAGATGCAATTGATATAGAATCTCTAAAAAATGCTCTAGAGGAAGAGGAAGAGAGTCGAACTTCTCTTGAGGAGAGCCTTGAGACCATCGAGGAGTCACATGATGAGATTATAGCTAAATTAATAAAGGAACGTGATCATGCTATTGCTACAAAAGAAAACTTAAAAAGAAAGGTTGAATTTGGGGTTTCTCATGCAAGACTAACCGAGAAGCTAGAGGAACTGGACATCGCCCACAAGGTTTTGGAGAGTGAACACTCAATTCTCAATGAGTCTCATGATCATCTTAAAACTCGACTAGCTAAATATGATGTTCCTAGCACCTCTACCTTTTTGTGTGATCATGCATAAATTTTTGAGGAAAACGCTAGATTGAAGAATGAGCTTGTCAAGTCATCTCTTCCCAAAGGTAATGATGTGCTTGATGGTCTATTGAGTAAGAAAAGGTCAAACAATGGGAAGGAGGGACTTGGCTATGTCGCCAAGACAAAGAAGAACAAGAACAAGAAGAAGGCCAAGGCAACTCAAGCTAAGACAAGCACCACTGCAGTAAATGACACCATGAAGAACAAAACTAATGATGATGGTTTTGCAAGAATCACTAACCCCAATTATGAGTTGTTTCATGACTATTATGGTGATCTTTATGCTAGATATGTTGGTCCGTTTGATGGTTATATTGATTGGTCTATTTGGGTTCCAAAGACCCTTGTTACTAACATGAGAGGTCCCATTGAGAAATGGGTACCTAAAACCAAGAATTAATTTTCTTGTAGGGTTATGATTTTGGTGGGTTGAAATGGGTGCTAGCGACTGCACAAGTCATATGACCGGAAGTAAGGAGAGAATCATGGAGATGAGACCCAGTCACGATCAAATAACCGTCTCCTATGGTCATAAGTCAAAATCAAAGGTATTGGGTCTTGGCAAGGTTGTGGTTTTCCACGATATCTCTCTCGTGGATGTCATGCATGCTTGTCGAGACCCTTGGTTATAATTTACTTTCTATTCGTGCCCTTGGTAAGATGGGTTTTCCTATTTTTATTAATGACGATAGTGTTACTCTTGTGGAGCAAGTCTCTTAAGGTCGCTTTTGTCGGGTACGTAAAAAATGACTTGGATGTGGTGGACTTCTCAGGGAAAACCACTGCAGGTCCGATGTGCTTATTCGGAAAGGACGATGTGGGTTGGCTATGGCATCATCGACTAGCCCATGTCAATATGAAAACTTTGCAAAGTCTTCATAAGGGTGGCCACATTCTTGGACTAAAAGACAATGTTTTCTTTGCCAAATATCGTGTTTGCAGGGCGTGTGTTGAAGGAAAATGTATGACTCTCCCCATCGAAGGAAGAAATTATTTCATCAAAGAGGATCTTAGAGCTCCTTCATGTGGATCTCTTTGGTCCTCCATCTCATGCAAGTCTTGGTGGGAAGAAGTATTTCCTTTTCATTGTTGATGACTACTCAAGGTACACATGGGTCTACTTATTCAAGCTAAAGAGTGATACTCAAAAAACTATCATCGACTTTGCAAATGAGGTTCAACGTCAACACAACATCCCCATATTGGCAATCGGAATCAAAAACGGCTCTAAGTTCAAGAACTACACCCTGAATGAATTTCTAAGTGAAGAGGGAATAAGACACCAATATTCCGCTTCGTACACCCCTCAACAAAATGGTGTAGCCGAGAGGGAAAATCGGACTTTGATGGATATGGCAAGGTCTATGTTGCTTCCATGTGTGAGTAGTTTCCTTCGTTCTTGGGGAGATGGAGAAACCCTATCACTATTATGAAATGAAATAAAGATGATCTATTACTTGCGTCTATGATCTATTGATCTATGATGTCTGTTTGATCTCTCTCTTTAGATGGTATGTGTAGTCGGCCACATATAATTTGCCTTCGGGTCTAAGGAAAATGGTGAAATCCTTTGGACTAGAAGTGTGCTTGGAGCTATTGTGACTAGAAGCACCGGCTAGCAACCTGCATGGTCGAAGGAGGAATAAAGAGAGATTCACTAAGCTAATTACGATATCCATGAGGATACCCTTAATTGCGGTGACTGCTCTCAGATATCACGGTGGTTATTTAGAGATGACCTCATTCTTGGCTCAACAAAGTTACTGCCTATGAGCCTTGTAGTGAATATCTTGTTATGGAGCTCTCTCCACACATGTCATGACATAAGAAATAGGTTATCCTAATTATGATTAGCTTTAGCCTTATTGAGTTTAGCCAACATTTCAAGCACTTTTGTTACTTGTTTTCCTTCACTTGTTTAATTACTTTTTCTGCATTCAAACAAATCAAAGGTGGCTTACAAGTATCCTTTGGTAGACAGCTGACGAGGGGCATAAAGACCTTAACCAAATAACTCTCAGGTTCGATACTCTTATTTCGAAACTAGGTACAATCAATATGTGCACTTGCAGTCATCATCAGAGCCCTAACATTCTGTGTTGTCATGCTGATCATCCCTCTGTCTTCTTGAAAGGTGTGCAATCTTCTTTAGAGACTGTTAGATTGGGTATAGGTGGAAAGTAGGGAATGGTAGATCCATTAGGTTCTAGGAAGATGCGTGGTTTGGAAACTACCCCTTAGCCACCCAGTACTGGGATGTTTATTTTGTAATTAACCAGCAAACTAAGTCCATCGCAGAGCTCTGGGATGGCAATGTTTTGTTAGTTACTTTCAGAAGAACTTTTAGTGACCAAATGATGCAGCAATGGCTATATATTATAGACATAGCTAAAACCATAGTGTTTGATGAGTCAGATGATTAGCTTATCTGGAAATATGAGTCTTCTGGGCTATACTCCTCTAAATCATTGTATGCCATAATTAAGTTTAGGGGTGTGTAGCCAGTCTTTTTACCCTATGTCTAGGATCTTAAAATTCCACCAAGGATACAAGTTTTTTTCTCGTGGTTTTGCCAGAATAACATCATTACTAGAGATAATCTTAGGAAAAGAAGTCTGCCAAAACCTCTGGAATGTAGTCTTTGCAAGGACTCTAAACTTTTATGGGCTGATGTGTTTGAAGTTTTTGATGTTAATATCCTTGATTTTCTTACACTCGCTTCTAAGTGGCTTAGTAATAAGAGATTTCTACAACTCAATGTTGTTACCTCAGCTATCCTATGGGGCATCTAGAACAACAAAAACAATCTTGTGTTTGACAGGAAATCTTGACTTAATTTGAAACAGGTCTAGCACCTCATTCTGGCCTATCTTCGGAATTGGAAGGTTCCTTTCAAGGAAAAAAGCTGGAAGCAGGTGGACTTCTTTGTGGCGTTGATGATTAGGAAGCTCCAATCCCTTCTGGTTTCCTGTAAACTTGGTCTGGTAAATCTTTTCAGGGAGAGGCTCGCTCTGTCTTGCTCTGGAAATCGTTGCCTCTCCCCCATCCTGCTTTTAGTTGTCGTGGGTTTTATCCTAGATACTTGTGCTACCCGTTTGTGTGGTTTCGTTTTCAACGAAAATGGAGCCGGAGAGTGATTCGTGTCTTTCTAAAAAAATAGCAACTAAAGAAAAACAAAACTCCTTTTCCAATTACAGACCCTTGTGCATTCGTTATGTTGCTTTCGTAGTAAAATTGGTACACGGAAAGTGGGAACATGATCTTAATCAACAAGACTTCTTGACGTCCTATGTCGGGTTATCTCGTTTGGTTAGACCAAACACCACGGCATGGATGGGTAGCTATCACACTCAATTGTGCCGCGTCAAGAATGCCAATATACTTCACCTAACTAATTGAAGAGATTGAGCTAGCAGATCTGAATTATTTAGCAGCTTCACTTTTTTTTGTTTAGAAAATATGTCTTTTAGGGATCATATGTATAGGGTATGCAGCAATCGTTTTGTCGCCTTCCCGGGCGATTATTATTTGTTCATTTCAACGGCCGCCTTACAGCTACCATGTACGTATAAACATTTTCTGTTCAAAAACGAATACGTTTTTGTTGCCCATTTGGCCCGTGCTTCTTCAACGCTCCTGTTGCAAAAGCTTGAAAGTCAGCACACTTGACTGTTTGACTATGGCGACTGGTCGACGAACGAACGTCTCTTTCAGTTCGTGCGATGGAGGCCATAAAATATGCCGAGCACCTACCCTTTTCTAGTACCTTTTCCAGCCAAATACTTTCCTCTTTAAAATTCACCGCTGGAGTTTGGCCTAATTATGTTGCATAACCGATTCAAAAGTAGTGCTAATGACGTGTCATCATTTAACAGCTTTTATGCAGAACTGTTCCGTCATTCTCTCTCTCTTTTTTGAGGAAAAAAAAAGATGTCCAACTAGTAGGTCCAGTACTTAGCCGGACAGCAATAATTAGGCGTCGCACGTACACCAACAGTGTTGTCAACACAGTACAAACGCTGTCCATTCGCATTAAAGCCTCCCCTGAAGATTACTTTCCTACACCTACAGGCACGCACGAACTGCCGATCGATCGATCGACGCAATCTTCCGGCCGGCTATCCAACTGGCTATATCAGGGACACGGATTCCCCCTTTCGCTCTTTGGAAGAAGATGGCGATAAAGATAGCCCGCCTGCTAACTGGATCGCCATTGTTTATCTCTCGAAAGGAGATAATATCTTAACTCTTATGCCAGGCTTTTGGTTTTGGAAATGGAACGGAATGCGTCCCGGAGAGGCAACCTTAGATTAGACCGGCGGCCGTGTGCGAGCGATTGACCAGGAGAGGAAGCAATCAGCAGCTATCCAGAACCGACGCGGGTCGTGTGAAACGAATTCTCCACATGATGGTTAAAGAATCAATTAACGAGCTTCACTGGGCCGGGGAGTTTGGTCGAGCTTTAGGAAAGGGGATTAGCGCGTCTGCATGAAAAAGTTTGACTAGACTGACACTTTCTGCTGGGACCCATCGAATGTTAGGAGCTTAATTAGATTTTGTGAATAACATATGGACGTACTCCTTTTCCAAAAAAAAAAAATCTTGTTAGGTTTACACTTATTTTTAAATGAGAGATACTCGATCGACTCACATGTATACTTAGAAAATCAAGCCTGACATCAAAAGCCAAACTCTACGTTTGTGGTGGCATAAGTCTCTACTCTCTAATACATTTTGCGCACCACATATCCACTCATTGTTTCGAAAACGTCCATGAGTAGCAGGGAGAGGTGGAGCCAAACTTTAGGTGTATAGGGCCAAGAGATCGGAAATACACCTTTGGCTTATAGGTGTAGATGCGTCCATTGTCTAAGTATCTATTTTAAAATGTTTAAAAAATTGAAACTATAATTCCTTCTGTATGTTTGGACATTTTATGTTTCTATACAAAGTTTCGGCACAAAAGAATATTTTTTGTGGCTTAGGTAGAAAGGACAAATTTTTATGTTGTAATATGATTATTCACAAGACTTTTTTTTTGCACAAGTCACAAAATATATTTTTTCTTGTGAAATATTTTTAAAGTTTTTACACTTTAAAAATTGTATTTTATGTATTTTCATAATAGGTGATTTTACCTATGAGCCAAAACACCATCTCTGCCAAGAGATGGGAATTGTTGTTGTGGTGGAGCGTGCAGGAGGCGAAGAAACAAGTCCTCTTGTAATTTGTCCAATTCAAGTGTCGGTCTAAAAACCGAGTTGTATGTTTAACACACATTCTCCCATTATGTGAAGAGTATGTCCACATGAAAGTAGACTAGTATTTTCTATCTTAATCTAAGTTCACGGTGCTAGCAGTTTGATCTAATCTAAAGTTTTTTAGCCGGTGCACGAATCTCCATATCCTAGGGCACCGACCGCCTCAAGATATCGACTCAGCCATAACAAAAACTGAGATGACTTGGCATATATAAGCTTTTCTCGCATGAGTTTCGTCGTCGCTAAGATGACCTGAAAAGATCAACCAAATTTATTGCTATAAACAATCATGACATATTTGCCTTGAGGAACATGCATTCAAACTTCACTATGATACCACAATACTACATCCAGTGCGGTGCCATCACACTTGACTCAGTGGATGATATCATATAGCTATCCTCACATCATATTTGTCTTATTAGTGTTTACTTTTTCCTTGAAATCCAAGAATATTATAGCTGATTTTGACACCGCTCGAAGGAGTGGTGGTTCAATCGAGCGCGGGGGTCTTCGGTTGTTGGACAAAAGAGGTGTTTTTTTGTGTGACAATGTTGTACTAGTTGCAGTAAACACATGGTGTAAAAGATAATTTCTTACGATACGATCATTGTTGTAACTTAAATAGTACTATTGTAGGAGAAGTTGCATAACTTGCACAATGCTAGCCTTACATTAGATTTTTTTTGCGGGGCCAAGGATACATTAACTTGATTTGTGATAAGTATATCTATTCACCAAACTTTACACTTACTTCCACCTATGGGCCGTGAGTCGCGATCCTTCTCATAAGAAAAATATCACTCCCTCTGCGTTCTGATGTACTGATTGGGGGAGAAAAGATCAAGCTAATCCGCTATAAACCCTGATTGTCTAGTACAAATGGCCGAGTGTATCAGAAAATATGAATCGAAACAATCATAGTAAAGGGAAACGGTACGCACGGCACGGAGAGGAGGCAGCCGCAGCGCTCGTGACATCTCCGCGAGAGGACAAAGTACTTGACGGCTCGACTCAACTACCTGCTCGCCATCACTTTCTGGGCTACCAAAGCAAAAGGATCCAAGAACCTTCGTGCAAGCCATCCATTTCTTTTTAGCAGGATAATGAGCCAGCACGACTCGCAGCCATTTTCTTTTTCTGAAACACGACTCGCAGCCTGCAAGTTGCATCGCGAGGCCCCCTCGCCTCGCTCGCCGTCGGTCCAGAAGAAAGAAAGCGCGAAGTACTCCGCATGGGCGTAAACTGTACCGTACCCACTTCGTGGCGATGGTTAAGGCGTTGCTACGCAACGGACCACGGACCTAGTACAACGTCATACAACTTGAGCTGGTGCGATCAACGTGTGGTACATGTACCGGAGAGGGGGGGAGGTGCACGCACCCGTACGGGCGGCCGGTTCCGTTGCCTTGCCGCTTAGCCAACGTGCAATGCACCGACCGTCGAGGCGACACCAGTTGGGGAGGTCCGGTGCAGAGCGGGCCACCCCGCCCCGTCAGACGGAGACGGGCCAATGAGACACACGGCGAGCGGCGGCGCGGGGCCAGACCGTCGCAGGAAATTCCTGCCCGCACGTCAGTCACACACACGACGCCGGGCGGGGTCAGGTCGCGCTCGCGCCCACGACTCACACACGACACCGGTGACACCACACGGCACGGTCCGTGCCGAGCCACCCAACCCGACGCCACCCCGCCAGACCCGACCCCGGATCTTTCCGCGTCGCACCCCCGACTCGCGCCCGCCTCGCTTTATATAGCGTCATGCCCCGTCTCGGCCTGCCATTCCCATTCCGCGCACCACCACCACCACTGCATCATCATCATCATCCCCCGCGCTGCACGCAGGCAGACAGGCATGGGCTTCCCGGTCGGCTACTCCGAGCTGCTGCTCCCGAAGCAGCTGCTCCACCTCCTCCTCCTGCTCGGCTACATCCGCCGCTGCCTCCTCTGGGCCTTCGACGCCGTCGGCCTCGGCGACCTGCTGGATCTCGGGGACGACGGCCAGCACCTGGCGCTCCAAGACCACCACGCGCGCGACCACGGCAACGCCGCCGCCGCGGCGCAGCAGGCGCTGCTGCAGCAGCACCACCGGCGCTCCGAGTTCCGGCCCGTGCCGGCCATGGTCATCGAGGAGGTGCTGCCGGTGGTGCGGTTCGACGAGCTGGAATCAGCCGCCTCCGCGACGTCGTCCCCGTCGTGCGTCGTGGGAGGCGACTGCGCCGTGTGCCTGTGCGGCATCGGCGGCCGCGACGAGGTGCGCAGGCTCAGCAACTGCCGCCACGTCTTCCACCGCGGGTGCCTGGACCGCTGGATGGAGCACGACCAGCGCACCTGCCCACTCTGCCGCGCGCCGCTCATCCCCGACGAGATGGCCGGCGCGCTCTGGGCCACCGCAGCCGGCCTGCCCGACGCCTCAGACTTCGACTTCTTCTACTTCGGCGGGCCGCTCGCGTCCATGCCCACGCCGACGCTGCTGCGGCCGCACGAGCTGCTCCTCACCGGCCTCGGCGGATACCAGTGAACCAGCATGAACCAGCCGTCCGTTCGACCCGCAATTGGCCGTCGCCGGCGGCCACCCAGAATGCGCAATTTTAACATGGCTGGGCTGACTGAATCTGTCGCCGCGTGCGTTCGAGGCCGGCGAAGAAAGAATAGGAGTCGCCTCTTCCCCTGCAACCAACCAGGCAGCCTCCAACTGTGTACATAGGCAAAACGAGTAAAGTAATCGCTCAGAAAAAAGGCTACTGTACGTAGGAGATTTAGATTCTTGGTACTAGTATGTAGTATAGCGGTAGATTCCATCTTCCAAGTTTGCGCGGAGCTGTGAATCTTTCTGGGAATTAAATTTGTTGATTGAGTTAGGCGTTTTCTGGAGCTGAATCCTCCTCCCCGCGTTTGCTCAGCTTGTCCAGCTAGCTAGCTGCTTGGCTTTTTCGTTGCATTGCATATAATTGAGGTCAGTCTACCCACACCACACGGCGGACTACACACTTTGCCTCGCCACTTCAAGCTAGTTCCGACCGGATAAATTTTAGAAGGATGGTACTACATATCAGCCCCCCAAGTGGAGAAAAAATATCGTCGCATTTTGGTCGTGTTCTTCAAGACCATATGAATTCTGGCAAGTGGCAGGAAATTTTGGCTCCAACGGTAGTACTACAGTACAGCGGCAGCCTTCCGTTGGATCCGATCTAGAGTGTACCGTTCTACTACAGCTTATAACTGCTTATTACACTGAAACCCATGCTATAGGCCAATGAAGGATGCTCTCGAATGCTAAAATTGGTAGTACTGCTACTGCTACTAGTACTGCAGTAATTCCCCTGGTAGGGCGACTAGTCTACACTCCTTGGTAGTTCTACAGTCGTGCGTGGAAGATGGGGAGAAAGAAAGCTCCTTCCCCCTGACGCACGCTACCTGGCTTGACCCGCCTGACCCTGACGGGGATGCACGAGAGCGAGAGCATTTCAACGACGAGAGTTTCAGGTCTACGATAAGCGGAAAAGTTTCAGACGTAGAGGCAAGCGAGCAGCCTGAACGACAACGTACAGCGACGAGACGTCCAGGTAAAGCGCACCTCCTCGTCTGATCTATGAGTAGCGTACGCAATCTGCAGAAAGGCGAGTAGTGGGAAAGAAAGGAGAAGCTTTGGACAGGTGTAGTGCGGATAGACTCTACCTGGAACGCACGCACGCACGGCCGGGCGATCGATGATGGTACTCGTAGTACGCGCCTCGCACCGCACGCTGGCTCACTCATTGGCGTTCACCGGATGAGGGAGGGCGAGGAGTGGATTGGACTGGTAACGGCATTGTCAGTACTGCCGGGCGAATCAAACGGCACTGCTTTGGTTAGGGGGCATTATTCCTCGCAAAGAAGACAACTTTTTTGTGATGATTATTGGGAGCTTTTAGCATAACGATTACAACCAGGGCGAAGTAATACTACTCCCTCCCACCCATATTAGTTGACTCGAATTTGTCTAGATTCTGATGTATCTAGACACCCATATTTGTTGACTTGGATTTATCTAGATTCCGATGTATCTAGTACTAAAACATGTCTAGATATATCAGAATCTAGACAAATTCGAGTCAACTAATATGGGTCGGAGAAAATACAATATTTTTGTGAGGGTTCTGCCGACCAATTGGGGAAACTAAAGGAAGCGATCCCAAGCCATTCTTGCACCAAACCTCACAGCCCCTTTGTGCAACGGCATTGGAAAAATATGCGCCGTCGTTTCTTGAGTTTGCTTGCAAAGGGGACATAGCCAAAATTTGTCCACCCTCGCTTCTCAAGACGATCCACCCTCCAAAACCTATTGTGGATGGCAAGCAAAGCAAATAACTTGATCTTGGGAGGAGCCCAGGTCTTCCAAACCGTCTTGATCAAGTGTGTGCTTGTGGCTCCAAAAAATTAGGCTTTGCGGACTGAACTGGTGGAGTATTCCCCATTATTCTTGGGGTTCCAAACAATTGAGTCTTGCACTTCGTCTTGAAGGTGGATGTTCCTTAACTTTACCCAAAGATTGACAAACTCTCGAAGGTGCAGGATAGTTAAGTTCATGTTTGTTTTGATCTTAGAAATCCAAGCATTGTCTTGTTTGATGCTCCATTTTTTCCTAGTGGAAACTTCATAGACGAGAGGAGCAATGTCCATTGGCTTGGTCCAATTTAGCCTCGGAGAGTCCCAAAAGGATGCAACCATTCCATTGGCAATAGCGATAGTAGTGGATGAGTAGAAAACAGACATATTCATGGAGTCACTACGGGTGCCCATGCCCACCCAAAGTCTCCTGCGATCCATCCACTCATACGACGACCACCAAAGTCTTAGACCCCGTGCGAATTTCTCAAGACCAAGATGTGTAGGCCTAAAGACCATCACTAGATTAATTTTGCATTTGCCACCTGGGACTTCCTTGGTACCGGTCCACAGAAAATCATGTTCAATCTTGTTTAAGCTATCAAGGCAACCCGACGGGCTGATGAGAGGTGTAAGATGGAAAATGGCTTGCGAGGTCAGGACGGATTTGACAAGGGAGACCCGCCCAACCATGTTGATATTATTTATGTCCGACGTGATAACCTTCCCACCCATCCTGTCCTCAAGAGGTTGAAGATTCACCCTTTTTATTTCCCACACCGAGAGTGGTAGACCAAGGTATTTCATAGGGAAAGTCGTCCTTACCATCGGCAAACCTAGGTGCACATCATCAAGCTCAATGTCATGGCAATGAATGGGAACCACCATGCTTTTTTGGAAGTTAATCTCAACACCAGTAATATCTCCGAAGCACTTTAGGATGTTGGATAGGTTTTGGATGCCACCTTTGTAGGGAGCCACAAAAATGTTTGCATCATCCGCATAGAGGAAGGTTCTAATGGTGGAACCCCTTCCTGTAATCTTATGACGAAACTCATGTTGGGTGGCCAACTCTAGGATTTGTTGAAGGGAGTCGATGGCTAGCACAAAAGGGAGAGGAGAAAGCGGGTCTCCTTTCCTTAGCCCTCTCACATGCTTGATGGGATGACTGTCGATGATGGGTGGACTCAGGCCTGTATCCGACATGGGCCTAAACCCATGACTCCTGCCTACAACGACCTCTAACAGTCAAGGACCTGAAGGCCAGCATCTAGAAGCTCTCAAACCAACTTAACCTCAACTGACATGACCTGTGGGGCTGCAAGATGGCTCTCTGGAGATCCCGAAGACCAGACGGGCGTACAAGGAAGATCGGAGATCACGCTTACGTGCAAGACAAGATGAAGACCTGAGGTGACTAAGAAGGACTCGGCTACCATCGATGCCTATAAGTACCCAAAGACATTCACCTGAGAAGGACAGGCCATAATCACCCAAGTCTTCGCCGTTAACCTTAGTCATAGCTCTAGATTCATCTCTCTTGTTGGGTACCATTATAAACCAACCGAGATCATCTTGTAGAAAAATTGTACGATCTCTCGATTGCCTTATGAATAAAGTCTGAGGGTTTCCTCCTATTATCCACATACCTTCGTCTTTGAGATCCAAACCCGCTGGACCGAGCTATTCGCCGAACAAATAAACTCGTTTTCATTCCTCAGAAGCGAGACTATGGAGGGATCATGAAAACTATCCTTCATTAGTTGGCACGCCAGGCGGGGATCCCACATCATGCAGATCGGATCTACCACAAGAACACCCGGGAGTCCGGACACCGGGTCTACAAGACCTCCGACAACCCGAACCGCTACGGGAACGGTCAAGAAAACTCGGGGGCTCGCGGATCTTGGTTGGAGGCCACTCTCAGCTTCGATAGGAACGGCGGGATTCTTCCCACCCAACGCACGGTGGGAGGAGAATAGATTAGGCGACTCATACCACGCGGACGACCACACATACCTTAGGGAGTCTTGGTCGCCTACCATGGAGTGCGGCCACGGGAGAAGGATGGAGCATGTCAACCTGGTAGGATACGCAGATGAATGATGCACACCGATGTTCCGATCTTGGGGGATCGATGCACCTAGATGGAGCCCCGACCTACCACTCATGCCGGTGGGACAAAGTCAGGTCTCGCCCCTCTGTTTGGAGGAAGGATGCCCATGGTACCTAGATGGGGAGGCCCCCGATCAGGGGCAGACATCAGAACCGCATGCGGGAACACACAGAGGTCGGACATGAACACCACGCACCATGAAGACCTGGACGAGCACGAGAACATGATACGAAGGACCCTGCTGCTCCAACTTTCGATCGGTCTGCACTGGGCACCGGCCCGATCTCACCGAACGTTCAGCAGGCGGTCAACAACAAAAGCACCCTACACTAGGACGTCGTCGGCCTGACAAACAAGGGACGACTCATGCGGATACCACAAGACGAGCTCTCACGGATATAACCGGTGTCGCCCGGTGCGACGTTGGATGGAGTTCGAGGCGGAGCATAGGCTAACACTTTGGTACTCACCAACACGTATTAGCCTAAGGGAAAATGATGATATGGAGACGGAATTACCAATGCCCTTCAGCCCATGGAACCCCCTCCCTACGAGTTGAACCACATATGGACTAGATCCATGATGAGACAGGTCGATGGGAGTATAGCCCAGGCCACTACGCTTAGGTCCGTAGAGACCCCTAGACCTCGCGACTTGTAGCCCTCCACCCGAGGAAACCAACCTGGATCTACGCTCCTCATCTCCCTGTATATCACAAACATGCGAATACAGTGGAGCATCACAGATCCGACTACAATCAGGAGTATAATCTGTTCTAGACTCTTGGATTACCTACATATCCCTTTTAATCAGTTTAGGCTAGAGTGTGAAACCAGCAACCCATACAAGGACACCAAAGAAGTCACTCTCCCTTTTACCTTCAGCGAGATAGGAAAGTTCATCACACAATTCTGCATGTTTGAGGTCATGAACCGGCCAACACGATAGCTAGTAGTACTGGGATGCAGGCAGTTAACCCAATTTGGAGCCGACCTCAACCTAGTAGTTTGAACATTGTTCCTCCTTAGTCCAATGCGGTCTCTCACTAAGGGAAATATGCCCTAGAGGCAATCATAGAGATGATTGTATTTCATATGTATCCATAAGTTTTTATAATGTTCCTTGAATATCCATATATCAGGCAACTTGTATTGATTGGCAATTATGTGAATTGCTTGTGAAACTCTTTACTTGTATGGTTATCAAATAGTTGTCCCTAGTCAGAGTTTATGTGAGGACACACGTGAATATTAGACTAGCACATCGATTGGTTGATGACTATGTTTCGCAAGTCATAGACATGGAGATGTCAAACCAATGATGTGGACACATGTTATGAACATGGGGTTGGACTGACCCAACTTGAGACTAGCAATAATACTTGCAGCTCTCTCTACACATCGTGTATGTTTTGTCCTTAGACCTGAGATTATCGCATGTACTTGAGATGTGGATCGACCTACTTTGGGGCTATCAAACACTACTCCGTAGTTGGGTAGTTATAAAGGTAGCTTTCGGGTTTGTCCTGATACATGCTGCAAGGCATCGGTCAATCAATATGGGATTCGCCCCTCTCTACTTGAGAGATATATCTCTGGTCCCCTCGAGTGATCGGATCGAGAAATTCATTGTCGTGCTACATATGGTTAAGAGTTAACCTAGTAAAGGGATTTCGAATCATAGTATCGAGAAAGAGAGGCCAGCTTGGAGCTAGACCAAATATCGTGAGGAAAAGGGAAAGACATGTACTCAACCTTGTGATGGTTCATCAGAATGATCTTTATACGCGTTTAGGAGTTGGCACGTCTTGCTAGAGGCCGCTACCAACTATTGATGGAGTAAGTGTACTCGTGTCATGTCTATACGTGTATGAAACTATAGGGTCACACACTTTAGGGGATGGAAGCCTAATGAGGATTGGATCCGAATTAGACCAGGCTTAGGCTGCTAATGGGCTGCTAAAGTAGAAGACCACCAGGGATGCCTATATAAGAGAGTGAGGCGAGCTGAATAGGGTTGAGCATTCTACCCAGCCGCCACTCCTCTTACGCCTGTCTTGCACGTGCGGACCTAGCAGTGTGTCGTGTGACCTTCCACTCCGGACGTGTGGATACCTCGGAGGTGTTGCAGCTGTAGCACTTGGACGAGCCGCGCAAAGGGGAGCTGCTCGTGGGACGAGGACAAGGAGAAGACGTAGAACATCTACACTGCCGCGACATGCTTCATCGAGTTCCGCAACTGCGCGTCTAGCAGTAATCCCGTGATCTATGACAATAGCATTCCTGGTTGACGCGGTAGAATTTTGATTTTACGCTAGTGTAGCCTACCTGTTTCCCTTCACTCACGATACACGAGGACCTACCAAGATAGGACACTGAGCCCAGGGAACTAGGCGCACACGTGCCCTAGTCAAACTCAAGATCGACAGTAGAAGACAACCCACCGGGAGACTCACGAGGGCCTACGCAACAGTGAGGGCGTTCATCCGGTGCATCCTACCCAAGACAAGGGCCGCGGCATAGACAACCCACCGGAGGGATCTCCGTGATGCCCCTGACGAGGACTCAAGGTTCCAGCAAGCACGACAAGAGGCCACGCATCAGAGAAAACAGCGTAGGCCAGACGCCGCTCAACCAGAGGATCTCAGAGTATTAAGACCAGACATGGAGGTCAGACTCTGGAGAGACCCGAGGTCCACCATCCACCTAGAAGCCAGGAGTATCCAAGGAGTTCATCAATCACAAGCCACCGGGGAAGTCGGCACGCTCTCCAGGACTATGGACAACCGCGGAACAGACCAGCTACACCCCTTGTACTCAGTCGGAACCATGGTGGATTACATGGATCAGCATTCCCGATCACGTGGGAGCAATTGGTCCTTGGGGGATCTACCATATTTACATCAAGTGTATCCCCTAAAAGGACGTCCCCTTGCCACATTGGTTCATAGAGATGCAACTAAGGGAAAGCCATAGGATGGAAAAGCATGATAAGACAGAAAACATCGAGGCCCAACACCGCAACACGGGCTCCTGCAGTAGCAACAGTTCGGACTCCGGCACCAGCGACAACTCTGACATCAGCTGGGAAATCGTCTTCCCACACTAGAACAAGGGAAGAACAAATCCCTGGCTACTCCGAGGGGAAAAGCACCTAAACTAGCTCCTCTACAGAGGAAGGACCTCTGCCACATGTGTGGCGGTGGCGTGGACCCGGGGGCCCGGACATTGTCTGACGGATCCTGAGACATCAAACCATCAGGCATTATATCAACAGAGGTGTTGCGTGCCCGAACCTACGAGGCTGCCCGAACAAGTCATTCACACTTGACCGGACACCTGGGGGCTACATGTAGGAGCACTTCATACTCTAAATTTGAAGTTTTCAAGTTCAATACTCCTTTATTATGATTTACCGTGGGTACCCTAGTCATGAAAATAGGAATCGCTAGGAAGGATAAGAAAAATACGCTCTCACTCTGGGACAAGCAATCACTACTCACGTGGCTACTAACTCGTACGACCTCGCCCCGAAGTAGACAATGATCGTCCACACGACTATTAACTCACGTGACCTGATCCCCTAAACTAAAACTTGTGTGCTCTCTGATCTATTCATACCAAAAACCTTCTCAAAATGCTCAGGATCCTCCCTTCGCCAAGGATGGGCTTGGCCGCTCCTAGTTTTGTTCGACTAGAGAGAACATGTGTGTGGATACCACGAGTGGCGACGGGACCACTAAAGGATCGATTCTCACTGCAACAACCTACAATCAGGCCAGAGGCCTCAGAAACCGCTAGCATAGGCAACTAGAACGTGGGGACCTTTGGCGGCGATTACTCGGGCGAACCCATGAACCAAATGCCACTACAGGGCATCATGTAGGGAAGTTATGAGCCCCAATGTAATCCGACAAAGGTAATGCCCCAAGGAATGTTGTTAGAGGGGAGAGGCAGAAGGTTTCCACACAAGCACTAAGTCTCGGGTTAGCCGGAAACCCACACCCATCTTAAACACAACGACAATTGTACATCGACCCAAACTAGCGATACACTCACATAAAATCTGATCTACTAACCCTGGCCTATGAGTGATACACCCGCACCAAGCCTGAGCTACTATCCTCGTCCCCCGGGCCACATGTCACCATAGAAACCCCCAAGAATTAAACTTTAGTCAGTCATGTTGTAGAAAGCTCATGTACAAACACGCGGGATAACTCGATGCTTCTGGACCCAACGAAGCCAAGAACATCGGCGCTAGACAATCAAGAAACAATACTATGCCTAAGGGATTTGATTCAAGGAAAAGATTAAATTAGCAGCAGGCAGCAGTATCAGGATACACACGACCTCACGGCTAGTCAAGAGAGAAGGTCCCCAGGAACCATTAGATTAGAAGGATGAAGGGCTAAGCTCCTATTCGTCCCTCCAGTCGTCATCCTCGCCGGCACCTTCGTTGTTGACTTCCTCAGTGCTAAAGTTTTGAAGGGCGACAAAAGCCTCTGCAGCGTCTCGCCTTCTCTCCACACGCACCTCTCCCTCACCCCGAGGTAAGGCGGCTTGTAGGGATTCCACTGACAGATATGGCATCGTGGCCTCCGCTCTTTTTAGAGCAATCACCATGTATTCAGAAAGCTTGCTGAGATGCCTCCCTCTCGAGGTCCTCGCCAAGCCAAGAAGGTAACCTGGGGAAAAGCTCTAACACGTCTTTGGTGGAGTCAAGGGAGTTCCTTAGTGGGGGTATCAGCTAGCGTCAGGCTCAAGAATTAGGATGCGTACTACCGAGTTAGATGTGTAGTGCGTGTGTCTGGCATGCTGTCCTGATAGATGTGTTATCAGGGAAGTGGGCATATCCTAGCTTGCCCTGGTTGGTCTCCAACAGTAGTAGATCTACCAACTGAGTAGAATAAGGATGCGTGATGCCGAGTTAGTAATGCAACGCGTGAGTCTAGGCAGGATCACCCTGTGTGTCTTGCCTGCTAGCCTGATAGATGCGCCATCAGGATAGTGGGCATAGCCGGGCATGCCCGCGGTTGGTATCCAATGGTAGTCAGGCTACCCGAGGAGCAGAAACGCTCGGGGGCTGCCCCTGAGCCCCAAAAAGAAAGAGCCTTGTGCGACGGCTGAACCCTATAGTGCAAGCAATTTATGCAAGACCGCCACTTTTGATGAGTAAAAATGAAGTGCCTTATCACGCTCATCTTCCATGGTCACTAATAGCTGTGAGATTTGACATATTTTTGATGGTTATTATTTATGGTTTTCCTCTAGATTTGGTCGTTTTCTAGCTTTACCTAACACTAATACTTCAGTAGCAAAGATAACTTAGTTTTTAATGTGTGTTTCAGGTTCTGAACATCAACAGAAGGTTTTAACAAGGGAAACACAATATTTAGGTGAAAACAAGCAAGTCTCTTTTTGGAAGCAATCGAGGGAGGCAAACAGACGCTTTAACGAGCAACTATACGGCGAGAACATTTTTTCCGGCTGTATAGTTCCCACCATATAGCTACGGTCACCTTCGTCTTGTCAAAAGGGACAACTTTCGTGAAGAGGCCATACACGAAAACAGAACACAACAGTCGCCATCCCATCTAGAAAGGAGAGAGAAGAGATCCGGAGAAGGAGGAGAAGACGTTCTTCATCTCGCTCCACGATCTTTGACCTCCTAGACAGCACACCCCCATAGCCATTACTTGTACTTGAGAGAGAGAGAGAGAGAGAGAGAGAGATCTTCATCTTGCAAGACTAAGGTTTGAGATTGTTTCTTCCTATATTGAATTGTGTTGGATTACTTTTCTATTCTTATTTTGGATCTCCACGGTAATATCGAGAAGAACTCCCTTTATTTAATTATATCAATGATGCTTTCTTATCTCATGTGTGAATAAGTTCCTTGGGCATGGGAGATGTAAGGGATTGGTGAGATATGATGTGCCTTCATATATTTTCCATTAGTTTGTGATTGATTTAATTACTATATTATGGGTGCTTCACTATCTGTGGGATGCCTAATGCTTGTTGTCCAATTAAGGGCCCGGACAACATGATGCTTTGTTCTACATGGATAGGATCTTGCTCGCTAGTAGACCGGCGACCCCCGAGTGACACGAGGATATCAATGGGAAACTAGTAGACTCGAGGATAACGAGGAACCACCGTGCTTATTGCATTAGCCCGATCCAAGGAGCTTAATTGCTAAGCAGCCTGAAGGATCTTAATCATCTAGTGACTGACCATGGTTTTGCTAACAGCCTAGTATGATTATTGAAGTTGGGATGAAATCTACCAAGAGGAGTTCCGGCTAATTATGGGTTGTGCGCCTACACACATACTTATAAGATTATAATTGTTACACTTACAACATGTCCACCTGGCACAATCACTATCACGATGAACTGTATCTCCTGCGTCTTCTTTGTCATCTGCAGAAAACCACAAGCAATCGAATCGTTCTTTACTTTTATGCTTTTTATTTCTAAAGTTTACATTTTAGTTTTATTTAAATACATCCAGTTTAATCCAAATTCCATTCTCATTTCCACACTTGCAGTCAATTCACTCGAAGATATGTGACAACTTTGGGTGTGACAGAGACTTCATTCATAAACACTTACTAACGAGGGTTAAACTCATCAATGCCCATTGTTATGGACTTGGGTTTTGGAGAAGAAGGGAGCGCTGGAGCATCAATCGACTAGTAAACAAGCACACAGAGATGCAAGGTTTACCCAGGTTCAGGCCTCATAGAGGACCCTACTCCTGCTTGTCTGCTCTTGGAATTATCGAGGGAGTCGAAAGTTACAGGGGTGTGCAGATGTAATCTGGCGATGTTGTGGAAACTAGGGTTGTGATCATCCTCCTTGTCGCCCCCTCCTAGCCTTTATACAAATAGACTAGGTATCGAGTAGCAGGTCGAGTCGGTTACAAGTTAGGGTTTGTCCCTTTAAATTTTCTATCTTTGAGCTTGTCGTGTGCCCTAAGCAGTCGGAGTCTCCTTCGGTCGCCTGAATCTTTGATTGGGCCCTAGTAACATCGTGGGCTTCTGCCAGACTAGACCGTATATGCCAAGCTCGAGTACCTGTAAGGTATGCCCATGTCACTTACCTTTGCTCTCCATGTGGGATCGACATCTATACTTCAAAACTAGCTACAAAGATTTGTGCACTTGGACACATCAAGCTATTTTCTAGCGCCGTTGTCGGGGAGCTATGTGCAAAGTGTGTGTCTCTTGACATTTCAGGTGTTACTATTACAAAATGTTCTCCCTAGGAGACAAAGGGTCTACACGCTCTGGTAGGACCTATTTACCAGATTATATTGAGCACGTGTCTGCTCAAAGGCACGAGGAAATTATTAAAAAACTTTTAAGATCAAATAAAATTGAAGTTGAAAACCTGAGTGATATTGTGGAAATCATGTCTATCTATAGGACAACTCCCAAGAAACACGAGAAAACTCTCAGAGAATACAATGCTCCAAGTTCTGAGTTTCTTAAACAACCAATAGAATTCCCTAATCCTGGAGTTAGATAATATCGATTTGATGGTGAGATTATTAAAAATTTGCATGAAAAAGCTTTCAGTGGAAGGGAAGATGAAGACCCAGGAAGACATCTTAGAGAGTTCGACGATGTGATAACATCACTTGGACCAAAAGGTTTGCCAAGAGAATTCTCTCATCTAAAATTATTGTGCTGATCTCTCAAAGGTAAGGATCTAGACTGGTTATATTCTCTCCCTCGTCATTACATTAAATGTTGGGAAAACTTCATTGTTAAATTCATAAATAGGTTTAATCGTTTTAAAAAGGTAATCAAATTTAGAAAGAATATAGGCAACTTTAGTCAGAACGTGAGAGAAAACTACCCACAAGCCTGGTATAGATTTTTGGAATGATCAATAGTATTCCTAATCATAGTTATTCTGAATCAACTATTTGCCATTTATTTTACAACGGTCTTAATACTTAATGTAGAGAGTTGCTTGACTTCTCAGTAGGAGGATCGATAAATACTTTAACTATTAAAAACTCTTTGGAATTGATGTCTACTAGCGCTAAGAATGATTCTTTATATAATCATGATTTCGACACTAAGCTGGAAAAAGGGATACTTCGGACAACTCCTAATCTTATGCCTGAAGTATGCAAAACATTGAAAGAAAAAGGTATACCTTTTGAACTTGTTAAGGAAAACAAAGAAGAATATGAGACTAGAAAAGTTTTTCAAGAATTAAAATATCGACAAGCAAAATCTTATAATAACCTGCATTAGCACTTTTAAAAGCATAAGAATATTTTGGCGGAACTCACGAAAAATTATGATGAGATTGGCCAAGAAATAAAATTATTTCACAAGTACCTTAGTATGATTGAAACCCAATGTGAATAAATAGCATCTGGTTATCAAATTTTTCTTCGAGATGATATAGATATTCCTATTTCTACTAATGTTGTTACAAGGAGAGGTGCAATTGTTACAGGACTATTAGGACCACCAGAATATGAAGCTGAAAAAGATCGAAAGGAAAAAGCCTTGCTCAAACCAAGCCAAGAAGATGATACACTGGTGGATCCTCAAGATGAAACTGCTCAAGAAACACAAGATCAAACCTTCGAGGAGCAAAGTGATGCACATGATGACCATTATGACTCTGATGCAGAGACAGTTGATCCAAGAGAAGAAAAAGTGATAAGCAATGAAGATGCAATTGTTGTAGTAGAGAAGAAGAAGAGCGATAAGTAGCAACAAAAGAGCCTGACCCCCCACAAAAGGTAAAAGACAATAATAAGAAAGGTGAGCAAAAGCTTCCTTATCCAGATAAAAAAATCACCAGATCATGTAATTTATGATTCTTGTAAAAAGGCACTTGGTGATCTTCGTCTAGAAATAAAATTGGCGGATGCAATCAAAGTTCCTACCTATTCTAAATTCCTCCGTGAGATTCTTAGTAAAAAGAAAGAAATAACTAAAAACGTTGCCATGGTGACTAGTTATCCTGCTAATGGGAAGCTATTGTCTAAATCAGGAGATCTCGGAATACCAACTATCTCATGCTCAATAGGCAAAATAGACATTCATAATGCCTTGTGTGATTTAGGTGTAGGAGTTAGTGTAATGCCATATTCCCTCTATAAAAGGTTAGGATTAGGGGAGTATTCCCCTACTACTATCACTTTACAGATAGCTGACAAGTCCACTAAACGACCCATTGGTATGATTGAGGATGTTCTACTTAGAATAGATGAGCATGTTATTCCCACAGATTTTATTATTCTTGAAATGCCAGAGGATGAAAAATTATCCATAATACTTGGAAGGCCTTTCCTTAGTACTGCAAGAGCGTCAGTTGATTGTGTTGAGGGAAAAATAATCTTCAATGTTTATGATGCTGAAATCATCCGGTATTTTCCAAAGAAGCTAGAACTAGGATAAAGATACCGGCAAAACGAGTTAATATGGTAAGTGCCTTTGATAAAGGGAAACCCAAGGTAAGAATTCGAGAATAGAGAAGGGGTTAAATTATTCAACCATTCTTAACAAAATTCTTAATGGGATTCAACCCATCACTTTAATAAAATAAATTAAAGAATAAAACGTTCATCGCATTCCTACAACTTTTTCACAGACATTCTTGAGGAAGCGCCCCGGCGAAGATGCAGCTATCAAAAATAGTAGAAACATCGATTGAACAAGTGTAGAATAAGTATAAAAATAAAAGATTGAGCTTTATCTACAAAAACTAGCTTAATCATTTAGTTCAGATTAAGAAGTAAATCTCCAGTTGAGAAGAAGTTAGGTTGTACTAAAAATCCTGCTCTTTACATGATGATGTTAGTCGACAATTTCTACTGTTATTTTTATGTCAAAAACAAGGTATTTCGCTAAGTTTAGGATAAGAAGGAATTCTAGAAGAAATGGAATTTTTTTCATGACTACTGATGGTTTAACGACCAACTATATGGCGGGATTAAAAATTCCGACCGTATAGTTTAGCCGTATAGATATCTTTGCCATCGACAAATTTTCTTTCTTAGGTATAGAAGGTTTAACGGCGAACTATACAGCGGAAATAATAATTTCGGCCGTATAGTTCCGGTCGTATAGATATCGACGCATTCGTACAATTTCTTTCCTAGGGTACTGATGGTTTAACGACCAACTATACGGCGGGAATAAAAATTCCGGTCGTATAGATATCGATGCCTGTTTTAGAAAATTTATCTCGAGATACAGAAGGTTTGATGACCAACTATACGGCGAGATCATTTTGACCCGGCCGTATAGTTGGGCCCGTATAGCTATGATCTGCGAAAAGAAACCCTAATTGTCAACACTTCCGCAACTATACGACGGGAACTTCTTCACCTGCCCGTATAGTTACGGCCGTATAGTTTGGCGCGACCTCTTAATCGCGCTAGGGCGGCTAGGTTTCTTCTCCCTCCTCACTTTTTCTCGCATATTCTCTCTCCAAACCTCTCAAAACCCACCTAGAACTCTTGATTCTTCGTGGACTTTGTTCGTTTGAGTGGGGGAATCAATAGATCGATATGTTTCTCTCCCTATCCATGCTTTATTTTATGAATTCCATGGTTGAAACTCTCACATTGATCTAGTGGATGAACTCAAGCTTATTTTGTTTTTGCTATTGATTTCTCACGTTAGGATTAAATTTTTCCACATAGAATCGTTCATATATCATGTACAAACTATATGCCTAAGGTTTTATGGTGAAATTTTCTAGTGCATCAAGATGAACAAAATTGGTAGCATTTTTCGCAAGGGCAAGCGCCAACATGGCGAGAGCTTGGGGCTCGGGGCCGGGCTCAACAACAAGTTGGCCATTGTTTCATCAAGGAGGGTGTTGCCCACTCGTTGGTATGATCATAGCTTTCTCACTGCAGCAGGGTTGATGGCGGACTTCGACATCATGTGTGATATGGTCGGGCTAACACTACTCGGCTATGCAAGCTATAATACCTACACCGAGCTCACCCATGAGTTCCTCGCCTCCTTCCACGATGACCACAAGGAGAAAGGTAATGCGTGCACGGTAAGCTTCACCATAAACCCTTAGCCGTATGAAATAACTTTCGAACAATTTTGTGATGCTTTTGGCCTCCCTCACGGTGGGGAGGCAACTATTACAAATTTATATAGCGTCTCAAGTGGAGAAACTTGGGAGGTTATTTCTGTTAACGGTGGCAGGACCTTCTACCAGAAGAAGATGTCCACCATTCAGAACCCAACAATTCGCTACTATGCCTTGTTCCTCGCCAATACACTGTTGGGAAGAGGAGATATCAGTTCTATGGCCAATGCAGACATGGCCATGATCACCAATGCACTCTTCCCCAATGCACCGCAAGCCCCAATCTCGCGGCTCTACTCATCCAGCACCTTCGCCAACAGAGCAACAAAAAGAAAGGTGATATTCGCATTGGTGGATTGGTAACCCACCTTGCCCATGCATTGAATATTACATTACCTGTTATGCAACCTGTTGACGGCTCCAGACTTATGGACATCAAGTATTTAACTTCTTCTGGCTTCCTTGGTGTTTACCAAGCTAACAAGAGGCTCTGAGCATATCAGTTTGGTTATCTTGGTGATGCACAGGGTGAGCAGGTTCCGTTGCCCTGTCCACAAGCCTTCTCGATTGTGGAGAAGGACACCTAGATCCTTACCAAGGATCAAGTGGTGGAGATCATGGCTGAACTCCAGCATCAAGAAGAAGATGAAGAAGGAGAGAAGCAAGATGAGGATGAGGATGAGCAGGACCAGGAGAAGGAATACAACCCTGCTTGAGAAGGACAACAGCAGTAGGGGATCCTGGGACCGATGGCCCAATCGGCCGCAACAGGGGTTCAACTACGTCCCCTATCAAGAATTTTAGCAGCTCAACTAGTGTGTTGGGGAGATTGACCACACTCTACAAAGAGTGCATGAAGATGTGAGTGCCTTAAATCAGAACTTCAGTCACTTCATGACCCACTTCCCCGACTACTACCAGCAGTATCCGCACCAGCCACTGAACGACGGCAACAACTGAGCCTGGCAACGACCTAAGCTTGGGAGAGGTTTGAAAACCTCCAAACTTTGCATTCATATTTTCATTTCTTCTTTTGATTTATTTTACTTCTTCAAAATTGCATGTTTACTTTCAGTTTGCATTCCTAAACCAAAAACAAACAAAAATTAGCTGTAACCTTTATTGCAAATTTGTTTCTTTGTTTCTCTCGGAGATTGCTCAATTTTAGGTGACTTGGCAATAGGGAAATGTAGAGGGGGTTCGACTCAAGTACGGGAATGAAGCAAGCATGAGGAGGTATCACATTCTTTTCATCACCTTTTCTGCAACTTTAAATTAACCCTACAATTATTCACTCGCTTGCACTTGAGTCACTCCCCACTTAGCTTCTTATCCTATCAATTCTATTCCTTTGCCAAGTGTCTGCTTTTTAGCTTTGAAATAATGAACAACGAACTTGGTTAAAAATATTTCTGACATTTTGACAACAAGAAAAAGCATCGAAAAGATGACTTGAGTCCATCTTTAGCCCAAAGGATTTGATTTTAGAACTACTCAACCCCATTTGAGCTTAATATAGATAGACTTGATACCACTCTTGAATTAAACTGTCTGATAAAATGGATGCTTCGAAGTAGTAGAGATTATGCCACTGCTTTCTAATAATTACCATAAGATATTGCTTTACACGTGTCATTACAACATTGTCGTACTCCATGGGGAACTATTAACTCCGCTTGCCAACGAACAATCTAAATGTGGGAAACCACATGATTTCGGCTATTGAGTTATGTAAGTGTCTATAGCTGCAATGCTATGACAGGTAAATTTTTAGTCTCCTCGTGGTTTCACGTTCCAAGTGAAGTTGTAGTACTCCTCTAACCCACTATTGCTCAATAGTTATCTATTGGCATGGTCACGAGTGCGCAAGACAGTTCCAATTAACATGTTAAATATAGTGGCATGATTTCTCTATGAAAGGGCTGAAGTTTTTGAAAAACAAGGAAAGGAAAAAAGGTGCTTTGAGAGTCTTGAAATTTTGTCATGGGTATAGATGAGTTGTTCTTAAATTGAATGTTTTTGGTGCCAACTTGAGTATTCTTAATTGATTGAAGAAACAAGAGCAAAAGTTTTCATATCTCAACAAAGAGAGATACCAAAAGAACTTGTTTCACTTTCCTAGCTAAACTTTTGATACTTGCTCGGGCAGATGATTTATTTTTTATCAAGATATACGTGGTTAGGAACTAGACTCAATGCAATCTTGTGAATACTTGTATGATCATGTTTAAGATTACAGGAATTGTGAAGAAAAGAATTTGACACCAATATGAGCTTGTACGTTCTTTTATTCCAGTCTCGAATCTCCGTTATTCTTCCTTATTTTCTTGTCACTCGAGGGCAAGCAACATCTAAGCTTGGGGGAGTTGATAGCTGTGAGATTCGACATATTTTTGATGGTTTTTATTGATGGTTTTCCTCTGGATTTGATCATTTTCCAGCTTTACCTAACGCTAATACTTAGGTAGCGAAGAAAACTTGGTTTTTAATGTGTGTTTCCGGTTCTGAACATCAATAGAAGGTTTTAACAAGGGAAACACAATATTCAGGCGAAAACAAGCAAGTCTCTTTTTGAAAGCAATCAAGGGAGGCAAACAGACGCTTTAACGAGCAACTATACGGCGGGAACATTTTTCTGGCCGTATAGCTGTCGCTGCCTCCGTCTTGTCAAAAGGGACAATGATATGTCGTAAACATATCTATAATTTCTGATGTTCCATGCTTGTTTTGTATCAACTTCTTCTGTTTTGTTCACACTTTGAGGTATTTTTATACAGTTTCTGGAACTAACCTATTGACAAGATGCCATAGTGCCAGTTGCATGTTTTATGCTGTTTTTGGTTTCAGAAAAGCTAGTAAAGACATATTCTCGGAATTGGATGAAACAAAACCTGAAGTTTCTATTTTCCTGACACGACACGGAGTCCAAAGATGAGACGGAGGGGACCCAGGAGGCAGTCACACCCTAGGGTGGCGCGGGTCCCCCTGGTCATGCCACCAGGTGGTGTGTCCACCCTGGCCCACCTCTGGCATCGCCCTTTCGCCTATAAAATCCCCTCGAGACGAAAACCCTAGATACCGGATCAGAATTCCATGACAAGTTCCGCAGCACCGCCACCACCAAAGAGGAGATTCGGGGGACAGAAGTCTCTGTTCCAGCACCCTGCCGGGACGGGGAAGCGCCCCCGGATCCATCTCCATCGAATCCAATGCCATCTCCATCGCCGTTGCTGACTCCCATGATGAGCAGGGAGTAGTTCTCTCTCGAGGCTAAGGGCTCTACAAGTAGGTATGTGTTCATCTCTCTCTATGCGTGATCTTATTGAGATCATGAGCTTTGTAATCTAGGATCTATTTTGCTACTCAAGTGCTTTAATTAATCTCTGCTTATCCCCACGTGTGTGAAGTTGATAGTGCGCGCACCGTGTAGCACTTTGGAAAAGGTTACATAAATACTTATCATGAGTATAATTTGAGTTGGATGTCTCTATGAGATTGTGGTGTTTGTTGGAACCATCTAGCGCTCAAGGTGATAGTGAGGGGTTATCAAGATGGGGAATGCGAACTTTAAGGTGTGCTATTATAGCCCTACATCGTCCAACCGGAGAGTAGTTCAGGGTAGCATCATGAATAGAAGATACTTATATGAGAGTGTCCACTAATGAAAGTATGATCCCTAGGCCTTGTTTCTAAACATTGAAACACCGTTTACAATCAGTTCTGTTATATGTTTGCTTGCTGCCACTCTTATTTCAGATTGCAATTACCACTTATAATCATCCATATTACTTGTATTTCACTATCTCTTTGCCAAACTAGTGCACCTATACACCTGACAAGTGTATTGGGTGTGTTGGGTACACAAGAGACTTCTTGTATCTTGATTGCAGGGTTGCTTGAGAGAGATACCTTTGACCACTTCCTCCCTGAGTTCGATAAACCTTGGGTGATCCACTTAAGTGAAACTTGGTGATGTTCTACAAACCTCTGCACTTGGAGGCCCAACACTGTCTACAAGAATAGAAGCGTGCGTACACATCAAACAACTTTCGTGAAGAGGCCATACGCGAAAATAGAACACAATAGCCGCCATCCCATCCAGAAAGGAGAGAGAAGAGATCCAGAGAAGGAGGAGAAGACATTCTTCATCTCGCTCCACGATCTTCGACCTCCTAGCCAACACACCCCCATAGCCATTACTTGTACTTGAGAGAGAGATCTTCACCATGCACGACTAGGGTTTGAGATTGTTTCTTCCTATCTTGAATTGTGTTGGATTACTTTTCTATTCTTATTGTGGATCTCCACGATAATATCGAGAAGAACTCCCTTTATTTAATTATATCGATGATGCTTTCTTCTCTCATGTGTGAGTAAGTTCCTTGGGCGTGGGAGATGTAAGGGATTTCTGAGATGTGATGTGCCTTCATATATTTTCCATTAGTTTGTGATTGATTTGAATTACTATATTATGTGTGCTTGACTATCTGTGGGATGCCTAATGCTTGTTGTCCAATTAAGGGCCCAGACAACATGATGTTTTGTTTTACATGGATAGGATCTTGCCCGCTAGTAGACCAGCGACCCCCGAGTGACACGGGGATATCAGTGGGAAACTAGTAGACTCGAGGATAACAAGGAACCACCATGCTTATTGCATTAGTCTGATCCAAGGAGCTTAATTGCTAAGTAACCTGAAGGATCTTAATCGTCTAGTGACTGGCCATGGTTTTGGTAACAGGCTAGTAGGATTATTGAAGTTGGGATGAAATCTACCAAGAGGAGTTCCGGCTAATTATGGGTTGCTCGCCTACACACATACTTATAAGATTATAATTGTTACACTTACCACTCGTCCACCTGGCACAGTCACTATCACCATGAACTGCATCTCCCCGTGCCTTCTTTGTCATCTACAGAAAACCACAAACAATCGAATTATTCTTTACTTTTATGCTTTTTATTTCTGAAGTGTACATTTTAGTTTTATTTAAATACATCCAGTTTAATCCAAATTCCATTCTCATTTCAACACTTGTAGTCGATTCACTCGAAGACCTGTGACAACTTTGGGTGTGACAGAGACTTCATTCACAAACACTTACCTTTGGGCTCCCAGTGGGATCGACATCTATACTTCGAAACTAGCTACAAATGATATGTGCACTTGCAGACATTAGTCACTCACCTGGGGGCTTTCCGCTTATGAAGAATTGCATGAGCACGTCTTTCATATGCGACCAGTCGAGAAGCAAGAAAGGAAGGGAAGAAGGCACGACAGCCCGAGCCCATGAAAACCAGATAAGTGCATTCTTATTCAGAAACAAAAGTCCAAAGCTACGACTAAGAAGAGTAAAAATCACTTTTTGGACTTTACATGCTTCTCGTTTTGATATTCTATGCAGGGAAGACCCTCCCACTACTAGGGGTCCCCGAAAAGCCCTTGGGAAAGAGCCATTCGAGGAAATCAGAGCCCCTTTTCATGGAAGAAGTTGATGCAGCACTGACTGTTGTTGAACACCTTCACCGATAGCACCTTCGCTCCATTGAAGGAAAAGACGAGGATGTCACCACGTTGGAGGCAGTGAATCTCTAAGAAGCGGGTCAATCCCCTTCCGACACACATGATCCCTCCATCGTCAATGAAGACTCGGACCCACCATATGGTGTTGTAGCAGCCGGTGGGTTGAAGTATCAGCTTTTGAGGGTGGCGGCGGTCGCTGAAGGACCACACGAACACATGTGGAAGACGAATCATCCTTGCAGTATCGTAACTCGAAGCTAGCCAAATCTAGCCACGGGTCCTGAGGAGCCATCGGTAGAGGGGAGCGATCGAACTCTATGTGGTGGGCACCGCGGCCTCCTCCTCCTCGCCTACCTTGACCTCGATCTGCCTCACTGCCACCTAGCGAGAGCCAGCCCGCTGACACCGGCAGAAGCAGCCTTCCCAAGCCCGAAGCACGGTCGATGAGTGGTGAAGTTGTTGGAAATATGCCCTAGAGACAAATAGTAATAAGGACTATTATCATATTTCATAAAGTTTATGATTAAGTTTTATATCATGCTATAACTGTATCGAGTGTAAACATCAATACACCTGTGATATATAAACAACCAGGGGTTCCTAGTGAAACTCTAGTCACTGGTTCATTGGTCAACAGATGATCAAGTTTCCTGATCATGTGGCATTTATGCCAGTTGGAAATGGAGTCAACTCATTCTGAGAATGAGATGATGAACCAATACCCAACCTCAACATCGTGACCCAATCATGTCATGAAGTTCAAGTTACGATGATTAGAAATGGATACTTATAGACTATTCCTTAGACCGTGAGGCTATATCAATCACCGTCTCCCGAGAGTGCTTAGATAGCATCAAGCACCTCTTGGTAATACAGTGGTTATAAAGGTGTGTTAAGGTACTCGGAGGAAACCCTAGAGGCAATATATGTTAAGAGCGGGATTTGTCCGTCCACGTGACGGAAAGATACTCAAGGGCCCACTCGGAGAAGTTATATCCAATAGCTGCGCAACGTGTGATTTGATCACAGGGATATCACTTGTCGGAACGAGTTAAGTCGCATTGTTAGGTAACAACATTGAACATGACATGGTGATGTCATTGATCAGATCTCGGGCAATGCAAGTATCGAGAGACAAAGGGAATAGACACGACCATCCCGGTTCAAACAACGAAAGATCTTCGTGGAATGCACAGGGGTCACATGGCCATCTAGGTCCCTCTGTCGATCATTGGTCCGGGAGTGTCCTGACCATGTCTGGAGTGTTCCCGAGCCATAGGGTATCATGCTTAAGGGTTTGATGATTCTTAGAGAGTGTTTATAGGATCAGAAGAATCGCCGAAGAATAGTAGAGAGAAAACCGGAAGGGTTTTGGTAAGTCCGGAGGATGTCCGGAGTGGAGGTAGAAGGTGTTCCATAACCACGGAGATTGAATAATATGTGAATCAATGTTAAATATTGATTTAAACATTTATTCATAATTATTTAATAAAGAGAAAATCAATTTGAAAGGTCAAAAGGCTTAATGGGCCAAATCCCGAAGGGAAAGGGCCCATGAGGGAAAGGCAAGAGGAGAAAGGGCAAAGGGGGTGGCCGGCAGACCTATTGGGCCAGCTCCCCACGTGGGGCCCATGGAGGGGCGGTCGGCGGCGCCTTCCCCCACCTCCTCCTCCTTTATTCCCACCTCGGGACTTTGAGGGAGGTAGTACCTCCCCTCCCCTATATATAGTGGGGGTATTTGGCCAGATAAATACACACAATATTCAATAAAGGTCTTCTCACTTTTGGGAAGACCTCCAATTGATATTATCTCTCTCTCTCCCGTGACCGTGGTCCCAAGTTCAGACTGCGTGAACGAGAGACATCTTCACCGCGGAGCGCCGTCACGCTGCGAGATTCGGATCCAGGAGCTCTACTTCCGCAACTGCTGCTGGATTAGGGAAGCGGGAGTCATCGTCAGGCACTGGGCGTGTGTAACTCCCCGCGAGGTGTCACACTTGAGGCACTCAAGTCATTGGAGCCATAGGAGCGCAAGGACTTCATCACGACCTTGAGGTCGGCTTTGGCTTGTCTACATCAACCACGTTCTCCTGAGCGTTGACAACGCTTTTAGGTTTTCAAGGGTAAGTTCACGAAAAGCCCCTCCCGTTACTGTATTACTAATAGATAGGTCCTGGCAACATCAGGGGTTCAGGGGCATAGGGTAAAAATTTATTGTTTTCATGCGCGGAACCCCTACAGTGGTATCAGAGCTAGATCTATGCGTAGTAATGCTAGTACGGGTAGAACACACGAGATGTAGCGTGTGGGCGTTGATCTTTTAGTTGTTACCCTCCCACGTGTACTTGTGTATACCGCAGTAATGCTTGATGAAGCGGCCCCCAACCGACTTTACGAGTTCATTCACGAGACTGGTCCACGCTTGACATACGGCTTGTACCGTATAAAGTGGCTTAGGGGGGTGTTTGTCTCTCTCGCATTAGTTGGTATGTCATTTACAATGGAGGGCCCCGAAAGGGGTGTAGTAGAGACAACTACTTGATCAGCGTTTTGCTGAAAGTTCATAGGTAAGAATGAATCTTGTGCGAAAGCCCATTCAGCCACATAAAACATGCAAAGATAAAGTAGAGGCGTCTAACTTTGTTTTGCAGGGGGGCGTTGCTTTGTGATATGGTTGTGGCAAAGGTAAAGTGATTACCTTATGTTACGTAGTAGTATATAGTCACGGAGGTGACGGACTACCACGCCGGAAATACACCGGTACCTTGGTGTCTACGGCGCCAGAACCCTGGCGCCGGAGTCTGATGACGACGAATGGAGATCACGACATGAAGGACCATATCACATCGCATTTACATTCAATGTTATTGTTTGTATATCTTATTGTGTGCTAGTATTAGATGCTCGATGTTAGCCTAATAAGATGATCCCTGTTAAAATTACCAACGATTGTGTTCCCCCTTAGTGTGCACCACCAAGAAAGTTCTTCAGTATGAGGCGATCCACGGTATAGGCGTGGGTGTCAGACATATCTATGTTCGCATATAAAGTGGGTGTAAGCCATGTTGCACAACGAATACACTAAGGTTGAGTTGGCGAGCCTAACACGTTACAGAGACGTGGCCTCGGAACGCGGATGGTCGAAAGATCGAGCACGAGTCGCATGAATGATGTGACCGATGTTTAGCGTCCACCCTTGAACCCACATTGATGGACGTGATGATCGGGGGAGATCTGGCTGAAAGGGGTCGTGTTATCACTAGGAACCCTTATGGGGATAGGTGTTTCTAAGTGGATTTATTATTAACTCATATAATTATAAACTTAGTCTAAATTCCTTTTGCGGTTATAAATGTAGAGATGGCTCACCGTGAAGCTTACTTTGTCATTGAGGAATGGGTAATGGGTGAGAAACTTAGACTTGATGGATCCAACTTCCCAAGTTGGCTTATGTGCTTGAATGATCTCCTTACTAGGAATCATGTGGTAGAATACATACGCCGCACGATGGATTTGACTGAGCCAGACCACTATGAGACCCCGCAAGAGCTGGCAGACCGCTACTATTGTCAAAAGATGTCCACCTACGTTCAGATAATAATGCGTTACGGAATGGTGGATGAACTCCATCCACTCATGGGTGATCTTGATCCATATTCAATGGTGGATCAGCTGAGAGCAGAGTTCATAAGCCATGTGCGCATGTGGAAGCACGAGCTGCTTGGAGAGTTCCTTTCCATACAGATGGAGGAGCACACATGTCTGAAGGGTCACTTGGAGCGCATGCTTGATGCACACAAGAGACTGGTTCACTTCGTGGACTACTGGAAGGATGATCCGTTTGCGATAGGCGTGTTGCTTCGATCGTTGCCTCCCAGCTATGAAGGACATGTCCGGATGGTGATATGGAAACATTGGATTTCCAAGAGTTCATATTACATTTCAGGAATGTAAAGGTTGAACCAATCACCGGTGAGGTCATCGATGACAAAGGTATATATTTGATATACAATTTTATAAATATTATAATCTTACAAACACATTTGCAGTGTTAAGTATATTTGATACTTGTTATGTTTTACTGAAAAAACAGGTCCTTCTACATATAGGTGCTTGCTGGAGAGGAGGTGACGTTTCGTGTTGATGGCGAGCATGATGATGATGGCAACGACACTCTCCCTCAACATTTATCATTTAGTTTATGTTTAGGATGATTATCGTAATCAAAATAGTATGAACTTCTTTAGTGTGTCTCACACTTTGTGAGACGGTTATTCATATGAGTTTGTAACAAACAGTTGTTCCACTTTTATGAATGATTTCTATTTGTGTTCATATCTTGTTTGATTATATATGAGTTATCCTTGTTGTTTAAAACTAATTGATAATGCATGAACATTTGTAAAATATTGAAATGCCTTAAAATACCCAACTTAACGATATATTCATTAATGAATGAAACCAATGTTTGAATTCAAAGTTATTGATAATATGTGAAAGACACTTGTTTTCTTGTCACATATAAATCATGCCGAAGTTCAGCAAAATAACTTGAACACCGTGTATTAGTTGAATACAAAGTGTTTAATGAATTGTTAAAAGTAAATACATATTCGATGCATTGTGTTTTAACGAAAATGGTAATTATCATTATATGATTGTTTAAAAGTGTAAATAAGTTTACCAAAACAAACATAAGTATGAAAATATTTGATATGATCAAAGTGTTTCATCAACAAGGGGGTATTAAATATAAAAGAGAATCTAATTACTATGATTTGATCAATAGTAATGAAATTCGACTTTATAAGAATGGCATAAAAGAAATTCTGAAATGCAAAGCATTTTGAAACGTCAAAATGCAAAGCATCACAATGTGATATTAGATATCAAAGTAATTTAATAGAAGGCACCAAATAAATCGTTGTAGTGTAGATGTAGAGACCATTAGTTAGAAATAGTCAGCACTCAATTAGAATATATAGTGAATCATTTGAATTCGTGAAAGCGGCTCCATATCTGGTATGGATCATCGTGGAAGTTTTCGGGTTATTTGATATAACAAAACAATAGCGAATAAGTCCTTGTACAGTATTCATTGGAAACTTTGAATACAAAAGCCATAGCTAAAACCAAAAGAGAAGCAAAACTAGTATTGCTTGGATTTTGGTACATTTTTGAGAAAGTTCGTATTCAGTGATATTTCTCGATTATGGAGCAAATGGAAGATGGTGAGAAACACGATGAGGATTCAAATCCTTGCATCAGAGTGTTGAGAAGCGCAACGGACAATGTTCCTGAACGATTCTCTTCACAGAAGGAAAGAATCAATGATAATGATCATTGTGTTTTCCCCACTGGTGTTTTTGCTACATGAAGTAGGATTCAAATTGTAACCCATATATTGTATGGAGTAATTTGTGAATCATTTGTCATGATTACCGGAATATGACATACCTACGAACTACTAAGGAGATAATGGTAAGCTAAAATTATGAGAAATCCCAATGGAAAATTCCCTTGAGATTAGAAAGCAATTCGTTGCTGAATCTCACAAGTAAAAGGGGTTACTTGAATTTTCCCAAATGACTGCAAAGCCATAGTGGAAAAAGGGGTGAATGACAAAAGCACAATTTGTCAAGTATTGGACGAATTCAAATGAATTTGATTTAAGTGTGCTAAATGTCTAGTGGATTTAAAACTAGTAAAAGTACTACTATCTCATAGTAAATCTCCAAGTTTGATATTTGATCAAAGGATTTTGAAGTTGTTCAAAATAGTGAGTGGATATGCAATTTGCATGAAATTGAGTGGGAGCTATAAAAGTCTTCCTAAAACAATATGTGATTGACATATTTTTTGAGTGGGAGCAATATAAGTCTCAAATTCAAATATGTAGGAACACAGTTTGAGTAAGAGTAGTGACTCGTACTCAAATATGTTCGGAACATGTTTTGAGTGGGAGCTTATAGGAGTGATTCTTAAGCGTGTTAATAATAAAAGCGCAAGTACCGATAAATAATGATTTATAAGGTGTAGAAGTTGATAATAAGTGTATTATGATATTATGTAGTATCCCTTAAGGGATTCTCAAAAGGGTTTCAAAATAGAAGTTAATTAAGGAACTGGTCCTTAATAACTCAAGTTAGGAATAGTATTAAGTTTAACGTCAATGGTTGAAAGAAAGAAAAGGATGATCATCATCCACTATGTTGAGACATAGGTTCTATCTTAGAAAACCATGATGATAACTTAACATAATATATGATCCAATAAGGAACGTTTAAAAGTGATTTAGTTTGAATCACGGAATGTTGAGCTAGGTTTGTCCGCAGTGTCTAATAGAGAACTGCAGACATGTTTTCCAAATCCATAAAGGATGACATATCTTAAAGCATAAAGGGTTATGTTATAAGGGAATATGTTGGAAACTCCCGTAATACCGATTAAAGTCAAGTAGGAAGCGAGGTGGACAAAAACATCGAAAGTTGCACAGAGTGTACTAGTGTTTCAATGAATACATTTATAATAATAGATAAGGGTACCATCTAAAGTGTTGTATAATGTTATGGCGGGTCTAGTTCGCTTTTTAACGTAGAATGATGTGTCCCAGGTCACAATGCCCATGAGAAAGCCCTCGAGGTTGATCTAAATTCACTGTAGGCTCCTAGAATTAGGCCTCGTTCTGCTGCCATAGCGACGATGCATACACACAGATGTTATCATGTGATGATAAAGTATTAATGTCAATCAAGGTGACATTAGTAAGTTGCAAAGGATTCGGGACTGTAAAATACAGACCCAAGACTCAACCTCTTCCATGAGCAAGCATGTTCAGGGTATCTGATATATGGTGCCAATGATTAAGAACAAATACAGCTAGTTTATTTGTACTCTAGTGCAAGTGGGAGACTGTTCGAAATATACCCTAGAGACAAATAGTAATAAGGACTATTATGATATTTCATAAAGTTTATGATTAAGTTTTATATCATGCTATAATTGTATTGAGTGGAAACATCAATACACGTGTGATATATAAACAACTAGGGGTTCCCAGTGAAACTCTAGTCACTGGTTCATTGGTCAACAAATGATCAAGTTTCCTGATCATGTGGCATTTATGCTAGTTGGAAATGGAGTCAACTCATTCTGAGAATGAGATGATGAACCAATACCCAACCTACACATCATGACCCGATCATGTCAGGAAGTTCAAGTTAAGATGATTAGAAATGGATCCTCGTAGACTATTCCTTAGACCGTGAGGCTATATCAATCACTGTCTCTCGAGAGTGCTTAGATAGCATCAAGAGCCACTTGGTAATACAGTGGTTATAAAGGTGTGTTCAGGTACTCGGATGAAACCGTAGAGGCAATATATGTCAAGAGCGGGATTTGTCTGTCCACGTGATGGAAGTTATATCTAATAGCTGCGCAGCGTGTGATTTGATCATAGGGACATCACTTGTCGGAACGAGTCAAATAGGATTGTTCAGTAACAAGATTGAACATGACATGGTGATGTCATTGATCAGATCTCGGGCAATGCAAGTATCGAGAGACAAAGGGAATAGACACGACCATCCCGGTTCAAACAACGAAAGATCTTCGTGGAATGCACAGGGGTCACATGGCCATCTAGGTCCCTCTGTCGATCATTGGTCCGGGAGTGTCCTGACCATGTCTGGAGTGTTCCCGAGCCATAGGGTATCATGCTTAAGGGTTTGATGATTCTTAGAGAGTGTTTATAGGATCAGAAGAATCGCCGAAGAATAGTAGAGAGAAAACCGGAAGGGTTTTGGTAAGTCCGGAGGATGTCCGGAGTGGAGGTAGAAGGTGTTCCATAACCACGGAGATTGAATAATATGTGAATCAATGTTAAATATTGATTTAAACATTTATTCATAATTATTTAATAAAGAGAAAATCAATTTGAAAGGTCAAAAGGCTTAATGGGCCAAATCCCGAAGGGAAAGGGCCCATGAGGGAAAGGCAAGAGGAGAAAGGGCAAAGGGGGTGGCCGGCAGACCTATTGGGCCAGCTCCCCACGTGGGGCCCATGGAGGGGCGGTCGGCGGCGCCTTCCCCCACCTCCTCCTCCTTTATTCCCACCTCGGGACTTTGAGGGAGGTAGTACCTCCCCTCCCCTATATATAGTGGGGGTATTTGGCCAGATAAATACACACAATATTCAATAAAGGTCTTCTCACTTTTGGGAAGACCTCCAATTGATATTATCTCTCTCTCTCCCGTGACCGTGGTCCCAAGTTCAGACTGCACGAATGAGAGACATCTTCACCGCGGAGCGCCGTCACGCTGCGAGATTCGGATCCAGGAGCTCTACTTCCGCAACTGCTGCTGGATTAGGGAAGCGGGAGTCATCGTCAGGCACTGGGCGTGTGTAACTCCCCGCGAGGTGTTACACTTGAGGCACTCAAGTCATTGGAGCCATAGGAGCGCAAGGACTTCATCACGACCTTGAGGTCGGCTTCGGCTCGTCTACATCAACCATGCTCTCCTGAGCGTTGACAACGCTTTTCGGTCTTCAATGGTAAGTTCGCGAAAAGCCCCTCCTGTTACTGTATTACTAATAGATAGGTCCTGGCAACATCAGGGGTTCAGGGGCATAGGGTAAAAATTTATTGTTTTCATGCGCGGAACCCCTACAGAAGCAGCCATGGCTCTTCAAGAAAGGAAGGAGGAGACGGAAAGAAGACAACACGCCAATCAAAGCGCCTCACGAGGCTGCTTAAATAGGACAAAGGGCGTTGCCGATCAAAGTCTAGGAGCCATCATTAACTACCCAGCGCAGCATTTGGGATCTCCCAGACAGAGGACCTGTCTCGTCGAATCTCCTCTAGGGTCGCCTTCACGCGTTCCTGAGAGTAAACACAGGAATCCCCACGACCTCCCCAGGAGCGGAGGCAGTCCTTCGCTTGGATGGGCGAGGTACCACTATGCGCCGGAGTCTGCGCAAGCGGTACCTCACCCGAGGGCTACTGTTGGTTTCATGGATTTCGGGGATAGAGGTATGACGGGATCCGGACCGGGCGCTCCATGGGAAAGTAGTGTCATAAGCTTGAAGCCCTGCCCGAGAAGATTACCCATGCACTGGGCTCGGGGACATGGAACTTATGGCCGTCCAGGGTAAAGAAAGGGGATAGTTGGCCGATGATTCCTCACCTGGGGGACAGACTGCCCTCTAGCCACGCCTCATGGAGCTCCCCTCTAACGATGACAACATGAATCTACCATGCCGTGCACGCTGGAGGAAGCAATCCGTCATGTCATAGCCATGCACGCCTCGCTGCTTCCGGGATCCTAAGCGGGTTCTTTCTGAGATCCCGGCTAAAGGCCCAGGGAATGTGAACCCAAGAACCAACATTCGACAAGATTATGATTGGGGGACAAACACCAGTGTCAGTCAGCTTACCGCAAGCGACACGAGGTGAGGCGACAAAAGCGCATCGCCATGTTTAAGGCATGCACGCCATGTCCACGCCACATAGAGACCGACCCTTGGGGAGTCCCCTTACCTTTATAAAAGGAGGCCTAGGTCGGCGAAGGGGAGGAAGAGATTTCTTAGTTCAGATCCTTCCCGGGGAAGGAACCCTTGTACTAGTGATCATCCACCAAATAGTTGATAGTTGCAGGACATAGAGATCCTCACATCGAGGACCTGAACCTGGGTAAGATACCTTTGTTTCTCTCTATGTGTGTGTTTGTCTAGCTCACCGATTGAGCTCGCCAGACGTTGCGCCCCTGGCTGGATGTTGCGCCCCTATCCCCGGTGTTGAAAATTAGGATATGACACCTCACTAGGTGAAAGGGAAATGGACGTCGCCTAGAGGGGGGGTGAATAGGCGTTTTAAAATAATTACGGTTTAGGCTCTAATAAATGCAGAATAAAACTTAACGTTTAATTTATCAAGCCAAAACCTATATCCACTAGTTTCACTAAGTGCACCAACAACCTATGATAAGCAAGACAAGCAACAAGGTGATAGTAAGATATAGTACTTCAAGCACGAAGGCTATCACAATGTAAGTTGCATATGTAAAGGGCTCGGTTGAGAGATAACCGATGGACGCGGAGACGATGGTTTGTTTCCCGAAGTTCACTTCCAAGAAGCTACGTCTCTGTTGGAGAGGTGCGGGGGCGCAATGAACTTCGAACGCCACAAATGGCTAACCTCGAGGTGTGGTGGCTCGATGCTCACCCAATGCCACACAAGGCCTCACCAAGGATGCGAAGTCACGCAACTCACCGACGCCACAAAAGGCTCACCCTATTCTCCTGTGAGCTCGCCACAAAGGCCTACTCACGTTCCACTATGGGACACTTGAGGGCGGTCACCGAACCCGTACAAGGCTTGGGGCAATCTCCACAACTCAATTGGAGGGCTCCCAAGAAATGCCACAAAGGCTCCACAATGCCACAAAAGGCCAACAAGCTTGGGGAACCTCCACAACTCAATTGGAGCCCCAAGAACAATGCCACAAAGGCTACAAAGCCACAAAAGGCAACAAGGCCACAAAAGGCAACAAGGCCACAAAAGGCTACAAGACCACAAAAGGTCAAATATCCAACCACACAACCATCTAGGGTTCCAAGAACCCAAGAGAAACAAGCCCAAGGGCTTGAACTCGCCGAATCTCCGAGGAGAACTCAAACCTATGCACCAAATGCAAGAGGCAAGTCCTTCACTCTCAAATTCCACCAAAGCTACAAAAGCTATTGGGGGAATAAGGGAGGAAGAACACAAGAGGAGAACACAAAACTCTCCAAGATCTAGATCCCAAGGATTCCTTCACAAAGAAGGGATTTTGCTTGGTGGGGCTTGTAGATCTAGATCTCCTCTCTCAAATCCCTCAAAAAGATGCAAGAATCATAGGAGGGGAAAGGGGAGAGGGCAAGCTCTTCAAGGTCAACAATGGAGGAGAGAGAGAGAGCAAGAACCAAGAAAGAGCTAGATAAGGGCGAAGGGGAAAGGGGAGCTCCTTTTAAAGGGCTCCCCGATCTGCCCGTTACCCACAGAATCGCGCACGGCCGGTAGTACCGGTGGGTGGCCGGTACTACCGGTGGCACCCAACCAACGGTCAGAAAACAGCGAGGCAAAGATCAAAAACGCGAGCTTGGCCGGAACTACTGTTGCTTGGCCGGAACTACCGGTGGCAAGAATATCCTATTGGTACTACCGCCTGAAAATCCGATCCAAGTTCCGTCAAATAGCGCTAACCAGGAAGAGAGGGTACTGAACCAAAATTTGGGTTGCCGTAAGTTGGGCCGGAATTAACACCGGTACTACCGGCAGCATTTCTGCCCGAGCAGTACTTCCGGCGTCTGGCCGGTACTACCGGCGGCCCACCGGAACTACCGGTCAGGCAAAAACTTCAGAACCAGAACTGCCACAACTTTTGCATCCGAACTCCAAACGAGATGAAACCAATTTTGTTGGAAAGATAACGACGTGTAGAATATATATGTGAGATAACTCCCAAGGTGTGGAGCCGGAAAACCTGCCAGATCAAAACCGCAATAAGATATGCAAGGGAAATCCGTTTTTGATGAACTAGAGCATGTCATGAAGATAGCCACAAGCTCTAGATCCTCACATGGACAAGAACCAAACAACAACCAAGAAAGATGATGCTATGTATGCAAAGGTTTGAGCTCTCACCGAAAGATACGAACGAGTCACCCACTCGAGAGCCCCTCTTCATAGAACGGTTATCTATCCTAAACCCGGTCTCCCAACACTACAAGAACACTACAAGAGTCCGGTAAAAAGGAAACCCTATCAAGACCATACCTTTGCCTTGAGCATCCCACTTGAGCTTGATGTAGACGATCTTGACACCTTCAAGATGGAACACCTTTCTTGATTGCACTTGTTTGCACATGCCTGATGACGACTTGAGACATGCTCCCCCATACACCATGCGGAAGCATCTTCTTAGAACTTGTCTTCATCATTCTCTTGAGCTTGCACAATAATTCTTGACGATGTCTTGAAGATAGCCATGAGGAACTCCATCTTCTTCTTCTTCTTCTTCTTCAAGACATACTTGATCTTCTTCTTCTTCTTCTACTTGATTCCAATAGGCACAAAGCCCTTGGACGATGCTTCTTCTTTTTCATCCTTGAAACCAACACATGGTCCAAGCGATGCCAATGGACAAACCTACAAGTGAAACTAAATTTGCACATTAGTCCATAGGGATTGTCATTAATTACCAAAACCACACATGGGGGCATACATGCCCTTTCACTAGGGATAAAGTGAATGCATGTGTGATATTCATCTTGTGACAGCAAAGAAGTTTTTGTTTGGTCAAGGTAGCACATTTGTTATTCAAACATCATCTCAAAGTACATAAGGCTATACTCTGTTTATTTTTAATTCTAGATTGCATGAAGTTTTCCCTTTCTAGAGGAGTATAAGTAAGATGTGTTGCGTCATCTTTATATTAGAACTTCATGCCCATATGAATGCTCATCAAACAGATAATGAAGTTCTAACTGATATTATATCATCCATAAGAAGTTTCTATATCCATAGCACCTTATGAGAGAATAGACAAGCAAACCCATGAGCGTCGTTCCACTTTTTATTATAAGAAACACCTTTTACACACTTTTATTGGCTTTTATATTTTCTACATTAATTAAATCATAAATACAAGAAAACATGTACAATTTGCATAAACAAACAAAACCCCCAAAAGAACTGTACTTTATTGTTTTAATTTTTTCTAGTTAGAGATTGTTTACTATTTATATAGTTATAGTTTTATTTCAGTTTTACTAATATGAAATCTTGTGCTTGACCACCACATGGTGGAGTTAGGGACATAAGATAAATACTTTGATTTGGAGGTTGCTAGAAGAGGACAAGAAAACGAAATTCCTCTGTAATTCCATGATGATCCACAAGTATAGGGGGTGTATCGCAGTATTTTCGATAAGTAAGAGTGTCGAACCCAACGAGGAGCATAAGGTGTTGGTGAATGGCTTGGAGCAGGAATTCTCTATAAATACTTAGCAAATGGATTTTTAGGGTTTTTTGATAATGTAGGTAAATAAAGTACGAGTAAATAAAAGACAATAATAATAAATGCAGCAAGTGGCCCAATCCTTTCTTTAGCAAAGGACAAGCCGGTTGTATTACTTAAGATGACCAAACGTTCTCGAGGACACACAGGAATATCGTCAAGTGCTTTCGCTTCATATAGTTGATTAATCTTCTTTAATTTGCTAAGTGTTGTGTGGGTGAACCTGTGCTAATGTACCAACCTTCCTAGGACTAATACATACTTGTGATTATACCCCTTGCAAGCATCCGCAAGTACAAGAAAGTAATTAAGGTAGAAACCTAACCACAACTTTAAACTCTAAGACCCTGACATCCCTTGTGCAAAGGTTTCCTAACGGGGGTTTAGGTTTCTGTCACTCCGGCAACCCCTACGATTAGTAGCTAAATACACAATGCATTCCCCTACGCCCATAAAGGTGAAAGTGTCATGTAGTCGGTGTTCACATGACACCACTAGAAGAAATACACCACAACTTAAATAAACATGACCTCAGGTTTATGGAGTGAAGAGTCGATAAAAGAATACAGACAAGAAGCATCACATTAATCAATACATAAATCATAATAGAAGACAACTCACTATTATATAACTTAACTTGCAAGAAGTGAAGGAAACACAATAAAGATACATAAAGTAAATAACAATTGGTAATGGCAAACTTAGCTCTTGGTCGAAGAATAGTTGACAATTTGCTGGAGTTCATACATAAAGGGTTTTCAATGATAGCTTTTAAAGTAGTAAACACTAAGATAAGAGCAATGTGCAAAACAAGGAACATAAGAAACATGATTGAATAAATCATCATATGAATGAATGAAACACAACAACTCAAAATACTTGCTTGAGATAGAAGGGAATAGGTTTACTGACTCAACTAAAAAGTAAAAGAAAGGCCCTTCGCAGAGGGAAGCAGGGATTTCAAGTTTCATAAAGAGCTTCCAAAAATTATGGTACTTATTAGCTTTCAGCTCTCATTGCCCCTATCATAGGCATATTTAGGTGATTAAGGTTAAAGTGATCAAATATGAGGATATGCTTGACAAGTTGTAAGTTGAAAATCTCATGTCCCTTGAATACGAGGGACGCTCCTCATGCTACTCAAGTTTAGTTACTGGTAAGTTCTTGTCATAGTAAGTACATGTGTATCATAAAGAACCACCAATGGGGCACCCCTTGCCCGATGATACGAAAGAATCCCCATATCAAAATGACAAGGCAAGCATACAACGAGCATCTCAGAAATCTTCTTATTTACCATGGGAAATGGTGCTTTTTCTCTCTTTCCTCTTTTCTCATCTTTTTTTTCTCAATCTCTATCTCTTTTTTTATAAGAAGAATGCTTCATAGATAGCTCATCATGGTTACGCTGCAGGTTTCCACCATGATTAGGCATGGATTAGACCAGCGGCCCAGGCGTTTCTCTAACACATATACATAACTCCATGGACTTACAAGCTCCCCTTTCATTTCACACCGACGACATCCGTAAACAAAAGAGTATAATATCAACTAGGTACAATGTACAAGTGCAATGTTGAAAGTGTTACTCATGACAGCATGGTTCTGCTAATTCACAACTTACAAAACACAAGCATATACGCAACATAGATGGGCATAGTGGTTCAAGTTTATTAAGTGCAAGAAAGTAAAGTGTGCCATCAAGTTCGTGAGAGCTTTAATCACTAATTTTCACATAACCAGTTTAATTCGGAAGGTAGATAAAAACATGAAATTACTTGGAATAGCAATAGTGCTAGTAGGTAGGTATGGTGGACACAAATGGCATAGGTTTTGGTTTTAAGGATTGGATGCACGAGAAGCATTCCCTATCAGTACAGGTTTTTGGCTAGCAAGGCTGGGTAGCAAGCATAAGAGTTGAAGGAAACAAACAAACATACAAGTGATAAAAACAAACATGTAATCTTCCTTGGAAGCACAAAAGATCTTAACTAGAGAATACTAAGCTTATGAGCAAATCAAGAAAGAAAGATGATGAAATTATATTTCTTAAGAGTACTTTTATCTTTTTCATTCAATTCTCAAAAATAGTGTTGCTACTGACCGAGCCAGGTTTTCCAAAACCAACTAAATTAACTCAATGATCCCAAAGTGATACCAATACTAACAACAAGATCAATCATATAATAGAAATTTGAAACTAATATAAGATATGCAAAAGAGTAAATGATAGAACTTCTCATTAATATTCCATAACGGCAACTCACACCAAGGGATATATATATATCTAACGAGAGGGGGGACACTTCCATAATGCAAAACCATCCTACATGATAACTTCTCTATTGATGATATGACTCTATTAAAAAGGTAAAAAGATAGAAGATAGTGATGAGATACCGCGGCACTCCCCAAGCTTGGAACAAACCAAGGGGATGCCAAACCCTGATGACAAATTACTCCTTCGGTGGTGGTGGCATTCTCTCGATGAGCTTTTTGATTAATTTCCCCAAATCCTCAATCTCGAAGGTGAGAGTATGAATCAAGTCCGAGTTTTGCTCAATGCGGCTCATGATCAAGTCAGGTTGCAAATTCCAGCTCTTGCGATTCTTTCCCCACTCTTCCTCCTTGAAGTCTTCTTTTCCTGCATGGTTAGAACGAGGCATATCCCAATTGGAGGGTAGTTTCTCCTTGGGCATATTCTGGAATTGATGCTGATGTATAAGGGTATGGAAGGGATTCTTGTTGCGTGGAGGAGGTGACCGTGGAGCCAAACAGTGACGCGGGGGCTTCCCTCCAATTGACATCCATGCAGTCTTTCTGATCTTGGTAGGGTTTCACAACACTCCAATGCTTGCAATGGTAGTGTCGGTGTGTGGATGCTGGCTTTTCTTTGCCTCCTCTTCATCGATCTCCTTCTCCTGCCCGGGGTCTTGGGGATCCTCCTCCGCAGGCTCCTTTCCCTTACCCTTGGCGAAGACCATTGTGCTTCTAAACTTTAAGAATAGTTCCTGGCAGAAACAGATCGAAACGAAAACATGACGAGAACACGATATACAAACCTCAGGGGATCCAGGGGTTTATATATTACGAAGTTTTACAACAAAAGGAAGGTACTAGGAGAAAATGGGTCGGAGACAGAGGCTGAGGTGGCCACACCACCTGCTGGCGCCGCCAGGTGGTGGTGTGAGCCACCCTGGCTCCGTTTCCGTCCCTCTTTTGCTTCGTAGCTTTCCTTGTTGGATAAAAACTGCAAGAATATAACTGGACAAAAATTTTGTGGAACTTTTCTTACCAGAATTGTTACCTATTCGAAAACGGACTCTACAGGTCTCTGAATTTGGTCTTTGATAAATTTTTCCGGAGTTACCGCTTGAATAACATCAATATATTCTTCTTCATACACTTATTGCTTGAGTCATGAAACCTTTCACTTTCTTATTACACCATTTTCTCCACTAACCTGGAAATTTCTCTCACACAAAACTTCACACAATTCTCATTAGCAACATTAGTATAAGCGAGGTAATAAACTTTTTAAGTTCAATTTCAACTGAAATCCATCAAAACATAAGCTACTGAAACAAATCCTTCCAAAATCCCAAAAGAATTCAAAAAGGAAATCGATTTAAGAGGCAAATGCAAGAGTGGCAAAAATCTGTCAAAACAGACCAGCGGGTAAAGATCAAGTTTTTCGAAAATCTTCTGTTGCTCAAATCAAGAAGTGCAAAACTAACTAAAGTTAAATAACAACCTGGGGCAGAAGTACAAAAAATTACAGCTCAAACCTACGTACAGAGATCTCTCACGAATTTTTACGGTGAAGCACAAAAATCTGTTTCGGGACAACAACTTCCCCAAATCTTACTTCTCTCTCATTAGAGGTTGATATTGACACAAAAACCAAACAAAAAGGGATAAGGAGAGGTTATTACCGAAGTAATAACTTCTATGACTCAAATAAACAAAAACAACTGAAAGCACAAATAAATTGGGTTGTCTCCCAAAAAACTCTGTCTTTATAGCCATTAAGATGGGCATGATAATTTCAACGATGCTCACATAAGAATGTGAATTGAAGTAAAAGAGAGCATCAAGAAGCAACAATACACATGTTTAAGTCTAACCCACTTCCTATGCAAGGGAATTTTGTAAGAAAACAAGTTGTTGAAACCAGGGACTGCTAGCATAGAAAGGCAAAACAAGTGCAACATAAAGACTTTTAGCATAAAGCGAGGAAACTTAATATTATTGAGATGCATTAGAACCGTCTTCCCTCTCTCATAATAACTTTCAGTATCATGCATTAATTTAATGGTATAACTATCACATGAACCATTGTAGCAATGATCACTTATCCTAACAGAAAACATAGGGACACTAGCTCTCATCACACTACTTTGTGAAACAATATTAGGGATACCCTTACAAAGGATAGTGTGTCCCTCTTCTACATATTTAGTGACAAAGTCTTTCACATTTGCTATTATAGGTTCATCATCCATTTGTTTATCAGGTTCAACGGCTTTATTTGTACTTTCATTAACCATACTAGATATCATAGAATGTTCCTTTACTTTAACCGGGAAAGGTATTTTCTCAATGTAAAGTTCAGGTAAAACATGATTAGTAGTAAGCTTCAGTATTTCTTGCGAGAACACAATTAACAATGTCTTTATAAGGTGCATGATACTTATTCCACTTCTTTCTAGGAACTTCAATATAGGAAACAAAAGCCTTAAAATACGTTGCAATAGCTTGAGAGTCTAAACCATAAGCATTTTTAATATTTTGAAAGTCATCAGTTCTCATAAAAGATTCAATGCATTTATAATCATAATTTATACCTGACTTTCTTCCTTTATCATTCTCCCATGCTTCAGCATTGTCTTGAATACGGTCTAGAAGATCCCATTTAGCTTCTTCTTCCATGCGTGAAAATGATCCAGCACAAGAGGCATCCAATAAATCCTTATCATGAAGAGAAAGTCTTGCATAAAAGTTATTGATAATAATATTGTGAGGGAGCTCATGAAGAGGACATTTGAGCATTAGTAACTTCAATCTCCCCCAAGCTTGAGTTGTACTCTCTCCATCAAGAGGCCAAAAGTTGTATATTTGATTCCGATCTTTATGAATCTCAGTAGGAGGATAAAATTTAGAATAAATGAGAGGTACCAGTTCCTCCCATTCAAGAGCTTGACCATTCTTCAGCAGCTTATACCATTCCTCAGCGCTTCCTTTCAGTGATAATGAGAATAACTTCTTATTGACTTGATCTATTGTAATACCTGCACACTTAAACAACCCGCATAATTCGAGTATAAAGAGCAAATGATCACCTGGATGGACAGTTTCATCTCCAAAATAGTAGTTATCCATAACACTATCAATAATTCTTGTAGGTATTTTAAAAGTATCATTCTCATCAGGTGGTGGTTCATCTACTACCTTAGTAGTGGTAGTAGCATTACAAAATAAGAAATTAAGTGAATTATCCATATTGAAAATAAAGCAACTAACAGAAGTAAACAATACTCATAGTAGAAGTTTTCTTTACCAGTTCCACTCTCCAATAGTGCTTCACTCCCCGGCAACGGCGCCAGAAAATAGTCTTGATGACCCACAAGTATAGGGGGTGTATCGCAGTATTTTCGATAAGTAAGAGTGTCGAAGCCAACGAGGAGCAAAAGGTGTTGGCGAATGGCTTGGAGCATGAATTCTCTGTAAATACTTAGCAAACGGATTTTTAGGGGTTTTTGATAATGCAGGTAAATAAAGTACGAGTAAATAAAAGACAATAATATTAAATGCAGCAAGTGGCCCAATCTTTTCTTTAGCAAAGGACAAGAGGTTGTATTACTTAAGATGACCAAACATTCTCGAGGACACACGGGAATATCGTCAAGTGCTTTTGCTTCATATAGTTGATTAATCTTATTTAGTTTGCTAAGTGTTGTGTGGGTGAACCTGTGCTAATGTACTGACCTTTCTAGGACTAATCCATACTTGTGATTATATCCCTTGCAAGCATCCGCAAGTACAAGAATGTAATTAAGGTAGAAACTTAACCACAGCTTTAAACTCTAAGACCCTCACATCCCTTGTGCAAAGGTTTCCTAACGGGGGTTCAGGTTTCTGTCACTCCGGCAACCCCTACGATTAGTAGCCAAATACACAATGCATTCCCCTAGGCCCATATAGGTGAAGTGTCATGTAGTCGACGTTCACATGACACCACTAGAAGAAGTACACCACAACTTAAATATCAAACTATTGAATGTTTCTCAACACAATTCCACTACTAACAACATGACTTCTTCCATGTCCTCAAGAACTAAACGAACTACTCACAAGACATCATATGGATCAAGATCAGAGATGATATAATGATATGTAACAATCTGAACATAAACGATAATTCAATGGTTCACTCAATAGCATCAACTACAAGGAGTAATCAACACCGGGAAAGTTTCCCCTAAGAACTATGCAAGATTCAACCCAATTGTTACAGCGGTATGAAGTGGTGATGATGGTGTTGGTGGAGATGATGATGATGATGATCCCGATGAAGTCCAGCTTGATGGTGGTGTTGATGGCAACGATCTCCCCTCTCCGGGGAGGAATTCCCCCGGCAGAATTGTGTCTGTCAGAGAGATATTTGTTTCTCGGTGTTTTCCACCCCACAGAGGCGGCGAAATCTTTCTGTGGTTACCCCCAGGTATTAGGGTTTCGAGGGGATAATATACGCTAGAGGGGAGAGCCTGGAGTGGGCTAGGGTGGCCACACCACCTGCTGGCCTAGCCTAGGGCTGCCCGCGCCAGGGGGTGGTGTGGGCCCCCTGTGGCCCATCTCCACTCCCCTTTTGGCAATCCTCGTCTTCTGGAAAAATAGAATTTTCTATGTATTTTCCCGAATTTTCTGATCTTCGCGAATTTTGCCTCCAAACGACACCTTTTCCATCAGAATCCTGACCGCGGCGGTCCATACTCCAAACGTCATCAACCATGCAAAAACAGATGAAATAACATAAGTATCATCTCTTAATATGAAATATATCAATGCATAACAATAAATTATGATATAAAATACAAAATGGACGTATCATTCCACGAGAGTTTGATATAAACCCACGAGTCACCCTTGAGTAAAAGTCGCTTGCTACAACATTCTACACGTAAATTCATAACAAGTTGGGACACACGGAGTTGATGCCATCATTGTAGCGACTTGTCTCCATGGCCCGGAAGCGCGAGGAGAAGGAGGCACATTCGATCGACATTGGCGCGGTGGCAGGGTACGAGGAGGAGCGGGGTCACCGCGTCAAGCGGGAGGTCATCAACCTCGACTAAGCGCCTCGCTGCCGTGGTGCCACCGCGCCCAGAAGTTCCGGTGAGGTCACCCAGGGCTCGATTTTCCATTAGGGTTAGCAGCAGCGTTGCCAATATGTAATAGGTTAGTTTAGTGTCTTTCTAAGCTTTGGATGTGTAGAAATATGTATAATTACGGAGTATTGTCGTATGATCCAACGCTAGTTCATCACTAACGGTTACTACCTCAGTTTAAAAAATAAGGGGCACACGCGTTTCAAAACAAAGTTTAACTGAATAAATAGAGCAACTAAAATTATATTATGTAAAATTAATATATTGGATTTGTATCGAAACACACTTTCTAATGATGCTAATTTTATACCAACATTTTATATATATTTAGAATAAATCTTGGTTAAAAAACACGCAAAATGAAAACACCTTATTCAGTACTAGAGTTGGTCTAATGCATGATGATTGAGGCCGTCGGCTGAGAACAAAATCGTACGTCCCCGGTTGTAACTTCTAATTTCTGTATTTATAGGATGCGGGACAACATTGGCCGCTGGCCAGCCGTTCTACGGCACGTCGAAAGCGGGGTTGGCCCAACACCGCAGCGTCCCGTGTACGATCATGGGCCGGTGGACCCAACATTTGATGTGCCATTATTCCCACGAAATGAGGGACTATGACACTTCAGTCTGTTTCTGGCTCCACACTGAGTGCACGGATCAGGATTGGTGACCCACGCCTCCATTTGTTTATTTCTTCCACCGTGCTCCTTCCAAGCAAAACTACTCGGCTCTGTAGCATCACCCATACCAGGACAGATTTAACACCGGAGTGCTGCACTGCTAGAGATAATTACTCTACCCCAATACCCCATGAGATATTCCTCAGGGATAGAACGGACGCTTTCGCTCATGACATGAGAGGATCAAATTCCCGAAAGCGATCACGCTAGGGTCAGTCAGGGAACCAGCCGCAGGCCCACTCTGCTACCCAGCCTCCTCCTCCCCCGATCGATCCAATCCATCCATCGATCTCGACCTCGACAGGCGTCGTCGACGCCACCCGGCCGGCCGTCGGCGTCAGCTTTAGGAGCCTGGCCGATACGCCAAATCCGCGGCGCCACCAACGTGTTGTCCTCCTGCTCGATCGCGCGCGGCCCTGTCCTGTCCACCACGGCCTCGTGTACCGCCAGGTGAAAGAAGTCGAAGTGTGTCGTGTGGTTGCTCCTGCGCTGCATTGGCATTGCCCGGTAGCAGACGCGGCGCGCGTCGGGTCATTGTCGCCGGGCGGCGTGCTGCTGAACGTGTCCCGGTCTCGGGGAATCTCGCATGTGGAGAATCTCTGGAACGCCCGTTAATTCGCGGACAGACACGTACGTGCTCGGAGAATTTACTGACGACGGTGACTCTGAGCCAGGTGACATTCCGAAGCTGGAACTCATGCACGTTCGTCTCGTTTCATTTCGTTTCGTTTACGCAAGACGCTGGCTGATGAGAAAAGAAACCACCGTTGGTTGGGCACGCTTGGACACTCAATAAGCTAGTAGTAGTAGCAGCGAACACGGAATAGGGAGTAGCGTGTATGGATATCTGTCGCCGTCTCGCAACCTGCAGGTTGACGCAGCGGCGTAGTATCTCAACGACGATGGCCTGGCGAGAGATCTTGTCGGGCCCCCGCTCTCTACCAGACTATCGGTGACCGGCTGGCGCGCACACTAGGCGGCTTGCAGATACTTACAGATTGAATGTTCTTTCATAACAAATTGAGAACGCAATCTCATATGAGATCAGATGGAGCATGACAGGCGAATACAGTTCTCAAGTCAGGTGGTTCCGTTGACTGTGTGGCACATTTCATGAAGTTATTTATGAGATGCACACTTAATTCACTCAAAACATTTTCAGGGATAGAGGTCGTTTTCGACTGAACATAACGACCAATATCCAGTAGAGCAATTCTAGCAGATTCAAAAAAATTAGAGGCTCTAGAGGGCGTGTGGAAAGCCAGAAATGTTGCATACTTCATAATTTTATAGAGCGAAATACAGTTCCTTCGTGTCATGGTTCAGGCTAGCCACAGCTATCCAAAGAGAGCGAAGGACTTTGAGACGGCATCCTATGAAATTCTGCAGGCGCTGGCGAGCGCTTGCAGCTGCCTCCACGGTGAACATTTTTAAGAGAAATAAACAGTGTTAATCCTACTGTACTTCAAAGCAGGCAGCCATGACATGTGGAATGGGCACAAATTTGGGAATGAATACCCTTGGCCAGCGCTCCAGATCGACACAAAAGCAATGAAGACACATCATCATACGAGATCCACGCTTAAACGTCCACAAGACTTGAAATTAAATCATGTAACATGCCATAGCAAATGTGGAGTTCCAGTCAAGTTCTGTCAAACGCTCACAGGGGCTGAAACCGTTTCATCAACCGAGTTTGCTTCATTTCCTAGCCCATGGCCACAGAATGCATAAATCTACCATGTCCCTACAGCACCCTGGGATGGGTTCTCGAAGGCGGCAAAGCCCCAGTTGGTCTTCAGGGCATACGGCGGGTAGATGGTCGATCCCTCGGTCGTGATCTTGGCAACCTGTCATTCAAGAACACATCAGCAGTTGAATGAAACCCCTGACTAAATTTCTTTCTGGGCCTTAGTGAGCTAAGGTTGTTCACTGAGAGGGACAAGTTCGCACCTGGAATTTGTTGATAGATGACCGGTCACGGTACAGCAGAACCAGCAAGCACTTCTCAATCAGCTTAACAGCTTCTTCAAAAGTCAGGTCCTCACGCCATTCACCACGAAGTATTGGGACTGCCATATGGTTCCCAAATCCAGTGGCAATGTGGTTCTCCTCAAAGTGGGTACCAATCATGTTAACCTGAACAACAAGTGTTACGGATAAGATAAGATGCTGACAAACCAGCTGCAGCAAAAGAAGTAGTACTATTCTCTGAACTGAATTATATACCATGCCAAGATACTTCTCATCACCCTTTGGACCCTTTTTCACTCCACCAAGCACCAGGGAGTTCCACAGAGGGTCAAACTTATTGCGCCTGTTGTACATCACTCTTGTCAGGTAGGCATGGATTTCCTTGGGGCCCAGCGAGTTCCCATCATCCCACATATGGTCAGACAAACTGAAAAAAGAAATGGGATGAAGATGTCACATGGATTTTACATAGCATAGTGAAGAAAAACATGAGCTAACCACTCAAGGTAACTTACGTTAACTCATCCAAATAGCGCAGTATCTCCTGGAAGTCACTGAACTCCCCACTCCCTCCAATAAGGCTGTGCTTACCAACAGCCTTAATACGCTCAACGCTCTTGTACCGCAAAGTTGATCCATAGGAAGCTGCACAACGAATCAGATAATGAATTTCATACCACCGCAACTCTATTTATCTGTGCAGACTGCAGAGGTGGCAACTAACCTCCAGTGTCGCATGCCATGATCACACCATCCTTGTATTTCATTGCAATTATTGAGTTACCAGTCACATAAGGGTTCCTGTTGATGTAATACAATGATGACTAGAGTTAACCACGTGTGTAGATAAATTTATTGAAAGAAGCAACAACATCATGACAAAAAGGCGCTTTCACCAAGAGAATGCTCGGTCTTGGAAAAAGAATAACGTGCATAAGATTGCTATAACCATTTTGGACAAATAAACAAGGCATTATATCTGTTGCGCTGGTTATTTACTCCTTCCGTCCAGAAATAGCTGACTTGGGTTTGTCTAGATTCGAATGTATCTAGACGCATTTTAGTGTATAGATACATTCAAATCTAGACAAACCCAAGTCAGTTATTTCTGGAGAATCTGGACGGAGGGAGTATAAGTTTAGAGGCTTCTATATTAACAAAAAAATCCATCCATTCTATGTATACCCCAAACAGTATCAAAATACTGGTACTACAATGCCAGAAATATACTTTTGCTAAAATACACTATACTGTGTTATTAATCTGTAGAAGCTACAAAAAGGGTACAAAAGGACCAAACTTTGGGGAACAGTTAGAGATACCCTTCTTAGCTTTGACCCATTAGGATGTCTTTAGGCCCCGTTCGTTTAATCCTTGGGATGCATGGATTGACCTGGATTGCAGCCTGATCCAGCCCGGCGAGTATTTTTTTCCAGCCCACCAAATTTGGCTCTTCGTTTAATCCTGACGGAAATATTAGTCCAACTCATTCCAACCAGTTTCCACTAACACGAACTGGAAAAAATTTACCCCCACCCAACCTGTGGAAGAATATCCACGCCAGAACATGGAGAGAGAGCGCGTCGGGCGAGACAAAAACAGGACGGTGACAAGACGTAAACGAACGCATCTTCAGAAAGCTATGGAATGAATCAGTGCGTGAAATATCCAGGTTTGGATTGGGTGGAGCGTTGGAGTTCACCAAATCCACGACTGGATCGGTTCCAGCTATGGATTCAATCCCTAGCAAGCGAACGGGGCCTTAATGTTTTAAATCTTCATGGCTATAATCCACACCCCCATGGTGTGTGTAGGTGACTTTTGAGCAATGCGAGCTGAGCTTCTTAGTGTGTTTGCTGCTTTTGGCGCGGGAGGAACATGAGCGCGAGCTGAGTTGGAAGGGAGAAGCCTACATCGACTTTGCGGTTCCCCTGTCAAACTCTACTTAGTTCTGAATTGTATTCATCGGAGAACATGCACATTGGCTGTTTTGGGACGCTATACTGCTAATAGCAACAATCTTCTCTCTTGCAGCTGACGACCAAAGCAACATTTTAAGCTCAAGCTACATGCATTGTTCCACTGGTCTTCTTTTGGTTTCATGATGCCAGTAGGGATACTGCTGGTCAGAATGTCAAGCTAGTCAAAAAGAGGCACTGCGTCAGAGTCCTCTTCTATTGCCTGATTTTTGAGGTTCACATCTTCTCTACAACCTAGCATTTTCCAATACGTGTTTCTGCTTTCTTCATGTTTCACGGAGCGCGTGATTTATTTGTCGTGCTCCACTGAATTTGCTACAGGTGGTGCAGCTCTGTCCTTAATGAACTGTGAGAACCCTCCAATAATAGTCACTATAGAGTAGGATAGGCATTGTATGGATATATGTGGCTTCAACCAATCATTGGTTTCTTCAGACCAGAAAGGTGAGAGAAAATTACTTTCCTATAGCACCTTGCAAATTTGTAGATTTTCATGTTTCATACAAACATCATATGCCTGGACCTGATCCTTCCTATCTCGGCACAGGTGTCAAGGTAAGGAGTATGTGGTCTTTGTCCAGTGGCTTCTCAGCACCACCATTTGCGTCACTGGCATCGCAAATGTCTACACTGGCCTCCACGCGTACCATGAGAACCACCAAGAGTGTGGGCCTGTGGACTGGACTCCTTACTGTTGACAATTTGACATCTCCTTCCTAGCTTTTCTCTACCTCTTTTTTGATAGATAGATGGAGCGATATGATCAAACAAGGATATCTCACTGAAGAGCAGCTAAGACCCAATGATAACCAAAGGACCTATCCCATCCAACTACTCTTCGAAAAGAGCTGGCTACAGTGCCAGAGTGAAATCTCAAAATAAAAAATATGGCATGGGAAGATACTGTTATGGATCTATAAAGGGTAGAAGGCAATGCTGCCATTCCTTCAAGAAATTGTACAGTTTTACACTTCTGTTCAGATTGCAGAGAGCTGGAGCTCTGGTATTGTATGACATGAATTTTAGACCTTACTTCATGACACATTTGAACTGTTTCTGGGAAGTAGACAGATGCAGCATTACATTTCTTGAGGGAACAAAATAATCAGAAGTTTCAGAACTGTGGTTGATGAGTATCCGTAGACTTCATGTTCTTTGCGCAAGCATTTTTGTGGGTTTGTAGCACATAAAATTCTTCATGGTCAAGAAAACATTAATAAAATTAAACCCATGGCAACAAACGGGCATGTTTCCTAGTCTAGTCTCAATTGACGAAACCCTAGTTTTGAAAGGACGGCTTGACGAGAAAAATCACATGAAAAAGATCATCATTATCACCTAAATATTTCCACCAAACTAACAATGAGTAGCAGAGGCAGCCAGGTTTTGGAGCCTGGGAATACAAGCTAACTATTGTAAGTATAAAAAACTGAGAACAGCCTGCATCGGATACACATCATGCACAGTTTTGACGTTTGTTATTATCTCAACGTTTGACATGTAGATTATATTAAGTTACTTTTTGCTTCGTAATGAAAATATGTGCACAGCTGTTGCAGCTGGCTAAAAAGGTCAACTGATGAGGACATTTGGTAAATGGCAGTGTTTGCAAGAGGGACTGAGTTAGTAACTAACAATTGACTGGCAGAAAACACTGATATGAAGACACCAATGCCCACATATGAATATCTGGCTTTCAGTCATCTATTACACTGTTGGTATTGATTTCAACATCTGGTTAAGTTCTGAAAGATACTAAAACGAATGGAAACAAAAGCTTGTAAATGCCACAAACAGATTGTCAAAGTTGAGGTACTGGACCTGCTCATGTGTGTGAATCAAGTAAATTAAACAGCGAAATACTCCAAGAAGTTGCATCGTCGACTGATAAGTCACTGGAGCTAAACTCCTAGAGACTCCAACAAGCTACAGCGTAGCAAGCCAGAGCCTGCGAATCGAGAACGCAAGAGCAAATCGGCCAGGGTAAACCCCAGGCCACTAAATCCCCCAGCCAGCGCGTCAGCTCTCCCACCGCCCGCAACCGGTCACGCCGCCGCCGCCCTAGACGAGATCACAGCTACAGGAGCAATCGCCGGACCGGGCTGTCCCTCTCTCCCCCAGCGGCGCGACGCGAGTACGGAAAGAAACGAACATAGGAAAACCAGATCGGAGAATAGGAGAAGCTTACAGCGTCCTCTGCGTCCCCTCTCCTCCTCCGGCGGCCGCCGCCGCGTTCGCGTGGGATCCGTCCATCGATCCGCAAGAGGGGATTTGGTTTTGTTTCGCTCGTCGGAGGATTTGGGTTCGTCTCGGTCGGTCTGGTCCTGGCTGCTGCTGTGTGCCGTCTCTCCCTCTCTCTTTTGTGGGTACGTGTACCTTTTCTTTCTTGCGAAGCGAGTCGAACTCTAGACGAGCAGCCAATCCTGGCCAACGGGCCGGCCCACGCTAAACGGGCCTAGCCCGGCACGGCCCGTCGCAGCCCGCCTAGCTCACGTGCCGTGCCGGGCCGGCACGGGGGCCTGCCTCCGAGGCCCGGGCACGGCACCAGAGCTAGACGGGCCGGCCCGTGGCACGACAGACACGCGGGCCTGTCTTTCTTTTTTCTGACTCGTCCAATAAATATAAAAAAGGGTCGAGTCAGACTAATAACAGCAAAGTTTCTTTGTCCTGGTGGTTGGGGTGGCTGGTTTTTAAGGCGGGGTCATGGGTTCGACTCCCAGGGGAGCACTTTTTGCCACTATATTTGATAAAAATCGATGCATGCGAGTTTGACGGGCTGTGCCGGGCCGGCCCGCGTGCCTGAGGCCTCGACACAGGCACGGCCCCAGCCGGGCCACAGGCCAGCAGTCTGACACGTGCCGAGCCGGGCTTCTGGCGGGCTTAAGCCCGCGTGCCACGGGCCGGCACGCCTAGGCACGGCCCGTTGGCCAGGATTGATGCATGCGAGTTTGATGGGCTGTGCCGGGCCGGCCCGCGTGCCTGAGGCCTCGGCACAGGCACGGCCCTAGCCGGGCCACGGGCCAGCAGTCTGACACGTGCCGAGCCGGGCTTGTAGCGGGCTTAAGCCCGCGTGCCACGGGCCGGCACACACGGTCCGTTGGCCAGGATTGCGAGCAGCGTACGGTAGTGATTAGGCAGAGCCCTGTATCGGGGAAATCCTGGTCGGTGTATACACTGCGTCGCACACACCTGTGCGGTATGGGCCTGGCCCATTGAGTGTCTGGCGTCTTTTTTTTCTGCTTTTTATTCACGTTTTCTTTTTTTCTTTTCTGTTTCTATACATTTCTGATTTGAACAAATGTTAAAATTTGAAAATATCCTGATTCAAAAAATGTTTAAAATAGAAAATATACAGATTTTGAAAAAAAATAAAAAATGTTCAGATTTTGAAAAGAAAGCTTCAAAAATATTGATGATCGGAAAATGTTCAGATTTTGAAAAATGTTCATATTCTAAAGTCAATGTATAGAAGATGTCACACTATATGGACCAGGCCTAAAAGCAACAGAGAGTGTGCGGCCAGCGATATACACCGACCAAGTCAATGTATAGAAGATGTCAACAGCAATAATACACAGACAACAGCAGCTGATGATGGATGATGGAATGGGCCTCGTCCAACGCAACACTCAGCCGAAGAGGCTGGTCCAACCAAACCGCAAGTACATGGGCAAAAATTGGGCCCAACTGTTGTGGTGTGGAACACGGCAGTACCATCGGGGATGGCATAAGAGGGGACAATCATGATGCTATCGGTGGCTACTCGCAACGGATTAGGCACAGATACTGCAAACACAGCGATGTACCCAGGTTTGGAACCCTCTCGTCGAGGTAACACTCCTACTCCTGCAAGGATCTACTATCTCGGGGGAGAGTGCCCAATACAAGTGCTCCTTGAGATGTTTCCCGAGCTGCTATGGACAGCAAGAGGAAGAAGATGAACTACTGAACTTGTTGAATCTTGAGAACTTACCTAGAACCCTAGCACTACCCTCCCTTATATACTGGTTGGGAGGGGTAGGTTACAATGTGGGCTTTAGGTTTACTTTTGGGCTTCGGGGTTACAAAGTGGGTCGGCTGGACGAGCCCAGCCGGTGGGCCAGGACCCGCTCAAGCGTCCAATACAGGGGGACAACGCTATAGTGTCCCAGCGCCGTTGCTTTGATCGTCACTCGGTGCTTTACTCGTCAGCAGGTGCTTTAGCGGTCAGCCGACAATGCTCTCCTTAGCTTCCAGCCTTGGCACTTTGGCACAATTGTCTTGTAGTGCCGGTAGGGCGACGCGTCAGCCTGTCCGGTCAGGGGTGTGCTCAGCAAGGAGTGTCGCCGCCTCCGTATCTAGGCCAGCGGGTCCGAGTCGATCGGGTAGAGGTGGCCACCCAGCCGGCTCTTCTGGTCACCGGGCTAGACGGGCCAGCCAGGGAATCTTGAGGGCGGGCCGGATGGAACGGTCCACCTGGTTGTGGTTCTTCGTCTTGCAGCCATCCGGTCAGGCATCCCTGGAGCCGGCCAGTTGAGCCTGGCTTGGCCTACCCGGGGGTCATCCCCCCGACACAAACCGAAGAAACACACGTCTACTTAAATTTAGAAGAGCAGCATGACAAATGCATCCTTGGGATCAGAAACCTAGAGGCGGCGACAACGGCGGTTGTTCTATCCTTCCTTGTATTCCTTAGCTACCTCTCCTAATTCGGTGTTGTAATCCCTAAATTCGAGTTCTGAACCATATATTCGAGTAATTCTAAGTAGTTTACTAAGGGCATCTCCACCGAGCCGACCGAAACGGTCCATTTCTGTCAGTTTGGCTCGGGCCACGGTCGCTTTGGGTCGCGGTCCAGCCTGTCCGGCAACCGCGCACAGCGGCCCGACCCATATGTCCGTCTCCCCCCGCTGTCACCACTTGACACCCTGGCGGTGGACGTTAATGGCAACACGACCACGACTATCAGCGCCGGCGGCTTCCCGCACGACTGACGTTTCCCGCCATTGTAGCTTTCTGTTTCCTGCGTGCGCCTCCCTGTCTGTTTCCTGCCTTCGTCATTGTCTATAAAAGATGGTTGCGCGGCGCGGTTGAGACAACAAGCTCAGCAAGAGCAACCACCACCGGAAAAAAGCCTACCACAACCATGCCTCGCCGCAAGATCGCCAACTGGACCAAGATCAGGGAGTTGTGCCGCACCCGCTTCCAGGACGCCGACATCAATGTTGTCAACCTCCAAGCCACGTTGTTATCCCAGCGCATGGCCGAAGCGTAGGTGGTGGCCTTCGAGGAGGAAGGCCGTGTGGCCGTGGCACGCTGGAGCAGGTGGTGGAGGTGGCCGCACAAGTGGCAGCCCAATAGACGGTGTGCGAGGTTCACCACGTTACCGCCAAGGAGGCGGTGGATGCGGTGGCCAAGAAGGTCGCATTAGCGGCCCTCCGCGAGATCCACCACGAGGCGGTCATGACCAAGCTCGAGGAGGTGGCCAAGGAGGCGACCAAGGTCGTCGTCTAGGAGCTTCGCCGTCGACGCGACGGAGGAGGAGCATGATCTATATTCTAGATTTAATTGTGAAAATTCTGCCTAATAATCCAACAATTTTTTCGGTGTGATCGATAGGAATTTAGATATGTTGAAATTGGGTGCAATCTACTATGTTTTCAAGTTTCAAATCGCCGGCGGTGTAATGGGTCGAGTTTGAGGAGACTGATTGCGCCGCGTATCTTCGAACGGTAAAAATCGACCACAGTCGCATGTACCCGCGTTTTGCCATATCTGCTAAGTTGCTCTTAGCGTTGACGAGTCGCCACCCTGATCACGTACGCAAAGGTGAAGCCAACTATGTTAGCTCCCCAAGCCCAAGCCCATCATAGAAATCCGAACCAAGTAGGAAACTAGCAACAGCCCACTATGGCATCATTGGGCAGCTTAATTGGTCGACAGTCATTCCCTCTCAAATTTTTTTGGACGGCCATAGTTTCTTTTAGGAAAAAAATCATTTCAAATCCTGAAATTGTAGAGGTTCTGCAATTTAAACCCTTGCCTCCAAATCATGTGGTTTCTATCCTAAACTAACAAATCTAGGTCTAGTACGAAACCCTGAGAGAGTTGCCAAATAGGGATCGCTGATGTGGCACAGTGGAGCCAAGGATTTCTAGTTCTATATAGCACGCGATGGAGAAAAAGACTGGCCCTACCCACGAGGTCCGTCGGTCCACCTTGTCAGTTTCGCTTCCCTTGGAGTTACACCTTCTATGGCGACGGGCGGTTGGTCGGCACTGGTGCGATGATCATGACGATGTGAAGACGCGACGAAAACAAATGTAACGTCGTGGACGTCCTCATGCTCTGGTCACAGCAGTTTACCCTCTATTTTCGCGAGTAGGGTTAGGATTTGTAGGTGTAATTTGTGGGTGATTATGGTGACAGAATAGCTCTGTTTTTTTGCTACGGTTTTGCAGATGATTTTGTGTGGAGTAGAATTTTTTGCTTATATGGCTGCATGATGCTAGGTTTTTTCCAGTTAAATCGTGGACCCAACTGGAATTTTGAATGTTCGTTTTCATTTCGAATGCAAGTTCAATGAGAATGATCTCTTAGTTATATAGGATAGGAGAATATGAAAACGTATCGATACGAGTATCAAAGTCCATGTCATATCAACACAGATACAATGAGGCTAGAACATGTTCCCAAGCCTAGTACGTCTTCAACTATTCTGAAAGAAAGAAAAACGTCTCAACGACTTCATGCAAGTGAACAGACAAACGCCGGCAATATGGATATGTACACTTTATTTGTGTTCGAAGGCTATATGTGGTCGTAGACAAATTAGTTCGCGCCGTCATCCTTATCACAACCGATCCACAGGATGATAGCTATCGACCTATGCAACGTAAGACTAGTTTGTCATGTCCTGCAGTTCGTAGACGAACAATAAGGTTTAGGCGGCGCGAACCTGGGCATGCCAGTACTAGGAGAGGACCGATGATAGGGCATCCAAACTCGAGGAAACCACATCCACATGACATCAGTAAGCTTGCAATGAAGCTAAACGGTGTCTTGCTGGTGCTAAAAAATTTGTTTGCATTCCAATATATAAAACACTATTTTTGAACTAGGCAAAAGGTTTCCTTTTCCATTGATTAAGGTTTTCTTATTCGTTCGACCCGTAAATATTTTACACTGCACCGAAAATCCATCCGCAAGAACACTACATGTCCAGTTTCGGAGGCGATTTTTATGGTGCCCTGCAAACCGGTCAAACCTCGTCGGAGAGCCCAGGTGTCACCGGAAGAGTTCCGGGCTCGCCGGAATCCAGCGAAATCCCTCCGTACAGCTTCGATTCCGGTCAAATCTTTACCAATTTCCGGCGAGTCACCTCGACACGAACCTATTGGGCCAGGGGCAGCGCGGGAAGGCCCAACGATGGTGCTCGGGGCCGGCGATGTGGGGGGCGAGAGTGGGAGACGAGCAGATGGTGGCGCGCGGGGCCGGCACGCAGGAGCCCCTTAGCAGCAGAGTGGGATGGCGCGAGGAGCCCCTAGCGGCGGTGCGGGAAGGTCTAGGAAGATGATGGCTCTGAAAAAAGGGAAAAAAAGGGGCCATTGGTGAGGCCTACGGAATACAGCTGCTATTTACAATATCTATTCTGGCCGAGTCTATTTCACACCGTAAAAACAGTTTTTGGTGGCTTCTATACACGTTTTGAAGGACCGACTGTTATGGGATCTCTTAGAGTTGCTCTAAGGAACAAAGAAACCCAAACAAGCAGGGGGCAGCTACTCTCTTCCGGGATAAAGTTCGCCAAGCACTTAGTTCTTGTAACGATCCAAGTCATAGTCTCATCTTTGATGTCTGCAATAAGCACCGAAGGAACGTTGGATGTATGTCGGAAGAGCCCCGTAGTTGCGCTCATTCCAAAGCTTCGTAGGGACGAGAGTGATCAAAGAGGCGATGGCCTTTAGGAAAGTTTGGCCACCTCCAGTGCTGGAGGCAACGGCTCATATTTCTCAATTTGTATCTCGTGATTAGACGGTTTATTTCTCCAACTTATTTGGCAAAGATGGCCATTTCTTTCATAGCACAATAAAAAGACATGTACGGGTCTTAACATGATTTTTTTTTCTTTTGTCATGCATGTGTCACTTGAGTAATGACTTTGACAAAAAGTTGATAGGCAGAGGACCCTCCTATACGACGAAGAATGTGCGCACTTAAATTCCCTCAGAAAGAGTGGACACGGAAAGCGACCAAGCAGCACGCTTACTCGGATTTTCAATGAGCAACTTTCCAACGCGAGCATAGAGCACAAGCCTTGTTGTTGCGGATAGCACCAACATTCCCGGCGCGGCGCGGTGCGGTTTGACCCGATTTCGGAATGGATGCAGAACGGGCAAGCCTCGGAAAGGTTTGGCAGCCGAAGGCGACGCCGCCCGAGACGGTGGAAAGGCAACGGATTCACTACCCCGCTTCGTTCTTCTGGCACACCACTGCCGCCGCCGCCGCCGCGAAAAGGATGCACTTATTGCAGCTAGATCTTGTTTTCGATCCTTCTCATTCTCCTCCTGGATCCGTTACGTTGGCTGCGCGAGCGTGTGAGTAGCTTTCCATTTGGGCTGCCACTAGGATCATGATCAGCTGATCAGTATACTCCATTTGTTTTAGATGGTCAGTGAATCACTCCCTATGTTAACGCGAAAATATTGTGTGCGGTCGTTAACTGAAACTGTCTAATTCTCGGCTGCGGTGCGGCCGCTGGAAGTTGTGAAGAATCCATGGACCAGTTTGGCGCAGGCGCTTAATTTCGCAAACGTCAGTCATTATTAAGACGGGCTCGTCAGAGGAGATATGGGACATGTGTTCTATGGGGAGATATGGGGCATGTGTTCTATGGGGCCGGGCCACTATATATATAGTAACATCTGTCAGGGGCAGGCGTGATGATTGATGATGATCGGAGTGCGCCGTAGTAGGCAGGGGGGTCGACTTGCCCCGTGCCTCTCCCCCGTCCCTTTCATGCTCTTTTCCTTTCCCGTGGTGCCATGCCTATCGACATTTGTATAGTCTTAGGTGGTAGCAGAGCAGAGCACATTATCTTCTCTGTATTTTATAAGCGCACTGGTTCGGCAGGATGCCATCGTTAATTCTCGGCCTGGCCACTGGCTTTAATTTTTTGCCGCACCTAGTAATGCAGAACAAATAAACAGACATGATACCCTCCCGTATCCAAACAGCACCACTGAATTCAAAAAATACTGCAAATCTGCAATCGTCCAAGATGATGACGTACTGGTAAACTTCGGTGTACCGAGGTTGGGCACACGTCTCAGCTTTCAGGTCCCAATCGGTATAGCACACGCTACCGCTTGCGGGCAAGCAGCCGAACCTCGCACAACTGAAAGCAATCTTGGAGATCGACGAGGACATGAAAAGGCAACGTGGCTATAAGCTCTAGTAACCGCTCGCGGGAGGAGTCCTTCACTCCTTGTACAAAGTGGCCGGCCTTTTCGAGAGAGGCCACCCGATAGAGAGCATTTTGACAATAGGAAAACAATGGCGGAGTCTAAGATCTTTTTGACAACCGGGGTGATCCAATCCGTTCGAACAAGTTCGAATATGTCCGCGCGGACGCTCGTGGCGTAAGCGGTCTCTCAGCAGTGCGACTCATCTGAACAAACGCGTGCGGATCGACCTATGTACATCTAATTTGGGCAACGCTTGGATCGGCCCGGACAACTCCCTCGTCCTCGCACGTCCCCCCGTTGTTCACCCGGTCCCTGTAGCCAGTGGCACAACACACACTCCTCCTCCAAACCCTCGCCCTTCATATCCCGCCGTCGTCGCCCCCACGATATCGAGCAGGACGACCGCAGGCCATGCGCATTGCCGGAGTTGACTGGACGCTCCACATGCCATCCCGCCTCCCACGACCTCCGCCTATTGATTGGACGCGCACAACCTGCTCGGTCGTTTGTCGAGGTGCGTTCGCCGATCCTTTCTTGGTTATCTGGTCCATTGCGGGAGTTGGCATAACCATTGACGGTAGCCTGCTGGACAGATGGGTAGCAATCGAAGGGGGATCGAGTTCTTCTACAAGAATTTCATCGAGTCGTCGTTCGACGAGGAGTTTGACGGTGAGACCGAAATTTTGCTTGCAGATGCATAGATGGTGCACGACCACTACATCCTCCTGCCGTGTAGACGTGGCTCGGCGAAGCGGCACGAAGCCAACCATGAACGCAACTGGAAAGATGGGCACATACGCTTTTACAAAGACTACTTCCAACCAACTAAACCGGTCTTTAAAGAGAAGGCATTTCGTCGCCACTATCGGATGTCCAGGAACCTGTTCTTGGACATACTCAATGGGGTGAGGGAGTACGACGACTACTTCGAGGCCAAGTACGATTGTACCGGTTAGATTGGCTTCTCCTCCTACCAGAAATTTTCTGGCAGCTTGCATATGGAGTGCTCGGTGATCTACTCGACGACTACATGCGCATGAGCGAGTCTACATGCCATGAGGCTATGCATAGATTCTGCAGCGCAGTTGTAGCGGTGTTTGGCAAAGTATATCTGAGAGAGCCAAACACTGAAGACACTGTCCGTCTTCTGTCCATCAACGAGAGTAGGGGTTTCCTGGGATGCTTGGCAGCATCGACTGCATGCATTGGTAGTAGAAGAACTGTCTTTTTGGTTGGCAAGGACAGTTCAAAGGGCGTGCGGAGGGTTGCACTATCATACTTGAGGCTGTTGCATCACATGATCTCTGGATTTGACACTCATTTTTTGGTATGGCTGGATGAAGCAATGATATCAATGTGCTGCAGAGGTCTCCGGTGTTTGCTAGGCTGGTAGAAGGCAGTGCCTCACAAGTTTCCTATGATATCAATAGCAATGCATATGATATGGGGTACTATCTAGCTGACGGTATCTATCCATCCTGGGCCACCTTTGTGAAGACAATCCGCAACCCTAGAGATGAGAAATGCAAGAGGTTTGCGAAAGAGCAAGAGGGCGCTAGGAAGGATATGGAGCGAGCATTTGGTGTGCTTCAATCAAGGTGGACCATTGTTCGATACCCTGCTAGAACTTGGAGCACATAGAGGATGTGGGATGTGATGACTGCTTGTGTGATCATGCACAACATGATTGTCAAGGACGAGCGTGATAACGGCATCTTGGACCAAGGATGGAATTTTCAGGGTCAATTGGTTGAGCCCGAGCCAGGTGTAGCATCTTGGGAAGAATTCATGCAAGTGCATAAAAATTTGCGTCACGGGACCCCTTATTTGTTTTCTACAATTTGAGTGACGTTTGGTTATTTTTTTATCGAACAATGCAAGTGTGTACTATTCATATGTAAGCACTATTTTAATTATATTACCTAATTTAGTTTATTTGCTTGTAAACATATACATTTCTCTGTATAATTTGACTGAACTATTCATATGCAAAGGCCAGCTCTAGACAGCGCTGGCCAAGCGCGGACATTTGGGTCGCGCCGCTGAGCGCGGCTGGGTGGCTCGCGACCCCAAAGTGATCGCGTCCCGACCCAAACGGACAGAAACGGACCGTTTCGGTCACCCGTTTGGATCGGCACGGTGGAGATGCCCTAATAGATAATGTAATCATACAAAAGCTATAAGATAACCGGCAGTTTTTAGTTTTCAATGAAAACTAGGCGCCCAGATGATCAAGTAAGAACACACGACCCTCAAAAAAATTTAAGAGGGGTGGAGAAAGCCCTGCCCAATCCATACGTGTGAGAACTCCACAGTTGAACCACGACCTATACTCAGTTTGGTAGGAGGGAAATTCCAGGATGCTCCACTGCCCTTTCGTCGTGGGACTCGTCGGATTTTCGTCGGAATCCGTCAAATTCGTCGCCTCCGGCTCTCTTCCCTGAGAAGCACCTCAATGACCGAAGGGAATATGCCCTGAGAGGGAATAATAATTTTTTTATTATATGTATTCCAAGTATATGATACATGTTTATTTTGTATGCTATAATTGTATTAATTGGAAACATTAATACATTTGTGTTTAATAAAAAAATAAAGGGTTCCTAGTTATGTCTCTCTTATAAACTAGCTCCTTGATTAACTAGATGATCAAGGTTTCCTGATCATGGACATTTGATGTTGTTAATAACGAGGCCACAACATTGGTGAATGATGTGATGAACAATCATCCGAAGTATAGCATTGCGATCAGAATCATTGTGTTTATATTGCTATAACATCATACGAAGTAATCTTAGTCCTTAGACCATAAGATCATGTTAATTGCTAACACTAGAAGAGTAACTTGATAACATCAAACATCAAACTATAACAGGGTGACGTTTAAGGTGGGTTTAGATACTCCAAAGGTGTTATGTTGAGGCTCATGGATCAAGAGTGGGATTTTTCCATCACGATGATGGATAGATATACTCTGGTTCCTCTCGGTGATATCACATTGAGATAGCTTGCAAGCAAGTGATGTGATCACCAGAATATTATATCACGGGAACAAGAAAAGGAGTGCATGTTGGTAACGAGATCAAACTAGGTGTGGAGATACCGATGATCGAATCTCGGACATGTAATATATCGCGAGACAAAGGGATTTAGTTACTAGCGTTAAAGGTTCTCACGATCACAAGAAGTCATTCTTGTATGTGTGGGAGTCAGTTTGGATCTCCAGGTCCCACTTATGATTATTGATCGGAGAATGGTCTCGATCATGTCTACATTATTCGTGAATCGTAGGGTGACACACTTAAGGGATACCGACACCATTTGAAGCAAATGTGTTCTAGACAATATAATTACAAAGCGCTGAAATTATTTCAATAGACACTGAAATTGTTTCAGGTGAAATTGCTAAAATTGGTTCTGTATATGATATTAAAATATTGGGGGGGGGGGGGTTTATGTGAATGTTTGTTAATTAAAGTAATTAACAAATTTTGAATAAAATAAATAAAAGTTTTTTATTAAATAAGAGTTGTATTAAATTTGGTGGAAATTTAATGCATTTTGAGTGGGATTTTGAGTAGAGAAAATGGAGGGCCAAATTTATGTGAGTGGAGTTTCCACCACATGAATGAGGAAGAGGTGGGGGAACCCACCATGGCTGCCGACCATGGGGAGGGGCTGCCCCCCTCTCCCTATAAAAGGCCCCCACTCCCTCCTTCTCACTCACACCTCCTCGTGAAGGATCTCTCTCCCTCTCTAGAATTATTTACCCATGGTCTCGGATTAGCGAGATACATGTTCCCGGTGGCTTTTCGTCTAGAAGGAATTGCTGCTTCCGCTGCATCATTGGAGCGAGGAGGTTGAGGTTGTTCGGTGGACCAGATGTGTGGGCGAGCACGGATGCGCTGCTGATTTGTGGCACTAGGACTTCCTCTCGATCTTGAGATCGGCAAGCGATCGACTACATCATCCACGAGTCAAATCTTGTTACACTTTGTCGGTCTTCAAGGGTATGATCTCTATGGATGTATATCCACCCATTGCTTGTATCTAGTAGATAGATCTTGGTGCATAGTAGTTCTCATCATAGGAATTTTTTTGTTTTCTATGTTGCGAACCCAATAGTGGTATCAGAGCCTGATCTATGTGTTGATGCTTTGCACGGGTAGTACACATAAGAGTATGTGGGCGATGATTCATGTTATTGCTTCTTTCATGTATTTTGGATATTGGTGGCATAGTGGGATGAAGCGGCCCAGACTAACTTTACATGTCCTTGCACATGAGACCTGTTCCACGATTGACATGCAACTAGTTTTGCATAAGTGGCTAGCAGGTGTCAGTCTCTCCTACTATAGTCAATATATGATTTACAACGAGTTGCTAATAATTTGGTTATCATCATTGTGGTTCCATGTTCGTAGGTAAGACCGGTTCTATCTTCGAAAGCCCTAAGCCACGTAAAACTTGCAATTGATAAATTAGAGGCGTCTAGTTTAGATTGTTGCTGGGCTAGTGTATTGATATTCTAATGCTGTAATTTGATGTATAGTTGATACTCTTACAACACACCCAACATGTAAGTTCCATAGACCTTGCCCTTACTGATACGTTGCAAACGTATCTATAATTTTTGATGTTCCATGCTTGGTCTTATCTACTTTCTTATGTTTTGTCCACATTTTGGAGTACTTTTCATATGATTTCTTGGACTAACCTATTAACAAGAGCCACAGTGCCAGTTGCCTGTTTTCTACAGTTTTTGGTTCCAGAAAGTCAGAAAATGAATATTCTCAGAATTGGACCGGACAAAAGCCAAAGTCGTTATTTTCCCGGAAGATTCACGGAGCCAGAAGGAGAGACGAAGGGGAGCCACAGGGTGGCCAAACCACCCCTAGGCGCGACCCCCCCAGGTCGCGCCAGGGCATGGTGTGGGCCCCCTGGCTGGCCACCGACCTCGCCCCTTCGCCTATATATTCCTCTCGATACAGAAACCCTAAATAGTCAAGCCTCTAGCCATGAAAAGTTCCGCAGCGCCGCCGCCACCGAAGGGGAGATTCGGGTGACAGAAAGTCTCTGTTCCGGCACCCTGCCGGGACGGGGAAGTGCCCCTGGAGCAATCTCCATTGATCTCCACCACAATCTCCATCACCATTACTGATTCCCATGATGAGGAGGGAGTAGTTCTCTCTCGAGGCTAAGGGTTCTACCGGTAGCTATGTGTTCATATCTCTCTCTCTCTCTATCTCTATGCATGATCATATTGTGATCATGAGCTTTGTAATCAAGTAGATCTACCTTGATACTCAAGTGCTTTAATAGATCTCTGCTCTCCCCATGTGTGTGAAAGTGACAGCGTGCTCACCATGGTGGCACTTAGGCTAGAGATTACAAATACTTGTTATGAGTTATATTTGGAGTTGGATGTCTTTATGAAATTGTGGTGTTTGTTGGACCCATCTAGTACTCAAGGTGATAGTGTGGGGTTACCTAGATGGGAAAGATGAACTTTGAGGTGTGCTGTTATAGCCCTACCAACGATTAGAGTGTCCAACCAGAGAGTAGTTCAGCGTAGTATCATAAAGAAGAATATATTTATATGAGAGTGTTCACTAGTGAAAGTATGATCCCTAGGCCTTGTTTCTAAGCATTGAAACACGGTTTGAAACTAGATCTATTACATGTTTGTTTGCTTCCATCTTTATTTCAGTTTGCCTTTAGTCTCCTCCACGCCATCAAAGTATTTTCTAGCACCGTTACCACTTATAATTATCCATACCACTTGTATTTCACTATCTCTTCGCCGAACTAGTGCACCTATACACCTGACAAATGTATTGGGTGTGTTGGGTACACAAGAGATTTCTTGTATCTTGATTGTAGGGTTGCTTGAGAGGGATACCTTTGACCACTTCCTCCCTGAGTTCGATAAACCTTGGGTGATCCACTTAAGGGAAAACTTGTTGTTGTTCTACAAACCTCTCCACTTGGAGGCCCAACAACTGTCTACAAGAATAGAAGTGCGCTGTTGTCGGGGAGGTAAGGTAAAAGGTACTCACATCCTCCGGTGTGAGTGCTCGAAGTTGTTTCCTTTAGATTCTGCAATTTTGTCTTTTTGTTTCTTTTTTTCACTAGTTAGGCTTAATGGAAAACAACAACAAAATTAGAGAGCTTTTTAGTATTTTTCCTAATATAGAACATGAATTGTCTGAAAAGAAAATTAAAAAACCCATGGAACTTTCTTTGCATGCTAATAGAAATGTTATTAGTATGAATCTTTTGAACACCTTTGTTACTAATGCTATGAAAACGTCTAAGCTTGGGGAAGTTAGTTTTTATGAAAATGATATTTTTGGTTCCCCAGCTTTAGAGAAGAAAATTTGCTCTGATGATACTTTTCTCCCATATGTGGTAATTCAAATGATACTTGTGATATTTTAAATCCACATACTGAAAGCATCCCTTTTAAAGTACCTATAAAAATTGTTGAACGTGTTATGAACAACTGTTATTTGGGAGATGGAACTGTCCATCCTGGTGATCATTTACTCTTTATACACGAATTATGTGAGTTGTTCAAGTGTGCATGTATTTCAATGAACCAAGTTAAGAGGAAGCTATTCCCTTTGTCACTTAAGGGCAAAGCAAGGGAGTGGTATGAGCTACTAGATGATCCTCATCATTTGGAGTGGAAGGAACTTGAATCTCTCTTTTACTCTAAATTTTATCCTCCTCATGAAATTCATAAAGATAGGAACTACATTTATAATTTTCATCCACATGATGGAGAAAGTATTGCCCAAGCATGGGGGAGATTGAAGTCACTAATGATCAAATGTCCCATTCATGAGCTCCCCAGTAATATTGTTATTAATAATTTATATGCAAGGCTTTCAGGACATTACAAGGACTATCTAGATACTTGTTTAGAGGGATCCTTCACAAGTAAGGAGGTCAAAGCTAAGTGGGATCTTCTTGAAACAATTCAGAGCAATACTAAAGATTGGGATAACAACAAAGGTAAAGAACCAGGTATGAACTATGAGTTTGATTGCATTAAGTCTTTCGCTAAAACTGCTGATTTTCAAGAGCTTAGTGCTAAATATGGTATTGATCCTCAAATTCTTATTGATTGTTTTAGATCCTTTGCTTCTCATATTAATGCTCCTAAAGAAAAATGGGACATGTATCATGAGCCTTTTAAAGACACTTGCATGGAAAATGAAATTGTTATTAATGATAGTAATAAACATGCTCAAACCTCTGAAAGTACTATTTCTTATAAGCATGTTAATTTTTGTGGAATACATAGACCTTGTGAGAATAATCAAATTGAAGAAGAATATTGTATCACCCACAGGAATGAAAAAACTAGAACGTGGTATAGGGCTCTAAATGATCTTGGTAAAAAAGTTTGTGCCCTCTATCCTTTTATTTGTGAAAGATGCACATGATAGTGATCAAGTGCAAGAGAGGATAACTTGATCTTCGGCTTACAACATCTTGAAGGGTTCCTAAAACTTCAAAAGAAAGGATAGGATCAGGGTCTCAAATGAGTTGGACCTAGGAATATGTTATTCGGGTTTCCAGCTCGAAATTCAAACTAAACCAGAACTTGGTCTCTGACGTAACCTGACACTAGTCATGGTCAAGTCACGTCACTGACAGACATTCCTGTCAGCACGACCATTGGTGGGTCCACATTTCGTAGAACCGAGGCGTCATTTTAATGCGTGCGCGGAGATCGAGGCAGCGTAATCATTGCGTGGGGGTTACCCAGTTCCTTCCGCAACACGTGGCATGTTCATTGTTGCGTTTTACACGAATCGTGACGCGGCTGGAGGATATAAGTGGTTAGGATTATTTTCCCCATCTTCTTCACCAGCACTTGCGTTGTTTCCTTCTCACCAACGCTTCCTGATACATTGCAAATGTATCTATAATTTTTTATGTTCCATGCTTGGTTTTATCCACTTTCTTGTGTTTTGTCCACACTTTGGAGTACTTTTCATACGACTTCTTGGAATAACCTATTAACAAGAGCCACAGTGCCAGCTGCATGTTTTATGCAGTTTTAGGTTCCAGGAAAGTCAGAAAATGAATATTCTCGGAATTGGACGGGACAAAAGCCAAAGTGCCTATTTTTCCAGAAGTCATCAGATGCCAGAGTACGATACGGAGAGGGGCCAGGGGGCCACCACAACACCTGGCCGCGCGACCCAGCCTGACCCGTGCCAGGGGGTGGTCTGGCCGCCTCCAGCACCCCCTCGGCCTCCCCTTCTGCCTATAAGATGCCCTCGCAATGAAAACCCTAAGTACCCGATCAAAAATCCATGAAAGAGTTTGTAGCCACCACCATCTCCATTCCTAGATCGGGAGGGATCTGAAGCTCTTCCCGGCACCCTGCCGGAGAGGGGAATTCACCCTGGAGGCCTTCTTCATCATCATGCAAGCCTCCGGTGTGATGCGTGAGTAGTTCATCCATGGACTACGGATCCATGTAGTAGCTAGATGGCTGGTTCTCCTCCTTTGTGATTTCATGTCTAGATCTTATGAGCTCCGTTCATGATCGAGATCATCTATTTGTAATTCTACATGTTCTGTTTGCGGGGATCCGATGGATATTGAGATGCTATTTCAGATTGATTATTGATTCTTTCATGTCTTTGTTATTTGTGATCTTGCATGCTTTCCGTTGTTAGTAGCTATCTTGGCCAAGTAGATGCTAGCAACTCCAAGAGTTAGTATTTATGCTCGATAGTGGGTTCATGCCTCTGGTAATCTGGGAAAGTGATAGAAATCTCTAAGGTACTAGATGTGTTGTTGCTACTAGGGAGAAAACAACAATCCTTTGTTCATAGAACAATCGTATTGTTTACATTACACACAATTCGTAAAGCAATAATCTGTTGCTTGCAACTTAATACTAGAGGGGGTTCGGATGATAACCTGAAGGTGGATTATTAGTCATAGATGCAGTTGGATGGCGGTCTATGTATAATGTTGTAATGACCAATCAAGTCTCAAAGGAGTCAAGATGATTAGTATATGCATGTATTGCTTTCTCGATGTTTGTCAATTGCCCCACTGTAATTTGTTCACCCAGCATGTTATCTTTCTTAAGGAGAGCCACCTCTAGTGAACTATGGATCCCGGTCCTTTTCTTTTACATACAATCTACAAACTGTTACTGCTTTGTGTTTACTTTCTGCAAACTATTACTTCTTTCCATTCGATACGTTTAATACTTTGTTTTCAGCAAAACACGATGAGATTGACAACCTCATTGCAAGTTGGGGATAGAGTTCTGTGGTTGTGTTGTGCAGGTCTCCATGTTGCTACTAGTACCGGTAGTGCGCCCTGCCAAGGCTCAGCTAGCAACACCTTTGGGGTGTTTCCTTGCTCCTACTAGTTCGATTAAACCTTGGTTTCATAACTGAGGGAATCTTGCTGCTGTGCTCATCATACCTTCCTCTTGGGGTTCCCAACGAGCTCTACATCAACACCGAGCCATCAATTCCCATGAACACAGAGCTTCCCTTCTCCCCAGAATCCTCCAGCGCCGCCCATCCTAGGTCACTCGCCCGCAAGAAAATGGCTTCAGGATCATCTTTTGGCACGACGGCGACGACAACGACGGTTTCAGCGGCGGAGAAGGAGAGCAATTGCGGGGTCTGGATCCCGTGCGTCCTTGACGACGCCAAGATTCGCGTCGTGGAGAACGAGGGGCTCCTCTGCGCCGGCGACTAGCGGAGCAGCTTCGGCAAAACTATCCACAATCCCCGCACCAGCGAGCGGGTACACTTCGGCACCCACCTCGACAGAGGTTTGAGTTTCCCTCCCTCAGACTTCTTTTCTTAGGTTATCGATCATTATGGAGTTCAACTCCATCATCTTCCCCCGAACTCTCTCTTAGAGATGAGCACGTACGCATCTTTGTGGGAGGGGTACCTCGGCATTAGGCTGAGTCTCACTCTTTTCCGGTTTTACTTTCATGTCCAGAGAAACTCTATCACCTCCAGTAATCCATACATTACCGGTACTATTAGTTTTTCTGTTAGAAGAGAGCGGGTGTATCCCCGGATTAGGGCCAGTGAGTCGGTCAAGCAATTGTTGTCCACTTTCTTTTATCACAAGGATATTCCTGCTCCCGACAAAGCTACTGCTTTGCCGGATTTTTTCGATGGTGCTGCCAAGCCCTAAGAGTCCTGGGATGCAGATGCGTCGGCTCTAAGTGACGATTTGCTTCTTGCCAAGAGGCGGATCGAATATTTGATGAAGCACAAGGGCCTGAAGGGGTCCGACTTAGTTCACTGCTGGGTGGCACGCCGGATCCAACCTCTTCAACATCATGGAGACCGTCTTATGCACTCCATTACGGCGTCCAAGAAAGATTCCCTCTGAATCTGCTCCCAAGCTTACACGGATAAGGATTACGAGTGTCAAATCAAGTGGCTGATAAGGGAGCGGGTTGAGAGGAAAATCCCGGAGCTGTCTTTGGACATGCATACTGCTGAAGATCCTGTGGTACCGGTAAGTTTCCAGCAGTAACTCGAATTATGTTTTCATCATTACATTGTCGTTTCTTTTTGCAATACTGAGATATCTCTTCTTTTCAGCTTGCTGACCTCCCCGAGTTGGAGCTTGCTCCTGTCAAGGGATATCCTCCTGAGATTTCTCAGGACAACGGGGAGTTGGTTCCACTGCCAAACATAATTCGTCAGAAGCGTAAGGCTCTGACAGTTGCTATTGGGACAAAGGAGGTGCCTGTTGTGAAGAGGTAATCTTTCCTCACAAGGTCTTTGTACTTAATGTCTTATTCTTTCCGAGGTGTAATGTTGTCTGTTCTATTACTTCCTCAGAGCTAGACACCTCACCAAGGGCAAGGGGAAAGGAGGCTCGTCGAAGCCCCTACGCTAGTCAAAGCTAAATTTGACTTCTCCTGCCGCAGCACCTCCGACTCCTGCCCCTCAGCCTTCTGCGACACCGGAGATTACTCCATCTCCGACCGTCGCAGAAGATCCGGCTCATCGAGCAGAGCCAGTGATCCTAGGATCACAAACTGACGTCACCATGGGTGACTCAGGTTTTGATAAGGGTGAACCCTCTTCGGGTAATGATCCCTCGACAGAGGTCTTCGTTGAGAACCTCCTCAACAATTCGGGTCTTGCCAAGCTTGGCATTACTCAGAAATATGTGGAGGAAATCCGACGGCTAGCCCAGCAATGCCTGGAGAGCCGGAATATAACTACGGAAGAAGTAGCACAAGAAGAAGAGGACGTCAAGTACTCTGAACTTCTTGAACAAGTCCATCTTCGCGACGAGAGGCTGAGAACTGGCAAGCTTCTGCCACCACCAGTGATCCCGCTGACCCTTGTCGAGAAGGATAGCACTGAGGTGTCCATGAGCCTAAGCAATCTCAACCATGAACATCATGTAAGTCGAATTCCAACTTATCTTTTTTACTTTATTCCATATCATACCCTCTAGCCCCAAGCATGAAGTTGGATAGACAATCCAGATTTATGCTTCCTTAGGATGCCAAAGAACAAACTAGTGTAGCCCCCAAGGCTCTGGCTGATATTAGTAAAAATATTAGCCTGAGTCTTTAGTAGACTTCTGACTCTGGGTATTCTGACATACAGAAAGTTAATTTATATAACCAGGAATTATTGAAGAATATTTGCAACAAGCGAAGAGAAATCAGAGCTCTCCAACTTGAAAATGCTCAACTGAAAGTGCCCAGGGATGAGGTTGAAGGTGAACATTTCAGTACTCAAACCTTGCCTTTTATTTCATAGTCGAATTTTTTATTCAACTGTTGTCCTTTTAACTACATGACTGGTAAAGCAATCTTGTGCTATGATTGAAGAAGCCGAAAACCTGAAGACCCTGGAGGTGGAGAACACCGACTTACGTCGAGAGCTGGAAAAGCTAAAGGCGGGTCATGAACGGAGCATTGCTCAAGTTCTTGAATCCTCCTCCATAGCCACCGAAGAACGTGATCGAAGGATCGCGTCCTGGGATCAAAGGATCCCGGATATTAACGATGAACTGTTCAGAGAGAAGGACATTACTGAGGCACTCCGGGCTGAACTCCAGAGTCTTCGTGAAGAGAAGACCAAAGTTGATGATGTCATCTTTGGTATGTTTCCCCCTTTCTGAATTTTTGTCTTTTTCGACTTATGGATTTCGGATATATTTGCTAACCTTTTGCATTACATGTGCATGTCCTCTGAATATACTGGATTCAGCCTCTGCCGAGTCTCGCACTAGCCGGCTTACCCAAGTCGGCGATTTACTTCATGATTTCCGCCAATCCCTTGAGGATATTGGCGAAGTCTCAAGGTTCCGGACATGCATAAAATGTCCGGCTTTGAAGTGCGAGACAAAGCCAAGGAGATGCCCCAGCTCATCTAGAACTGGAACATGTCCTACGTGCAGACCGCAGTGCAAAACGCTCTCACCATGGTCATGAGCCACCATGGAAGCATGGAGATCTGGCAAGTGACCAGAGGGTATTCTACTGTGGATGAAGACAACCAGGAGCAGGACATCAAAGAAATCATGGACTCATGTGCTGGATATGGGTGCCACGTAGCTGACTTGACCATCTACGACACTCCCTTCTTCACTCGTGTAGAGACGCTGCCTCTGCCCGCTGAAGAAACTGGTGAAGCTTCCGACGATGAACAAACTATCTCGAATTTGAACGTCCCGGAAAGATATCGAGGCGAGGCTGATGTCTCCAGTGAGCCGGCAGCTCCTTCCTATCCCCAGCATCATAGAGCATCAGAACAAACAATGTATTATTCTGAAAACAATTCAAGTTGTAAATAATCAGTATGATACTTTTGCTGGAGCTAAGTTTTATTTTATCTATTTAGCACTGTTGGCTTTATAATTTTCGTGCCTGAAATGTTTACATAAGCACTTATGTTTTTTGTCTGTACTTATCGTTTATCTGGCTTTCCGCCTCGTCCCTTTTGTGAGCCAGCCAACCTTCAACATGGAAACTTTGCCGAGCAACGGAGCTCAATTGCTAAACCGGTTTAAACTCGGAAACAAAGCTGGCTTCTAGTACCCACAATTCACTACTCGGAAAATGCCCGCATCCGGCGATCAGATAAATAACCGAAGTATAGGCTAGAAATTTTAGAGTTATACCCAAAGGTATCAATTTTAGAATCGGAAATCTAAACCAGAACAAACATGAGCATAAAGTAATTTCAAGTATTCTAGGATTTTCGACTGTGACATGATCATTCAAAAATAAGATGGTAAAAAATTTCTCAGAATTTTTTTTGAGGCAACCAATACTTTATTTCTCACTGAACATGTACACATATATGATGACAAAGAAAGATAAACTAAGAATAAAAGGGACGTAGCTGAGCAATATTCCATGGTCTGTCTAATTCTTCCGGGTTTGTACTGCCTCCAGCTCTCTTTCTTTTCTTAGTAGCAGGTCTTTCTTTGACTGGCCGCATATCAGTTATATAGTAAGAACCATTGTGCATTACTCGGCTAACTAAAAAGGGGCCTTCCCATATTGGGGAAAGTTTGTGCTTTCTTTTCTGCACAAGCCGGAGAACCAAATCGCCCTTATTGAAAGACCGGTTTCTGACTCTCTGGTTATGATACTTTCGTAACTTCTGCTGATAGGCTGTTGATCTCATCTCAGCAACGACGTGAACTTCTTCGACTAAGTCGAGATCGTTTTGTCGAGAAATTTCGGCATCCTCTTCAATATATGCAGCAACTCTAGGAGAAGTGTGAATCAAATCACTAGGAAGAACTTCTTCTCCGCCATAGACCAAGAAGAAAGGTGTGTATCCGGTTGACCTGTTCGGAGTTGTTCGTAAGCTGCATATTACAGAAGGTAATTCCTCTGCCCAAGCCCCCGCAGCATGTCGTAGTGGTGCTTCGAGTGTTGGTTTTAGTCCTTGTAGGATTAAACCATTTGCTCTTTTGACTTGTCCATTAGCTTGTGGATGTGCGACTGACGCAATGTCAAGCCGGATATTTTGTTCATTGCAGAATTCGGCAAGCTCTCCCATAGAAAACTTACTCCCATTGTCCGTGATAATGCTATGCTGATCAGCCTAAACGTAAGCTTGTTTGGTGTACTTTTGGCAACCTTTGCACGTCTTGACTAGTCGTTCGGCATCTACCTTGGCTGTAAGCCAGAAAAAACCGTGTCAAAAAGCTTTTGCCACTAGAGATTTGGCTGCAGCATGGTGACCACACTCGCCTTCTTGGATTTCCCGTAAGATTTCCACTCCTTTCGGAGATACACAGTGCTGAAAAAACCCAAACACGCTTCGCTTATAGAGCTCACCACTAATTATAGTGTAGGCTTTTGCTCGTCGGACAATCTGGCGGCTCAGAACTTCGTCTTCGGGTAATTTTCCATCTACCAAGTAATCAAGGTAGGGTTGAGTCCAGCTGAAAATTACAGCCAGAACTGCTACTAAAGGTGAGTAGGATTTGGTCGGATATTCCTCGTCTACTCCTCTTATAGAGGGAACTTTGAGGTGCTCTAAAAAAGTGCCACCCGGGACCTTTTTCCGTGGAAAGCCTATACGAGATAGTGCATCTGCTTCCTCATTTTCTGTTCGAGGGATATGTTGAACTTCAAACCCTTCCAACGATTTAGATAGTTCATCCACGATAGCTCTATATGCTGCCATGTGTTTATTCGCATTATAGATATCCGACACTTGTTGGGCAACAAGATCCGAATCTCCATAACACATCAAACGTTGGATGCCAATATCCTTAGCAATCCGGATTCCATGTAGTAGTGCTTCATACTCGGCAATGTTATTCGTCACCGTGAAGTGGATCTGCGATACATAGAAAAGTTTTTCTCCTTGGGGTGATTTGAGCACCACGCCAGTGATACATTGCAAATGTATCTATAATTTTTGATGTTCCATGCTTGGTTTTATCTACTTTCTTGTGTTTTGTCCACACTTTGGAGTACTTTTCATATGATTTCTTGGACTAACCTATTAACAAGAGCCACAGTGCCAGCTGCCTATTTTCTGTTGTTTTTGGTTCTAGGAAGTCAGAAAATGAATATTCTCGGAATTGGACGGGGCAAAAGCCAAAGTCACCATTTTACCGGAAGACATCTGGAGCCAGAATACGAGACGAAGAGGGGCTGAGCCTGGCCACACCACCTGGCCGCGTGGCCAGGCCTGGCCCGCGCCAGGGGTGGTCTGGCTGACCCCAGCACCCCCTCGGCCTCTCCTTCCGCCTATATATTGCCTCTGATATGGAAACCCTAAGTACCTGATCAAAATTCCATGAAAGAGTCTGTAGCCATCGTCATCTCCATCCCTAGATCGGGAGGGATCTGAAGCTCTTCCCGGCGCCTTGACGGAGAGGGGAATTCACCCTGAAGGCCTTCTTCATCATCATGCAAGCCTCCGGTGTGATGTGTGAGTAGTTCATTTCTAGACTACGGGTCCATGTAGTAGCTATATGGCTAGTTATCCTCCTTTGTGCTTTCATGTTTAGATCCTGTGAGCTCCGTTCATGATCAAGATCATCTATTTGTAATTCTGCATGTTGTGTTTGCAGGGATCCGATGGATATTGAGATGATATTTCAGATTGATTATTGATTCTATCATGTCTTTGTTATTTGTGATCTTGCATGCTTTCCGCTGTTAGTAGCTATCTTGGCCAAGTAGATGCTAGCAACTCCAAGAGTTAGTATTTATGCTCGATAGTGGGTTCATGCCTCTGGTAATCTGGGGAAGTGACAGAAATCTCTAAGGTACTAGATGAAGGAGTTATGCCCTAGAGGCAAATAATAAAGTGTATTATTTGATATATCTCCTGTGTGTTCATAATATGTTTCATATTGTGCTATAACTGTGTTAATACGAAATGTTAATACATGTGTGGCATGTAAACAAACCGTGTCTCTAGTTACCTCTAGTGAACTAGTTCATTGGTCATGAGAATGGTCTATGTTTCAAGACCATGGGCATTTATGCCAACTGACAATGAGGTCATGTTATTAGCTGAATAACATGATAGACAAACATCCGACCGTTATATCTTCATGAGATCTAGTTACAACGTTCACCATTGATGATAAAACACAAAGAACCTCGTAACCCGATCCTTTGACTGTGAGGTAATGCAAATTACCATTCCGGAAGAAGCTTAGATGGTTATCTAGAGTCATCTCGTAACATGGTGACCAAAAGGTGCCACTCAGGTTTTTCAAAGGGATGCGTAGAGGAGTACATATCAAGACCAGGATTTGTCTAGTCTGTGTAACGGACAGATACATGTGGCCATCTTGGTGACATTGCATTAATGAAGCTTGCAAGCATGTGACTGGGTCACAGGATGCAATGACATGAGAATGAGAAAACAAGTTCACCAGTAACGAGATCGAACTAAGGTATGCAGATACCAAAGATCAAGTCTCGGATGAATTAGGTATCGAGTGACAAAGGGAATGGGGAACAACTATCTCACGGTTCGAGCGATTGTATTCGTGAAACGCACGGGGGTCACATGGCCATCCAGGTCCCTCTGTTGATCATTGATATGAGAGTGGTCTCTATCATGTCCGGAGTGTTTCCGAACCGAAGGATGTCACGCTTAAGGGTAGGGACGCTTAGGGTAGATGAGGCATCGTATGAGAAATAGAGAGAGAGAGACCAGAATTGTTTCGGTAACATTCGATGGAGATCAGAAAGGGGTCCGGAAGTTGTTCCGAAGTGAAGAGATAATATAATATGTATATTTGAATGTTAATTGGAGAATTAATATTAAATATATATTTTATTTTATTTTTGAAGGCACTATATTGCTAATGGGCCTCACCCGAAGGGAGGCCCAAGTGGGCAAGGCGCCTAGGGAGTGGGGGCCAGCCGCCCTAGGGCTAGTGGGCCGCCCTAGTGGGGCCCACCTAGGGCCGGCGGTTGCCCCAAGGTGGCCGGCAGGTGTGGGGATTAGTCCCACCCCGCCTGGCCCCTGGGTGGTGCGCCCCCCTCCTACTATATAAAGGGGTTCCCCTTGCCCTTGGAGTACACCCATTCCTCTCATTTTCTCTCTCATCTGCTGAGGACTTCCCCGTAATATTGGGGAGGACCTCTGGTTGAGTTCTCCACCTTCACACTACCGTCGTGTGATCAGCGATCCGGCATCTACTTCTTCCACTGCTCAGCTGGATCGGAGCCCGGTTGACGTCCCCTACATCGGACGTGTGACGAACTTCGGAGGCACCACACTTGGGGTGCTGCTCGTCTTCATCGATATACACCTTCCTGCGTAAGGCGTGCCTCTCTCTGCAAAGGTATGAATACTGTATTCCTTCTCCGTTACTTATGTCTACATAGTATAGATCCTGGTATTAGTGTTCGAGTAGATAGAATTTTTTTGTTTTCTGCTACGGAACCCTTCAGTGGTATCAGAGCGGGTCTATGGGTAGACATGTCGTACGGATAGAACACATAGCAATATGTGGGCATTGATTCTCTAGTTGCTACCCTCTTTAGTGTTATTGTTCATATCACGACACTGTTTGATGAAGCGGCCCCCAACCGACCTCACGTGGTGATTCACGAGACTGGTCCACATATCAAAGTGGCTTAGGGGGGTGTCTGTCTCTCTACAGTAGTTGATATGGCATTGACACTGGAGGGCCCTGAAAAGGGAAGAAGAACGGAAATCATTGAATCCATGTTGTGGCTCAACGTTCGTTGGTGGGAAAGGGTTCTACTGCGAAAGCCCTAAAGCCGCGTAAAACATGCAATAGTTAATATAGAAGCGTCTATGTTTATTATTGCATAGGGGCAAGTATTATAACATGGCAATGACAAGTTTGTGAAACTCTTATTGAAGCTATTGATGATGATCATAAAGCTATAACCATGTCATAACACTTCACTTTAGAAGTATTACTTATTGTGCTAGTATACTTACTAGACGGTAGCATAATAAGATACTCCCTCATAGTATTCCAGTTATCATATTCCCCTTGTGTGTGCACCACCAAGAAAGTTCTTCGGTATGAGGCGATCCAGGGTTACAGGCCTGGGTGTCAAACATATCTACGTTCGCATACAGTGGGTGTAAGCCATGTTGCACTACGAATACACACGAGTTAGGACTGGCGAGCCTAGCACGCTAGAGAAGCGTGGCCTCGGAATACAAGAGACCGAAAGGTCGAGCATGAATCACATGGTTGATGTGATCTACATTAGGGAATGTCCACATTTGATACTGCACTGATGGCCGTGACGATCGGGGGAGGTGCAGAGGATAGGGATCATGTGATCACTAAACGAGTAGAGGGATGTTCGTTTAAGTGGGAGTTCTTTTAGTTAAAACCCGAACTCATTATTATGAACATAGTCTAAACACTTTGCAAATCCTTTGTAGATGTCTTGCCCACCCACCTTCAACCTTAGCACTTTCCTCGAGAAGGACAAGCTGAAGACTGATGGAACCAACTTCACTGCATGGTTCCGCAATCTTAGGATCCTCCTAGTCCCCTACAAGTTGACTTATGTCATCGAGGCTGAGCTTCCGGCTAAGACTGTAGATTCCGCCTCTGAGGACGAAAAGAATGTCTGGCAGTCCAAGGCGAATGATTTCTCCCTCATCCAGAGTGGAATGCTCTATGCCATGGAGCCGGAGCTTCAAAAGCGTTTTGAGAAGATGAATGCTTTCGAGATCATTGAGGATCTTAAGGCTGTCTTTGCTCCACAGGCTCATGCAGAGAGGTATGATGCTTCCGAGATCTTCTCTGCTAAAATGGAAGAGCACAGCAGTATTAGTGAGCACGTGGTGAAAATGTCTGGCTACGTTAAACGCTTAAACGCCCTGGATTGCAAAATCCTGGAGGAACTCGCTATAGATAGGGTGCTGCATTTGCTGCCCCTAGCTATAAGGGTTTTGTGATGAACTACAACATGCAAGGGATGACCAAGACCCTTGCTGAGGTGTTCGCCATGCTCAAAACTGCTGAGGTTGAAATCAAGAAGGAGCACACGGTGCTGATGGTCAACAAGACCACCAACTTTAAGAAACCGGGGCAAAAGGAAAAAGGCAAGACCAAGAAGCCTAAGAGGGATGACAAGTTTGTTCCCACCACCTCAAAGGCTGCCAAGCCTGGCCCTAAACTCGGCACTTCGTGCTTCCACTGCAAAGGGGATGGGCACTGGAAACGCAACTACCCCAAATACCTTGAAGACAAGCGAGCTGGCAAGATAGCCATTCCGGACAAAGGTGTATATGATATACATGTTATTGATGTATTCCTTACAAGCGCCAGGAGTAACACCTGGGTATTTGATACTGGATCTGTTGCTCACATTTGTAACTCTCAGCAGGATCTGCAGAGTAGGAGGCGCCTGAGGAAGGACGAGGTGACGATGCGTGTCGGCAATGGTTCGAAAGTCGAAGTGATGGCCGTCAGCACCCTACATCTGCGTCTACCATCAGGATTATTGTTGGTTTTGAATAAATGCTATTATGTACCCGCACTGAGTATGAATATTGTGAGTGGGTCTTGCTTGTTGCAAGACCGTTATTCGTTTAAATCAGGAACAAATGGTTGTTCAATTTATATGAATGATGTTTTCTATGTTCATGCACCTGTACGTGATGGCTTATTCTTACTTGATCTTGATTGTGATACACACATCCATAGTGTTGATGCTAAACGTTGTAAGCACAGTGACGATAATTCCATGTACATATGGCATTGCTGTCTTGGTCATATTGGCGTAAAACGCATGAAGAAGCTTCATTCAGAAGGGCTTCTTGGATCATTGGATTTTGAATCCCTTGATACATGTGAGTCATGTCTCATGGGCAAGATGACCAGGACACCATTCTCCGGTATAATGGAGAGAGCCGTAGACCTACTTGGGATCATACATACGGATGTATGTGGACCAATGAGTGTGTCAACCCTCAATGGTTATCGTTACTTTGTTACCTTTACTAACGACTTGAGCAGATATGGATATATCTACTTAATGAAGCACAAGTCTGAAACCTTTGAAAAGTTCAAGGAATTTTAGAAAGAGGTAGAGAATCAACTTAACAAGAAAATCAAGCACCTTCGATCGGATCGAGGAGGCGAGTATTTGAGTTATGAGTTTACCATGCACTTGAAGGACTGTGGGATTGTACCACAACTTACGCCAGCCAGAACACCACAACGTAATGGTGTGTCGGAACGTCGTAACCGAACCCTATTGGATAGCGTACGGTCCATGATGTCTTTAACTGATTTGTCTATGTCTTTTTGGGGATACGCGTTAGAAACCGCCGCTTTTATTTTAAACCGAGCACCATCCAAATCCGTGGAGACAACCCCATATGAGATATGGCATGGCAAGAAGCCATTGTTGTCATTTCTGAAAGTTTGGGTTTGTGAGGCTTACGTTAAGAAACTGCAGCCTGACAAACTCGAACTCAAATCGGAAAAATGTATCTTTGTAGGATACCCAAGGGAAACCGTTGGGTATACCTTCTACAACCAAGCCGAAGGCAAAACGTTTGTCGCAAAAACTGGCACCTTTCTCGAAAAGGAGTTTCTTGCAAAAGGAGTGAGTGGAAGGAAAATAGAGTTAGATGAAATTGTTGACCCTTCTCTCCGTATTCCGAGTAGCACAACGGAAGTTGTTCCGAAACTGCTCTCCAACATGGAGGAAGAGCCCGCTGATGCTAATCAAAACAATGACATCGAGACTCCTGAGGTTCACAGGTCTACAAGGGTTCATGCCACTCCTGATTGGTACAGTAGCCTTGTAATGTCTGTCATCTTAGATGATCAGGAAGAACCTGCAAACTATAAAGAAGCTATGGATAGTGCTGACTCCAAGAAATGGCTAGAAGACATGAAATCCGAAATAGGATACATGCATGAAAACCATGTTTGGACCTTGGTGGATCTTCCAGAAGGCCGCAAGGCCGTGGAAAATAAATGGATCTTTAAGAAAAAGACAGATGCAAATGGTAATGTGACCATTCACAAAGCTCGACTTGTCGCAAAGGGTTTTCGACAAATTCAAGGAGTTGATTATGACGATACTTATTCTCCGGTAGTAATGCTTAAGGCTGTCAGGATTTTAATAGCAATTGCTGCACATTTTGACTATGAAATTTGGCAGATGGATGTCAAGACCGCATTCCTCAATGGTCACATTGATGAAGAGTTGTATATGATGCAACCCGAAGGTTTTGTCAATCCTAAGGATGTTGGAAAGGTATGCAAACTTCAACGGTCCATCTATGGATTGAAGCAAGCATCTCGGAGCTGGAACCAACGTTTTGATCAAGTGATCAAGAGTTTTGGATTTGTCCAAAACCAACAAGAGTTCTGTGTTTACAAGAAAGCGAGTGGGAGCTCGGTTGTTTTCTTAGTAGTATATGTGGATGACATATTACTCATGGGAAACGATGTGGATCTTATGAATAGCATGAAAGCGTATTTGAGCAACCAATTTTCCATGAAGGATCTAGGTGAAGCTGCATATATATTAGGAATCAAGATCTATAGAGATAGATCGAGACAACTAATAACATTAAGTTAGAGTACTTACATAGATAAGATTTTGAAGAGGTTCAAAATGGAAAACACCAAGAGGGGTTTTACACCTATGATGAAGAATTGCAACTTGAGTATGACTCAATGTCCTGTAACAGACAATGATAGATAAAAGATGTCTTACATCCCCTATGCTTCAGCAATAGGATCTATCATGTATGCAATGCTTAGTACCCGACCTGATGTGGCATTGGCTCTTAGTTTGACGAGCCGATATTAGAGTAATCCAGGACCGGATCACTGGACAGCTGTGAAAAATATCCTAAAGTATCTGAGGAGAACAAAGGATATGTTCCTGATCTATGGAGGAAATGATGAAGCTCTAAACGTTACAGGTTACGTAGATGCGAGCTGGAATTCAGATCATGATGACTCGAAGTCTCAAACAGGATTTGTTTTCTTGGTGAATGGTGGGGCGGTAAGCTGGAAGAGCAAGAAGCAACCGGTGGTGGCACAATCTTCAATGGAATCTGAATACATTGCTGCGGCTGATGCAGCAAATGAAGCTGTTTGGCTAAGGAATTTCGTCATCAAACTAGGAGTTTTTCCCAATGCGCAAGACCTCGTGACGATCTATTGTGATAACACGGGATCCATTGCAAATGCAAGGGAGCCAAGAACTCATTCCACAGCCAAACATATCAAGCTTAGATTTCACGTCATCCGGCAAAACGTTGACGAGTGTGAAGTCAAGATTTGCAAAGTAGATACGGAACTGAATGTAGCAGATCCGTTGATGAAAGCTCTCCACTTAGACAAGCATGAACAACACCGAGATTCCATTGGTGTTAGGTTCCTGACTATTGTAAACTAGTTTTATATACTCTAGTGCAAGTGGGAGACTGAAGGAGTTATTCCCTAGAGGCAAATAATAAAGTGTATTATTTGATATATCTCCTGTGTGTTCATAATACGTTTCATACTGTGCTATAACTGTGTTAATACGAAACGTTAATACACGTGTGGTATGTAAACAAACCGTGTCTCTAGTTACCTCTAGTGAACTAGTTCATTGGTCATGAGAATGGTCTATGTTTCAAGACCATGGGCATTTATGCCGACTGACAATGAGGTCATGTTATTATCTGAATAACATGATAGACAAACATCCGACCGTTATATCTTCATGATATCTAGTTACAAAGTTCACCATTGATGATAAAACACAGAGAACCTCGTAACCCGATCCTTTGACTGTGAGGTAATGCAAATCACCATTCCAGAAGAAGCTTAGATGGTTATCTAGAGTCATCTCGTAACATGGTGACCAAAAGGTGCCACTCAGGTTTTCCGAAGGGATGCGTAGAGGAGTACATATCAAGACCAGGATTTGTCTAGTCTGTGTAACGGACAGATACATGTGGCCATATCGGTGACATTGCATTAATGAAGCTTGCAAGCATGTGACTGGGTCACGGGATGCAATGACATGAGAACGATAAAACAAGTTCATCAGTAAGGAGATTGAACTAAGGTATGCAAATACCAAAGATCAAGTCTCGGATGAATTAGGTATCGAGTGACAAAGGGAATGGGGAACGACTATCTCACGGTTCAAGCGATTGTATTCGTGAAACGCACGGGGGTCACATGGCCATCCAGGCCCCTCTATTGATCATTGATATGAGAGTGGTCTCTATCATGTCTGGAGTGTTTCCGAACCGAAGGATGTCACGCTTAAGGGTAGGGACGCTTAGGGTAGATGAGTCATCATATGAGAAATAGAGAGAGAGAGAGACCGGAATAGTTTCGGTAACATCCGATGGAGATCGGAAAGGGGTCCGGAAGTTGTTCCGAAGTGAAGAGATAATATAATATGTATATTTGAATGTTAATTGGAGAATTAATATTAAATATATATTTTATTTATTTTTGAAGGCACTATATTGCTAATGGGCCTCACCCGAAGGGAGGCCCAAGTGGGCAAGGCGCCTAGGGAGTGGGGGCCAACAGGCCTAGCGCTAATGGGCCTCCCCAGTGGGGCCCACCTAGGGCCGGTGGTTGCCCCAAGGTGGCCGGCGGGTGTGGGGATTAGTCCCACCCCGCCTGACCCTTGGGTGGTGCGCCCTCCTTCCTACTATATAAAGGGGTCCCCCTTCCCCTTGGAGTACACCCATTCCTCTCATTCTCTCTCTCTCATCTGCTGAGGACTTCCCCGTAATATTGGGGAGGACCTCGTGGTTGAGTTCTCCACCTTCACACTACCGTCGTGTGATCGGCGATCCGGCATCTACTTCTTCCGCTGCTCGGCTAGATCGGAGCCCGGTTGACGTCCCCTACACCGGACATGTGACGAACTTCGGAGGCACCACACTTGGGGTGCTGCTCGTCTTCATCAATATAAGCCTTCCTGCGTAAGGCGTGCCTCTCTCTACAAAGGTATGAATACTGTATTCCTTCTCCGTTACTTATGTCTACATAGTATAGATCCTGGTATTAGTGTTCGAGTAGATAGAATTTTTTTGTTTTCTGCTACAGAACCCTTCACTAGATGTGTTGTTTCTACTAGGGAGAAAAATCCTTTGTTCATAGAACAATCGTATTGTTTACTTTACACGCAATTCGTAAAGCAATAATCTGTTGCTTGCAACTTAATACTGGAGGGGGGTCGGATGATAACCTGAAGGTGGATTATTAGTCATAGATGCAGTTAGATGGCGGTCTATGTATAATGTTGTAATGCCCAATCAAGTCTCAAAGGAGTCAAAATTATTAGTATATGCTTGTATGCTTTCTCGATGTTTATCAATTGCCCCGCTGTAATTTGTTCACCCAGCATGTTATCTATCTTAAGGAGAGCCACCTCTAGTGAACTATGGACCCCGGTCCTTTCTTTTACATACAATCTAAAAAATGTTTACTGCTTTGTGTTCACTTTCTGCAAACTATTACTTCCTTCCATTCGATACGTTTAATCCTTTGTTTTCAGCAAAACTGGTGAGATTGACAACCTCATCGCAAGTTGGGGACAGAGTTCTGTGGTTGTGTTGTGCAGGTCTCCACGTTGTTGCTGGCACCGGTAGTGCGCCCTGCCAACATTCAGCTAGCTACACCTTTGGGGGGCTTGTTCGTCTACGGTACCAAAGTTGGCAGGCTAGCGCATGGCGCTACCTAAGTTGCCTGAAGTTACCGCGTTTCGAAAAGTTGGGCCGCCAACTACCGAGAGGGGCCATTTCGATGCAAACTCATCTCACCCCTAGCAAACCCAAACATGCCGTGAAACTGCCCCATGAAGTAGACGGTTGGGACCCTCATGTCAGTAATATTTCCGTGACGCAAGCGCCAACGCGGCAACCGCGTAGGCAAAATGAGATACTAAAGGAGCATGGTGCGTTGACCAAATTCACAAATCCACTCCCTCCCTCCTTTCGCATGAACCCTAGCACCGGCGGCGTCGAAATCCCCTCTCCAACCAGAATGATCTCTTTGGGCATTTGACTTTGGTGCCAAGTTGCTGCGCCTACTCGCTGCTACCGAGCTCTAATACCGAATGCCATGCCAGCCGTTGCGACGATCTAGCCCGCCTCTACCGCCGACGAGATGAGCAGCGCGAAGGATGGCAGATCCATTTGCCGAGGAAGAAGTACTTCTGGCTAATTTTGGGTGAGCTACTCTTCTCTTTAATATTCGCACTACCTATAACTGCTAGCAGCTATTGGCATTACAGAGATATATCGAACATAGAATTGTTTGCTAGCACGACGCTGACAAACAATTCTTATCTTTTGTATGCAATTTTCTGTTAACTAGGATCTCCGCTGAACCCAAATACACGGTTCTGGTCACCATCTACGGCTACCTCATTAAATTAGCACATGGGAAGAGCACGTGGAAACAAGCTCAGAATCTGAAGATGGAAGTAGCGCCTGTGCAGTTATGCACTATCCCTGGTTTGGTTGCTACTGTGCGTGAACTTGCTGAAATGAGGCCAGAGCAGACTGCCTGGTTCAGCATCGTTGATGAACGAGGCTTCAAGGTTCCTATAGCGTGTGACAGTCAGCTAATTGGGTTGATGAAACGGCATGTTAGGCTTCGCGTGGTTATGCTGGTGTGTAACATACTAGATGAGGAAGCTCCTGCTACTGGGAGTCGCCCAACTATTATTAGACAGGGAGGTCTAACTCGAACCCCTGTTGTTGTTGAGCAAAATGTGGTTCCTCGTCTGCGACATGCTTCTGTCAGGCAACCTCCTCGTAGGAGTCCCCGTATTGCCGTTGTGGAAAACGCTGCTCTGGAATCTGCTGGTAGTGGTCGTCCCCGTCCCCGTGCCGATGTTGCTGCGGCTGCTGCTCACCCAATTCATGCCGATGTTGAGCAAACTAAGGCATCCGGAGGCTGCCCCGTTGTTGTTGCCAAGACCGCCGCCTTGTGTGCTGCTCCTCCTCGAAACCGTCCTCAAGTTGTGCAAACCCGTGCTCTGGAATCTGCTAGTACTGGTCGTCCTTGTGTTGTTGTTGATCTGGATGTTGTTGACCCAATCCCTGCCGCTATTGAGCAAACTAAGGCTTCCGGAGGCTGCCCCACTATTGTTGCAAAGATTGATGCCTTCTCTCCTCCTCAAACCCGTGCTCGGGTTCAGTGAGCTGCTGGTCTGAAGCCAGCTCATGGTCTGGACTCTGCTAGCACTCGAAACACTACTGTTGTGGGAACTACTCCTGATCGTCGATGTGGCATGGCAATAGTTGATCCTATTGTGGCTGCCATTAAAAGGGGCCCTGCATGTCCACCATGTAATGTAGCTCCCGCTGCTAAGGGCCCTCGCCTTGCTCCTGGTCCTGGTACTTCCACCAAGGTTGATCCAGCTAACGATGACGCTGGTGATGGTGCCGCTCCATCTCTCGAACCTCTCGGAGGTTTCTATCCTGAAGAACCTGATGATGGCAAAGTAATCGTTCGTATCGGTGTCGCGGATTATACTGCAAAATTAGATGATGGCACAGAAAAATTCTATGACGAGTTTGATGTAATCCTTGGCAGATACAACCCTGAAGTGGTAGAGTTATCTGACCTGATGGCATCGTTACATGTGAAGGTGCTATGGGGGTCCTCCCAAGAAGCACATTTGTTATATTTTGGTTACAGGAGCAAAAAGGCTATCGAAGTGAAAGATACCAGGGATTTAGTCATACCGTTTACAAGGAAACATTATAGAGGTGAAGTTTACTTACACTTGGTAGTGCTCACGGTTGGAGAGGAATTGGAACTCGACAATAGAGATGATGTACTTTTAGAATGCATGCGTGACCTGATCCATGGCATCACTGGGGCTGGTGCGACTGAGGGTAGCTTCGAACAAAGGAGAGGCTTACAGAGGAGCGTCATAAAGAGGAGCAGGAAGAGCATCCCTAGAAAGGGCACCCCAAAGAAGAACGTCACCAAGGAGACCATGCCAGAGAAGAGGACGCCCAAGAGTCGCACGACAAAAGGCACCACACCGCAGAGTACACCCCTGAGATCCAGTCAAAATGCCACACCGAACAGTAGCAGCAAAAACGATAAGAGGGCTAGCACGGTGGTGAACACTCCCAGGAGTGGTAGCAAAGAGGCGAAGATGGCCAGCACGGAGGCTAACACACCCAGTGGGAGCAGAAAAAATACTAATTTGGAGCGGAACACGCCGCTGTAAGGGAATTATGCCAGCACGAAGGAGAACACGCCCAATAGTAGCAGCAAAAGGGCTAATTTGGAGCAGAACACGACGCCGAGGTCAGGCAATAATGCCAGCACGAAGGAGAAGACGCCCAATAGTAGCAGCAAAAGGGCTAATTTGGAACGGAACACGCCATTGGGGTCAGGCAATAATGCCAGCACGAAGGAGAACACGCCCAATAGTAGCAGCAAAAGGGCTAATTCAAAGAAGAACATGCTGCAGAGGTCAGGCAATAATGCCAGCACCCTGGAGCCAACACCCGTGAGGGGAGGCAGTAAGGAGATCACACCCAAGAGTGGCAGCAAAAAGCCTAGTTCGATGGGGAATGGAACGCGGATGTCAAGCCCTACTGATACCATCAGGAAAGATTACATCAGGAAGGAGGATGTACATAGGAAGAGCAAGAGGGTTCTGTACACTCAAGATGAAATTGATTCTGACTTCTGTTTGTCCACTTAAGTACCTGGGATGCGTGCAAACATAAGACCACCCCATGTGGTTGCAGCAGAACCAACCGAGTGTCTTGGAGAAAACAGAGTTGCCGGTGAGGTGGATTGGGGCAATGTTCCTGTCCATCCGGGTGGAGACGATGGTGCAGCCCCACCCATGGGAGTCAATATGATGTGTGTAGTACTAGACATTAGAGACGATGGCGAAGATTCTGAATCAGATAAAGAAGAAGGCACTATAGAGGATCAAGAATTTGGTGATGATGAAATAGACGAGGAACTTAACGATGAGGCTAGTATTCCAGTCGATGATTTGGGTGTTGAAGTAGAAGAAATGAAACATGACCACGAGTATCCTATAATTTCAGTCGGCACCGAGTTCAGGAGCATGCATGAGTTCAGGATGTCGTTTCAACATTTTTGTATCAAGGGGGAGTTCGACGTTTATCGACTGAAGAACTCTGCCAAGAGGTATGAGGCCGTTTGCAAGTTAACGTGGATGAATGGACGGGTCGAGGTACATTCTCCATGGAGGATCACAGCAAGAGCCTTACCTGCGTCGACTGCAATTAGGGTATTGGGGCAATGAATGCAGCAAACCATTAGAACTCTCTCTCTTTTCACTCTATAACTACAATTGATGAGCGATATCTTTCTGGAAACTAGTCGACTCCGCCTATCTTTTAAATGAATCTCTGTTGCAGGTGAACAAAATGGGCCCTCCACACATGTGTCCGACAGGCAGCAAACTGAAATCCTCAATGGCTGATACGGAGTAGGTGGCTATGCAATCTATGTCCATACTAAAGGATAACTCTAAGGAGACCGCGAAGAATATTCAGACTAGCCTCGGTTCTAAATACAACATTGTCCTTCCGTATTATATGGTTTGGAAAGATAAAGAGAAAGCTCTGGGGGTCTTGCACGGGGATTGGACCAATAGCTTCAGGATGTTGTACAACTTCAAGGTGGAGGTACAAGCTAGGTGTTCGGGGAGTGTTGTGGAGATTGACACCGAATCAGAAGGTGGTAAAATATATTTCAAAAGATTTTTCATGGCGCTTAAACCTTGCATCCAGGGATTCAAGGACGGTTGTAGGCCGTATCTGAGTGTAGACAACACTGTCCTAACTGGCAAATGGAAAGGCTGCCTGCCATCTGCCACAACACTTGGTGGTCACAACTGGAGGTTCCCAGTGGCATTCGGGCTGTTTGAAACAGAAGCGGAGAAAAACTGGGTCTGATTTATGAGGCAGCTCAGGAGATCAATAGGCCACATGGATCCATTGGCTATATCCACGGATGCATGCAAAGGGCTGACGAATGCAATGAAGGAGGTGTTCCCACGAGCTGAAGGTAGAGAATGCCATGCCCATATGATGGTCAACTTGTACTCACACTATGCAGGCAGCGTATTTCGTTACATGTTTCCTGCAGCTAGAGTTTACAAACCTAGTAGCAGCGAATATTTCATGAGCAAGATTTTTGTCGAAGCCCCTGAACTTCCAGAGTACTTAGCCATCCATCATTCGCAGCTATGGAAGAGGAGTCAATTCAACCCTGACATCAAAGTTGATTACATAAACAACAACCTTCCAGAATGCCTGAATAACTGGGTGAAGGACATAAAAGTGCGTCCTGTTCATATCTTGATGGACAGCATACGTGGTATGATCATGAAGCTGTTAAATATAAGGAGAGAGATCGGTAGGAGACTTAGAGGACATATGCTACCGCCAGTTGTACAACAACTGCACAAGAGAAGCCGAGGACTTGCTCATCTTAAGGTTCTCCCGTCAACCAGCAGAAGCTGTGAGGTGGTTGATATGTCTAAGAGTGGCAAAAGGGATGTTGTGAACATCCAGCTGCGAGAATGCACCTGCTTAGAGTGGCAGCATACCGGGAAACCTTGCGACCACGCCTTGGCCTTCTTGGTGAAGAAAAGAACTCTATCACATTTGGATTAGTATTTGTCAGACTACTACTCTATGGAAAAGTTCAGAGCTGCGTACGCTGGATCCGTCGAGCCATGTACAGACCCATCTCAGTGGCCTCAAGTCCAATTGTCTTTCGAGCTTTGCCAGCTAGTTACAAAAAGGGGCAGAAGAAGACCCCAGGTGAATAGGTTTAAGAATTTTCTCGAAAAGAAGGGTTCGGCTTTCTGTGCTACAAAGAAGGGCAAAAATAGATGCAAGACCTGCCATCTTATAGGCCATAGAGCAGTTGGATGTCCCCTTAATGCTCCCAAACCTAGGTATGAGATGGTACATTCACACAAAAAATTGTTTATAGGCCGTAGATCTAAGGTAGTAATCCATGTACTATTTTTTATAGGAAGCGCAAGGGAAGAAACAAGACAGCCGACTCAGTGATTTTGCTGTGGGAAGAAAACCAAAACGAGTGGGGTGATGATGCCGGAGAAGATTCTGGTGCTGATTGGCCTGACTTCCCTCGGCCCGAAGATGCAGGGTACGTGAAGGTAAGAAAATTGGCACCCAGGAAGAGGAAGAAGGCAGGAGATGAAGAAGCCAGTGGACGTGAAGGAAAGAGGAAGAAAGTTGGCACCCAAGCATAGAAAGAGGGCTAGCAGTATAGCAGCCTAATGATGTATTGAACTTGAACCTATATATGTAGTTTGGTTAAACTCTGGAGCTGTGTGCGTTGAACTTGTCGGGCGAAACAATCTGCCTCCCGTACTCGGAGTAAAATGTATCACGACTTTAGGATTTGATACGGCCGGGGCCACTTGTTGAATCGAAAACTATGACTGTGCCACTACTATATGAACAATCGCGATAGCTGAGCGGTCAAATCCTCTCCAAAATCGATGGATGTTAGTGGCACAGACATGATTTATTTATAGGCACTTAATAAATCCCTGTTGTTGGCATTACACTTATGATAAGTTTCTGGGCTGGAAAACAATTTCTTAAGCTGGCTGCTACACTCCATGAAGCAGCAACTTATTTCAGCTGCTAGACAACGACATGGCAACATAAACTGCAAATGCAACAGATAATGCCCAGATAATGAGGAAATTGTGTCCACTATCTGGCCTAATATTGAGCCCGTCTGTCTCACCACCTCCCTGCCCCTGCCTCCCCTACACTTGGCGAAGCTCCCGGATCTCTCGCTCCATCGCACGAATCTCCTCTTTCTTGTCCCACACAGCATCACGCGGATCCTGAACAAGCTCTCTTTGAAAACCTGTCAGTTGCTTTTCGATCCACACAAGCTTGTCACAGCCAGTCCCCCTCCCTTCCTGCGTAGTAGATCGAAGGAAACAAAAAAAAGAATTACATTACGCTTTCCGGATCCGGGTTACCATTGTACCTACAGTAGGAACTTACCGCTCTGATGCTACAGTTGCTGAATTTTCTTGCAGTATTTTCGTCGGTCCATGAAATCCATCTCGGCATCTTCTCACCGCACAAACACAGCCTATCGGGGTAGTAATCGTAGGGCGCCCTCCGATACCTGATGGGGGCTCCCACCTGACGGTGTTGAGCTGACCCTGATTCTGCCCGAGACAAACTGCACGAGCTGCGAGCCATGAGCGAGGGGAGCGAGGGCAGAGGAAATAGGAGCCTCGGGCAGAATCCTACCATCCACATTCGGCTGACAGGTGGGGGAACTAGCGTGTGGACTTGTCAAAAAAAACCTCGCGCCTTCGTGTTTCAAAAGCCCTCTCGCGCGCATTGGACGAAATTTTTTGGCACCTTGCCCGCGTACATATCACTTGGAGGCCTTGCTCAGGAACCAGACACGCCTGGCCCACAATCTTACTCCCTCCTAGGAACTTGTCATGGCTCGCGCTGGTAGATCCATCCGCTCCACCGCTTCCGGTAGGGCTCGCCGCGGCAGATCCACCCCAAGATCCTACCGTCGCAGTATCAAATGGCCATGGTTTCTTGAGAGGAGCGGCGACGCTATGTATCTGAGCTTGGCCCCTCCTACCTGTAGAAGGACTAATGCGGCGTCGAGCTCGAGCAAGAGCCGCCAGGCGCAACGACGCTCTGTCCATGCCAACCCCTTCGCCTTCGTCATTGTAGATTCCGATGTGGAGGACGACAGGGACGAAGCTGTGCAGAACGCCATTGTTGCCTCCTTGGTGAAGGGCAAGCCACGGGCGGGAGTGGATGTCGCTGGGAAGGGCACATCGGTGTCACCAATCGAGGTGGACTCCAACGACAGCGGTGTGATGTGGGTTTAGATGTTGTTTAGGATGGTTGCAATTTCAGTTGTGTTTAATGCGAGTACAATTATTGTAATGGGTTTGTCAAGCTATATTGAGAAATATGTGTAATAGCAGCGTGTGAGTGCTTCCACTTTAGAAATTGTGTCTGTGCCATTTGCATGTTGCATTATCAACATAGATTACTTGTAAACAATCCAACAAAAATCATCAGATTACAACCATCGGACGGGAGTGGCAGGATGGAAGAGAAGTTGGGACAGTGGCTTCAAGGGGAAGGAAGAGGAGGGGGCGTGACACTAGTAGGCGGGCCCTTGGAACACGTGACACTGACATGCGGGTGCGGGAGCACACGGTATTGCCAGTCTGTCCAGAGCAAGCGGACTTTGCAACGTGACAACAACAAGCTGATTGGACCAATATAATAACTCGTCGAATTATTAAGGAGTGCTGAAAACTACAACTAGGGTACATTCGCACAACACGTATGCTCTAAGCACCTGAGAAGCATCGCTTAAGTCTAACAGTAACGACATCACAAGTACTACATTTCCCTGTCGGTCTTCTCGATACAAATGTAGAAATGCATCTGCCTGTTCGGTCCAGCACCGACAAGGTACTGAGATGGCACGCATAGGATCGACCTTAGGTCCACATACTCCACCTCCTGCGGCGTCGGGCAGCTCGGCGCCTTGGCTAGCACAAGAATGCTATCCGACGACGGCGGCTGGGCGTTCGCCCACATGCTCACCGTGTATACGAGCCAGGCGCACGAGACCGACCTGACGCATACGGCACACACGACGGTGGGCCCGGCTCTGGTTCCCGGAACACCGGCGGTGATGGTCAGGACAAAAACAGAGTCGCCCCCCCCCCTGGAAAATTAGCTGGCGGCGTGCCGAGCCAGTGAACGGCACCTGCTCTTGGATAAGTTGGGCTTGCCCGTACGAGATCCTAATCACTTCGATCAAGTGCCCCTCTGCAAGGTGGACGACTAGCTCTGCCGGCGGGCCGGTGTAGTTGCAGCCCAGCTCCGTGCAGGAGCATGCGCCGTGCGGGCACGCGAGCTCGTGGAGCGGGAGCTCGTGGTAGGAGTAACGGCGAAAGCATCCTGGGTGGGAGCACACGAGCGGGAATGCCGCTGCGAAGTTGCGCGCGAGGATCTCTAGATTCTTGGGCTGCAGCATCTGCCACATCTGAAGTTCGTCGAGGAATCAGAAAAAAGATCAGCAGTTAGATTGGCGAATAGCAGGAATATGTAGGATAAGTTCAAAAGCTTGTAAAATGATTTCTTAGCATGAAGGTAGCGACCCGAGAATTGGCGGATGTCGTCGGCTTGCGGCTACGGCAGGATGGAAGTGAAGTGGGGAAAGTGGCTTCGAGGGGAAGAAAGAGAAGTATGGGGAGGAAGAGAAGTAACAGGGACGTGACACTGGGATATGGCCCACTGAACTCGTGAGTAGTGACACTCGCAACATGCCAGTTTGTCCAGAGCAAGCGTGGCCAATCATGCCGTAGAACAACCTACTCGAGGATTGCTCTCACGAAGACCATCCCAATCGTCCAAGCCCCAATCGAACGGTTTGGAACAATCGTCAAGCAGAACAACTGTGTTATGGCATGCCTTCTAGAAGACTCGGTCTAATGGTGGATCCATTGGGGGCAGTGCTAGTTTTAGTATAAGAACAAACATGCAATGACTCTAATGGATCCATATGTGATTTGTGGAAAGAAAACACATGCAATGACACTGGTTGATCCATGTGTGGTTTTAGTATAAGAACACACATGCAATGACTCTAGTGGTTGATCCATGTGTGGTTTGTGGAAATAACACACATGCAATGACTCTAGTGGTTGATCCATGTGTGGTTTGTGGAAATAACACACATGCAATGACTCTAATGGATCCATAAGTGGTTTGTGGAAAAGAACACACATGCAATGACCATTGGTTGATCCATATGTGGTTTGTGCAAAAGAACACACATGCAATGAACACTGGTGGATCCATGTGTGGTTTGTGGAAAAGAACACACATGCAATGAGTCTAGTGCTGGTTTTAGTATAAGAACACAGATGCAATGACTCTAGTGGGTCCACATGTGGTTCGTGAAAAGAACACACATGCAATGACCATTGGTTGATCCATATGTGGTTTTTGGAAAAGAACACACATGCAATGACTCTAATGGATCCATATGTGGTTTGTGAAAATAACACACATACAATGACTCTAGTGCTGGTTTTAGTATAAGAACACACAAGCAATGACTCTAGTGGGTCCATATGTAATTTGTGGAAAGAGCACACATGCAATGCCATTGGTTGATGAATGTGTGGTTTGTGGAAAGAACACACATGCAATGCCATTGGTTGATGCATGTGTGGTTTGTGGAAAGAACACACATGCAATGACTCTAGTGCTAGTTTTAGTATAAGAACACATATACAATGACTCTAGTGGGTCCACATGTAGTTTGTGAAAAGAACACATATGCAATGACCACTAGTTGATCCATAAGTTGTTTTTGGAAAAGAACACACATGCAATGAACACTGGTGGATCCATGTGTGGTTTGTGGAAAAGAACACACATGCAATGAGTCTAGTGCTGGTTTTAGTATAAGAACACACATGCAATGACTCTAGTGGGTCCACATGTGGTTTGTGAAAAGAACACACATACAACGACCACTGGTTGATCCATATGTGGTTTTTGGAAAAGAACACACATGCAATGACTCTAATGGATCCATATGTGGTTTGTGAAAAGAACACACATACAATGACCACTTGTTGATCCATGTGTGGTTTGTGGAAAGAACACACATACAATGACAGTGGTGGATCCACGTGTGATTTGTGAAAAGAACACACATGCAATGAGTCTAGTGCGTGTTTTAGTATAAGAACACACATGCAATGACTCTAGTGGGTGCACATGTGGTTTGTGAAAAGAACACACATGAAATGCCACCAGTTGATCCATATGTGGTTTGTGGAAAAGAACACACATGCAATGACCAATGGTTGATCCATAAGTGGTTTGTGGAAAGAACACACATGCAATGAACACTGGTGGATCCATAAGTGGTTTGTGGAAAGAACACACATGCAATGACTCTAGTGCTGGTTTTAGTATAAGAACACACAAGCAATGACTCTAGTGGGTCCATATGTGATTTGTGGAAAGAACACACATGCAATGACACTAGTGGATCCATAAGTGGTTTGTGGAAAGAGCACACATGCAATGACTCTAGTGCTGGTTTTAGTATAAGAATACACAAGCAATGACTCTAGTGGGTCCATATGTGATTTGTGGAAAGAACACACATACAATAACCACTTGTTGATCCATGTGTGGTTTGTGTAAAGAACACACATACAATGACAGTGGTGGATCCATGTGTGGTTTGTGAAAAGAACACACATGCAATATGTCTAGTGCGTGTTTTAGTATAAGAACACACATGCAATGACTCTAGTGGGTCCACATGTGGTTTGTGAAAAGAACACACATGCAATGACCACTGGTTGATCCATATGTGGTTCGTGGAAAAGAACACACATGCAATGAACACTGGTGGATCCATAAGTGGTTTGTGGAAAGAACACACATGCAATGAACACTGGTTGATCCATAAGTGGTTTGTGGAAAGAACACACATGCAATGACTCTAATGCTGGTTTAGTTATAAGAACACACAAGCAATGACTCTAGTGGATCCATAAGTGGTTTGTGAAAAGAACACACATGCAATGAACACTGGTGGATCCACAAGTGGTTTGTGGAAAGAACACACATGAAATGACTCTAGTGCTGGTTTTAGTATAAGAACACACAAGCAATGACTCTAGTGGGTCCATATGTGATTTGTGGAAAGAACATACATGCAATGACACTAGTGGATCCATAAGTGGTTTGTGGAAAGAACACACATGCAGTGACTCTAGTGCTGGTTTTAGTATAGGAACACACAAGCAATGACTCTAGTGGGTCCATATGTGATTTGTGGAAAGAACACACATGCAATGACACTGGTTGATCCATGTGTGGTTTGTGGAAAGAACACGCATGCAATGACTCTAGTGGTTAATCCATGTGTGGTTTGTGGAAATAACACACATGGAATGACTCTAGTGGTTGATCCATGTGTGGTTTGTGGAAATAACACACATGCAATGACTCTAATGGATCCATAAGTGGTTTGTGGAAAAGAACGCACATGCAATAAGTCTAGTGCATGTTTTAGTATAAGAACACACATGCAACGACTCTAGTGGGTCCACATGTGGTTTGTGAAAAGAACACTCATGCAATGACCACTGGTTGATCCATATGTGGTTTGTGGAAAAGAACACACATGCAATGAAACACTGGTGGATCCATAAGTGGTTTGTGGAAAGAACACACATGCAATCAACACTGGTTGATCCATAAGTGGTTTGTGGAAAGAACACACATGCAGTGAATCTAATGCTGGTTTTAGTTTAAGAACACATATGGATCCATATGTGGTTTGTGGAAAAGAACACACATGCAATGACCACTGATTGATCCATAAGTGGTTTGTGGAAAGAACACACATGCAGTGAACACTGGTTGATCCATGCTTGGTTTGTGAAAAGAACACACATGCAATGCCATTGGTTGATCCATATGTGGTTTGTGAAAAGAACACACATGCAATGACACTAGTTGATCCAAATGTGGTTCCTGACAGGAACACACATGCAATGACTCTTATGGATACATATGTGGTTTGTGGAAAGAATACACATGCAATGAACTCTAGTGGATCTATCTTGGCATAATTTGATGTATGCCACGATGCATTTCATTGTAAAAGACACCCACTTTATATTTTTATACTACTCAGCTTTGCCCTTGGTTTTTTGATACTACCCAGTTTTGCCCCCCTCTCTCTTTCGTAGAAGCCCAAACCTGTGCCCACTCTGTCTGCTACGCCCGATTGGTTGTCACAGTTGTCACGCGGATCGTGCGCACCAACCGTTGATCCTGTGTGATCCAATGAGGCTCGTTGCACACGTCATGCCCTTCACAGGACAGCGCGAGACAGCACGGACGTCTCCCTCAACGAGACTTCTACAAGAAGGAACACGATGCCGTCCATGGAAAAAGTCGTTGAGTGGTCATGTCATGTTTAATCTAGTCTACAAAGGCTACAAGTCTACTGCACGACAACTGGTCATCCATGGACCACCGGCTATACCATTTTTACTATGCAGCGCGCCTGCACTCTCACTTCCGACAGGCCCCCACCACACGAACCTTCCACACGGCAGCCACAGCCGGAAGAGCTGCCAACCGAGGCCCTCGAGGATGCCTAAACGTCCCCGCATTAAAAACCCAGCCTATCGGGTCCTCCATTCGCACTCATCCACTACTCTCTCTTCCCTATCCAGCAAAACCCCACAGTCTTGAACGTACTTGCACGAACCTTCTCCATGAAACCAGTGCGTGGGGGTGAGTGTTCGGGCATCGCCGCTGGGGTGGTGCTTCAAGCGGCAGATATGGAGGAGCATCACGCAGCACAAGCCGAGGAGGACGTGCAGTTCAACCCCTTGGGGGACCATGTGCTCGCCGGTGCTGATGACTTCAGAGGCGCCGATGAGGGCGTGGAGTTCGACGAACACGCTCCGCTCGTGTACCCGGAGGTACATCTATTTCTACATGTTTCATATTTTCTGCTCGACCTTAATCTATCCTGGCGTCATAAAAAAATCTAGTCCTAATGATTAGATGCAACGTACGAACCGGTACATGGAGAGATCTAGTCTGTTCTGAATGAATCCACATTATTTATTTATTAATAAGTTACCAAGAACACAAACCACATTAATTTAGGAGCGAGCTGGGGAGACGGCCGTAATGAACTGCTGAACCTGTATAGACATGTTATTGCATCGAAAGTAACTTGGAATGGTGGAAGGAATATATATTTATTATTTTGCTCATTTCGGTTTGTATTCCATACATTACAGGTGTATTCAAGTGAGATGGACTCTGACAAGGAGACCAGGGACAACAAGAGCCGCCATGTCATGAAGAAGCTCAAGAGCGGGATAATCCCTTTCCACACTCGACTTGGGGAGCTCAAGTGCCCTTTCTGTAAGAAAAGAGTCAACGCAAGGATTGCCAGCTTGATTCCCCATGTGGTTGGCATCGGTAAAAGCCCGTCTAGTAAACACAAGTCGGTGACCAAGGCTAAGCACGCTGCTTATGGCAAGTTCCTGAGGGAGTATGTCAAGACCGGCCTAGTGTCCCCTTACTTAGGAATCAGCAACTCCTAACCGACCAACCCCGTCACTGTGCTAGGCCGACCACTAATAATATTTGTAGTTCTCTTACCATATCTAGACCCTTAAAATATGGGGATTTCTATTTTCGTACCCTTCAAAATATATTAAAGTTCATCTGTTTATGGAGTTAAAGTTCCGGTGGCATACTCGTTATTTTGCATGGATAGAGGGGTGCCCCCGACAGATATAAGGGTTATCATGTCCGCTAGATCACAGAGGATCGACGGTTGGTGGGCAAAACTGAGTACAACTGAATCGCCATGGTTAGACACGGGGGAAAAACGTGACTCATGGTACGCGTGTGCGGTGCACGGGGCGGTAGCAGACATGTGTGGTCGTGCACGGTGCATTAGCGTACACGGTGCACGGTAGTGCAACGAAATGTCACTTCCCTTCTCCTTTAATAGAAGCCCCCCCACTCCCACTCATCACGCACTTGCTCACTCAACCGTCTCCATTGTCCCATAACCTTCTACAAACGCCCAACAAAACCCCAACCACGCCGGCGATGGAGAAGATCGGCGCGGTGGCCATCGGCGCCTCCAAGGCCGCCAGCGAGGAGCCCCCTGTCCCCGTCCCCGCATCCACCGTGGCCGCCGGCGAGGGGCCCCCCGCCGGTCTTGGACAGATCCCGCTCGGCTGGGACCCCTATGAGGAGGTTGTCTACATAAGGCCGAAGAACCCCTATGACACTAGCATCGTCGACCCATGGTCTAAAGTAACCAGGGTTTTCTCCCCTTCCCTTGTTCTTCCCCCATTCCCATCGTTGGATGCTAGATCTTATGTTATTAGGGCTCGGCTGTTCGTATTTTTTACAGTAGCTAATCCTCTTGTGTTAGATCTCGATTTTCGATGAATCCCCCTGTTCGTAGTTGGGATCAGTATTCGATTTGGTTTGAGATTTGGGGAATAATCGGGAGATCTCATTCGGTAAATTTATGCAAAAAATCAATCCCGATAATCAAAGTATCTCAATCATGTCCTTATTTCACTCTACTGTTTTTTTCCAATAGGAGGATAGCAGCGACCTCCGCAGCAACCTCCGCAGTGACGACGAGTCCAAGGACACCAAGATTCGTCAGGTGCTGAGGAGGTTGAAGTCCGGCCAGTACGACAACTTCTTTGCCAACGACGTCTACATGTGCCCCTTCTGCACCACCAGGAGGCTCCGTGCCATGGACTTCAACTCCCTCGTGAAGCATGCCGAGGACATGAGGACCTACGGCGAGTCCGTGAACGTCCACGGCTTCAGGGCCAAGCACCAGGCGCTCGGTCTTTACCTCCGCAACCTCCAGAAGGTGGCTATCGAGGAGGGTCGCATGCCCCCGATCAGACCCAAGGCGCCCAAGGTCAAGGGGCTGGGCAGCAAGAAGTGGAGGAGGCGCCAGAGGGAGGAGGCGGATGCCCTCCTGGCAGAGGCCACGAGGGGCCACTAATTAGCTGCTGCTGTTGCTGTAAAGCAGCTTCTTTTGTTTTGTCTGTGTTGAAGCAGTCCGCTGCTGCTGCTGAGCAACCTAATTGTCGAACCTCGTTAAGTACCGTACTATATAACCTATATTAGCTGCTTTATCTACATCTGCTCTGTTTACTGAATTTATTTATGGTGCTGGTTTGTTTTGCTGCTCTATATTTGCTACCAGATTGGGGAAAAACGATCGCAAAAGGAACAATGAATGAAGAGAGAAGCTGCTCTAGATTCCCTACCTTTTTGGGCAAAAAAACACAACTTTAGAGAGAGAGGGGAAAAGGCACTCTTAAAAAGGCCAAATAACAAAAAAAACTTCCACTTTAGGCGTCATGGCGCACGTAACAACCAAGCCTTTGACCAGACGACACCCCCCTCCGAGCGCATGTGAGGGCTTCGGAATATCGGGAGGGCAAAAGTGAGGACAAACGAGACACAATGTTGCTATAGCTAAATCTGACAAAAAGCTGAATTTGGCTTTACCATGCAATTTGGCTAGAGCTCCACAATGTAGCTATTCTAAATCCCTAAACTATGTGGTGCGTTGAAACCTAATGCTTTTCCATCGACACGTGTGTTGCAAAGTTGCTTGATCGTGCATGCTTACACAAGTGGCCTACAGAGAAACTTATAGAAGCATGGGCAAACGAGGTTCATTTTGGCAAATTCGGGACAAGCTTTGCGCAATCGGCAGGCCTGATCGGCTGGGCGGCTGCCCCGAGGTGCAGGGATGCTAGGTCCACGTCTATGCTTACACTTCTTAAACTTGTTTGGAATTAATAATAACTGTACACTTCCTTCTGTCCTGTCACGTTACGTCGTGTCAGCACCGTGCACTCGCTGCGGATCGGCGACGGGACGGTGGTCTACGTGACCGGTCTCTGCCACACCAAAGCCGCGTCGCACACCCGTCCCATCGCCTACCGGGACGGACACCGAATTTAATCGCTAGGATTGGAAACCATCGGTGCTCGCCCGGTCAAACTTGCTTCCGCATGGGTATGGCCTTCCGTCTCCTCAGCACATCACTGTGCAAAAATCCCCAACTCATTCCTTCCGCCGGCGCCACCATCGCAAGAACCATCGACGCTGCCGCAGGCATCGCCTCCGCCTGGCCATACCACCGCAACAGATCACCCCACCTCCACGCCTAGTCCCAGCCACCGCTACCGACCCTAGGCCACCACTGCTGCATTAGCTGCTGCCATGGACGCAGAGTATGGCGTGTTCGGTGACGGGAGAAACTACACCGACGAGTACACCGTCACCGCCCATGGCACCACCAAGCTGATGGTCGTCCACACAAATGCGTTAGCGAAGGTTGCCAAGGTCATCGCAATGTACGAGCGGTGGCTATAGGAGCCGATGGACATGTACAAGATCATCGGCCTTGACCTCGAGTATACCGGAGATAGGAAGAGGACGGCACTTTTGCAGCTGTCCATACGCAACCACTACCTCCTATATCACGTATGTAGGGCCAAATCTGTATGCCCAGAGCTTCGCGAGTTCCTACACAGGAGGGAGATCTACTTCGCCAGCGTCGACATCAAGAACGACACTCCAAAGCTAGAACGGGATCTCCTTGTTCATGTCGTCAATCACGTCGATCTCCAACGTTTGTGGAGGCACCCGGATGGCGGTACGGGGAAAGCCGGCATGGCTAGACTCGCTGCCGACATCATCGACCGCGAGTACGCCGGCATGAAAGTCGAGTTCCCGAAGCACCTGCACGAGCGATGGGAGTGGAGGCACCTGGATTAAGATGCGATCAAGTACGCAGCCAGGGACGTGTATGTCTGCTACGAGATGCTCAACATGATCTGGCGGGTAGGTGAGTGTGCTGTTTACCACTACTAGTTTCGCATTTCGTTCCTAGTTTTATCTCACCTGTATTTTATCTTGCATGTATTTTCTAAGCGTTCTGTGTGTAAGAACCAAGCTCGTATGATCCCTGTGTTATTAGCTACTGAACATGTATGAATTACATTCCCCCTTTTGTATGATCAAGATTCATTCTTACAAATTCTGTATGTGCCATTTCCATGCGGCAGAATCTAGGACTGATATGCATAAGGTGTGATACAGTCATAAGTCATAACCAAACCCAGATTATAGCGAAGGATACAATCATAACCAAACCCAGATTATAGTTTGACAAAGGTAATACACATCAGTTCGTAATTGCTCACATAGTGCACTTCTGAAATAACATGTTTTCATAAACACAACAATCATGCACTAATAGTCTACATCCCAGCCTGTTGGAGAAGGAAACTGATCCCAGGAAGCCTTCGGTCGCTTGCCCCGGTTTGTAGATTCATCTACACTCTGGCATCTGGGGCAAACAACCTGCCTTGGTGGTGGTTCAATGATGCGATGCCTGGAACGAGATTTTACAGTCTGGCGGTACAACTCATGGCTAACATACCCGTAAATTGCAGCGTACTTCATATTAGGTTCAGAAAGTGGCTTATCCTCCCAGTAATCGTGCCCTAAACGCCTCCACGAACATCTCGGCAATATGTCCTTCATGTCAGCGTACCACAGGTCGATGAGTTCGGAGGCAAGAGCGGCCATCCTGGTCCTGCCGCCCTTAGTCCCTGGGATCCAGTAAATTTGCTGGATGTCCACTCTTCACTCCTTTGGGATTCTAATGTTGACAGTCGGGCTTTCAAGCAGTTTACTGTCATTCGTGATGTCAACACTAGTAAATGTTATGTGCTGGTTCACGAGAAAGTCATGAAACAGATCCCTAATGCTTTTGCCCCACCTGCATGAAAATGAATTCAGACAAATAATATAGCAATAAGTTTTGCAAACAGACGGTTCAGGAACAAAAAGACAGCAAAGTCTACCAGATCCTGTCAGCCCCCTTCTCGCAAAAAGGCTGGTATATGAGGACGTGCCCCTTCATGGAGAGTTGCACCACCGCGATCCTACGGTGATCGCGGCTGTACTCGAGGTCGAGACCTACGAACCTGTTTTCTTTGAACTGCAGCCAACTCGTGTAATTATTCAGAGTATTCCTCACCGTCCGAGGGTCGGTGGTGTAGACGACATCGATCTTCTCCCCGCCATGTACTTCGATGTCGAAGTGCGTAGTTTCTTGCCTGCCGTCGTTTCGGACATCCGGAGCGTCCATGACTACAGGCAAGAGGGAAAGGATACGGAGGAAGAGGGTGATGCGGTGGTGGAGGAAAATGGATGAGGCCATGGAGGAGAAGGACGATGAGGCCGTGGAGGAGGAAATGAGATGGAGAAGTGAAAGATTGGAACCGCCCTTACCAATATCTGGAATGGTGCACGACCGTTCGTAGTAGGGTGAAGGTGGAGAAAAACGGCGGTTTTACACGTCGACGCTAGTGCTTCCTAAAATTTGTTCTGCGCCACTTGCATGAGGTGGAATCAATTCAAACGTAGGCACGTTTGCGCCTGCCGACCTTCACTCACTAACATGCGGGTTCCACATTTCTCTTTTACGATTTATTTTTTCACTTCCTCTAGACGGTTCCGGTGCCTGCCCTCAATAATTACGCCCCCTTCTTGTCTTCCACATGGACAAGAACCGGCGGCGGCGGCGGTTCCTTGCAGATTCACTCCTCACTCGAACAACTGCCCCCATCCCTGATTCCACCCCCTCTCGAATCCATCCGCCTCCTTATCACAACGCATCCATTAATCTACCGGATTCTAGACTCCATTTGCCGCTATGGGTAGAGCTTGGGGTAGCAGCAGGCTAAAGCGAAAGGCATGCGACGACGACGCGGATGGACAGGGCAACCGCTACCATGAGGATTGGGGATGGCCGAACCTCAGCGCCGCGAACGTGCACATGATCGCCTCAGGGTTGGACATCATCTCAGCTGGCCGCCTCGCTCGCTGCATCCCTAGCTACCACTTGACGATGCGGAACATGGACGAAGTTCCAGTATCTAGCTTATTTGTTCAGTCATATCGTTGATTCATATGTGCTGAACTCTCATTGGAGTCCTATGTTCCTTTCGTCGAACGTGTTGTGTGCACGCGCAGTTTGAACAAATTGAACCATTTAAGACTATTCTGTACAGCGGAAGCTCTGCTCGTACCTGATATTCTGGTATATTTGTAGTGACACAGTCTTACTTATAGACGAGTTGTCAATTTCGATTTTGCAATGGAATGCCTGCTAGGTCATATTCTGTTTCCTAAAATAAAAACAAATAGATTAGATGATTTAAGGTTGTTATGCCCCGAGCTGTTTATGATCATCGTCAGGAGTTTGTTCTGGGGGCTCTTCTACTACTCCATATATTGGGTATCTTCGTAGTGACAGAGGCACAATTTAGGCGATATCTGAGGAGACACTCGTATTTAGGCGATATTTTGTGTACTCTAATTAATATGAAGGCCGAGTTGTCAAATTTTATTTGCAATGGAATCCATGCTAGTTTATTGTACCAACTGACAACAAACTCTGCAGAATATTCATGCAAAACTGATGTTGCTAGATAAGTGATCCGAATCAGTAGTGGTGAATATCAAGGAAGAAGAAGAGATAGAAATGGAAGATGACCAGAACTGGGTGGGTGGCAACGGCGAGTGGTTGGTCCTTTTATCACAGGATGGAAGTACTTGGACTCTAAAAAATGGCTACAGATCGAAGAGACTTGCAGTGCCATCTTTGAAGGGTGTCGGCATTACTGCATTCAACAGTGGGTGGCCGCCGCCCACTTCCGAAGTCGCTTACAGGTTCAACATGGCAGAACTTGACCTCGTGAAGTACAACTCCCACATAGACCGTGGGAGGGGGCGTGGAAGAACTGGGAGTACGACCTCTTAGCGGTGTTTGACAAGGCAATCACATTCATTAGATGCCCAGAATACAAGGAATGGACAGTCTTGCGCGACGACTTCCTGCGGCTAGAGAAGTATGTCGACGCCGTCTTCACTTACGGCTACTCTTCGTACAAACCGCAATGCATTTATGCGGTCACTAAACCTAGCGGCGACATGCGTGTTTGGGAGCCGTCCATTTGGGGTGAGTCATGGTGTCATATAGCATGTAAAATCCCATTCAAAATTCTGCTGACTGACTGTTAGTAACACGCAGGTACCCACGCAGCCCCGCGCATCATTCCAGCTCCGGTCATCGAAGATGTAGTAGCAGATGCTAAACTTGGGATACGGCGCTGGTTCCTGGCACCTCTCGGAGACAACACGGAACATGATGATGAACTCTTGTGGATTCATATCAGGGGAGCACTAAACATCGTTGGTGATACAACAGAACATATGGGGACACAACTTTCTTCATACCCATCGTTGCGGTGTCACGTTTTCTCGAGGTCCGCATGCCCATCCGAAGACCCAGTAGAGCAAGTCTGGAGCAGAGTCAACAATCTGAAGGGACAATCTGTGTTTGTTGGGATCAACTACCCTTTCTTTGTCGGAGCCCCTGGAGCTGTTGAACCTGTAATTGCTCAGGCAGCCCTGGCCCCTGATGCTGCTGCCCCTACTGTTGGTGGTGGGTGTGGTGGTGGAGCTGATGAAGAACTAGCTGCTGCTGCTCCTAGTGAAGCTGACGAAATACTTGGTGATGCTGCTGCTGGTGAAGCTGACAAAATACTTGCTAATGTTGTTGCTGGTGAAGCTGACGAAATACTTGCTAATGCTGCTGCTGGTGAAGCTGACGAAATACCTGTTGAGGCTGCTGCCGGAGTCCAGGAAGAACATGCTGGTGTTGTTGCTGAGGTGCCAGCACTTCCAGTGTTGATAGCAGACTATGTGTTTGCTGCACACTCACGCGCCTATCATGTTGACACTCCAGATCCGACCTAGAGCCGAATCCACGTCGGGGGGAGGGGGCCTACAATTGGCTCATCAGTGGGGTCGTGCTATTTGAATGAGAATGAAAGACGGCCAAACACAGCATTTTGGTTCGTTCCGACGACACCACCAGCTCCAGGGACCTAGTGCTCACACTGGCAGATCCGATGAACCATTTGTCTTTATCTTTATCATTAGTTACGCTGATGTGTGTAAAGACTAAGCTGTGCTTATTTGTGTAAGACTAAGTTAGGCCTAACTACATAATATTCAGTAAAGCCCAGTTTTTCTTTCCACGCCCATAACAACAGAATTGCAGCATAGAACATACAAATGTAATGTGCATACCATGCATTTTTTGCTCAGGATAACAACCACTTCAAGCAAATGATACATCGTGTACGCATTTGAACGCATCACTAGAGGGTGCCACCTATTGATGATTGATGACATGGATCTAGCTTTTTTGCGTGTATTTGCATTGAATCGCTCATTGATTTGTTCACATATTTTTTGGCAATGGCTAATGAAATCCACTCTCTTGGTGACTTGCTTCGTCAGCGAGCACTTGTTGATGCAATGCAAAGTATAGAACATGGTTGTCATCGTCATTCCATTTTGGTTCTCTATGTTTCGTCATCACGGAGCTACTAATTTCAAATGAAAATCTAGTAAACAATATATGTGTACATTGTTAGAGTATGCTACAGCCACGGTACATACATGTTTTTCTATAATCACAAGAAGAAAACCTTATGCATTTTCACCTTGTTAGCGTTGTGCCGAACTGGGTGGATGTGGCTTTGGGGTTCGGAGAGGAAGGCGCCGTGGCTGGTGCGTGTGTGACCGCGGCAACAACGAGCTCGGATTCTGGAGGAGGCCAACAGGACGGAGCATGGTCGGCATGGTGACAAATCTCACCCGAGAATGAATTCCTGTCCCCGCGCCGTGCCAATGGTGCGGTCATGGTGAGGGCAAGCTCCAATTCGGGATGGGGAGGAGAACATGCCGAGCAGGTTCATCCAAGTCCTAGCTCCGCGCCATGGCCGCGACCATAGATTGCCGCCCCGGAGGAAGAAGCAGACGCGTAAAGGATGCATGCGCCAACGCTGCAAGCCTACATGGCAGCCTACATGGCAGCGATGACGGGAGCGACATAACAGCGAAAGCTGACAGGGGGGCCAACTTGACAGCCGTTAACCTGATTTTTTGTATTGAAACATAAAGTTGAATTCGTGCCGAAAAATACCCTCTGAGTATTTGGCACACCAATTGTAGTCATCCCGGCTGATATTAGGCAACTTGGATTCCGCGTTGCCTGGCCACCCCAACTTTCGGGCCGCAAAATGATATTCTCACCTTTGGGGTGTTTCCTTGCTCCTACTGGATTGATAACCTTGGTTTCGTACTGAGGGAAAACTTACTACTGTGCTCATCATACCTTCCTCTTGGGGTTCCCCAACGAGCTCGTTATTACACAAGTCAGCAAGTACTTTTACTGACACCGTTGCCAGGGATCAAAAGAAGAAGAGACTCCCACGTCAATAACGAGCACATCAGCCAGCCCCCGAGCGCTTTAGACCCGTGAAAATGTAAGGTCCAGTACTCTGACTCTGGCAGGGTCATATTCTCCGTTGTCTCTGTCCAATCAGCGACAAAGTCAGCGAGGATTTGGGATTTGATTGTTGTACGAGGTTTGTACTCAATATCGAAAGCTAAAAGCTCTATGAACCATTTTGCGACACATCCTGTAGCATCGCGGTTGTTGATTATATCTCTCATGGGAGCTGTACCCACCACGGTAATAGGATGTTCCTGAAAATAATGTCGTAACTTACGAGATGCAAAAACACACCATAAGGTAGCTTTTGATAGTGCGGATACCGCTGCTTTGATTCAGTTAAGACCTCACTAAGATAATAAGTCAGACGCTGCACCAGGTGTTCCTGATTTTCCTCTGGTATCTCCACTACCATGACGACACTAACGATTATGTTTGTCGCAGCGAGATAGAGCAACATCGGTTCCCATGGTTCCGATGCTGCATGGATAGGAGTAGATGAGAGTACTGCTTTCAGGTCTTGCAGTGCAGCTCCAGCTTCGTCGGTCCAAACGAACTTTTTGGTCTTTTTCAGGAGCTTGTATAGTGGTGTGGCTCTTTCACCGAGCCGGCTTACAAACCGACTGCCGCAATGCAACCGGTTAGTCTTTGAACGTCCTTCAGGCGAGTTGGTCTGGAAATATTGAGTATAGCCTTAATCTTGTCTCGGTTTACCTCTATGCCTCTTTGAGACACAATAAAACCTAACAGTTTTCCGGTTGGTATTCCAAAGAAGCACTTCTTCGGGTTAAGCATTATGTTGTATTTTCGTAGATTGGCAAACGTTTCCTCCAAGTCAGAAATTAATGTTTCCTTCTTTTTGGACATCACCGGAATGTCATCCACATATGCATGTACATTGTGTCTGATTTGGTCGTGGAGGCAACGCTGCATAGTGCGCTGGTACGTAGCTCCTGCGTTCTTGAGCCCAAAAGGCATCATAACAAAATAGAAGGTACCGAAGGGGGTTATGAATGAAGTTTTGACTTTGTCTGATTCCTTCATCCAGATTTGGTGATAACCAGAATATGCGTCGAGAAAACATAGGAGTTCCGAGCCTACCGTAGAATCGATAACTTGATCAATTCTAGGCAGAGCGAACGGATCTTTGGGACAAGCCTTGTTCAAGGTAGTATAATCAACACACATCCTTAAATAAGTGGTGTCCTTTTGAGGGACCATTACAGGATTGGCCGACCACTCAGTGTGGATGACGTCTTCTATGAATCCGGCTAACTCGAGCCGGGCTAGTTCCTTAGCTATTGCCTTATGCTTTTCATCACCGAAACGTCGTAGGGACTGTTTGACGGGTTTATCATTTGGGTGTACATTTAGAGAGTGCTCGGCAAGTTCCCTAGGTACTCCGGTCATGTCAAATGCTGCCATGCAAAGATATCTTGATTTGCTTGGAGGAACTTGATGAGCGCGCTTTCCTATGTGCTATCTAGGCCTACACCTATATGGGTCACCTTGGAGGGGTCATCATCCTTCAACGGTGTCTTCTTCGTCTCCTCTGATGCCTTGAACTCTAGATTCGGCTTTGTCACCTCCTTCTTTGTTGTGGGCATCTCGGGCGGATCAATGGTCTTCTTGATCTCCTGGTACGCCTGAGCATGCAGCACGGCTTCAGCAAAGGCGGCATTTCCGTCCTCGCACTCTCGTGCCTTCTTCAGGTCTCCCCTGATGGTGATCACGCCCTTGGGACCTGGAAATTTCATCATATTGTAAATGTAACACGGACGAGCCATAAATGCCCAGTAAGCCAGTCGTCCGAATATAGCGTGGTACGCGCCCTTGAACGGGACCACTTCGAAGGAAAGTGCTCCCATCCGATAGTTCTTTGGAGTTCCAAAGGTAACATCCAAAGTGATTTCTCCCAGGGAATTTGCTTGTCTTCCTGGGACAACTCCATGAAAGATCACAGAGCTGTAATTCAGCTGAGTCTCTGAGATCCGCATCCGGTGTAGCGTTTCTACATATAGGATGTTAATATTGTTGCCGCTGTCCATGAGAGTCTTGGAGAAACCATAGCCATCTATAAGTGGATTGACTACTAGGGCGTATTTTTCTTGCTTGTGCAACTTAGGCAGATGATCAACATGGTCAAAGGTGATTGCCACTTCCGACCAGTCGAGGAATTGGGGGACAGCCAAAACGGTTGCATTGAGCTCATGTAGAACTTCTTTCTTGACCTTAGCTGGTTGGGATGCGAGGAAGGTGACGTAAGTGTCTTTCTTTCTTGGGAAGTTTTTCTTTCCCTCCGGCTTGGGATTTGAAGGATCAACTTCCTCCATGTCAGAATCTTCCTTGGTCTCTTTATCTTTTTCGGGATTCTTCTTTCCCTTCTTCCGCTTAGCCCTGTAGCTAGCAGTATCGTCTTTCTTGATGTCGTCATCAAAATGACACTCGGTGTTTGTGTGAGACGAGCCCCCATTGACATCTAAGTGATGCACACATGGGTTATTGGCAATGTCGGCCCAAGAGTAAGTTTTGCCAGGTTGCTGGTCTCCTCTACCTTGGACTCTTGATGTCCCACGACCGCGTCCGCGGCCGCCACCACGTCCTTCTCGTCCTCTAGATCCGAAAGCAGTAGTGACCACTACCGTTTCCGTGTTGGGTTTTTCTTCCGAGGTGTTCTTGCGCTTTTGAGCTTGCTGCTTTGGTTGTTTTGCCGACTGTGCCACAACTAGGGTGTTCAGTAATCTCTCTACGTCGTTGATGTCTACGCACTTCTATTCTTGTAGACAGTTGTTGGGCCTCCAAGTGCAGAGGTTTGTAGAACAGCAGCAAGTTTTCACTTAAGTGGATCACCCAAGGTTTATCAAACTTAGGGAGGAAGTGGTCAAAGGTATCCCTCTCAAGCAACCCTGCAATCAAAATACAAGAAGTCTCTTGTGTCCCCAACACACCTAATACACTTTTCAGGTGTATAGGTGCACTAGTTCGGCGAAGAGATAGTGAAATACAACTGGTATGGATAAAAGACAACGGTGATAGAAAATAACTTGATGGCATGGAAGAGACTAAAGGCAAACTGAAATAAAGATGGAAGCAAGCAAACATGTAGCAGATCTAATTGCAAACGGTGTATCAATGCTTAGAAACAAGGCCTAGGGATCATACTTTCACTAGTGAACACTCTCTCATATAAATATCTTCTCTTTATGATACTACTCTTAACTACTCTCCGGTTGGACACTCTAATCAACGGTAGGGCTATAACAGCACACCTCAAAGTTCATCTTTCCCATCTAGAAAACCCCACACTATCACCTTGAGCACTAGATGGTTCCAACAAACACCACAATCTCATAAAGACAACCAACTCCAAATATAACTCATAAAAAGTATTTGTAATATCTAGCCTAACTGCCACCATGGTGTGCACGCGGTTACTTTCACACACATGGGGAGAGCAGAGATCTAATAATGCACTTGAGTAGCAAGGTAGATCTATAGATTACAAGCTCATGATCTCAATAAGATCATGCATAGAGAGAGAGATGAACACATAGCTACCGGTAGAACCCTTAGCCTCGAGAGAGAACTACTCCCTCCTCATCATGGGAATCAGCAACAGTGATGGAGATGGTGGTGGAGATCGATGGAGATGGCTCCGAGGGCACTTCCCCGTCCCGGCAGGGTGCCGGAACAGAGACTTTTTGTCCCCCGAATCTCCCATTCGGTGGCGGCGGCACTGCGGAACTTTTCGTGGTTGTAGGCTTGATTATTTAGGGTTTTTGCATCGGGAGGAATATATAGGCGAAAGGGCAAGGTCAGTGGAGGCCAGAGGGGCCCACACCACCTGGTGGCACGGCCAAGGGGGACCCGTGCTACCCTATGGTGTGGCTGGCCCCTAGCCCCTCTCCGTCTCATCTTCTGGCTCCGTGTTCCCCTCGGTGAAATATTGACTTTTGCTTTTTTCCCGTCCAATTCCGAGAATATTCATTTTCCGACTTCCTGGAACCAAAAACAGCAGAAAACAGGCAACTGGCACTGTAGCATCTTGTTAATAGGTTAGTCCAAGAAATCATATGAAAAGTACTCCAAAGTGTGGACAAAATATAAGAAAGTAGATAAAACCAAGCATGGAACATCAAAAATTATAGATACGTTTGCAATGTATCAACATCCCCAAGCTTAACTCCTGCTCGTCCTCGAGTAGGTAAGTGATAAAAAGAAAGAATACTTTTGAGGTTACATGCACCATCAAAGACTTGCTCAAAGTATTTGTAAAACATTCAAAGCTGAGATCATAGTACTTCAATCAGCATGAAGGATAAAGTTCTAGCAATAAGACATAGCAACTATGTTGCAACATGAAAAGGCACAAACGAAAGATTCATGAATAACAATGCTTTGCGAGACATTTGTTTGTTTCACATAAAGAAAACATAGCATAATGGCATTCATCTTGTCCCTCATGGAGTAGCAAAACATAAATGCATAGGACACCTTCAAAGTTCATAAGAGTGACTAGATACAAATAGTTTAAAGCGAGCAATATCAAGTTAAGCATCAATCAACTAGTCTTGGGACAATGCACATAGAACTAAGAATGGCCACTATGCTCTCAAAGTAGGTGCATAAAGGTAGAAGGTGGAGACTCAATATAATGGTGGAAGAAAGGCCTTCATAGAAGGAAGCAGAGATTCAAGTTTCATAAAGAGCTTCCAAAAATTATGGTACTTATAGCTTTCAGCTCTCATTACCCCTATCATAAGCATCTTGAAGGTGATTAAGGTTAAAGTGAACAAACTATGGTGTACATGCTTGACGAAGTATAAGTTAGAAATCTCATGTCCCTTGAATACGAGGGCCGCTCCTCATGCTACTCAAGTTTAGTCACCGGTAAGTTCTTGTCATCGTAAGTACATGTGTATCATAGAGAACCGCCAACAGGGTACCCCTTGCCCGATGATACGGAAGAATCCCCATATCAAAATGACAAGGCAAGCAGAGAACGAGCATCTCAGCAATCTTCTTATTTACCATGGGAATATGGTGCTTTTTTCTCTCTTTCCTATTTTCATAATCTCTTTTTTCTTTGCTTTTGTTTTCTCTTTTTTCTCAACATCTGACTCTTTTTTTATAAGAAGAATGCTTCATAGACAGCTCATTACGGTTATGCTGCAGGTTTCCACCATGTCAGCATGGATTAGACTAGCAGCCCAGGCGTTTCTCTAACACATATACATGACTCCATGGACTTACAAGCTCCCCTTTCATTTCACACCGATGACATCCATATACAAAAGAGCATGATATCAACTAGGTACAAGTACCAAGTGCAATGTTGAAAGCGTTCCCCATGAAAGCATGGTTCTGCTAATTCCCAACAAATAAGTGCAAGCATATACAACATAGACGACACAATGGTTCAAGTTTATTAAGGGCAAGAAAAGTAAAGTGTGCCATCAAGTTCATGAGAGCTTTAATCACTAGTTTTCTCATAACAAATTTAATTTGGAAGGTAAACAAAAACATGAATATACTTGGAATAGCATAAGCTAGTAGGTAGGTATGGTGGACTCTTTGGAATAACTTGGTTTAGGGAGTTGGATGCATGAGTGGAACTCATACTTGGTTATGGAGGCTAGCAAAAGACTGTGAGCGACAAACTAAGAGAGCAATAATGGCCATAATCATGCAGAGCGACAAAACATCATTGATCAAAGCATAAAGTGATACTACAAGTTGAAAACTAAAGGATCATAAAGGCTATGGTGACTTGAGATAGTCATAACATGGTGTGAGCATGCGCCAAGTCAACCCAAATAAAGCATCAAAGGAGAATACCACTATACTATGCTTTAATATGCTAAAACAACGCATGATTAATCCAAAGCACATTAAGCAATCTCAATTGTTTATAACAAGTCATGCTACAGCAAAGAATACTAAGCATGAAGCCAAAACAATATCAAGCATGGCATGACAAAGCATAGGCCACAGTCAAAAACAAGCTCTTTTTACCACTTAAGCATGAGCTTTCCTACTCTTTTCCAAACCAAACCAAACTATTTGAAAACCAATGTATGAAAGAGGGGGTCCAACCAATTTATTCAGAAAACTAAGCAAACCAAAGCAAACCAAAAACCAAAACGAAAACAAAAAAAGAAGACGCTCCAAGAACATCACAACTGTGCATGAATAATAAAAATGAAGCGTTTGGAAGAAACCTATAATTTTTATTGATGAAGAAGGGGATGCCTTGGGCATCCCCAAGCTTTGACGGTTGTACTTCTTGGATATTTATTGGGGTGACACGCATGGCATCCCCAAGCTTGAGTTTTAGTCCATCCTTCATCTCATTACTCATTCCTTCCATACACCTGAAATTTTTCCTTCATACAAAACTTCACACAATCTTTATTAGCAACATTAGTGCACTCAAGATAATAGGTCTTTAGGTTCAGTTCTAACAGCAATAAACTTCCATTAAAACACTATCTACTGTAGCACTTCCCTCAAAAAGATCAATTCCCCAAAAGAACTCAAAAAAGGAACCAACAAGAAGCAAATGCAAATAATGGCAGAAATCTGTCAAAACAGACCAGTAGGTAAAGACGAATTTTTTCGGAGACCTTCTGTTGCTCAAATCAAAAAGTGTTGAACTAACAAAAGTTAGATAACAACCTGGGGCATAAGCACAAAAATTCATGGCTCAAAAGGACGTTCAGAGATTTTACACGAATGTTTACCGTGAAGCATAGAAATATGTTTCGGAACAGCAACTTTCCCAATCATTACTTCTCTATTATTAGAGGTTACTCTTGGCACAAAAAGCAAATAAAAAGGATAAGGAGAGGTTATTACAGAGGTAATAACTTCCAAGACTCATCTAAAACTTTTGGGTTATCTCCCAATAAGTACTTTTCTTTAACGCCTTTAAGTTAGGCATGATAGTTTGAGAAGATGCTCACATAAGAAATATGAATTGAAGGAAAAGAGAGCATCAAGAAGAAAATTCAAAACACATTTAAGTCTAACCCACTTCCTATGCATAGGAATCTTGTAAAGAAACAAGTCATGAAAGCACAAAGCAACAAGCATAGGAAAGCAAAACAAGTACAACTTCAAAATTTTCAACATAAAGAGGGGAAACTTAATATTATTGAGATGCATAGAACCATGTTTCCCTCTCTCATAATAACTTTCAGTAGCATCATGAATAAAATTAACAATATAACTATCACATAAAACATTCTTATGATGAGACACATGCATAAAAGAATTATTACTCTCCCTATAAACATAGTCATTCTTATTAATTGTAGTGGGAGCAAATTCAACAAAATAGCTATCATTCTTATTCTCGTCACCATAATCATCAAATATAGGAGGCATATTGTAGTCATAATTAATTGCCTCATCAATAGTAGGTGGACTGAAAATATCATATTCATCATTGTAATCATCATATATTGGAGGTTTGGTATCATCACAAGCAATAGAATAGCTATCTTCCAAAGCTGGAGAACTAAAAAGATCATTTTCATTAAAACTAGCTTCCCCAAGCTTAGACTTTTCCATAGAATTAGCAATAATGGTGTCCAAAGAATTCATACTAACAACATTGCTATTAGCATGCAAATAAAGTTCCATAGGTTTTTTAGTTTTCTCTTCAAACACTTCATGTCCTAACTCAAGATAAATACTATAAAGCTCTCTAATTTTGTTGTTGTTTTCCATTAAGCCTAACTAGTGAAACAAGAAACAAAAAGACAAAATTGCAGAATCTAAAGGAAATACCTTTGAGCACTCGCACCGGAAAATAGGCGTTTACCGTGGGAGGTTCTTCTTCTTTAATCCTCCGGTGTGAATACCTATTACCTTATCTCCCCGGCAACGGCGCCAGAAAATAGCTTAATGTCTACACACTTCTATTCTTGTAGACAGTTGTTGGGCCTCCAAGTGTAGAGGTTTGTAGAACAAGAGCAAGTTTTCCCTTAAGTGGATCACCCAAGGTTTATCGAACTCAGGGAGGAAGTGGTCAAAGGTATCCCCTCTCAAGCAACCCTGCAATAAAGATACAAGAAGTCTCTTGTGTCCCCAATACACCTAATACACTTGCCAGGTGTATAGGTGCACTAGTTCGGTGAAGAGATAGTGAAATACAACTGGTATGGATAAAAGACAACGGTGATAGAAAATAACTTGATGGCATGGAAGAGACTAAAGGCAAACTGAAATAAAGATGGAAGCAAGCAAACATGTAACAGATCTAATTGCAAACGGTGTATCAATGCTTAGAAACAAGGCCTAGGGATCATACTTTCACTAGTGAACACTCTCTCATATAAATATCTTCTCTTTATGATACTACTCTTAACTACTCTCCGGTTGGACACTCTAATCAACGGTAGGGCTATAACAGCACACCTCAAAGTTCATCTTTCCCATCTAGAAAACCCCACACTGTCACCTTGAGCACTAGATGGTTCCAACAAACACCAGAATTTCATAAAGACAACCAACTCCAAATATAACTCATAAAAAGTATTTGTAATCTCTAGCCTAAGTGCCACCATGGTGTGCATGCTGTCACTTTCACACACATGGGGAGAGCAGAGATCTAATAAAGCACTTGAGTAGCAAGGTAGATCTATATATTACAAGCTCATGATCTCAATAAGATCATGCATAGAGAGAGATGAACACATAGCTACCGGTAGAACCCTTAGCCTCGAGAGAGAACTACTCCCTCATCATCATGGGAATCAGCAACGGTGATGGACATGGTGGTGGAGATCGATGGAGATGGCTTCAGGGGCACTTCCCCGTCCCGGCAGGGTGCCGGAACAGAGACTTTCTGTCCCCGAATCTCCCCTTCGGTGGCGGCGGCGCTGCGGAACTTTTCGTGGCTGGAGGCTTGATTATTTAGGGTTTTCTCATCGGGAGGAATATATAGGCAAAAGGGCAAGGTCAGTGGAGGCCGGAGGGGCCCACACCACCTGGTGGCGCAGCCAAGGGGGACCCTGCCACCCTATGGTGTGGCTGGCCCCTGGCCCCTCTGCGTCTCATCTTCTGGCTCCGTGTTCCCTCGGTGAAATATTGACTTTGGCTTTTGTCCCGTCCAATTCCGAGAATATTCATTTTCTGACTTCCTGGAACCAAAAACAGTAGAAAACAGGCAACTGGCACTGTGGCATCTTGCTAATAGGTTAGTCCAAGAAATCATATGAAAAGTACTCCAAAGTGTGGACAAAACATAAGAAAGTAGATAAAACAAAGCATGGAACATCAAAAATTATAGATACATTTGCAATGTATCAGTCGTCATCAGCATCTGCATACTTGCTCGCTATTTCTATCATCTCTCCCAGATCAGTGACCTTGTCACACTTCAGGCGATGATGTAGTAAACCAATTGGGAGTCCTGCAATGAAAGCTTGAAACGCAGTTTGGTCATTTACTCCTTCATAGGAGTTCTTGGTGTCGATCCATCTTCTGAGGTAATCTCGGCAAGTTTCTCCAGCTTTCTGGGTGCAACACTGTAGGTCTCCTACCGTACAGGGCCTCTGATATGTGCCTTTGAAATTATGAAAGAACGCGCTTTGCATGTCATACCAGTTGTGGATAGTGTTCTCCAGAAGTTCATTGAGCCATGATCATGCCGTCTTTCGCAACATAAGTGGAAGATATCGGGTTGCGACTAGGTTGTTTCTGCCTTTGGCGATGCAGCAAGCTTGGAAAAAATCCTGGAGCCAAGTATCTGGCTGAGCTACACCGTTGTAGGGCTGGATGTGTCTTGAGATAGCAAATCCTTCCGAGAATCTTTTTGCTCTTATGCATGTTCCGAAGCATTTTGGACCCACACAAATTTCGTCGTTTTCGTAGCGCCACGTCTCTATGTTGGAGTTGATCCGATGTCTCACGTCACTTGGTGATAGAGATCTCCATCCTGATTGATGGTTGTGGCGGTGGTGCCTTGGAACCGGACTTCAGCTTCTGCCACCACCACCTCCGCCAAGATGCCCTCCTTGGTATCCTTGGGAACCATTGTGGTGACTACTTGGTGGAGAAGGTGGATTGTTTCCGGCTGATCACCGGCCTCCGTCTGGAGCGCCATTATTCCGGTTTCGGGGAGGGTCTTCATTCCGACGAGCCCCCTGTCAGCTTGATTTGGCACGGTGTCCTTTGTTCCTTCGTCCGTCATTCCCATCGCGATGGGGTTCAGCTGGACGGCTTGTATGTCTAGGAGGTGGCATCCTTTGTCGGTCCTCCTCCCGATGTTTCTCTTTGTCTTCTTCCCTGCGATCGCTCGACTCTCGCCGGGGAGGATTTCTTGGATACAGTGCAACAATTGCCTCTTGCCTAGCGGCTGGAGAAATGTTGCGCCAGTCATGTGCAGTTCTGTGGTGCTGCCCCGAAGATCCGGTTCTTGACTGATTATCTTCCCGACGGTTAGAACGGTGATGCTGTTCCGGAACCCGTTGGGGTCTTATGTCGTTCCAGGCCGGATCCGTGCGACATTGGTCTGATTGAGAGACCAGTTTTCCGCTCCCGGATTTCGTGACCTTCTGCTGCTCCAGACCTTTGGTGAGTAGCTTAATGCTGAATCGAACCTGTTCCGGGCCTGGATTATTTGCCATGATGTCTCGGGCTACAGTGGTGTTTTGCACTGGTGTTGGATACACCAGATCTCCGTTAGTGTTGAGCCGAGGCATCCCTAGAGCTCCCTCAAAGAGAACCTTGCGTACTTCCGGAAATTGATTGTCATGTGTGTGTCGTTTACGGTTCTTCTGATGTTGCAGAGAGATGAGCTTCTCCGCAGTAGCCATGCGCTTCTTCTCTTCCTCGATGTTTTTGGCTTCATCCAAGAGTACTTGGCGACGTGCTTCTAGGGCTTGGGTGCTTTCTTCCAATTCTGCAGCAGTAAGTTCTGCCGTAGTAGGGATAGGTATAGTTAATGCAACATCGATGAGTTTACGGGCACCTACGGTGACCACGTGTCCATCCACCGATTCTTCTTTGGGCTCATCTGGGATAAGTGCTCTATCGGAGTCTTCCTCATATTCCTCAGCAATCACCTCCTCTGCTAGAAGTTCTTTTGTTGGGGTCTTGTTCTTCTTCTTTGCCTTCTTGGTAGCACCGGTAGCAAAGACGGCTTTGGGTCCATTTCCCGAAGTCAAGCTCTGATCAGTACTTTTGGACATCTGGACATCGGGATTGTCTCCAAGATCCATGTCATCCTGTGCTTTGGGAGAGTTTTCTCCGGATCCTTCATACATGGCTTCTCCTTCTTCTACAGCTTTGGAGTTGAACTCCTCTTCATATTCCGCGAAGAACTTCCAGAAATCTATCGAAGTCATCCGAGGATGCGGTTAAGTCGGTGTTTGTTCCGATCGCCTCTAGCACCGAGGCTTCATTGTCTCCAGCATCGAGCAAGCCGGATCTAGATCCATATCCGACAAAGTGCGAAGTGTGGGTCCTGAGGTAGTTGCGGCTTTCCTCGTGGGCTTCCTCGAAAATCCTGATGGTCTTGAGAACCTCATCCACGTTTGCGCCTTGCAGCATGCGCCTCAACGTATGCCTCAGGAAAGGTTGGTTTGTTCCAGTGTTGGCAGAGCCAGAACCAAGGTTATTGTTTTTCTCCTAGACTTCGACCTCGGCGGGTAGATCGATCTGGGATTCGGCCTCACTAGGGAGATCCACTCCAGATTCGACTTGAACTGCCAGATCTGCCTCAGGTTCGACTTTCTCCACTATCTCCGCAACGGGTATGGGCTGGGTGGGATTAGGGTTTTCTGAGATCCGGAACTCTGTCGCCTCCATGGACAAAGGGGATCCAGAAATTTCTTCTGCCTCTATCATCACCGCTAGGGTGGGTTGGGCAGGTTCGATGAATCCGATGTACACATCAATTTCGCCAAAGGACATGATGGTGTAAGCAGTCATGGTCTCCCTAGCCGGAATCCAGGTCTCATCGAGAACGATGAGAGGGATGTCACTCGTGTAGAGGATGCGACCGACGACGATAGTCTCGCCGGTTCCGATTCTTGCAGATTCTGCTCGGAACGCAGATCCGAAGCTCACTTGCCCCATGGTAGGCGCCAACTATCGTCGGATTGATGACAAGTACACCATGAGGGGGTCCTTGAGGCATGTGGAAGGGAGGGGTGTGAGACGTACGGTATTCCGGGACGGTGAGCACACAAGTTTACCCAGGTTCGAATCTGCCGGCTTTGGACGGATCCTACTCCTTCTAGCAATCTAGTAATACGGCAGAGCCGGAATATGGGTTATAAGGTTTCGCCTATGCAAGTTGAGATTGTAGACTATTGTGAGGGTGCCCTGAAGGCTCTCCCTAGGACGGCTTATATAGATATCCAGCCTAGGGTTTACAGGAGAGATCTTTTTGGCTATGACTAAGAGTTGGTTACAGAGTACATCTTGAACTACAAGTAACACTATGGGCCTATGTCGGTAAGGTATCTGGGCCTTCCCGTAGCCGTACTAGACTCCGTATCTTCTCCCTGACTAGGCCGCATGTGAAGCAATGCTCTAACCCGAAGTGGGCCACCCTGGTTAGTGAGGCACAGTGAGGATACCCGGAAAGTATATCCCCAACAGCTGCATTCACTTTAAATCGTTCACCATCTAAATCCGTTGAAACGACACTGTATGAATTGTGGTTTGGAAACAAACCTAAGTTGTCATTTCTTAAAGTTTGGGGATGCGATGTTTATGTGAAGAAACTCTAGCCTAATAAACTCGAACCCAAAGCAAAAAAATGCGTCTTCATAGTATACCCTAAAGAAACAATTGGGTATTCCTTCTATCACGGATCAGAGGGCAAGGTTTTTGTTGCCAAGAATGGATCCTTTCTAGAGAAAGAGTTTCTCGCGAAAGGCGTGTGTAGTCAGAAGGTAGAACTCGAAGAGGTTATTGAACCTTCTCTTCATGAAACGGCAAGTGACGCAGCGCCGGAAATTGTTCTATAGTTGACTTCACTGAATGAAGAAGGAACTAATGATAATGATCATGAAACTCTGAAACAGGACACTATCGAACCTCGTAGGTCAAGTAGGACACATGCAACTCCTGAACTGTACGGGAATCCTGTCATGCATTTCATGGTTGATGAAATAGATGACCCTGCGACGTATGAAGAAGCGATGATAAGCCTGGATTCCAACAAATGGCTATAAGACATGAAATCCGAGATGGAATCCATGTACGAGAACCAGGTTTGGACCTTGGTGGACTTACCTCACGACTGAAAGGCCTTTGAGAATAAATGGATTTTCAAAAGAAAAACTGATGCTGATGGTAATGTGACCATCTATAAAGCTCGACTTGTTGCAAAGGGGTTTCAAAAAATTCAAGGAGTTGACTATGATGAGACATTCTCTCCCGTAGCGATGCTAAAGTCGGTTAGGATTATGTTAGCAATTGTTGCATATTTTGATTATGAAATATGACAGATGGATGTCAAAAATGCGTTCCTCAATGATAATATTGAAGAAGAGCTGTATATGATACAACCTAAGGGTTTTGTCGATCCTAAGGATGCCGATAAGGTATGCAAGCTTCATCGGTCCATCTATGGACTGAAGCAAGCATCCCGGAGTTGGAATCTCTGCTTTTATGGGGTGATCAAAGAGTTTGGATTTGTCCAAACTTATGGAGATGATTGTATTTACAAGAAAGTGAGTGGGAGAAATGTGGAATTTCTGATATTATATGTGGATGACATATTATTGATTGGAAATGATATTGATATTTTAAACAGTGTTAAAAGTTATCTAAACAACAAATTTTCGATGAAGGATCTCGGTGAAGCATCATATATATTTGGCATTAAGATCTATAGAGATAGATCAAGATGCCTACTTGGGCTATCGCAAAGTACATACCTCGATAAGATATTAAAGAAGTTTAATATGGACAGAGGTAAGAAGGGGTTCTTACCTATGTTGCAAGGCAAGACATTGAATAAGACTCAAAGTCTGGCTACGGCAGAAGAAAGAGAGATAATGGATAGGATCCACTATGCTTCAGCCATAGGCTCTATAATGTATGCCACGCTATGTACAAGACCGAATGTGGCACATGCTATTAGTTTGACTAGTAGGTACCAATCTGATCTTGGTTCAGAACACTGGATACGGTTAAGAATATCCTTAAGTACTTAAGAAGAACTAAGGATATGTTTCTTGTATACGGAGGTGAAGAAGAGCTGGTCGCTAAGTGTTATGTTGACGCTAGCTTTGACACTGATCCGGATGACTCTAAGTCTTAATCTGGATAATATTTCTCTTGAATAGAGCAACAATTAGTTGGAGGAGTTCCAAACAACCTGTGGTGGCTGGATCAACAATGGAGGCGGAATATGTTGCTGCTTCAGAAGCAGCGTAGGAAGCAGTTTGGATGAAGGAGTTCATAACTAAACTAGGTGTGGTTCCTAGTGCGTTGGACCCAATGGTGATCTATTGTGACGACAATGGAGCCATAGCCAATGCCAAGGAACCAAGGTCTCACAAGAATTACAAGCATATTAAGCGCCAGTTTCACTCCATCTGTGAGCATGTCAAGGATGGAGATATAAAGATTTGTAAAGTACACGCGGACCTAAATGTAGCAGATCCATTGACTAAAGTTCTCCCTAGGGCAAAACATGATCAACATCAGAACTCCATGGGTGTTAGATTCATCACTTTGTAACTAGATTACTGTCTCTAGTTTAAGTGGGAGACTGAAGGGAATATGCCCTGAGAGGCAATAATAAAATTGTTATTATATGTATTCCGAGTATATGATAGATGCTTATTTTGCATGCTATAATTGTATTAATTGGAAACGTTAATACATGTTTGTTTAATAAACAAAAAATTGTTCCTAGTTATGCCTATTTTATAAACTAGCTCGTTGATTAATAAGATGATCAAGATTTCCTGATCATGGACATTGGATGTTGTTTATAACAAGGTCACAACATTGCTGAATGATGTGATGAACAGTCATCCGAAATATAGCATTACGACCAAAGTCATTGTGTTTATATTGCTATAACATCATACGAAGTAATCTTAGTCCTTAGACCATGAGATCATGTTAATTGCTCAACACTAGAAGAGTAACTTGATAACATCAAACGTCACATCGTAACAGGGTGACTATAAAGGTGGGTTCAGATACTCCGAAGGTGTTATGTTGAGGCTCATGGATCAAGAGTGGGATTTGTCCATCCCGGTGATAGATAGTTATACTTTGGGCCCTCTCGGTGATATCACATTGAGATAGCTTGCAAGGAAGTGATGTGATCACTAGAATGTTATATCACAGGAATGAGAAAAGAGTGCATGTCGGTAACGAGATCAAACTAGGTATGGAGATACCGATGATCGAATCTGGGACATGTAATATATTGCGAGACAAAGGGATTTAGTTACTAGCGTTAAAGGTTCTCACGATCACAAGAATTCACCATTGAATGTGTGGGAGTCAGTATGGATCTCCATGTCTCGCTTCTGATTATTGATCAGAGAATGGTCTCGATCATGTCTACATTATTTGCAAACAATAGGGTGACACACTTCAGTGATACCGACACCATTTGGAGGAAATGTGTTCCAGACAAAAGAATTACAAAGCGCCGGAATTATTTCAATGGACACCGAAATTGTTTCGGGTGAAATTGCTAAAATTGGTTCTGCATGTGATATTGAAATTTTGCAGGGGGTTTTATGTGAATGTTTGTTAATTCAAGTAATTAAAAAAATCTGAATAAAATAAATAAAAGAGTTTAATTAAATGAGAGTTGTATTAAATTTGGTGGAAATTTAATGCATTTTGAGTGGGATTTTGAGTGGAGAAAATGGAGGGCCAAATTTATGTGAGTGGAGCTTCCACCACATGAATGAGGAAGAGGTGGGGGCACCCACCATGGCCACCGGACATGGGGAGGGTCTGCCCCTCTCCCTATAAAAGGCCCCCCTCTCCTTCCTTCTCACTCACACCTCCTCGTGAAGGATCTCTCTCCCCTTTAGAATTATTTCCCCATGGTCTCGGATTAGAGAGATACATGTTCCCGGTGGCTTTTCGTCTAGAAGGAGTTGCTGCTTCCGCTGCATCGCTAGAGCGAGGAGGTTGAGGTTGTTTGATGGACCGGACGTGTGTGCGAGCACGGATGCGCTACTGATTTGCGGGGCTAGGACTTCCTCCCGATCTTGAGATCGGAAAGCGATCGACTACATCATCCACGAGTCAAATCTCGTTACACTTTGTTGGTATTCAAGGGTATGATCTCTATGGATGTGTATCTATCCGTTGCTTGTATCTAGTAGATATATCGTGGTGCATATTAGTTCCCATCATAGGAATTTTTGTTTTCTATGTTGCGAACCCAACACTGACGAGCTCGAAGCGCGCAGACGGGATGAGGCGCGAGGCGGACCTTTGGCAACGCACAACCGGGATGAGGCATGGGGCGGACCTTTAGTAGCGCACTACCGAGGCAGCAGCTTCCCTCGTGCCTCAACAACGGAGGTGGCCTACCATGGTCGGCGGGAGTGGAGGAGGGACTAGCGCGGTGGGGCTCGCGACATGGTACGGGTGAGCCGTAGCCCTGGAGGCGGGCGGTGGTGGCTGGCTAGAGCATGGGGCCTATGAATGTTGTTCCGATCCCTCCACTGATGCGAGAAGTCATTTCGATATACGATTTCTAATATCTCGTAGATTATGATACACGAAAATATGTAGAGGATAGCTGTGTGCATTGCATCCATGCATATAAAATCCGGGAGAACAAAAAACTTTTTGATAGAACTTTTCAAAGTGATTGAAGTTACACTTGAGATGATGATTTAGGACTAGTTCATCATGTTGAGCGTTCCAACTTTGAAATAATCTTTGGTAAACTTCTATGTTAGGAAGGGTAGAAGTAAGAGTCGTAAATAAAAGTAAATCAACACACCCCACATACTTAAAGAACAAGTAAAACTTGATGGTTAACTTATCTTCTCTAAACCTCATTGAAATCATGTTCTAAACAAACTTTAGCATATGATCACACCCTATAAGAAGATTTAATATATTTTCAACTCATGTTATCTGATTCAAATTTATCTTAAACATCATTCTTTCTACCAACACTTGTGAGTGACAAGAGTCATGCATCAAGTAAAACATCCAAGTCCATAAACCAAACTCTGATCTATCCAAATCTTGACTTTGCTATTATATCCAACATTCTTACCTTATTAAACAAGGATGAGATATGTACTTAATACCAAGTATTAAGTATCATCTTATGGACCAAACCTTATTGAGCATACATGATAAGCAAGCATCCATTCTAAAACCTATATCATGTCTGACCATTATCAAGACTATTTTATCACCAGCAATTCACTTGGGAGTTGATAATGTTACATTCCTATTTGACCTAAAGCAAGTTTAAGACAAATGATAGTCATTCCCTTAGGAGATTGATAGAAGTAACTTAGAACTTGTGGATTCCTAACCATTATCAACATTACTGGGAAGACTTGTAACTTCAAATACTCTTTAGTTGAAGTAAACCTTGTTGACAACTCATTAGTATTAGACTAGTGAGAAGCCAATCACAACTAAGCCATTTATACAAATCCTTGTATCCAATTCATTGGACTAACCATTGACTATTCATTTGAAATCCCATTCCCAAGCCATCGTAATATCCAAATATTTTGAAGAGTATAATTCATACTTAATACCGAGGGGAATTAAGTGGATGACTGATACTCTATTTCCAGCTAGGGCATATACTTAAAATGTCATAGAAATTCACAAAGAGTAAATCCATAGCATGTTACCCTGTATAGTTGGTGACTTAGCTCTAACAAACTAATCATAAACATGATACTATGATTAGGAGACCATGTCTTGCCAATTTCTAAACTTTAAGACTTAAGTGTTGAGATGATCCATGAGATAAACTCAACCCTATGTTTGCATGCATAAAAAGTGACCAAACTCTACGAAACCTATTCTTGAAATAAACCATGATTGGTAGACCATTTCCCATCAGGAAAATTTATTTTGAGACTTTACTCGAATAAGAAACAACTTGTGAACCACACTTGTAAGACAAGATGTGAGAGAGGAATTATTTTGTGAGTTAATCATTGATGGCCCAAAATATATTGAGCTCGTTGGGGAACCCCAAGAGGAAGGTATGATGAGCACAGCAACAAGTTTTGCCTCAGTTATGAAACCAAGGTTATCGAACCAGTAGGAGCAAGGAAACACCTCCAAGGTGTTGTTTCCAAATTGGAATCCTACACAACACAACCACAGAACTTTTCCACCAACTTATAGTGAGGTTTGCCAATCTCACCAGTTTTGCTGAAAACAAAGGATTAAACGTATTGTGTGGAAGATAGTAATTGCTGCAGAAAGTAAATACGAAATAGTAAATAGCTTTGTAGATTGATGGTAAAAGAAAGGACCGGGGTCCATAGTTCACTAGTGGTGATTCTCCTTAAGATAGATGACATGTTGGGTGAACAAATTGCAGCGGGGCAATTGACAAACATCGAGAAAGCATACATGCATATACTAATCATCTTGACTCCTATGAGATTTGATTGGCATTACAACATTATACATAGACCGTAATCCAACTGCATCTATGACTAATAATCCACCTTCAGGTCATCATCCGAACCCCCTCCAGTATTAAGTTGCAAGCAACAGATAATTGCATTAAGAAAAGTGCGTAAAGTAAACAATACGATTGTTCTATGAACAAAGGATTGTTGTTTTCTCCCTAGTAGCAACAGCACATCTAGTACCTTAGAGATTTCTGTCACTTCCCCAGATTACTAGAGGCATGAACCCACTATCGAGCATAAATACTCCCTCTTGGAGTTGCTAGCATCAACTCGGCCAAGATAGCTACTAACAATGGAGAGCATGCAAGATCACAAATAACAAAGAAATGATAGAATTAATAATCAATCTGAAATAGCATCTCAATATCCATCGGATGCCCACAAACACAACATGTAAGATTACAAATAGATGACCTTGATCATGAACGGAGCTCACAAGATCTAAACATGGTAGCACAAAGGAGTAGAACCAACCATCTAGCTACTACATGGACCCGTAGTCTAGGGATGAACTACTCATGCATCACACCGGAGGCAGTCATGGTGATGAAGAAGGCCTCCAGGGTGAAATCTCCCCTCTGGTAGGGTGCCGGGAAGAGCTTCATATCCCTCCCAATCTAGGGATGGAGATGACGTCGGCTACAGAATCTTTCGTGGAATTTTGATCGGGTACTTAGGGTTTATGTATCAGAGGCAATATATAGGCAAAAGGGGGGAGGCTGAGGGGGTGCCCTAGGCGGCCACACCACCCCCTGGCGTGGGCCAGGCCTGGCTGCGCGGCCAGGTGGTGTGGCCGGCCTATGGCCCCTCTCTATCTCATCTTCTAGCTCTGTGTCCCCCTCGGTGAATTATTGACTTTGGCTTTTGTCTCGTCCAATTCCGAGAATATTCATTTTCTGACTTTCCTGGAACCAAAAACAGCAGAAAATAGACAGCTGACACTGTGGCATCTTGGTAATATGTTAGTCCAAGAAAGTGTATAAAAATACTCCAAAGTGTTGACAAAACATAAGAAAGTAGATATAAAACAAGCATGGAACATCAAAAACTATAGATACGTTTGCAACGTATCAACATCCCCAAGATTAACTCATGCTTGTCCTCGAGTAGGTAAGTGATAAAAAGAAAGAATAATTTTTGAGGTGACATGCACCATCATAAACTAGATCAAAGTATTTGTAAAACATTGATAGTTGGGATCATAGTACTTTAACATAGCATGAAAGATATAGTTCTAACAATGAGACATAGCAACTATGTTGTAACATGAAATGGCACAAACAAAAGATTCATGAATAACAATGCTTTGCAAGACGTTTGTTTGTTTCACATAAAAAAACATAGTGAGAATGGTATGCAGCTTGTCCCTCATAGAGTAGCAAAACATAAATGCATAGGACACCTTCAAAGTTCATAAGGGTGACTAGATACAAATAGTTTAAGAACAAGCAATATCAAAGTTATGCATCAATCAACAAGTCTTGGGACAATGCACATTAAACTAAGAATGGCCACTAAGCTCTCTCAATAGGTGCATAAAGAGAGAAGATGGAGACTCAACATAAAAGTAAAAGAAAGGCCTTCATAGAAGGAAGCATGGATTCAAGTCTCATAAAGAGCTTCCAAAAATTACGGTACTTATTAGCTTTCAGCTCTCATTGCCCCTATCATAAGCATCTTTAGGTGATTAAGGTTAAAGTGACACAACTAAGAGGATATGCTTGACAAGTTATAAGTTGAAATCTCATGCCCCTTACTTACGAGTACCGAGCCTTATGCTACTCAACTTCAGTCACAAGTAAGCTCTTGTAATTGTAAGTACATATGTGTCATAGAGAACCGCCAACGGGGCCCCCCTTGCACATGATACATGAGCTATCCCATAATAAAAATGACAAGGCAAGCAGACAATGAGCATCTCAACGATCTTTTTATGTGCTATTTGCATAGGTTTTTATTGAGGATGCTTCATAGAATGCTCATTATGGTTATGCTGCAGGTTTCCACCATGATTAGGCATGTCTTAGGCTAGCGGCCCAGGCGTTTCTCTAACACACATACAAACTCCATGATCTTACAAGTTCCCCTTTTATTTCACACCACCGGGATCCATAAGCAAAATAATCATGATATCAACGGAATAATAAGTGCAATGTGGAAAGAGTTCCCCATGATACATGGTTCTGCTAACTTCAACTTATAAAGCGCAAGCATATACGCAACAAAGATGGACACAATGGTTCAAGATTATTAAGTGCAAGAAAGTAAAGTGTGCCATCAAGTTCGTGAGAGCTTTAATCACTAGTTTTCTCATAACAAGTTTAATTCGGAAGGTAGATAAAAACATGAATATACTTGGAAAAGCAAATGATAATAGGTAGGTATGGTGGACTCTTTGGAATAACTTGGTTTTATTTGCAGTTGGATGCATGAGTGGAACTCATACTTGGTTATGGAGGCTAGCAAAAGACTAGGAGCGGCCAACTAAGAGAGAAATAATGGCCATAATCATGCAAAGCGACAAAACATCATTAATTAAAGCATAAAGTCATATTACAAGTCGAAAACTAAAGGATCATAAAGGCTATGGTGACTTGGGATAGTCATAACATGGTGTGAGCATGCGCCAAGTTAACCCAAATAAAACATCAAAGGAGAAAACCACAATACTATACTTTAATATGCTAAAACAACGCACGGTTCTTTCAAGGCATATTAAGCAATCTCAATTGTTTGTAACATGTCATGCTACAGAAAAATCACTAAACATAAATCCAAAACAATATCAAGCATGACATGACAAAGCATAGGCCACAGTCAAAACAAGCTCTTTTTACCACTTAAGCATGAACTTTTCCTACTCTTTTCCGATCCAAACCAATCTTATTTGAAAACTAATGTAAGAATGAGGGGGTACAACCAATTTATTCAAGAAAACTAAGCAAATGAAAACCAAAAACAAAAACGAAGACGCTCCAAGAACAACACAATTGTGCATGAAAGAATAAAAATGAAGTGTTTGGAAGAAACCTGAAAATTTTATTGATGAAGAAGGGGATGCCTTGGGCATCCCCAAGCTTTGACGCTTGTAGTTCTTGGATATTTATTGGGGTGACACAGGGTGGCATCCCCAAGCGTGAGCTTTAGTACATTCTTAATCTCATTACATTATTCTTTTCCTACACCTGAAATTTTTCCTTTATACAAAACTTCACACAATCTTCATTAACAACATTAGTGTACTCGAGATAATAAGTATTTTGGTTCAGTTCCAACACAAGTAAAACTTTCATTAAAACACAAGATAATGTAGCACTTCCTTTTAAAATCTCAATTCTCCAAAAGGAACCCAAAAAGGAATCGACAAGAAGCAAATGCAAATAATGGCAGAAATCTGTCAAAACAGACCAGCAGGTTAAAACCAATTTTTTCGAAGACCTTATGTTGCTCAAATAGAAAAGTGTTGAACTAACGAAAGTTGGATAACAACCTGGGGCAGAATCACAAATAATTACAGCTCAAACTGACGTACATAGATTTTACACGAATTTTTATAGTGAAGCACATAAATCTTTTTTGGGATAGCAACTTTCCCAAGCATTACTTCTCTCTCATTAGAGGTTACTCTTGGCACAAAAAGCAAATAGAAAGGATAAGGAGAGGTTAATACTGAAGTAATAACTTCCAAGACTCAACTAAAATTTTGGGTGATCTCCCAATAAGTACTTTTCTTTAACGCCTTTAAGTTAGGCATAAGAAGCAAAAAAAGAATCAAGTATTCTCAAATGAAGAAGCATTAAGACCAAATTTCTTTTTAATAAGACAGACAAAAGGAATCTTCTCTCTCTTCTTAGGGAAGTGTTCTATACCTTTCTTGAGTGGGAGTTGGTATTTAATGGTGCCCTCTTTTATATCAATAATGGCACAAACAGTTCTAAGAAAAGGTCTTTCCAAAGTAATAGGACAAGAAGCATTGCATTCAACATCCAAAACATAGAAATCAACGGGGACATAGGCATTGTTAACCATAATAAGAACATCATTAATACTCCCCATGAGTTTCTTTTTAGCATTATCATCAAGTGGGACATTTAAATAGCAATCTTCCAACGGTGGAAAATCAAGCATTTCATAAATCTTTCTAGGCATAATAGAAATACTACTATCAAGATCACATAAAGATTTGAGATCAAAATCATTCACTTTCATATTAATGATGGGTTCCCAACCATCCTCTAATTTCATAGGAATAGAAGCTTTATGTTTCATCTTTTCTTCTTTAATTTTCATGAGAGCATTGATGGCTCAGTGTTGATGTAGAGCTCGTTGGGAAACCCAAGAGGAAGGTATGATGAGCACATCAACAAGTTTCCCTCAGTTATGAAACCAAGGTTTAATCGAACCAGTAGGAGCAAGGAAACACCCCAAAGGTGTTGCTAGCTGAGCCTTGGTAGGGCGCACTACCGATGCTAGTAGCAACATGGAGACCTGCACGACACAACCACAGAACTATGTCCCCAACTTGCGATGAGGTTGTCAATCTCACCGTGTTTTGCTGAAAACAAAGGATTAAACATATCGAATGGAAGGAAGTAATAGTTTGCAGAAAGTAAACACAAAGCAGTAACAGTTTGTAGATTGTATGTAAAAGTAAAGGACCGGGATCCATAATTCACTAGAGGTGGCTCTCCTTAGATAGATAACATGCTGGGCGAACAAATTACAGCGGGGCATTTGACAAACACCGAGAAAAGCAATACATGCATATACTAATCATCTTGACTCCTTTGAGACTTGATTGGGCATTACAACATTATACATAAACCACCATCCAACTGCATCTATGACTAATAATCCACCTTCAGGTTATCATCCGAACCCCCTCCAGTATTAAGTTGCAAGCAACAGACTATTACTTTACGAATTGCGTGTAATGTAAACAATACGATTGTTCTATGAACAAAGGATTGTTGTTTTCTCCCTAGTAGCAACAACACATCTAGTACCCTAGAGATTTCTGTCACTTCTCCAGATTACCAGAGGCATGAACCCACTATCGAGCATAAATACTAACTCTTGGAGTTGCTAGCATCTACTTGGCCAAGATAGCTACTAACAACGGAAAGCATGCAAGATCACAAATAACAAAGACATGATAGAATCAATAATCAATCTGAAATAGCATCTCAATATCCATCGGATCCCCGCAAATACAACATGCAGAATTACAAATAGATGATCTTGATCATGAACAGAGCTCACAAGATCTAGACATGAAAGCACAAAGGAGGAGAACCAGCCATCTAGCTACTACATGGATCCGTAGTCCAAGGATGAACTACTCACGCATCACACCGGAGGCTTGCATGGTGATGAAGAAGGCCTCCAGGGTGAATTACCCTCTCCGGCAGGGTGCCGGGAAGAGCATCAGATCCCTCCTGATCTAGGGATGGAGATGACAGTGGCTACAGACTCTTTCGTGGATTTTTGATCGGGTACTTAGGGTTTTCGTCTCGAGGGCAATATATAGGCGGAAGGAGAGGCCGAGGGGGTGTTGGGGTCTGCCAGACCACCCCCTGGCGCGGGCTAGGCCTGGCCGCGCGGCCAGGTCGTGTGGCTGGCCCCCAGCCCTTCTCCGTCTCGTATTCTAGCATCTGATGACTTCCGGAAAAATAGGCACTTTGTCTTTTGTCCCGTCTAATTCCGAGAATATTCATTTTCTGACTTTCCTGGAACCAAAAACAGCAGAAAACAGGCAGCTAGCACTGTGGCTCTTGTTAATAGGTTAGTCCAAGAAATCATATGAAAAGTACTCCAAAGTGTGGACAAAACACAAGAAAGTGGATAAAACCAAGCATGGAACATCAAAAATTATAGATACATTTGCAATGTATCAACGTCCCCAAGCTTAACTCCTGCTCATCCTCGAGTAGGTAAGTGATAAAAAGAAAGAATAATTTTTGAGGTGACATGCACCATCAAAGACTTGATCAAAGTATTTGTAAAACATTCAAAGCTGGGATCATAGTACTTCAATCATAACATGGAATACAAAGTTCTAGCAATAAGACAAAGAAACTATGATGCAACATGAAAAGGCACAAACAAAAGATTCATGAGTAACAATGCTTTACAAGACGTTTGTTTGTTTCACATAAAGAAAACATAGCATAATAGTATTCAGCTTGTCCCTCATAGAGTAGCAAATATAAATGCATAGGACACCTTCAAAGTTCATAAGAGTGACTAGATACAAATAGTTTAAAACAAGCAATATCAAGTTATGCATCAATCAACTAGTCTTGGGACAATGCACATAGAACTAAGGATGTCCACTATGCTCTCAAAGTAGGTGCATAAAGGTACAAGGTGGAGACTGAATATAATGGTGGAAGAATGGCCTTCATAGAAGGAAGTAGGGATTCAAGTCTCATAAAGAGCTTCCAAATATTATGGTACTTATAGATTTCAGCTCTCATTGCCCCTATCATAAGTATATTGATGGTGATTAAGGTTAAAGTGACACAACTAAGAGGATATGCTTGACAAGTTATAAATCAAAATCTCATGCTCCTTACTTACGAAGACCGAACCTCATGCTACTCAACTTTAGTCACAAGTAAGCTCTTGTCATTGTAAGTACATATGTATCATAAAGAACCGCCAACGGGGTACCCCTTGCACATGATACATGAGCTATCCCATAATCAAAATGACAAGGCAAGCAGACAATGAGCATCTCAGCGATCTTTTTATTTGCTATTTGCATAGGTTTTTATTTAGGATGCTTCATAGAGTGCTTATTATGGTGATGCTGCAAGTTTCCACCATGATTAGGCATGGCTTAGGCTAGCGGCCCAGGCGTTTCTCTAACACACATACAAACTCCATGATCTTACAAGTTCCACTTTTATTTCACACCGCCGGGATCCGTAAGCAAAAGAACATGATATCAACGGGGTACAAAGTACAAGTGAAATGTTGAAAGTGTTCCCCATGATACATGGTTCTGCTAATTTCAACTTATAAAGCGCAAGCATATACGCAACAAAGAAGGACCCAATGGTTCAAGTTTATTAAATGCAGAAAAGTAAAGTGTGCCATCAAGTTCGTGAGAGCTTTAATCACTAGTTTTCTCATAACAAGTTTAATTTGGAAGGTAAACAAAAGCATGAATATACTTGGAATAGCATAAGCTAGTAGGTAGGTATGGTGGACTCTTTGGAATAACTTGGTTTAGGGAGTTGGATGCATGAGTGGAACTTGTCGTCGGATTGAGGACAAGTACGCCATGAGGGGGTCCTCGAGGTGTGCGGAAGAGAGGGGTGTGAGACGTACAGTGTTCCAGGACGGTGAGCACACAAGTTTATCCAGGTTCGAATCCGCCGGCTTTGGACGGATCCAACTCCTGCTAGCAATCCAGTAGTACGGCAGAGCCGGAATATGGGTTACAAGGGTTTCGCCTGTGCGAGCTGAGATTGTAAACTATTGAGGTGTCCTAAAGGCTCTCCCTAGGACGGCTTATATAGATATCTGGCCTAGGATTTACAGGAGAGATCTATCCGGCTACGACTAAGAGTCGGTTACAGAGTACATCTTGAACTACAAGTAACATTATGGGCCTAAGTCGATAAGTCTTCTGGGCTTCCTGTTGTCGGATTGGACTCCGTCTTTCTCCCTGACTGGGTCGCCCGTGAAGCAAAGCTCTAACCCGAAGTGGGCCACCCTGGTCAGTGAGGAACTGTGAGGATACTCGGAAAGTATATCCCCAACAGCAGCCCCCGGAGGCCTCCAAGATCCAAAGTCAGATTTATCATCGTCTAGCTTGATCTTCGGCTTGCAGAATCTTGAAGGGTTCCTGAAACTTCACAACAAAAAATACGATCCGGGTCTTAAAAATAAGTCGGACCTATCAACAGGTTACCCGGATTTTCCAGCTTGATTTCAAAATAAGCCAGAACTTGGTTCCTAACGCCACCTGACACAAGCATGGTCAAGTCACGTCATCTGACAGGCGTTCCGTCAGCACGACCGTTGGTGGGTCCACGGTTCGTGGAACCGAGGCGCCGTTTCAATGCGTGCGTGGAAATCGAGGCGACGCAATCATCGCGTGGGTCCTTCCTAGTTCCTTCCACGACATGTGGCGGTTACACTATAGCATTTGCATGAATCTTGGCGTAGTTAGGTGGATATAAGGGGTTTGGATTTCTCCTTCTCCTTTCCACCAGTCCTTTGCCGTTCCCTTTCCTCCCAATCCTCCTACGCGCACAGAGCGTCCTCGTTCTTCCCCCACAGAGCCCCTTTTAGGTCAATCTCTTGCCAGAGAAATGGCTTCATCTTCTTCCTCCGGCTTGGCGGCAGCGGCGGCGGCAGCAACGGCTAAAGCAGCAGCGGAGAAGGAGAGCTTCCGGGGAATCTGGATCCCCTGCGCTCTCAACGAGGAGGGCCTCAAGAACGTGGAGAAGGAGGGGCTTCTCGTCGCCGACGACTGGCGGAGCGGCTACGGGGAAACTGTCCCCAACCCGCGCGACGGCGAGCGGGTCCACTTCGGCACCCACCTCGATAGAGGTCTGTCCTTTCCTCCCTTGGAGTTCTTCTCCGAGGTGATAGATCATTACGGAGTTCAACTCCACAATCTTCCTCCCAAGTCACTCTTAGAGATGAGTGAGTATGCTTAGCTTTGTGAGGGCTTTCTCGGCATTAGGCCGGTATTATTTCCATGTCCAGAGAAATTCCATTACTGCCGGTGTTCCTTATATCATCGGCACTATTAGTTTTTCGCTTAGACACGATCGGGCATATCCCAAAATTCTAGCCAGTTACTCGGTCAAACAATGGCCAGCCACATTTTTCTACCATAGGGATATTCCGGCTCCCGACAAAGCTACTGCTTTGCTGGCTTTTGTCGACGGAGCTACCACGTCCCAACCTTCTTGGGACGAGGCTGCTCCGGCTCTTTCCGATGATCTGATCCTCGCTAAGAGGCGGATTGAATACTTGATTAAACATAAGGGTTTGAAGGGATCCGACTTGGTCCAGTGCTGGGTCTCACATCGGATCCAGCCCCTTCAGTACCACAGGGATCGACTGATGCACTCCATCACGTCATCCAAAACCGACTCCCTCCGCATCAGCCCCAAAGCCTACACCACTCAAGGCTACATAAGCCAGATCAAGTGGCTGATCAAGGAGCGGATCGAGAGGAGAATCCCGGAGGTTTCTCTGGATATGCACACGAGGGAAAACCCCGTGGTGCCGGTAAGCTTCCATCATCACACTTTTTATGTGTTTCAATCTTTGAGTTATACTGCAATACTGATATGTTTTTGTTTGTTTTCAGCTTGCCGACCTCCCCGAGTCAGAGCTTGCTCCGCTCAAAGGATATCCTCCGGAGTTCTCTCAGGAGGTAGAAGTGGTTCCATTGCCGGACCTTGCGCTCAAGAAGCGCAAAGCTCCGATAGTGGCCGTTGGCACAAAGGAGGTGCCTGTCGTGAAGAGGTAACTTCCAGTCACAACTTTCTGCCTTTTGTACTTCACTCAAGTTTCTTTCTGAGATGTAACGTTTTCCGACTTTACTACATTCTCAAAGCAAAATCAATCATCAAGGGCAAGGGGAAAGGGATTTCTTCGAAGCCCTTGCGTCAGACGAAGCTTACCATAGCTTCCCCTGCCGTAGCTCCTCTAACTCCGGCCCCTCAACCTTCTGCAACACCGGTGACCATTCCTTCCCCGGTCGTCGCAGAAGATCTGGCTCCTTCAACAGAGCCCGCGATCCTTGAATCGCACACTGACGTCACCATAGGTGAGTCAGTTCTAGATAAGGGTGAACCCTCTTTGGTAATGATCCCTCGGCAGAAACCTTCACCGAAAACCTCATCAGCAATTCGGGACTTGCCAAGTTTGGCATGTCCCGGAAATCTGCTGAAGAAATCCAGTGGCTCGCCAGCCAAGTCTTGGAGAAAAGCCATCTATCTGCCGAAGAAGAAGCGTAAGAAGCAGAGGACACCAAGTTCTCTGACCTTCTTGCCCAAGTCCGCCTTCGCGACGAGAGGATTAGGACTGGTGAGCTTCCAACAGCCTCAGTGATCCCTCTTACTCTTGCCGAGAAGGTGGCCGCTGAAGTGAACGCGTGTTTGGATAAACTCACCCGTGAGCAATATGTAAGTCGGAATTCCAACTCATGTGTTTTTCCATTATGTTATATCATTTCCTCTAGCCCCCAAGCATGAAGTAGGATATAGAATCCGAATTTATGCTTCATTAGGATGCCAAAGAACGAACTAGTGTAGCCCCCAAGGCTCGTGCTGATATTTTGCAAAAATATTAGCCCGATTCTTAAGTAGCTTTCTGACTTTGGGTATTATGACTTACAGAAAGTATGTTCCTATAACCAGGAATTACTGAGCAATGTCTGTGATAAGCGGAGAGAGATCAAAGCTCTCTGATTTAAAAATGCTGAACTCAAAGTTGCCAAGGATGAGGCCGAAGGTAAACATTCCAAAACTCAAACCTTGTCGTTACTATTTTCAATGTCGAATTTTTCTGAACTCTTGTTCTTTTTGACTTACAGCACTGGTGAAACAATCTGTCGCCATGATTGAAGAGGCTGAGAACCTCAAGACCTTGGTGGTGGAGAACAAGGAGTTGCGCCAAGAGCTAGACCGGCTCAAGGCAAATCATGAAAAGAGCATAGCTCAAGTCCTTGAATCCTCCTCCATGGCTACTGAAGAGCGTGATCGCAGGATCGCTGCTCAAGATAAAATAATCTCGGACCTCAAGAATGAGCTTGGCAGAGAGAAGGACATGTCCCAGGCGCTCCGGACTGAACTCCAGAGTCTCCGAGAGGAGAAGACCAAAATTGACGACGTCATTTTCAGTACGTTCCATCTATCTGACTTGCCTCTTTCTTCGACTTTCTTCAATGTCGGATTTTTTCTTAACTTGTTTTGTGTATAGGTCCTCTGAACTTGACGGACTCTTCCTCCTCCGAGCCTCGCACCCACCGGCTTACCCAAGTCAGTGACCTGCTTCATGACTTCCGCCAGTCCCTTGAGGACATTGGCGAAGCTCTCAAGATTCCGGACATGCCAAGCATGTCGGATTTTCAGGTGTGGGACAAAGCAAAGGAGATGCCACAACTTATTCAGGACTGGAACATGTCCTACGCGCGGACTGCTGCAGAGAACGCTCTCACCATGGTAATGAGCCACCATGGAAACATGGAGATATGGCAAGTGACCAGAGGGTACTGCAAGGTAGATGAGGACGACCAGGAGCAGGACCTTCAAGCCATCATGCACTCCTGCGCCGGATATGGGTGTCGTGTGGCTGACCTGACCAGCTACGAGATCCCCTTCTTCACCCGCGTGGCTACTCCGCCTCCTCCTCCAGAAGAAACAGCTGAAGTTTCTGACGATGAACGCACCACCTCGGATGCGGACATCTCGGAACGATACCAAAGCGGCGGAACCAGCGAGCCGGCAGCTCCTCCATCTCCTCCTGCATCATAGATCAGAAATTTTTGTATTATTCTGGAAAAACATGATGCGTTTGTAAATATTTAAACTTTGCTAGTGCTAAGCTTTTGATCTATTCAACACTTTTTGGCTTTAATTTATTTTTATGTGCCTGAAATGTTTACATAAGCACTTGTATTTTTTCGTCTGTACTTATCGTTTACCTGGCCTTCCGCCTCGTCCCTTTTGTGAGCCGGCTAAACCTTCCGCCGGAAACTTTGCCGAGCAACGGAGCTCAATTGCTAAACCAGTTTAAACTCGGAAACAAAGTCGGCTTCCAGTACCAACAATTCACTACTCGGAAAATGCCCGCATCCAACAATCAGACAAATAACCAAAGTAAAGACTAGAAATTTTAGAGTTATACCCGAAGGTAGCATTTTTAGAATCGGAAATCTAAACCAAAACGAACATGAGCGTAAAGTACTTTCACGCATTCTGGGATTTTCGACTATCACATGATCATTTGGAAATAAGATGGTAAAAACTTCTCAGAAAATCTTGAGGCAACCAAAACTTTTAATTCTCTCAGAGCATGTACATATATATGATTACAAAGAAGGATAAACTAAGAATAAAAGGGGCGTAGCTGAGCAATATTCCATGGTCTGTCTAACTCATCCGGATTTGTACTGCCTCCAGCTCTCTTTCTCTTCTTAGTAGCAGGTCTTTCTTTGACTGGCCTCATGTCAGTTAAGTAGTACGATCCATTGTGCAATACTCGACTAACTAAGAAGGGCCCTTCCCATATCGGGGAAAGTTTGTGCTTTCTTTGTTGCACAAGCCGGAGAACCAAATCACCTTTATTGAAAGATCTATTTCGAACTCTCTGGCTATGATACTTGCGTAACTTCTGCTGATAGGCTGTAGATCTCATTTCAGCAACGACGCGAACTTCTTCGACTAAGTCGAGATCATTTTGTCGAGAAATCTCGGCATCCTCTTCGATATACGCGGCCACTCTAGGAGAAGTATGAATCAAATCACTAGGAAGAACTGCTTCTGCGCCATAGACCAAGAAGAAAGGTGTGTATCCTGTTGACCTATTTGGAGTTGTTCGTAAACTCCAAATTACAGAGGGTAATTCCTCTGCCCAAGCCCCCGCAGCACGTCGTAGTGGTGCTTCGAGTCTCGGTTTAGGCCTTGTAGGATTAAACCATTTGCTCTTTCGACTTGTCCGTTAGCCTATGGATGTGCGACTGACGCAATGTCAAGCCGGATAATTTGCTCGTTGCAGAATTCAGCCAATTCTCCCATAGAGAAGTTACTCCCATTGTCCGTGATAATGCTATGCGGATAACCATACCAGATTATAACATCCTCGACAAATCTTTTGGCTGTTGCTCCATCACAACTAGTGACAGGTTTAGCCTCAATCCATTTTGTAAATTTATCCACCATCACTAAAAGGTGAGTAAATCCACTTGGAGCTCGTTTAAATGGTCCTACCATATCAAGCCCCCATACCGCAAAGGGCCATGTTATAGGTATTGTTCGCAGCTGATCAGCCGGAACATGAGCTTGCTTGGCGTACTTTTGGCAGCCTTTGCACGTCTTGACTAATCGTTCGGCATCTGCCTGAGCTGTAAGCCAGAAAAATCCATGTCTAAAAGCTTTTGCCACTAAAGATTTGGCTGCAGCGTGGTGAACACACTCGCCTTCATGGATTTCCCTTAAGATTTCCACTCCTTCTTCCGGAGATACACAACGCTGAAAGACCCTAGAAACACTCTGTTTATGGAGCTCACCTTTAACAATAGTATAGGCTTTTGCTTGTCGGATAATCTGCCGGCTCAGCACCTTGTCTTCGGGTAATTTGACATCTACCAAATAATCGAGGTAGGGTTGAGTCCAGCTGGGGATTACAGCCAGAAATGCTATCAAAGGTGAGTCGGATTTGGTCAGATATTCCTCATCTACTCCCTTAATTGAGGGAACTTTGAGGTGCTCTAGAAAAGCGCCATTCGGGGCCTCTTTGCGCGCAGAACCTATACGAGATAGTGCATCTGCTTCCTCATTTTCTGCTCGAGGGATGTGTTGAACTTCAAACCCTTCGAATGATTTAGATAGATCATCCACGACAGCTTTATATGCTGCCATGTGTTTATTTGCATTACAAATATCTGACACTTGTTGATCAACAAGATCCGAATCGCCGTAACACATCAAACGTCGGATGCCAATATCCTTAGCAATCCAGATTCCATGCAGCAGTGCTTCATACTCGGCAATATTGTTTGTCGCTGTGAAGTGGATCTGCAGCACGTATAAAAGTTTGTCTCCTTGGGGTGATTTGAGCACCACGCCAGCCCCCGAGCCCCCTCGAGCCTTGGACCCATCAAAAAAGAGGGTCCAATATTCCGACTCAGGGAGGATCATATTCTCCTTTGTCTCTGTCCAATCAGCGACAAAGTCAGCAAGGATCCGAGATTTGATTGTTGTCCAAGGTTTATACTCAATATCGAAAGCTGAAAGCTCTATGCCCCATTTGGTGACGCGTCCTGTGGCGTCACTGTTGTTGATTATATCTCTCACGGGAGCTTTGCTCACCACGGTAATTGGATGCTCCTGAAAGTAGTGTCGTAACTTACGGGATGATAGAAAAACACCGTAAGCCAACTTTTGATAAAGTGGATACCGCTGTTTTGACTCTGACAGGACCTCGCTGACAAAGTAAGTCGGACGCTGCACCAGGTGTTCCTGATTTTCCTCTGGTCTCTCCACTACCATGACAATACCGACTTCCTTATTTGTCGCAGCAATGTAAAGCAACATCGGTTCCTGAGGTTCCGGCGCTGCAAGGATAGGAGCAGATGAGAGTACTCTCTTTAGGTCTTGTAGTGCACCTTCAGCTTCGTTAGTCCAAACAAAATCCTTGGTCTTTTTCAGGAGTTTGTATAATGGTGCGGCTCTTTCACCAAGCCGGCTTACAAACCGACTGACTGCAGCAATGCAACCAGTTATTCTTTGTACGTCCTTCAGGCGAGTTGGCCTAGAAATATTGAGTATAGCCTTGATTTTGTCTCGGTTCACCTCTATGCCTCTTTGAGACACGATGAAACCTAACAATTTTCCGGCTGGTATTCCAAAGAAGCATTTCTTCGGGTTAAGCATGATGTTGTATTTTCGTAGATTGGCAAATGTCTCCTCCAAGTCGAAAATCCTGTAGCCAAGTATCTGGCCGAGCAATGTCGTCGTAGGCTTGGATGTGCCTTAAGATAGCAAATCCTTCTAGGAATCTTGTAGCTCTGGTGCGTGGTGCGAAGCACTTTGGGCCCACGTACATATCATCGTTTTCATAGCGCCGCGCCTCTATGTTGGAATTGATCCTGTGCCTTGCGTCACTCGGGGATAGAGATCGTCTCGAATGTCGGCTGTGGCTGCGGTGCCTCGAAGCCAGACTACGGCTTCTGCCGCCACCTCCTCCGCCACGTCGTCCTCCTTGTCCCCCTTGGGAGAGGGTGGGGCAGCTGAATTGTTTCTGGCTGATCGTCGGCCTCCATCTGGAGCATCATTATTCCGGTTCCGGGGAGGATCTTGACTATGACGAGCCCCCTGCCGGCTTGTACCAACATGGTTTCTGTCGTTTCTTCGTCCGTCATTCCCACCATGGTGAGGCTCAGCCGGACGGCTTGCATGTCTAGGAGGTGGCATTTTTTGACGATCCTCCTCCCGACGTTTCTCTTTATCTTCTCCCCTTCGATCGTTGGACTCTCGTCGGGGAGGGCTCTTCGGATTCAGTGCAGCAATGGCATCTTTCTCGGCTTGTGGAGCGACGTTGCTCCAGTTACGGGTAGTTTTGTGATGTTGTCCTAACGATCCGGTTCTTGAATAATTGTCTTCCCGTCGTTCGAGGTTATGATACTACGCCCGAACGTAATGGGATCTTACGCCAGCCCATGCCGGATCTGTGCGACATTGGTCAAAATCCAAGACCATTTTTTGACTTCTGGACAGGGCGACCTTTTGCTGCTCCAGTCCCTTGTTGAGTAGTTTGATACCCAAACGGATCTCCTCCGGTCCTGGATTAGCCAATAGAATTTCTCGGGCCGCCACGGTATTCTGTACTGGGGTTGGGTAAACCCATCTCCATTGCTATCTTTCTGTGGCTTCCCCATCTCATCTCCAAAAAGGACGGCACAGACACGTGGGAATTGGTCGTCATCTGTGTGACGCTTCCGTGTCTTCTGATTTAACCTAGACATGTAGTCCTTGTTTGACATGCGTTTCTTCTCCACCTCGATGTTCTTGGCTTCATCGAGGAGTTGTTGACGACGCGCTTCTAGGGCCTGCGCCCTTTCGTCCAGCTCATCCGTAGTAAGTTCTGCGGTTGTAGGGATAGGCGTGGTTAATGCGACATCGATGAGTTTACGCGCACCTTCGGTGATCACGTGTCCCTCCATCGATGATTCTTTTTTCGGCTCTTCTGGGATAAGTGCTCCATTCGAGTCTTCCTCGTATTCCTCGGCAATCACCTCCTCTGTCAGAGGGTCTTTTGTTGGGGTCTTGTTCTTCTTCTTTGCCTTCTTGGCAGCGCCGGTAGCAAAGACGGCTTTGGGTCCATTTCTCGGAGTCAAGCTTTGATCGGTACTTTTGGACATATGGACCTCGGGATTATCTCTGACGTCCATGTCATCCTGCGCTTTGGGAGAGTGTTCCCCGGATCCTTCATCCATGGCTTCTCCTTCTTCTGCAGCTTTGGAGTTATACTCCTCTTCATATTCCGCGGAGAACTTTCGAAAATCTGCCGACGTCATAGATTCATCCGAGGATGCGGGAACATTGGAGTTTGATCCAATTGCCTCCAACATAGAGTCGGTGTTTTCTCCAGCATCGGCAGAGTCGGATCCGGATCCCACATATCCGACAAAGTGTGACGCGTGCTTCCTGAGGTACCTGCGGCTTTCGCGATCAGCCATGTCGAAACTTCTGATGGTCTCGAGGATTGCATATGTGCTTTCGCCTTGCAGTATCATACGTCTCAGTGTGTACCTCAGGAAAGGCATGTCTGTCCCGGCGTCGTTAGAGCCGGAATCAGTGTCGTTGATATGTTCCTCCTGAATTTCGACTTCCACGGGTGGATCGATCTGGGATCCGGCTTCTCCAGGGAGATCCACTCCAGATTCGACTTGGACCGCTAGTTCTTCTTCAGGCTCGGATTTCTCCACTATCTCCGCAATTGGTGTGGGCTGGGTGGGATTAGGGTTTTCTGAGATCCGGAACTCTGCCGCCTCCGCGGACAAAGGGGACCCAGAAAATTCTTCTGCCTCTATCATCACTGTTGGGTGGGTTGGGCAGGTTCGGCGAAACCGATGTAAACATCGATCTCGCCAAAAGACATGATTGTGTAGGTAGTCAGAGCCTCCCTTGCCGGAATCCAAGTCTCGTCGAGAACGATGAGAGGGACGTCGTTGGTGTAGAGGATCCGACCGACGGTGATGGTCTCGCCAATTCCGATTCTTTTAGATTCCGCTTGGAACGCAGATCCGAAGCTCACTTGCCCCACGGTGGGCGCCAACTGTCGTCGGATTGAGGACAAGTACGCCATGAGGGGGTCCTCGAGGCGTGCGGAAGAGAGGGGTGTGATATGTACGATGTTTCCAGGACGGTGAGCACACAAGTTTACCCAGGTTTGAATCCGCCGGCTTTGGACGGATCCTACTCCTGCTAGCAATCCAGTAGTACGGCAGAGCCGGAATATGGGTTACAAGGGTTTCGCCTGTGCGAGCTGAGATTGTAAACTATTGAGGTGTCCTAAAGGCTCTCCCTAGGACAACTTATATAGATATCCGGCCTAGGGTTTACAGGAGAGATCTATCCGGCTACGACTGAGAGTCGGTTACAGAGTACATCTTGAACTACAAGTAACATTATGGGCCTAAGTCGATAAGTCTTCTGGGCCTTCCCGTAGCCGGATTGGACTCCGTCTTTCTCCCTGACTGGGCCGCCATGAAGCAAAGCTCTAACCCAAAGTGGGCCACCTTGGTCAGTGAGGAACTGAGGATACCCGGAAAGTATATCCCCAACAGAACTCATACTTGGTTGTGGAGGCTAGCAAAAGACTGGGAGCGACAAACTAAGAGAGCAATAATGGCCATAATCATGCAGAGTGACAAAACATCATTGATCAAAGCATAAAGTGATACTACAAGTTGAAAGTAAAGGATCATAAAGGCTATGGTGACTTGACATAGTCATAACATGGTGTGAGCATGCGCCAAGTCAACCCAAATAAAGCATCAAAGGAGAATACCACTATACTATGATTTAATATGCTAAAACAACGCATGATTCATCCAAGGCACATTAAGAAATCTCAATTGTTTATAAAAATTCATGCTACAACAAAGAATACTAAGCATAAAGCCAAAAAAATATCAAGCATGGCATGACAAAGCATAGGCCACAGTCAAAAACGAGCTCTTTTTACCACATAAGCATGAACTTTCCTACTCTTTTCCAATCCAAACCAAACTATTTGCAAACCAATGTAAGAAAGAGGGGGTCCAACCAATTTATTCAGCAAACTAAGAAAACCAAGAAAACTAAAAACCAAAACGAAAACGAAAAAGAAGACGCTCCAAAAAACACAATTGTGCATGAAACAATAAAAATGAAGCATTTGGAAGAAACCTAGGATTATTATTGATGAAGAAGGGGATGCCTTGGGCATCCCCAAGCTTTGACGCTTGTACTTCTTGGATATTTCTATGGGTGACACACGTGGCATACCCAAGCTTGAGCTTTAGTCCTTCCTTCATCTCATTACTCATTCCTTCCATACACCTGCAATTTTTTCTTCATACAAAACTTCACACAATCTTTATTAGCAACATTAGTGCACTCAAGATAAATAAGTCTTAAGGTTCAGTTCTAACACCAAATAAACTTCCATTATAACACTAGCTACTGTAGCACTTCCCTCAAAAATCTTAATTCCCCAAAAGAACTCAAAAAGGAACCAACAAGAAGCAAATGCAGAAAATGGCAGAAATCTGTCAAAACAGACCAGCAGGTAAAGACGAATTTTTTAGAAGACCTTATGTTGCTCAAATCAAAAAGTGTTGATCTAACTAAAGTTAGATAACAACCTGGGGAAGAATCACAAAAATTCACGCCTCAAAAAAACGTTCAGAGATTTTACACGAATTTTTATGGTGAAGCACAGAAATCTGTTTCGGGACAGCAACTTTCCCAATCATTACTTCTCTCTCATTAGAGGTTACTCTTGGCAAAAAAAGCAAATAAAAAGGATAAAGAGTGGTTATTACTGAAGTAATAACTTCCAAGACTCATATAAAATTTTGGTTTATCTCCCAATAAGTACTTTTCTTTAACACCTTTAAGTTAGGCATAAGAAGAAAGAAAAAGAATCAAGTGTTCTCAAATGAAGAAGCATTAGGACCAAATTTTGTTTTCATAGGGGAAGCAAAAGAAATCTTATCTCTCTTATTAGGGAAGTGTTCTATACCTTTATTGAGTGGGAGTTGATATTTAATGGTGCCTTCTTTCATATCAATAATGGCACCAACAGTTCTAACAAAAGGTCTTCCCGAAGTAGTAGGACAAGAAGCATTGCATTCAACATCCAAAACATAGAAATCAACAGGGACATATGCATTGTTAACCATAATAAGAACATCATTAAGACTCCCCATGAGTTTCTTTTTAGCATTATCATCAAGTGGGACATTCAAATAACAATCTTCAAGTGGAGGCAAATCAAGCATATCATAAATCCTTGTAGGCATAATAGAAACACTACTATCAAGATCACATATAGCTTTGAAATCAAAGTCATTCACTTTCATATTAATGATGGGTTCCTAACCATCTTATTTTTTATAGGAATAGAAGCTTTATGTTTCATCTTTTCTTTTTTAATCTTTATGAGAGCATCAGTAATGTGTTTTGTAAAGGCCATGTTCATAGCACTAGCATTAGGACTTTTAGCAAGCTTTTGTAGGAACTTAATAACTTCAGAGATATTGCAACCATCAAGATCAAAATCAAATTTATCATCTAAAGTAGTAGAACTATTAGTAGCCTCAACACTAGTGGTGGTGATAGTAGAAACACTAATGTTTCTAGCAATTTCATCTTCTCTTTCCCACTTAGCATGTAATTCAGCTAATAGTCTAACATTTTCATCAATTCTTACTTGTATAGCATTAGTAGATGCAAAGGGATTATCATTAGTTTCAGGTTTAGCAACCATTTTATTCAAAGAAGATTGAGCTTCAGCCAAAGATGCTATATTTCTTTCAGCATTAGAGAGTTTTTCCTCAATAGTTTTATTGAAAGCAGTTTGTTTACTAATAAAGTCTTTAAGCATAACTTCAAGTTCAGAGGGAGCACTCCTATTATTGTTGTAGGAACTTCCATAAGCATTACCATTGTTGGGAGGATATGGCTTATAATTGTTGTTACCAAAATTATTCCTATAAGTATTATTGCCAAAATTGTTATTTCTTATGAAGTTCACATCAACTTGCTCTTCTTGAGCAACCAAAGAGGCTAAAGGAACATTATTTGGATCAATATGGGCTTTCCCATTCACAAGCATAGACATAATAATATCAATCTTATCACTCAAGGAGGAGGTTTCCTCAACAGAATTTACCTTCCTACCTTGTGGAGCTCTCTCAGTATGCCATTCAGAATAATTAACCATCATATTGTCCAAAAGTTTTGTTGTAGCACCCAAAGTGATGGTCATAAAGGTACCTCCAGTAGCAGAGTCCAATAGGTTCCTTGAAGAATAGTTCAATCCTGCATAAAAAGTTTGGATGATCATCCAAGCAGTCAGTCCATGAGTGGGACAGTTCTTTACCAAAGATTTCATTCTTTCCCAAGCTTGAGCAACATGCTCATTATTAGATTGTTTAAACTTCATTATTTCACTTCTCATAGATATAATCTTAGCAAGAGGATAGTATTTTCCAATGAAAGCATCTTTGCACTTAGTCCAAGAATCAATACTATTCCTAGTTAAGGAATTCAACCATTCTTTAGCTTTTCCTCTCAAACAAAAAGGAAACAATTTCAGCTTAATAATATCACCATCTATATCCCTATGCTTTTGCATCTCACAAAGTTCAACAAAGTAATTTAGATGGGCAACAACATCTTCATTACCAATACCAGAAAATTATCCTCTCATAACTAGATTGAGTAAAGCAGGTTTTATCTCAAAGAAAGTATCTTCAGGCACAGGTGGAGCAATAGGTGTGCTCATAAAATATTTGTTGTTGGTGCTAGTGAAGTCATACAACTTAGTGTTTTAAAGAGTAGTCATTTTTTGTGTTTTCAAATAAGAAAGCAAACTAGTAAAACTATTTTTTTTGTGTGTTTTTGATAAAGAAACAAGCAAACAACGCAAAAAGAAACTAAGCAAAACAAAAATAACAAAGTAAAGAGATTGGTTATTGTAGGGGTTCCGCGCATAAAAACAATAAATTTTACTCTACACCCCTGAACCCCTGAAGCTGCCAGGACCTATCTATTAGTAATACAGTAACGGGAGGGGCTTTTCGCAAACTTACCCTTGAAGACCGAAAAGCGTTGTCAACGCTCACGAGAGCGTGGTTGATGTAGACGAGCCGAAGCCGACCTCAAGGTCGTGATGAAGTCCTTGCGCTCCTTCTGGCTCCAACGACTTGAGTGCCTCAAGTGCGACACCTCGCAGGGAGTTACACACCTCTGGTGCCTGACGATGACTCCCGCTTCCCTGATCCAGCAGCAGTTGCGGAAGTAGAGCTCCCGGATCCGAATCCCACAGCGCGACGGCGCACCGCGGTGAAGATGTCTCTCGCTCGCGTAGTCCAGACTTGGGACCACGGTCACGAGAGAGAGAGGGGGAGCGAGAAAATATCAATTAGAGGTCCTCCCAAAAGTGGGGAGACCTTTATTGATTATTGGTTGTATTTTTCTAGGCCAAATACCCCACTTTATATAGGGGGAGGGGAGGTACTACCTCCCCTCAAGTCCCGGGGTGGGACTAAAGGAGAGGAGGGGGGAGGAGGTGGCTGTCGGCCACCTAGTGGGCCCCGTGCGGGGGGGCTAGGCCCAGCCGGCCTCCCCCTTGCCCCTTCTCCCTCTCTCCTTTCCCCTAATGGGCCTTCTCCTTCCGGAATTGGCCCATTAAGCCCTTGACCATTAAAATTGATTTTCTCTTTATTAAATAATTATGAATAAATGATTAAATCAATATTTAACATTCATTCACATGTTATATAATCTCCGTGGCTATGGAACACCTTCCACCTCCACTTCGGACATCCTCCGGACTTACCGAAACCCTTCCGGTTTTCTCCCTACTTTGCTTCGGTGATTCTACCGATCCTATAAATGCTCTCTAAGCATCATCAAGCCCTTAAGCGTGATACCCCACGGTTCGGGAACACCCCAGACATGGTCGGGACACTCCCGCACCAATGATCGACAGAGGGACCTGGATGGCCATGTGACCCCTGTGCGTTCCACGAAGATCTTTCGTTGTTTGAACCGGGACAGTCATGTCTTATTCCCTTTGTCATTCGATACTTGCATTGCCCGAGATCTGATCATTGACATCGCCATGTCGTGTTCAATCTCGTTACTGAACAATGCTACTTGACTCGTTCTGACAAGTGATATCCCCGTGATCCAATCACATGTTGCGCAGCTATTGGATATAACTTCTCCGAGTGGTCCCTTGAGTATCTTTCCGTCACATGGACAGACAAATCCCGCTCTTGACATATATTGCCTCTACGGTTTCCTCTGAATACCTGAACACACCTTTATAACCACCGTTTTACCAGATGGCGTTTGATGCTATCTAAGCACTCTCGAGAGACAGTGATTGATATAGCCTCACGGTCTAAGGAATAGTCTACGAGGATCCATTTCTAATCATTGTAACTTGAACTTCGTGACATGATCTCGGGTCACGATGTTTAGGTTGGGTATTGGTTCATCATCTCATTCACAGAATGAGATGACCTCATTTCCAACTAGCATAAATGCCACATGATCAGGAAACTTGATCATCTATTGAACAATGAACCAGTGACTAGAGTTTCACTGGGAACCCCTGGTTGTTTGTATATCACACGTGTATTGATGTTTCCACTCAATACAGTTATAGCATGATATAAAACTTAATCATAAACTATATGAAATATGATAATAGTCCTTGCTACTATTTGTCTCTAGGGCATATTTCCAACAGTCTCCCACTTGCACTAGAGTACAAATACGCTAGCTGCATTTGTTCTAAATCATTGGCACCACATATCCGGTACCTTGAACATGATTGCTCATGGAAGAGGATGAGTCTTGATTCTGTACTTTACAGTCCCAAATCCTTTACAACTTACTAATGTCACCTTGATTGACATTAATACTTTATCATCACATGATAGCATCTGTGTGTATGCATTGTCGCTATGGCAGTAGAGCGAGGCCTGATTCCAGGAGCCTATAGTGACGTTAGATCAACCTCGAGGGCTTTCTCATGGGCACTATGCCCTGGGAAAATCATTCTACGTTAAAAGCGAATTAGCCTCGCCATAACATTATACAACACTTTAGATGGTTGCCTTATCTATTATTATAAATGTATTCATCGAAACACTAGTGCACGCTGTGCAACTTTCGATGTTTTGTTCACCTCGCTTCCTATTTGACTTCAATTGGTATCTACAGGAGTTTCCAACATATTCCCTTATAACATAACTCTTTATGCTTTAAGATATGTCATCCTTTATGGATTTGGAAAATATGTCCACAGTTCTCTACTAGACACTGCGGACAAACTTAGCTCAACGTTCTGTGATTCGAACTTAATCACTTTCAAACATTCCTTATTTGGATCACATATTATGCTAAGTTATCATCATGGTTTCTAAGATAGAACCTATGTCTTAACATAGTAGATGACGATCATCCTTTTATTTCTTTCAACCATTGATACTAAACTTAACACTATTCCTAATTTGAGTTATTAAGGACCAGTTCCTTAATTATCTTCTATTTCAAAACCCCTTTAAGAATCCCTTAAGGAATACTACATAATATCATAATACACCTATTATCAACTTCTATATCTTATAAATCATTATTTATAAGTATTTGCATTTTCATCCTTAACATATTTAAGAATTACTCCTATAAGCTCCCACTCAAAATATGTTCCTACATATTTGAATTCGAGTCTTATATTGCTCCCACTTAAAATATGTCAATCACATATTGTTTCAGGAAGACTTTCATAGCTCCCACTCAATTTTATGCAAATTGCATATCCACTCACTATTTTGAATAACTTCAAAAACTTTGATCAAATATCAAACTTGGAGATTTACTATGAGATACTAGTACTTTACTAGTTTTAAATCCACTAGACATTTAGCACATATGAATCAAATTCATTTGAATTCATCCAATACTTGACAAATTGTGCTTTTGTCATTCACCCCTTTTTCCTACTATGGCTTTGCAGTCATTTGGGAAAATTCCAAGCAACCCCTTTACTTGTGAGATTCAGCAATGAATTGCTTTCTAATCTCAAGGGAATTTTGCTTTTAGGATTTATCATAATTTAGTTTACCATTATTTCCTTTTTAGTTCGTAGGTATGTCATATTCCAAAAATCATGACAAGTGATTCACAAATGTCTCCATACAAGATATGGATTGACATTTTGAATCCTACTTCATATAGTGAAAAACAATAGTGGAGGGAAAAACACACTGATCAAAATCATTGATTCTGTGAAGAGAATCGTTTAGGAACGTTGTCCGTTGCGCTTCTCAACACTCTGATGCAGGTTTTTGAATCCACATCGTGTTTTACACTAATTTCCATTTGCTCGTAATTGAGAAACATCACTAGAAGTGAGCTTTCTCAAGAATGCACCAAAATCCAAGCAATACGAATCTTGCTTTCCTTTTGGTTTGAGCTATGGGTTTTGTATTCAAAGTTTCCAATGAATACTCTACAAGGACTTATTCGCTATTGTTTTGGTTATATCGAATAACCCCAAAACTTTCACGAATTCAAATGGTTTGCCAATTCTAATTGAGTGCTAACTATTTCTAACTAATGGTCTCTACATCTACACTATAATGATTTATTTGGTGCCTTCTATTTAACCCCTTTGATATCTAATATCACATTGTGATGCTTTGTATTTTGACGTTTCAAAACACTTTGCATTTCACAATCACTTTCATGCCATTCTTATAAATTTGAACTTCATTACTATTGATCAAATCATAGTAATTGGATTCCCTTTTATATTTACACCCTTCGTTGATGAAAGATTTTGATAAAATCAAATAGTTTCATATTCATGTTTCCTTTTGTAAACTACTTTACACATTTAAACAATCATTTAATGATAATTACCATTTTCGTTAAAACACAATACATCGAATCTGTATTTACTTTTAACAATTCTTTAAACACTTTGTATTCAAGTAATACATGGTGTTCAAGTTATTTTGCCGAACTTAGGTATGATTTATATGTGAGAAGAAATCGAATGACTTTCACATATTATCACATAACTTTGAATTTAAACAATGGTTTCATTCATTTAATGAAATATCATTAAGTTGGGTATTTTTTTAACAAGGCATTTTAATGTTTTACAAATATTCATACATTATAAATTAGTTTCAAACAACAAGGATAATTCACACATAATCAAACAGGATATGAACACGAATAGAAATCATTCATAAAAGCAGAACAACTGTTTGTTACAAACTGATATGAATAACCGTCTCACGAAGTGTGAGACAAACTAAAGAAGTTCAAATCTCTCGATTACATTAATCATCCTAAACATAAACTAAATGATAAATGTCGAGGGAGAGTGTCGTTGGCCGTCATCATCATGCTCGCCATCAACACGCAACGTCACCTCCTCTCTAGCAAGCACCTCTCATGCAAAAGGACCTGTTTTCAATAAAACAGAACAAGTATCAGATATACTTAACACTGCAATGTGTTTGCAAGATTATAACATTTATAAAACTGTATATCAAATATATACCTTTGTCGTCGACGACTCCAGCGACGTTGGGTTCATCTATCACATTTCTGAAATATGATATGAACTCAAGGAAATCCAGTGTCTCCGTGTCGCCTCTCATAATTAAGATCTTCACTTGTGCTTGGAAGCTTGGAGGAAGCGACCGTAGCACAACTCCCATCGCAAATGAGCTTGAGAACCAGTTGTCCAGGTAGTATGCCAGACTCATGTACGCATCGTAGAGACGCAATAAGTACTCATCCAGTGAGGAGCCCTCCTCCATCTTTATGGAGAGGAAGTCCCCCATCAGCTCATACTCCCACATGCACACTTGTTCCACGAAATGTGCTCTCAGATGTGCCATGACCATCTGGGGCTTAAGACTCCCCACCATTGGCCATAGTCCATCCTCCATTCCAAGGCGCATGGTCACTAATATGAATATGGCCATCACACGACGACGATAACGCAGATCCCGCTTGACATGGGTATGCCCAATAGGCACTCGACTACAGCCTACCTGGTGCGGCTCGACGGAAGGCCCACTCGACGAATTGCCAAGGTCCATGACGCCTATGACGGTTCGAGTGGTATGAAGCCCATATGGACATGGACTCCCAACATACAAGACAAGGAAAGCTCAATACTAGAGTTTGAATACAACTTGTAACCAACTCGTATTTGTACCTGAGACCTAGCCTCCCCATATATAAAGGCTAGGAGGGTCCAACGAGGAGGACACGCTACACCACAATAGATCTAGACATCGCGACTCTCCCAATAGATAGATCTACGATCTCCCATACGCCAGATCCAATCTGCGCATACACCGCCATCGGTGACATTGTAATCCTTCGGATCCTTTATCAATCAAGAGCAAACAAGCAGGAGTAGGGTCCTCTAAGAGGCCTGAACCTGGGTAAACCTTGTGTCCCTGTGTGCTTGTCTGTTAGCCGATCGAGACTTCCAGCGTTTCCCTCCTTCTCTAAAACCCAGGTCCATAACAATAGGCATTGATGAGTTAAACCCTCGTCAATTGGCGTCGTCTGTGGGAACTGGGAGCACTGATGTTGCGGTCTCGACGGCCTCATCACCAGCAATCTACGATTCGCCTGTTTTCTATGGAACAGATCTACTTCGGCTCCACGCACGTCATCATCTGGGTGGGATCCCTCGATCATCGCCATCGTCGGCTAGATCGCATTTGGTCGTCTCTTGCGCTCTGTAGCGCTCGACGTCTTCCTCAACAATGGCAGTGATTTTTGTTGCTGCATGACTTCAGGCAACCCGACGCCCAAGATCCTTCATCGACACAACACGCGTCTCTCGCCCAAGCCTGCAGCGCCACAGATTACATCAAGTTTCCGCTGAGAATAAAAAACAGCCCTGGACATGCCACACAGCAACAGGATGCGTCGTCCGCCGCTACGCGAATCCAGCTGAGCTATACGTATTGGATGTGATTAGATCGGATCAAAAAGCAACACAAATACACAAGCAAGGCGTAATCTCGAGTCCTACACCAGCACAACAGCTGACCAATCGGAAAAAGTCCCGAGAAGACAGTCCTAGTTGTGTACGTGAGTCTATGATGGAAAGTTCAGAAAACAAACTAGTTCTCCGACTCGTATTGAGAGCTTCAAGCTTGGTACTCGAGCTGCATTAAAAAAACAAGTGTTGGTCGTTTCATGTCAAAGCCACCATAGCAAAAGCCAAATCGAAAGCACGATCAAGGTCCAAGACACAGGAGAAGAAAAAATAAATCCATGTGACCACCTCAGGTGTCACGTCCTCCCAAAGCGTGGATATACATGAAAAAAAACAAGAAGAGTTGCTCACATGAAATACTGCGTGCTATTCCATGGGAAGAAAATTTTGGCAAGGTTATGGCAGAAGCTAGCTAAATCAATTCTCCCGACAAACTATAGGAGAGATATAAGCGTGATATGGATGACGCAGAGCCAACTGTATCCACCACATCAATCTCATCCATAACGCTACTCGCCGCCGTGTCGATTCCTTCCAAACAAAAATCCGTCGACTGGACCACACGTCCGCTGCGTCGACACCGTCAACTGCTCTAACTCTACACTCGGGGGCTCCGCCAACTCCGTCCCGAGACCTATTACTGCCTTCGGCTGTGGCGACTATTATGGTGTTCAGTAGCGCCGACTATGCCGTGCGACCCTCTACAACATCAACCTCGGCGACCCGTTGAAGTCTTCGGCTCCGGCGAATCGAGGGCCTCCCTCGGCATCGACAACCCGTTGCATTCTTCGACACTGGTGATACGCTGTCATCATCGACTACGGCAAATCGCTATGGCCAACGGCCTCGACGACCCGCTGTCGTGTCGACTCCGGTCCAATGCATCGACTCTCGAACGCCGCCTCCGCTACATCGACCCCATCTACTCTACACTCGGGGGCTCCTTCGGGTCCAGCGACCCGCTGCGTTCTCTGGATCTGGCGACTCGGGGGCTCCCTCGACTCTAGCGACTTGCATTGGTCTTCGACTCGCTACGGTTTTCGACTCCGGCGACCTATTGAGTCTTTGACTCCGGAGACCCGCTATGATCTTCAGCTCCAGCTACTCGGGGGCTCCCTCCTCTATGGCGACCCGCCGCGTCCTTCGATTCCGGCGACCTTTCTGCAGTCTTCGGGTGAGGTGACTCGATGCGGTCTTCGCCTGCTATGCCCCGTTACGGTCTTCGGATGCGGCAACTCGTCATCACCACGCAACTCCGGTCAGCCGCGCCGACTACGTCCGCTGCGTGACCTATTTCTGTGGCGACTCCTTCCACCACACGACTCGCCGCCACCTCGACTGCGTCCACGGTGTTGACTCAATGTCCACCACGCGACTCGCCGCTGAGTCGAATCCGTCCATCACGCGACCCGTTCACCTCGTCAACAACCAACAAAGCTAAGTTCTCTACTTAGAGTTGATTTCTTTTTAAATATTTACTTTAATCGCACTCAAAACACTCGGGGGCTATGCCCTCTTCGAGTAACCTAATGTGCCATCGATTACACGCACTCGAGCACCTCATACGCGACAGCCTGAGTAGCTGATTCTGCCCGATCATCGAATCCTTGACCTCCGAGTACCTCGGCAAGGTACTGAGACTAAGGGTAATCAGGCTAACGAAAAGACCTAGCATACAGTGCAAAAGTGTCGACTCGATTGGCACACAAATTTTACTTTACAAGCCAACAGGCAAATATTATTTACAAGATACAAGTACTTCACAATTCTTCATGTTTTATGCAGCTTATAAGGATGTCGACTACGTCGAGCTATTCTATCGGGTCCTCCAACAGGAGTCGATAATCAACTAGCTACACTATACACTCAAGACCCGAGTCGAGTCCCTCCTCGGATGGTTGCATCGCTTGATGCTACACACATGCGACGTTGGCAGCGCACTCGACAGACTGCGTCGACTCCATCCGCATCATCGACTCACCCAGCTAATCGTCGCATGACTCCGCTACAACGATCCCGATTACATCGTCGACTCTTGGCTCCTTATACGTGAGATGCTGACTCGATGCACTTCCAGGTCAATGGTTTCTCCTCACATGATTTTCGACTACGACTACAAGATACAAGACTCGAGTCTCTGCCCGAGTCTACGACTCCGCCAGACACTTAGGGGCTACTCCAAACTGGAGCACTGGTCGCGCATATACAAGATCCTCGAGTGACATGCTTTGAATCCTCACTCGAATCCACGATTCGACTAAGGACTCGAGGGTTACTCCCATAGGGAGCGCTGTCCGTGCACCCGAAGAAATTTGCGAAGATATCCAAGCATCATGAAAACCCTTCACTCGAATCAACGATTCGAGTGTGAATTACGGGTTACTCCCATAAGGAGCGCCGGATGCACATTCGACTGAAACAAGCAACTAAAGACGACAGCAGTCGCAAAATGTTTTTAGTCTCTACTCGAGTCTACGACTCGAATAGGCACTCGGGGGCTACTCCCATAGGGAGCGCTGGTCGCGCACCCTATGATTATTTTTATTTGTACATCGTACTGTGTGTAGATAACATCCACACTCGAATGCTATGGCAACTCCGCCTCATATTTTCCCTACAAAGAGATTACGTCTCCTGGGCCACCCGAATCATCTCTGCGATGACAAAAATTTCGGATACCGCGCTTACAGCGTGAAGATAAGACCTGAATAAGGCCTGGCAACGCATCTACTGCGCTCTACCAGAAATAATTCGTGCCTGCAGGTACGATGAAATAAGCCTTGACGGACGCATCGAGTGCTCACACCCATACACTGGAATTCGACTCTGTAAGGCCTCCGCGGCATGAGTCGAATTACGCCAGCAATTTCTGGATTCGAGTCCGAGGACTCGAGTTTCAGTAGGTAGCGTTGTTTTTGCCCTAGAGCAATTAACTGGTCCCGGTCCATCGAGCGCACCAGGCACGTTTACCAACATCCCTATGAACTATTATGAATTTCGACTAACCCGATGAACTTCCGGGTGAGTGCTTTGCACTTGACACAATTGTCGACTCCGACATCATAATACAAGATCAAGACTTCTGAGTCTCCATCCGAATCTACAATTCACATGGACACTCGGGGGCTACTGACATGGGTATGCCCAATAGGCACTCGACTATAGTCTACCTGGTGCGGCTCGACGAAAGGCCCACTCGACGAATTGCCAAGGTCCATGACTCCTATGACGGTTCGAGTGGTATGAAGCCCATATGGACACGGACTCCCAACATACAAGACAAGGAAAGCTCAAGACTAGAGTTTGAATACAACTTGTAACCAACTCGTATTGGTACCTGAGACCTAGCCTCCCCATATATAAGGCTAGGAGGGTCCAACGAGGAGGACACGCTACACCACAATAGATCTAGACATCGTGACTCCCCTAATAGATAGATATACAATCTCCCATACGCCAGATCCAATCTGCGCATACACCGCCATCGGCAACATTGTAATCCTTCGGATCCTTTATCAATCAAGAGCAGACAAGCAGGAGTAGGGTCCTCTACGAGGCCTGAACCTGGGTAAACCTTGTGTCCCTGTGTGCTTGTCTGTTATCCGATCGAAACTTCCAGCGTTTCCCTCCTTCTCTAAAACCCAAGTCCATAACAATGGGCATTGATGAGTTAAACCCTCGTCACCGCTGCTCCTGGGTCTCATGAGAATAGGGTGACTCCAAATACATCTCGCAGGTCATGTAGTCAGCTACATTGTTCTCCCCAAGGATATCAAATAGGCGTCTGACCCATGCAGAAAAGTTGGATCCATCTAACTTGAGCTTTTCTCCTTTTAACCAATCATCGATAGGAAAAGTAATCTCGGGAAGAACCATTTTCTACATTTATAATTGCAAAAGGAATTTAGACTAAGTTTATAATTATATGAGTTAATAATAACTCCACTCAGAAACACTTATCCCCAAAAGGGTGCCTAGTGATAACACGACCCCTATCAGCCACATCTCCCCCGATCATCGCGGCCATCAATGTGGGTTCAAGGGTGGACGCTAAACGTCGGTCACATCATTCATGCGACTCGTGCTCGATCTTTCGAACATCCGCGTTCCGAGGCCATGTCTGTACATGCTAGGCTCGCCAACTCAACCTTAGTGTTTTCGCTGTGCAACATGGCTTGCACCCACTGTATGTGAACGTAGATATGAATGACACCCGATCATCACGACATGCCTCATATCGAAGAACTTTCTTGGTGGTGCACACTAAGGGGGAACACAATCGTTGGTTATTTTAACAGGTATCATCGTATTAGGATACCGTCAAGTATCTAATACTAGCACACAATAAGACATACAAGCAATAACATTGAATGTAAATGCTATGTGATATGGTCCTTCACGTCGTGATCTCCATCCGCCGTCACCGAGTTCCGGCGCCAGGGTTCCGGCGCCATAGACACCAGGGTACCAGTGTCATTCCGGTGTGGTAGTTCGTCACCCTCGTGACTATCTACTACTTTGCAACAAAAGGTAATTACTTTACCTTTGCCACAACCATATCACAAAGCAACGCCCCCTGCAAAACAAAGTTAGACGCCTCTACTTTATCTTTGCATGTTTTTACGTGGCTGAATGGGATTTCGCACAAGAATCGTTCTTACCTACGAACTTTCAGCACAACGTTGATCAAGTAGTTGTCTCTACTACAACCCTTTCGGGGCCCTCCGTTGCAAATGGTATACCAACTAATGCGAGAGAGACAGACACCCCCCTAAGCCACTTTATACGGTACAAGCCGTATGTCAAGCGTGGACAAGTCTCGCGAATGAACGCGTAAAGTCGGTTGGGGGCCGCTTCATCAAGCATTACTGCGGTATACACAAGTACACGTGGGAGGGTAACAACTAAAAGATCAACGCCCACACGCTACATCTCGTGTGTTCTACCCGTACTAGCATTACTACGCATAGATCTAGCTCTGATACCACTGTAGGGGTTCCGCACATAAAAACAATAAATTTTACTCTATGCCCCTAAACCCCTGAAGCTGCCAGAACCTATCTATTAGTAATACAGTAACGGGAGGGGCTTTTCGCGAACTTACCCTTGAAGACCGAAAAGCGTTGTCAACGCTCAGGAGAGCGTGGTTGATGTAGACGAGCCGAAGCCGACCTCAAGGTCGTGATGAAGTCCTTGCGCTCCTTCTGGCTCCAACGACTTGAGTGCCTCAAGTGTGACACCTCGCGGGGAGTTACACACGTCCGGTGCCTGACGATGACTCCCGCTTCCTCGATCCAGCAGCAGTTGCAGAAGTAGAGCTCCCGGATCTGAATCCCGCAGCGAGACGGCGCTCCGCGGTGAAGATGTCTCTCGCTCGCGCAGTCCAGACTTGGGACCACGGTCACGAGAGAGAGAGAGGGGGAGAGAGAAAATATCAATTAGAGGTCCTCCCAAAAGTGGGGAGACCTTTATTGATTATTGATTGTATTTTTCTAGGCCAAATACCCCACTTTATATAGGGGGAGGGGAGGTACTACCTCCCCTCAAGTCCCGGGGTGGGACTAAAGGAGAGGAGGGGGAGGAGGTGGCCGCCGGCCACCTAGTGGGCCCCGCGCGGGGGGGGGGGGAGGGCTAGGCCCAGCCGACTTCCCCCTTGCCCCCTTCTCCCTCTCTCCTTTCCCCTAATGGGCCTTCTCCCTCCGGAATTGGCCCATTAAGCCTTTGACCATTAAAATTGATTTTCTCTTTATTAAATAATTATGAATAAATGATTAAACCAATATTTAACATTCAATCACATGTTATCTAATCTCCGTGGCTATGTAACACCTTCCACCTCCACTCCGGACATCCTCCATACTTATCAAAACCCTTCCGGTTTTCTCACTACTTTTCTTCGGTGATTCTACCGATCCTATAAATGCTCCGTGGCTATGCATCATCAAGCCCTTAAGCGTGATACCCCACGGTTCGGGAACACTCTAGACATGGCCGGGACACTCCCGCAATGATCGACAGAGGGACCTGGATGGCCATGTGACCCCTGTGCGTTCCACGAAGATCTTTCATCGCTTGAACCAGGACACTCATGTCTTATTCCCTTTGTCATTCGATACTTGCATTGCCCGAGATCTAATCATTGACATCACCATGTCGTGTTCATTCTCGTTACTGAACAATTCTACTTGACTCATTCTGACAAGTGATATCCCCGTGATCCAATCACATGCTGCGCAGCTATTGGATATAACTTCTCCGAGTGGGCCCTTGAGTATCTTTCTGTCACATGGACGGACAAATCCCGCTCTTGACATATATTGCCTCTACGGTTTCCTCTGAATACCTGAACACACCTTTATAACCACCGTTTTACCAGATGGCGTTTGATGCTATCTAAGCACTCTCGGAAGACAGTGATTGATATAGCCTCACGGTCTAAGGAATAGTCTACGAGGATCCATTTCTAATCATCGTAACTTGAACTTCGTGATATGATCAGGTACGATGTTTAGGTTGGGTATTGGTTCATCATCTCATTCACAGAATGAGATGACCTCATTTCCAACTGGCATAAATGCCACATGATCAGGAAACTTGATCATCTATTGACCAATGAACTAGTGACTAGAGTTTCACTGGGAACCCCTGGTTGTTTGTATATCACACGTGTATTGATGTTTCCACTCAATACAGTTATAGCATGATATAAAACTTAATCATAAACTATATGAAATATGATAATAGTCCTTACTACTATTTGTCTCTAGGGCATATTTCCAACAGTTATGAGGGACTCCCCTCGTGAAGATGTCCTTGACTCCCTGGCAACGGCGCCATAAAAAAGGTTGATGGCTCAGTGTGGATGTAGAGCTCGTTGGGAACCCCAAGAGGAAGGTATGATGAGCACATCAGCAAGTTTCCCTCAGTTATGAAACCAAGGTTTAATCGAACCAGTAGGAGCAAGGAAACACCCCAAAGGTGTTGCTAGCTGAGCCTTGGCAGAGCGCACTACCGGTGCTAGTAGCAACGTGGAGACCTGCACAACACAACCACAGAACTTTGTCCCCAACTTGTGATGAGGTTGGCAATATCACCGTGTTTTGCTGAAAACAAAGGATTAAACGTATCGAATGGAAGGAAGTAATAGTTTGCAGAAAGTAAACACAAAGCAGTAAATAGTTTATAGATTGTATGTAAAATTAAAGGACCGGGATCCATAATTCACTAGAGGTGGCTCTCCTTAGATAGATAACATGCTGGGTGAATAAATTACAGCGAGGCAATTGACAAACACCGAGAAAGCAATACATGCATATACTAATCATCTTGACTCCGTTGAGACTTGATTGGGCATTACAACATTATACATAGACCGCCATCCAACTGCATCTGTGACTAATAATCCACCTTCAGGTTATCATCCGAACCCCCTCTAGTATTAAGTTGCAAGCAACAGACTATTGCTTTACGAATTGCGTGTAATGTAAACAATACGATTGCTCTATGAACAAAGGATTGTTGTTTTCTCCCTAGTAGCAATAGCACATCTAGTACCCTAGAGATTTCTGTCACTTCCCCAGATTACCAGAGGCATGAACCCACTATCGAGCATAAATACTAACTCTTGGAGTTGCGAGCATCTACTTGGCCAAGATAGCTACTAACAACGGAAATCATGCAAGATCACAAATAACAAAGAAATGATAGAATCAATAATCAATCTGAAATAGGATCTCAATATCCATCGGATCCCCGCAAACACAACATGCAGAATTAAAAATAGATGATCTTGATCATTAACGGAGCTCACAAGATCTAGACATGAAAGCATAAAGGAGGAGAACCAGCCATCTAGCTACTACATGGATCCGTAGTCCAAGGATGAACTACCACGCATCACACCGGAGGCTTGCATGGTGATGAAGAAGGCCTCCAGGGTGAATTCCCCTCTCCGGTAGGGTGCCGAGAAGAGCTTCAGATCCCTCCCGATCTAGGGATGGAGATGACAGCGGATACAGACTCTTTCATCGATTTTTGATCGGGTACTTAGGGTTTTTGTCCCGAGGGCAATATATAGGCAGAAGGAGAGGCCGAGGGGGTGCTGGGGTCGGCCAGACCACCCCCTGGCACGGGCCAGGCCTGGCCGCGCAGCCAGGTGGTGTGGCCGGCCGCCAGCCCTTCTCCGTCTCGTATTCTGGCATCTGATGACTTCCGGAAAAATAGGCACTTTGGCTTTTGTCCCGTCCAATTCCGAGAATATTCATTTTCTGACTTTCTTGGAACCACAAACAGCAGAAAACAGGCAGCTGGCACTGTGGCTCTTGTTAATAGGTTAGTCCAAGAAATCATATGAAAAGTACTCCAAAGTGTGGATAAAACACAAGAAAGTGGATAAAACCAAGCATGGAACATCAAAAATTATAGATACATTTGCAATCTATCAAGCATCAGTAATGTGTTTTGTAAAATCCATATTCATAACACTAGCAGTAGGACTTTTAGCAGGCTTTTGTAGGAACATAATTACTTCAGAGATATTGCAACCATCAAGATCAAAATCATAATTACCATCTAAAGTAGTAGAGCTATTGTTTCCCATATTTCGAGGATTTCAACATTTTTATTAGAAAAGGTTCCATTGGGTTTACTAGCTACAACATTAGTGGTAGTGATAGTAGAAATACTAATATTTCTAGCAATTTCATCTTCTCTTTCCCACTTAGCATGCATTTCAGCTAATAGTCTAACATTTTCATCAATTCTAACTTGTATGGCATTAGTAGCAGTAAAGGGATGTTTAATAGTTTTCAGGTTTAGCAACCATTTTATTAAAAGAAGATTGTGCTTCAGACAATGATGTTATATTTCTTTCAGCATTAGAGAGTTTTACCTCAATAGTTTTATTGAAAGCAGTTTGTTTACTAATAAAATCATTAAGCATAACTTCAAGTTCAGAGGGTGCACTCCTATTATTGTTGTAGGAATTTCCATAAGCATTACCATTATTGGGAGGATATAGCCTATAGTTATTATTACCAACATTATTCCTATAGGCATTGTTGCTAAAATTATTGTTTCTTATAAAGTTCACATCAACTTTCTCTTCTTGAGAAACTAAAGAGGCTAAGGGAACATGATTTGGATCAATATGAGCTTTCCCATTAACAAGCATAGACATAATAACATCAATTTTATAACTCAAGGAAGAGGTCTCTTCAACATAATTTACCTTCTTACCTTGTGGAGCTCTCTCAGTGTGCCATTTAGAATAGTTCACCATCATATTATTAAGAAGCTTTGTTGCAGAACCCAAAGTAATGGTCATAAAGGTACCTCCAGCAGCAGAATCTGGTAAATTTCTTGAAGAATAATTCAGTCCTGCATAAAAGGTTTGGATAATCATCTAAGCAGTCAGTCCATGAGTGGGACAATTCTTTACCAAAGATTTCATTCTTTCCCAAGCTTGAGCAACATGTTCATTATCAGATTGTTTAAATTTCATTATTTCATTTCTCATAGATATAATCTTAGCAGGAGGGTAGTATTTTCCAATGAAAGCATCTTTGCATTTAGTCCAAGAATCAATACTATTTCTATTTAGGGATTGCAACCATTCTTTAGCTTTTCCTCTCAAAGAGAAAGGAAACAATTTAAGCTTAATAATATCTCCATCTATATCCCTATGTTTTTGCATCTCACAGAGTTCAACAAAGTTATTTAGATGAGCAGCAGCATCTTCGATACCAATTCTAGAAAATTGGTCTCTCATAACAAGATTGAGTAAGGCAGGTTTAATTTCAAAGAAAGTAGCTTCAAGAACATGTGGAGCAATAGGTGTGCACATGAAATCATTGTTGTTGGTGCTAGTGAAGTCACATAACTTAGTGTTTTCAAGAGTAGTCATTTTTTTTGTGTTTTAATATAAAGAAGCAAACTAGTACAGCTATTTTTTTGTGTTTTTTCGATAAAGAAACAAGCAAACAAAGCAGAAATAAACTAAGCAAAACAAATAAAACAAAGTAAAGAGATTGGTTATGAGGGACTCCCCTCGTGAAGATGTCCTTGACTCCCCGGTAACAGCGCCAGAAAAATAGCTTGATTGCCCAAAATATATCGAGCTCGTTGGGGAACCCCAAGAGGAAGGTATGATGAGCACAACAGAAAGTTTTCCCTTAGTTATGAAACCAAGGTTATCAAACCAGTAGGAGCAAGGAAACACCTCCAAGGTGTTGTTTCCAACTTGGAATCCTGCACAACACAACCACAGAACTTTTCCCCCAACTTATAGTGAGGTTGTCAATCTCACCGGTTTTGCTAAAAACAAAGGATTAAACGTATTGCGTGGAAGATAGTAATAGCTTGCAGAAAGTAAACATAAAACAATAAATAGTAGATTGTAGATTGATGGTAAAAGAAAGGACCGGGGTCCATATTTCACTTGTGGTGATACCTTAAGATAGATGACATGTTGGGTGAACAAATTACAGCGGGGCAATTCACAAACATCGAGAAAGCATAATACTAATCATCTTGACTCCTATGAGATTTTATTGGGCATTACAACATTATACATAGACCGTAATCCAACTGCATCTATGACTAATAATCCACCTTCAGGTTATCATCCGAACCCCCTCCGATTTTAAGTTGCAAACAACATATAATTGCATTAAGCATTGCGTGTAAAGTAAACAATACGATTGTTCTATGAACAAAGGATTGTCGTTTTCTCCCTAGTAGCAACAACACATCTAGTACCTTAGAGATTTCTGTCACTTTCCTAGATTACTAGAGGCATGAACCCACTATCGAGCATAAATACTCCCTCTTGGAGTTGCTAGCATCTACTCGGCTAATATATCTACTAACAACGGAGAGCATGCAAAATCACAAATAACAAAGACATGATAAAATCAATAATAAATCTAAAATAGCATCTCAATATCCATCGGATCCCCGCAAACTCAACATGTATGATTACAAAGATGATCTTGATCATGAACGGAGCTCACAAGATCTAAACATGGTAGCACAAAGGAGAAGAACCAACCATCTAGCTACTACATGGACCCGTAGTCCAGAGATGAATTACTCACGCATCACATCGGAGGCAGTCATGGTGATGAAGAAGGCCTCCAGGGTGAAATCTCCCCTCTGGCAGGGTGCCGGGAAGAGCTTCAGATTCCTCCCGATCTAGGGATGGAGATGACGGCGGCTACAGACTCTTTCGTAGAATTTTGATCAGGTACTTAGGGTTTCTGTATCGAAGGTAATATATAGGCAAAAGAGGAGGCCGAGGGGGTGCCCTAGGCGGCCACACCACCCCCTGGCGCGGGCCAGGCCGCGCGCGCGTGGCCAGTTGGTGTGGCCGGCCTCTGGCCCCTCTCCGTCTTGTCTTCTAGCTCCATGTCCCCCTCGGTGAAATATTGACTTTGGCTTTTGTCTCGTCCAATTTCGAGAATATTCATTTTCTCACTTTCCTGGAACGAAAAACAGCAGAAAACAGGCAGCTGACAGTATGGCATCTTGTTAATAGGTTAGTCCAAGAAAGTGTATAAAAATACTTCAAAGTGCGGACAAAACATAAGAAGTTATATATAAAACAAGCATGGAACATCAAAAATTATAGATACGTTTGTAACGTATCAATCATCTAAGAGAAATGAAACCATTAGAAACCATGGAATACCTAAGTATCCCAAAATATTCATTTTGGATAAGGAACCATTTGAAAGTTTCAACTATTCTTATCATATGAAATTATTTCCTAAATAGGAAAGTAATCCCTATCATTCTATTTTAAAATGATGATACAAAGTCTTTGAAGAATATTTGTATAAATCAAATATAAAGGAATAGTTTTGGTTATCCAAAAAAAATCTATGGAAAATTCCTTTAAAATGGTTAAGCTAATTTTGAATACCACATATTACTATGTGAGAAATAAATAAACTTAAAGCCATTTCCCAAAATTATTTTGATATATGACAAATACCTCTCTGTCCTACTCATAACCATTCAAATGTTTGAATTATTGAAACATATTTAAATTTGAGACTATAGTGGAGTAAAATATGAATAACACATATTTGTATGTGAGAAAATAATGACTTAAAATCATTCTCTAAAATAATTTGGGATATACCCAAAATGCTTCTCTGTGGCGTCCATGAGGATCCACACATTTGAATTATTTCAAACACATTTTACACTTGAGCAACTTAAAGAATCGTGCCTTGATGATATCAAATCATCTACATTGATAATTAAGTTTTGACTTAATTAAGATGGAGGCATACAATTAACAATTGAATTTGAAAATTAAGTTTTCGCTTTGTGCAAATCAGCTCACATCTCTAATTCATCCCAAAGCCCACCTAGTGAAAAATGCTACTCGTCATGATCCAAAAGAAATCTTTCATAATTCCACCTAGGAACCTCAGCTCCTAAGTAATTTATCGCCTAGGAACCTTGGCCATTAAGATATCTGATGAGAGCTTGACACCTACTCTCTCCGTTTTAAAATATAAGATATTTTAGCTTTGTGAAAGGAGTGTATCATGAGACCTTTTCGTGTTTAGGTCCAATCCAAACCTAAATGAACATACACACTAAATGGAGTCTAGATACACTCCTTTCACAAATCTAAAACATATTATATTTTGGAACAGAGGGAGTAGCAGCCTAGTCATCCATGCAAGTGATGAGTCACCACATGAGCTGTCATCCTACCGTGAAGGAGGATGAATCTACACATAAAGCCAAACTACAAGGACAATTAGACGATTATTAAAGCATGAGTCATCCATGCAAAATAGTGAGGTGTCACCATCTATACATCCTAGGACACTATAAATAGCCATGCACCCAAGACCTAAGCCTCATAACTCACCATCCTATCTTGAACCAAAAATACACACACTCACTTTAGAGACAGATCTAGAGGGAGCAAGGAAGTAAGAACTTGAGGAACAACTCAAGAACACTAAGAACAAGGAAGAAGAAGGAGGAGGAGCATCTACAGATCTTCTCCAAGCAAATTTAGGAATCTAAAAAGGTTATAGTCTAGTCTCTAGGATTAAATAGTAGTAGATTAGTGGATAGGGTGAGTACTTAGTGAGGGGTGAGGAGAGTGATGTGCATAGTTTATCAAGAAAATCTGGACAACAACATAATTTTGTCCAAAAGTGCATCTTTATATCATCTACACATCACCTAGGCACCCAAATTCAACTCGTAGACCATTTATTCGGTCTAGATGCCATCATATATAACTAGATGCTCTTGTGATCATCAAGAACACTAAGAACATCAAGAACACATCTAGGAACACCAAGAACTTCAAGAACACACTCAAGAATTTAAATCATAACAACTAAAACCAATCTAGGAATCTCTCTTAGATCGTTCAAGCACATATAAAATCACTAGAAATCAATCCATCAATAAGTATACTTAATTTACACTATATTCTAAACATTTGCACGATCCTATGATAATCAAGAACATAAAATAAGGTCTAAAGTGTATAATAACCATGCATTGTTAATCCATCTATAACTTACAAAATATGTGATATCTAATGATACTAAACCCATCTGCATTACATTAAATAGATCCAACAACTTGAATAAAATCAACTAAAAATATTTTGCAACTCAAATGATCATCCCTCGACGAGCCCACATCAACCACATGGTTAATCACTTTAAAAACTTGAAATAAATAAAATTCAAGTTATAAACACTTTAAAAAACTTATTAACATAGATAAACATAAATATAATTGATATTCCAATTTCTAAACATGTTTGGAAAAATAAATATTAAATTATTATTTTTAACTTTAATATTAAAAAAAGAATTTCAAATTCAATTCTTTATTACTTAAAAGTCCTAAAAAATTAAAAAAAATTATCTCCACTCAAATAATACACAATTGAGTTAGATAAAAAGATAATAAAATAGTCTCAAAGGAGATCGTTCTTCAAAAGTTATTCCTTTTGCTAAAACAAAAGAATGTTAAAATGAACTATTCCATACAACCTTAAAACCAATAAAAAGAATACTTAAGAAATAATTACTCCCAATTTAGAAATAATCGTGCCAAACCTTGTTACAATATTGAGCTTTAAAAGAAGTAATGAATGATTACACTCTATTTTACCCAGTGAAGTAAACTTAAATCTAAAAATCAAATCCTTAAGAAATCACCAAACCAACACTAAGACAAAAACCATAAACAAAATCAGCAGGGATTTAGTAATGAGGGATTATAATGCTTGCATTTCATATATTATGCATTCTAGTATATTGACCCTTTAAACATTAGTCCTGATCAGACTGATGATGCTACACTTCCAATTCGATGTTATGACGGTAGAAGATGTTGATTGCATAACCTACAATCAAAAGGCAAGTTCATCCTTGGACAACCCTTGTGAGACCATGCTTGCATACCATTTGCAATTGTAGTCTTACATGTCTATTGAATTATTTTACAAAAACCATTTCAAAACTCTATCACCTCCATTAAAACCAAAATATCGTTTTATAAATGAAACGAAATGTGAAATGGTGGGCAATAGAATCATGGATTGAGATATATGGTTGGGAAGCCATGTGGTGGAGATTCAATTGTACTTGGAAAGTTAGGACTTAACAACCAATGCAGTCAGTGATTCAAAAGTGACGTATAAACCATGCTAACCACAGATCCCAGTATGGGATGGACAAGTTAGTGATGGTTATGAAAATAGTGATCTTTCTCCATGTTGAAATCGTATTTTAGTCAAACAAATGACCAAGAATCTCTCTAGCCTTGCTACTAATAACTAATTATTGCAAAGATGTGCAATCCTTTATTTTAAATTGTGTTGTGTAGGAAATCACACTTTTAAGGCGAAATCAGGAGCTATTAACGAAGATTATGAGGATGTCTACACAACCAAGCAAATATGGGTCGAAACCTAGCTTCCAGAGGGTTTAATGACCAACGGTATGGGAAAGGTCCGTTCGTACCAGGTGGCAGCATCTTCATCAAGTCAAGCCCTACAACTTTCGTGAAGGCACATATAAGCCGTCACGCAAAGGGCTGCCATTCTCAGATTACATCACAACACCACCAAAGGAGATCCACTACCATAGTTCATCCTCTCCATCCTCCATCCTCTCCATAGCCATAGCCATTATCTTGTACTTGAGATCTCCTTGTGATTGGGCGACCATTGTATGAATATTTGATTTCAATCTAAGTATTTTGCACGATGTTTTCTATCATTAATTTTATTGTTACGAGTGAGTAGTCCTCACGGGCTGTAGGTTGGGGTGAAACCTCGCATCATTATGGTGCATCAAATTCATGTGAGTATCGTGTATTGATTGAATAGATATGTGTACCTTTGTTTCTTTGTCTATTATCTCGATCTATGGACTTGTAGGTACCCAAGATTCTATAGATTGATAAAGGCTTAAGGTGAGATGCTTGGCGAGCGGTGATCTCGTAGGAAACTCAGTGACAGAAAGAGGAGTACGGTCTTTGTTTAGCGATCTATTTGGGAACAATAGCAACATCACTTCTTAAGGTTTTGATCTGTTTTTCACTTAATAATTGTCGTAGCCCGATATTTCGTGGTATAACGGTTGGATAAAAATACTATTGCTATGCCTATGACTCGCAGAGGCTCTAGTATATTAGGATGTGCTATACACAAATTTTATCTTTGTTAAACCATTACACATAAACAAGCATATTACTATCTTTATCTCATATGATGTGCAGCTGCAGGTGAATCTTCAACCCTGGTCTATCTTCATCCATTGCAACAAATAACATTCTAAAAGTAACTAGAAAGGTCGGGTAAATAAAGGTAAAACAAACAAATAAGTCTTCTAGACGTGTCTCGTTTAATTTCCATTTAGCATTGTTTCCCAAGGTTCGATTAAATTTAGGTTTAATAGGAAAAAGCTACTATACTGTATCCGTAAATCCGTCATATTAGTAGAAATAAGACAGAATGTAGATATAGGATCCACCAAACCACGCATAGTAGATGATTTAGCAATAGCATAAATTCCCCAATAAGTTGTCAACTCTAGGTTTTAAGCTTAGTATTATTATTGAGTAGGAAGCTATTCTTTCTGCATTTGAATTTCCATCGCGTTGTGAATTCTCATTGGACCGACGAGGATATCGAAATTTTATACACTTTTATCTCTTGGTAGAAATAAATAAAGTTGTTAAACCCTCAATGTTTGTATTATACCACTCTGAGAGACGTGATATTTACGGACGAGGACTTCCGTGAGTAACATATCAATGACCTTCACACAGACGGTAACTCTTCAGCAGTAACTTCAATGGTAATTTTTTGACACGCCGGTCTTTGACTTTGATAGTAGTTTTCACGTTTGGGTTAGCTATTTTTTATTCTTTCACTACTGACTTTTGGCCCATAATTTTCTTACGGTGTTGACCCTACGTCTATGACTGTTTTTTCTTCTCTTTTCTATGTTTTGATGGTAATTACTCGATGCAACTTTTCGGCCTTCATTTTTTAGTTACTCTACGGTACTTCCTCCCTAGTGAGTAATTTGTAAACATTATGTTTTATTCTTTGACATTAGTATTTTACAACTTTCAAGCTATAATTTTCTGCCGGTAGTTACCCTATGGTAACTCTTCGGCAACGAGTACTTCTCTTACCATAATTCTCCAGCAATAATATTATTTTTGGTATTTTTTCTATTTTTGCATATAATTTTTGGCCCATAATTTTTTGGTGTTTACCCAATGTCTATGGTCGTTTTTTATTATTTTTTATGCTTTAACGGGGAGTACTTCTCCTACCATAATTCGCTAGCAATAATTTTAGTATTGGGTTCCTTTTCTATTTTTTGGATATAATTTTGGTCCGTAATTTTCTAGTGTTTACCCTACGTGTACGATAGTTTTTTTATTTCATCTTTTTATGCTTCGACGGTAATTACTCAACACAACTTTTTGGCCATTATTTTCGGACGATAGTTACCCTACGTTACTTCCTCGTGAATGAGTAATTTCCTATTAGTAATTTGCAAACGATATTTTTCCTATTATTTGTGAGTATTTTTTTGAAGGGTTTTCTATTTCCGTGTCCTCGGTTCGTTAGTTGTACTCAGTTTTCTTCAGCCGGTTAGTTTTTTTTAACTTTTGCGCTCCCTCTATTCCGAAACCCTCACGCGCTCGGACGGGGGATGCCATCAGGTCAAAGTCTTGACAGTTACATGCTGACCGGTGAAACCGCATTGGAGCGGGTCGTACGTTGAGCGTTACATTACGTCGCCTCGACCGTTACATGTTGACACGTGGGACCAGGATACACCACGAACCAGCTATTTCTCTCTTCATTCATTATTCCTTTTGGCCCTCGTGTTTCCTCAATCTGGTAGCAAATCTAGAACAGCAAATATAACCAGCACCATATATAAATTCAGTAAACAGAGCAAATATAGATAAAACAGCTAATATATGTTATATAGTATGGTACTTAATGATGTTCGATAATTAGGCTGCTAGCAGACAAGTTCAACATAGACAAGATAAAAGAAACTGCTTTACAGCAGCAGCAGCAGCAGCACAAGATCAGTGGCCCCTCATGACCTCTGCCAGGAGGGCCTTCGCCTCTTCCCTCTGGCGCCTCCTCCACTTCTTGTTGTCTAGTCTCTTGACCTTTGGCGCCTTGGACTTGATCGGGGGCATGCGACCCTCCTCGATAGCCACCTTATGGAGGTTGCGGAGGTAAAGACCGAGCGCCTGGTGCTTGGCCCTGAAGCCGTGGACGTTCATGGACTCGCCGTAGGTCCTCATGTCCTCGGCATGCTTCACGAGGGAGTTGAAGTCCGTGGCACAAGGGAGTCAAGGACATCTTCACAAGGAGAGTCTCTCATAACCAATCTCTTTACTTTGTTATTTTTGTTTTGCTTAGTTTCTTTTTGTTTTGTTTGCTTGTTTCCTTATCAAAAACACAAAAAAATAGTTTTACTAGTTTGCTTTCTTTATAAAAAACACACAAAAAATAAGTCTTTTTATAGTTGTTACCCCTTCCTTAGCTCACCATGTTAATCCCTAAATTCATCCTGAAAGACCTTTCAATAGGTATTGGTTCAATAATTGGAAAACATAATATTGAAGAATTCTTTAATCATGTTAGTAAACATGAGGATATTGAGGATAGATCCCTTGTAGAACTTGCTCCAAACTATGAAATTGCCGTAGCTTCTTTAGTTCACATGTTGGAAGTTAGGTTTGTTAACCTTAACCCCTTAATGCAAGTAATGTTTCTTAAACTTAAAGAAATTGAGGACCCTGAAAAGAGGGATTTTGTTCTAGAAACTTTGTTTAAGGAATTCTATGATGTTGCCAAGGAAGGTAGAAAAGTCTTTGAACGTTTTAATATGCTAGGCTCATGTGTAGATGTTGTTGGTACATGAGAAAAAATGAACAAAACTGAACCTAATGGAGAGGAAACTAAGATACCAATACCCTTTAAACTAGTAGCAATGCATGAAGCCATAGAAACGAATCTTAATTGGATTGTTTCCAAAAACCCATTTGATGAAAATAGTGAACAAGAGGATCCTCTAGAACTTATTTGGATGAGATACCTTGCCTTGTTGAAGATATTTCTGGTATTAATCTTAATGCTTCTTCATTTGAGAATACTTGATGTTTTTCTTGCTTCTTATGCCTAACTTAAAGGCATTAAAGAAAAGTACTTATTGGAAGATAACCCAAAAGTTTTAGATAAGTCTTGGAAGTTATTACTTCAGTAATAACTGCTCCTTATTCTTTTTATTTGCTTTTTGTGCCAAGAGTAATCTCTAATGAGAGAGAAGTAATGATTGGAATTGTCCCGAAACAGATTTCTGTGTTTCACCGTAAAAATTCATGTAAAATATTTGTACGTCCTTTTGAGGCGTGAATTTTTGTGCTTCTGCCCCAGGTAGTTATCTAACTTTCGTTAGTTCAACACTTTTTGATTTGAGCAACATAAAGTCTTCGAAAAAATTCGTCTTTACCTGCTGGTCTATTTTGATAGATTTCTGCTATTTTCTGCATTTGTTTTTTGTTGGTTCCTTTTTGAGTTCTTTTGGGGAATTGAGCTTTTTGAGGGAAGTGCTATGATACATTGCAAATGTATCTATAATTTTTGATTTTCCATGCTTGGTTTTATCTACTTTCTTGTGTTTTGTCCATACTTTGGAGTACTTTTCATATGATTTTTGGACTAACCTATTAACAAGAGCCATAGTGCCAGCTGCCTATTTTCTGCTATTTTTGGTTCTAGGAAAGTCAGAAAATGAATATTCTCGGAATTGGACGGGACAAAAGCCAAAGTGCCTATTTTACCGGAAGACATCTGGAGCCAGAATATGAGACGGAGAGGAGCCAGGGTGCCACCACACCACCTGGCCGCGCGGGCCAGGCCTAGCCGCGCCAGGGGGTGGTGTGGCCAGCGCAGGCACCCCCTCGGCCTCTCCTTCCGCCTATATATTGTCTACGATACCAAAACCCTAAGAACCCGATCAAAAATCCACGAAAGAGTCTGTAGCCGCCGTCATCTCCATCCCTAGATCGAGAGGGATCTGAAGCTCTTCCCGGCACCATGCCGGAGAGGGGAATTCACCCTGGAAGCCTTCTTTATCATCATGCAAGTCTCCGGTGTGATGCATGAGTAGTTCATCTCTGGACTACGGGTCCATGTAGTAGCTAGATGACTGGTTCTGCTCCTTTGTACTTTCATGTCTAGATCTTGTGAGCTCCGTTCATGATCAAGATCATCTCTTTATAATTCTGCATGTTGTGTTTGCAGAGATCCGATGGATATTGAGATGCTATTTCAGATTGAATATTGATTCTATCATGTCTTTGTTATTTGTGATCTTGCATGCTTTCCGTTGTTAGTAGCTATCTTGGCCAAGTAGATGCTAGCAACTCCAAGAGTTAGTATTTATGCTCGATAGTGGGTTCATGCCTCTGGTAATCTGGGGAAGTGACAAAAATCTCTAAGATACTAGATGTGTTGTTGCTACTAGGGAGAAAACAACAATCCTTTGTTCATACAACAATCGTATTGTTTACTTTACACGCAATTCGTAAAGCAATAATTTGTTGCTTGCTATTTAATACTGGAGGGGGTTCGGATGATAACCTGAAGATGGATTATTAGTCATAGATTCAGTTAGATGGCGGTCTATGTATAATATTGTAATGCCCAATCAAGTCTCAAAGGAGTCAAAATGATTAGTATATGCTTGTATGCTTTTTCGATGTTTGTCAATTGCTCTGTTGTAATTTGTTCACCCAACATATTATCTATCTTAAGGAGAGCCACCTCTAGTGAACTATGGACCCCGGTCCTTTCTTTTACCATCAATCTACAATCAACTGTTTACTCCTTTATGTTTACTTTCTGCAAACTATTAGTTTCTTCCACTCGATACGTTTAATCATTTGTTTTCAGTAAAACCGGTGAGATTGACAACCTTATCGCAAGTTGGGGGTAAAGTCTTGTGGTTGTGTTGTGCATGTCTCCACATTGCTGCTGGCACCGATAGTGCGCCCTGCCAAGGCTCAGCTAGCAACACCTTTGGAGTGTTTCCTTGCTCCTACTGGATTGATAACCTTGGTTTCTTACTGAGGGAAAACTTGCTGCTGTGCTCATCATACCTTCCTCTTGGGGTTTCCCAATGAGCTCGATATATTTGGGCCATCATGCTACATTAGCTAGTGTTTTAATGAAAGTTTTATTGGTGTTAGAACTAACCTTAAGACCTATTATCTTGAGTGCACTAATGTTGCTAATAAAGATTGTGTGAAGTTCTGTATGAAGGAAAAAATTTAGGTGTATGGAAGAAATGAGTAATGAGATGAAGAATGGACTAAAGCTCAAGCTTGGGGATGCCACACGTGTCACCCCAAGAAATATCCAAGAAGTACAAGCGTTTGATGTATGCCAAAATGTAGCAAGATGCATTCTCCATTTTTTAAATCTTTTCTATTTTCTATTTGAATACCTTTGTCTGTCTTGCCCTTGGTTTTAAGTTCTACTCAGTTTTGCCCTTGGTTCTTAAGTGCTACTAAGTTTTCCCCTCTCTTAGTATCAATCTCTCGCACCTGTGCTTATCTTCGCTGCTACGCTCTGATTGGTTGAGACAATTGTCACGCGGGTCGTGTCCACCATCCGTTGATCCTTTGTGATCTAGCGGACAGGATAACCCTTATATTTGTCGGGAGGCACCTTTCTATCCATGCAAAATAACAAGTTTGCCACTGGTACTTTCACTCCATAAATAAATGAACTTGAATATAATTTGAAGGGAACGTGTTAAGGTGTATAATTTGCGCATTATATTCCACTCTATAAAAATAATCTCTCAAGATTTTCTTAGCATAATATTATCACGTATTAAGTGCGATTTCAAAAAGTTCAAATGTGTATAATTTTCGTATATGCAAGTTTATGCATTATATTCCACTCTATGAAAATGGGGGAAGAAAATGACAATCTCTCAAAATTTTGCTAGCACATCATTATCTCGTTATTAAGTGCGATTTCACAGTGTTCAAAGGTTTAAAATTTTCGTATACACAAGTTTATGCATTATATTTCACTCAATGGAAATGATAAATGATCAGAATTTTATTCGCACAACATTATCATGACTTAAGTGCGATTTTAAAGAGTCCAAAGATGTATAATTTTCGTATATGCCATTTTATGCATTACATTCCACTATATGAAAATGATAATCTCTCAAGATTTTTTTAGCACAATATTATCACGTATTAAGTGCGATTTCAAAGAGTTCAAAGGTGTATAATTTTCGTATATGCTAGTTTATGCATTATATTCCACCATATGAAAATGATAATCTCTCAAGAATTTATTAGCACAACATTATCATGTATTAAGTGCGATTTTAAAGAGTTGAAAGGTGTATAATTTTCGTAGATGCAAATTTATGCATGACATTCCACTCTATGAAAATAATAATCTCTTAAGATTTTCTTAGCACAACGTTATCATGTATTAAGTGCGATTTCAAAGAGTTTAAAGGTGTATAAACTTTGTATATGCAAGTTTATGCATTACATTTCACTCTATAAAAATGGGGAGAAAATAATAATCTCTTAAAATTTTATCAGCACATCATTGCCACATATTAAGTGTGATTTAAAAGTGTTCAAATGTTTATAATTTTCGCACATGCAAGTTTGTGTATTACAGTCCACTCTATGAAAATGATAATCTCTCAAGATTTTCTTAGCACGATATTATCACGTATTAAGTGCGATTTTAAAGAGTTAAAAGGTGTATAATTTCCGTATACGCAAGTTTATGCATTATATCTCACTCCATGGAAATGATAAATGATCAGGATTTTATTAGCACAATATTATCATATGTTCCAAGTGCGATTTAAAAGAGTTCAAAAGTGTATAATTTTTGTATAATTTTCGTTTATGCATTATATTTCACTATATGAAAATGAAGCTAGACAAAGTGCGCGGGCGTGAGGCCGGCTCGGGGTCCCATCTTGCAACGCCAACCTGGATAAGCTTTGGGTCCAGCACTCACGTGGATAAGCTGTGGATCCGGCGCTCACGTGGATAAGCTGTGGGTCCGATGCTGATCTGGATAAGTTGGAGAGATGTCCACTACGAGAATTTCTTTTTTTAAATAACCTTCCAATTGTAATTTCTCACTGGTAGTTACCATACAGTAAGTATTCTACGGTGAGTATTTCACCTATCATAATTTGTCAGCAATAATTTTATTTTGGTTTCCTTTTTTATTTTTTGGCCGTAATTCTTCTACACATTTTTCTAAAGGGAGTTTCCTCCGTCCTTTATGGTGAGTAATTCTCTTACCATAATTTATTAGCATTAATTTCTTTTTTTTGTTCTTTTTCTATTCTTTGGTAGTAGTAATTCTACACTTTCCCATTCCAATTCCCCTACAGTAACTATCCTTCGAGGGTAAGTGACTTTTCTAGCGTATAATTTTTCAGCGGTAATTCACTTTTATTTTTTTAGTGTTTTCTAAATTACACATCATCTAACTAGCACTTCTGCAGTACTTTAGAAACACATATATTGCAGTGTTTCTACAAAATTTTAACCACTCATCTAAAAGCCAAGGACGCGGTGTGTCATGCCGCCATCTTTCCTACTGTCGTGTTATGTTGCAAATTGTTATTGTTGTGCCGCTGCAATATTTGGGTAGCATGTTGTATATGTTGCGTCCAAGGAAGATTAGTTGCATACAATAACAAAATATTGTATGGGTTTATCTGAAATATCACGATATTTTAAAAATAAAATAGAAGTGAATGCAATGGCCATTTCATTCTACTCCGTGTAAACTCAGTCAGATTTTTAAACTCCAACGCAGATCACGTCTAGTCCGAACGCACGCACCCAAGGAGGAAAGAAACACCGGTTAGCACAAATATAACAACAACAATAGCTGGTGCATCAATGCACCTCCCTGATATGTGATTTGTATGGGCCAGATTCTACATAAATAGCTAGTCCAAAATTAACCCCCTGTAGGCAGAAGAAAACAGCGTCATCGCAGCAGGTAATCATCATCCCCACGCAGCACCTTTCCTTAAATAAAATTGATTAAGCAACGGGACATGCAGGCAGTGCAGCACCGGCACGGGAAGAAATCTGGAAAAGGTTCCAAGCGAAATCACAGGCCCCGTCTCCGCCGCCCCACCCACCCCGCCGCACCCCCACCCAATCTCAGTCCCAGAAGAAGCAGCGAAGAGAGTGAGCGCGGCGCAAGGACGAACCAGAAGCAGAGCAACACGCGGGGGGCGATGGGCGACCTGGCACTCTCTCCACGCACACCGCCAACCGTGTAAATCTTCCAAATCTCACTCGCCACAGCCCCGATTCCAGTCCACCAGTCTACTACCCCAACCCCACCCGCCGAGCCTGAGGGAGTCAAACCGGGAGCATTTGCCGCCGACCTTTGCGAGGTCGAGCTGAGCACGGCGGCGGCGGGTGGCGGCGAGGAGGCAGCCACGGCGCCAGGAATGAAGGGAGCCGGTGGCGGCGGCGGCGGCGGCGGCGGAAAGGAGACCCCCACCGGCTCCTTCCTCCGCTTCCTCCTCCTGCTCCTCCTCCCCCTCACCGCCCTCTATTTCTTTTACACGCTCCACCTCCTCCTCGCCTCCGCCGCCTCCTCGGCCGCGGCCACCGCCTCCTCCAACTGTCCGCCTGATTCCACCACCGCGGCCTCCTCCCGTGTCTCCACCAACAACCGCACCGCCGCCGCCGCCGCCGCCGCGGAGAGCAAGGCGGCGTCGAAGGCCACGACGCTGCAGCACGTGGTGTTCGGCATCGCGGCGTCGGCGACGTACTGGGACAAGCGCAAGGACTACATCAAGGTGTGGTGGCGGCCGCGCGGCGCCATGCGCGGCTACGTCTGGCTGGACCGCGAGGTGCGGGAGTCCAACATGTCGACGGCGCGGACGGGGCTGCCGGCCATCAGGATCTCCTCCGACACCTCCGCCTTCCCCTACACGCACCGCCGCGGCCACCGCTCCGCCATCCGCATCTCGCGCATCGTATCCGAGACCTTCCGCCTCGGCCTCCCGGGCGTGCGCTGGTTCGTCATGGGCGACGACGACACCGTCTTCTTCCCGGACAACCTGCTCACCGTCCTCGACAAGTTCGACCACCGCCAGCCATACTACATCGGCTCCCTCTCCGAGAGCCACCTGCAGAACATCTACTTCTCCTACGGGATGGCGTACGGCGGCGGAGGGTTCGCCATCAGCAGGCCGCTCGCCGAGGCGCTCGCGCGGATCCAGGACGGGTGCATCCGCCGGTACCCGGCGCTCTACGGCAGCGACGACCGGATCCAGGCGTGCATGGCGGAGCTGGGCGTGCCGCTCACCAAGCACCCGGGCTTCCACCAGTACGACGTCTACGGCGACCTTCTAGGCCTCCTCGCCGCGCACCCGGTGGCGCCGATCGTGACCCTGCACCACCTCGACGTCGTGCGGCCCCTGTTCCCGAACGCGCCCTCGCGGCCCGCGGCGGTGCGGAGGCTGTTCAGCGGGCCCGTGAAGCTGGACCCGGCGGGGATAATGCAGCAGTCCATCTGCTACGACGGCGCCAACCGGTGGACGGTGTCGGTGGCGTGGGGTTTCGCCGTGCTGGTGTCCAGGGGGGTGACCTCGCCGCGGGAGATGGAGATGCCGGCGCGGACGTTCCTCAACTGGTACAGGCGCGCCGACTACACCGCGTACGCGTTCAACACCAGGCCCCTGGCGCGCACCCCGTGCCACAAGCCCGCCGTGTACTACCTGTCGGCGGACGCGCGCGGCGGGGAGACAACGGTGACGCGGTACGAGCGGTGGCGCCCCGCGAACGAGACACGGCCCCCGTGCCGTTGGAATATCACCGAC